>OX388206.1:27368332-29824443 GCA_947578815.1 Epinotia ramella
AACTTGTTTGTATTTATAATTGTGAGTTTAGGGCCCAGCCCATTCAATTAAGGTTCGTCTGTCAGGTTGAATAAATATGATTTGATTTTTATGAAAGTTGCTGCTCGCGCTGCTCCGCCTGATTACAAAGAACCGAAGGTTAAAATATCTGCCTGTAAATAATATACCTGTGGGCAAGTTTGTCCCATACCTACAAACTTAAGTTACAATCTGACAACATTACAAAGCTGCAATAAAGCTACCTTACATACTTACAAAGTAATCTCCGGAACAACTTCATTAAAAAAAAAAATGACTAGTGTGTAGAATAGAATAAACCTCCAGGCACAGTATTATGTCGTATAACACGGAAGCCAAACATTTAATTTGCCCGATATATCTCCCCACATATAATTAACACCGCACAAATCCTCAAGGGAAATCAGCTTTCCTATACTACCTTACGTCAATACGACAATACAATTCACACACATTCTTACGGTGTTTTTGGGTTAAGGTGAAGTAAATATACATGGACAGTTTTGGGCAGATTAACACATTCAGTGCCGGGAACCCGACTAACGGGCGCCTACGCCGTAGCGCTTTCCGCTACATACGAGGATCGGCTACGTAGCTCGTAGCGATTCCTGGCAGTGAATGTGTTGAAAGACTGAACATTACCACAGCCAGGTCGAGCCTGCTGCATAAGTAAGTAATGTAATAGCGAAACAACTCCTTTTATAACTTTAATTTAAAGTTAAAACATTTAAACGTTCTTGATTTTACAAGCCATAGAAGGAAGCTAAAATATGTTATACATATGTATGTTTACGCGTTTGTTCCTTAGTAAATTGTACCGGTGTAGTCCTAATTACAGGGGTGATTTGACATTCTTTATCAAATTAATAGTGTCAATGTCAATATTATTTATCACTATTTTGTCGAGCAACATTTATATGTATGTATATTTTATTTGTAATATTTTTCTCGGAAACGGCGAAAAGGTTAGGTTAGGTTTTTTTTTTCGTTTTGTATAAGAATGCCTTAAATATTTATTTATTTATACAAACATAAAATTGTATTATCCACACAAACACAACAACAAGAAAATATAAACCTAGGCAATAAAATAAAACAAAATAGGATTATAAATAAAAAACTTGGGCCAGATCGGCGCCAGGCGGTAGGGTGCCCAGCAGGCTGGCGGCATTGCCACGTTGTATAGCAATGCTAATACGTTGGGCTAGGTGGGTCATTGTCAGATTTAGGTGCGCGTCTTCTCGGTGGACATTGCCAAAGTTAAGAGCTTAAAAGCCTAATTTTTGGTTGAACTCTGAATCCGCATAAACGGCGTCGCATCTTCTATAATTCTATGCGATAAAAACATATTATATATAAACATAAGCCCTTAACTATTGCCCACCGAAAAGACGATTTTTGTTTTACTGACTGACAATGACCCAGGTATGAGCCAGCCTTCTGGTCACCACAAGCGTGGACGACGCGCTTAGAAAGCGATTTAAAAAGTTTTAAAGCGGTCTAGGTTTTATTTTCGAGAAAAATCATTTTGCCACGACTCCGCGCCAAGTGTACCTTACTTTTACAATCGTATTTCCATTTTATTTCTTTTAAAAACAAGATTAATATCTCCACTGCATTGTTTATGCATCTAAAATCCCCCTAGACCCATCGATTGCAGTAATCAGTGCGAGTGGACAGTAATCGCATCAGGACAGGTCGGGGGGCCAGTTGCAAGTGCAACTTGCATTATCTGCTACTTGGAGACAACACGGACGTAGGCTTTCTAGATGTTTTATTACATACCTTTGGCTCAAATGTTGGCCCTTGTTTATACCTAGTAAGTTCGTACGGCCGTAGACACCAACTGGAACAGCGGACTAACGTGCCTAACAAAGGTAATACTCGAAGCAAACGTTGCTTAACCAGCATAGTCGCAGTCGGCGCGACCGTGGTAGAACCGCTAGGTTATGAGCGCTTCATTGATAAGGTGGTAAGTTGACATCTAGCCGCGCAGTAATCGCAAGGACAGGTCCGGGGGCCAGTTGCATCTGCAACTCGCATTATCTGCTACTTGGAGACAACACGGACGTAGGCTTTCTAGATGCTTCGACCCAGGAAGGTCTTATGGCCCTTGGCCCTTGGCCATAAGACCTTCCTGGGTCGAAGCACCAACTTCTGGGATCAGCCCATTAATTTGCCTCCTAAATGTAAGTACTTATATCCAAATGATGGTTCTCTTTATTATTCGACCCAGTGTCTAATACCCATAGACAACCTGGATCAGTGGATTAAGGTGCCACCAAAAGCACGCAGTAATCACTGAAACATTGCTTAACACGCAAAATCGGTGCGATCGTGGTACAGTACGATTACTGTTAGTTAACCACTGACAGATAGTTTGCCTTCATTTAATTTTCAACTTTAATGTCATACCAATAAAGCAATTTTCAGAATACTGTTACCCACGTCTACCGATTTAGAAATAACTACTTAATTTGTATGAGGTTAAAGTTGAAAATTAAATTAAGGCAAACTATCTGTCAGTGAAGTAGTAGTAGTAGTTAGCCAGGTAAGGCCAATATAGACGTACCCTTTTTACATGTTTTTATTTATCTTTCACCGTTCGTATGTACGAGTGTTTACGAAATATGTAAGTTATTCTTCAAAATTTGCCGACCACTTTGAGCCACTTCCCAGCGGTGTCTGATTGAGCCGTTTGGCATGGTTTAATAAGTAGCAACTCCTAGACTAGATACTAGATAAGACCGTCGTGTTTGGGCTTATTAGAACATTTAGAACCAAGTGAGTAGTTGATAACTGCGCAAAAAAGTACAGTCGGCAATAAAAGCTTGAACCTGAAATTAAAAGTGGAGATGAAACTTATGTTTCTTTTCTCTCTTTATTACCTTCCAGCATCCATATATCTGCAATCAGACCGGTCCAGATCCGGGCAAGACGTCTGGGAAATCAGCCGGCGGCCGCAACCGCACTGAATAAATTAACGACCGGATTTATCCGGGGCACGGCGCTGGACCGAACTGAAAACTTCGAGGTATAAAGTATAAGAAGAAGTGGCATGTTTATAATTGTTTATCACGTTCCCTGCCAACAATTTCGTAGCGCTACGCTCGTAGCCGATGGTTTTCCCGGTAAGTAGCGAAAAGCGCCTGTGAACAAAGCGCCCGCTAGGTCCATGGCAGTGAAAGTGTTGAGAAGAAGATATTGGCTGGATTCTAGTTGGTGTCCATTTTGGATGATATCACTTTAATTAGTCAAAATTGATGCCGAAATTGGGGCGAAGGTGGAACAATGATTTGGTAAAGATAATATTTATTGCCACACAACACCTACAAACAAACAATATAAATGTAAGTGTACTTTAGGTAAAATTACCATTTTCTCTGACCTCGGACCATCAATACCAGATGCTTGGTTTAGTAAAGAGTTCCATTATACCACAATCGAATATACCTCATCAATATTTTCTCCGTGTTCGATTGTTGTGTCCGTAACATCAATAATAAATATGTGTCACGTCAAACTTGGGATCAAATGCAAAGCCAAAGCCTCAAAGATTGTTGATGTATTACGTAACCAGGATACATCTTACGACGCAGAAGGTGTGAACCTTATTTGCAAAAGTACTGGCTTAGTGCAGGAAGACCCGAGAAATGACTTCATAAACCCACACAACGCCCGAACTAATTCACGCATCCCATACGTCTCGGCTTATTACACCGAGCCACGCAAAGCCGGATTCAATTTATCCTGACAATATCTGGGATCTTTACTACTTGAACACACATTGGAGCAAGCCGCGCTCCTATAAAGCACAGATTTTTCAATGCGAGAGAAAATAAAGGTCATATCTCACCCAATATTCCGTGAGCGTCGCCCCACCATTAACACATCCGACGGAACGGAGCACTTCCTACATTCCCTTGCCAAATGTCGTACGCATCTACTTATACGAAATTACACGCATCTGCAACCTTCTTACGTAGGTCATAAGGTTAATTTTCCCTTAGCGCGGCGGTAGCAAGATTGCGGAGTTCCCGCGTGCCGCCATTGCGTTTTTACGCGCGTATTCTCTCAAGGTACTTTATTGGGCCTTTCTAATGCGCTCCGAAATTCACGAGTCTGGATGAAAAATTACTAACGTGTTGAAAATGCGGTTTTGACTCCGAGCTTGTAATGCTGGCTGGAAATTAGTGCTTGTTATTTATTTTAAGGGGCGTTTCAGTGTAAAATGTGGACTTAGTAACAATAGAATTTGAACTAAAGCGCTGTATAGTGGAATGCAGTGCTTCGAGGTGTTTTATTTTAATTAACGCTTTGAAACTTCCGCGGAGTTAGCTTCCCACATAATACTTACTTTAATGCTGGCTTTCATAACTATTCATTTTTCTTGGTGAAACTCATTTTTATCTACCGAAAAGCTAAGTGGCGGGAATGGTGATTTATTTTTTTAGCAAACTTATTTCTCCCTCTCAGCAAACATAAATTGGAACGCGCTGGCGTAATGTTTATAAAAAGTAGTTTTTTTTTTTTTAAACGTATGGCATACATTATTTTGCCTTTAAAGTTTGTCACTCTTTAGCACCACCCAGGGGACACGTGGTAGGTAGCTCCTGCGGACGCGAGTAACAGTTGTCCCCCTATAAAGTAGTAAAGGAGTAGTTTATTTATTTAGCCATTCCGGGATTTTAACTAATTATCAAATAAAATTGAGTTGGCTTATATAAACATGACCAGCAATACCGCCCCCAAAGTTTAGGTAAAATATTTATCCGGATTTCTAATTATTATTCTCACTTTAATTGAAGAAACCTTGTCCTTCAGGTGGTCGATAATCGAACCTGGTCCGGTAACCGACCTACCCATCATTGGAAGTGTTGCAACTTATCTCGAAATAAATAAACATTTCGAGATAAAACTAGGCTGTTCAAAATACTCATATATTTTTGAAACCCCTAGAAATGGGAGCAGTCTCGCAAAACGCTTCGCCACAGATAAACTTAATTAAAAACGAAAAGCGGAGCAATATTTTTTTACTAGACTCGCAATTTGGACACAAGCGCAAAAAGATAAAATGGCGGGAAAGTGACGAAAAACGAAACGCAATTAAAAATCGCCTGAGCGTTCTGCTCCACAATTTTGAAACTGCAATTCATACGATAACTTGAACAACCTTTTATAACACTACTGTAATTTAAAGGAGCTTAAGCTTAAGCCTGTAAGACTTAAGGGTGATCATGGCTTATGTTGTTTGCCAAAATACGTCCTTGTGAACGTAATTTGGCGTTACCGCTGCAAGTTACCATTAGCTTGAATTAAACACAGGTAAAATGGGATTAAACTCATTCAAACGAGGATTTTATTTGATGAAATATACATATATGTTTGAAACTATGATTAGCTTATTGAAATGGACCTGGCGACTTGTATATTTCATCAAATTAGACACACATTTGCCGAGAGATATTATGCATACAAGTATGCATAATATCTCTCGGCAAATGTGTGTCTAGGTATATAGGTAGGCTATTTGTATGTTACAACATACTTTAATATATCTTAATTATATATATGAAAACTTAAATATTTCAGCCACACGCTGTTGTTGTGTGTGCTGTTTGTTAAGCGGCCAACATTCCGCAGCATATATCATCGCACGCCGTACTGCGGTCTTATATACTTTGCCTTTGATGCGAACAGGCATTCTTGCATCGCAAAGCACTCCGGATAAGCTTCTCCATTTTAGCCACCCCGTATTTATCCGATGTGTGACGTCGATATCGATATCTCCATTGTTAGAGAGTGTACTTTGCAGATACATTTTTTGTAGTCTGTCAGTTGTTTTCTGAAAAAAAAAAAAAAAAACCTTAATTTGCCATTAAAATGAAAAAATAACCGACACTGGCTAACTTACACTCTTCCAAATGATGGACATAGACAGTTTTTAGCTACGTCCATCATTTGTTTGTTATTTTTTCATTTTAATAGCAATTTAAGGTTATTTTTTTGGTCTTGAATTACGTTTTCAAGTATATAATACCTATATTATGTTCTAATTCTTCTAGTTCATAGCTACCATATATATAAACTTGACATCTCTGATACTTGAACATAGTCACGAAAATAAATATCATTTCATTTCACGGATCCAGGATTTTGGGGTGACTAGGGACCCCTGGGTAACCTAGGTAACCGCTAGCTTCGCAGCATTACCTACATAGCATTCGTAACATGATTCAATATAGATCATCCACGTGATAGTCTAATCAGCTTATTGAATAGATTCAATAAGGCCCTTGCCAGCAAACGCACACAAACTCCACTCTGTACAAACACTCGGACGAGCAAACAGCACACACAAATATTAGTAGATAACTCGAGTATTGACTGTAGGTACGTTCGAGTGGGTGTGGAGGGAAAAAATATCCGTAGAATTTCACGGAGGAATGGCATTTTGTTTCCTAGGGAAGAAAGTTATAGTATTGCTGGATGTTTGTGCTATTACAAAACGGCGGCGTTTAAAAAATATCGGGCGTGGAAATACTTTATTTCACAGACTTTAATTAGTAAACTTATGATAAGACTGATAAGCTGTAAATTTACTATTGACCGCCAACGCAGGCCCCGCCAATGAGTTGCAGGCCTTAACCTTAAGCCACGTCACACTGACGCGGCATGGCCGCGGCGGACCATAGTAAACTTGTCATTAGCTGTCAAATTTACTATTGACCGCCACCGCAGGCCGCTCCAGTCTATGAGAGGTCTTAAACGTCCTATTTTTTTACACTAATGTCACTGTCATAAACAATGACATTAAATATCTCATCTTGAAAAAATAATAATTGTAAAACAACATAATTACAACGGTTACTACGAAGATAATGCTGTTACGATATAATATTATGTCCATTTGTATGAGCCGTTTCGGATGTCGCCAGCGAGGGTCCGCCTTTAACTCCTTTTTTCGCCTTTTTACGTGATCTAATCTAAGCAAAAACTGGTTCCAATTGTACCGTGAAAAAAATGTCATGTAGGTACCCAATTAGCCAGTTTATTTATACTACGACTGTGGCAAACCAGCATGTATGCAGTCGGGTGAGATTACGACTACAGAAGAACCACGCGCGTGGTTGACCTTTCATTGATTGAGGATTCGTTGCGGTGACAGCTTTTTTTGAAACTGCATGGCTTTTACAGGACTGCCCGCAAGCTAGTATACACTGTATGGTGGCGTAAGCTGTCACGCAACGAGAAAGTTCGTCTCTTTCTACTTAGAACGCTTCGAAAGAGACAGACAGTCATGACGACACAGCTCGCGGTGATTGCCGTGCAGCTTTTGGTACAGTGATTCCAGTACAATTTATGTCATGTTTTTTTTTTTTTTTTTTTCAGGTATTTTTTTCATTTGCGGAATACGGGTCACATTATGTTGGTACAAATAAACGTTATAGTCCGCCGTACTCTACTTAAATAAGCATGCAAATGAATAGCCTTTATTTTGCTGTCGGTTAAGAACAGACAAAATAGAGGGATCACTTATTACTAGTTTTTATGTTTAGAAATTCAATAACAGAGTAGACACATAGTTCGGATAGCCGTATAAACAGTTTCTTCTTGAATTGTTTCAGGGGTAAGATGGGCGTTTGACGTTTTAAGGTTATAAGTTGCATCGGTATGGCTCCCATGGCAGCCAGATGACGGCTGTCACAGTACCTAAACTGTTTGTCAAACACTATAATAATGAATAGGACGTATCGTATATTATCGTATGCAAAAAAACATGCTATTAGCGGAGTCGCTAACGCTGATATATGAACAAATCGAACCAAAGATTCCATCACAAGAAACATCAATCCTCAACAAATGCTTACAAATGCACGTCCATCGCCGGGACTCGAACCCGGGACTGAGCAAATTAGGATGCGGTGCCTTTCGCCATTCTCCTAGAGGTGTTTCATCAAAGTCGATTTGCAAAGTGATCGGCTGCTACCATAGTGGTAAGCCTTTTTCAACGGAACAGAAAAAGTTATTCTCAACTCTGTGTACATGAAATTATCTGCCAATGTTATTTCAAAGTTGTGTATATTTTGACAACCACTTTGGCCTGGTTTGTCCCGGGTTCGAATCCGTTAAAAGCTTCCTTTGTGTAGTCTGGTCTTACCAAGTGAAAAAAACAAAAGTGGTCTTTGATTTGATGATAGCCAACAGCTTTTCTATATTCATATGTTAGTTACCTATGATTTCATCACACAGATGGAGGAGGAGACACCGTTTATGCGGATTATGAGTCCTACTATAGTTATTTACGATACAAGTGCCGAAAATAGGAAATCCGCAACGAGTGGTGATAAATTAAAACACGACCGAAGGGAGTGTTTTAAATCGACACGAGTTGCGAATTACATATTCGCAAGTGTATCGTACAACGTTTTACTGTACATATGGCTCTTTAAAGTTTCGACATATGCACGGAAAGTGCACTTTTCCGCACTAGTGCGGGAAAATAGCACCATATGTACTGTAAAAAAGTTTATTGCCAGTTGTGCCGGTGGACCTTGGGTCCACTGGTAACTTGCACGTTTTACGAAAGCGACTGTCATCTGATCTGACCTTCCAACCCAGAGGGAAAACAAGACCTTATTGGAATTAGACCGGTTTCCTTACGATGTTTTCCTTCAACGAAAAACCACTGTTAAATATGATATGATATTTCGTACATAAGTTTATGAAAAACCCAGAGGTGCGAGCCGGGGTTTAAATCCACGATCTCCAAATTGAAAGGCTACAGTGGATCTATATGAACGAGTGTGCTGCAAAAAAAAACTGAGAATCATTGGTAACTTTTTTACTCCGCTTTCCAAATTCACAAAAGATCCCATTGAGTCGAAGTATTTTCGAAAGGCCCTCTAGATAAGACAAGATAAGATAGCCCTGTTATATCATGGTAGTTGCTTCGTAATTCATTAATACGACGATATTTTTTACATGACGCTTTATTCCAAAACTCCCATTTTTCTAACCTCCAAATACACTTCAACTCTCCGCTCCGCCCGCTCCGTGCCCTCGCCCGAATGGTCCGAGCACTTTATCAACATCAGCACGACGCCATTCGTCTCCCGATCCGCTGATAAAACACCGAACTCACACCTACAGGTTCCTACACACACATAGCTCCTAGAGCGAGGAATCAAAAGTGGTCTGAGATGGCTTGTGTATAACTTCACGACCGGTGTGACTTTGGTTTGCAAACTTGATTGACCCACTACAGTGTTTCAGAAAAACTTGATCTTTTATTTATTTCGTCGTCCATATGACACCGATCCGTATGATGTACCTATCGGAAGGAGCAGCAAATATATAGCCTAACCATTGAAAAAGAACATTCTACACGAAAATGAAAGATTTTTTGAAATCGGTTAAGTGTTTCCGGGGATTACCCAAAACGTACAAACTTACTAAGCTACCTATACATCCCACAGATGTTTCCTCTTTATAATATTAGTATACACGGTGAAATAGTATTCACCGTTCAAATTTTGGGAGGTGATTCGGTGGGTCATCTCGATCAAAATTGGATAATAAGTTGTAACCGAATCGCGAAAAAAAAACCAGCTGGTCCATACAAACGGCGTGAGCTCAGCCGCCAAAATGTATGTGAAGTACATTCATATCCTAGTAACGCTGCCCCAGCCGGACCTCCTCAACCTCATCATAGTTCATATGGAACAGCTAGGTTTTTTTTGCGATTTGGATACAACTTATTATCCAATTTTGATCGAGATGACCCACCGAATCACCTCCCAAAATTTGAACGGTGAAAACTACACTCGCGGTCAAAGAAACCGGGTCAGTGACGAAAACCTCAATATTTTGTAAACCGTTAGTCGTATCTGCATGAAACTAACTCTGTTTTATAGAGAATTTAATATCCTTCTAAATCCAACCTTCAATGTTCTACGTAGTAACTGGAAAAAGGTTTAATTGAAAAAAAAAACCAATTAGGTACTTATTTGAAATTGCGTTCGTTTTACTTTTGCTTGTTTTTAAGCAATTGTTTTCAATCTGTCAAAGAACTATAATAAAAGGCTGTCATTGTTTTATTTTGTGGTCATTCTTGAATGTCTATCATGCCGCTAACACGAGATGAATGTACTCGTATCATCACTATGTTAGAAGAAGGAAGAAGTCAGAGGTATACAGCGAGAAGAACAGGTGTGTCACTTTCTACAGTGCAGCGAGTCCTCCAACGTTACCTACAAACTGGGCAGAACCTTAGAAGACCAGGAACTGGCAAAACAAGATGTACTACAGCTAGAGAAGATCGATTTATTGTTACAACCATGCTCCGAAATCGGCACCTCACAGCAGTTGAAGTGAAAAATCAGCTTTTAGAGACCCGAAGGGACGGCATCAGCGAGCGGACTGTCAGGCGGCGGCTCAAAGAAGCAAATTTGAGCCCACATAGGCCGGCCAATGGCCCAAAACTTGAAAGAATACATCGAACAGCAAGACGACTTTATGCCCGCGATCACAGATACTGGGGTGACGAAGATTGGGCAAGAATTTTGTTTTCCGATGAATCCAGATTTATGCTCTATGCAAATGACGGGCGGCAAAGAGTTTACAGACGGCCTGGTGAACGTTTTATTCCAGCATGTTTTGAGGAAAAAGTGGCGTTCGGCGGTGGGTCAGTCATGGTTTGGGCTGGAATCTCTTCAGAGAGTCGATCGGAGTTAGTTTTAACAGAAAATGGATCATTAACGAGTGCAAGATATGTAGAAGAGATTCTTAATGAGCATGTCGGCCCATACTTAATTAATATGGGTGGAAATTCTATGTTTATGCATGACAACGCCAGGCCACACACAGCTCAAATTGTCAGAGATTATTTTTTGGAGGTTGGTATCAACTGTATGAACTGGCCCTCGAGGAGTCCGGACTTAAATCCGATTGAGCATGTATGGGACGAGCTTGGGAGGCGTGTAAGAGCTCGAAACCCCGCCCCAGCTACACTTAGAGACCTGAAACAGGCGTTAGTGGAAGAATGGGACAATATCCCGCAAGAACGCATAAAGAACTTAATAAACAGCATGCCGAATCGTCTAGAAGCTGTAAGAAGAGCCCGAGGAGGCAATACGAAGTATTAATTTTTATTTTTTGTGTTGTATGTGAAGTACCTACTGCTTATTTTTGTACGTAAAATTGGTTGATTTTTTGTTTCCTATGTAATTTTATTAAACAAAAGAATTACGATTCCACCATTTGATGTTATTTAATTCAGTATAAAATTATCTACAATATGCAGTTTAATTCATGTCCCTAGCTTTATTATTTTAGGAGATATTACAGATTTTCGTACTGACCCGGTTTCTTTGACCGCGAGTGTATTTCAACTTGTAGATTAATATATTTCGTCTCAAATTACACGCAGTTGCATCTGTACGCTGAAATTTCCATAAGCCAACCACGGCGTTGTTAGCCAAGGGCTCGCGCGCTGAATAATTGCCAGTGTCCCCACGTTTTTGTTGGTACTCCGGCCAGGGACACATTGGCGAATGTCTAATTACTTAGTAGCTCGTTAACAGCTCATTATGAAGGTTGTGTTTATGTAGTGATGATAATGTTTGTGTAAGAAGAGTTTTACGCGTGCTAAATGATAAATTTATCGCAAAAAACGTAAACAACTACTACTTACTTGGCACTTGCTATTCAGCTACTGTGCTTCCAGTTGTCTTAGTGATAGAAGGGATGTCTTAAACTAAAAAACTAATTTCAATCGATCACTGACAAAGCGAATCTTGGCTTCCGACACAATACTCCAGGCAAAATACGGTTTTGAATAACATTAATTTATAATAGCGTTTTTTTGTTGATTTCATTTTAAAATGTTATTCTAAGATGATTAATTCAAGAATCCGACAAACTTTCCACCCGGAAGTAATTATGTAGATTTTAATGAAGCATGCATTGTCTTTTTTTGTACGATTTATCTTGAATATTATAGAGCAAATGTAAATGAACCAAAATAAAGACAAAAATATTTATTAATATTTTTTCTGACTTTTCAGAAGCTCGTTTTTTTGATGTCTAAAGTTTTGTCGGATTTTGTCGCTGGGTAACTATTTAATTGATAATATATCCGTTACACATTAAAAATGAGCTATTATAAATTATTTCCAAATTTGACTTTTTTTCCATACGAGTTGTCAGTTCATTGACTGGACTACAAGTTGTCGCCTCTTGCCCCGATCTTGCGCTATTTCCCGCCGCCGGTTTATGGCTTGCTGTTCGAACGGTATCGTTTCTTTTTATCTCTTTTATTGAGATTTTGAAAGTAAGTAATACCCCTGACGTCGCATTTTTATACTTGTTTGATCACATGATCAACTACACCGACAAATACGGAAGTGGACTTATTAAACAGCTACTATGTATCATCAGCAGTGTAAAACTAGCCCTACTCGTGGGAACAAATGCAGGCAGGTAGTTTGCTTGCACGCGAAAACAAACGTGTTCTCGCCTCGTTATTACAGTCGCGCGTCGAAAACTACACGAAGCTTTGCTGTCCTGTTCTAAACAGTCACAACACGTAGCTACGCATCTGCGTTTACCACTTTTGTGTACTAAGGTTAACACAGGGCACGAGTATAAGGGGTCCAAAACAGTATATGCGCCTTCAGGTAAGTGGTATTTAATACTTTTTGGATTAGAATAGTATGATATTAGATCCGTGTGTCATTTCCATGAAAACTTTTAGCGTTGTCACAATGTTGCATATGTAATGAAATATGGGGGTTGGAAAGTGTTTTCAGTTGTTTGTGTTTGTTTGTTTTACAGCTTACTGGGGAAACCTTGTTCCGAGCCGGCCAACGGATGCTACGGGGAGGATTTGTGGAACTATTTTATTGCGTTGAATCTGCACTGGCTGTTTTAAAGGAAGTAACTTAAAAAGGAAGCACTTTTGCCTATAAATAAGTGCGGAAAGCATGTCATCACGTCACGAGTACCGAGTTACGTTGCCACGAGCCGTAGGCGAGAGGCAAGACTCGAGACGAGTGAAGAATGACATTTCCGCACGTGTATCGAACGACGGTTTTTAATAGAGTTGCGAAAAAATAAGAAAAACAACAAGTAAGGAATTCGAAACTTTTATATTGTTAATTCTGTAACATCATTGCAATACAGTTGAAAAATAATGAAGGGGGTTCAAAAAACATTTTTTTTAATACGTTCTATCTGATTTTATTGCATATGACTATTATGGATTATATTTTTTTAGGAAATTTAGTCACTTTATTACAAATAAGATTATAGGTTAAAAACACACAATACATATTAAATAAAAATTATAAACTGAGACAAAACATTAAGAGAATAATATGAAAACTAAATTAAAACTCAAACTAGAAAATAAGATACGTCTATCTTTTAAACGATATGATACAGAGAAATAATATAATGTAAAAATAAACTATCTTCGTCTGTAGCCCCCGACAGGATTCGAACCTGCGACCTATTAACGCTAGACTGCTCTACCAACTGAGCTACGAGGACAGTGACGGAAGCTGTATATTTTTCCCTTATATTCCCGCTAAGACTAGCGCCCACACGAATCAAAAATATGTAATAAAATAATTTGTTTCGTGATAAGGGTATACCTAATGTGTATCATCTTATTTATTTTTTATTGAAATAATAATTAATGGTACAATTTGTACAATTATTAAGTGGGAAAAGTGAAAAGCACTAGTTCGCGAAAACCAACCTTCCGCACGCTAAACAGCTATGTAAAGTAGCACTTTTTGACCAACTGTATATTTTTTAATTCTGTTTGGTAATTTCCCAATTTAATATTAATGACCCTGTACTAGTGGTAACGTTCTACTGCTTGATACTAGCCCATTATTTGGCAACGTCAATCTTAATTAAATGCTACGGAGATGAACAATAATGTGTCAATTATATTAGGTAATTAGTTAGGGGCCCCTTCGGGGCCCAACTTGGAAGGATAGGTAAGGAAAAAAAAAAAAAAAAAGTATCAATTATATGTGTCGGCGGCAGATCGTTAAATACGCCAGATCACGAAATTCCTAGGCATATCGTGAAACGGCGCCATTTCATGATATGCCTAAAAGTCGGCTAGGCTTATCACGATGTGCCTGATAAACAATACGGCAGATCGATTAGAGCAACGCATTCGTCGATATTCCAAGCTCTATACCGGGCACATCGTAAAATAGTTTCTTTCTTGGCCACTGGTGGCGCTGCACATGCGATGGCGGCCGTTTTTGTTGGGGGCTAATAATCAGGGCGGACAAAAATGGTTTGTCATAAGCGAACTCTGTCTTAGGTCGGTTAGGTTAGGGTTCACTTGTGTCCCTCAGACCAGAAATAGACACCCCGCGCAGCGGGGTGGCGTCGACTCGCTGGAGATTATCAGTCCGCACTTCTTATTTTTTTTAATTTACCTAATTCAATTTTGGACACCCTACTTACGTATAACGGTAAGTATTGAACGATATGCCGGCGTTTCATGATATGCCTAGGAATTTAATGATCAGCCTAAACGTCACTGGCTTGGCCAAATCACGAAATGCCGGCGTTTCATGACATTCCTAGGAAGTTCATGATCTGCCTAAACGTCACTAGGCAAATCGTTAAATGGTGATATTTGAATGATATGGCGGATGTCCTTTAGCCAAATCATGAAATGGCGGCGTTTCACGATATGCCTAGGAATTTCGTGATCTGTCGGATTTTACGATCGGCCGCCGACATATGCATTATGAAGTTAAACATTGAGCTTGTCTTACTAAGCAAACGTTTACCTTTATAGATCTCGGAGCATATCATAACATAACGGAGGCGGAGGGAAGTTCGAAAATTAAGATGAAATTTATTTTCGGATGACATGACATGAAATGACAATGACTTTATAATGGAGTATGTCCTCGGTTAATGAAGAACTAGCATATATTTCACCGACAAGACCTATTCTGATGTGATGATGATATAGGTAGGCACACAGAACAAGTAAATACTATAGAAATGGTAGTGGGCGGGGTACGCGTAGCCGGGTTTATGATTAGACAATCATGTATCTGTCAAACGCTGTCGACACGCAGATCAGTTGGCATTTGACCGTCGGTGACGATTTTTTCCGTATTAAAAATTATAACACGCCGTGTTGTGCAATTTTGTCGTGCCGAAAAGCAAGCAAAGACAAAAAGGTTCCTCCGGGAGTGATTTACTATGACCGGTTAGTACTGGAATAACTGTTTTTTTTTTAATAAAAGCCATTACTCCGTTAGTAAGATAGAAACGACATGCATGCTTGACATTGCTTGCTAGCCAAAGCCGCAGATTAAGGAACTACCGTAATGTCACAGCAATGTATCGCGTAATTCGCGTTTGTCACTTTAACGGGGCGATTGCCAGTATGACTAGAGTGGTACCATGCCTAGTGTATGTACTTATCGATGATTAAATTACTTTATTTGATTATTTGTATCTCGGATGGAATTCGATCCCAATAAAATGATTTTCTCATACCTATTTTAATGTGACAGAGCTGATTAATGTAGTCCATTCGTTACTTGTCTACAGTAAACATATTTGTTATAAGAAATACCTAACATAATTATACTAATATATAAATGTTATCAATAACATGTTTCAATAACAAATGGCATGGTATATGACATGATGATGGTTTGATGGACTTTAGATGTGCAATTTTATTTTTATAATGATCAGAGTATGTCTGTGAGTATCCTTGTAAATATTAAAAATTCTTTAAAACTTGTACCTACGTATTTTGATAAAAAATTGTGAGGTTGTTTTCGTGAGCTACACGATTTTTCAGACCGTTGCTTTCAGCACCATCTCCATTTAGAGCATTTGCGAACTGCGTGGATGAGGTCGCGCACTAGATCTAAATTTCGTTACCCGATTTCTTTGGGTGAAATTTCTTACAGAAATAGCACTACTGCTACTTCGGCCGGGCTGATATTTAACAGGTTCGCAAACGCTCTTACTCTAAGAAATAAGGGCATTTTAAATTGAATTAACTATAAGCATACGTAATTTACCATATAATATGTAAACTATATGCCAAGAATATAAAATATCGATAATGATGATTTTAGCCTCACCTCTATTTCGTATTCTAAATTTCCAAATAGGTGTATCACCATCATAGTGTCATAGTAACATAAGACCTTTGGTTTCGAACGTAATCAAACGTCAAGTTCAAATCAACAGGACCCTTCATTTTGCAATCAAAAATTAATGTCAATAACGTAAGTGCCTCACGCTCATACACGTTCAGTTATGCTTAGCGCAAGAAGGAGAGTATGTATCAAGACTATTCACATATTATTTCCATACTTGAAAACCCCTTTCAGAATTGGCTCCTATATTGATAAAGAATAGACGGTCATTTGTCATTTTATTGGCATTGGAAATTTTTTCGTTCTAAAAATTACAACTGTGAAACCATAATGGAATTAAAAGCTTTTACCAATTAGAAGCGTTTTGCAGTGGTGTTGACATGTATAAATTCAGTTATGGTTGGGTTGGGGTGGCTACGCAGGATCCCGAAGTAACTAGCTAACACGCCGCTTCCATCCTATTTAAGTATTCCGTGGGTAGGCATATTGCTAGTTTGGTGGAAAACCTATATAAATCTATAAGTCTAATCTAGTAGAGTCTAAAAATAACAGAGTATTAAAGAGTTTTAACTTTTTAAGCGTAAAATCCATGGTGTCGGCTACCGGTTAGCGGTTACGCGCATATCGGCACGAAAAGGAACAAAAGCATCTTTTAACAAAAAAATATGATTGGGCGATTGAAATAACTCTAGGCATATATATAATCCTAGGAATACAATTTTGGCCCCAATTTTGACCACTGTGATCTAGTGCAAAGATTGTCAAAATTATATCTACTTAAATAAAAAAGCGAGACGCTCTGAAACCTCGGGGCACACATAAACTTCTCCTATATAATCTTATACGCCTAAGACAATATCCAAGAAAAACTTACGGAGCTTTTTATGAAAGCTCCTCTAGCCCGGGGCACGATGTGCCCGGAAACTATCAATTTATGTCGCAGCTTTTTGCTGAAGCTCTCGAAGCTTTTTGCTGGGTCACAGATAAATATGGCCGTGTTCTTGCAGTTAGTTAAGCTTCTGCAGTGTTATAGAAGATTTATTATAACTTGAATTAATAGGGTAATCTTAGCCAGGAGGTCGATTTGACTCAAAGATTCCCATGAACTTCTACGCAATCAATGGGTTGCGCGCGTTCGATTTGATACGCCTGAACAACGTTACAGAATGACTGCACGCAAGATCATATTGGAAAGCAATCTCAAGTCAAATCTACTTCATAAACTTACGTGGTAACCTACCTCCTTATCAACGCATTAAACCTAATGTACGTCTCGAAAACTTTTTGCTCTACCAAGTATTCTAAAATAGTAGATTGTTAACCGAGGGTTGAAAGCCATCCATTCCTGACGAGATATTTATATATAAGCCAGCCAATAGTTCGAGGCTGAAATGGGTGGCTTTTCCCGAGTTAAACACTCTACTTTTCATTTCGAACACGAGGAAAAATGAAAGCCAAAAACATACATATTTTCTAAATTAGTCAGATCCTATAGGATCTATAGGGATCTATAGGGTTCTATAGAACCCATTCTAAAAGTGTTTGTGTGTGGACCATTTGGGGCGGGAACTGTTGACATTTTAATAATGTTTGTGGGTGGACTATTTCCTGGACGTGCTTTTGAAGCGGTTATATCAAAAAACTAATTTTAACTGTTTGTGGATGAAAAATTACAGTATTAAATGTATTTATATACCGGGTGGAAAAATCGAATGCAACATGGATGGCAACTACCTTAAATATTGTAAATAGCACATTCTGTGTAAAGGAAACATTCCTTTGTTTTAAAAACAATAAATTCTGCATTTAAGGATTTATGAAAAATCGCTTGCCTCAGTCGGGACTCGAACCGGTTTAGTTTTTAGTTTTAAATTTTCATGGCACTCTGTTATTCTGATTGTATTTGTTATTTAGAGAAAAATGAACCTTATCAGTTACCCTTTCAATCTGCATCATAAAATAGAGCACGTTATTTTTTGTCACATTTGACCGGTTCGAGTCATTTGTACAAAAAGTTATTCAATAAATTTATTTGTATTTGTATTTGTATTTGTATTTGTATATAAGTAGTAATAAAGCATTAAAACCATCATAATTATCAACAAACTTCAAAAATCAACATAATTTTATGGAAATGTGGCAGTATAGGTTTTTGCCATTGCTATTTTTTTTTGACTTTAGGACGCGGTTCTGCAGCGGTTACATTAAACTACGAACACTTAAACAATGTTCAATAGTCTTCAAATACCAATAATAGTCATACAAGTATTAATTTATTATAATTATTTTATAAATAACGCATGATTGTCAACAAGTTTCAAAAATCAATACTTTTTTCTGAAATTGTGGCTGTACAGGTTTCTGCCATTGCTTTTTAATTTTTTATTACTTTTCAGCCCTAGGGGCGACATGCCTCACTTTCAACCCGCTGTTTAGATAAACAATGACCTCCTTTCAGAGTATGAGAGATGAAATAATAGATTGTTAACCAAGGGCTGAAAGGCACCCATTTCTGACGAGATATTTTGGCGCTCGAACGAAGTGAGAGCGCCAATGGTTCGAGTCAGAAATGGGTGACTTTCACCCGAGTTAAACACTACTTTTCATATCGAATACGAGGCATTAATCAATATGTTTATTCAAAGTACTTATACAATTCAAAAACGGCAGCCGCCATTACCGTGACGTCATCCGAGCCGAAAGAATAGTCCCATCTCACCTGTCCTAAAGAAAGAGGCAAATATCTGTCTCGCTCGCGCTTATGGTTATATGCTGTAATTCGGTCACGTGACATACAGATAATATAACTACGATTTCAATTTTGAAATCAAAAAAATGAAAAAAAAAAAATGAAATAAATGTTTATTCTCTTTTTTTCTTACAGCTAGATAGAAATCTGCCAAACCACAGTGCGGTTTGTTGGCTGACAATGCTCCTAATTAGTTTCACAGGTATTAGCTAAAAGCTGTATGAATAGTACCTACTCGTAATATACAGGATGTTAACGGGGTCATGATCCGGAATGACAAAAAGCGAATAAGATGATCATACTGAACAACCTTTCCCATGGGACCAACCACGAAATCGCAAAAAAAAAGAGCCAATTAAGAGTTAACTGTGAGTTAACTGCGATTTAATTGAGAGTTAATGTATGGAATACCTGGTTTTTTTTTGCGATTTCGTGGTTGGTCCCATGGGAAAGGTTGTTCAGTATGATCATCTTATTCGCTTTTTGTCATTCCGGATCATGACCCCGTTAACATCCTGTATATCTAGGCATGGTATTTACTTATGCTAGAACAAACAATCAGTTAAGTTAAGTTACTTAGGATAGCTGAATTACATTTTTAATTTTATTTAATAAGACATCGCTTACTTTCTTTTTAAACAATTGTTTTGTGACACTTGCACTAAGTACTAGCTTCTGCCCGCGACTCCGTCCGCGTGGAAGTCGTTTATATCGCAGCTCCATAGAAACTTTCACGCCCCATTTCACCCCCCCCCCCCCTTAGGAGATGATTTCCGGGATGAAAACTATCCTATGTCCTTGCCCGCAACTCAAACTATCTCTATACCAAAATTCATCTAAATCGGTTCAGCGGTTTAAGCTTGAAGAGGTAACAGACAGACAGACAGACACTTTCGCATTTATAATATTAGTATGGATAGTAAAAATTAATTGAAGAGTGGCTGTATGCGTTTCTGCCTTAGCTCACATACACAGCTTTAAGTTAAAAAAAGCTATTGTGGGTGTATTCCATTTGTCACCAACTCATAGACCCTATAGTGAATATTTTAGCTAAAATAAAAGTAATGAATTTACAACATATATTTTATATTTAATAAAATAAATTCCATGAACTAGTAAGAATACAATTATTTCCCTTTGTCAGTAGCGGGGTAAGTATTGATATTTATTAGAATTAGTTCCCGCATAATGCTTATAAGGTGAGGACTAATTGGAATCCACTACTTTTCTGCACTAGAGCAGAAACGTATCACTTTCTGCACACTTTTTAGAACAACAACGACCCGTATGTTGTATTGGTGCCTGGTGGTCGAGGGATGATCACGTAACTTTTCAAACGTTCATACAATTGAACTGTAATTTTCAGATACAAAATGATACCTTACCTGACTGACGCGCGTACAATGCGTTACCTAATAATAAGATAATAATAATAAACTCTTTATTTCGGACAAATTATCCATATAGTATTTTACTTAACCTAGGTATGTTAGCATTATATTCTAGTTTTACATTATATTATAGGCTATTTGCACACCAACAGTGCAACGGACTTAATCTGCCCGACCCAGTGCGACAAGATTGGGCAGTCATACCGGTCCGCAATGACACCCAGAATGCTGAATAATGGACCAGCTAAGTTTATTTGGCAAAATAATTTATTATTAATGGGGCGTTATTTGTACGAAATGTATGGTGGCATAACTGCATTACGAGTATTGAATGACGTCATACGCTCCTAGTCCAATCCAACTATGGAATAAATAAATTAAAATAGTTTTTTACTCACTTAGGCAAGTCAGTTGTAGTCATAGTTTCTCGGCAGTAGTTGTTGCCGTAAAACGATTGTCAGTAATTCCAACTGCAGTTCCATTTGAAAACATAAGTAGTTTCGTGGTATCTCAGTCAAAGTAACTAAAATATTATGAATAAATATATAAAAATTGTGTTCATTTAAAGATACACTGCCAAGTAAAGAGTTAAGCTATATGCTCTGGTTTTACTATTTATTAATTAATTTAATATGTTGCAGTCATGTACATTTCGTAATTATGTCTAAGAACTTAATACTAAAGTACATGAACCCTGATAGGGCGAGGCAATTTTAAACTAACCAATAATTAATGATTTGTTGATAACAAATAGGTAACCTATAGTTAAAAAAAAAATACGAAGCATGCATGTTAAGATAGTTTAGATATTGCCAAGAAACTATGACTACTTCCTTAAGTAGTAGTAGTAGTAGTACTTACTACTTCAAGTAGTTTTATGGTATCTCAGTAATACAGATTAAAATCTGCATAAAAAAAATATGCAAAAATAAATGTGCATATATAAAAATATAAGCACCAACTCTAAAAATTGTGTTTCTTTAAAGATACATGGCCAAGTACGGGTTAAGCTATATGATTTGATTAGTATTCACTACAATATTACGTGATACCAAAACTCGCTCAAAAATATTTGCCAGCCCTATTTCTAAACCCTCTAGACCGTGTCACATATTTTCGAACGCTTTGTTATGCGAGATATTATTGCATGTGACTGTACGTCACAATAGCGCAGTTAGGTTCGCGATGTATGATCACTACTGAATAGCCTGAAATGCGAATAAATGCTGCGAATAGAAGCATATATACATCGAGCGCTTTGTAGTCAGGGGTATCAGTGCGACAACCATACACATACCTCGTATTATATTTAATTGCTCTGTCCGTCTTTCTGGTCACTTTTCACGCTCGAACCGCTGAACTTATTTAGATGAGGCATGGAGATGGTTTGAGATCCTGGGATAGTTTTTTATCCCGGAACTTATCCCTTAATGAGGATTTCATAGAGCAGTGATGACCCCGCTGAACCCCTTTAGTGTACCTACCTACTAAACCTATACAGTACACACCTCTCGGGTTAAGTGCGGGTAAAGTGAGAAAAGAAGTCCTCGTAGAAGTAGAAGTCATCGCGCTGTCATACGGACTCTATGATCTCAGATTGAGCGCACTAGCGCTTGGCCCCTGCGATCTTGTTCTGCACGTCTAACAAAACTTGCTGACAAGTCGCTTCGCGCGCGACTGAGCGTGTCCTGTCTCACTCGCACCATGCAAATTAGAAAGAGGAGGGTAGATCTTTCTCGACTCGCGTCGCGGCGCGCCGTCAGTTGTGCTAGACCCCCTAGGGCATCGTCGCCTTCTCTGAGGTACTTAGCCAAGTACTGTGCCCCCGTTTAAAGATCACTGGTGACCCTCATGAATCTCATGATCCCCTTTAGTGTACCTATTAAAGGGGGTCATCGGGGACCCACCCTACTCTACAGAGTATGCACACATCATGCAGTAGAGTTGGCATACATGCCAAGAACACTTTTTGTGCGGTTTTTGTTAATATAAACGCTTGTTGACAACCCTAACAGCCTGGGAAGCTAATTTAGCGGCTGCTCGCAGCTCGTTTGGTTGCGCCGGACAAACAAACCTACACGCTCATGATTATGTATGTTTATACTATCAGGCTTGTTCGAACAATGTGTTTTCAATCACTATATGGCACGGTTTATGCGAAAATCACAGCGGTAGATGCATGCAACAACTACATTTTCAAGTATACAGGATTTTACAAAAATCTTTAGTGATATGTGAACCGTAGTATCCATTTTTGACTTACCAAAAAAAAACAATAATATTCAAGCTCGTTGCGAGTAGGCAGGTAGTAGGATATTAGTGAATAAGATTTTATTTATTTGTCGTACAATTTAAAATACCTAAGCGTTAATATACGTTCATGTAAGGTTACTCCTTTGACATATACAACCTGTACGCAGGGTTGGGCAGTATTTCATTACATGTATTTGAAATACAAATACGTATTTTGTATTTGTATTTCAAATACTAAGTGGCGAAGTATTTTGTAATTGGTATTTCAAATACCGCACTCACATGTATTTAGTATTTTGTATTTCAAGTACTTTACTTTTTAAAATACATTTGCCCAAAAATACATGTTATTTAATTGTATAACCGTATAATGGAACGTTTTTTAATATAATTAGGGGCTGAGGGCACTGTGGCAACACTTTACTGTAAGTGTCAACGTCAAACGGGGATGTTACTAACACGGCAATTGACACTGATACGTCAGACAGTTATTAAAGGTAGTCTCAGCCTGTGCTCTTCCGGTCCAGTTGAGAGACTGTTTTCATCGACATTCATTCACCTACTAGACGGAACTTATCTGACTATACTTTTAGGAATTTAGTTTTTTTGAAAGGATATTTATTCCTTTTTCAATTTATAAAAACGTATAAAAAGTTTTTTGAGATAAGTTTCAATAGTGTATTTTATATTTTGTATTTGAAATACATTATTTGAAATACTGTATTTTGTATTTTATATTTCAAATACCTGTCACCAAAGTAGTTTGTAGTTTACATTTCAAATACATTTTTACATGTATTTTGTAATTTGTATTTCAATTACAATGAAGCCAGTATTTTGCCCAACCCTGCCTGTACGCACTCATGTTGTCATAATTTTGTCGTATCTTTATCTGTGCGTGTTTGTCGCCAATCGGCCGTGCGACGTAAACTCGAATAAAATATTTACGGCTCGCGGCGGAGTCACTGAGTCATGATGCCGCGGATTGGGGACTCGGTCAAATGTGCTCTGAGTAGGCTAGGAGACACACTAGTAAATCTTTACTAGATAGTATAAAACAAAGTCGCTTCCCGCTGTCTGTCCCTATGTATGCTTAGATATTTAAAACTACGCAACGGATTTTGATGCGGTTTTTTTTAATAGATAGAGTGATTCAAGATGAAGGTTTATATGTATAATATAGTACCCGTGCGAAGCCGGGGCGGGTCGCTAGTTACTAATAAAAGTAGTGGCTCTGAGAGTTGTGGAACTTGCGATTATGCCTTTTTAACCACCAACGCAAAGAGAAGGGTGTTATTAACGTGTCTGTCTGTGTATCTGTGTATCTGTCTGTGGTATCGTATCCCCAAACGGATGAACCGATTTTCATTTAGTTTTTTTGTATCATAGATAATTTTATCCCGAGTGTTCTTAGCCATGTTTCATGAAAATCTGTTCAGCCGTTTTTGAGATATTGGACTTTGATTCTTTGATTTTGTTTAGTTTCAAAAACTGAGTTGCCATAAAAATCTGTATAATATTTGAAGTATTTGAACCATCATCATTCTCCTAGCGTTGTTCCCGGTTATGCCCCTAAAGGAGCTCGGGGTCCGCTTTGACACCTAATCCCAAGATTTGGCATAGGCGCTAGTTTTACGGAAGCGACTGCCATCTGACCTTCCAACCCAGAGGGAAAACTAGACCTTATTGGGATTATACACCGGTTTCCTCACGATGTTTTCCTTCACCGGCTAACGGCAAATATTCCGCACATAAGTTCCGAAAAACTCATTGGTACGAGCCGGGATTCGAACCCACGACCGCCGCTTGACAGCCGCATGCCTGAACCACTAGGCTACCGTAGCTATTTATTTGAAGTATTTGAACCGGCTCACAAAATTTCACGAGAATCCGTTGGGAAGTGTGACCTGAAAAACAGCCGGACATCCGACCAACCCGACATACAAAAGGATTTTGGCTCAAGCTGAAACGGAGAACTTCGTTCTCTTCGCTCGCTCGTTAAATAAAGAAGAAAATTCTGTGAGTTTTGTAGCTTTCTAAGTTTGTATGTTTCAATTCCTATTTCAAAAAATCTTTGGGGTAGAATGGACTTTCTGAATTGATGGTTTAAATTATGAAGGCTATAGTTTAAACCGTGGCTTTGCCTGCGTTTTCTGGCGAGCTAGTATATTAATATTTCTGGAACTTGCAATGAAATATTGACCTTATGTATGCCTTATCACGCCAAGTAGGTACCACACGTTACGGCAGCGGTGAGAAGTCTAATTTTTAGGGTTCCGTAGTCAACAAGGAACCCTAAAAATCCCCCGCCGCGAAGACACACACATTATGTGTAAATTGTATTGTATTTGTACTCCCTTTGTCTCTGTGTGTCTTTTGCGTAGTGAATAAATGTCTTCTTACTTTTTTCTTTCTTTCTTTATTTATAGTTTCGCCATGTCCGTCCGTCTGTCTGTCTGTCTGTCTGTCTGTCTGTCCGTCTTAGGCTTAGCTCAGTAATTCTTACATTTAGAAAACTGCAATTCGGCGTGGGTATATAAACCAATCACGCCGACAAAACAGTAGAATAATATCTTGAAAAAAATTTTTTTAGGGTATATCCCCTACATGTAAATTGTTTTTTTTTTCTCGTTAAACCTGGGGGGCGTTAAAATAGGGTGGGGTATCGTTGGATAGATAATGGGATTTAAAGCCCTAGTTTTTGTTCGAGTCATATGTCCCCCCCCCGCCGGCTAAATGACTAGCTAGCTTAAATTCATTATAGTAGTATTAGTAGTACATATAATGAATTTAAAAGGAGAACTATCACAGTTAAGTAGACATAACTAGTTAACTGGTAAGAAATGCACTTAATTTCGGGTGCACCCGATTGCATAGGAATTTGCGTTGTCATTGGAATTGGAACCTTTTACCGTGGACGGTAGAGTTGCTTTTAAGACCCCCTTGTAAGTCCGCATTCTGTGACAGACGGGCAACTACGGAACCCTACCCTGCGCGTGGCCCGACACGCACTTGGCCGCTTTTTTTTTAAGGCGGGCATTGACCTTGTTAGGGTTCCATACCTAAGTGGTAAAACGGGACCCTATTACTAAGACTTCGCTGTCCGCCCGTCTGTCTGTCTGTCTGTCTGTCTGTCTGTCCGTCTGTCACCAGGCTGTATATCATGAACCGTGATAGTTAGACAGTTGACATTTCACAGATGATGTATATCTGTTGCCGCTATAACAACAAATACTAAAAAACAGAATAAAATAAATATTTAAGGGGCTCCTTTACAACAAACGTGATGTTTTTGCCGTTTTCATAGATAATGGTACGGAACCGTTCGTGTCGTGCGCGAGTCAGACTCGTACTTGGCCGATGTTTTGTTTTAATATCAATTTGTGACGTAACATCATGGCATTCAGTCATTAAATTTATTTCATCGCACGTTTGAAAAAAAAACACTATATATTTTAGTAGAATAGAATAGAACATTTATTGCATATCACATTACAGACATAGGTGGATTTATAAATAAGTCAAGGGATACATGTGACGCCCTGCAAGGGCACAAGCAACATCAGTAGGCTAATTTTAATAAAACTACAATTACTTAAGGTTAACATACTCAGCTGAATACACATTAATTCAACAAGACCAATAAATTTATATTATGTACTTTCGTTGCCCTTAAAGAACTCGTCTAAACTGTAAAAGCATCTCGTAATTAAGAACGATTTTAACTGTTTGTTAAACAATCTTGGGTTATCTGTGTTTTTCAAGGAGTTTGGGATATGATTATAAATTTTAATGGTCATGTAATGGGGGCTGCGTGTGACGAGTTTTAATTTTGAGAAGGGCATTTTAAGTTGGTTGAGATGGCGATCATTTCTTTTAGGTTTAGTCGTTGGTTTAGGTGAGTATAAATTAAAATGTTTTCTAATAAATTTACATGATTCAAAAATGTACATGGAAGTTACGGTTAATATTTGGTGTTTAATGAAATAAGGTTTACATGACTCCATTCGATCTATGTTAACTAAGATTCGAATACATTTCTTTTGCAAGATGAAAATTTTATTAATATCACTGCAGTTTCCCCATAGGACTAAACCGTATGATATTCTCGAGTAAGCATACGAGTAGTAAGCTGCTAGAGCTGTTTTAAAATCAGTTTCGCGCTTAAGGTGCTGGAGGGCATAGATAAAGGACGATAACTTTTTAGTTAATTTTCGGATGTGGTTTGTCCAGCTCATATTGGAATCTAAATCTATGCCTAATAGAGTGGCAGTGCTCACGGTATCTAGTTTTGTATTATTATATTCATAATCTATTAGCAATGGTACTTTTTGGTAAGGTTTAAACTGAATTATTTTTGATTTGTTTACATTGAGTAGAAGGTTATGGGATTGCAGCCAGCTTGTAATTGTATGTAACGTTGAATTTAATTTATTTTTTATTTCGGTAACACTAGTACAAGAAAACAATACAGATATGTCGTCGGCAAAAAGCATACTATGCTCTTCCAATATGTTAGGGAGATCATTTATATATAAAAGGAATAGTATGCATCCTAAAACACTACCCTGGGGGATAGAACCCTTTACGGGTACTCTATCAGATCTAATGTGTTCCATTTTACCTGAATCGAAGTCTGCATTTTCTATTTCTACATACTGGAAGCGATCTTTTAGATAAGACCTAAACCACTCCAGGGCAGTACCTCTAATTCCAATGTTATACAACTTGTCTAATAGGGTTATATAACAGACTCTATCATAGGCCTTACTCATGTCGAGCAGGAGGCCTACAGCATACTTTTTTGTGTTTATAATAGTAGTACATTTTTTCATATACATATATCTCTGAGATACTTGATCCAGTAGTGAGGTAGTGTCAATATTAATCCCGAAATCTATCGGACTACGCTGCCCCAAAAAAGTCGCAAATCTGGCTGTCTAACTTTATTTTCAGTTCGGGTTCCCCATGTTCGCATTTGCATCAAAAAGCCGAGTTGTGTTGACAGGTTATTGTAGGAGTTTAAATATAGGCTTTTGGAAAACTGATGCCGTTATTTGGCTGTTAGGTTGTTGCTTTTCAATCATCATCATTATCATCAACAGCCTATATACGTCCCACTGCTGGGCACAAGCCTCCTCTCATGGAGTAATAACAATTAAAATTCTCATAACATTTTCATTTCTAGCGCCCTGTAAGGGAGCCAATAATGCACGGCCCAATAATGTACAGCCTGATAATCCGCGTCCACTGAGGACTCAGATTATTGGGTAGTGCATTATCAGCCCGGACAAAAGTGGCTTCCAATTATTGCTCCGGACCAAGTTTGGTCGGGTCGTGCATTATCAGGGCGGACAAAAATGGCTTGTCATAAGCGAACTCTGTCTTAGGTCGGTTAGGTTAGGGTTCACTTGTGTCCCACAGACCAGAAATAGACACCCCGCGCAGCGGGGTGGCGTCGACTCGCTGGAGATTATTACCACACAGATGATCGTCCCAATGTACATGGATTATCAGGCTGTACATTATTGGGTAGTGAATTATCAGCCCGGACAAAAGTGGCTTCCAATTATTGCCCCGGACCAAGTTTGTTCGGGCCGTGCATTATCAGGGCGGACAGAAATGGCTTGTCATAAGCGAACTCTGTCTTAGGTCGGTTAAGTTAGGGTTCACTTGTGTCCCTCAGACCAGAAATAGACACCCCGCGCAGCGGGGTGGCGTCGACTCGCTGGAGATTATTAGTCCACACAGATGATCGTCCCAATGTACATATGGATTATCAGGCTGTACATTATTGGGCCGTGCATTATCAGCTCGTACAAAGTTTGCTCAGGGTGATAATGCACGGCCCAATAATGTACAGCCTGATAATCCATGTACAGTATGGACGCGGATTATTGCGCTGTACATTATTTTGGCCGTGCATTATTATGGCTGTACATTAACCGGCACCCCCTGTAGCGCCCGTGTGCAATCATTACTCTAGCGCCACCTCGTAAGCGCGCAGTTAAAATGGAATGGTTACAAAGTAAGGCTCGGCGCCTCCTCCTAGGACCGCTGCGCCCGTGTGCAACGCACACCCTGCACCATAGGTAAAGACGCCTCTGATGATACTAGTACATGTAAATTTTGAAATACTAAGAACGACTAGTATTAAAAAACGATAAGACCATCATCATATCATTGGAAATACTGGTCGAACTCGAAACCGATGCCGGGGCGCGATTCTATCTGCCTTAATTGACGGAGAACAAACCTGTCGCAGAACCGATGCTCGGTGGAGTAAACAGGTTCTCCAATGGAGGCCACTGCTTGCGGAGGCGCAGTCAGCGGACCGATGACTTGAGGAGTATGTAGTGATGGATGGCGAAAACGCGAGAGCGGGTCTTGCGGCGTACCTTGGGGGAAGCCTACTTCCAGCAGTGGCATTGACGGAAGATATCTCTTTTGTTACATTATATTTTTTTACCTGTTTGTCAAAAAGTGACATTTAGGTCAGATATGACGTACGCACAATGCGTTACGTTACGAGATCGACCTGCACGGCTATCACAAGACGGCGCGCGAGCTCTATCGATTTTTCTCGCACTTTACCTCTCTTTCTAAGTTTTCTAATAAGAAAGAGACGAATAGTGCGAGAAAAATCGAGAGAGCTTGCGCGCCGTCTTGTGATAGCCGTGCAGGTCGATCTCGTAACGTAACGCATTGTGCGTACGTCACATCTGACCTAAATGTCACTTTTTGACACTGACACTGACAGATGAGTTGTCTTAACGTGCGTTCGGAAAGTTGCGTGATCACCCCTCTGAAAGTAGGGATATCTCTATGACAGAATGGAAAAGTGCTAGTTCCCTGAAACGTTACGAAAGCAATCGAGGGAGTCCTCCCATTTTGTCTTGAAAAATTCAATTTCTTTACGCGTCTAGCTCTCGGCCAAAGCAAGATATAATGCCGGATAAAAATATTCTCCCACAAACTTTTGAATGTACGAGTATCCTTCCTTCAAGGAGGTTATTCAGGAAAGCGAAGTTACGACCAGATGCCGCTTTTTATCGTAACACTTAACAATTCGACGTTTTCTTACGTTTGCCAAGAACAGTGCTAAAAAGCAAAGTTTGTGGTTTTTTCTTTCTTATGAATTAGGTAAAGGGAAAGGTAAATAGGTATGTACCTTACATAATATACATCATACCGACTGAATTTGCGTCAAGTAATATTTAACTGGACCTACCTATTATGATGGACCTGGAGCAGTATCAGTTACACAAGCACAAGTTAACGGTTAGTCGGTTTTGTTATCTACAAGAAAGCTTTGTTTTGTACCTAATTCGACCCATCTCATTCATAATCCTCTAAACCCAACCGGCCCGCAAACCCTGTTCGCAACACATGAAACGTGTTGAAATTAAAATGTAAATAAATACCGAATGTCTGTCGGAAACTCAAATAGCACTTTATTTAGGCACTGTTCATAAAGGTATTCATTACGGCGTCAAAGAGCCACTCGTGGCGGAGGCGGAAGCGGGAGCGGTAAACAAACGTTTCGGGTCGCCCCGTCCGTACAAAACAGGCAGTTACGTGTTTTTGATATAATGTTGCAGAATGTCGTATGAATAAAATTAATTCCTTTCTTAGTAGGTAGTAAGTACTTGTTGTGAAATGAAATTACTGTTTGAGTCTTAACTGAGTTTTATTTTCTTTGTCTCCTTTCTATCAGTTTTTAAGGACATACGAGTTGTACTAATGTGTGTTTGAAAAGTTACGTGATCACTACTGGTTGCAACGCGTTGGGGTGCGATTCCATGTACCATTTTGGTGCCGTAAACTGGCATTATTATAAAAACAAAATGAGGGTAAATTACTTATTTTGATTGTATTTTAAAGGCAGAGCTACGGTAGCCTAGTGGTTCCTGAACCCGTATGCCTGCATACGGCTGCCAAGCGGCGGTCGTGGGTTCGAATCCCGGCTCGTACCAATGAGTTTTTCGGAACTTATGTACGGATTGTTTACCGTTAGCTTTTCGGTGAAGGAAAACATCGCGAGGAAACCGGTCTAATCCCAACAAGGTCTAGTTTTCCCTTTGGGTTGGAAGGTCAGATGGCAGTCACTTTCGTAAAACTAGTGCCTATGCCGAATCTTGGGATTAGGTGTCAAAGCGGACCCCAGGCTCCTTTAGGGGCATAACCGGGAATAACGCTAGGAAGATGAAGATGATGATGATTGTATTTTAAAGGCGAATTAAAGCTTAAATTATCATGTTGAGAGCGACGGACCAGCGTTTGTTATAGCTATCAATATACCGAACCCTCAAACGAATAAAGGGTCGGCAACGCGCTTTTGACTCCTCCCATCACAAGCATCCATCGGCTACAGTGTCTGCCTACTATCAGGCAGGCTGTATGTCTATAGTTATATGCCATCGTCGTATTAAAATAACCCCACCATTGCAAATATAGATAAGAACCATATCGACACACAAAACTATCGATCAAAAAAACCGCACTCAAATCGGCTTGGCAGGTACGATGCCACAGACAGACACACATATACACATGTTAAACATAGTACCCGGGCGACCGAGCTCTGCTAAAATCAAGAAACGAATTCTCCCAGATAAAAGACCTATACTTTTGTTATTTACTATGAGTACAGGACCAAAATGTATACTTTTGTATTCGCATGTAATATGGAGCAGAGTTAGATGGAATTTTTGGTGTCATTATACGATCAATATTTTTAAATATAAAGGTACTTAAAACCTTATGTTTTGGCAGCGCAGCAATATCAGAGCATATAATATTATAGAACGGACAAGCCGCCGGCGGCTGTCGCACATGTTAGCGCATTGGGCATACTCCGCCGATAGTAAACCGTCCGTTGTCCACCGAGAAAGTTCCGTTTTTTTACAAAATGCCGAGTTGTGCAATAATTACTTGCAAACATCGCAGTGATTTATTAATTTCAACACCAATGAGACCACTTTTCACAGGTAAATACTATAAATACTATTGATTTCAAATAAAACCACGAATTCAAGAACTTGCGACAGCCATATTCAATACAAATCGCGCGGCATGTCCGATCTCCTTATTTCCTATATCTGTGGCAGCAATAGACTGAACTAACTAACTGACTGAACTGTCCACTTAAGGGGCTCCCATACGCCAATGACCTTCGATCTGAATCCCTTAGATTTCTAATGTTTTTTGTAGCTTATTATATTAACAACAACGACTTTAAGCAATATAGCATCCCATATTTACTTCAAAGTTTTGTTTTCGAGATATTTGGCATCAAAGTTGAACAATTTTAGGCCAAAAAACTGGTTTTCTGTCTATAACTTTTGTGTTAATTGGTTTAAAATGAAAACCCTGTACCAGTTTTTAGACACGTCACAGACGAACCCAAATATGTAGATTTCGTACATGTTAGATCTTTCACGTCAATAGAGATACGAAATAAGTGTTTTTTTTTTTTTGACGATGTTTAAAAAAATCGTACAAAATTAAGTATTCATTTGTTTCAAAATCCGGTGAACCAAAATTGAGATAAAAGATTGAAGAACCGATAACCGTATGATTTATAATTCTATCTGTTGTGCAAAAGTAGGAGATACGATTCGAAACTTGTCAAAAATCGGTGAAAACCTCGGGTAGCCCCTTAAGAGGCGATGGAATAAAATATCACATTTTGTCGATCTTTTATACCCACATTTAAGCTAACAGTGCCACTGGACACAAGTTTCATGGGCTGTGCCTACCCCTTTTAGGGATAAAGGCGTGTATGTATGTATGTATGTATTTACTAAAACTTAGTTTGTCGGACATTTATGAATGAGGTACTGCATAAGCTTATTGTCTAATTAATTAATTGTATAATGATATATAATATAATGGTACGTGACTATACAGACTTTTTCCGACTTCTAATATATAAAAAGACAGACTCGCAAGATCTACAGCTCACAGAGCCTCTAGTAAATATATTATGTACAAATACAACGTGTTTTTTTAACCGTCTTAGAGCCGAAGCCCACTTAAAGTATCCAAAACGTACTAATCATTCGTGAAAAAATAAATAAATTAGTTAAGCGTTTAGTAATAAAAGTTAATTAAGTTTGAAAAATCCTATATGGCGCGCGGTGCGAAGTTCATTCAGCCGGTTAGAGTTCGTACCTATCTATAAAAGATGGCGGCTAGCGGTTACTGCGGTCACTCGGCTGGATGATTAAAATTAATATTAATACAAAAAAACAATATGAATACATAAAAAAATACAAAAGAGAAACCCATATTCAAAAAAATATTGTAATGTATATATTAACTGGGCTTCGGTTCTAAGACGGTTAAAAAAAGCACGTTGCATTGCTCGTTTAGTATAGGACACCTCGTTTTCGTCCGGTGTTGAAAAGGACAAGAATATACGAACTTCGGCTTCTATTCCGTGGTGCCTCAGTTGCTCGCATAGTTACCGAAGTGTTGCAAGCCTGGCGATCATTACTATAATTGCTGTGTCGTGCCAAGCCTCTCGAGCACCCTGAGCGGTTAGCACCAACTTGCGATCCAAATTGATTTTAAACTGTCCACACATAACTACGCTTCGTGAATCTCTGCCTGTCACTCGCAAAATTGGGCATTTTCAATAACTCGTGTACCCAATTAGCGCGACTTGTTAAATAAAAATTAACTCAGTGTCAGTTTTGTGACGAAAGTTAAACATACAAATGATGTGAAAATGAACTTGTTTCACATTTAGATAACGTGTAAATACATAATATTTATAAATTAAGAAGAAAATGTTAATTTGTATACATACTGAATGCTTAATTGTCGTCACAAAACTGATACCGAGTTAATTTTTATTTAAGAACTCACGCTAATTGGGTAGGTAAACGAATTATTTAAAATGCCAATTGGCATTACTACACATTAAATTCATAAAAAAAAACTTAATAATGTATTTAGATCAACAAATAAACCCAGCATAGCCTTCCAGTGTCTTTATGTGTATGATTAATAGATTATGTTTATTTTCGTACCTAGTTAGCAATTTATTGTGAAATATAAGTTCTATATGCATCTTTTGTAATTTTAGATGAAACTCATTTAACAGGAATATTAGTGTGTATTAATAAAACCCTTTAAGTAGTAGTACTATGTAACGTGCAGTTCTGTAGCGCACCACATCACATGTGGATCCACATAATACCAGCGTCGTTTCGTCTTCTGTGGATCGACATTATGCCGAGTGGACTCCGTTTACGCATCTAATCTTAGTTTTAATATAGCATCTAAGTGTAAATGTAAAATGTACTTACTGTTATTTGCCAAATAAAGTTATTCTATTCTATACACAGAGAGAGAGATACACTAACGAACTCATAGCCCAGCAGTGCCTGCGAGTCCGAAAGGATAACGCAGGTTAAGCAAAGATGGCAGCGGTCAGTCTTTGGATGGGTGACCGCCTGATATTTGAGTGGTTAATATAAATGAGCGCTTCCGTGCTCTGTACGGCACGCTAAACAGTTGATCCCGTGATGATGATGTCTATGACAGAAGTCGTTAAGCCGAGTTAGAGGCCTTCGGGCGGATTAAGAACTTCTAACAGTCGAGTTGCCCACTCACTTGACAAAGGGGGGACACCTGTTACTCGCGTCCGCAGGAGCTACCTACCACAACCCTGCACGTGTCCCCTGGTTGGTACTAAAGAGTGACAAACTTTAAAAAGGCCAAAATAATGTATGCCATACGATTAAATAAATAAACTAACGAACATCGATTTCGGTTCACGATAGCCGCTCTGAACCTTATTGTGTAATAAACTAACAAAGCTAAAACATGTTACGGATAGGGGGATGCCATGCAATTAACCCTTTAACCGCCGTCGTTTTAGACTGAGGCTGGGTTGTACCAAACAGTCTGTAGTAAGCGGTGTTCGTTAAAATCTGAATGTATCGAAAAAATTACCAGTTTCTTTGGAATGACAGCTGCAGGCTCCATGTTTAACATTGATCGGTCTGTAATCGTAAGTTGGTGCCCTAAGTACCAGTGTAAATGACACCTAGATTTATTACTACGCCTGTAGGTAAAAAAAACAAAACAAAAAAAAACAAATTGCGAGTAATTTGTTTGAAGTACGGCGGTTAAAAGGTTAATGAGATTTTGCTGTTTTTTTTTTTTTATTGTGAACAGATTTTGTTTAAACTTTATTTAATTTTGAGCACTGAAAAGATATTCTCCCGTCATACATATAATTAACTCATTTACTCTAAAAAAAAAGTAAGTAAATAAATAAGTTAAGTCCCGTCAAGTAGACATAATGTATAATTTATTTATTTATGATTATATCCTACTATCCTACTACATACTTATTTAATAAATACTAATAATTAACTACTATAATATACTGTATAATTAGTTTCCTATTATGACTACCAAAAAAAGTTTACTTGCGGGTCACTGGTTTTTTAATGTCTACGGAAATGTCGCTAACAGAAGCTAGTCGCGTAATCGGCACATTAACCCTACCGTACTAATACCAATGACAAGACCATCACATATTAATAATACAAAATCACAAATCCATACTAATCCATACTAATATTATAAATGCGAAAGTGTGTCTGTCTGTCTGTCTGTCTGTCTGTCTGTCTGTCTGTTACCTCTTCACGCTTAAACCGCTGAACCGATTTGGATGAAATTTGGTATAGAGATAGTTTGAGTCCTGGGGAAGGACATAGGATAGTTTTTATCCCAAAAATCATCTCCAAAGGGGATGAAATGGGTGGTTAAAATTTCTATGGAGATACTTAAAGCGCCCTACCGATTGAGATGAAATTTAGTGCAGAGAGAGTAGGAATCCTGGAAAAGGACATAGGATAGTTTTTTTCTCGAAATTCATCCCGTAAGGGGGTGAAATGGGGGTTTAAAATTTCTACGGAGATACTTAAACCGCCGAACTGATTGAGATGAAATTTGGTATCTCTGCACCAAGTTTGAATTCTGGGAAAGGACATAGAATAGTTTTTTTCCCAAAAGTCATCCCCTAAGGGGTGAAATGGGTTACAATTTGTATGGAGCTACTTAATCCGCTAATCCGATTTAGGTGTAATTTGGTGCAGAGATAGTTTGAATTCTGGGAAAGGACACAGGATAGTTTTTCCCCGAAATTCATCCCCTAAGGGGGTGAAATGGGGGGTTGATTTTTTTATGGAGATACTTAAACCGCTGAACCGCTTGAGATGAAATTTGGTGCATATTTGGTGATGGTTTTTTTCCGAAAGTCATTCCCTAAGGGGGTGAAATGGGGGGTTACAATTTCTATGGAGATACTTAAACCGCCGAACCGATTGAGATTAAATTTGGTGCATATATAGATTGAATTCTGGGAAAGGACATAGGGTAGTTTTTTTCCCGAAATTCATCCCCTTAGGAGTGAAATGGGAGGTTTAAATTTGTATGGAACTACTTAAACCGCTGAACCGACTGAGATGAAATTTGGTGCAGAGATAGTTTGAATTCTGGGAAAGGACATAGGATAGTTTTTTCCCGAAAGTCATCCTCTAAGGGGTGAAGGGGGGTATACAATTTCTATAGAGCTACTTAAACCGCTGAACCGATTTAGGTGAAATTTGGTGCAAAGATAGTTGGAATCTTGGGATAAAGGACAAAGGATTGTTTTTTTTCTTGAAATTCATCCCCTAAGGGTGTGAAAAGGGGGGTATGCTTCAACCGCTGAACCGATTGAGATGAAATTTGGTGCTGAGATAGTTTGAATTCTAGGAAAGGATAAAGGATAGTTAAGGATAGTTATTTTCCGATATTAATCCCCTAAGAGGTTGAAATGGAGGGTTATAATTTGCATGGAGCTATTAAAACCGCTGAGCCGATTTAGATTAAATTTGATATAGGGATATTTAGATGTAATTCCGAGGAGGGGCATACGATAATTTTTATCCCGAATATCATACTTACTGGTGAGTGATGGGTGGGGGGGGGGGGGGTTATTAATTTTTTGGTCTACTTCCGATTTACTTTCATGAAATTTGGTATATCGACGGCGAAGTACCATGAACTCCTATATACGAAAACCTAATTTTACAATGGACGTTAGTAGTGTCTAATTACGTCGTCTAATTAGCGTACTGTAAATTAGGTTTTCGTATATAGGAGTTCATGGTACTTCGCCGTCGATATAGAGATAGTTTGTGGCCCATGGAAGATGATATCCGGGAAATCATCATACCCTATAAAATTCGAATAAAATTAGGTCTAGACATATTTTGAATCCTTAATGACGTTTTCATCCCATATAGGAAGTTTTTAAGATTAAATCAACATTTTAAATATGTACCCCCCTTATTCATAAATGTCCATCAACCTACGAGGGCAATATTTATTCAAGCTGGCTACTACTACACAGAAGAGGATTTTTACTTATGTTTTTTTACCTTATACTTTCGTTAAAGTGCTACTTAATTGTCAGCTTTTCGATTGCTAGAATGATCCCGATCTCATAATAATAATAAGTAATAAGTAGATATTATATATGCGGAAGTAACTCTGTCTGTTTGCTACCATTTCACGCTCATACCACTGAACCGATTTCGACGAAATTTGTTATAGACGTAGTTCGAGTCCCGAGGAAGGACATAGGATAGTTTTTATGCCGGAACACATCCCTTAAAAGGGTGAATTGGGGGGCGGAAGTTTGTATGGAGGTACAATATAAAGGTGTTCCACGCGGACGGAGTCGCGGGCAAAAGCTAGTAAGTATTATATATGCGGAAGTAACTCTGTCTGTTTGCTACCATTTCACGCTCATACCACTGAACCGATTTTGACGAAATTTGTTATAGACGTAGTTCGAGTCCCGAGGAAGGACATAGGATAGTTTTTATGCCGGAAATCATCCCTTAAAAGGGTGAATTGGGGGGCGGAAGTTTGTATGGAGGTACAGTCAGCGTCATATAGTTAGTAGCAGCCAGAGTAGCCAAATATTTCGAAACACACCCTTATTCTTACAGTAATAAAGACGTGTACCGAAATATTTGGCTACCTTGGCTGCTACTAACTATATGACGCTGACTGTACAATATAAAGGTGTTCCACGCGGACGGAGTCGCGGGCAAAAGCTAGTGATACAATATGCCTAGAAATGGTGTTTCCCAGTTCTTTAGGATTTAGTTACTAAAGCTTGTTTGTGAATAACTTGGCCAATAAATTGGAAGTTATGTCATATCAGATCGTAACCAGAGCCCGGGACCAAATAAAGCAAAATATATATAGACATAATTATGGGCGCGCCAGTAGACGTCAAACAACAAAAGTTGGGTGTTCTTTGAGCGCCCCGAGAACTATCGAAGGAATTTGTTATAGAAGCTTTTGAATAAAGACAGCGGGCAGAGAGGTGAGCCCATGCATTCAACTGTTTGAAACTGATTTTCAATGAGGCGTTTTTTTTATTTCCTTCTTTTTTACCCATTTAAGGCCACCCCACAATCCCACATTAATGAGATATAATAGTTCCTATACAGGATGTTAACGGGGTCATGATCCGGAATGACAAAAAGCGAATAAGATGATCATACTGAACAACCTTTCCCATGGGACCAACCACGAAATCGCAAAAAAAAACCAGGTATTCCATACATTCACTCTCAATTAAATCGCAGTTAACTCACAGTTAACTCTTAATTGGCTCTTTTTTTTTGCGATTTCGTGGTTGGTCCCATGGGAAAGGTTGTTCAGTATGATCATCTTATTCGCTTTTTGTCATTCCGGATCATGACCCCGTTAACATCCTGTATAATTTCCGTTAAAAAGTGGAAAAATGTTGCTAAACCTTAGCTTACACATAGCGTTGCGTGCTGACCTCGGACATGTAAACAAATACTCTCATCTCTACGTGAATACACTCTATGTCAAAGTGACATAGCTTAAGTTTGAATGAAGAAAAATCCTCTTAGTTCGAATTTAACCCCTATTGCTTTGACATAAAGTGCCCATGCCATGCCATATACTAGTACAGCGTCGAGCATTCGGACGTTTACCTTACGTAGCCAGTGACTCATACTAGTGCTACAGTTCCCGCAACAAGGTAGACAAACTGTACAACCCGTAGCGCTACGAAGAGCTACGACGTAGCACATTAGCACATGTGGTGTGTAGACAACTGTGCCTCTTTGCCCGTACTAAAAATAGAAATAATAATATTACTATTTCATTCGCCGAATCAATTCAGGATATTTTATTTACTTATTTAAGGACATCTGACAGATAATACATCCATATGCTATATACTACTTATAGAAGACCACAGCTCACACACGTGTTTAATAAATGGGCCATTTTACGGAGAGTTGTACACTCGACTTTTTTTTTACAATTTTGATATAATCGTATTTTTTCTACTCAGAGTCGAGAGCACTTTCGAATGTTATACGATAAAAAGGATCCCAAGATTTGTTATTCCATTCCGTTACCGTGTCCATACTAAGCTTGTGTATGGTGGCAACGGAATGGAAGACCGAAAAATTTATGTAACATTTTGGACAGTTTCTTTCTCCTTTTAGGTTCGAAAGTGCTCTCGATTCTGAGTAGAAAAAAACCAATTATAAGAATAAGAATAATACTAATTTTATTGACATAAAAACCTTAGCTGGTGAACCTGTGTCAGGAGGCCTCGCTTTTCCGAACATAGTATATGACAATCCTAAAGTTAGCATGAAGTTCCGACATTATGATTTTACCTTATATTACCTTATCAACTAACTTTATATCAAAATTTCAAAAAAAGTAGAGTGTCCACTTTCCGTAAAATGGCCCAAATAAGTAACAAGAAAAAATCAATGTAACTAAAAATACAAATTAAAAATCTGGTATCTTCGGGAAAATAACAACTATAATTTGACATTTCGTTAATATTTCCTTACATTTTTACCGAGGGTCAGTTTATACTGGATACGACCGCGTACGTGATACCGATTTTATGTGTTTTATAAATACCGCTAAAACGCACGTTTTAAATGATTCGAATAGATTCGCCCCTCGCCGCAAGCAGATATAAGTTGGAGCAAACTGTCGGTTCTTGGACAGTTGCCGGGTGTTGCCAAAATCAACAGTTCCCGAACAAGGGAGCCGGTAAAAGTATTTGTTTTAAATACTGAACCAAGCTGATAGAATTCGCGTTGAGTTTAGTAAAATATTGAGTCTTCCCGTTCCCGCTGTACCGTAAAATGGGGTGAGTAGGGCCAAAACTGACATTCAAACCTCGATAACATTTTATTATTACATACTAGCTTCCGCCCGCGACTTCGTCTGCGTGGCCCCGGGATAAAAACTACCCTATATTTTAATCCAGGCTATAAACTATCTTCGTTCAAAATTTCATCCAAATCGGTTGAGCCGTTTAAGCGTGATTCAGGAACAAACATTTAAACATCTAAACATCTAAACATCCAAACTTTCGCATTTATAATATTAGTAGGATGCAAACTGAATGATGTATATAATAACTACGAGTATAATAAGTTTTCGGGACGTTTGTATTTTAGTTTTATTTTATTTTATTTTGGGTAGTTCCATTTCATAACTGACGATAAACAGGAAATCCCACCTCAACCCGTAGTCCCTCGTAATTGGGGTGAGATGGGATTTCATACATAGGTGATTTTGGAAGATTGTTGGATCGTATTTTTTTATTATGAGCATTACTATAGCTCCATTTTAAATTGGAATAGATTATTTTTGTAGCAGTAGCCTTAAAACCCCATCTCACCCCCTTTTCACCCCTTCTCTCCCCATGCATAAAAAATAAGGTTTAAGTGACGGATTTGTGTAGACCACAGCGGTTCACTTGTATTATTCTCCCATGGTTTTTGGTACGCATCGGACATATAGTTTGTCAAAGTAGTCAAATATAATTGTAACACGTCCTTACTCTTATGCAGTAATACAGTCGACTACCGAAAAACTACCTACTTTGGCCGCTAATAACTATTATGATGCCGACTGTACGTAAAATCTCTTCCTATTTTCAAAAATCTGTTGAAACAATATTACCTGTCTCTCCCTTAAGTTGCCTTTTATGTATTGTATGTATATTGTATGTATGTATGTATGTATGGTTGTATATATATGTCTGCGTATTTATTTATTTATTAGGTATGTATTACAAAGTGTCCTGTTTAGTAATATTTGAGAGATTGATGTGTTAGTATGCTCTCCTTGATGAATTCCTGCACTACCTGTTTAAAATTCTAGTTTAAATGATTCCTGCTATACAAAGGTTGCCTGGAAGAGACCTTTTTTAAGCGATAAGACCGCCTGTTGTTACCATTATTTATTAAGCAATTCTTTTGTAAGATGTTTCTCTCCTGTCGTGGTGCAATAATAGTAGATTACTGCAGAGGCCGTGAAGTAAGGGATTGCTGGACGAGATTGGGGTAGACGGCCGAGTCGTAGACGAGGCCGAATACAACGAGTCCAGCAATCCCTGTTCCGGCCAAGGATTGTATAGTACTTTTCTCAAACGATGTGAGGAAATATTAAAATTAAAATAAATACTAGGTAATCAATTAAATAATAGGTAATCTGCGCCTTTTTTATTTTTTAAACATGCCATTTGAACAAGCCGTTCGAGCACCATGTTTAACCGCACATAAAGTATAGTATGTACCATAGTTTTTTTTTTTTTTTTATGAAGCAATTATGCTTACAGTGTCTAGTGGTGGTTGGCAGTATGTAAATTTTCCTTTGTCAGTTTAATATTAGTAAGCAAATTTAAAAAGTTAGAGTAGCGGACAATAATGGTTTTACTTAGGGTTTTCATACATTACTTCTTGGCGTAAGGCCAAGAAGTAATGTAGGGAGCCATAAACAAGAAACTTCACGTCTTCATTTCGTGATATTAACGCGTACATTTCCGAGCATGTTTGAGAAAAGAGTATTTGTTGTTGTTGTTGTTGTTGTACCACGTAACAACTGTACAGGCTTAGACAAGAATAAGGTCTACAGTCTCTCATCTGTCGTCATTTGCTCTCACGGAAACTAAAGGGGGTCATCGAGGTCGCATGTGTTTCATGTAGCGAGGGCACGCGCGCCCTAGGACAAGACATACTAGTATTTAGCGAGGCGTGAGGAAAGCTCCAGTGCATTCAGCACGAGATCCAGGAGACCGCATGAGAGCGCATATGCTGCCCACCGTGAAGTTATTCATCATCATATCAGCCGAAAGACGTCCACTGCTGGACATAGGCCTCCCCCAAAGAGTGCCAAGGTGACCGGTCCTGCGCCACCCGCATCCACGTGGTCGTATTAGAAGGCTCAAAGTCACCCAAAGGGCAATGGAGAGGGCCATGTTGGGAGTTTCTCTGCGCGATCGCATCAGAAATGAGGCTGTCCGCAGCAGAACCAAGGTGAAGTTATTAGTGAATAAAAATACCATGTAACTCGTCATCCCGATGACTGGGTCACGATACGTAGTACGCAGGGTTGCTCACAGAAAAAAAGTATCTCGTTAACAATCAGCTCGCATAGAATAGAGATCCACCGAGCTAAACTAAAACAAAAGCGTAAAAATTGAAAAGAGATCCCAGTTTCCATCTCGGTTATATTCGCCCCTTTAGATTGGAAAATTGAATGCACCGGCCTATTTCGCGTCGGATTGTGCACATATAGGCTCGGCTCGGGCGGTTAGGCATAAAAGCAGGCTTAGCAGGCTTGAGGCTTAGGCACAACCAGGCTTTAGGTTCGGACTATAAGCATCCCGGATACACGAAGTGGGGGGACAGGTCGCACGTAAAATTCGCCTTGCGAACTGCCCCTCCCCTTCGTCCTGCATTGCGCAAGTTATTTGCCGGCACCTGTACCTGCATGGTTGTGGTTGCTTGTTGGATACCAGGGGATGGAGGGGCGTTCTCGTTCATAAATATTTGGGATGCATAGTCCGATCCTAATTAAGCATCTTTTTGATAGCAAGGTAATTGCATATCTTTTAGAATGAGCGCTCACTGTCGTTTTCCACCTTCTGAAACGCGTGCAGAGTACTCTCGCCGCTTACTAGAATATTTGATTTCATTTTCGTAGCAAACTGTATATATGTTAAGTAATTGTTTGTTTTTGTCTCGAATAAATGTTTCTTTCTTTCTTTCTTTTCTCTGTCGAGTGAAAGTGTTATCTTTAAATACTTTTCGATTTTTTTAAAGCCTTATCCATATAGTAACAAGATGAAACTATACTTACGAGGTCCAAAAACCCATTTAACTTAAAACAACTTTAAACTTACAATAGCATTTTTGTAAAAATGATCGTTAAAATAAAACAAATTCATTCAGACGTTAACGTTAAATAGGTACTGCCTAAGAAACACCAACAAATGACAACTACGCAAAAATAGAGCTGGTTATGGTAAAAACAGCATTATGAATGAAGGAGCACGGATGTATAAGGAATTACCAAAATGATGTAGAAGAATACGACTCTTTAAGTTTCTTTAAAATCAAATTGAAAAAACACATGTATTTTTCTTATGAAGTTATGAGTAATAAAGCATCTCTAAACCTAAACCGTGTAAGCTCCATTATCGCACATAACATTGCTATACATCGAACAGACATTGTAACAAAGACGTGCAATTTGCCAAGCACATGCCTCGTTCGTTTCAGAAATTGATAGAGGAAACCAACAGTTGAGTACCACGTGAAAAAATACCAATATTTCCGAATATCTTTCGTTTCATAGCCGCTAGACGGCTCAGCTGTAAAATTCACAACCAGCGTACCTCGCCTCTCGTAACAGGTATAGTTTGAACTTAAAAACATAACAACTACATACTTGAGAGGTTGGAAACAGGAGTATGTAATCTTTATTGACCCTGTACATCTCTGACAATATTACATTAATGTGCCTTTTTTGTGTTTTGATTTGACGCTTAGAGACCGTATACATCTCTAAGAACATTCGAATAATTATTAAGTATTATTTGGACACTCAGAGACCATGTCGCGAATGCTGGGCATCGCGATGACGTTTGAATACCATCCACAACTGGCAACATTAACAGGAAGGTAGAACCTCTATGGTGAGTGAACTATTGTGTCTATGTCTCTACTCTATGGTAGATGAGCTTTGTCAATCACTCAGTGCTTCCGTTGCGGGAGCCAATAGCCATTTAACTGTTGAACCTAACCGCTTTAACATGTGATAGAGTGAATTATGCCTGTGAGGTTGCCGATGCTCATTCCATGGAGAAGGAAGCCACGCCAGCTGGTTTCCTGCAAGCTAAGTGTCTCAACCTTCTAAGATTTCATATAGTTTTAGCTTTCAATTACATTCGTACTTACTGTAACGTATACTCGCTACCCAGGTGAAACTACCCCCTTTGGCCACCGCTATGGTGTCGTGTGTGGTAACGCTTTATGTTGCTCGTTGATATTATGGATATTGATCCCCCTAGTTTGACCCTGACACTCTCACTCTCAAGGGAGGAGTGAGGAACCACCATGCTCTCGCGGGAACTCGTGGAGTGACCGTGTTGTATTGTGGCTAGAAGGGCATCCAGTTTTCTCCCGTGAAAGCGGGGAAAGATGCCCCACCGTACCGGTGCTGGTGACGGCGCTGCTGCGGGCAGGACTGGCTTAAGTACTGCATTTGGGTACGGTGGGATGTGGACTGGGTTTAGTCGGGTGACGTTCTGAAGCTGATACCTGTCCAGGCTCCCTGGAGGTGTATAGGTATAGCGCCGTAAAGCCCGTGTATGCCAGGTGCGCCTGGGTGCTGGGTCATAAGACGCTGTAGGGGTGGCCGGTCACACTTCGGTGCCTCGTAGGTTGGTAGAGGACAACTCGAATATGACGGCGGCCTTAGAAGGCACCGGTATATTCGTGAAGGATCGTTTGATGGGAACTAGGAGGGCTTTGTAATACCTAATAACAAGACTGACTGACTTACTTAGCGAGCCCTAATAGGACGACCTCTATATTAATGTATTCCTTGTGTTATGGCTGAAGCCCTGGCATCAGGTGGCTTGAGGCACTTGGTGACAGCGGTGAAGTCATGAAACACCTTTAACAACTACAGGTGGTACGTGGCAGCCTCGCAGGGTGTCAGGCGACCTAGCGCGAGAGAGAGAGAGGAGAGAGACAAGTGGGAGACCATCGGGAGACGAAGGTAGGGTTTATTCACCTACGTCTATTTCCATCACGGCGCATGCCATATAGATTCTTTAATTTTCTCTACCACTAGAGTTACATCCCCATATAAGGCATGCGTCGCGACATGGTGGAGAGTGGCTGGGATGAGTAAGCCTATGCCTGGACTCATGATTGCGAAGCACATTATGTATACCTAGTTATATATTATAATAGGAGTATTTTATCCTACTTAGAATTTCCAGGAAATTACTGTAAGGTCAATATTTATACGGCAACGATTGCCTTGGATATCAAAGATCTTCATTGTTAATCGCTGTGAGAAAGCATTAACCTATGTGAGAATAGAATTTAAATGAAGGATGAGGTTGCGATCCCGATGGAATGAATATTTATTTAATTTAAACTTGATATCAAATATCAGGTGAAAGTAACTAATAATTAGTTAGAGGGCGCTGTATGCCAAAGAAACATTTATGGCATAATCCTGTGAACAGAAGGCTATAGTGTAATGCGCTACCACTAGATGGCGGTGAGAACCACTTTCGAACGTAATTATGGATTTATTGAATTCCACTACAAGGACATCTATTCAAGGATAAAGCGGCAGAAGGATCAAATTACGTAGAATTACGAATTATTATAAGTATACAGTACATTATTTTACGATATTTGCGTCAATTGTACAATTAATTACTTAAGTTGAAATTTCGCGGGGTGATGATAGCGTCCTCCTCGCGGGATGTGATTGGCGGGCAAGTGCCTCTGCCAGAATATATCGTTTTACTAGAAGTAAACACAACATCTATTTATTTCGTATTTAATCTTAATAATTATACTTGTGATATTAATTTACTTCATTAAGTGAGAAATTAAATAATTTAAGTAATTTTCACTAAATCCAGCGAGACGTGTTCATTTTACTATTACAGTGAATAATTCTATTTAATTTAAGGAACGCAAAGGAGTGAACTTTATTCCGCAGTGTCAAGGTTTAATTTACGATATCATATCCGTATAGATAGGATGTTGCTAGATTTTCGAGTTGGGCTTCCGTGTTTTGTTTTTTCCGGCTTGAAAAGAAATCTCGGTACAAGCCGCCATTTGTTCGTTACAAGTACGAGTTCTGTTTTGCCTTGCCTGCCTGATACACCACATCTAATTTTTTGTTTGCTGCGAGGTGAGTTATTAAAAGTACTTTTGAGTCTTAAAATTATGTTCTACAGGTGCTGGAGAGATGATAAACCTAAAATATGAGCTAGAGGGCCTGATAGTTTGTTCGAGATATGGGAAAATCCTATGACGCCAGAGTTATAGCAAGGCTACGAGTTCTTATTTGAATTTAGAAGTATCATTGTTAGACGAAATTCCTTTATACTGGTTGCAGAAGGAAATTCCAGTTCCGCACGTGGAAAAACGTACTCTTCGGAGCTTTAGCTAGGTGTTATAAGTACATATTTTAATTTGATTCGTTTAATGTTCATAGGCTAGAGGTCCCCATACGTTCTACTACCAGCCTTGCCAGTTGTACGTCGGCCCGATAGTGTCTGAGGCGAGATCTCATCTGTTTCATTGTAAGTACGACTATCTTTTGAGTAGCTGTCCAGGATGGTTCCGCTGGTTAACGCATTCATTATCTGACTACGTTCTTGCATACAATTACGTGCAGGAGAGGATTGGTACTGTGTGCGTTGATCTGATAATGACTAGGATGCTGCTTTGCCCATCTTTCTGTGTCTATACTATGCGAAATATCTATGCCACATACTGTTATGCTTGCTAGCGTAATTATCTTTTCTTATTTCTGAACTTCTTAGCTATTGCAAGGGTTAAAATTGTTTCACATATATGTACCATGAAACGGTCATAAGTAACAAAGTAACGTAGGAAGTAATTATTGTGGGTATCACGGGTATTGCCATTATTGGACACTGGCTATCTTAAACGCCCATGTTAATTAAGGTATAAATAACTTTTCTCAAACATGCTCGAAAATGTACGCGTTAATATCACGAAATGAAGACGTGAAGTTTCTTGTTTATGGCTCCCTACATTACTTCTTGGCCTTAGGCCAAGAAGTAATGTATGAAAACCCTAAGTAAAACCATTATTGTCCGCTACTCTAACTTTTTAAATTTGCTTACTAATATTAAACTGACAAAGGAAAATTTACATACTGCCAACCACCACTAGACACTGTTAGCATACTTGCTTCATAAAAAAAAAAAAAATCTATGGTACTATACTTTATGTGCGGTTAAACATGGTGCTCGAACGGCTTGTTCAAATGGCATGTTTAAAAAATAAAAAAGGCGCAAATGACCTATTATTAAATTGATTACCAAGTATTTATTTTAATTTTAATATTTCCTCACATCGTTTGAGAAAAGTACTATACAATCCTCGGCCGGAACAGGGATTGCTGGACTCGTTGTATTCGGCCTCGTCTACGACTCGGCCGTCTACCCCAATCTCGTCCAGCAATCCCTTACTTCACGGCCTCTGCAGTAATCTACTATTATTATCTTCTAGTATGGAGGATAAGTTCATAGGTAGATGTAAAGTTAATCTGTACCACCATTCATTTATATGTGTGCTCTTTATGCTGAAGTAGGCGATTACTTGACTAAAATGACTTCCAAATTTAATTAATTTTGTTGATATACTTAGGTCTAGAATTACTCAATAATTTTGAGGCTACGAGTATGTAGGAGATATATTATCACTTAATCTGGTGGAAAGTTATTTAACGGAATATGAATTTAAAACATGAGTTAGATATTTGATAGTAAACTTTCCTTGCCGAGTCGCTTAAGTTATTTACTGATTGTGTCTTGGCAGCGAGGGTGTTATGACAGTATTTACACATTAATACTATAGATATGTAAGAGAGGCTAGTGATGTGATAGTATCTGGTGGTAATTATACCCACGTTGGTGATTAACATGATTTATTGATAATTGGTTCGTTTCCCATGAATTACTTGACAGATTTTGATACAATAGCAGTGCGAATTAGGTATTACATGAGGATCAAAATTATTTACTTTATGATAGGTACTTGTTACTGTGTGTGTATGTGATATACATTATGGATTTATTTTGGCAAATTTCTTGTGTTGATATCTTATTTAGGTTTTTATGTAGATAAGCTTATGGGTAAAGTGATGGCCACTATACGTCGATTAATGTAGCCTTTAGATAGTCTATTAGCTATTCCTTGACGTGCACAGGGTGTTTATATTACCATTGGTATATTATGTGACTCCGTGAGACACTTACACACTTTAGTGCATGTATTGAGAGTAGATAGTAGCATAAACACATTATGAAATTATTATCCAACTACAATTTATATTACACGTCTATTAATTATCAGATAATTAGTGATACACATTCAATATGATTTGGTTTATTACTAAAGTATATGAGCGTAACTAATTAGTATATACATACATATATTTCTAAATCAGTACTTGACTAATTAAATTATAGAAAGAATTCACACAAATTACTTGGAGATATCTTTAAATATCTTTCATTATAATTAAGAATCTTTATTATTTGGAAAGGTTGCTTTAGGTATGTTCTTTTAAATAATAATAAATAAAATAGTTACACACATGTCGTTGTCAATTCAGACTTAGTTTGTTTTCTTTGATTGTTGAGTAATTATACAAGATGTTGGTATGCATTTGGTGGTGATCTTTGAAACTTTATTTAGGTTTGATAGGTGAACATACCGGATGTATATTAGCATACCAGTCAAGGTTTATATAGGTTCAGGATTATGCAAGGAATATACATAAACATTGAGAATAATTTGAAGTAAAGTTTTTGAAAGTTTAAATCACTTTATATCAAAGTTTTATTCTATTTTAAATCAATAAATAGCTTTAGTTAGCGTTCAATGCTATAGCTTAGTGAGATAATAGTGTCATATTTCTTGATATTAATTGAACTTAGCTAGACACTGAAACATCTATGTAGGTCAGCATACTAGTGACATGTTATATGTAAACTTTAAATGTATATACTCATACACATGGATTCTGTGCGCATCATGGTTGGCTAATCACACGCGGCAGATAATCGCTTTCGACCAACTTAATGTTGACCCCTAGATACTAAGGTTTGGTTTTGAGTGGAGGTTCAAGTTATACTGGATCTATAAATGCTTATGGGAGAAATTCATAAGCAAAGCTACAGTGCATGCGCCTTTCTTTAAACAATATACAAGGAGTTTTTACAAATTGGATGCATCCAGTATATAACAAAGCTCACAACTATATAATAAATTATGAGGTTGTTTCTTAATGCTTATTTTTCTTTGAATGTTGTTTATGGTGCAGCGTAATGAATGAGCGGCACATTATTGTTTTTTGTGCGTGTATCTATTACAGGTCAAGAACTTAACCTGTCAAGATCAAGATGGAAGAAAGTCTAATGACTACTCTTAATATAAGTTCTGAGCATCTGAATAGGTTAATTGTTAAGGCGAGGGAGATTATACTTTCGATTGGGTCTGATTCCCCAAACGATAAATTTATCCTGGAGATGGAAATTATCGCATCAAAGTTAGAAAGTGGTCTAAATCGACTTCGGTCTGACCTCAACAACTATTTTCGATTTGTCAATGAACCGGCAGTCGATGATGTATCCAGGATATCTGCAATTCAACTTGAAGCCGAGGAAAATTTGTGTGAGCTGCAAGTTCGACTTAAACACACAAGGACTACTTCATCGAGGGACAGTGCTTTACCAGTCTCGGGGAAATTGCCAAAATTGAGTCTACCGGAATTCCATGGTGACATACTGCAATGGAGCCAATTTTGGGATCAGTACCAGTCCCTGGTGGATAGCCGAAGATTTAATGACGTTGATAAGTTCTTATACTTGAGTTCAGCACTGAAAGGAGAAGCGAAGAAACTGATCGAGGGATTAGGAGCTACCAATAAGAACTACAGTATAGCTATTAGCACTCTTAAATCGAGATATGGAAGAGTCGAGCTGGTGAAGGATGCCCACTACTCTGCGTTGAGTAAAATCAAGTCTGCTGAGGACTCTACTAGCAGTTGCAGAAGTGTCCTTAATGAAATCGAGAAACATTTAAGGGTGTTAAGCTCCTTAGGCGAGGACACCACTCACAGCTATCTCCGATTTATGATACTAGAGAAGTTCCCTGAAGAAACCGTTTACGAACTTAAGAAACGAATGAAGGAAGACTCAGTTACAGAGATCCGGAAGGAATTAGAGTCGTTAATTTCCGCCAAGGAAGATGCGCGTAGGTTTACCTCTCAGCAGGGAGAAGGTACTTCAGGCAACTATACTACGGAGACATTACATGTCAATGAGAATACTAGAAGTTTTGATTTCGGACGTAGAAGGTCGAACTACAGAGTTGGCAATAACTTTAGTAGAAATAAGTATACTCCGACTGCAAAGCCAATGAAACAAGGATTCAAGAGGAACTCTTATCACATGGATGGTGACTATCGGGGAGGGAGATTCCCAGACGAACCATATGAAAAGAGGTTTAAGAGTTCATGTATCTTCTGCAGTGGCGAACACTTAAGCAACATATGTCGACAATATCCAACTATAGAGCAAAGGAAGGAAAAATTAGTTAATCGATGCTTCAAGTGCCTATCAGGAGGACACAGGGCATTGACTTGCAAGGCCACGTCACGCTGCGGGATTTGCGGGAATCCAAGACATCATACAGCCTTATGTGTAAGGTCAGTTTTGAGAAATGTAAAGACCAATGCTTCTGGACCTCCAAGGAGTGTCGGAAGAGAAAGGAAAAATAAGACTCGGCCTACCGTACAGTGCCACGTGAAGGATACCACGCAGTGTCATTTGAAAGATACAGGAGTTACTGTATTGCAGACAGCTGTCACAGACTTGACAGGAGATGGTGATGGCCCTAAGACTAAAGGCAGAGCACTACTTGATTCTGGAAGCATGAGGACTTATATTTCACAAAGCCTGGCGAAGAAACTTAAACTTGTGACTATAGAAGAGAGTCGTCTGACCATATTTACTTTTGGTTCTACGGTACCACAAGAAGTCAACAGTCCTAGAGTTAGTTTCCAGATTGTGACACGGTCCGGTGATACTATAAAGATTTATGCTAACGTGGTCCCTATGATAATTCATAGTGTACCATACCTCGGACCTGACAAAAAACTCTGGGACTCGAAATTTGACTTAGCAGATGATGGATCCTTAGGTGACAAAGTAGATCTTCTTATAGGAAACGACTACTATTTCTCGATACTGCTATCAGAGAAGATTGAGATTCAAGAGAACCTGTTTATGGTTAACTCCAAATTAGGATGGATTGTCAGCGGGAAGACAGATTTGAAACCAGACAACGAACTAGAAGTGGTCACTTATTTTCAAACCAGCTTAGAAGTAGGACTCATCCAGCCGGACCTACCTTTAAATGAAGTTAACCTTAAGGAACTATGGGAATTGGAAGCCATAGGTATTGTGGATTCTCCAAAGGAAAGCAGAGAAGAAGAAGCTTTACGTAATTTCAATGAGACTACCCGTTTTGAGGATGGCAGATACCAAGTATCCTGGCCATGGGTTGACTACCCGCCTGACCTACAACCAAACTTTGGCTTGGCACTGGGGCGACTAGTGAGCTTGGTGAAGCGACTAGAGGCTGAAACGCTGACTTCGTACGATCAGCTGATTAAAGAACAGCAGGATATGGGAATCATAGAAGTTGTACCTAATGAAGAGGTTAACACCTCTGGTCACCCAGTTCACTACTTACCTCACCACAATGTCCAGCAAAAGGGTAAACCTCTTAGAATTGTGTATGATGCATCTTCTAAAATCAAGGACAATAAGAGCCTGAACCAGTGTCTATACTGTGGACCTTTAATGTTGGAGGAATTGACAGGAATTTTGTTGAAATTTAGGTCCCATAGTGTAGGCATTTGTGCAGATGTTGAAAAGGCATTTTTACAGATCGGTTTGCAAAGCAAAGATCGTGACGTCACTAGGTTCCTGTGGATCAAGGACTTGGAGAAACCAGTTGACAATAATAATATACTACATATGAGGTTTAAAAGGGTTCCATTTGGAGTTATAAGCAGTCCGTTCTTGCTGAATGCTACCATAAAATATCATTTGTCAAAATCCAGCTTAGAGATCGTGCAAAGACTGGCACAGGACATATATGTAGATAATATGGTGACCGGCACGGACACGGTAGAAGAAGCTGTCAACTTATACAACGAGACAAAACAAGAATTTCAACGGATGTCGATGAACTTAAGGGAGTGGAGTTCGAACTCACGGGACTTCTTGAGACAGGTTCCAGACAGCTGTCCAGATAAAGTAGTTAAAGTACTCGGGCTGGACTGGAATTTAGAAACAGATACACTACACTTAAGACAGAAGGAACGTGAGTACGCGAACACTAAAAGAGGAATTCTTCGCTGCATCGCATCGGTGTACGACCCATGTGGATACGTAGCACCCTCACTGTTAGCAGCTAAGCTGCTTCTTCAGGATCTGTGGAAGCTCAAGGTAAAATGGGACTGCCCTCTGTCAGGAGACTCGGCAGACAGATGGAGAGACGTGCAGATGGAACTTAAGAACTTGAAGGAAACCTGTGTTCCCCGATGCTGCGTGGAAAACCTTCGATGTAACAGTTATTCCATCCATTGCTTCACAGACGCATCAACTAAAGCATACGCAGCGGTAGTCTACATAGTGCAGGGTAACACAAGGAACTTTGTTATAGGAAAGTCACGTTTAGTCCCAATTAAAGACCAGGATGACCTGAAGATTCCCAGGTTGGAGTTGATTGCTTCACTTATAGGTTACCGCCTGATCCAATATGTCAAGAAGTTTCTGCAAGGCGATATAGCAGAGCAAATCCTCTGGACAGACAGCCAGGTTGTTATCGGTTGGTACTACTCTGACAAACTTCTGACACCATTCGTATCAAGAAGGATTCAAGAAATGAAGAAGAACAAAGATTTAAAGGTACGATACGTCCCAACCAACTTAAACCCGGCGGATGTGGCCACAAGACCCGCTCAGCCAAAAGAGGAAGTGGAGAAATGGCTGGCAGGACCCGAATTCTTGTCTCAAGATTCGAGGAAATGGCCTGTCAGTCCGCCAAGTAACAATTCTCTTTTGGCCGGGGAGGGTCTGTCGAGTACTCCAATGGATGAAGACTTGACCGACAGAGGAAAGCAGGATGAAGCCGCTAGTTCGAATATTGGATCTATGGAAGTAACGCAAGGAGACATTGGTATCGTGTATACGAAGGTATCTGAGATCAAGGAGATTCAAGCTAAGTACTTTCCCGAAGAACTAGCTGGAAAGGAGACTAGCTTAAAGAGGAATCTAGGTCTTTTTACAGATGAAGACGGAATACTGAGAAGCAAGGGACGATTTCAGTACGCTAATTGGACGTACGACAAACGGTATCCAATATTGCTACCTTATAATAGTCCATATACGGATGAGATCATTATGAAAACTCATACTGATAATTATCATGTCGGGGCTACTCATACTCTCAGTATCATACGTCAAAACTTTTGGATACCTCAAGGAAGGAAGCGAGTACTTAGTGTTATAAGTAAATGCGCTCAATGCGTTAAGCAACGTGGAGGACCTTTTAAGCTACCGCCTACACCGGCATTACCACCGGAAAGGGTAAACTACACTGAGCCCTATACCTTCACAGGAATAGATTATCTAGGCCCAATCATAGTCAACACTAAATCTGGAACAGAAAAGCGATGGATTTGCCTATTTACTTGTCTAGCTGTACGCGCCGTACACCTGGAAGTCGTTCGAGATTTGACGGCAGAAGAGGGACTTTTGGCTCTGAGGAGGTTCATAGCTACGAGGAACATACCTACGGTTATAACATCTGATAATGCCACTAATCTGAAATTAATGTCTGAAGTTATGACGCAACCTTATTGCCTAGACAAAGGGATAAAGTGGCGTTTCATTCCCCAACTCGCACCGTGGTTTGGAGGTTTCTATGAGAGACTCGTGGGTATGGTTAAGGTCTGTATGAGGACCACCTTACAGAAACACCTTCTCACAGATAATCAACTGAATACAGTTATCAAAGAGATAGAACCCGTCATTAACTCTCGACCCCTAACTTATGTCGACGAAGATATGGATCACATCTTGAGACCTTCTGACTTCATCGCTATGGGTAGAACTATAGCCATAGACGTAAAGAGTGATGGACCTTTACCTGAAGGAACACAGGTGAAGCACGACCTTGTGAAAAGTTGGAAGAAGGGCATCGTCGTGCTTGATGAATTTAAGAAGATGTTCGTAGACCGCTACCTTCTGAGTCTAAGGGAAAGGTATTCACATTCTCATAGACAACCGAGGAGTACGTCTAAGGTAGAACCGTCAGTAGGCCAAGTGGTACAGATCAAGGGGGATAATAAGAATAGGGAAGATTGGAAAGTAGGAAAAATTGTATCTTTAAAAGAGGGTAAAGACAACATGTGTCGTGTTGCCCAAGTAAAAGTAGGTAACAAAATGTATACCCGTTCTTTAGCACAACTGTATCCATTAGAAATAGAGGATGCGGCAAGTGAGGAAGCTGGTTCGCCACCGGTGAATAAAGAAGATTCGAGAGGAGTTCTTGAAGATTCACAAGACTTAAATATCGACATGGATGTCGACAATATCGGCGAATTGCCTTTTTTGAATGATGGGAATCAGGAACTCTCTAACGATGCTGAAAACATACTTGAAATTACTCCAGAGGGAGCAACCTCGCCTAATAATATTGACACAAATGATGATGATGCTGAGGACACTATTGGCGCCTCTCCTCGACCACGACAGCCAAGGGATGCAGCCGTCAGAGCCAGGGAGAAGATTCGGCTGTGGACGCGCTCCCTAATGTCACTTCTGTCTGTCGTCGGGAGTGTCGCGAATGCTGGGCATCGCGATGACGTTTGAACACCATCCACAACTGGCAACATTAACAGGAAGGTAGAACCTCTATGGTGAGTGAACTATTGTGTCTATGTCTCTACTCTATGGTAGATGAGCTTTGTCAATCACTCAGTGCTTCCGTTGCGGGAGCCAATAGCCATTTAACTGTTGAACCTAACCGCTTTAACATGTGATAGAGTGAATTATGCCTGTGAGGTTGCCGATGCTCATTCCATGGAGAAAGAAGCCACGCCAGCTGGTTTCCTGCAAGCTAAGTGTCTCAACCTTCTAAGATTTCATATAGTTTTAGCTTTCAATTACATTCGTACTTACTGTAACGTATACTCGCTACCCAGGTGAAACTACCCCCTTTGGCCACCGCTATGGTGTCGTGTGTGGTAACGCTTTATGTTGCTCGTTGATATTATGGATATTGATCCCCCTAGTTTGACCCTGACACTCTCACTCTCAAGGGAGGAGTGAGGAACCACCATGCTCTCGCGGGAACTCGTGGAGTGACCGTGTTGTATTGTGGCTAGAAGGGCATCCAGTTTTCTCCCGTGAAAGCGGGGAAAGATGCCCCACCGTACCGGTGCTGGTGACGGCGCTGCTGCGGGCAGGACTGGCTTAAGTACTGCATTTGGGTACGGTGGGATGTGGACTGGGTTTAGTCGGGTGACGTTCTGAAGCTGATACCTGTCCAGGCTCCCTGGAGGTGTATAGGTATAGCGCCGTAAAGCCCGTGTATGCCAGGTGCGCCTGGGTGCTGGGTCATAAGACGCTGTAGGGGTGGCCGGTCACACTTCGGTGCCTCGTAGGTTGGTAGAGGACAACTCGAATATGACGGCGGCCTTAGAAGGCACCGGTATATTCGTGAAGGATCGTTTGATGGGAACTAGGAGGGCTTTGTAATACCTAATAACAAGACTGACTGACTTACTTAGCGAGCCCTAATAGGACGACCTCTATATTAAGTATTCCTTGTGTTATGGCTGAAGCCCTGGCATCAGGTGGCTTGAGGCACTTGGTGACAGCGGTGAAGTCATGAAACACCTTTAACAACTACAGGTGGTACGTGGCAGCCTCGCAGGGTGTCAGGCGACCTAGCGCGAGAGAGAGAGAGGAGAGAGACAAGTGGGAGACCATCGGGAGACGAAGGTAGGGTTTATTCACCTACGTCTATTTCCATCACGGCGCATGCCATATAGATTCTTTAATTTTCTCTACCACTAGAGTTACATCCCCCTATAGGGCATGCGTCGCGACAGACCATATAATAATGTTAATGTATAATAATGTTTACAGGATGCTGTTAGGAAGGCCCATGGTGGTGATGGTGTAGTGCCTCGGGGATGTTCGCAGAGGCACGCACTAATGACTTTCATGCGATTATGGGAAATAAAATTTCATCCCTAATGGCTCGAGTTAGAAAAAGTACTAACAGCATCCTGAAAATGTTGGCTGTTAGGTTTGACGGTCCAATACTGTAGTATTGGATTGGGCAGGTCAAATCTACATTATTATATATAAAATAAATTTAATATGTTCTCTGTGTGTCAAATTGTTGCTGTGTACAAGTTGTGTAACCTAACCTAATAATTAAAATTAAATTAAATAAAATTGTAACTAACACCTCTTATATGGGTCGATGAAGACCTGAAATAAAATATTTCATTCATTCATTCATTCATATATATCTCTGGAATACTGAATTAATATTGTTACGAGCGTGGGGGGCTGAGGATAGAGTTATAACACCTTTTTAACACGACAATAGATTTATTCTGCGATTTACACGTCAAAGTCCTCTGAGTCCACACGTACTAACGCTGACAACTCAATTAACTCACACAAGTGACTGAGTTCGCGCCTACTAGTACTGACACAGCTACACTTTACTGTTACGCACTAGACCACTTTACTATTCACCACTTTCCACTGTACTTCTTCCAGTTCTCACCCGATACTACTCCCTTAGTATCCCACTCTGAGAATTCCTCTCCGAAGACTCCACTTTCCAAACTCTCTTTTCAAGACTTCACTCAACACTGACTCTTCAAGACTGACTAGTACCGCGAACGTGTCCCCTTATATTATATACCCCTTACTGAAGATTCTAGTCCTTAATTTCGACCTTCATTTCGCTGTTCATTTCATTACTCATTTGTTTTGAGCTGCATGGGCTTTTCCAGTTAAGAGTGCTACGTCGACGTTTCTCGAATATTCCAAGCCCATACACTTGTCTATAAATTTCCGTAGGCATCGAATGTTCTATTCGCTTACCCTTTCTAGAACATTCCATGCTACTCGGCGTTTTGAAAATGTATTCACTATTAATTTAAAACATACAAAAAGTGCATGACGGTCACCAGACTCGAACCCGGGCACGCGGCTCTTCGACCGCCGTTTGTACCGCTGGGCTACAGATGTCTTAAACGACACAGCGAATTTTGAAACACCTTGACGGCGAGTACTTAAGACAACAAAACTGTTATTGACCCCGCCGTCGTAACAATATCATTAACTTCTTTATAATGCTGAATACATACATATAATAAATTCACGCCTTTATTCCCAAAAGGGGTAGGCAGAGCACATGAAACGTATGTTCCAGCGCCACTTTTAGCATAAATGTGGGTAGGTATAAAATATCGACAAAATGATTACAGTGATAGGTTGATAGCACATCGCCCTTAACACACTTCAGTCCTGGTCCCTAAGTCGACTTTTACGACACCCACGGGAAGAAAGGGGCTCGTGAAATTCTAACCCGACACCACACGGGTTAATGCTGAATACAGACCTTATATCAAATTTAATGGATAATATTTTGCAAGTTTGTTTTGTTTTCATTTAGTGACATTTAGTTTGTTAACTATTTATATCGGTCCTTAATCTGCAAGTTTTAAATGATTATTGTGTGAGGTTCTTATTATTATATAGTCAATTACTGTTTGACATGTAAAAGTGCCCTTGTGGCCTATTGGCAGAATAAATAATTCATTTTGATTTAGATTAAAATTTTCGGAACAGCCCAACTGAGGAAATACCTACCACACAGAAGACCGCAGCAATAATACCAAACGTAAGTTAGGACAATTCTATATATATTATATTTATAACTGTCATTTTCCTATACAAATAGTGACATTAAGTTCTACCCGTCTGACGCATAGCGTTACGTAATCGTGCTAGGTGGTGAGTAAGATCCCCAGAGCTTCGGAGAATATCTATTCATATTCATTTATTGATAAAATATTCAATTTTACATGTCAAAAAAAAACATTCTATTAATATAAAAAAATCTCTTTATTTCAGATAAAAGGTACTTACTTAATGACGAATCTGGTTTTGGAATCTGGTGATGGAAATTATATTTGGTTTTTCCAAAACTCTGTGTTAAGAAGGATCTGCATTTATTACTTACTGTACAGCGAATCCTTATCTTTATTACCGACGTAGTCAAGTGAAATGACGGTTCTTTATCTCATCTCTTTTTAAATATAATATGCTAAGGTGACCTTACCATAAGGCAGCACCTTTCCTCCACTGTCCAGTCCCGCATTCTAACTTTCTTCGGCCATGTATCACGCGGGGTGGTCTTTCTTCGGCCATGTATCACGCGGGGCGGTCTTTCTTCGGCCATGTATCACGCGGGGTGGTCTTTCTTCGGCCATGTATCACGCGGGGCGGTCTTTCTTCGGCCATGTATCACGCGGGGCGGTCTTTCTTCGGCCATGTATCACGCGGGGCGGTCTTTCTTCGGCCATGTATCACGCGGGGCGGTGACTCTGTTGAAAGAAAGAAAGATATATTTATTCACAAACACACAGGACACACTTATTAAATAATAAAATAAATAAGAAAAGCATATAAAACATGAAACAAGTGTGTCTCTGCGGCAGTGAACCGGACACTGGCTCAGCATTATGCTGAGGTGTCAGACACCTACAGCACTGATTTTCAGCCAGCACCGTTGGTGACTCCCGGAAACGTCATACAATTTCATATATAAACTAATATACTATTTGGATAGACGAGAGAGAAATAAATATAAATACCAGGTGAGATGTAATGTAAACTAAAACAAAAACTAAATAAAATAAAATAATTAAAATTTGGTTTATTTTTGCTGTCACAGTGCTGGTTGAGCGGTTTGTTTGACCGCACTGCTGCCGGGCAGGATTGAGGGCACAAGAGCGCGCGGCAGATCGCCTATTAGATGGACTGACCAAATCAGGGCCGCGGTAAACGCACCCCTACCCTTGTACAAGGAAGGCGGCCTTCAGAGACGAATAGTGACTGATTGCCAAGCTTGCCACTAAACCGAGATGACGATGGCGACCACTCTGCCAAGAGTAAAGCGACTAAGAAGTAAACCTTACCATCAGGTCGACCGTACGCTAGGCTGGCTACCATCGTGGTTTAATCAAAATATGTGTCCACGGAAAAACTTACAATGGTCTGCCTACCAGTTGTTGCGACGCGTTGCACTTTGAATTCCACCCCATAGTTCACAAAGTCCATATTAGCTGCGTTGTTACAGAACCAGTATGTTTGACCCCCTATTACGAATAGTTCCAACGAATCCAGGGGTATTTTGTGGAAAGAGTCGAAGCCAGTTTATGAATAATAGTTCGTTAGGGCGGTGCCAGTTCATGAACCCGTTCTTCGATGCGAAACTAAAAACAGTCTGAATTTTTTCGAGGAGTTCTAGTTCTCAAATGAGATGTTTTAGGAACTTTATTTCAGTTTCGTTTGTGTTGTGTGTATTTGGCTGTGTATCGGGTATCTATCCAGCCATTTATTGGATTGCAAGATCACACTCACACCGATACTGTAAACTTAAGTGCAAGTCGGGGTAGTAAGCGGTACATCAGTCCGCGCGCCGCTCGTGCGCTTCATAGATTACCTATATGATTCTTGACTATATAACTGTTTATCTGTTTTAATCGATACATGACGGCAGAAACTTCCTCGACAGAAAAATAATCCAAAGTCGGGCTTTTATTTTCATTAAGTATATATTTATTATTATTATTAAGTACTAGCTTCCGCCCGCGACTTTGTCTGCTAACTATCCTATATTTTAATCCAGGCTATAAACTATCTTCGTGCAAAATGACATCCAAATCGGTTGAGCCGTTTAAGCGTGATTGAATAACAAACATCCAAACATACGAACATACAAACATCTAAACTTTCGCATTTATAATATTATATATTATAGGAATTAGTAGGATTTAACTCAGCTCAATCAAACAATACATTATTTTACGACACAATTAGCGCGATAGCGCACAAGTCATAAAGTTAACATTTCACGGACATAAATGCAATTAATATGATTGTGCAGTAGAGTATCGATTGTGTATTAAGGTAACTTCCCCAGTGCCAGGTCTAATACGATGACCAGAGCCCGCAATTTTCATGCCGATGACATCAATTTGACGTCATCCCAAATAGTTTTATTGTTATTATTAATCATTAGTCGTCAATCATTATAATCATGTACAAATTACTTCAAAATTAATCCATTCACACGTGGAATAATTAGTAGGTACCTACTTGAAGGAATTCTGTTTTCTACGTAATTATTGAAATGTGGTAACAATACCGTTAATAAAATGTACGTATAAAAACAAAACAAATAGTTTAATTTACGTTACTCGTATCAATAAAACTAATTGGGATCATCCTATATGCACAGCGTGACGTCAAATTGATGTCATCGGCATGAAAATTACGGGCTCTGACGATGACACTTTCAATCTTATGTCAAAACAATATGTAGAGATGTCAACTACGAGTATTAAGCATTGGAATATTTACCTTAGCTCACAGATATATAGATATACAGTAGATAACTTAAACACCTCAATCAGCACGTCTAGCATGGGACGGCCGCGACATACTCTCGATTTTTATCGCACTATACCTCTTGTTCTAAGTGTTCTAATAAGAGAGAGACGGATAGTGCGAGAAAAATCGAGAGAGCTCGCGCGCCGTCGCGTGCTAGCCGTGCTGTATGAAAACCGACCGTGTCACTTTTTTCTACTTACTTTGACGTCAAACAGGCGAATTAGTGATCTGAATTCCCCGTTGTCCGCGGAAAACCGATTCTGCAATAAGGTATTTTTTTAATAATAAATAATAAACCATTTAATTCCACGTTATCCACGTTAATCCCCTAGCCTGATCCCCCAGGGGAATTAGCGGCAATTATTTTATATTCAACTAGGAAAAAATGATAATGTTCGGTTATGGCGCTTCGCCGGACGCTACCGCGTCACGCTCGCTTCGCTCGCTCGGCTCGCGCGCTGTAGGGTCGCAGTTCAACTAACAACCTAACCGTTTTTTCCCCTGGGGGATCAGGCTAGGGGATTAACGTGGACAACAGCTTTAATTCAGGCATCTAAGGCCCATAGTTACAAATACCATAAAGACTAACATACATATATAATATTATAAAATTAAAAAACGAATTATTATTTAGGCGACGAAACAGTGTGGCTCCGTTGCGTCGTCACCTCCGGTGTAGAATTCGGTAGGTTGCCCCGGAACCGCCGAAACACAACACCCTTCGGCCAGAAGTCAGCAGACGCGATGGTCCCCTGCAGCGGCCGCGGCACGCGCACCACAAACGAGCTGAAGTGCACGTAGTGGCGCGAACGCAGCTGGAAAACCCTCAGCGAGTAGCCCGTCTTCTGGTGAATATACTCCACCATGTCATCAGCCGTGGCGGAGTAATGCAGGCGTTACACGTACAGCGCCTTACTCGGTGTAGCAAACCGCAGGCCCGAACCAACTGGCTCTGCTGTACCACACTGGTTCTTTCGCGGCTTGCGCTTACTAGACACCAATGTGAAACCCTATCCACATCGGTGCGAGGGGGCTTCTCTTTTGGAGGAGCCCCGGCTTCACGCACTCCTGAAGGTGCGCTTCTCCGGTTGGCTGCGACAGGCTGACCGGCAACGACGTCAGCATAGCGATGACGTGACTTCGATGAGGCGGGGTTAATATTCACAGACAACCGGCTACCACAACAGACGCGCGCGGAATGTAAGTCGGAGTGCCAACACGGAGTCCGAATTCTGACACGCGAAGTACATGCATTTGCGTGATCTATGTATATCTATATCTGTGCCTTAGCTGATAGCTGGTATGTATTTTGAACGAATTCGTCCGCTAGTAACCATGCTTACTTGCCGAGTTACGAACCTTCTTTTAGGGCGCAGGGCGTATAGTACCCAAGTTGTACCCTGTAAAAACCCCTGCACTTGCCGCCTCGCCGCTGTGTGGCGCTTGCGCACACATCCGCGACCCCGCCAGTTAACGCACAAGTGGCACATGCCCGAGGCCCTCCACGTGAGGCACGCCAGATGTTTTGGTGCGCCTGCCTCCTCTATCTCTACCTGTTCAGTAGCGAATCCCCTTGAGTCTGCTACAAGGAGATTATTGATGCGGAAAATCTGGCACCCGGCGGCCGATCAGGTCTGTGTTCTAAAACATAGGGAGAACGGGGAACAATACTCTGGCACTCCTCTTCTTCTGCGGTCCCTCCGTAACGGCCCGGCCACGAGGTTACCCGAATTGTGGCGCGGCAAGCGTTTAATAATCTGTTCATTGCGGGGAGACGCGCAACGCACTGTGGCTATTGGGATGACACGCAATGAATTAGAAAAACCGCTGCCGCTGCCGACGCTCGAAATTTTGGCCGGGCCGTAACGATCCTAAGCGTGCATAGTCAAGCCCGCTAGGAGCGTCCTCCTGGGGCCCACCGGCCTGATTGGTAATCAGCCCTGGGTGCCTCTTAGCTTCGCCGTGGGTGACCAGTCCTAGGTTACTATGCCCTCACACGACAAGGCGAGCAGCCTAGGGGTTGTTACATAACCTATTCCAACCTGACCTATTCTAGCCTGCATACGTATACATCCAGCTAGTACTCAAAACTTGTTTATATATCTACCTTCCATTTCCTAATTGTGTGATTTATAACGGTGCCTGTAATTTAGTACACCTGTTAATGTTATTATTATAATAACTTAATTATCAGTAGCGAATTACTTTGTGACCAATGCCTTTAATTAACTACTTGTCGCGCGCTATATAAATAACGCGGCGTCGAATCTTGAATCGCCGCCGCCGCCATGTTGCCACTCACCCGCTCGCTACTCGCTCTCGCCGCGCTTCTCGCCGCCGCCGACGCCTCCAACTGCGATACGGAGACATTTGGTAATTTAACATTTTATAATCCATACTATCCATACTAATATTATAAATGTGAAAGTGTGTGTGTCTGTCTGTCTGTTACCTTTTCACGCTACCGCTGAACCGCTTGAGACGAATTTTGGTATTAAGATAGTTTGGATCCCGGGGAATTACATAGGATAGTTTTTATCCCGGAAACCATCCCCAGACGGGGTGAAATTGGGGATGACAGTTTGTATAGAGCTACGATATAAACAAGTTCCACGCGGACGGAGTCGCGGGCCGAAGCTAGCTAAAAATATATTTACTTATCCTAATGTTTCTTTTTTACAGGTGAAACTACTGATAAAACTGTTACTTTAGACCAAGTTGAAATTCCCGGAGTAATAACAATTCCAGACCAGATGTAAGACCCAGTATTTACTATGCAGCAAAAAATTGTCTTTTAAAATATTTAGTTTTGTTTCTAGTGACTGACTAGCGTGAAGTCAAATTAATATGATTCATTTGAAATATTACACGAAAAACGAATCGACCGTGGGAATAAAATAAATCAATATTAGCCCATAGTAAGCTCAATTAAGGCTTTCCAAATTTTTTTTTATTTTCAAATATAACTTAACTAACTTAAGTTTAAGTACCTAATATCGATCGCCACTAGCGGGATTTGATCCCACGACCTCTGCATACCGTGCATCGCTCTGAACCAACTAAGCTACCGTGGGCTAGGCTCGTGGGGACGAATCTTTCAATCTCTTAACTTTTTCTAAATACACGCATTTGTTACTAACGATTCTCAATATTCTAGCTAGGTAGCTCAGTTGGTTCAGAGCGATGCACGGTATGCAAAGGTCGTGCGTTCAAATCTCACTCGTGGCGAATATTTTTTAAATGTTTCATTTTGATCGGAATTTTAATTTTGTTAACGGGCGTTTCTGCTTTGTAAATATTTACTGATAACTAGTTAATTTATTTGTGCGGAAACACTGTTCTTACACCTCTTAATATTTAGATCGCGCACGTTTAAATTTGATTGTCACTTTAAAAAATGTTCCCGGAAATATTGCCGGGGGCAATATTACACAAAGTGTAAAACCAAAATGATTCTTAGCAATGTTAGCGCATTACATCTGTAGGTTCTGATATTATTAATAATATGTGCTTTATTGTGAATGTGCAGGGTTGCCCAAGTCAGTATGGACCTGATTCCGTCGCAGTAGGCGAGACAATCACAGCCTGCAACATTGACCCGGACGGAGAAGCGCCTACTATTACCCAAGTCAACCCACCCGACCTCTCGCCTGTGGAAGTCAAGTGCCCCGGCTGTACATCGGGCGGAGTTGCTAAAACTAAACAGTACTGCTCTTAAACGTGCTTAGATGACGTGAATCATGATCGAATATTAAAGAAAATAAACGGAAATCTATTTTTTTATTTAGTTTAGTTAATATACCCTACGAAAAAGCTACGGTAGCCTAGTGGTTCAGGCATGCGGCTGCCAAGCAACGGTCCTGGGTTCAAATCCCGGCTCTGTGTCTTCGAAACAGCAATTTAGCAGATACGTTACCTTTACAACATTATTTTTAGGGTTCCGTACCTCAAAAGGAAAAAACGGAACCCTTATAGGATCACTTTGTTGTCCATCCGTCCGTCCGTCTGTCAAGACCCTTTTTCTCAGGAACGCGTGAAGGTATCAAGCTAAAATGTATACCACATACTCATGTCTACTGTCCCTTGGAGCTGTAAAAAAATCAAACTTCTAAGCCAACGCAATCAAAAGATACCGCAAATGCCGCAAATTTCCGCAAATTCTCGAAACTCTCAAGGGAATCAACAAAACCTACAGGGTACTTCCCGTGAACTCAGAATCTTGAAATTTGGTACGAAGCAAAGCAACGTCTTATAGCACAGATAAAGGAAAGTTGCGAAAACCGTAAATTTTTAGTTACATCATATTTATAATAAAAATATTTTAAATAATTTTAAAGGTATTACTTATATACCGACAGGTTTGTAAGGAACCCTCGGTGCGCGAGTCCGACTCGCACTTGGCCGGTTTTTTTTAAAATAAAGGCGTTGTAGTGTATTGTTTGTCAATATTTACGTTTGTACACAATTGTGAATAGGGTGAGACTCCTTTGTGTAAAGCCTAGCATAGTTGCAAGAAATATTCAGGTCAACCGGCCGTGTTTATGGCATCTTAGAGAAAATTCTTATTTAAGGATTTAGCAAAAGTTTAGATAAGTTAAGCTTAACTTAATTCTAAGAAATATAAAACCAGGGTTTCATTGTAAATTCTTTAATAAGCGAAGTTCATGTCGCTTAAGAAGATTAATATGCCACAGCACAGTACTGAATAATGTCCACTGTAGCTCGGTGCCCGTCGGGAACCGCAACGTCCACGGGCGAGAGATCTGAGGGGTTTACTTCCTCTATGCTAGGTGCTACCCCGCTCTCCTTTTCATTGCAGGCTGTGACGGTCTCGCCCACTGCGACGGAACCGGATATTTGACTTGGACAACCCTGCACATTGATATTAACACTTATATTTTGAATATTATTGTAACCTATATTAGAGTCATTGTGGTTGAAAATAAATACAATGGGGAATAATCTTACACAAATCGACCTAGTCCCAAACTAAGCAAAGCTTGTCCTATGGGTACTAGACGACGATAAACATACTTATATAGATACAGAAATACTTAAATACATAGAACCCATTCATGACTCAGGAACAAATCTTCGTGCTTTTCACACAAATAAATGCCCTTACCGGGATTAGAACCCGGGACCTCCGGCTTCGCAGGTAGGGTCACCAACTAGGCTACGGAGGTCGTCAAATCCATATCCATACTAATAATTATAAATGCGAAAGTGTATGTGTGTGTTTGTTTGTCCGTCTTTCACGGCAAAACGGAGCGACGAATTGACATGATTTTTTAAGTGGAGATAGTTGAAGGGATGGAGAGTAACACAGGATAGTTTTTATCCCCGTAATCATCCCCTAAGGGGGTGAAATGGGGGGGTACAAGTTTGTATGGAGCTGCGATATAAACGAGTTCCACGCGGACGGAGCCGCGGGCAGAAGCTAGTAGAAGAATAAAAAGGTGAGGCACACAAAGAACACCGAATTCCCCACACGTTTACCCGTATCCAGTGTCCGTGCGTTGCTACTTTGTCATATAAGTAGGTAAATTTTGACATTTAGATCTACCTGACGCGCGTACAATGCGTTTCGTGATTGATTGATGATTGGTACGATATGTAATGTGAATAATTTATAATTTATTTAATATATGAGTTATGTTTTAAGATTCCAGTGATTTTGCTTAAGATTCGTTTAATACTACATACTCGTATGAGACTGATTGGGTTAGTTAATGTTAAACGTCCGCTAACGAATTTCTAAATTTCGATAAAAGTGGAAAAAAAAAACGAATAATTTAAACATTTTCCTCTTAGTTCGAAATTTATTGATTGAGTTCACAAGAGTTCACTGCTTGTAAACTAATGTTTAAATTACTTTATGCCTTATAGTTTTTTCGACTTTCTTACGACTTAGGTACAATGATTAAAATTGTAGGAGAATTTCTGAAATATAAAAAATTGAGGGGACAAGAAGGGGCATTGTCTCGCACTAAAAAAGGTCTTACATCTGGAATGGTCACTCGTCCGCCTCCAGGAGGGGTTATAATTCTTTTCAGAGTAACGGTCTGGTCGGTGATTTCACCTGTAAATAAAATAATCTAGATATAAGTTCATGACTATTCAACTCCTACACCATCTTAAACCGCGCCGCGGGAATAATGAAGGCAAATTTGATGAATTCAGGCGATCTTCTTGACTGTGTGAACAACATCGACATAATCGCCATATGAGCTGCTGAGTACATAGGTATGTTGCCAGACGCTCTACGTAGTCTTAAGGTCAATCTACATATACATGCAATATTAGAACATAAAAAAGAGGTAGATAGGTTATAAGCGCTCCAAGTGGCAGACTAAAACTGAGTCGATTGCACCAACTTGCCTCAGTATCGCTTCGTCATTGGAAACGTATAAACTTGTCTCGGTTGTCAGATTTGGTGCCCATTTTTGAACACGGACTTACGTAAAAACAACGTTTCTACCGCTTTATGTATTACATCACTGTATTGTATATATAAATGAAATATCCTTAAAACAATACTGGACTTATTGGATGCTTGATTTAAATCTATGAGAACGTTAGAAAATTTCGATCCGAATGTAACGTAACAACAAGTACATACATGTTACAAATGTAAATTTATTTAAAATCCAATACATGTGTTTAGACCAAATCCTCTAGTCTAAAAATCTCTCAAATACTTCCAAGTCATTTCACTCTTGACAGTGGTCGTGATTGACAGGTACTGTCACTTGCTGGGGCGAGCGCCTCACGACATCGCGCCATTTCTGTTTATTCGAGGTTTTGCTCGAGAAGTAGAGTGTCGAGTGAATAAATCAATATTGAATGAATAAATAAATTTAAACACGTATTATATACATGGAAAACATCAATGACTGCGAAACGAATATTCGTGCTCATCACACAAATAAAATGACCTTACCGAGAATCGAACCCGGCTTCGGGCTAAATTTTATTGGTCTTCAGTAATAAAATGTTACATTACCAAATGTCTCCTGACTGCAGTTATCTTGAGCGTTTACGGCGACGAGCAGGACAGCGAGCGCGAGCAGCGAGCGGGTGAGCGACGACATGGCGGCGGCGGCGTTAAAGATGGCATACTCGTAGTGTCGTCGACGACGCCGTTTTATAGCGCGCGGCAAGCAGTTATTACACGTCGAAACTAATTTGTTTAATGCAATTGGTCATAAAAGAATTCGTTCCTCATAATTAAGTATTCATAATAATAACATTATCCCATGAAAATTACATGCACGTGCAATAATCACTACAATCAGTGAGTAGAAGGCGTAACTAATAAATAAAATATCATAATTTGTCACAAAACGATTCGCTTTAGATAACTAAGGCAGTTAACTAGACTAGACTAGTGACTCTGTTAGCTGTTGAACTCGCGAGGCCACCTTTTTGTAGGTAATTGCTTTTTCAATTTTGAGGAACTGAATCGACAAAATATATCTTAATAATTATCGAGCCAGCCCACACATTTTTAGAGAATTGGATAAGAAATGCGACCTGTAGTGGACAACAGGACAGGAACAGACATCTGGACATCCGGAATGAAAGAATTTTGGCCCAAGCTGAAACGGAGATCTTCGTACGCTTCGCTCGCTTGTTCTGACTCATGTTTGTCTTTGTTTTTAGGTAAGTAAGTATGTGGGTTCGTTATATGTAGTTGGAGATGATCCACCATGAGAATCCTTACATTATGCCAGTCAAGTACCTATTTGTTATGACTTCAAAAATTGTCAATCACTTGCTGGAAAACTTGCTCGACGAGACGTGTATTCTTTATTATTTAATGTTATACATAAACGAGTATTTGCCGTTACTTCATCTGCGGGAACGCGTATCACCTTCCATGCCCAATTCCATCCCTTAGGGTTTATTTTTGGGATGAAAAGACAACATCCTCCAAGCATTTTTCCCCGTTGTATCATCATTCATGTTTCTTTCACCCTTAAGTCAAAACAATAGACGTGATCAACAGGTGGCCATGTTTATTTATTTATTTATTGACAAATACATTTACGTGCCATTACAGTAATAACCAATGCGTCACGAAACTAAAAACAACAAATAATACTATTTAGGCGACGAAACGGCGGCGTAGCCCCGTTGCATCGTCATCTCCGGTGTAGGATTCGGCATATTGCCCCGGAACCGACGAAACACGACACCCTTTGGCCAGAAGTCAGCACATGCGATGGTCTCCTGCAGCGGCCGCGGCACGCGCATCACAAACGAGCTGAAGTGCACATAGTGGCGCGAATACAGCTGGAACACCCTCAGCGAGAAGCCGGTCTTCTGAAGAACGTACTCCACCACATCATCAGCCGTTAAATGCTAAATGCTTGCATAACCAGCGACCGCCCAAGTGGCCATGCAGGTGATGCCGACTCTGCATTTCGCAACTCCGTGCCCCGTTTCCCAAAAATACTAGTGTACGTCACTCTTGGTTCTCACATCGACCATTAGGCACCTGTTAAACATAATTAATTTAATTTAATTTATTTTAATCTTTTTGTAATTCAGTCCTTAAGGGGCTCCCATACGCCAATGACCTTCGATCTGAATCCCTTAGTTTTCTAATGTTTTTTGCAGCTTATTATATTAACAACAACGCCTTTAAGCAATATAGTATCCCATATTTACTTCAAAGTTCATTGTTTTCGAGTCATTTGGCATCAAAGTTGAACAATTTTAGGCCAATAAACTGGTTTTATGGCCTTAACTTTTGTGTTAATTAGTAAGATTATAAAAACGCATATCAAAATGATAGGTAAGTTCAGTATGTATGAGTAGGTATGAGTTTCGGGTGTATAAAAGTTTTAATGAGGATGAGGTGTCGGGTTTTGTATTTTTACAGACCTTTCTTTAAAAATTTATTATTAATTCTGTATTACCATTTTTCAAGTTATTCAAAATCAAAAATGTTAAACAGGAATCAAACATTCCCATATCTGCACCTGGAAAGCTAGCTTCAATAAACCGAGGACGAGTGTCGAAATGAAAACGACTAAATTTCGTTGATTTTTGACGGGAGCTTGCTATAACGTTTGTGTGTACTAATTTATTTTTGCATAACATACATTTAGTATAATGATTAAAACTGATAACAACACTTAGTATGTACTTTGTTTTACTAAGTGATTGCTATCACATCCTAGAAAAACAGACACAGGGAACAAAATCGAATCGGAGCACCCCAATATCCACATGTACTTTATCAACCATTTTTTAAAATAAATACAAAAACCTTCTATATTACTTTTTTAACCGGAATAGCTTAAGCATCATTTGTCGGAAGTGCCTACTACATACGACATTTTTGTCTGGAAATTGTATACATAATTATGTCGGATGTACGACATCCGACAAAAAAGGTACTCCAAAAATGTCGTAACTGGCAGAACTCACATTGTTGCACGGAAACTTATGTAACAATTTAATACAGAGAAAATTTACTTGATAACTTAACATGCTGTAAATTACATAAAATACACAACAAAAAACACTTTACACTTTTCCGTGTGAAATAGTAGAATGTGTTATATCCGACACTTTGTACTCACTGTGTCCCGTAAAAATGTCGGAACTGTCACAACCGACGTTTTTAAATGTCACCTGTTCTTAGATCCGACATTTTTATCTTGGTTTTTACGAAAAGTATTGAGAAAAACTAAAATCTGTGAATGTGGTTTTAAAATTTAGAGTTTTTTACGACCTAACCGCTGAAAAGCAAACATCTCAATTTTTGCAGATCCGACTCTTTTAATTGGGACCGTCGAGATGATTGTTAATTTACTAGTTTCGACTTACCAGTTTATACCTAAGAAGACAATAGTTAGACCAGCGGCGCTACCACGAAAATCAAAACTCGAAGTTCGTATACATGCATCCCTGTCACTCGAGTCGAGTAATAAGCGCGATATTGATGGAGATACCCGAACTTCGAGTTTCGGAGTTCGTGGTTATAGCTCAGGATAAAAATAGACAACCCAGCGTTCGTATATATTCTATAGGGTTCATTATTTCCATTAGTTTGAATTTTGTTCGGTTAACAATTCAGTGCAATGTTTAAGAAAAATAGGCATGTTTTTAAATTTTCAATTATTCTTAGTCTAGCTAGAATTGTTTTAGCCAACCCATTGCCTAAATGTTTTATAATTTACCTAATCATCATCATCATCACTCGGCAGCCGAAAAACGTCCACTGCTGAACATAGGCCTCCCCCAATGAGTGCCAAAGTGACCGGTCCTGCGCCACTCGCATCCAGCGGACTCCAGCAACCTTTACCAGGTCATCAGTCCACCTTGCGGGGGGCCTACCCACGCCGCGCCTTCCGGTGCGTGGTCGCCACTCACCTTTCCGCCCCAACGGCCATCGGTTCTACGTGCTATGTGCCCGCTCACTGCCACTTAAGTTTAGCGATTCGGAGGGCTATATCGGTTACCTTGGTTCTGCTGCGGATAGCCTCATTTCTGATGCGATCACGCAGAGAAACTCCCAACATAGTCCTCTCCATAGCCCTTTGGGTGACTTTGAGCCTTCTTATGAGGCCTATAGTAAGCGACCACGTTTAAGTGCCATATGTCATCACTGGCAACACACACTGGTCAAAGACTCTCGTCTAGAGACACTGTGGAATATTGGACGAAAAGATGTGCCGTAGCTTCCCTGCTGCATGCTTAAGACACGTAGGGTACAGCGGATGTCACGTCGCTCATATTTGGAGCAGCCTAAATCTTATTTAATTCAATTCAATTCAATCTTTATTCATAAAATCACAATTTTACATGTATAAAACTTAACCTACGATTTTTTAATTAATATTATGTCCAGTTAGTTATAAGGATGATACTTATCATATCGTACTTAAAGTTATGTCGCCTCTCGGCTCTGAAAGAATTCGTCAATAGAGTAAAAAGCGTCCTCGCACAGCTTCGCTTTCAGTCGGTCTACAAATGAGAAGTAGCTGGGAGCCTGCTTTATAGCTGGAGGGATTTTATTATAAACTTTAGGACCAATCGCACTTACGCATTTTTTGGCTTTGGTTAGTCGTGTTCGGGGCAGGCTCAGCAGGTGCTGCCTCCTGGTGCTGGAGCCATGCACGTCAGCGTTTGTGCGGAAAAGGTGCATGTGACTCCTTACATACTTAGCCACCTCCAGGATGTACAGACTAGGTAACGTTAGGATCTTGTATCTCCTGAAGAGATCTTTAGAAGGATGATTCCATCTCACACCCGCGATGACGCGCACCGCTCTCTTCTGCAGAAAACCGCAGCCATAATAACACCACAGCCTACTTTGTGGGTATTTGGTGTTGTGTTCCCGGTGGCAAGGTCACCAGAGCTCCGAGGATGCACTGTATTGAGAGTATTCTATTCACTTTTAATGAGAGGAATCACGAGATGCTTTAGGTACCTTCTGTGATTTATCCAAGGCCTTCGACTGCGTTTTTCATGAAACATTGATCAGGAAACTCGACTACTATGGAGTCAGAGGATCATCACTGAAATTACTTAAGTCTTAGATACTTACATGGTAGAATACAAAGGGTCGAAGTGAATGGACAGCGATCACCGGGGTCATTGGTCTCGATGGGTGTACCGCAGGGATCAATATTGGGGCCTTTCCTGTTCCTTATCTACATAAATGACTTACCATACCTAGTAAAGACCCACCATGATATAGTATGGTTTGCAGATGACACCTCACTTATTTTCAAACTCATAAGACAGCAACAAGCTTGCAATGATGTAAACAATGCTATTTCTAAAGTAGTAAATTGGTTTAATGTTAATAATTTATTGTTAAATGAGAAAAAGACTAAATGTGTTAAATTTGTCACGAATCACGTTACGCACGAGCAAGGGAGTGTCTTTGTGAAAGGTGAGGAATTGGAACTAGTTGATAGTACAGTTTTTCTTGGTTTAACGTTAGATTCTAAGCTGCAATGGGGTCCCCATATTGCTAATCTCTCGAATAGTCTGAGTTCTGCAGCATTTGCAGTGAGCAAGATCCATCAATTAGCAGACGTGAAAACAGCTCGATTAGTATATTTTAGCTATGGCATTTTATTGTGGGGCAGTGCATCGGACATTCATTCGATTTTTGTTTTGCAGAAACGGGCTATTCGGGCGATATATAGATTGAAACATAGACTCACTTAGAGATAAGTTTAAAAATATTAATAAAATGACATTACATTGTCACTATATCTATGAAAATATTGTGTATGTACACAAAACATTGTCAATTTTAGGAAAAACTGTGGCATAGATAATATTAATACTAGAAATAAGCATAAGCTCGCGGTGCCCACCACTCGGCTCCAAAAAATAAAAAAATAATTCATGGGTAATTGTGGAAGGTTTTATAACAAACTTCCAGGAAACGTAACTGAGTTATCTATGAATAAATTCAAGAACTATGTAAAGCGTAAACTTATTTCGAAATCTTATTACAGCACACAAGACAACATGAATGATAAAACACCATGGAACTAATTGTGACTTAGGCAATAGATTAATTCTCGATATATTTTGTTGACATTAGATTGTATTTCTAGAAACATTCACTAGTATTTTCTATACAATTTTTACTTCATATAAAATTAATTTAGATTTTTTATGTTTCACAAATTACTTTAAAAAAATAACTGTCGATTTGAAAGTGCTTGTTACTAGGCCTACTTGAATAAAGATCATTTTGAGTTTTGAGTTTGAGATTCTTCTGGTGGCGCAAGCCTCTATAGACGACGCTGTCTGCTTACCATCTGGCAGGCCGTGGTAGAATTCATTTTTACTATAGGTGTTCAGTACTGGCCACCCTTAAATAACGGGCCACGTTATATAAAATTGAATTCTGTTTGTTGGGGAAAAGAGTAAATTTTTAGTATGAGGATTTTTAGGAGGAGGGAGTAGGATTATGTGGCCAGTTATTGCTGATTAACCCTATCACGTAATATTTAGTAATAAAAATTATGACTTCATTTTATATTCTTTAATAAGCGAGATTTATACAATATGTCGCGTAAGCATGTTTAGTATGGAGCAATATATTATCCAGACTAGTTTTCATAACAGTACAGAGTAATACCTACGTCAGCTCCACCAGGGCATCCGTCGCTGCACACAACGTCCACGGGCGAGAGATATGGAGGGTTCACTTCCTGGATGTTGGGTGCTGCTCCGTTTTCGTCCACATTGCAAGCTCTGACGATCTCGCCCACCGCGTGTTTTGAGCCATTTGTTGATGATGCACAAGTATCCTGCACATTGTCATTAAACTTTCATTCTAAATAATATCACAACCTCCTTTTTTAATAATAAATATATGATTGTGAATCTTCTCCGTATGTAAACATTTAGTTTATTTTGATGTTCTTAGACAAGCAATATTTTGTTTATTTTTATAATCTATTCATTTTGCTAACAGAGCAAATCGTGTGTTTGCACTGTTTGCTATCGAATGCTCTTATTAGCTACAAAATGTTTATCCAACCCAACCTGTTCTAGTTCTAATGCCTGTGAAATTTGTTTATCTTTGCGTTCACTTGAAATGTATGTTGTGAGAAAAGGTCAAAACACATTTTAATTAACAGAGATTTGTTTAGTTTTTGATTGTTTTTCACCCCAGTAAACTAAACCTGTAGTACTACTTATATTATGTTCGTATTTATTACCACGTAAGTAGTAAGTAAAGTAGTAAGTAAATCAGCATATATGCGTCTCAATGCAGGGCACAGGCCTCCTAACATGGACGAGACGGAACGGACAGTAGTCCCGGACACATGATGAAATAAACAATTATTTTAGTAGGTGAACCATATCTTGCACTAATGGCTTAAATGAGTCTTACATCTTCAATGGTAACTCTTCCACCTCCAGCTGGGGTTCTAACTGTTGCCAATGTTCTATAATCGTTGGTTACTTCGCCTGCGAAAATAAAAAAGTTTATATTATGTACTTTTTAACTCCTCAATACTTCCTCAATACCATCCGCCTTCTATAGCCGATTACTTCTTTATGACTTTTTATGCCAAGAAAGAACTTTAGCTCAAGCTGAAGCAGAACTTTTTTCACTTCGCGCGAACGTTCAATTAGACCTGCCTCTCTTACATTTTTGCTATTAGTCATAGTTCCAACAATATACTTTATTTAATAGTTATTTGAAATGTAATTCTTATTAATAGGCGACTGAAATCTTTCCAGAGGGTGTCGGAAAATAGATTTGTTGAAATTAATTCAAGTTTTTAAAAAAAGGCACTCTTATCTTTATCCTGTAGGCTTAACCGAAACTTATATAAATTATCAATCATTAATGCCTATTTAAAAAGCTAAATCAGTACGTTGCAATACAACTAAGCGTAAACAAATATGCATAGATAAAGTCTTATGCCGAGTCTAACGTATCGAAATGAGTAGATCCGAACCGTTCTTTCACTCTCCCTTTTGGTCTGCACGGAATGCATACATTAATACTATTTTTGCGAATCAAATAATTCTATAAGCTTTTTTATTGTGTCAGTTCAAAGTGGAAGTTACAAAGATATCTTTTTCGTTTTCATCAAGATGCATGTATTAAATAAAATAATATTTGAAATTATTGTTATTTTATATTAAAAAAACCGGCCAAGTGCGTGTCGGGCCACGCGCAGTGTAGGGTTCCGTAGTTGCCTGTCTGTATTAGTTACATCGACGTGCGGTGCTGTTGCGTCGGCCGAATTTGTACGAAAATCGGCCTTTTCAAGTACACATTAAATTGGTCGACTATTACTCGGTAACTACTTATGCCTACTTGTCCGTGATAGTTTTCCTTTTAAATTCATTATATGTACTACTACCACGATTTTTTTCACATCCCCAGTATCTAACAGCCACTTAGCCGGCAGGGGGGACACACACATGACTCGAACAAAAATTAGGGCTTGAAAGCCCAATATCTCGCAAACTAATCACTGATTTGAAAAATGGTTCTAGGTAACCCATAATATTTTTGAACGATTGACTTAACGAGAAAAAAAATACACCCCCGCTTTAAGTGTAGGGGAGACCCGAAAAAAAAACATTTTTCAAGATTTTATTTTACTGTTTTGTCGGCGTGATTGATTTATATACCCATGCCGAATTACATTATTCTAGTCGTAATGGTTACTGAGCTATGCCGAAGACGGACAGACAGACAGACTGTAATTTAACCCCTACATTTTTATTGAAATAAACAGTTCAAATTTTTTTTTTTTTTTTTTACAGACCGACAGACAGACAGATGGACGGACATGGCGAAACTATAAGGGTTCCTTGTTGACTACGGAACCCTAAAATGAAATACCTAATAGGTAAACATACGTTTTATAAAGAGGTATGTAAAGAACGATTGAATATAATTTATTTAGTAGCGATAACAATAAAATGTTACATTACCAAATGTCTCCTGATTGCAGTTGTCTTGAGCGTCGGCGGCGACGAGCAGAACGGCGAGCGCGAGCAGCGAGCGGGTGAGCGGCGACATGGCGGCGGCGGCGGCGGTTAAAGAAATGACATATTATCATAGCTGACGCCGTTATATAGCGCGAAATACAGTATATAAAAGTCATAACTAATTTGTTGAATATAATTGGTCACAAAATATTTCGTTCTATATAATGAAGGCCTAAAAATAATAACATAAGCTCGTGCTATTTACATGCATCGTTAAAAGACATGAATAAAATAGTTACTAGAAGCCGTAACCAATCTATTAAATATATTATTATCTATCTAAATCTAATCTAATCTATTATTCGGTTTACCTAGTTAGGAAGGCAAGTAAAATAATAATATTGGCCCGTGTAAAAGTCTGGACAGCGAGCCATCTTACTACAAACATTGGGGAAAATGGGAAAAACGAAACTGCGTGCAAGTTAACAAATGTTGTCATACAACAAACAAATGCAAACAATAACAAATGTTATCAAGGATGATTCATATAAAACAAATAGAAATAAAGTATTTATTCGTGACAATAAGACACATTAAAGTGTGGACAAATACAGATCTTCATATTTGTCAAGAAATGGCAAGAACTCAGCGTAATGCTGCTGAGAGCCTGCACTGGTGGTCTTCAATTGTGGCCATTTGGTGAAGCACAGCGCAATGACGCCACAACCGTTACACCGTTCCGTGATCATTTGAAATCCAGCCCGAGCCCGCACAGCATTCCTTCACCGCATTTATCACACAATTCACCCGTTGTCTGCGAAAACCGCATGTAAATAGGCAGGTAAACGGAAGGAATGAACCCCCCCCCCCCCTTTTGAGTTATAAGTATTCCGTAGTTTGCCCAAGTAAGTATATCCTAAGATTGAGTGAGGCCTCATCTCATCTTCACCAGAGATGGAGGATAATTATTTCGTCCTTAGGTAAGTTGTCTTTAAACGACGACTTTTGTTTAGCTCGATTACTCATAAAATTTGACAAATGTTTTGTTGTTTTTTAATCGTTTTTAAAATAAAACTCACTAACTATCAGATACAGCGATAAATTAAAGTTTATAGCTACTGTGAGGAAAGTCAGGAAAATAATACTATAGATATAGGTAACTTATTCATATCAATTTGTCATGGCTGGTAATTAGTGCACAATCCGCACTATATAACATCGGCGGCGTCGACGACGAGCCATCTCCACAGCCGCCGACGCCGCCGCCGTTAAAATGTCGCCGCTTGCCTGCTCTTTGTTCGCGCTCGTCGCGGTGCTCGCCACCGCGCATGGTTACTGCACAACCAAACATGTTGGTAAGTACAATGAAAATATTTTGCTCACTTGTTGAACGTTCCTGATGTAACGGTATTTGAATAATAGTCATGGTCATAAACTTATGCGTCAAAAACGATCTGCTATTACACAATTACGAAACAACTATACAACTATCGTTATTACAAAATTTGTATGTGTATCTTGCAAGGAGCCTCACGATTTTATCTTCAAGCAGCACCCATTGTTATATCTTTAGAAAGAAAGAAAGAAAGAAAAATGATATATATTTATTGCCTTGAAACAAAAAAAATATCAATTCAAATTTGGTACACAGAAAAGGAAAAAAAACATAATGACATAAAAACTACAAAATAAATATGTTAAACAATAAACCGTTATATAAAGGCAAAAGGAGCACATTCAGTAACTGCTGGCGGCACATAAATGTACCACCAGCGCTGATTTTCAATGTGCCCCCACTCTACTCTTTAGATTAGATTTATTTATTTCATTTTCAAGTGTAGATGTAATACTTAAAAATTAAAATAGCATAAATTCTCAAAACGATTGTGTGACTCTATAAGAATAACAATAATATAAATAACAGTCAAATAAAAATACAGCGCAAAATGAAAACAAAATAATAATAAGGAGTAATTGAAATAATATGAATAAGGTACAATGTCAAAGAAGTAAAATGTGTTAAATGACAAATTATTAATAAAAGCATTAATGCATGCCATCCCACAAATAAATAGTCAATAGTCAATAAATAATATAAGTTACGTTACGATATTCATTATAAATAAATATGCCTTAGTAGGCTAAAGTCCCATCTGTCGTTCAGCACGTCCAGGAGACTGTGGTGGCTGGCGCGCACCCTGCGGAGCGTCGCGGCGCCGCGCTTGCGCAGTGTCGCAGGGAAACCGTCCACTTGCGCGTCCGCGAACACACCGGACGCGCTACAGTGTCGCGGCAGCCGCAACAGTACCCTGAACGCATCATTATACTGGACGCGCATTGCATTGAGCGTTTGCTGGGTGTATTTGCACCCAGGTATAATAAAATAATAATATCATTTTAAACCTTAAAAAATGTTATCTAAATAAGTTGAACTGTAAGTTTCACCAGTATTTCGTGAGTTTTATTTATAAGCAATTTAATTAAAAAAAAAACTATATCATCAAATAGCTGGCAGTGTCACACTTCTAGTTTTTGTTCACAGGTCGCAAAACTGGCAACGAAGTCCCTTATCAACCTATTTATTTCCAGCCCCCGGGTGTTGAAGTTCACGTCGATGTAAGAAATATTTTTTATCATGTCAAGTCAGTGCCAGTTTTCTGAACGCCTACATTTCAATGTGTGCTTCCTGGTTGGTGGGACGCGCGGGAGTGGGGCGGTATGCATGTAGTACCTTCAGGCGTTACGGATGCAGTAGGTACGAGTACTACCTACTGCATGCGTAACGCCTGATAATCAAACCGCAGCGCGAAAAATTAGTCCAACATAAGTAGTAGGTACATTATTTTAAAGGCTAGAAAGTAGGGTAAGGCCACGAGTCCATCTATTATTCTTTTGGCCGAGACATTACTTAGTGGTTTTCAGGCTTACTGCGAGGAAATTGCATTTACTTAAAATTAATATCAAAATAAACTACCTAACAAAAAATCGCGGACGCCCCTGCCCCGGCGCGTGGAGCCCTGTGACTGTTCGAATCGCTGTTCCAACTTCACTGCAAGAACATTGTTGGATTAATAGAAGGCTTGTTCATGCGACGACCAGCTAACCACAGTTTTGAAGCCTTAATTCTGACAATCTTTTGCCACATTTCCTGGCAGAGGTGAGAAAAAAATTGTTTACGCACTCCTGAAGAAAAAATTACGTTCTTCTTACAAATATGTGTAACTAATAACACAATAGGTACTTATAACTAGTGACTTTGTGAGCAGTAGTACGTCTTTTTTAATCATTTGAAATAAATCTCATAACTGAATCAACAGAAAAAACCGAACCTGCTCACATTTTATGAGAATTGGTTGGAAAATTAGACGATAGCCAGGCAGCCGACCTGCCGGATATATAAAATAACTAGCTTCCGCCCGCGACTTCGTCTGCGTACACCCGGGATAAAAACTATCCTATATTTCCAGGCTATAAACTATCTTAGTGCAAAATTTTATCCAAATCGGTTAAGCCGTTTAAGCCGGATTGAGTAACAAACATCCAAACATCTAAACATCCAAACATCTAAACATCCAAACATCTAAACATTCAAACTTTCGCATTTATAATATTAGTAAGATTTTTGCCCAAGATGATAGGAGAACTACTGCTTCACTCGCTTGTTCAATCATATCCAACTACAAATTTACCGATTAAACGATTTGTTTTTTTTTGTGTCGGGGTGTTTTATTTTTTTAGTACATAAAATATTATGTAGTTGTAATTATTTCATTTCTTTGTTCAGGAGAATAATTGCCCTCCTGGAATGCATGTGGTTGGTGAGGATGTAACAGCGTGCAACAACGATCAATATGGTCCAGCTCCCCACATCGCCGGGCCCTACCCGCCTTCGTTTTCTCCCTTCCAAGTGACTTGTAGTGAGTACGAGTGCCCGAGCGGAGGTATCACTCACGTCAAACAGTACTGCGACTACTGATCTAAAACTTAGTCAATCAATCAATCAATCAATCATTTATTTGTCAAACATAGGTAGAAAATACAGCTGGAGAAAATTACAATCTAGTATCACTATGTTTTGCCTGTTGGCATACAAATATCAATGTCACGTCAAAACGGGAATCATAATTTAAATAGTAACATGCGAATACAGTATAAACAAAAAAATAGACATCAATAAAAGATTAAATAATTAAATAAGTAGCAATTGTCATTTTGTATAATTTAAATAAATGCATGTCGAATGGCCAATATATTAATGATTAATAATTAGTAATGTTACATGTCAGAGTCATTTAAAAAGTCTTGCGTACTGTAATAGCATTTTCTGATTAATAATTTCGTCAAGTTTTTCTTAAAGAGTACAATGTCTAAAGTTCTTATGATTATAGGAATTTTATTATAGATTCTGGGGGCCATTCCCAGTATGCTTTTACGCATTAGCGCAGTTTTACATTCTAAGTTCCGTACCATATACTGATACTGTGGACGAGTCGGCAGTCTGCGTGTATCAGTAGTTTTAATAAACAATGCTGGGTTGCATTTCACAAATACGGATATTTCCAAAATGTACAGACACGGCAGAGTAAGAATCCCAAGTGATTTAAAATAAGAGGAGCAACTATCCGTTATTTTCAAATTACACATTGCTCTAACACACCGTTTTTGGGCTTTAAAGGCTGTTTCTTTATCCGTAGAATTACCCCAGAATATGACACCGTATCTCAATGTTGAAGCCACCAGACCATGGTAGGCTACAAGAAGAGCATGATTGTCGACTATTTTTGATAGTTTACGCAACGCAAAAGCCGATTTACTAAGCTTTTTACTAACTTCATTTATATGAAATTTCCATGTCAGTTGACTATCCACATTAAGACCTAAAAACTTTGTTACTGATACGGTTTCTATTTTATTTGCTTCATAATTTATATTTATCTCATTATGTTGTATTCGCTGATAAAAGTGCATTATGTTAGTCTTAGTCAAATTAATTTTCAGATTATTGTTTTTTAACCATAGTATTATGTCAGATAATGTATTATTAATGTCTTTTTCATACATAACTGGGTTATCACATTTTACAATAGATGTGCTGTCATCGGCGAACAAGATCATAGGGTGACAGATTGCTTTAGGAAGATCATTGATATATATCAAGAAGAGCAGAGGGCCAAGTACACTTCCCTGGGGTACGCCAAATGTTACATATATCGTGGATCTGATAAGAATTTATTTTCAGTTCTGGATTTTTGGTTTATTCTCGTTATTTCAGTGTACTGGATGCGGTTAGTTAGATAGGATTCAAATAGTTTTAATGGCTTACCTCGAATGCCATAATGATCAAGTTTGTACAGCAATGTCTTATAATCTACATAATCGAAGGCCTTTGTCATATCAGTATAGATAGCAACAACTCTTGTTCGTTTGTCGATACATTGTAATACATAATTTACTAAATCATAAATAGCGAGATTTATGCTTACATTCTTCCTGAAACCTTTCTGTTCTTCACAAAATAAATTATATTTTTCAAAGTAATTATATAGACAATTGTATATATATTTCTCGAAAATTTTTGAGATTATTGGAATGAGAGATATGGGCCTGTAGTTTTGAATATTATCCTTATCCCCCTTTTTAAGAAGAGGTTTGACAATAGATATCTTCAGTTTGTCTGGGTAGATACCTTCGTCAATGCAGAGATTTAACAAGAAGCTTAAATGTTTGGTGTATAAGTACTTATTGTTACTTGAATAAAGATATTTCGTGGGATATTATTTAATAGTTTTTTTGAGTTTCCATTATTAAAATATCAATATTATATACTTAAGAAAAAATACATAACGTTGATGAAACAATTAGAATAATATAATTAAAACTAGATTTTGAACAAAGACTAATCCTAAATCCTGCTAAAAACTACCACTGCTTCCATATATGTTTTTACCTTCGTATCTTGGTAAAGCTTTTGTTAACTGTCCTTGTCCAATATCTTTAAAAGTCTATTGAGATCTTTTCTCATTTGTTCTAATGTTCTTTTATATATATTTTTTACTCATGTACCGTTATCTGTCATTTATATAGGCTCTAGCTCAAATACAATGACACCGATAATAAGTCGTCGAAAAACTCTATGCTCTATGGCCCATAAACGCACTGTTTAGTGTACTTTTATGGTTCATACATTTTTCATAAAAGCACTGTTTACCACGATGTCAAATCATCTAACTTTTTTTCAATCGGCCGCCATATTGCAGTGGTACCAACTTCATAAGCAAATTTTTCGAAATAAAAAGTTTTACTATCAAACATTTGTAGAACATAAATTATTTACTAAAATAAAAATAAATGATCATGTATTATGTGTATACATATTTTACCAATGATTGGTATTATTTATAAATATAAACCGATCCGATTCGGTTCGGATCCGGATTCAGTTTGGTTCGGATGGCAAGTTCAAGGAAATTAAAAACAAAACAGACCATTAAACAAGAGGTCATAGAGTGTCATATTTCTAATTTCCCACCAAAGTTCCAATTCAAAATGAAAAAACGAAATATGATAACTATTCATTATTTATAACTTATTAAGATTTTATTCGTGTTTGTGAAGTGAAGAAAACTGTGTACGTTCCTTTTAAAATGGACGAAGAAGTAAATAACTGCACCGCTGAAGAAATTGCGTGAGTAGTTTAGAACTAACGGAAAAACTACTGCCTGAAAAGTCAAATGCTATTTATTTAGAATTAGTCGTAGAAAAAGTATTGTATGCAACGGTGTATAACTTGGTCTTAAAACGCTCGTGGCGTCTTTGTCTCACTCACGCCACTCGCGTTTTAAGACCCTACTTATACAACAGTTGCATAAAATACTATAATGTTTTTTGTATAACTTCCAAAAATCACTGTAGCAATTTATGCATCCACCAAATTGTAAACTGGGTGTCACTAGGGGTGAACTGGAAACCAGCGCTGTGTGCAGCTAGTCTGTGCCGCAGCAAATGCTGAGTTCACTCCTATTTTCGCACAGATATACTAGATTTAGTTATTATTTTTCTGTTTAGTATATTTTTATGTTTTGTTTCTGTATCTGGGTATGCTGTGTGGCAATAAACTAAACTACTTTTCTATTCTATTCTATTGTATATTGAATTGATACGTTAAAATAAATCTTTTACGTCATACCTGACCGGGGGAAACGTAAAATGTTCTACTCACTACAAATAAATATAGCCCAGGCTTTTTTTTTTGTCTCGGGCATCAATAACTTGCGATATATGCGAACATTCTTTGCGTTAACGCTCTAGATGAGTAATGTACAATTATTTCGGTTTTTTTTCCTTTTCTTACGAGTATTATTATGAAGTCCAAATTCGGGGTAAGCCAGCGGGTCATGGAGCACAGCATATTAGTTGTACACTTAATGGACCGTATCCGAAACACCACGCTGCGCTCTAAGACAAAAATAATCGACGTAGCTCGGAAAGCGGCTTAGTTGAGGTGGGACTGGGCTGGTCGGGATCCCCTTCATTGGCATAATTTTTTTTAGACTAATATAGTTTCGCATAATTGATTTGGCATAATTTTTATTGGCATAATAATACTGTCGCATATTAATACTTTGGCCTACTACATTGTTTGGCATACTACGCTAATAGCATAATTTCAGTTGAACTAATCTGTATTGGCCGAATACATATTACGCATACTAATGTTTGGGCTAATAATTATTTGGTATATCTGTTTTGAAGCATAATTTCTGTTTTCTAAATACATTACATAGCATGCATTTACACTTTTCGTGGACGCGGATTATTGGGTCGTGCATTATCAGGGCGGATAAAAATGGCTTGTCATAAGCGAACTCTGTCCTAGGTCGGTTAGGTTAGGGTTCACTTGTGTTCCTCAGACCAGAAATAGACACCCCGCGCAGCGGGGTGGCGTCGACTCGCTGGAGATTATTAGTCCGCACAGATGACCGTCCCAATGTACATGGATTATCAGGCTGTACATTATTGGGCCGTGCATTATGCTTTCATTGCTTTGTGTACTTATGCGTTTTGTAATGATGCCAAGTAATTATTATGTCTTTTTGTATTTATGGTACGAGGTTGGCAGCACTGGTTGAGTTAGCAACACTGTTAACTGTCAACTGTCAGTTGACAGCTGTCACATGGGGATGGAGTGGGAAACTCGTTGACAAGCAAGGCACTTTGGAATAAGACGTGCCGGAGTGCAGGGGTGTGCTTCCAACCGGGATCCCCTTCATTAGCATAATTTTTTTTAGACTAATATAGTTTCGCATAATTGATTTGGCATAATTTCTATTGGCATAATAATACTGTCGCATAATAATACTTTGGCCTACTACTTTGTTTGGCATACTATGGTTTTAGAATAATTTTACTTGGACTAATTTGTATTCGACTAATACTCATTATGCATACTATTGTATGGGCTAATAATTATTTATCATATCTGTTTTGAAGCATAATTTCTGTTTTCTAAATAAATAAAACACAGTTTCGTTGTTAGCATGCATTTACACTTTTCGTGGACGCGGATTATTGGGTCGTGCATTATCAGGGCGGATAAAAATGGCTTGTCATAAGCGAACTCTGTCTTAGGTCGGTTAGGTTAGGGTTCACTTGTGTTCCTCAGACCAGAAATAGACACCCCGCGCAGCGGGGTGGCGTCGACTCGCTGGAGATTATTAGTCCGCACAGATGACCGTCCCAATGTACATGGATTATCAGGCTGTACATTATTGGGCCGTGCATTATGCTTTCATTGCTTTGTGTACTTATGCGTTTTGTAATGATGCCAAGTAATTATTATGTCTTTTTGTATTTATGCTATCTGATGTTAGTCTTTGTGATGATTATGCTATTTTCGTTTATTATTTTTAATTTTATGCCTAAAAATTTATGCCATAACATGATTAGGCTTAACGCTAATTCGGCTATAAAAAATTATGCGTTATTATATTATTCCAAATGATTTTATGCGATCCAATAGAGAACCGGGCTGGTCATGTCTGCCGCATGCTGTGCTGGGCCAAGATTGCCACTGAATGGCAGCCCGACTGCTCATCGGACGGACGCTGACGGAGATGCGGCAGACCTCCTCGGAGATGGCGGGACGAGCTACTCCTTTTAAAGGATTGGCCAGAGACTGCTCGGGATTGGGACCCGGCAGACCTCCTCGGAGATGGCGGGACGAGCTACGCCTTTTAAAGGATTGGCCAGAGACTGCTCGGGATTGGGACCCGGCAGACCTCCTCGGAGATGGCGGGACGAGCTACGCCTTTTAAAGGATTGGCCAGAGACTGCTCGGGATTGGGACCCGGGAGGAAGGGGCTTTGCCCAGCAGTGGGACACTACAAGCTCCTTATATAAAAATGTATATTTTATTATTCCAGTTGCCTACAAAGATGATATTTTTCTGATTACAAAAAAAAAACTGATCGCAGGTTGCCTAAGGTGGGACTTGAACCCGCGCCCTCTGCTTGACCGGACCGGAGTGACCTGACTTCTAGACCATTCAGCCTCACACCTCTTTAGCATTGGTGAAGTGTTCCTAAAATCGATTCCAGAAATTATCTTAGAGGTACCAATTATAAAGGCCTCGGTTTTTGGTACATTATTGCCTTGCATTTACTGTTGCGACTACTAGCGAACTTTCTATATTTACTTGAAAGGCTTACAGCCTTTTAATTTTTTTCTTTGTTTGTGTTCTCTGAATCAAATGATTTAAATTTGATTGTGTTAACTTTCGAGTTAAATGAATACGACTTAAAAATATTTTACAAAATAATTTGATTCGTGACATAGTATAATAAACACTCTTCTTTAAAAGTGAAATATTTTCATTATAATTCGAAATTAGGTGTATCTATCTTTCTTGTAAAGTATTAGGGTTTCCCACCCCTGTCGCGAAGCCACTTCTGGTCACTCTCATGGCCGCGAATGCCTACCTAATACATTTAGCACTCTAGCTTAGCGATCTGAATTTGCATGTATACAACTATAAATAACCTACCCTTCAAATAGCGGAATCATTTATATGTCTGACATATGGACTGCACCATACCAGCTTCAGTCAAGAACTCAAAATTCAGTTTTGCGTACCAGCAACGCAGCAACATAATATGAGCTGTGGGACTTTCGTCCCCGAGAATTTCTTCCAACCTCCCCTTATAGATATCCCTTACCACACACACAACTGATAATGTTCTAACAACATAAACGTACGAGTATAACACTGTGTCTCCGAAACAGCAATTTAGCAGATACGTTACCTTTACAACTTTCATTTTTTAAACAAAGGCGGTGTAGTGTATTGTTTGTCAATATTTACGTTTGTGCACAATTGCGAATAGGGTGAGACTCTTTTGTGTAAAGCCTAGCATAGTTCCAAGAAATATTCAGGTCAACCGGCCGTGTTTATGCATTATCTTAGAGAAAATGCATATTTAAGGTGTAGCAAAAGTTTAGTTAAGTTAAGCTTAACTTAATTCTAAGAAATATAAAACCAGGGTTTCATTGTACATTCTTTAATAAGTGAAGTGAAGATTATGCCACAGCACAGTACTTAATAATGTGTACTCTAGCTCGGTTCCCGTCGGGAACAGCAACGTCCACGGGCGAGAGATCTGGGGGGTTAACTTGTTCGATGTTAGGTGCTGCTCCGCTCTCGTTTTCATTGCAGGCTGTGACGGTCTCGCCCACTGTGACGTAACTGGTTCCATACTGACTTAGACAATTGCCCATTGACATTAAAACGTATATTTTGAATATTATTATAACCTATATTGTAGAATCATTGTGGTTGATAATAAATAAATTTAAATAATTGGGGAATAATCTTACACAAATCGACCTAGTCCCAAACTAAGCAAAGCTTGTACTATGGGTACTAGACGACGATGAACATACTTATATAGATAGGTAAATATATACTCGAATACATAGAACACATTCATGACTCGGGAACAAATTTAATATTCAATTAATAAATATCTAATAAACATACATTTTTTAAAGATGTATGAATAGTCTGATTAAATATAATTTATTTAGAAGTGATAACAAAAAAATAATACATTACCAAATATTTCCTCATAGCAGTTGTCTTGAGTGTCGGCGGCGACAAGAACGGCGAGCGGTTGAGCGACGAGGCGGCGGCGGCGGCGGTAAAAAAAATGGCATATTGTCATCGCCGCAGCCGAACAAGCACGACAAGTAGTGAATAAAAGTCATAACTAAAGTGTTAAATACAATTGGTCACAAAATATTTCGTTTTACATAATGAAGTAATTAAAATAATAACATTAGCTCGAGCAAATTACATGCACCGTTACAAAACGCGGATTAAGTAGTGAATAGAAGCCGTAACCAATATAATAAATATAAGTAATTGGTCACGTTTAGCTAGTTATTAGCAATTAAAAATAATATTTTCCCGTGTAAGAGTCTGATCAACGAGTCATCCTACAACGAAAATTTGAAAAGAATACGGCGTGCAAGATAACGGTGTTGTCATATAAGGATGGTTTACATTAGACCGTTTTGTGCCCGTTTCAAGTCAAACCCGAGCCTTGAAGGAATTCGGAACAGTGTACTGAGGATAAGGAACAGTGTACTGAGGATAAGGATCATCATTAAAGGATTTGCAATAAAATGCTTTAGCTCAATATAAAACCTGACTTAAAAAATAAAAAAAATTGTGAAACTTTTTGATAACACACCTGTGTGTCGAGGACGGACAAGTTGTTTGCCCGTGTATGTATATGCTAGAGCTGTGCTGTGGAGGATAATTTGTATTTATATATTTTGTCTTTTAAAGTCTTCAGTTTCCCCGATTACTCAACAAATTTGCCAAAATTGTAGATTGCTTTTAAATCGTTTGTATAACAAAACTCACCATACAGCGATAAATTCAATTTTATAACTCAGAATAACAATACTTTAGGTACCTCATTAAAAAAAATCTGAGAATTAATATGAAGCGATTGGTTATGGCTGGTAATTAGTGCACAATCCACGATGTTCCCTTGTTTTATCGACAACCTTTTCATCGAATATTATTTCTTCGACAACGATTCATCGAGACTTTAGTACTAGTATAGTAATAGTAATATTGTTTGGCGTTATTTTATTTCAACAACTATTTATTTAAATTTATCTTACTACGTAGAAATACTTTTCAACGAATATTACTTAATCGCTGATTTGTTTCAAATTATCTTAATTGGCACAACTACAAAACATTGCAATTCATTTCTTCGACGTATTACTTTAATACAATTTTTTTACCTTTGTACCTTTTTTCATTCAAGTAGCATTCAAAGGGCATACGGGAAAAAAACTTAAAGATTAGAGGGCATAATAAAAATTAGTGATTTTTCTGTGAATAGTGTATTTATGAATACAAATTGAGTTGGCTCGATGACCGCATGGTACAGAACTAAAAGAACTGAAAGTTTGTTTTTAAACAAAATAAAGAGAATATACAGTCTCCGTTTCCACGGATCCACATAGAATGTGGTCTAATTTTTTACCGTTATGCGTTATATAGAATGGAGCTCCGGAATTGCAAAAAGCTATGTATTATCCCGTGGCTCCGCCTGCGTTATATGTGATATCAAATCAATGTATGTGTGTAATCGACGTATGATGTCAATTCAATAGAATCACGTAATATATTTTTTATCACACTTGCTCGAAAAGGGCTTCATAATGCGCAGACATACAGACCTGTAATAGCCTGTGTTACGCCCACGGGCGTAATGGTTTTTTTCTTAAATTGTATCTGTCACTCATGCGGCAGTTACAAAGCAAAGAGGTTTTATACCAAATACGATGTCTGAAAACGTATTTATAAATAAATTTAAACTCAAAAAACTACTTAAACATTACGACAACAATATTTCTTAAATATTGTTCTCGTAATATAATATCATGGACTTCCGCAAAGTAACGCCTGATTCAATAAATTACTACTTAAACATGTTTAACTGAATTGTTTACAGATTTAATATGTAGTTATTTAGTGTCTATGTAAAATGTTATTAAGTGTTTTCAAATCGTGGCTGTATAGAGAAGGGCCTTTGCCATACGCGCCTCACGTCAAATTCAACAAAATGGACGACTGACATGTTGTAGTTTTTATTACGATTTGTATTCATTTCATCTAAAATGTATTTGTTTCCTCGCAAATGTGATGAAAAACATTGTGTATAACACGGGCTTAAGAATATTGCAAACTCGAGTCATCAAAAGCCCTCCGTCTTCGGCGTCGGGCTTCTGATAGACTCTTGTTCGCAATATTCCACTTCCGCCCCTCGTTAAACAATGTACTAATTTAACATACCTATACATCCCCATTTCCGAACTGTTGAGTCTTTTGCACCTGCAGAGGGTCAGAATGGTTAAATTACACACCTAACTAGTAGACAAGATAAAGTCCACATAAGGTAAACGTCCTACTACTTCACGAGGAATACGGGAGAACTTTGGTTCTTTAAACTATTATGGGACTATTATACATATCTACTTTGGAAATTACGTGTTATATTTTTTTGCCTTTTTATGACTTTTGTGAATGATTGGATTGATGATTCTCTTTTTAATAATTCTCTTCAATTGAATAAAAATCTCGTTTAGGTGGTCGCTAACTGAAGCTATTCGCATAACCGGCATAATTGTTTATTGTTTGTTTATTGAAAATGGGGAAACAAACAGCTAAAACAAACACACATGATTATTTAAAGTTATACAATACAAAAGCCAAAACAGTTTCCACTTATAAGTTAATATCATTGTGATTGCTCAGACAAGACTATCTTATATTATAATGCATATTAAGTATTAAAAAGTGAAATTTACTATAGTAACTACATAGTTAACTACAGTATATTGGATTAAATAAGATATCATATATAGAACGGGTTCTTTTTTAATAAACTATCTATCTAACATGCATACATTTTACTTAACAAAAAATAAGTTCAATGAAACAATTTTGTATTAACAGTTTTGTGGCTCATTAAACATGGACATAAACATGAGAATAATAAAATTTTAATGAATTTAAATGAAATTTTATTAGGTTTTTATATATCAGTATCTGATCTCTAATTTCACGCCTAAGTTGAAGAGAAATATTACTTGAATCAAATTCTTTGAATTTATACTTCATCCGCTTGATAAATTTGTTTTGTATCCTTTCTAACTGCGTTGATATGGACAGAAAAATGAGGACTCCGTGCTGTGGAGGCATATTTTAAGTGTGATCTCACATTATGTATTGTATAAAAGAATCATTTTTTGTGGGTCTTTAAAATCTCTGCTTTGCCGAAAAATTAATCCGAGCATACAATAAGCTTTGCGAACAATTTTGTCGACGAGGGCGGTTAATTGCAACTCATTATCAATATTTACGCCAAGATCTTTTACCTCAGTGACGCTTTTAAGATATTTGTCATTTATACAGTAATTGTAAGCGATGGAGTTACGTTTACGAGAGAATGTAATAGAACAACATTTGTCAGTGTTAAGGCAGAGTTCGTTATTTTGCCAGTAGGTATTTAGTCTGTTGAGGTCATGTTGTAGATTGAGGCAGTTATTCAGTAATTTCATAACGCTGAATATTTTCATATCGTCTGCATAATCACAAGACTTCAGAATGCTGAAAACATTCAATGACGTCGTTAATAAACACGTTAAATAACAACGGACCAAGGTGGGACCCTGAGGGACCCCAGATGAGATAGGTACAAAGCTTGATATATGACCTTTGACCGTCACTGCTTGCGTTCTGTTGCGAAGATAAGATGATGTAAGCCATCAAAAGGCCCTCAAAAGGTTGCCATGAACTCCAAATGTTTCTAATTTTCTTAACGTATCGTATATAATCTTTTCAAACAGTTTAGGTACCTCGGATAGTTTTGAGATACCGCGGTATTTTTTTATATTATTTTAAAAATGGGAACTACTATCGATCGTTTCCATGTTTCTGGCATTGTACCGGTTTCTAAAGAAAGATTGATTAAATAGATAATTGGCGGGGCTAGCGTTGTACGACATCTTTGAAGGAAAACAGGATGTATTCCATCTGGTCCACTTCCTTTAGATACTTGTAATGATTTTAAGTAAGTTTCGACTAAATTCAAGGTAATTTTAACATGGCCAATAACATTGTTGGGTAAATTTTTATTAACATTAACATTATTCACTTTAGCCATATTTTTATTCTTAACTAAGAACGACTGAAAAAAAGGATTGAATAAGTCTGAAATTATCTAAAAAGCGACAATACATAACTACTGTTAGTTTTTGATTTAATGAATGACCAAAATGATTTTGAATTAAAGCGAATGTTTTTTTCAGTTCTTGAGATATATAAAGTATAACATGAGAACATGACCCTTCTTTTTTTTATAGTGGTAACGTAACTTTGAAAAGCCATATAATCAGAGCGCTCTCTCATAAATTTTCCATTTTTTATGTACTTAGTTAAGTTTTTTTTGTTTATTAATTTAATTAAATGAGGTGAATATCATATAGGATATTTTCTTTCATTTGAGTTACAAGTTTTGGTTGGTACATGTTTATACAGCCATGTACCAGCCATGTATGTATGTGTTTGTACAGCATGTTTGTTTGTTGTTTTTGTTTTTGTTTGGTTGGTGTTTGTTTGTGTTTTGTCTATTATTTCCTTCAAAATTGTATAAAAAGTTTCAACAGCTCTTTCTACGTTATCCAATGAATAATGATGCTCCCAGTCCACCTTCTCGAGTTCGGCATTAATCATGTCGTAGTCTGCGGCAAAAAAACGACGTACTGTGCGAGGGGCAGGTTTCAAAAAGTGGTCGGTCATTTTTAAATCGATATTTACACAAAATACCGGGTGATGACTGATGACCATCTATCGGCAGTAAACGTTCGACGGCACATAACCAACAAGAATTATTCGATAATACCAAATCTAAGTGTCTGTTATTTTTGTTTGGAATATTATTAAATTGATGCCATCCAGTAAAACTAATAAATGCCGAGAGCTGTGTTGTCAAAGAATTACAACTGGGATTCTCCATTATCAAACTTTTTTTATCATAATCCGTAGCTATCCAGACCGCATCCGTAATATATTATTAAAATCGCTCATAATTATAAAAACATCATCCGGGCAATATATGTCTGACACATATTCAAAAATAGTTGCGATTCTGCTTGAAATTTATTTTGTGGGAAATAACATGTAAATAATCTTAATTTTTTAGTAATAGTACCTTTAGCTGAAAGTATGAAAATCCGAGTAAGTAATATCGGCGTCAGGTAAAGCTATCACAGACCGAAAGTCTCGTTACTCCACGGTGAACCCGCGGCGCACGGCGACGAGCGTGGCGCTGGCGTGCCCCCGCCGCGCGCCACGTCCAGTCTGTCGCGATCTGTCCGGTACACGTTATAAGAGGTGTAAACCGTTCTTGTTTTTAATAATAAACAGATAAATAAACAAATAACGAGTCGAAAAGTTCATCAAAAATACCAGGCAGGAGCCAAGTTTCGGTAATGCAAATGAAGTCATAATTAGATCGTAGTACGTTACGTATAAGAATTCCGTTGTTTTTGATCGCAATCCACGAGCGTTTTGACAATATATTGAAATATCTATTTTTTATTGGTATATAAAAACCAATAATACTTATAATATAATGATTAATGTGTAATCTTTTAAGCCAGTCCTTAGATTTCCAAATAATTAATATTATATTACCAAATATTATTATCATTATAATGACCGTAGGTGGACAAAATGAAACACAAATAAAAACAAATACTATTAAACATACATTTACATAAAGACAACATCCTCCTCCTTCTAGCTTTATTCCCCGTTGTGCCTTGTGCCCTACAGGGAGTTATGTAATGTATAGTACTTATTATAAAATGTGAAAGTGTGTCTGTCTGTCGATCGGTCTGTCTGTTTGTTACCTCTTCACGCTTAAACCGATGAACCTAATAAGATGGAATTTAGTATGGAGATTGTTTGAATCCCGGGGAAGCATAAGATACAAAGGATAGCTATCAGCCCCTAAACGAGTTCTACGCCGATAGAGTCGCGGGCAGGAAGAAACTAGTACGAAATAAAAACCATGTTCAAAAGCTGGTTATCTTGCCAATAACAAGAATCATTAGGTACAACTCAAGCCAGTTCAACGTAGCGCGTAATAACTTAGTAATGTGCATAAGAAAGCGGAACATCCTATTATTATAAATATTATAATCATTTGTCCTTCAATTTTGTATACCTTATCCTTATCAGATCCAATTTTATAAGGCACTTAAGTAACGTTATTACGATTATATCCGTAAGAAGAAGAATCGTTATTTCACACATGTTTGTCAAGAGCGATAAATATTTATGGAAATTTAGAGCGATTTTAAAAGTGAAACTTAAGCTTAAGGGTTCAGAAAACGATCTACACCGAAAACTAAATAAAATGAGACATTTTTATGTTACTTTACGATATTTGTGACCATTTCATTGGGCCAATACACGATTAGTTTGGATTTTACGTTCATTGGTAAATCAAGTGAACAAAAATTTATTGTTTACTAGCTTCTGCCCGCGACTCCGTCCGCGTGGAACTCGTTTATTAACTTTCACCCCCCACTTCATCCCCTTGAGGGATGATTTCCGGGATAAAAACTATCCTATGTCCTTCGCCAGGACAGGACTCAAACTATCTCTATACCACAATTCATCGGTTCAGCGGTTAAGGCGTGAAGAGGTAAAAGACAGACAGACGGACACACTTTCGCATTTATGGATAATTATGGATTTCAATTATCAATATTGAGTTTTGTTTCCTTGTTTACCTTCTTAATAAAAGTATGTGACAAACAAGTGGACTCATGTTTTAAAAATGAGCTTGAATGAGAAAAAGGTAAAATAACTAAATAAAATATACACAATAATGCTAAAATCAGGCACGCTTAAGTCACTCCCTAGTTCTCTGCCCACCCCCGCGGCACCCGCTGTCACCCGCGGCTGGAAGTCGAGTGTGTTTTGCCTTAAGTTAAATTCACAGTTGGTCAACTTTTGTAGCTTCTTTTACGCCACATTATAAAATAATCTAAGAATTAATAGTATTAAGCGATTGGTTATGGTTGGTAATTAGTGCACAGTCCAGGCTATATAACGGCAGCGATGTCAAAGAAGAACCATATCCACAACCGCAGACGCCGCCGCCGCTAAAATGTCGCCGCTCGCCTGCTCGATATTCGCACTCGCCGCGCTGCTCGCCACCGCGCATGGTTACTGCACAACCAAACATGTTGGTAAGAACAATGAAACTCGCTTTTTACATAATATAACTTTTTAAAAGTCATTCGACTACACGATTACGTAGCGGCTCACAAAATACACTTATATTCTTAATTTGATTCGTGTACCTACTCCTTATAGTTTTTGAATAAAATGCATGTGGTTTTTGGTCACAGGTCGCAGAACTGGCACCGAAGTCCCTTATGAACGTATTGATTTCCAGCCCCCGGGTGTTGATGTTAACGTCGATGTAAGAAATATTTTACTTATTTTGCAGTTTGTCAAGCCAATATAGATTTTTTACTGAACGCTTACATTTCAATGAATGCTTCCTGATCGGTGGGGATGCACAGACTCGGGGAGGTATGAATGTAGTAGGTACTGCATGCGTATACGCATGCAGTACCTACTCGCCCGTTATTCGAACTGCAGCGCGGAAAGTCAGTCCAATAATAGTACATATATTGGACTGAATATAATAATATTACATTGTTGTAGAGGCTAGAAAGTAGGCAGTAGATGTAAGAGTCGGTTCGAGTTTCATACTTTCACACTGGTAAATTCCTAAATAGAACGGAAATTTCAAATGCAACCAATCGCGATGGTACTTAGCTATGTTTTTTTTTTGTGTCGGGGTTGCTTTAATTTACGAATACATGTAAGTAGTTGTAATTATTTCATTTTTCTGTTCAGGAGAATAACTGCCCTCCAGGAATGCAAGTGGTTGGTGAGGATATAACAACGTGCAACAACGATCAAAATGGTCCAACTCCCCACATCGAAGGGCCATACCCGCCTTCGTGGTCCTACAGGGCAACTTGTAATATCTTCGAGTGCCCGGTGGGAGGTTACACTGACACCAAACAGTACTGCGATTACTTGCCTCTAAACAGAGTCTGATGTTTAATAACTTATTGTTACTTGAATAAAGATATTTCATGTGGTATTATTTAATTTATTTGATGAAGTTTCCATGAATAAAAAAATTATATTATATTAGAGGAAAAAATATAATCCACTAGATTTAAAACTAAGTAAAATATAGCCTACAGAAAAGAGTTTCTTAGAGAAAAGAGTAAATTAAACTTAAGACTTCCGTTTATTGAATTGTCACGTTAAGAGAAATCCTTAACGTAATACCTGGCCAGGAGAAAACATAAAATGTTGTACTCACTACCACGGGCAGTAATAAATATGAGTCGTCAAATACCTACGCTCTGAGCTACATTTGTAGTTTGTACCTTTGTACCTTTTTTCATTTCAGTAGCCTTCAAAGGGCAAACCCGAAATAGTTATTTACGATACAAGTGCCGAAAATAGGAAATTCGCAACGAGTGGTGATAAATTAAAACTCGAAAACCGTGCAACTTTTACTGAGGTCATGTTAGGCTGGTTAGGTTCCTCTTGAGCTGGCCTACCTCCGGTGTCACTGTGGCGTGGTACTTCTGGGACACCCTGTATGTTAATATCCCCATGCATGCCTATCAAATGACCGGGCCTTAAAATCCATGATTTAAAAAGATACAAATAATAATAATAATAATTCGACGAACTAACTATTATGTATAAAGTCAAGCGCTCTTAATGGAAGACCCTTTACTATAAACGGTGCTGGGTAATATTCCCAATAATATTTGAATTCAGTTATTTAGAATCCTCCCGGGGACCGTCTATGCGACGAACAAGTAGACTAACAAGAAAAACATAATTAAGAAAAAGGAAAAACATCAATGCGAAATCAGGTGCATTAGTTACTCCTCAGCCACCCCCGTCGCAGCCGCTGCACCCGCGGGTGGCAGTCGAGTGTTTTTCGCCTTAAGTTGTATCCACGTTGAACACGGTCATGTTTTACTAAACGGTTTTAATAGATTAATTTTTACTTCGTTTTACAAAATTACCTAAGAACGAATAGTGTTCAGTGATTAGTTATGGCTGGTAATTAGTGTTCAATCCGCACTATATAACACCGGCGGCGTCGACGACGAGCCATCTCCACAGCCGCCGACGCCGCCGCCGCCAAAATGTCGCCAATCGCCTGCTCGTTGTTCGCCCTCGCCGCACTGCTCGCCAGCGCGCATGGTCACTGCAACTCCAAAGTTGTTGGTAAGTTAAATGAAAGTAGGTATTTTGCTCACCTTCTACAATATAAAGGTGTGCAACAATGTACTAACAGCCGCGCTGATTTCAGACTCCACTTCTTTTTCCAAAAATAATGTTACTTACATTGTCAAGGACTGTGAAGTAAAACCCAATCAATGATGATTATTGCTCTTTTAAATATGGACTAGTATGTAAAAAAAGTGATTAGCAGTAGCTACGGTAGCCTAGTGGTTCATGCATGCGGCTGTCAAGCGGCGGCCGTGGGTTCGAATCCCGGCTCGTACCAATGAGTTTTTCGGAACTTATGTAGGTACGGAATATTTACCGTTAGCTTTTCGGTGAAGGAAAACATCGTGAGGAAACCGGTCTAATCCCAATAAGGTCTAGTTTTCCCTCTGGGTTGGAAGGTCAGATGGCAGTCGCTTTCGTGAAACTCGTGCCTATGCCAAATCTTGGGATTAGATGTCAAAGCGGACCCCGGGCTCCTTTAGGGGCATTACCGGGAATAACGCTAGGAGGATGATGATATAAAAAAAAGTGATTAAACTGCTCTTGATATTATTCCAAATTATCAAGTTTGATGGCAAGACACGCTCAATTACTTGAACAAATGTATCTTAACCTATTTTGATTTAATGACTAATACTTATTTGTTTCAAACTTCACTCTGTCGTTGATATATACTTACGAGTATAGTATTTTTTATACAGAGGAAATGTCTGTGAGTGTTGTAACTTTGTATGCAGGTAATAAACGTAACATGTTGGCTAATATTGGGTGAGTACCTTTTCCATAAATATACTAAAATATCGCCGTTGTCGCCTGCGCGGCGCGCGGGGGGTGTAACGGGGGAGCGCGCGGCGTGCGGGCGCCGGGCTAAGCCGTTATACCCCCCGCGCGCCGCGCAGGCGAGGTTTGAGTGAAGCGGTCGGACTATAGATGCATCCACTTAGCGCCGAGACAACGTCGCGGTGCGGTAAAAGTCTTTTGGCTTTACAGTTTTTTGTTCACAGGTCGCAAAACTGACACCGAAATTCGTTTACCACCTGTTGATTTCGATCCACCGATAGCTTTGATTGATTTTATTTATCGTATGGCAAATACGTGTATTTAGAACCGTGAGATCTTCGAAAAGACAGTACGGTTGCCAGGTTGTTGCACTTTTAGCACCAACATTGCTTGATGAACCCAGCGTAAGAAATATTTTTTTTTGCACTAAGGTTAATGCCCCAATGTACGTACCCTTATTGCCAAACATTTAACACCTATTGTTCACTGATATTGTTATGAATTAGGATTGAAGTATTGCATCAGTGTCAGACGTTGGGACGTTTACATTATGCTTTGCTTCCATATTCTGCATTTGGCGGTGCGGAGTCGGTCAGTGAAAAGTAGGTAAGCTGTCAAGTTAACCCATTCAGGGCCCATGACGACACATATGCGTCAGACCGTCGTAGTCGCTTTCCGCTACATACGAGGAAAACCACGGGATCGGCTACGAGCGTAGCGCGTAGCAATTCTGGGCAATGAATGTGTCAGATTCTTTACAGCGTGCTTACATTTCAATGAGCACTTCCTGATTGGCGCGGGAGGCGCAGAAGTGGGGCGGTAAGGACTGTACTTACTGCACGCTTCTACGCCCGATATTCGAAAGTGAAAAGACTCAGTGAAGTAGTTTCGACAGAAAATATTTTTGTGTCTTTAACTCTGTAGAAAGTAGAACGGTCTTCTTTTACTATTTATTTTAATTTTATATGCGGATACTATCTAATACAATTATGTTATTAACTACTATATATACTGTGATGTATCTGAGTATAAGTTCGTGGTATTGTAGCTCCCAGAATAATCTTTAGCCGACCTGAGTGCGGTTTTTTTAATCGAAAGTCTTGTCTCTTGATAGTTTAGCCATGTTTGTTGAGTCAGACCCCGTATCATGGTCGGCCTTATCATACGATATGTGACAAGATAGAGCGTCCGTCACTGGCTGACACCGTTCGATAGAACGAGACGACACTCCTAACTTGTCACTTATCGCGTGGTAAGGCCGACCATGATACGGGGTCTGAGGTGTTTTATGTTTGCCCGACCGCGGCGGAGCCGAAAGGAAGAGATATTTTATAGCAGTGTATGTTTGTACTGACGTGTGTTCGTAGCGTTTAAGACACTGAACCGATTTTGATAAAGTACTTGTCAATGGATTCGAAATTATGCTCCGGACGACATACGTAGTATGTATAGGACAAATCTTGCAAGTTAAATTTGACCCACTTCCCGGTGACTGATTGAGCTGAAATTTTTGGGTATAAGTATAGTTTGGATAACAATTCAATATTATGGTACCATCGAGCTGATCTGATGATGGAGACAGAAGGTGGCCATGGGAATTCAGTACTTAACCGTTGTAACCCCGTTGAGTTTGGGCTCGTTAGAATCGTCTTAATGAGTAGTTGATGATGGTATATAGAAAAGTACAGTCGGCAATAAAAGCTTGTAGGTACCAAAAATTAAATTTTTGACTGAAACTTTTTTTTTTACTTACTTTTCCGTAGTCGGGTTACAGTTTATCGAACTGTTTATTTCTAATTTATTAATAGACCCATTGAATTTCTTGATGTAAGTTTTTAATGTCGTTGTCTAGGCTCTGGGTCGGTGCCCTCCTCGGAAACACATTGTCGGCGCGCATATAAAAGCGTGCAACAACGACTCTGATGGAGCAGCTCCCGGCCTGCTCGGGCCGGAACCGGGCGCTTTGTTCCCCGTCTTGGCCTTCTGTGGTAATCATGAGGACAAATGTCCTAACGGAGGCAACTATCAAGTCACATTGTACTGCGGCCACCCAAATAAACACTGATTGTCTTATTATTGCTTGAATAAAGACATTTCGTGGGATTTCGTTTATTTTATTACTAGCTTTTGCCCGCGACTTCGCGCGGAACTCGTTTATATATCCTAACTCCATCCAAACTTTCTTTTGGATGAATTTTGGGATGAAAAATCCTTGGTCCTTCCCTGGAATTCAAAGTATAAATTTCATCTTTCTAATATGGCTTATAATATGGCTTTTAGACCAGAGTTATATACACTCTATTTTTCACTTCGACTGCGAGAAAATAGTAAAAACAAAGATTACCCATCCACAATGAACAATTATACCAAGGCGAAAAGATTGTTCAATTTGGCGCCATTCTTTTTAATAAACTGCTTTAGACACAGATACAAAATATTCGGGTCATTCTTGAGAATTGCATTATTCATCTCATTCCCTCGGCGTTTTTTATTTTAAGAAATTTCTACTAAGTTACAATAAAATAAAATTAAGTATTCAATAATAAACATATTTATCGAATAGGCATCACTTTGGGTCAATTAGGTACGGAAATATATCAATTCAAAGTTTAGCTGTCGAGGGAATGAGAAAAAATGACGGGGGAATGATAAAAAGTACGAGGGAATGAGAAAAATGACGGGGGAATGATAAAAATTACGAGGGAATGATAAAATTGACGAGGGAATGATAATCTTTGGTATTAGATCAGATGTTTTATTAAATAATACAAAATATCAGTTTGAATAAAGAAAAATTTCACAGTTTTTTCTTAATAATCTTATAGACTAAGTACCATAATTTGAGACTTCAGTCTTAGCCATTAATTGACATTAATTCTTCGCATTACTTGCAAAAATCATCACATATCACATATCCTATCGTTTTCCTCGGTAGTGCCCTACACGAGCCCGGGGTCCGCTTTGCAAAAATACTTCTACAAATATATATTTTTCTTTTGCTTATCACAATCTAACAGAGAAGTAATTTTAATAACATCCAACTCACTTAAATTCACAAACTTCTGAAAATGATTATCATTAAGTATACGCTTCGCATCAAAGACTAAAATAGGTACTTTATGTTTTTTTCTCAAATACTTGATGTCATATTTGAGATCCCATAAAATTGCATGCATGATTAGAAACAAGTGAAGCAACACACAATAACAGGTCCAGTTCAACAAAAATAACACAAAAATCGTTTTGTTTAACTGGTCATTTGTTTTAAAGCAATTGTATTTTTATAAGTTACATTTGTTGATAAAAATCAGACTTTTAATTAGTTACCTAAGTATTAACATCTATGTGGTTTGATTCCTAAAGAAACTAAAATTCACAACTTTAGTTATAGCATTAATTTAATTTTTTTGTATTACTGGAATAATACCTTTTTTACTATAGTCGTTATAGATTTATTATTTTCTTCCATTTTTAAATTTGATGATGTCACATCAGTCGTGTGTGGTGGTAAAGCGGACCTGAAATATTTATATTCATAAGCAATCGGAAATCAAAGAAACAAAAGTTTTACTTGCAACTTGTCATGGAAGAGCCTAAATATTCGATTATTATGTATAATAAAGTTCTGTCCTTCGCCAAGGAGAATCGATATAGGTATTTACGTATTCTAGAAACCCACACAAGGTACATGTACTCGTACAGTCTCACCACTGTACATTTTTCCGTTTACGTTGCGACCTACTTTAGGCCGCGCTACAATATGACTTTATGAAGTAAATTATATTAATGCAAACATAACTCGTATACGACAATCATCAACTGAAAGGAACGGCCAATAAATCGAACTATTTTGTATCTTAAAAGTAATAAATCAGTTTAATAACTATAACTTAAATTCACCGTTCTCTCAACGCACTCCAACACAACATCAAGTGTATGGGCTAACTGGCTCATACAGTACACTCGAGAGCAAAAGTTTCGGGTCACTACCATAAATCGAACACAAATTCACTTAGCTAAAATAAATAAATTAAACCTTATAGACAATTTAATAATCCTTCATTACACGTATAAAACTTATTGGTTGACGTAAAGTAATGGCATTAAAAAAGTTATTAACATAATGATCGCTTTTTTTTTCAAATTATAGCTTCTAATATTCGCAACTGTCTTTGCTTTTGTTCTGTCATAAAATGTATTTAAAAGAAGTCTCCCAAGTATCTACTAGTCATTATTAAAGTAGTAATTATGTCACTCATACCCGATGAATGTACGAGAATCCTCACGATGCTGGAAAATGGGAGAAGTCAGCGACAAACAGCAAGAATAGTCGGTGTATCGTTGTCTACACTTCAGCTTGTTCGAACCTACGCAGACCAATAACAGGCCCAGGTGTACGACGGCACGAGAAGATCGATATCTACGCTGCGAAGTCGGTTTCTTACGGGAACAGCACTGACTCATCTTTTTTTAAGGCTTGGTGGAACCAACCCTAGTGCTTGGAGTGTAATGTAAGAATGTGCTCAAGGCAATTTGAAACCATTTAGACCCGCAATTGGTCCGAAACTCGAGAGGCACCATCGTATAGCAACACGAATACATGCACGCGAGCACTCGGATTGGACGATTGAAAATTGGACAAATGTTGTGTTCTCGGACGAATCAAAATGTATGCTGTATAAGCACAACGGAAGGGCAAAGGTGTACCGAAGACCAAGAGAAAGATTTATGCAATCCTGTATTGAAGAAAAGGTGGCATACGGTGGTGATTCGGTACTCGTGTGGCCAGCACATAGCCCCAACCTCAACCCGATCGAGCACGCCTGTAGCCTTACCACGAGTTTTACATTGCCATATTCGTTAGCGTGTGCGTAACTTACTGTCTATGCATTTCGCTCGTACTGGCATATTAGTGCGAAGGAGATATATATAAAGTAAGTTACGAAGACGTTAGCGAATATGTCAATGTCAAACTCGTGGTAAGGCTACTAGTACGTGCTCAGACGACGTGTAAGACAACGAGATCCTCCTTTAATTACGCGTCGTGACTTGAAACATGCATTGGTAGAGGAATGGGAGAACATTCCGCAATAGTGTTTCAGAGACTTAGTGTACAGCATGCCGAATCACATTGCAGCAGTCCAGACAGCACGTGGGGGTAATATCAAGTACTTAACTGTGTTAAACTACACGTAAATATAATAAGTTCAATATTTGCAACCAAATTGACGTTTAAACAAAATAAAATTAACGATCAGTAATAAAAACATGTAATGCATTTTATTTTAGTGACATTAAATTTTCCATAAGGTTCAATTTATTTCAATACGATAGCTTTATTCGTTTTCAAGATATTGAAGTAAATGCAAGTGACCCGAAACTATTGCTCGAGAGCAAGCAGTGTAATTTAAATTAAAATAAGTACAAAACAAGTAAAGTTTATTTCAGAAAACATTAGATAGACTCTAGAATTCAAAGAAGCAAGAGTTATATGTACTTATATCCAGTTAAAGCTTTAAGTTAAATGTTCTATTCGTGGAAATGAAGAAAAATATTCAAGACCTTCTATTTAACATAAAATGTAATGTTACGTTCATGGTATTATAAATAAATTGTTGAATAAATGAGTCGACCATAATATGTTATAAGTACGGTATAAGGGTTGGGCCTGTAATAGGAGCAATAAATGAAACGGTGGATTACTAACCCAATCAGCAATCAGTTCTAAGTGGTTTAACAAAAAACAAACAAGAAAACACTCTTAATCACTATGACATATATATTCTATGGAGTCATCCTTTAAATTTATGGTTCCTATTACAGGCCACACCCGGTACATATGATAAAATATTATAATTTTCAAGAAACTTCAGAAATCTATCATTACCCCGTTCCGAAAACCGGGGGAATGAGAGTCGAGGGAATGAGAAATCGAGGGAATGAGAGTCGAGGGAATAAGAAACCGAGGGAATGAGAGTCGGGGGAATAAGAAAAAGTATGTTTCTTGTCGATTATGCCGAAACTGTTATTAATATAAGAGTAACTATTAAATCAACACATGCAATCATTCATGTGTTATTCTCTACACTAAATATTGTATGCGAATTGCAGGAAATAGATTTTATACGTAAATATAGGGTAATGATAATCATAGTGAACCAAAGTTAGGGGATGATATATCTACCTTCATTGCTCCGAGCTCCAGCGACGAGACGCGTCCTCTCTCCGCGACGTCGGTAGCGCTACAGACGAGGGTGAGACACGGCCGAGATTACGCGTCACAAGACGTTGCAGTAAGGATGTACGCGTTGTTTAGTCAGGCATTAGGGAAATGATAGGTTAGCTCTGGACAAACCTTTGATATAGATTCCTATAAAAACTATGATAAATAGGGGAACCATATTTTTATTTTTAAATCATTAACTTATATTCTAACGATTTAACTAGATACAATATTTGATTTAGATCCATAACTAGTTGTTTTCAGAGTAGATTGTTCACAAAATGGCGGATGGACGCACCGGGGGAATGATAATTTAGGTGTTTGACATTTTTTTATGGCTAATTCTACTTACCTTTAACATAAAGTAAATCCTGCCCCAGTTAGATTAAGTGTTGAACTACTGAACCAAAATGTGTAAGGTCAATTATTTTATTTTTTCGGGTACTTTTTCCCTCTGGACGCTGAAAATTGACCCTTTTAACATAAAGTAAATCCTGCCCCAGTTAGATTAAGTGTTGAACTACTGAACAAAAATGTGTAAGGTCAATTATTTTATTTTTTCGGGTACTTTTTCCCTCTGGACGCTGAAAATTGACCCTCTCAATTCACACCACGAATAAACGCCTCTGACCGTCTAATAGCCGCGTCTAAACGGCCGAGCGCGGCGGACAGCATACGCGGGGCATACGATAAGGCGAGATAGACAGAAGTCTATCCCGCTCAATCTTCATAGCTTATGTCATGTATGCAGTCAACCACGCTTGAACGTTTGGACGCGGCTATAGTCGATCAGAGGCGTTTATTTTTTTAATTATTGCGAATTAGGGAACTATGTGTCTACTCTGTTAATGAATTTCTTACATAAAAACTGGTAATAAGTGATCCCTCTATTTTGTCTGTTCTTAACCGACAGCAAAATTAACAGCAATCATTTTTCTAAGACGGCAAGGAGTTTTACGCGGACGAAGTCGCGGGCAACAGCTAGAGTATTTAGTATATAAGATATAATCGACTGCAATCTCGACACTAAGCTTAGTAAGTGGAATAGTACATAACTTACCAAGGGCTGTAAAATAAAGAAAGCCCGAAACCGCAGGTATTTATGACCCGAGCCGCTGGCGAGGGTTGTAAATATGCGATAGAGGGCTTTCTTTTTTACTGCCCGTGGTGTGTACACATTTTTACTTCTTCACCTGGCCACAATGCGAGTTTTGCCGCACGCTGCCGCATTATGGCCAGGTGTGTCGTAAATATAATTTTGAATTTTGGTATTGCATTTGTGTAAAAATCTCCTTGTCTGAGTTCAGTTAAGTAGCGGCTGCTGTAAAAAACTGCTTCAAGTAGTCGATCTATTAGTAGAAATGTTGAACCGATTTGCAGTAGGAACCGGAACGAAATGCTTCCTCGCTGGCTGCATTGTTTTCGGGGGGAATATTGCGGTTAGTAATTTTATCTTAAAACTTGAACTGCTCCAGTGGTGTCAAGCATGTCTAAGGCAATCTTAATAACTCTTTAATATGTCAGTTTCTTCATTGTACTCTACCTATTTAAAAACTCAAGTTCGTCTTATTGATTATATTTAAACAGCAATTTGTGTCTACCTTCAATACTTATTACAGCTTCCGGTTTCAAGAAAGACTACATATGGCATAACTCTATAATATGACAGTTTCTGTTTAAACCTATTAAAAAACTCTAGCTCGTCTTATTGATATATTTGAAGATCGTTATACAATTTGTGTCTACCCTCAAAACTAATTACAGCATCCGCGCAGTACTGCACAACATCCGCGTGGCAGCTGCCGAAGTCAGAGCACTTCACGTCCAAGGGAGAAAATCTGCTGGGATTCACGGCGGAGATGACGGGCGCTGCGCCGCCCATGTTGTGGTTGCACACACGGACGTACTCACCCACTACGACGGTCCCCCGCCTGGCACAAGCCTGCACATTGATAAAGTAACACGATAAATAACACCCACCGGACCTGACGGGCATTACGCCCACCCCAGACACCCGTCCGTTGTTGCGGACGGCGCCCGATCCCGCCAAAAGCGGCACAGCCGCGAAAGGCTTCTCCGAGCCCTCAAGGGGCTCGAGAGAAAACCATCAAGGTAACACGATTAATTAGGGGTAATGTCCTTAACCTACGACCAAGACCCGGGGATGGGCAGCAGGATCCCCGTAGTTCGATAGAGTTACTGCGATCGTCAACCCGCGTGCTAAGGCGGTTCTCCCACTAGCACCGCGCGGAATCATTGCGCGTGTTTTCTATACAAATTGATTGATTGATTATATATAAATTGAGATTCTTGCATACGATGGTAAAATCTGCCGCTTTGCGCACCGCGGTGGGACGCGATATAGATACTTAAATGCATAGAAAACATCTAGTATTCGTGCTCATCACACAAATAAATGCCCTTACCGGGATTCGAACCTGGGACCTCCAGCTTCGTAAGAAAGAAAGAAAGAAAGAAAGAAAGAAAGAAAGAAAATAATTTTATAAGAAAAAAATAAAAGTAAGCAGGGTCACTACCAACTAAGCTACAGAGGTCGCCACATGATGATGAGGTATGGTCAAAATCAGAAGGGGCTGAACACTTTTCTACCGTATCGATTTAATAGCATGTTTAAAATGCCATATGCAGTAGTCAAACCGCAAAAAGCGACATGGTATCTAATACACATGCTTCGGCTGCTTTCCGTGGTGGTTTCCGTTATGCAGCATCTAATCGCTGGAACAATATTCCACCCCCGATAAGGAACCTGCAAAATATACATAGCTTTCGAACTAAACTCAAGACTTATATTTTTAAACACCAGCTCAGAGAAGAAAATTATATGGACACTAGCTGCATATAATTATAGTTATTGGCCTGCTTCCTTTTTTTATATCCCCGTATTCTGCATTCGTACTTATAAGCCTTGCCATATCTCTCTTTTATTATTTTATTTTCTGTTTTTTTTTTTTCAATTGTTTGCCTGTCTTATTGTTGTTGTTATTATTGTAAGTTTTTATATATATATTTTATTGCAATGTGTGCGCTGCCCCCCGTGGCTTCACTAATGGTTCCAACGGAAGACCAGCGCTGGCAACCGCCAGCACCATGCTGAGTTGGGACCATTTTGTGACGTGTTATTTTTGCATTTTTACTAAATGTTTGTCGTTTTGTGTGTGTCACGAATAAATGTTTTTCTTTCATTCTTTCTTTCTAATAGATTATTATTTTTTCAATTAATGATTGAAAATTAGTGATTTCTTTTTATGTAAGTATTCAAGATTATTTACTTTCAATGATCAAATGTAGCTCAAAAATGTAGAAAAATGTTAAAAATAAAAATCAAACTTAGTATGTATGAAGAAATGCAAGCCTTAAAAAGTTAAAAAATTCAGTCACGACCCGTATATCATATCCAAAAATAACCATAAAAACATTATATTTTTTCACGTATCAGAACATTATAAGATTTTGCCTCATGAAATTTCAACTTTTCGATTTTTAAGGACCACCCGAGTATATAGAGGTGTTCAGCTAGTAGTTTGACTGTACTTGTTTGGTAATAAAATAGACCGTTTAATCAGAAGACAGAAAAAACAGCCGTCTGTCAGCCTCTAGCTCAGTGACCACGGGTAAAATAACACCTATCAAGTTTTTTCTGCCAAGTTACTGAACTTAGGTATTTTAAATTTGACTTACATTTTTTCATTTAGCGCTTAGAGGTTTATAGATGAAGAAAATGTGATAATTATTCCACTAATACACACTTCAATCTTATTCCCAAGGTCGACTCTTACGACAGACACCCAAACAAGATAAAGCGTAGTGAGATACAAATCTAATTTTATTTTTTGAATTCTTTTTGTATTTTATAGATATTGCATTGTGGTGTTCTATTACTAATATTATGCTGTCGTTTTTTTATACCATAATTCTTGCTAATACTTTGACTTTAAGGTGGTTTCGCTGGTTCGCTTTTCATACAAAACGTTATTTGACATTCGCAGGCTAACGGCGTGATTTTTTAAGACACTTATGTAACTAACTTTCATAAAATGGTTTTCCCAAAGTATTACGTCCCAAACTAATTTCCCAAATTATTCTAGTTTATACAAGTTTATTCTAGGAAAGGGGAAATCTGGCGCAAATGGATAGCCAATTTATGGAAGTTAATTTACATAGGTTTCTTAAAAAATCACACAAGTTCTGCCGAACTGGCAAGGACGGGCCTGCCACACGTGACTAGTAAAGGTAATATTATAAACAAGGCTTACATCATTAATGAAAATTCGTCTTCCTGCAGGGAGAATTTCTTCGGGTGGAAATTCTACGGATTTTTTTGTGGTATAGCCTGTGAAAAACAAATCTGTAAGTGCACGTTTGATGTTAAGGATGATTTACAATACAACGTGCAAAAAATATAAATACCGAATAGTTTGGAACTGCATTTGCCTAGATCGTTCCCAGCGTCGGCGGTGGCGAGCAGCGTGGCGAGCGCGAGCAGCGAGCGGGCGAGCGGCGACATGGCGGCGACGGCGGTGGCGGCGGCGAAGGCGATGGCGCGCCCGCGTCGCCGACTCCGTTATTATAGCATGGATTAAGCAGCTAATAAAAACCATAACCAATCTGATTGATACAAAAATCAAGTTATGGTTAGGTAGTTATAGGTAATTAAGTAGTCCAATTAATCATTTTATCGTGTGCTGTTAATTTATATTTTCCCGGCTTTACCCGCGTAGAAATTAAATTCTCTAGAACACTTTTAAGCCAGATGAGTTTTGTCATTTCTCAACCAGATTTTTCCGATCAAAAATCTGCCTCTTAAACGTTAATTGATGTCATAATATCGTATGCAAATATAATAATCATAGTGCTGCGTGCACTCGTTTTGACATGCGTGTTTTAACTTGATAAATAAAATATCGCTGTGTTAACTAAATAGACCCATGGAACGACTTGAATAAACTTGTAACTAGAACGTTCAGACATAACCTATTGGTTACGTTACGGATAGTTACGGTGGTACACCATGACGTTATAATAAATCTAAACGTTCAATAACAATTTTTAGTATAATAGGCAGAATTGCATCATTATATTAATAAACCATTTGAAATCAATAATCACATACTTACGATCAAGGGTGTGTCTTTATTTTCTGCATTCTTGCTGGCCTTGAGACACGGTGATTCCTATATTTTATTTTAATAAGCTTAAAATATAAACATCTAACGAACAACATTCAAGTTACTAAATACAAGTAAACATGTACAGGTTAACCTCGGTAAGACGAATCTCAAGCGAAACGCAAAAATGTTCGTGTTAATGAGGTTTCGCCTTAAAGAGGATTTCGACTTAAAGAGGATTTTGTAGGGTCAAGTTCGACTTATAGAGGTTCCGAAACTCTGCAAAATTATTTCAAGTTCAGAGGTCTAACACTTAAAAATTCGTGTTACAGAGTTTTTTTCTTGAATTAACTTAAGTTTTAGTTAATTTATATTAACTAGTTCTAGCTAATAAATCGATAGCAAATCTTATATTTCGCCAAGTACTTGGTCCAGTGAGAGTACGGTACTACCTGCAGAGGGTTATAATATGAGCAATTATGTTTGTATCATACTTTGTAAAATTTAATGCACCATATATCTTAAAAAAATAAGGTGATGAAATTATACTGAGATTCATTGCTCTCGTTTGTACTTACTTAAAAACTCACGATACTTTTTGAGCTGAAGAAGCTGCCATTGCCATGCCTTTTGAATTTTGAGTTATAGAGGTGTTTATTCAAGAACTAACGAGAGTTAGAGGTATTATAACAATACAATTGTTATTTCGAGATACAGAAGTCAAATATATTTTTTCGAGTTGTAGAGTTTAAGATCCAACTGAAAACATTTTTTAGGGAAGATAATTACTTCGCCTCATCGAGGTAAAATATTTCGGATTGTTAAGGTTTTGGGGAAGGGAATGGCATTTTATTTCGTGTTATTGGAGATTTCGTCTTATCGAGGTAATAGAGGTTCCACTGTACAATATAAATGATTGGAATAGTGATAAAAATCCCCTCTCTCAGTCTTTCTTTGAGGGAATCTGATTCTACCACAAACACTTAAAAAAGATCCAAGCTGGGGACATCTTGCATCTCAAGTATACTGGACAAGTTTACAATTTCCTGCGGTCCTGCACGATACAAAATAATATAATACACTAATATATTTACATACTAGCTGATGCCCGCGACTTCGCCCGCGTGGTTATAGGAAAAGGTAAACTATTGAATTTTCCCGTGGGAATTAGATGTTTTCCCGCTGGAAAAAGTAGCCTATGTCACTCCAGCTTCTGCACTATCTCCATACAAAAAATCAGATCAATACGACGCTCCGTTACGACGTGAAAGAAGGACAAACATACAAACACACACAATTTCGCATTTATAATATTATATATATATATATATATATATACTTTTTATATGACATCGCGCTCTTGGCGCATTCAGCCAATATATATATATATATGTCGTAGAGTGTGTAACGGAACGTCAAATCCAATATCCGATTTGGGTGTGTTTGGTACGAGGTTGGCAGCACTGGTTGAGTTAGCAACACTGTTAACTGTCAACTGTCAGTTGACAGCTGTCACATGGGGATGGAGTGGGAAACTCGTTGACAAGCAAGGCACTTTGGAATAAGACGTGCCGGAGTGCGGGGGTGTGCTTCCAACCTCGTGCCGGCTTCACCACGTTCCGTGTTACAGAATTACTAATCTGTTTTCATCCGAGTGGTTTATGATTATTTCGCGCCGTTTGTAATTCTAATCCATCTGATTAAACCTAAAGAGTGTAGATTGACTTTTATTTCGTGAAATATCATGGTTAACGAGAGTGGGGAAAATAATGAATCTCCACCTGTTCCGCCCGACCCATCCTACATATATATATATATATTTTATAGTAAGGATTACTACCTTTTGTACCTAGTGGAAAATAGTATGGTGACAACTATTCTACGCGCTTATCACAAATATACTTGCGTAACTTGAGCTTGAAAGTCAATTTGCTCTGTGCTTGACGGATAGTTAGCGGAAGAGCGTTCCAGAGTCGAATTGCCTGAACGGTAAAAGAACCAGACATAAAACCGGACCGGTGAGGGAGAACAAACAACTTTAAGCTACGGGAACTGCGAATTATTTCCATTGTTCACGTAATTGTATCGATACATGATTTGCTTGAAATTTCCTCTATAGAAAAGAAATCAAAAGTTTGGTCATTATTTTCCTTTTATAACTTAGCCTACTCAAAGAATACACTATTTAACGACCAAATCAAGTTTACAGTATGGCCAAATTTCACGAGTATCGGTTGAGTAATACTATCTGTAGAACAGCCTGACAGACGCCAGCCATACAAATGAGTTTTTGCCTCAACTAAAAAGTAGAGCTTCGTTCGTATCACTCGCTCATATAATGAACTCCCCGAAGGAACGCGCCGGCGTCCATGCGTATATAAGTGGAGTTTATTTCCAAAGAAATATATGAAAAGGACAAAAAAACATAATCAAAACCAAGATGACTTCTATATCCTTCAAAAAGCATAGTTTATTCATAAATATTATGGAGACTCTTTACAATATTGCACAATTTGTGCAACAGCTCCCATGGGGCAGTCGTCAACGCATATGACGTCAATGGGCGAGGGCTGTGGAGGTATTTCTTTCTCAATGTTTGGCGCTACCGCGTTCACGTCATTATTGCACGCCGTAATTTTCTGGCCAACTGCGGTGTATTTAGTTCCATATATACTTCGGCAAGCCTGCAAACATTCATTATTAAGAAAAACGGATAAAAACAATGAACTACATATATACTTATTTGTTTTGCTGTAAATAACATTTTTGCTTATAATTGGTGGTAATTCTTTGAAAATATAATGGAATGTATATTCACAAAAATATTTTGGCATTCACGTAGATTTTGTAAAAGGCATTATTTTTAAGTGATGTGTACAATGCCAATGAAAATTATTAAAAATAATTGTTATGGAAGTCTCACATCTGAAATTACAATTTGCCCGCCTCTAGGGGGTGTCTGGACTGGGCCGAAGTTAATGGGTTTGGAAGTTTTTTCATCTGTAAAAATAACGTTTCGAATCATCGTCTAAACAAACACTGACGACCTGCATAGCCTAGTTGGTAGTGACCCTGTCTACGAAGCTAGAGGTCCTAGGTTCGAATCCCGGTAAGGGCATTTATTTGTGTGATGGACACGAATATTTGTTCCGGAGTCATGGCTGTTTTCTATGTATTTAAGTATTTATTTATCTATATAAGTATGTACATCGTCGTCTAGTACCCATAGTACAAGCTTGATTAGTTAAAAAAAAAAAAAAAACTGTCTAATTAAGGTAAACGCAGGTATTAACGACCTCCTTAATTCAATTTTAAAATCGACCTCACTTATTAAGTATAGTTGTTGCCGTTTCATTTAGTTTACAATTTTGAGGGTTCCGTAGTCAACAAGGAACCCTTATAGTTTCGCCATGTCCGTCCGTCTGTCCGTCTTCGGCTTAGCTCAGTAACCATTACTACTAGAAAACTGTAATTCGGCATCGGTATATAAATTAATCACGCCGACAAAACAGTACAATAAAATCTTGAAAAAACTTTTTTTTAGGGTATTCAACTTTTTGTTCGAGTCATGCCGCCCCCCGGCTTAATGGCTACTACTGGGGATGTGAAAAGAATCATGGTAGTAGTACATATAATGAATATAAAAGGAAAACTAGGTAGGCATAAGTAGTTACCGAGTAATAGTCGACCAACTTAATGTGTACTTGAAAAGGCCAAACACTGCGCGTGGCCCGACACGCACTTGGCCAGTTTTTATATGCTACTGCTAAGTATAAAGCTTATAGAGGTATTTACTGAATTAAATGCCTATAAATAGAGGATTATCTTATTTTTTTTTTTATAAGAAATGACGAAGTCGATTGTAGCTATTACAGACCCGAAATACCGGCTGTGATTCTATTAACGATTGTTATGCAGCTATTACCGATCCTTAAATTATTAATAGATAATAAATTGCCTACTTTTTATGAGTCGGTAATACATATGTTTGTCCTTACATATTTTAGCAACCTTAATAAATCATTACCGACCCATACAAGTAACAAAAAACATGAACAAAATAATACGTCTTTAAACAAGAAATAATCCTTTACGAATGTTACTAACAATATCGGTCTTCCTAAAATATCATAATTTAGCATAAATTCACAATGCTGAAATAAGAAAACTGGAAAACAGTAGCTAATAGATTTTTACAAAGATGCAAACTGGTCGAAAAAAACTTGTGTAACATAATACAATAACATAAAAGAGAGAACAACTAAACATTACTTAGCGGGCATTACCGACTCATAGGTCGTTGATAGCTGCCACAACAAAAACTGGCGAAGCTTTCAGCGTCAGTTTTTAGTTTATAGTATCATCGATTAAAATGGCTTTTTTCCAATAAAGTGTGGTAAGAAATCAAAAGTTGACACTTAAACGGATATTTTTAATAATACAAGACAAAGTATAGGGTTCACTAATTAGTATACATGTCTTAAGCAGAAAAGTCACGTACTTACTTGGAGGAACAAGATCCAGTACGGCGCAACCTGCTCCCGCGCTTCTATCGAAGGATTTTTTTGTGTTTTCTCTTTTTCCCAATGATACATGCATTAAAGTAAAATTATACGATGCTCAAGGAACAAGCTCATGTATACTTTCTCTACTTATAGCTAGAATAGTTCTGGAAACGTAAAAAAGCACGAATTACAATAATAGTCGATTTTCGATGGGTCTTTAATACCTGCGCTTACCTTAAAAATGTAACCATTTCATTTTGTCATCGATTTATTCGGTCGAATATTTGACATCTTATGCGATGAAATAGCGATAAGTAACATTAAATATATTATCTGTAAGTTTTACTTTTTTTTAGAGTACTTTTTTTTTTACTTTTTTTACAGATTGAATGTTCTATATTTTTCGTCATCCCGTTTGCATCCTAAAGAAGTATAACTGTAACCCAATCACATCTATTTATTTAGTTCTAAAAATTATAAACCAAAGTGCTTTATGTAGCAGTTGCTTTGAGCGGAGGCGGTGGCGGCGGCGAGCAGAGCGGCGAGCGCGAGCAGCGACCTGGCGAGCGGCGACATGGCGGTAGCGGTGAAGACGGCAGTGGCGGCGGCGGCGGCGGTGAGTGTCGACTTTTTACTGTTAGCGCTGGCACCAGTATATAGCGAACTGAACAGTACATTTTATCTTAACCAGTTTATTGCATGTGATTCGTTTTAGATAATTAAACTAGGTAATGAAAAACTTAATTTTATAACATGCTGTATTTGAATTTATCTGATAATTATTACGGAATATTACCAAATACCTATTTTAACGGGGTTTTATTTTATAATTAAAAATTACGTACATAGACGCATCAAGACGAAATACAGATGTGCAGCATTTTTTAGGGTCAAATAAAGACAATATATTGCACACACGTATCGTATACTAGATAAAATATACTTAAACAGTATAGATTTTTGGTTTGAATGCTACTAGAGCTAAAATAGGTGCCTTAAAGCTTTTATAAAAGTAATTTGTACTAAAATAAATAAAAGTAAAGAAATTATTTTACTAACGTAGACGCCGATTGCTCAACAAAACAATTAAGATCAAGAAGGTCTCCTTGCCAACACTAACACGAACACGTCTCCGTTCCAATCCTGCTTCTCAAGCTTGAATCATTAGGAATTAGAGGTATGCAGCTCAATTTATTTGCAGACTACTTAGATTGTCGTACGCAACACACTAAAATAGACAATGTTATAAGTTCTGACCGAAATAATGCGTCTTTTGGGGTCCCACAAGGAAGCATTGTAGGTCCCACGCTGTTTTTAATTTATATAAATGATCTTTTCAATGTAGTGCAAGAGCTTAGGTCCTAGAGATGGTTTTTTATCTGAAACACGTCGTCACGTAGCAGCTTGACATCCCTCGTGAGTGCCATTAACTCACCGACGCGTGTGCGTCGGAAGAAGGTGCACTTCTCTGAATCTTTGCGGGCGCAAGATGACGTTCGCTTTCGATGTGTCTGTCCCGCTGGCCTGTGGCCGCACACCGCATTAGAGTTATCCGTGTTCGGCACCTTACTCTGGCAGGACCGGCATGTCCAACTCAGAATTGAACTCTTTGTTATACTACGGTAGTCTTTGTTGTTACATTCTGGGTAGTAATTGCCCTTACATGTGGAGCAAGTATTTTTTTGTGTAGTTCAAGGGAATGTATTCTAGAGCCGAGATGGGTAATTGGAGATCTCTCGTTAAAATCTGATGACGAGATACATAAGCGATTCGAGATCTCGTCAGCCAAATCGACGAGATCTCAATTAATTTCGACAATAGCGAGATACCACTTATATTTTAAAATATCTCGAAAATCAGCTCGAGATCTCGTGTATTTGAGATCTCGCGAGTTCGATCGCGAGTTGTGTAGTTGTAATTGCATTCGTTGAACCTGCGCAATTAGTTGTCATTTTAATGCTTAATTAATTAATTAATTAATTTGTTGCAAGGTAGAAATAATACGTGGGTATAGTTGCATCAAACCACGTGTTGCTGAGGACCGGGTATGTGGCGCAAATTAGGAAAGGCCTATGTCCAGCAGTGGACGACTACAGGCTGAGGGCGATGATGATGTTGATATTTGCGCACGGATCCAGGAACCAGTCGTGCGAGACACCGGCCGCCCTTACTCGAAAACGCTCGTGGCGTCTTTAATTGCGATGCTCGCTAAGGCTCTCGCGTTTTAAGACCCTTCTTATACAACAGTTGCATAAAATACTATACCTTTTTTTCGGACGTTTCGACATGTGGGTAAATAAGTATCACGTTAGACCCGTGTAAAAAAATATTATAAATAATCATAATTCTTAAACGATATGATACCGACAGGACCTGTCGAAGGGGCTACAGACGAAGATGGTTTATTTTTCCATTATATTCTTTCTCTCTGTATCATATCGTTTAAATATGATCGGGGTAACTTCCTCGTTAAAAATAACACGAAACAAAAATATTTGCTGAAATAATTTATTTCGTTACAATGTATTGTCTAATTATAATTCTTGTTCCAATGAAAGTATTCCAGATTTGCGGCACGACAAAATAAAAAAACGCTACACAAAAAAAAAGATTTTAGGCAACGTTTTGATCTCGATTTCGATGTTAAGCAATGGATTCAAAATTACTGTTAACTGCTTGAATATAAAATACTTAAGGATACACACATGGAATGGCCCAATTTCATAGCTATTTACAATTGATTGATACACAACATTGCAGGGTTAAGTTTTGTCCAAAGGAGCTAGGGTAAACACCACCACCAGTGGTCAGCCAGGAAACAGTAGTCAGACATTATTTTATTTTATCGCATTATTTAATGCGTCCATTAAACTATTATTCGCGTTTTGGTTCATTTCGAAACTTTATTTACATTCGTTTTATTTATTACGAATGTTATTTATTCACATTTATTAGTTGCGGTACATTTGCTAAAACCTAACCCTAACCCTTGCCTATGCCAAATCTTGGGATTAGGTGTCAAAGCGGACCCCGAGCTCCTTTAGGGGCATAACCGGGAACAACGCTAGGAGAATGATGATTAGTTGCGGTACATTTGAAAGCCATTTGAAAATCCATTTCGTGATCACTGATCATCTTCTTTCTAGTAGATTCGTATTTTCCCTTACTGCCCCGTTCGACTCTACACACTGTGTGGGGATAAAGGGATGAAATTGAGGATGAAAGTTGATACGATACTCGACGCGGATGAAGTCGCAGGCAGAGGTTAGTCAGACATATAACTAGTGGCTCGTGAGCGGTACAATTCGCGAAACTGACTATAAAAAAAAAAAAAAAAGTTTCGAAAAAGTCGCGACAAAAAAAAAACTAATAATAATTTAGTTAACGAACCTGGCTCACAAAATTTCACTAGAAACGGTTGAGAAACGCGACCTGCACGTGCACGGGTAGCACGCGACGGCGCGCGAGCTCTCTCGATTTTTCTCGCACTATCCGTCTCTCACTTAGAACAAGAGGTATAGTGCGATAAAAATCGAGAGTATGTCGCGGCCGTCGTGTGCCAGACGTGCTGTAGGGGAGAACAGCGGGATAGCGTGACAGACACTGGATATCGGACAAACGAACGATTTTCGACCCAAGCTGAAGCATAGAACTTAGTTCGCTTCGTTCGCTCGTTCAAATAATTATGTTTATCGCTATATTCAATGAACATTCTTTAAATCCGAATATAGTTAGGATGAAAACGGTAGCTCGAACAAAAGAGTTGTTAAAACTTTTACGTACCTAAATTACAATCGGAACGGGCCGGATTGGAAATATAACCTAGGGATCAATTTGATTAACCGAATTGAATTGGATTTGTTTTTAGTATTGACGCCTGTTTTGAGAGGTTTGGCTAGCACGTGGAAGCAAAGTGAAAGAGGCTTATTCGATTCTTAAGCCTGTCACAGACTGGCGCGGCATGGCCGCGGCTGGCAATAGTAAACTTGTCATTAGCTGTCAAATTTACTATTGACCGCCACCGCAAGCCGCGCCAGTGTGATTCAGGCCTTAAGACGCTGTCAACACCAAAATGCCCTTGAGGATTTGGGATAGCGCGCACACTGTCCATTTGTATCGGAGTAAACGAGAGCGAGTGTTACTGGGCGGCTAGGTTTTAGAAGATAATAAATAAATAAATATTGAAATAAAAAAAAGTGTGGATTATTTGTGAAATATGACTCGTTAGCGGTTTAGGTATGAATATGTTGACTTCATGTTTTTAATTGCAGAACCATACGTCAAAAAAATAAAGACATCGAACCGTTTAATGATGATTTGAAGGCCAATCTTTGCAATTATTTTCTATCGAGCCGATTTCGTCCAATTATGTATCGAGTCCGTCCACGGTCTTTGAAATATGATGAATATTACCATTTGCTTATGATGGGATAGACACAAACAGATTTTCTTTAAAAAAACTGCTTAAACAGAATCAATTTCAACAAAATTTGGTCTTCCTTCCTTATGCCATTTTGGCATAAAATGATGCCAATATGGCATAAGATGATGATGATGATGATGTTTGTCTTTCGTAACCTCTATGAAGGTTTAAATTATTGGAGTAAAAGGTGAAATAAGTAATTAAAATGATTGACTAACGTTTAGATGATTAGGTATTTGATATCAATTTGATTTGTCGACAACCCTCTTAACGTCTCTTCAATCTCGTATGGCGTAAAACTTCGTAGTCAAAGCCTCCGACCCCTTTTTTATCGCCCTTGCTTTCCGCTCGGGCGTCAAATACTACCTCCTCTGCAGGAACAGTTACACTGTAACTAACCTATTAATCGGGCTGCTTCGACCTTATAGCGTAACGAACCTGAAATCTGGGATCTGAGATATTCATTGTTTTATCGCCCTATTTGAGTTATATCCTGCAGGTCGATCACATAACGCACGCGCGTCAGGTAGAGATCTAAATATTCTAAGTGTCACTGTCCTAACGCGCGTTCGGAACATTACGTATTAGAAAAGAACTCAAATCATCATCCTCCTAGCGTTATTCCCGGTAGTGCCCCTAAAAGAGCCCGGGGTCCGCTTTGACACCTAATCCCAAGATTTGGCGGGGGCACTAGTTTTGCGAAAGCGACTGCCATCTGACCTTCCAAACCAGAGGGAAAAGTAGACCTTATTAGGATTAGACCGGTTTCCTCACGATGTTTTCCTTCACCGAAAAGCTAAACGGTAAATATTCCGTACCTAAGTTCCGAAAACTCATTGGTACGAGCCAGGATTCGAACCCACGACCGCCGCTTGACAGCCGCAGGCCTGATCCACTAGGCTACCGTAGCTCCATTGTTGCACTCAAATGAGGGATTTAAATTTTCCTCATAGAAGGTGTGAAAACCAGTATGTGCCACTCGGTAGCAAAATTATTTCCGTCTTGGGCGTAAACACTTGAATCTCTAGTTACGCTAAATATTCTACAATAGAATCTCTCGGTACACTCAGGATTCTATTGTAGAATCTTTCGCTGCACTCAGGAGTCAATGCAGCCCTTCCCGTAAATATATAATTTTGCTCCCTTGAGCCACAAATTACTATTGTGACAGAAGTGGACGCCCGCGCGAATTCAAACCGACCTCAAGTTGAATCTATCCCCTGTAGTCTGCCTATACAAAAATGAAGCCTGAATTTCGCTGTTCGAAGTTAGAATTGAGTTTAGGCTTTGAATATTCCCGACTTTATTGGTGAAATAAGTTGAAGGCAGTTATTGATTTTTCAAACAATTGTAGAAACGAACACTGACATCGAAGAGAGGGTTGGAATAAGCGTTTGTTTTCATTAATATTAAAGTAGGTATGTTTAAACGATTTTTACAACAATCAAAAAAATTAGATGTAGTACAGCGAAAACTTTTTTATGGTATTAGTTTTCCTTCTAAATTCTAAAGTAGAAACTTTAGCGGTCGGATTCAAGGGTTTATGTCCAAGAATGAAATAATTTTGTTACCTAGTGGCAGATACTGCTTTTCACTACTAAGAAAATTTAAATTAAACATGTAATATCAGAGTAGAAAAGTACAACATTGACCTTTCATTTGAGGGCAACCATGACCCTTTTCTGGATAGCAAGTGTGAAATAAATATTGCGGTCTATGGACCAAAAACGGTTTACCATTGAATTGCCGACAAACATTTAATCGAATATCATTTCAAAGACAACGTTTCATGTATTTTCATTTCATCGACAAGTCATTGCGTCGAGGACTCGATACTAGGTAATTTGAACCGAGGTCTTTTAATAGGTAGTTGACTTATTTCAATACAATTCATGTCATGGCTTTTCATTTCGGGTTTTTTAATATTTTTCTTTTACATGTAATAATATTTATTCCGCATAAAATTATTTCCGATCTATATCTGAATCCCTAACGTTTTATAAACTATTTTTGCCGTGCAGCGAGTTGACGCCACCCCGCTGCGCGGGGTGTCTATTTCTGGTCTGAGGGACACAAGTGAACCCTAACCTAACCGACCTAAAACAGAGTTCGCTTATGACAAGCCATTTTTGTCCGCCCTGATATTTTTTTGTATGACACGATTTACACCAATGATTCTTAGTTTTATTATAGGTACATACATATTATACATATGTGTATGTCACACAATTAACTAAGTACATAATTTGAACAATGATTCTTAGTTTTATAATACATACATATTAAACATATTTTATGTCACATATTTAACTACATAATTTGAACAATGTATAAATGTGCAGTAGGACATATAAAACTGTATTAAAGTAATACGTCGAAGAAATTAATTGCAATGTTTTGTAGTTGTGCCAATTAAGATAATTTGAAACAAAACAGCGATTAAGTAATATTCGTTGAATAGTATTTCTACGTAGTTTAATAAATTTAAATAAATAGTAGTTGAAATGAAATAAAGCCAAACAATATTACTAGTACTGAAGTTTCGATGAATCGTTGTCGATGAAATATATTCGATGAAAAGGTTGCCGACAAAACAAGGGTACACCACAAGCCTGCAGCTATGATCTAAAGACGCGTCTAGACAAAATGTGAACATCTTAAGTCCGTTGTCGGAAATGTTGGCTGCGAGCGAGCGTAATTGATCTATCGCGGAGCATCGCGGCACAATGGGCGACGGCTTATCGGCGCGTCTTGGGCGTTAAGGCGCAGTCTTGCTTCCACTACTTATTGTAGTGGAAGCAAAACTCCTGTTAGAATTTCACTTTCTGAAAAACTTAGGTACGAAAATTATCATTTCATATTTAGCAGTGAAGGAAAACAACGTGAGGAAACCGGTCGAAAGCCAATGAGGTCCAGTTTTCCCTTTGAGCTTAGATGGCGACTTAGTAAAACTAGTGCTTACGCCAAATCCTGGGTTTAGGTACCAAAGCTGACTGTGATGGGTTCCTTTTGGGTACAACCGGGAAAATGCTAGGGGAATGATGATTCTTAATCGTAAGCTGTCGTAATAAGTCCATATCCAATAAAGTTTTTTGATAAATCTATGACTCTTTGCAATCTATACTATAATATAATGGAATGTAACTCTGTTTATCTATTTGTAACCTTTTGAAGCTTAAGCCGCTGAACTGATGTACAGTCGACAACACAGCTAACTGACCATCGGAAATCTAATCTGACCTTAAGTGCATTGTAGGTTTTCACGGTATGGTCAGTTAGCTGTGTTGTCGACTGTACATAAGATTTAGTATGGAGATAGTTTGAGACCCTGGAAACACACACACACAGGACAGTTTTAATCCCGGAAATCATACCTGAATGGGAAGAAAAGGGAGTTGAAGTTTCTATGGGAGTACGATAATTGATGTTGCTCCTGTGTGAATATAATATTTGCTATTCCCTTAAACACAAAGGACAACCCTCGGTTAGCCTAGTTGTTAGTGAACCTGCCTACGAAGCCGGAGGGCCCGAGTACAAACCCCGGTAAGGGCATTTATTTGTGTGATGAGCACAAATACTTGTTTCCGAGTCATGAATGTTTTAAATTTATTTAAGTACTTATTTATCTATATAAGTATGTATTTCGTCGTCTAGTACCCATAGCACAAGCTTTGCTTAGTTCGGGACTAGGTCGATTTGTGTGAGATTGTCCCCAAAGATTTATTTATTGATTTAAAAGTGGCATTTAAATTGTATAATGTAATAGCATCTCCTTAATGACAGTTGCAGTGCAGCGTCTGGGTTGTCGACGTCTGATGTTATCGCTGTCAACTGCTAATGTTGGAGGAACAATAAGCCTTTCGAGGCGGCCAGACCAGCCCATGTCTTATTCACTGAACATTCTACTGCCAAACAAACAATAAAATATCTTTGTTTCAGACCGATCGATACATAGTTTGCTAGTTATTAACAATTGGAATTTAAGAGCTACGTTAGTGACGATAAAAGTTAATTTATTTCTTGTCATTTCACAACACAAATAGAACACACCAGGCCCTATAGTACATTACTACAGAGGCCGGAAAGTAAGGGGTTGCCAGCCGAGTACATATAGACGGCCGAGCGTAACGTTATGAGGCTGGCAACCCATTTTCACGCCGAGGTATGTATAGTGCTTTTCTCAAACATGCAATGAAATAATTTAAAAAATCCAAGAAATCAAACTTTAATCCTTCCAAATCCTGTGCCACAAACTGTAGAATGGAAATTAAAAAAGACCATCTTGCAATTACACAACGTCAATATTTCATTGCAAGTTTGAGAAAAATAATGTAAGTAATCAATTGGTATGCTAGACGCATAAAAAAATAAAAAACAAGTAAAATAACCAGACTCAATTACCCCGTAGACGCGTACCCCAGAACACATCCTCAAAAAAATAACAAAGGTATTTTTTACAAAAAATTGCCCATCAATCCTAGAGTACCTTGTTGCTTAACGGGTGTACCAGCGATGATTTACGACCAATAGACGGATATTGAACGAGTAACAGGTAACATCAGTAAATAAAGGCAAAAAATGCAATTTTTCGATAAAATTGACAGTTTGATGGAGCATCGTGTTGTAGGGTGACGATGAATCAAGAACATGACGGGACGATTCCTGAATAATAAATGAGGGTTTTGGAATTGTAAAATTGTACCACAGTTTCTATGTTGGGTCGAGCATACCTACTCACATTTCCCACATATTTATAAGTATTTGCGAGATAAGACAGAAGGAGCGCGTGATACCGACACATGGTACGAGTTACGAGTATTAAATTGAAAATGCGGAACCGGGTCAAGTGCGTGTTGGACCACGCACAACGAAGGGTTCCGTCCCTGTTATAAAGGTCGCATCGTCACAGAAATCTTACGACACTTACGTCCTTTACTATAGGGAGAGCAGTTTTTCAGCAATATGTCGAAAACCTTTGAATCAATCTTGTTCAATAGTATTTTTTGTATTCGTCGATTAAAATCTGTGTATTAAGATTTCATAGATAATACTGCAATGTCACTCTTTTCATCGTTGAATTAGTCTATGTTACTTCCGAAACAACCGAAATAACTTTTTCGATACCCTAGACAATCGAAAAAAAATTGAAAATAGAACTTCGTATTTCAATAACATGTGTCCTTGTTTAAGGAGACTCGATCCGATACAAGATTGCCAATCTATGGCGTTTCGGAACGTAGCAGCGTCGCGTCATCTGTTAAAAATGTACTTGAACTTGCTGCTGTATCCAGGGCATAAAAAAAAAAAACTATGCTTTGTGATTGGCTACTATTTAGACAATCACAGCACAGTACTGCAACATTACGGACGCCAGTGGCATCTCGCTCCCACGATGGACGGCACGCTGCCGAGGCACCTGCACTGCATGTAGCTTCTTTAATCCCATATCCTGTGAATCAGTTTGTGTGTAGGTACTGTCCCCAGAAATCCTTGATCCATTGTCACCGTCAGTTGCAGTAACGAAGTGTCGCCCGAGATTTATGACATGACGGTGATTTGCTCTTCAAGCCGTGACTAAAACCATTGCATCCAAACACACCCTTAACGCACAAGTCGACAGAGTGTACAATTGCTTAGAATAACTGCAGCTAAAATTGGCAGAGTACAATGAATTGCAATAGAAGTATTGCAGTCTTTAACGCCTCTAACGTAAGGGAATAAAGTTGAATTTAGACCAATATAAGGGTGTTCATGAGCTAAGGACCTAACGGTTATTGAGTGTGAAAGCAAATTAATGCACTCTTTTTTGTAAGAGCTTGAAATTGAGCTCTTCTGTGAGTTATTAAGGTTGAATTTTGCTCGGGGTTTACGGATGTTTCGTAATGTTTAGTGTTTTTGCATGTTCGCTGAAATACAGATGGTAAACGGTTTAAGCGTGACAAAGAGGAGATTGAAAATTTAACTGGTGAAGTACGTCCTCGCCTCTGGCTCGGGTGGAAATGAGTGAGTGTAAGCAATGAGGGTTTTTTAAAAGACATTTTTTCTCCCATAAAGTAGTCTCTATAAAGATGTTTTCCATGTATTTATTTATATACTTATATTTATGTATGTTTATCGTCGTCTAGTGCCCATAGAACAAGCTTTACTAAGTTTGGGACTTGAAAGAATTGTGTATGATTGTGCGCAAATATAAAAATCACTAGCTCCCGCTCGCGACTTCGTCTGCCTGGATCCGGGATAAAAACTATCCTATATGTTAATCCAGGCTATATATTATCTTCGTGCAAAATTTCATCAAAATTGATTGCGTGAATGACTAACAAACATCTAAACATCCAAACTGTGGCATTTATAATATTATAGTAGGATATTTTCTAAAGTATATACTAGATGATAATTAACATGAATTAAAATAAATTAAAACTAAGATAAATCTAACAAGGCCTCGAGGCCTTGTACCGAGGATGCTGGCGGTTATTTTCGCTGAATGGCAATACGGTGCGTTGCGCGAGAAAGCCGCCAGCTCTTCGGTTACCAGTTACGTCAACCAGACGTTTCGCGATTTCCGCAAATAACTTTTGTTAGTACATTACCGCCGAGGCCGGGAAACTAAGGATTGCCGGCCAAGTAGACATAGACGGACGAGCGTAGAGAAACCAAATAGGGATACGAAGCTGGCAATCCCTTTTCACGCCGAGGCATGTACCTACACTTAGTGCTTTTCTCAAACGTGCAATAAAAAAAAACTTTTAATGGCTGGACGCCACGATGTTGGGTCACGACTCTTAAACAAAAGAAGGTATCCATATCTCCCCATCGTCGCCGTCTTAGCTGCTACTGTGTTATATTATAAGTTTTGTAAGTAGGTATATCGATATGCATGTTAGTCTGAAAGCACGCAAATTAATAAATAAATATCACCAATCAATTTTCTTTCAGGAATTGATTAAAATTGTCAAGGACAACGATATTAGTCCGTCGTTTTAGAAGTCAATCAAGTTTTAATCTGTTTCGCACGTTCGCTTCCGCGCGCCCCCTAGCTTGTCAGAGCGAGTTTAATGGGTACACAATTACACATTAATATGTAATTTCATCATCATCATCAGCACGGCTAGAGCAAGACCGCGCGCGAACGAAACAGCCGTTATATAGTGTTAAGGGGTTCCCATACGCCAATGACCTTCGATCCCCTCCCCTTCCCTTAGTTTTCTAATGTTTTTTATAGCTTATTATATTAGCAACAACGGTTTTAAGCAATATAGTATCCCATATTTACTTCAAAGTTCATTGTTTTCGAGATATTTAGCATCAAAGTTGAACAATTTTAGGCCAAAAAACTGGTTTTCTGGCCATAACTTTTGTGTTAATTAGTAAGATTATAAAAACGCTAATCCAATTTATAGGTAAGTTTAGTATGTATGAGTAGGTATGAGTTTCGGGTGTATAAAAGTTTTAATGAGGATGAAGTGTCGGGTTTTGTATTTTTACAGACCTCTCTTTAAAAATGGATAATGAATTCTGTATTAACATCAAGTTATTCAATATAAAAAATGTTAAACAGGAATCAAACTTTCCCATATCTGCACCTGGAAAGCTAGCTTCAATAAACCGAGGACGAGTGTCGAAATGAAAACTACTAAATTTCGTTGATTTTTGACGGGAGCCCCTTAACGTCTCATTGCTGAGCAGGTGGGTAGTAAGATCACTAGAGCTAACAAATATGCTGTGTTATTTTAATCGTATGGCATTTGATATAGTAGGCGTTTACATATATATAACAACCTAATGAAAAGATTTTTCGAAAGACACAACAGCTTTTTTTACATATATTATAGCTTTGAGTCACTTCTACATTAAGAGGAATCCGACGACATCGACTCCTCATTTGTCGAAATCCGTCAAATGGTTTAGGCTGCAGGGCCAGAGAATAAGACATACATACATACGCTCGAAAAACATAACCCTCCTCTCCTTCGGCATAGTAGGTTATACATCCACATCCAGATTGCACAACCAATCCACAGCTTCTGATGTATGCTGTGTTGAGTTGAGAGGTGGTTGAGAGTGAGAAAACTGAATTCGTCTCTTGCTGTCAAAACAAGACGCCTCTACGGTGGCATGCCATCTCATAATTTCCACATTCAACAGCCAAAAATCGAAATATTAAAATCGAACAAGAATAAGTTTCCGTCAAAAATTTAATTTTTCGTACAAGCTTTTATTGCCGACTGTACTTTTCTGTATACCATCATCAACTACTCATTGAGACGATTCTAACGAACCCAAACTCAACGGGGTTACGTCGGTTAAGTACTGAATTAAATTCCCATGGCCACCTGCTGTCTCCATCATCAGATCAGCTCGATGGTATCATAATATTGAATTGTCATCCAAACTATACTTATACCGAAAATTTCAGCTCAATCGGTCACCGGGAAGTGGGTCAAATTTAACTTGCAAGATTTGTCCCATACATACTTACTAACAGGGCAAGTTAATATAAAGCTTGTAAAAAACAATGTAGACGAAACACATCCCTGCTAGCAATCAAGCAACACCTTAAATCAAGACATCCGTAGGGTAAAATCACCTCTTCCTGAACCCCTAAAGCACGTCAGTCGGCGGTCGCCCCTAAATCTGCGGGCCCATTACTGAGCCAGTTTATCTTGTCCTTACCCTAACTTTGGTCATACGGTAAATATTCTTAATGTAGCATTTGAGTGCTTTAAATAATTTATTTTATTAGGGGACTTTACCGTTTTAGTTTAATTTCGATTGTTGATATGGAGTTGGGATGGAAGTTTTACCATGTAGGTATTTAGGTAGGCTACGTGCATGCATGTGCATTCTGTATTTGCGTAACTAACGTATTTTCTTTCTTTCTTTCTTTCCTTCAATAATAGGGAGTTCAGAGTGTTTGTATGTGGGTTTGTATTTCTGGAGGTGAGCAAGGTGAGGTGGACAACTTGTCAAAACCAGGGAAATTAAGTTTACAACTACATCCGCATCCGCAAAAACTCTGGAATTCTGCAGATGTGGATACGAATGCAGTTGCGAATGTCTGCAACATCCCTGGTCAACACTGACAAATCAATAAAGGATCTGCCACGCGTTTGTGATTACTCTGTAGGAGCGTTCGTTGACTCGTCTTCACGTTACGTGGGACACAAGCAACCCTTTTATTTCGTGGGGAAATGCTTTTCAATTCAAATTCAATTCAAATTTAAATTATTTATTTCAGACCATGTCCATAATAATATGTTCGGAACATCATTAGATAACGTGACGCAACCTGCATACTCGTACATCTGCGACCCCGCACAGTGCCAGCGTGGGAACTACCGCCCGTACCTCTCATGTAGGAGAGGAGGCCTGTGCCCAGCAGTGGGACATATATAGGCTGATTTGTAATTATTATTTTCTTTATTTTAATTTCGTCTTAGACTAGGTTCTTACAATAATTATATCTAAAAAGTAAAATATAAAACTATACATACAAAACATAAAATCATTATAAAAACCTAACCTAGGGTGCAGCCGGTAGCGAGGCGTGGCCTAAGCTACCGGCGGTCAGGGCGACAGAGACAGGAACCTCCTGACTATACGCGCAGTATCCAGGAGTACCGCCTTCTGTATCTGACCCTTGATCCAGCCGCCTAGCGAGAGTCTCTTGAGGTGATGGTCGAGACTCTTCGCTATTAAACCGTTCGCCGAAACGACTATCGGGACGATGATCGTCGAATCAACATCCCACATGGCGGTTACCTCGTGAGCCAGGTCTAGGTACTTGCTGGCTTTGTCCTTCTCGGCCTTCAAGAGGTTGTCGTCATGGGGGATGGTGATGTCGACGAGCACTGCCTGGCGTTTCGATCGATCTGTCAGCACGATATCAGGCCTATTGGCTAGAATAGTCCTGTCCGTGATCACAGATCGATCCCAATAGAGCGTGGCACGACCATTTTCGAGAACTGGTGCAGGTGTGTACTTATAGTAAGGCACTTCGGAGGCCACAAGACCGTATAGTAGAGCAAGTTGCTGGTGAATAATTCTGGCTACAAGGTTATGTCTGTGCAAGTACTCGCCGTTAGCAAGTGAAAGATGATAGTGGGACTGTTCTAGCGCGCGTTGGAAACGTAATGTGCCTACCCCCCTTACTAGTACCTACCCAGGACACACAACACCACATATCTACAGAATAAGTAGGTATATAGTAATTTGATACTACAACTCTTTGTGCTTTTGTATTCTAAGTCTTTACTGACTGATATCGACTATATATGGCAGCTGTCACGCATCGCATTGATAAAGCCTTCACATGATTGAGCTTCACGCTGCATTTTTTCATTTATAAAATTCGTAAAAAAATGTTGACACGCGCCGAACAAAGCAATTTAAAAACAAAACACTTTCACACGCCAACAAATTGGTTTTCATTGAATTTCAGTACACAATTTAACGTACGCAAGACCTATTACAACTTTTAAATTTGTTCGCAAACAAAGAGAATAGAAGCAATAATGGAAACTCACAAGATGATTTTTGACGGCAAAATTACCATTTTGTGGATGACTTTCTGACCGGATAAAATACCCTTATTTTACACAATTGGGTACTTTCCTCATGAATGTTAAAATATATAATTTAAATTATAAAAAAAAACAAGAGCAATTTTATAGATGCCAATAGAATCCTTACACTTTAATATAAAAATAATTGTATAACAACTATGTAATTAAACGCAGTATTTCAGGACCAAAAAAGCAATGTCTGTTATTGTATGACAAACGTAATATACAACATAATGCTGTGACGTCATAATACTATGAGCCTCTCAGCTCAAATTTTATGAACCGTTTTTGACCCTTTTTTTTGTTTTATCACGTGATCTAATTATAACTAAACATTCGATCCACTCAAAAAACAGGTTCGAATACGTAGTATCGTGAAAAACAAAACAAGTTGCCAATATTTTATGAATGCAGACTAAAATGACGATACAGATAGAATGCTTGGTTTCCCATCGGCTGCCTTATAAAATCTTTCGTCGTCATCATTGTATACGAGTATGTAAGAGCCAGGCTCTTGTTTGTGAAGTCATTTCCAACTTATTCGTACGGTAGGTATTCCATTACTCCAATGTATGAAAGTGTTGTGAGGTGGTATATTCAGAGCTTAGTTGAGTGTCAAAGAGGCAACCTGAAAGTGTGTTCGCTGTTTTTAAAATGAAATGTTGGTCTAAATCGAATACTACAATAATACCATCTTACAATAATACATATGGAAAAAGAATATGGAAATTCATGTTACCCTATACGCTAAACTCATGGCCTAACGATGTAAGTCAAAACATATATAATAATAAACATAAGTGCAAGTACATAATTAAAACAATGTTGTTACCAAGCACAAGTGCGCGCCCGAGTTGATCACAAACAACTCAGGGAAAATAGATCTACCTCCTTCCACACGTTATTTTTTCTTTAATTCTATAACCCAACATGTTAACGAGCGACAATGGCGGCAGATAAACCGTGCGCGGTTTTCGCTCGCTGTTTAAAAACAAAATGTAAGTAGTTTTAAGTTTTTCATTTTGGATTAAAAAAAAAAATAAAAAAAAATAAAAAACTTTTTTTTTGCCTCAGTTTGGATTGCACAGGGAAGTTCCACAACGGTTCGGGAGCTCAAATACCGCGAGCCATCCGGTTGCCTCTCGACCACCGAAATTAGGCATGATTGCTTTAACTAGTGTTCGTGATAATTGAATAATAATACTACTAACTCGGTGAGCTACAGAATTCGAGAGCTTATCTTAAAAAAAAAAACTTTCACGAGAATCGCTTGAGAAATGCAACCTGTAGAGAGGAACAGCCAGACAGACGCGAATACAAAAAAAACGCCCATCAGGCTGAAACAGAGAACCCTTCGCCTACTCATTCAATAAATACTGTAGGTTTTAGTAAAAAAAGGGGTTGTTAAAAATGTGGTTGTTAAAAATCTCCTGACCCGATTTTCCTAACCCAATGACAGATAGGACCATTGTACGAGCATAGAAGTTGTGTTTTTCGTTTGACGCGTGCAAAAGCCGGCGGTTTATTATTTTCAGTTAAAACAAGCGCCCAGGTTTAGAAAATATGGTTATCCTGTGTCCATTTTCTAACCTGAAAGGATTTATTTCTGAAGCGCGTTGAAATAAAGAAAAAAAAACTATTTGTGAGAGCTGGGTTTGGGGACGTAACGAGATTGAACAATGGACGACGTGGCTACCAAAGTCAAACTATGTTTGTATGGAGAATGGACTTCAGTCGACCGCGCTAAGGATAGTTGATCTTCTTCTTATTTAAGAGCTAAGTTCTTGTCGGTGTAGCACACAGTAGGCCCTCCATGTACTCCGATCCCACGCAACCTCTTTGACATCTCGATACAACCTAGTTTATGTTAGGTTAGGTTCTTTTTCTAGGTCTTCCTCTTCCTCGCTTCTCCTCTACCTTTCCTTCAATTATTTATTTATTTATTTATTTAATCTTTATTGCACAAAAGAACAACTTATAGTACAAAAGGCGGACTTAATGCCGTAAGCATTCTCTACCAGTCAACCTTTGGGCAAAGCAGACAAATTGTGGGCGGTGCAACTACATATATAAACACACATTAAACATACATTTATAATAAATAACAACAATAGTCAAATAAATAAAAATACATACGAATATAAATACCTATATATATAAATATATATATATATATATATATATAGAGACGAAAATAGTGAACAGAAACACTAAGAATCTCCGGCTCTGCTAGCAAACAACTTGCGTAAAGATCTTTTAAACGCGAATCTGGTCGAAGACTGTCGGATTTTAACGGGTAGGCCGTTCCAATTATATTGATTATGAAGTTGTCATGTTGTATGAGATGCCCTATCATCTTCCCTTTTCTGTTTTCTAAGTTTCTCACTAACTGCCTGGCTTGCCCCACTCTATTCAGTACTTCTTCATTGGTTACTCTCTCTCTCCAGCTAATTTCCTCCATTCGCCCCCAACACCACATCTCGAACGCTTCTAATATCTCCGCATCTTTCTGGGTCAAGGTCCATGTTTCACTTCCGTATAATGCTAGGCTCCAAATGTATGATTTAATACATTTTATCTACGTTTCTTTCGATAGTAGAGATATACTTAAACTCAAAAAAATACATTCACTTAAATTAGGATACATATCTGTGCTAGTGTCACTTTTGAACCCCCGACGCAAAGTGAGGGGTGTTATAAGTTTAACGTGTCTGTGTATCTTTGTATCTGTCTGTGGTATCGTAGCTCCCAAACGGATAGACCGATTTGAGTGCGGTGTTTTTTATTCAAAAGCTGATGTAACTCTAAGTGTTTTTAGTTATGTTTCATGGAAATCTGTTTAGCCGTTATTGAGATATTGGTCTTTGAAATGAAAACGTCGGGGGTTTTTTTAACTTTTCTAAGTTGTTAAGTATACCTAGACAGCACGGTCGACTCAAGTCCATACAGACTCCATACATACAAAGATTGGTTCTCTTTTGGAATAACATGAAACTTTTTGTACACAATGGGATCGGTCATATCTAGGTCGGAAACTAGTGTACTGTTGCTATCAATGATCATCATCCTCCTAGCGTTATTCCCGGTTGTGCCCTAAACAAGCCCGGGGTCCGCTTTGACACCTTATCACATGATTTGGCATAGACACGACGTTTTACGAAAGCGACTGCCATCTGACCTTTCAAGTTTCAACCCAGAGAGATAACCAGACATTGGGATTAGACCCCACAACGTTTTGTTGCTACAAATTATAATACAAAAAAAAGAAGCGATTATAGACTATACGAAATATGTTCTACTCGCTTTGTTTTTTTCTATTTTAATTTCTAGCTACAGAAAGCTGGCTCGTACCAATGAGTTTTCTGAACGAATGTTCGGAATATTTACCGTTAGCTTTGCCGTGAAGGAAAACACGGTGAGGAAACCGACCTAATCCCAGTAAGGTCTAGTTTTCCCTCTGGGTCAAACTAGTCTTGCTAAATATTAGGATTAGGTGTCAAAATGGACCCCGGGCTTGTTTAGGGCACAACCGGGAATAACACTAGGACCAGGATGATGACTTATAACCGTTACAGCAAACATGAATCTGGCTTAAGAGTTTCCATTTTTCAATTCGCTTCTTCGGTTGCATGCAGTTCCATCAACGTGAACATTCCGGTAAGAGCTGGTTCCCACTATGTCGGATGTCGGTCCGGATTTTAATCGGTCTTTCCAGTGGCAGAACATTTTATATGAAGCTATTCACACTTGGACACCAATTTGTATGAGGCGCCGACATCCGATAAAAAATCGGGCCGACAACCGACAAGTGGGAACGGGGGTATACAATATGAGACCAAAAAGTTGGTCAACAAAAAATGGGGACTGTGTTTCTTTCCGAAACTGTTAACGAGTTTTTCAGGTTTATATTGGACGCGTGAAGTGATATTACAAAATATGTATCTTTTTGATGGCGTTTTTGCTATGTACGCGCGGGCGCCCAACTATGTAGCAAAAGGTGTTTGTTTCGGCCGAGCAAAGCTACGCGCCTTCACAACGTTGCTAACATAATATATCGTCAGGCGCTAAAGCAATCTACGCCTGTCAACTACTTATAGATAGCGAGCGAGTTAGCTGAATGCAAAGCTTAGGTTAGGAATGTGATACTGACAAGGACAGGCGCGCGAGAGCACGAGAGGACGGCGGGGGGAGACTCTTCACCTCAGGCCCCGACTGCATTCAACTCGCGCGCTATCTGTACCTAGCAATCCGATCTTGTTACAGCCAGCGTGTTTTCTTTTAATTAAATTGTCAAATAAACATGGAGTTTATTTGAAGCTCCCTTATGTCCGCTAAGACAGTGTTTATTTATTTATTTCAACTTTTTTGCACAGCTTTATTGACTACTGCCTGTTCCCTCTCATCCATCTTTTTTTTTTCTCTTATTGTAATGTGTGTGTATTTTAGCAAAACAAATGATTTATCTATCTATCTATCCATGAGAGGAGGCCTGTGCCCAGCAGTGGGACGTAGGTATATAGGCTGATTTATTATTATTGCACAGACAAAAAGTACAAATGGCAGACTTAATCCAGGCTGTAGGCATTCACTACCAATCAACCGCAGGGCTAAACAGCGTGTTTGTAGTACGCACGGCTTAAGGTTAGGGCATGGGTACTACCAACACCCTGACTCTTTTTAGGTCAGTTTTTTTTATTAATTTTTGATATCATGTTTTTTAAATTTATATAATTCTGGTAGACAGCATTTCAAAAAGTGTTTGTAAGTTTTTATTATCTGTCTCAAGACGAGAGTCTTTGACCAGTGTGTGTTGCCAGTGATGACACATGGCACTGAAACGTGTTCGCATACTATGGGCCTCATAAGAAGGCTCAAAGTCACCCAAAGGGCAATGGAGAGGGCTATGTTGGGAAGTTTCTCTGCGTGATCGCATCAGAAAAGAGGCTATCCACAGCAGAACCAAGGTAACCGATGAAGTCCTCCGAATTGCTAAACTTAATTGGCAGTGGGCGGGGCACATAGCACGTAGAACGATGGCCGTTAGGGCGGAAAGGTTCTTGAGTGGCGACCACGTACCGGATGGCGCGCCGTCGGTTGGACTGATGACCTGGTAAAGGTCGCGGGAGTCCGCTGGATGCGGGAGCTCTTTGGGGGAGGCCTATGTCCAGCAGTGGACGTCTTTCGGCTGATAAGATGATAATGAAGTTTTTATAGTAGGTCATTCCTTTAATACTCATCCGTACGTAATTGACATAGGCTGTATTTTGTCCCCTGTCTCTGTTTGAATTCTTTGTAATACGCAGACGGAGCCGTGCTGGCAGCTAGTCTATACTAATATTATAAATTCGAAAGTGTGTGTCTGTCTGTTACCTCTTCACGCTTAAGAGTCCGCAGTAAGCTCGGCCGAATTTCACCTTCCCATACAAACAGAGTTTCGTTCTCATTTTAAAACTGCTACATGAGGTATATCTAGGTCTGCAATTAGTTAATATGGTTTATAAAACAAACAAAATACAGCAAACACCAGTTTTGTATGAATAACGTACCTAAATTCGCTGTATTTTTTTTACTATGGTATCTGAAGCTACATAAACTAATTACAGACCTGGATATACCTTAACTTATTCTAAGTACAAAGTTTCAGAGCAAACTAGCTAGTCGTTTTAAAATGAGAGCGTAACTACGTTTCTATGAGGAATCGAGCTTACTGCGGACTTTTAAACCGCTGAACCGATTGAGATGTTATTTGGTATGGAGATAGTTGTAATCCGAGGTAAGGACAAAGGATAGTTTTTATCCCGGACATCACCCCCTGAGGGGGTGCGGGTGAAATGGGGGATGAAAGTTTGTATGGAGCTACGATATAAACGAGTTCCATGCGGACGGAGTCGCAGGCAGAAACTGGTAATAAATAAAACAGTAGGTACACCTTATTTAAGACGTCCGAACATTCAGTTGGCACGGACGAGGCACTTTGTTTGTGACGATTTCGGTAATTTATCGGGACGTTTATAGCCTGGGTCTATTTGACTGTGCGTTTTAAGTTGAAATTAGTTTGATATTTGCCACGTGCTCATTGTGACATACTAGGACTCCGTCCCCGCCGTCGTAACACTATCTCCATATCAAATTTCGTCTCAATCGGTTCAGCGGTTTAAGCGTGAAGAGGTAACTGACAGACAGAAAGAGACAGACAGACATACTTTCGCATTTATAATATTGGTATAATTGAATAGATAAACCGTCTTATCTTTGTACCTACTAACCCAATATGGATTTCCGTTCCGAAATAAATGATTTTTATTCAATTTATTTATTTATAATGCCATGCACCACCACCACCTCGTGGGGGCCTACCCACGCCGCGCCATCCGGTACGCGGTCGCCACTCGAGACCTTCGGCCCCAATGACCACCGGTTCTGCGTGCAATGTACCCCCGCCCACTCTCATTAAGTTTAGCGATTCGGACAACTACCCATATCGGTAATTGACCCCTATCGCCCCGGGTGATTATTTTAAGTACTGTTGGATCTTCGACCGTTTCAAAAACGCCTTAAACGGACCGGATGACATTAGCTGTCATTTAAGGCGGGATTGGCCTTGGTTGTCACTTTGTGATGGATTCTTGTGCTAGTTGGATTGTTTATACGTTTCTCTTCTGACTCTTATTGTAAAGATGTTGATTTGATGTAAATTCATTCAATATTTGTGGAAAAAGCGATTAGAATGTTATTTTTGATCCGGGTGTATTTTATTGCTAATAGGACCATTATTTTTCTGGGGGGCTTTTATCGTAAGGTACTACGTAGAAACACAAACATATGGCGTCGCCTAGGAGTATGTATGTATACTTACAAGACCGTGTCCATACCATACTCGTCAAAAGCAAGCGTGTCGCGTCGTTGACTCTCGTCCGTCTCGTCCGCTAACATGACCTCAGCGCGGTGAATACTAAACTGATTCAATTTGAGTACGTCTAGCCAAATAGAACAGCCGCAGTGCATTTAGTAAGTGCATGTCTTAGACAAAACGAATGTGGCTCCTCAGTTAAAGTTTTAAAATTATGGCGACACCGTGGGTATATGCCGGTTTTACAATTGGCACGTTGTCAAATTTTCATAATGGCAATTGAACTGATTTAAGAGAGGATTAACTTTCGATATAGAGCAAATGAGCCTAATGTGGAAGTTATCGCATTAAAAAATAGCATTGTATAGCTATTTAAACTAATAATCAACAACTTATTACAATGAGGTGTGAATTACAAAAACAATTCAATTCAATTAAAAAAAAAATGGCTTCCATCTAAGTTAAGATGATTTTGCCAATGTCAAGTTTGCTTATAAAGCGACGTTGTTCGGTAGTTTGGTCAGTCGTCAATAATGCAATCAGCGTCAGAAGCTCCGCTTGAGAAGCAAGGCGTCCACCGCTGACCGCATCCCCGACGAAAGACCAATTACAAAAACATAAAAACAGAAAAATTCTACGACTACTGTTGTGGCCAGGCCAGAGGGATCACGTGACTTTTCCAAGGACAACTCAACTGTCACTTTTCGCATACAAAAAGGGTCATTTAGATCAACCTGACGCGCGGACATTGCGTTACGTTGTCAACCGGCTGGCATATTAGCCGAAAAATATCCACTGCTAGACATAGCCCTCCCCCAAAGTGAGTCCCAATAACCGGTCCAGCGTTACTCGTACCTACCCAGCGGACTCCCGTGACTTTTTTTTTAATTTTAATTGTTACACAGTTATGCCAAACCACAGTGCGGTTTGCGTCTTGTTTCTAAATTTATGTGACACACCGTCAGAGCAATTTGGTTACTCACAATTGAGTACAGGAAATTTACAATGAAGTTTATTAGATTCGTTACTCATCGGTGCGCGGTATTCGCACAAGTATTACCATTTGTAACGCACGCCATCCCCGCCGCAATACTGCCGTCGCCGTCGCCGCAATACCGCCGTCGCCGCTATGTCGCCGCTCGCCCGCTCGCTGCTCGCGCTCGCCGTGCTGTTCGCCTCCGCGGACGCCTTCTGTACTTCTGAAGTTTACGGTAAGTAAGTCCTACAGTGCGGCGTGTCTAATAGCCGGTTCCAATAATCAATCCACCGATAGTTTTCCTTACCGGTAGTTACATTTTGACAGATTACCCGTAGAAAATGTGTCAAAATGTAACCGGCCATAAGTGGCATGACACTTGGGATATTAGATTAAAACTTACTGATACTTACTTATAAAAACGTCAAAATAGTTGATTGTATCTCAAGGGAGCCAAATGATATGTTAACTTAACGGTGAGTTGAAAGTTGTGAGTATGAGAAATATGTCGCATATTGAATATTGAGCGTAACGAGGGATTCAAATGTATGGGTACGCCCAAGACGATCTTGTTACCGAGTGGCACATACCTACCTGCCTTTCACACTTTCAGATTCAGATTCAGATTCAGATGGTTTATTTCTCAATAGTAATACATAATTTTCATACATTAGAATAAAAACATGCACACAATATTGAGATCGTCAAGAATACAATAAATTTTACACGGATATAATCAAATTTCAAAAAGTACCTATTTAGGTTTAAGAACATTTACCAGTCAGTATTAAAGTTTACAAATTATTTATTAGTGTATTCATTATTTAAGTATTCCTTGATGTTGTATACCGTTTTACTAAGGAGCAGGATTTTGACTTTGTGACAGGCAGCTTATTATACAATTTTTGAGCCATTGTCTTGGGACACTTTCTGGCCATGTTTAGTCTACATTTATTTTGCAGTAGATCATCTGGATATCTTGTTGGACTTGTTTTTTCTATGACGATAGTTGAAATTAAAGAGGGAATCTCAGGGAAGAAAACTACTACTTTGATCCCTTGAGGGTAACAATAACTATTTTATCTTTGCCCGTTCGTTCGCAGGGAACAACACAGATCGTGAAGAGCTTTTACGGTATTCGTTTTCCAGTGAAATAGTAGAAAAAGGAGGACATATTCATTTAGAGCACGTAAGTCACTAATATATCCGTTTTAGTACTTCTTCCACAATTGTATTACTACTACTACTTGGCGCTTTTACTTTTTGGCGCTTTGTTCTTTGTCGTCATAATCATCATAATCATATCAGCCGAAAGACGTCTACTGCTGGACAAAGAGTGCCACAATGACCGGACCTTCTCCACCCGCATTTAGCGGACTCCCGCGTCATTTACCAGGTCACCAGTCCACCTTATCAGACTACCGACGCTAATAACAATCAGATGATATTTGTATCAATGATATAATTACTTGTATAAGTTTGGAAATTGCATAAAATCGAAATGAATAAAAACTATTTTCATAATTTCAGCGATTATAATTATCAATTTTAATAATTTCCAATTGTTTGTTGTGTGGTTTGAAATGTTTGACGTTTTAGTTGCCGGGAGCATCCACTTGTCATAATGGCGCTAGTTGGTCGGTTGGCGCGGTTATGGTTACGTTCGGAAATTTTATTATTTGTCTTTACTGTATTGTTTTTGTTTTATGTTACTATTATTGTTATTGTTATTTGTGCGGTATAATTACGTGTTTTGTTTCATTTTCAGTCCTGCGATTTCGGGAAGACGATTGGAGTATCGATTCACGCCTGCAACAGCTACCACAGTCGGTATTTTACTGCCGGACAGTCACCAAACGTCAGCTTCAATCTGACTCATGCGCATGTCCAGTGTGAGGCGAACGCCTGTCCTACCGGTGTGCAAGTAGATATGGTGAAATATTGTGATACTGGGAAATATGTAAATATGCCATGAAATGCAAATTTATATATCTATGACTAGCGACCCGCCCCGGCTTCGCATGGGGACTATTTTTACATATAAACCTTCCTCTTGAATCACTCTATCTATTTAAAAAAACAGCATCAAAATCCGTTACGTAGTTTTAAAGATCTAAGCATAACATAGGGACCGACAGCGGGAAGCGACTTTGTTTTATACTATGTAGTGAAGCGCTGAAATTCAGAATTGAATCAGGCGTTGCTTTGTGTAAGTAACGAACAGTATTCCTTTGCTTTCTTTGCGTACTTTTGATTCAGACAATTGTCTTAATCTCAACGTAATACAGAGTGTACCAAATATGGGGTGTGAACCGATCATGGGCATAACATATCTTGTTCTGATAAGATAAAACTAAGAGCAAAAAAAAATTACGCGTTTTTTTTACATTTCTATGGAGCGTTAGCCGACTGGAGCGACCTGCTCAATACAAATGTAAAAAAAAAATAGCGTCAAAAAAACATTCTTTTAGTTTTTTCTTATCAGAACACGATACCTGTTATGCCCTTGATAGGGTCACACCCCATTTTTGTTACACTCTGTATGCGCAGTTCATTTTTTTCTTGTATCAAACCTTGTTATTGTTGAGTAAGTACTTAATGTAATGCTTGTATCGCTTTTGTCATAAATGTCATAATAAATATAATATGTATTGACATTCAGCTTAATTTTTTTGTACTGCGACGGTAGCAAACTAGCATAAAACCCAGCCTGATGGTAAACAGACACCGTTGCATATCTAAGGACACTTGAGGATTCGTTGTGTTGATAGCTAGAGACGGACGCGGGTCCCTCACTCTCAAGGAGTCTCAACACGACATATCCTCAGAAGTTCTGCCAACCTCACCACCAAGAACACAACACAACATACAGTATGCAGTGTAAACGTTATCTTTGAAAAAAATTGTTCAAGTTGACTGTGACACAATTTAAAAAACAATTGGAAAATGAAAATAATCACCATTTGTAACATTTGTCTGAAAAAAATGGGAGTAATTTGGAAGCGAGTGCTCGGAACACATTGAAATACCTACGTGTATGGCCAAACAACATTTTTTTTTTGCTAAGTAGCTGCCATGGATAACCGTTGCCATGGGGCTCCGGGGTAATTTTTTAAAACTATGATTTTATCGGGTTTAAATCCACTAGAGTAGGATGGGACGTAGTTGGACAGAAAGAAGAACAAACGAAGAGATTCTAAAGAGAGGATAAAGAAGATGTCTACTAAAAACTATTAAAAACCGAAGGGGAAATATGTTAGGGCACCTGATACGACATGACAATTACATAAAATCTATAATCGAAGGAAGGATAGAAGAAAGGAGAGGCAGGGGAAGACCAAGACGTGCGTTTATGGACCAAGCTGAAGAGAAAGTTAAAAAACAGTGGGAGAGAGAACAGAATGGCAATTACTCCACCGACAAGAGCCCGGCTCTTAAGGTTATGATGAGGATGAAATCCACTAAACACATGTTTTTTTAAAGATAAACCCATTCCAGACCCCGTATCATGGTCGGCCTTATCACGCGATAAGTGACAAGATAGGAGCGTCGTCTCCTTCTATCGAACGGTGTCAGCCAGTGACGGACGCTCTAACCTATCACTTATCGTGTGATAAGACCGACCATGATACGGGGTCAGTGCATCTCCTTAACATGATAGGAGTACAATTTATAGTATTTATTCTAAGAAACTCTGTCACTGTTGGACAAGAAAAAGTTGATTATATTATGGCCCAAAAAACGAGTCATCATCCTCCTAGCATTTTTCCCGGTTGTGTCCTAAAGGAGGCCGGGGTCCGCTGTCCGCAACCAATCAACATTAAGCAAGATTCATACTTGTTTATCTGACCTGACTCTGTCTGATGCGCTCTTAACAAACCAAACAAACTGGTCACTCCAGTTTGGCGCATTTATTGTACTGTGTTTTGTAATTGTTTATATGAATAAATTATTAAAAAAAAAAAAAAAAAACAACGAGGTTCACTTCAGAAATAATGAAATCGATATCGTTCTAACACAACACGATAAGTCAGATAACTGTGAATCCGGCGTTAGATCTCCATAATTTCCAAGTCAATACAAAATCGACATGAGACAGTATTGTAGAAATAACTAGTTTAAAGGAGCGACAACTCGGACACTAATTGGTCAAACGGACAGTCTCAGGGCAATCTCCGAGAGGCGCCGCACGGCTCAATTAGTCTAGGACAATGGTTCTCAAACAATAGTCCAGTCAATGAACTGACAACTCGTATGGAAAAAAAGTCAAATTTGGAAATAATTTATAATAGCTTATTTTTAATGTGTTACGGATATATTATCAATTAAATAGTTACCCAGCGGCAAAATCCGACAAAATTTCAGACATCAAAAAAATTATAAATTAACTAACTTCTCAAAAGACAGAAAAAATATTAATAAATAGTTTTGTCTTTATTTTGGTTCATTTACATTTGCTCTATAATATTCAAGATAAATCGAACAAAAAAAGACAATTAATTCTTCATTTAAATCTACATAATTACTTCCGGTCGGAAAGTTTGTCGGATTCTTGAATTAATCATCTTGGAATAACATTTTAAAATGAAATCAACAATAAAAACGCTATTATAAATTAATGTTTTTGAAAACCGTTTTTTGCCTGGAGTACAAAAGATGATCTGACCACATGGATATTTATAATACCATTGTTTTTTACGTCATTTAGAATAAGCACGACGTTTATCTAAAATTTAACAAAACTAGATTTACATACATACATATCTACATACATTTCACTCCTTTCTTCCCAAAAGGGGTAGGTAGAGCACATGAAACTTATGTTCCAGCGCCACTTTTAGCATAATTGTGGGTATAAAACATCGACAAAATGTGATATTGCAGTGATTAGGTTGCTAGCCCATCGACCACAACAAACTTCAACCCTGCTCCCTAGTCGACTTTTACGACACCCACGGGAAGAAAAGGGGTGGTGAAATTCTAACCCGACACCACACGGGGGGAAATTAGATTTGATGTTGACTTATATAGTTTACCCAATGTGGGTTTCGGTTTTAATCCGAAATACAAAATATTAATGGGGGCAATCTTACACAAAGAACTAGCCCCTGGCATAAGCTAAGTTTTGTGTTATTGGTACTAATCGACGACATATTTAGTACACGATATATTTACTTATACTTAAGTATAGCCCGACACTATCTCAGGGTGCACATCATGCACCCAGAAGAGGTACAACATATCCCCAAAGAATCTGGAAATTCCTAGAGGCAGCGGGCCTTAACGGTGAAATAGGGCTGCCACAATAGATCACTTGCTGGTCGAACCGGCATATAAGGCCCACAAGCCAAGAACAATAATAATAATCTCAGGTTCAAATAGCGGTTTGTCGGGTTTTACAAAGAAAACATCCAAGACTCGTGCCTTAGATAAATCATGGTTTCTTTACAGCTGTAAGCCTTTATTTAATAAGTTGAATATACTTCCACTTCCATGTCAGTATGTTAGGGCCGCATGCTGTATGGTCAAGTAAAACCAGCAATATTTCACTCAACGCAGCGAAACCAGTAAAATACACGTAAGAGCTCAATTTATGAACGTTTTAGATCAGCCTCCATGCAGATCTGCCATATACGAAAATAATTGTTATAATATGTGTATACTTCTGTACCATAAGTTATCTGACATCATCGAATTAGAAAACATGACTTCTTCCAAAACTAAGTTGACCAAATAGCTGCATGAAAAATATTTTTATAGTATTAAGGATTATTTGACAAGTAAATAATAGTTATGAACAAATAGCTGCAAGTAAGTAGGTACCTACTTATTAGTATTTAAGTTTTGACATAAAAAAATGTATTTGTCAATAAATAAATAAATAATGGAAGGAAAAAAATAAAATAATAATTCATAAATATTTGTACACCTGTGTCCAGTTGATTACGTTGGTTTATTTATATATTTAAGATCCTCTAACCGTAATCTTGCCAATAAACTATTTCATTTCATTTTATTTCAGAAACAAATATTCACGATCATCATACAAATATTTGCCCTTACCGGGATTCGAACCCACTAGGCTAAACCGGTCGTCATGCTTCAACACTTCATATCGTGAAACGAAAACTTCATTCTATTTTTTTTATCCGCGATATCTTTAAAATTATAGTTAGGTACCTACTGTTTAAGAAGACCTCTAAACATGCACCTAGATTAAATTGGGTATTCTCTTTGAGTCATCTTTGGATATAATAATAACCATTCTACTGAAATCGCACTAACAATAGCCGGAAGCAATATAATTGATATTGCATCCGATCTAAAACCCAACCCGTTCCCTATTATGTAGTCCTCGAGGCATCGTTACTCCGGAGTTTCCCGTTCTAATTCTAGGTGAATTCGGAACTATTATATAGTTAAACTCGGCAATGGAACCTAATACCGACATGACTGTATTGGTAAATCACTAGAGACCGTCTTTGGTCACTGTGGTCTCAATGCTGGTTAATGTTAAGTAAGCGTCATAGCGTTTCTTGTACTACATAGAACAGTCAAAGAGGTTTGTCTCAAGAAATATTGTGAACGTTTTTCTGGAACAAACCATTTTACATTATAAATACCCTTATCACGAAACAAATTATTTTTAATTAAATATTATGTTTTCGTGTTATTTTTAACGAGGAAGTTACCCCGATCATTTTATAATCGATATGATACAGAGAAAGAATATAATGGAAAAATAAACCATCTTCGTCTGTAGCCCCCGACAGGATTCGAACCTGCGACCTTTCTATTAACGCTAGACTGCTCTACCAACTGAGCTACTAGGACAGTGCCGTAAGCTGTATTCTTGCATTACATTCCCGCTATGACTAGCGCCCTCTGTATCGTGTTATAGACTTGTTTCACAGTCACTTCAGTCAGTTCACTTCGTCAGTTATTTTACATTATCGTTTAGGGTCATACAGATGAGTAAAACTAAAGTCGTCTTTCCTGCGGTTACTATGTAGTATGTATGTATGTACAAATACTTTACTGTAGACAAGACATTGGTAAACATACAGGCAAAATAGGGTAAGTTGGTACAAAGGTGAACCTATCCTGGTAAGGGATCTTTTCCAGTTAACCTTATTGTTTGTGTATTATTTGTTGTTGTGTTTGTTTTGTTTGTGTTTTGTGTGTATTTTTATTTGTGCATGTAAGTATTTTTCTTTATGTATATGTATTTAAGTAAATATGTTGTATAAGTATAGGAGTACCGTAATGTTATTTTGAAGTGAAAACTTCTTTAGCGGCGCTGAGCACTTTTTGGGATGGGGAAAAATTGTTAAATACACGACAGAGTTTTGTGACGTCAGATGTGAAGGAGGTCACTTTTTGCTGCTAGCCGATTCGACTTCATTCAAAACTGAACGCTATTCGTAAGAGTATAAAGCCGTTAAACACTTTTTGCAATAGCATATTCTGCAAATAAATTTGTAATTTTAACCAACTTCACCGTTTTGCTATTGAGAAAATTCGAATAGTTCGAATTTTGGGCGTTATTCCTAAAGAGATAAAGCTTTGAAAAATATTTGGCAATGGCAAAAACAAATTGGTATTGTGTTTGCCGCCGCCCGTCGGCCTAAATAATTGAAAATTGTTTATAAATTGGCGTCAAATTCATTTTTACACACCGTAAGATGTCACGTGACCTGATCGAAAAACTGTAACAATGTTGTTGAGTTTTCACTTCTGCCTGCACTCCCGGAGTGCAACCCGGTCTTTTTTTTTGTTGTTATTTGCACTGCCCCACAATCTTTTCCGCTTTGCCTTAAGGTTTGACTGGTAAAGAATGCCATATGGTATTAAGTCCGCCTTTTGTACGATAATTTTTCTTTTGTGCAATAAAGTTTAAATTAATTAATAAATAACACTTATTGAGACGAGATCAGGAACTATAAGATAGAGAAACTAATACGTGTACAAAGACGTATGCTACAATAAATTAATCGTAAGCTAGTACAAATAATAGTTAGGGGCTTCCGTGCTATAAAATGTTTTAATTGCACGAAATCATATAAGAGGAGACACCGTTTATGCGGATTAACAGTCCAACCAAAAATTAAGCTTTATAGCTCTTAACTTTGGCAATGTCTATAAATAAGCCGCGAACCTAAATCTCTATAAATGACGTTATATCGTGGCTACTACGAATTGTAAAAATAAACTTTAAAGTTTGGGAAGCGCTCTAGTCTAGATAGTCCAGGAGCCAATTAAAAATATTTCCGTTAAGAAAGTGTGATTGTTTCAATCAGATCTAGTCTGACGAAACAAAGGAATCTTCACCTTAATTCTATACCCGTTAGTCTCAAAATAGCTGAAAGGTATACGTGTGTTACACCTTTTCTGCATTACAAGGTGAATTGAATGTTAATCGTGCAGATATTGAGTTGAAATTGGCTCGATATTGCGAGGTGAAGTATGTAGAAGGTTTTGATTGGGACGAGATGGGAATGAACTGTGCTACTGAACTTGTACTTTGCAGTTGAATCATGTTTAGTTGAAGATGGAGGGGTAATTGCGTATCTTTTCTAACGAACGAAAACTCAATTAGGTATGGTTTGCGTATAAAAAAATAAAGTTTAGATTAGATCTAGCTAACGTACGTACGAAATTACTAAATCGACAATTGGAAACAATTGCGTAGTGTTCACATGTTAGGGGCTTACCGACTTACTCCAGCTACCCAATAGGTCCACGGGATTAAAGGGCCTCGAAATTGTCACGGGGCGCTCTCCTTGGCCAGGCCTGTAATGCCGGCTGTACACATTGGGCCAACGTTGGCGCGTGAGCAGGATGCAGCTATGCAAACGCATGAGAACGATATAAAGCCCTCTTCCTCTAACGCATAGCTGCATCTGCTCACGCGCCAACGTTGGCCCAATGTGTACAGCCGGCATAAAGCGGGCTAGTCGTGAGGGTCAAAGTAACATGCGTAAGCGAACCTTTGACCTTCCTTGAGAGCAAAATGGCTGGATAATCGTAGTGGGTAGTCTGGGCCTTCTGCCCTGGAGTCGCACACACCCGTACGGTCCCCCTCCGGCCGGGCGGACGGTGCATAAACGCATTCCCCGAACGTAAAAAAAAAGATCTGGCCCCCAAAGTCCCGTACGTCTTACATCAAAAAAACCAATAAACTTATTCCGCAAATCCGTCTTTTCATTTAAAAATCTTAAAAATCTGGCAACAATAAATCTTACGGTCACGTGACATCTTACGCTGCTACACCTGTGGCGAGTTTAAGAATTTTTCCCCATCCCAAAAAGTGCACAGCGCCGCTAAAGAAGTTTCACTTCAAAAAAGTGCTAACTGACTTGATCATACTTACACTTGTAATGAGTCCTCAAGCGAATGTTACATTACAGGTAAAAGCTCACAAAATATACAGAAACGTTTTAGCTGGCATTCTAGCAAGCATTCCAGCGAAACGTCAATAAAATCGCTTCGAGCCGAGCCGAGCAATTCTGTTACGCGACCGAAAAGTCTGACCTTCGTGAAGAATAGATTTCTTAACGAGCATTTAATGGAGCGTGTGCTAGGTTGATCTTGAAAATGTTCGTAGCGATGGTTGGCTCTGTCCGTTGGTCAGTTCGACTAATTTAAAAACCGGCCAAGTGCGTGTCCGGCCACGCGCAGCGTAGGGTTCCGTAGTTGCCTGTCTGTCTTTGTTACATCGAGACGCGCGCGCGCCAACTGAATGGTGCGGTTGCGTAGGCTGAATTTGTACGAATGTTGGCCTTTCCAAGTACACATTAAGGTGGTCGTCTATTACTTGGTAACTAGTTGTGCCTTGCCTACTTATCCATAATAGTTTTCTTTTGAAATATATTGTATGTACTATTGCCACGATTTCTTTCAGAGATCCAGATCAGAGAAAAAGAAACCCTATATTACGGAAACGAATCACTGAATTGTAAAATGGTTTTCAAAAAACCCATAATAATTTTAAACAAGCTATCCAACGATATCCCACAACATGAGATTAAAGAGAAAAAAAAATACATCCCCACTTTAGCTGTAGCGGAGACACCCCAAATAATTTTTTTTCAAGATATTATTTTACCGTTTTGTTGGCGTGATTAATTTATATGCCCATGCCGAATTACAGCTTTCTAGTAGTAAGGGTTACCGAGCTGAGCCAGAGACGGGCATACGGACAGACGGACATGGCGAAACTATACGGGTTCCTTGTTGACTACGGCACCCTAAAAATAGCAAATGTTCGATGTTCTGGTACATGTGGATGCTGAAGTCTATCGGCACCTTTACATCTTATAACGTAGAGTAGGTACTATAAGAGTATCCGGCATCCGTCGTTGTCGGTAGGGTGTACACCCTCACACCATAAAACCTAAATGGACGTACGGTATAGTTGTTGAAGAATTTCCTCCCACAAACGCTTCGTTTCTGGAATGAGCTCCCGAGGTTTTCTCGAGGGACTACAATGGTTTTTCAAGACTTTTAATATGTCAGCAAGGCGCTCGACACGCGTTGTAAGGTCCATAGCTTGCAGCGATCGCGTACCATCATATATATGCTATGCTTTGAAAGTGTCTGGTCAAGTCTCAGATAGGATTGGACATCGTTATCTGCTAGTTGCTCTAGAGACGCGCACCATATCGTGCAAAAACTCTCCTTTCGACCTGTACAGTCTGCACTGCACACCCTTAATGCACCCTTAGTGCTGATGCAAGAAGTTGCATCAGCACTGGATGTGGATGTCTTTGGAAGTGGTTGGGGAATTGTGTGTCGTGAATGCTTAAGGTACTGTGTGGCGTTGGATATATATGCAATTCTTCTGTCATACCTATTTATTACTTATTTGTAATTCACAGTGACTTAGTTTTTAACTGTAATTCTGTGTATTTAAGGCGTCGTAGGTTCATGGTCTTCTCACCCTCTCACTGAGAATTAAGCGTGGAAGTGCGTGCTCGGAAGCGTGGATATCATGTTTTTTAATTTATTTTTTTTGGATGTTTAAATAACTAAAAAGTAATTACTGAGTTCTCTCAAACATGATATTGCCGATTTTTAGAAGCAATTCCAATATTTTTAGCTTTTGTGCATAATTTGTTACGAATATTTTAAGTGTATTTTAGACCTATGTTCGTGTTTTTTTTATATCGAGCGAAAATTGCTTAATCGTTTTTCGAATCACTAATCTCGCTGCAAAAAAACCTCAAGATTACTATTCGTATTTTTTTGATACCATATTATTATAAACAGACGCATTATATTGTTTCAAAAACTCTGTTCGCTTAACTTCGCTGAACCTGCGGCGCCTTAATGAGTAAACCAATCTTCCATCATGGCTTCCACAAGATGGCTTCTGAGGTAGTTGCAGACTGGAAAGGAGATGGCGGGACGACCTTGATACGTTTTGTACAGATTGGCGAACACTACCTAGCACAGACAGGACCAAGACGAGTGGCGGCAAAAAGAGGAGGCCTTTGCCCAGCAGTGCGACATAATATAGGCTAATAATAAAATAATACATAAATAAATCATATCAGCCGAAAGACGTCCACTGCTAGACTTAGGCCCCCCTAGAATAAAATTGGTATCAGATTGAAACATAATTTTAATCTCTAAGTGCCTTTAAGGGGGTGCTTAAAGCACTTAATCTCACTAGTAGTGCTGCATTTAATCATCTTAGAGCAGATTCTGAGGCAACGTAAATACCCTTTTAGGATTTGTTTAGTGCTCGGAGCAATGCGAAAATCTTATGAATCTCATAATTTGTGTATTTTGAGTGGTGAAAGCTTTCGTTGAGATTAAGAGAGAACGTTTCGTGTAAAAAATTGTAAATAAACGTTTGGTGTCGCTTAAATAAAGTTAAATGAATAGATTATGAAATGTTTCTATTATTTCGGTGGAATCCACACTTATTATAAATGTGGAAGTGTGTTTCTCTGTCTATCTGTCTGTTACCTCTTCACGCTTAAACCGTTGAACTGATTTAGATGAAATTGAGTATAGAGATAGTTTGAGTCCCGGGGAAGGACATAAGATCCCGGAAATCATCTCCTAAGAGGGAAAATGGGAAAATGGGGGGAATGGGGTGGAAGTTTGTAGCTACGATATAAAGGAGTTCCGCGCGGATGGAGTCGCGGGCAGAAGCTAAAGTACTTATGCCATAAGATGACGTTGAAGGCTAGTTAATAAAGATGCGAGATTTGTGAAATGATAATTTGTAGCATTGTTTTGTAAGAAGGTAAGGGGTAAGTAATCTCTGGAACTACTTATCCGATTTCAAAAATTCTTTCTCCAATATGTACCTACGAGTAGAACGGACCTTCCAAATGGACAAAGGCTACATTATGTTCCGCGTCTCCGCCTGGGTTATCTGTAGTACTGGAGGAGCCGTGGTGGCAGCTAGTAAAAAAAATGACATGAAATTGTTCTTTAAGTAAATGCCATAAAATCGTACAAACTCCAACACAGTTACTAACTGACCATCCTGTATTTATATAGAACCTTATTAAAATGTACATACAGTGCTCGGATGGTAAATTAGCTGTGTTGTCGATAGTACTCCTGCTTAGTACATTGCGTACCTAGGGCGGTGAAATCGTAAATGCCCCAGATCGCAGGTGTTTGTGGCCCGAACCGAAGGGCCATAAATATGCGACCTGGGGCTTTACGAATTACCGCCTGTGGTGCGTACACAATTTTACGTCTTCTGGGTGTGAAGTGAGATTTGCCGCTGCGCCCGTGGGCGGTAAATCTGACTTACCGCCCAGAGTGACGTAAAATATATTTTTTAGCCGGCTGCTCTGCCTGCGTTCTTTATAACACGCGGGTGGGGCCGCGTGTGCAGCCAGTGAATCATAAGCGAGTGTCGATGTGGGAGCACGTGGACAATACAGGTTTAATGTCGGGGAAGTATTTTATTATTACTCGCGATACATAAAAATTATTAACAGATGTTAGCTTCATATTTACAGGGCGCTTCCAACAGGCCGAAAGGTATACCTACTAAACCTAATCTAACCTGATAAGATAAACGACATACCATTAGTTTGTTTTAGTTTAGATGACGAAAAGTACCTTAAAATAACCATTAGCGACATCTATTGTTTCATTATTATCTTCAAGTAGGGTTGTTAAACAATTTTGTTGCCAAATACGATATGACAATATATCAAACAGACATAATAAACATGATAAAACTTATCGAAGTGTGGCCCGCGTACTAAGTAGCTATTGTTTGTTCAGAGTAGGTATGCTTTGGACCTGCCGGCACACCTGCATTAACATTGTTGTAAAGGCTAGAAAGTAGGTAGGCAATAGATGGACGAGTAGGTCCTATCGAGTCCATCTATTGCACTTTTGGCCGAGACATTACATAGTGCTTTTCATGCCTACTGCGAGGAAATTGCAAATTATTATAATTGTAAGTCAAAATAAAGTACCTACCTAATAGGGGTGTAGACACTTAACTAAAATAAAAATTGTCGTATATTCTCGAAAAGGATTAAAAACGTAGTCAAATGGAGAAAAAAGCAACGCAAGAGGTTAAATATCACGAAGTTACCTATAAGTGTCCAAAGTTTTAAGAAGGGGTATGTTCTGTCCCTTTTTCGCAAAAGGCAACTTCATATGAAACGAAGATGGCAACGTGCCGTGCCCTATCGTGTGCGGCACCGCCGTCGACGCGGCCTGCCGCGCGCGCGGCTCGCTCTGCGTCAGGGCTGAGATTGAGCGAATCGCTGTTCAAACTCATAGTTATAAAATAAATAAATAAATAAATGATAGGGGACAATCTTACACAAAATCAACCTAATCCCATAGTAAGCTCATTAAGGCTTGTCTTATGGGTACTAGACGACGATATATATAATATATATAAATACTTAAATACATAGAAAACTTCCATGACTCAGAAACAAATATTCATGCTCATCACACAAATATTTGCCCTTACCGGGATTCGAACCCAGGACCTTCCGCTTCGTAGGCAGCGTCACTACCCAATAGGCTAACCGGTCGTCATAGTTGGCCTATTCGTGCGATGTCCAACTAACCCCTGAAGCAAGCCTGAATTCTGACCATCTTTTGCCACATTTCCAAGCAGTGGCGTGAAAAAGAAGTTGTAAAATCCCACCTTAAGTGCATTTTAACTAAAACAAACTAAGTTTAGGTCCCTACGAAAACGTATCTCGGTTTCAGGCTCGTTACGACCAGGCTACACTAAGGGTCACAACGTGGCTTAGTTAAATATTCCGCATTAGAAAGAAAGGTACTCGTTTACAGCACGAGCGTCAGCACTTAGCTAAATGGCTTAGTAAACGGCACTTTTATTACCAGTGTAGTAAATTTGATCGTCTAAGTTGTTTTTATCTACTGGCGTTTTAGTACTTCACATTGAAATGCTTAGTGACCTGTTCCACGAAGTTGCATGTTAGAGCCGGCTTAAGAACTTCTAACAGTCGAGTTGCCCACTCACTTGACAAAGGGGGGACAACTGTTACTCGCGTCCGCAGGAGCTACCTCTTTTTTTTTTTTTTTTTTTTTCGTGGGGAAATGCCTTTACGCATCCGGTCTGGTTGGGGAACCAGAACGGTATGACGGACTCCCGGGAACCGCCCGGACTACCGACTAAAACCCCACGGTGATCTGCGCGCTCAACCCTGCACGTTTCCCCTGGGTGGTACTAAAGAGTGACAAACTTTAAAGGCCAAAATAATACATGCCATACGATTAAATAAAATAAACATTAACGGCCGTATTTATAAACGTACTACAAGCCTGTTTTAACTAAAATGGCGTTAAAATTCGTTTGTCCTTATCTATCACTTTGACATTTGTGTTCGTAAGAAAGGGACAAAGCACGTTTTATTTAGCAGAGGAATTTTAAGTTTTATGAATAAGGGGGTAAACCTCTATCTGTGAGTTCCTTTAATTGGCTTTGTATTACTATGTAAGACTTATATCATGTTTTTGCAGCTGTTGGTACCTACTCCTTAAGCATAAATAAATAAATAAATAAACATCAAGCCAACCTTCGGTAAACAATAGGTATAGGTACCTACTAGTACAAGTCTTGCTTCTTGAGGCACAAAAACGTAAGTGAATTAGTACCAACAGTCTTGAGGGACCGACTGAGGAAGAGGAAACCATGACACAGCAAGCCTTAGCCTAGACCTTCGATAACCAATAGGTACTAGTATTAATCCTTGCTCCTTGAGACCTCAACCGTAACAGAATAATAAAATAACCCAAGTGCCCAAGCCAGTGCCAAGGCGCGTGGTCATAAGCCACTGGTTTCGTACAAAGGCGTCGCGGATCGACGCGTGCGCTATTGACGTTTCGTGTTGTCTTAAACAAGCCTCTAAACTTACAGAAATATTTGATGATACCTATTCGTTTTGTTAACTGTCTTCGTTATAAGAACCAGAATACATATTCTAAAATTTTCGATACCGTAAAGTATTTAAATACTTTTAAAAAAGTATTTAAATACAAAATACAAATACTTTTCTAATTTAGTATTTCAAATGCAAAATACAAAGTACTTTTGCTTTTTTTGTATTTAAATACTAAATACAAATAGGTATTTTCAAAATACTTTATTCAAATAAAATACTTTCAAAAAGTAATCGAAACAAAATCGAAGTCAATCTCGGTAAAAAGCGAAGCGTAACGTCATGTTTCACAGATAATAACGTTAATTTTGTTTTAACTGTAATTTTGCACATTGACTTTCAAAGTTGCAGCGCCTCTAGTGGCCATTTGCCGATTCGCTGACCCATTCACTTGAATATTTGAGTGGTAAAGGTAATACTTTTGAAACTTAGCAGTAATAAAGTATTTTATATTTGACAAAATATGAAAACATTTCGAAAAGTATTTCAAATAAAATACAAAATACTTTAAAAAAAAAGTATTTAAGTACAAAATATAAAATACGTATTTTGTATTTGCATTTTAAATACAAGTATTTCAAATAAGTCACAACTCTGAAAGGATGACTTCCTTACAGAGCCTGCAATCGGTTTGTTTTATTCGTTCCATCGATTAATCGATACTGGAACATTTCACCATTTAACACAGTCGCTGCCAAGAATCGCTTTTTTTTTTTTTAATTTATTGGCCAAATTATTAAAAACACAGTAGTGGTCCAACATTTAACACCAGCGGAAACCTCAGGGGGTTTATATTCTGATGAGTAGTTCGCTTAGCTATAATATATTAAATTGACTTAACTAGTTAGTACAATTACAATACACTCGTGTTCGGTTCAGCCAGTTCAGCTAACGTGAGATATCTTTTAATGGACGGTATCGACTTGGGGCTGTTTAAATATCTATGCTGGAGTTCTTTAGGTAGTTGATTTATTATATGAGGAAGTAGATATCTAACGTTTCTTTTACCGTGCACATTAACAAACTTAGGTTACTGTTGCTGGCGGTAACAATATAACCTGACTAAACACACACACATCATTTTGAAATTGTGTTTCCTAAAACAGAATGTCAATACGCCACCGTTTGGACGCGGCTATAAGACTGTCAGAGGCGTTTATTCATAGTGTCAATATTTTGTATCCGTGTTAAAGCAGTTTAAGTATAAAAATCTGAATGGCGCCAAATTGATCAATCTTTTCGCCGTGGTATTTATTATTGATTGTGGATGGATAATCTTTGTTTTTACTTTTTTCTCGCAGTCGAAGTGAAAGTACCAAACTGCCCCTGCAAGTTTTTTCAAGCGTAAATATTGACGTTTTTTTCTCTAAATAATGGTAAAGACGTACACGGACGACTGAACGCAATAATATATAAACGTAATATATATACTTGATATAAATCAAGTAGAACTTTTTTTCAATGTTGGTGTTCAATTATAGGTACGCATTTCAGCTGTGGGGCAGTTTAAGACATTAAAAGGATACTTTGATACATGTATGAAAGTGTCCCTAAACGGCATACCAAAGTGCCCCAAGCGATGTATCAAAGTACCCTACCGGCGGGGCAGAATTGAACAAATCTCATTTTTTGTTTAAATCCATTGCACTGTCAAATGTCGTACGGTGCACTCATGTGGGGCAATTCAACAGATGCTAATCGAGTTCTTATACTACAGAAGCGCGCCCTACGTACAATGGCTGGAGTCAAAACAAGACACTCATGCAGGGGTATCTTCATTGAAACCCGTATTAAGACGCACTACTCACTGTATTTGTACGAAGTTTTAATGTTTGTTAGAAAGTAACTTTGTCGACATTCACAAAAGCCAAAGTTTCCAATAAAGTGATTCGCTCAACGGGGCACCTAAGAACGGTCGCACGTCGCATGGTACTGGCAGGCAAAAACCCGCGTGTCATTGGCCCGATATTTTACGAGCGCCTACCCTAAGCACTAAGAGCCTAAAAGAAGAAACTTTTAACGAGATATTTAAGAGACGACTAAGACACTTTTTATTGGAAAATCCTTTATATTCAATAAGTAGATGAATATTATGACATCACTAATTAGATTTATTACTTATATTTTTGTTTTAAATATAATAACAATATAAATTAAAGCTAACTTAAACATAAATACAAGATAAATCATAAACAATAAAAAAAAAAACTAAATTGGCTATAACTAAAAATGAAAGCATAAAAAAGAAGTTATAAAAAGAACACCGCCTCTAGGAGGTCAGACTGCGGCATGGACCCCATTACGCTGGCAGCATTACCTCTCTGAATCGCAATGGAAATTCGTTGCGAGAGGTAAGCGCCAGCTCTGGGGTCACCAGTTGTTTGGACCAGCCGCGAAGGCAATGCCTTGAAAAATATCCTACACATATCTGACGACCAGGGACCCAAGGTTTCCACAGCAAGCGCCGCAAAATCGTAATCCTGTAACAAGTAGGAGTATTTGCGGCGCTTGTTTACTTGGGCCTGGTCGGCAGCAGCGCCGGCCTGTGAACGGGTGCCCTGGATGTGGGACTGCGCGAAGGTGTCAACGCAAGTTACATCCCACACCAGGGCTCTGCCTAGTTTCCAAGGCGCCAATGTAGCCCCATCTGGACGCTTGCCATCGTCACGCGCCAAACCAACAGGTTCTAGAATTGCTGGTACGGAGGCGGTGGCAAGCGAACGACGGATCAAATCATTTAAAGTGCCATGGCGGTACAGGCGGCCGGCGCTTCTATGACAAGAAAGACCATGTCTACCCAGCTGGTCCACGGCCCTCCCACAGTTACACGTATGAGCGACACAAATTCTGGCTCCAAGTCTGAGGCATACGGATATTCTCAGGCAGCTTGGATCCAGAACTGTGCCTATGTTCCGCGACGGGAGGGCATGCAGCCAGTGGCCTGACTCGCTCGCCGAAACAGCCAAAATACGAGCACGATCTGCGTCGTCCGGACTATTGGCAAGAAGTGAAGCATGGGTTAGCTTGAGACGTGGAGTATCCCAAGCTTTCTGAACATGCATTGAGTCGGGGACGTCTGCTCCAGGGCACGAGTCACACCAGGCTCTCCTGGCCTCCACCAGGCTCACTATCTCCGTGTCAAGTATCTGTGGATGATTTAAGATAATACTGCTTGTCAGTATAGCGGAGGACAGGAAAGCCGGTAATGCCACGCTGGATGAGGAACGGACGCTCAGACCACCGAATCTTATTGGGAGAACCGCTTGGGACCAAGAACTAAAATCGAAACTTATGTTTAAAACTTTAGACAGAGTGGTTTGCAGCGAGTTGTCGATGGCAGATAAGATGGATGGAAATTTCCAGATTGGACAGCTGCGAAGTAAATACATGAATTTCGGGGTGAAAAGGCAGAACCGAATAATAAAAAGAACCATGTGGGGGTTGATTTGGAATAGTAATTCGGAAGTAGGTACTGTTAAAGAGGTTTAATTTACAAGTGATGATGGGGTTTATAGCATCGTCAAAAATGGGTGACCCTAAGAGAGATAGCGATGAGTTTGAATGAACTGAAATGTTGGGCTAAACTGCGTTAAAATTTGTCAGTATCTCATTTTTTTTTTCAGGTGGAAGTTGACTAGTAAAAAAAAATCTCGCATTTAGTACAATTTAGAGAGAGACCAATGTCTGAAACGGTCTATTATTAGATGCAGGTCCTGTAGAACTGTTTCGGCGTCTCCACCAAGGGAGCCGTCATATAGGTACCAAAGATTGAAAGATGATTTTAAGTTTGAAATGATGGGATGTAATGCCAAACTAAAAATAGCGGGGCAAGAATAATATTGTCGCCAAAGAGTAATTTTGTAGGAGCCCCGTAGCATTGCCATAAATATTTGTATATGTCTGGTAATTCTTTTTTCACCACTGATAAGAGGGCCCCTCGATCAACCGAATTAAATCACATCAATTTTTATAAATACCTCGTAGTCCGGACGATGAACAATGAGGTTGGCACCATAAAGGAGCGGCACGACTTCGGCGTTAACGCGGCACGAGAGCATTAAATTTATTAGAGCAGTTATCTGAATGAGCAGAGCCGCTCCGGTGTCCCCCGATGGTACAGAGATCAGGTCTTTTAGGTGTTGCGGAGATAACCCATCTATACCACCGGCAGATCCGTTCGGGAATGAAAGTAACGCTTGATGTACAGCGTCTACGGAGATGCGACAGTCATCTGGGCCGGGTGGGTCTGGAAGTGGAGACGAAGCCGGGGGGACTGGGTGTTTTGCTCGTAAGGCCGCATAGGTCTCGGCGGAGTGCGACGCCAGGTCGTCGTTAGAGAATAAAAGCTTGGCGGCACCACTCACATTCCCCTCAGACAGTTTACTCTCAATAGATTTTATTTTATTATATTGATGAGTGTTACAATTACTACGGTGTAATACCAAGTTAGAAAGCGGTTCGGGCAGGGATAGAGTTTTAAATTTGATTTGATTGGTAAGGGAATCTTTGTTATTTTTATCTATGTGCAGAACAGTGTAGGAGAATGTGAGTAAATGCTCCCAGGCAGAGGGGAAGTTCTCAGCGACGACCTTAGCGATGCAGTCAGTGAGGCAGCTGGCCACAGATATGCGCGCGCCTCGCGGTATTCATTTTATAATTGGAGTATTTGGCTTTAGTAGCCCCAATTTTTGAGTAAGAGTGGTGGAACTATTTGAGGTCGGAGTTGGGACTAAGTATGACGAAAGAAGGAGGCGCAGGTTGAGAAGTGCTGGGCAGCGGGGCATCGACATCCATACGGCTGTCATGTATATTAAATTGTATCTTTATTGACATCAGAATTGTATACTTACTCAATTTGAATTGTTTAGGTATTCTTAGATCAATGACGACCCGCATACGGCGATTTTATTTTTATATAATGTTGTAACTTGTTGACATGTATGTCAATCATTCACTGCGTTTAAAATATTAGTTATTATAATTTTAATTTAATTATTTGTTATTTTTTTTTAAATGTAGGTAATGTATTTTGAAATGTAAAATAACTGACAATCACAATATAAATCCCTAAAAATAAGTGTAATAGTTTTAAGTGAAATTGTATATTGTGAGATAAATAAATCATATCATATCATATCAATGAGTAAAATTTAACTAAAAACATTATAAATTGTATACCTAGTAGTTATGTTATTAAGTACGTACAAAAAATACTAGTTTTTAGTTAATGAGGTGGGCAAAAATCAATGTCAAAAACAGGTGTACCAAACTGCCCCGGTTTCCCCTAAGAGTTACTTGTTGACTACGTAACCCTAAAAACGCATCATCTTTTGATTTCACTTTCACTCAACAGTCATTTCATTCCCGCCAGCTTTGGAGTTTTTAGGTACATACACGTGCGTAAAAAAAAATTAAATAAAGGTCGTGTATTAAATGCGTTTAATTAGCAGTAATAATTAATTATTTCACAGCTAAACAATTCTAACAAGTAATAAATCTGAGTGCATTAATCGTTTTAATAAAAGCCTTTAATGTGCGTGTGCTAAACCGCTATTTAAATGGTTCTACGCAGACGTATGGCCAACATGAGCGCCTAGAGCTTGTAGCACTGGCGCATAACGAGGTCGAAATAGCAGTCATCCTCCATTGACACGCTGATGCCGCTGTAGTAGCTCATGAACTCCTCCAGTGTCACCTGAAGACAGAAAGTATAATAAGTACGGGTAGGTATAGCTCATGAACTCCTCCAGTGTCACCTGAAGACAGAAAGTATAATAAGTACGGGTAGGTATAGCTCATGAACTCCTCCAGTGTCACCTGAAGACAGAAAGTATAATAAGTACGGGTAGGTATAGCTCATGAACTCCTCCAGTGTCACCTGAAGACAGAAAGTATAATAAGTACGGGTAGGTATAGCTCATGAACTCCTCCAGTGTCACCTGAAGACAGAAAGTATAATAAGTACGGGTAGGTAGGAAGTCATCATCCTCCTAGCGTTATTCCCGGTTGTGCCCTAAAGGAGCCCAGGGTCCGCTTCGCCACCTAATCCCTAGATTTGGCATTTAGGCACTAGTTTTTACGAAAGCGACTGCCATCTGACCTTCCAACCCAGAGGGAAAACTAGACCTTATTGGGATTAGACCGGTTTCCTTACGATGTTTTCCTTCACCGAAAAGCTAAAGATAATAATTTCGTACGTAAGTTCCTGAAAACTCATTGGTACGAGTCGGGATACGAACCCACGACCGCCGCTTGACAGCCGCATGCCTGAACCACTAGGCTACCGTAGCTTATAGGTAGGTAGTAAGTACCCTTTGAATATAAAAATGTCTAGTCATGAATTACGATATCAACGTCAATATGTAGCGAATTTTATGCATAAGATTATTTCCTCTAACTAGGGCACAATGAGGTTACATTAGGAAAAAGCGTTTGTACTCTACAATGAATTCTGATACAATTCTCTTGCAAACGTGGAAGACGTCCAGATTTCGGGAAGTTTTTAGTTTGCACTAACACTAAACTGGATAAAGTAGTGGCAACAAATTCTACCTCATCTCAGCGTTACTCCTGCCTGGTTACATTCTCAGCTACTGTTTCTACCCTGAGGTCCGTTTGCCTCCCCTACTTCGTACGATTTTTCTCGTATCTCTCTACTCTCTCTCTCTCTACCATACGTATAGTAAATGTCAAATTACAATATATATTTATATACCAACCTTCCCACCTTCCCCTTCCCCTGTGGTCTCAAAGTGAGCTAGGAATTTGTTCATAATCAAGTCATGGATTTCCTCACCACTCTTGTACCTGAAATTAGAAAGTATCTTAAAAAATCCATGCATAATGGTAAAAAAGAAATGCATTTATTTCGTCCAACTTTAATTTGCAGACTCAGTTATTACTTATTAAGTAAAGATTTTCCAAATCTGATATTATTACGTATACCTTTAGACGACCGCTTTAGCCTAGTTGGTAGTGACGACCTACGAAGCAAGAGGTCTTGGGTTCGAATCCCGGTAAGGGCATTTATTTGTGTGATGAGCACGAATATTTGTTCCTGAGTCATGGATGTTTTCTATGTATTTAAGTATTTATTTATCTATATAAGTATGTTTATCGTCGTCTAGTACCCATAGTACAAGCTTTGCTTAGTTTGGGACTAGGCCGATTTGTGTAAGATTGTCCCCTAATATTTATTTATTTATATTTATTTATACCTACTGCAGTCTCAAGGGCGGATCCAGGATTATTTTCTGGGGGGGGGCACAAGGGGCACAAGGGTAGAAATAACTGCCTCGCCTGCGGCTCGGGTCACAAATACCTGCGATTTCGGGAATTCTTTCTTTTACAGCCCTTGGTAAGTAATGTACTATTTCATCACACTTGCTCAAAAAGGGCATCATAATGCGCAGACATACATACTCGTAGCTACAACAGCCTATGTTACGCCCACGGGCGTAATGGTTTTTTTCTTAAATTGTATCTGTCACTCATGCGGCATTACAAAGCAGAGAGGTTTTATACCAAATACGATGTCTGAAAACGTATTTATAAATATTTTTTAACTTATAAACACTACTAAAACCATGTTTAACATAATTATTTACAGATTAATATGTAGTTATTTAGTATTTATGTAAAATGTTTTATAGTTTCAAATTGTGTTTTCAAATTGTGGCTGTTTACCGAAGGGCCTTTGCCATACGCGCCTCACGTCAAATTCAACAAAATGGACAACTGACATGTTGCAGTTTTTATTACGATTTGTATTAATTTCATCTAAAATGTATTTGTTTCCTCGCACATGTGATGAAAAACATTGTGCATAACACGGGCGTAAGAATATTGCAAACTCGAGTCATCAAAAGCCCTCGCCTTCGGCGTCGGGCATCTGATAGACTCTTGTTTGCAATATTCCACTTACGTCCCGCGTTAAACAATGTACTATTATCATTCTTAATTGATACAGTTTTACGGGAAAGAATAACCACAAAGACCCTAAGAACCAGTAACATTATTTCCCCCACATCTAATTTTCGATAAAACTTCAGATTCTTTTCGGGCATAATAGTACATTACGTACCTAGGGCGGTGAATTCGTGAATGGCCCAGTAAAGCCCAGAGATCTGGGGCTTTACGAATTTCCGCCCGTGGTGATTACACAATTTTACGTCTGCACCTGGCCACAATACCCAGGTGTGACGTAAATAAATAAATAAATATTAGGGGACAATCTTACACAAATCGACCTAGTCCCATAGTAAGCTCAGTAAGGCTTGTGTTATGGGTACTAGACGACGATATATATAATGGATATAAATACTTAAATACATAGAAAACTTCCATGACTCAGAAACAAATATATTGATGCTCATCACACAAATATTTGCCCTTACCGGGATTCGAACCCAGGACCTTCAGCTTCGTAGGCAGCGTCACTACCCACTAGGCTAACCGGTCGTCAAAAACGTAAACAATTAAACATCCTCGTCAATAGTTTCTTATTATGTAAAAATATATGAATACCTCGGGTTGTCGTCTACCGAATACATGCCACGGAGATCCTCTATAGCAATGATGCCTTCTCCAGTTTTATCCAGCTTCCTGAACGCTTGCTCGACTATAGCTCGGCGGCCGGCGGACATCGGAGGCTGCGAAAAATAGTAAGATTTATTATATATAAATTACTGTTTTTTTCCATACTCAGGAAAATGTTTCAAAAATAGACAAATTTTATACACATACGCGAATCTCTTTGATGAAATCATCAATCCTGACAATACCCTTTTTGTCCGTATCAAAATGAGCGAACAACTCTTCCGCCTCCTGGAAAGTAATATTGAACAGTTTAGTAACTTATAAAAAAAATAAGTTTCTTATGAATAATATTCATAAGAAACCGATTTTCAATACTGCCGCTGTGCCCTGTCTGTAACATATTACTTCGTGGTTAATATCTAGTCCAGTGTGTTTGATACCCGACAAAAACTCTTCTTTGTTTAGCTCCATGCTTCCATCGTGATCCATTTTTCGGAATATTCTGTGAATTATATAACCCAATTAGATGCATATTATTTGAATTGTAATATCAATAAGAGTGAGACATTCTACGAGGGGAGGTCCAAAAGTCCGCGGAATGAAGTAGAAGGAGGTAAAATTAAATAATTAATTAATTAATTATTATTATTTAAATGAATGAGGTGAAAAACGTCTACGGGGACCGGTGCCCTGCTAAAACCATGATTTACAAGTGGCATGGCCTCTTCAAACATGACAGAGAGTCAATTGAAGACGACCCTCGCCCAGGACGGCCCATTGAAGTCACATCGTCGGATATCGTTCAAAAAGTTGAAAAACTCGTACTAGAAGATGCTTGACTTAAAAAGAAACAATTATCTGCATTAGTTGGTGTATCAGATGCAACAATTTTGAGAATCCTACATGACCATCTTAGCATGACGAAAGTCAGTGCTAGGTCGGTACCAAGAATGCTCCAACCGCAGCAGATGCAACAACGAGTTGAAGCATCGAAGCAATTTTTGAATCTGTGCGGTGAGAATCCTACACACATATTGGAACGAATTGTGACTGGAGATGAGACATGGGTTCATCATTTTGATCCTGAGTCGAAACAAGAATCTATGCAGTGGCATAAGAAGGGTGCACCACCTCCGAAGAAGTTCAGGGTATCAGAATCAGCCGGAAAGGTGATGGCTACGATTTTTTGGGATTCAACAGGAATTCTTATGATCCACTACAAGGACAAGGGTGTTACTATAACTGGGGCATATTATGCAATGCTATTAGAAAGACTACGTGTAGCCATTAAAGAAAAAAGGCGGAGAAAACTGTCAAAGGGTGTGTTGCTGTTGCACGACAATGCACCGGTTCACAAGAGCCATGTTGCGACTGCTGCTCTTAACAGGTGCGGCTTCGAATCGCTGGTTCACCCACCCTACAGCCCGGATCTGGCCCCCAGCGATTATTATTTGTTCCCAAATTTAAAAAAAGAACTACGAGGAAAAAATTATTGTGACGATGAAGAATTGAAGGAGGCTATTTCGGCTCATTTTGAAGGCAAAGATAAAAAATATTTTAGTAGTAGTCAAGTAAATAGCTAGTACTCGCCTGCCCAGCACCAAGATGCCACATGCGCCGCGCGTGAGACACAACAACCGCAATCTCTCGAGAGGGTTGGTGGTTGACTCGAGCGCGCGTGCACTCTTTTCCATCAACTCATCCTCAATGCGCGACGGGTTCGATTGTGGACGGTGCCATGCGACTGTGGAAGGAAGAAAGATGAATCTACTTATCTTAGAAACATTGTATGTGCCACTAGCTGAGATAACCTAAACCGGAAGGAAAAGGGGGGCATCTAACGATGGATACACTGCTAGAAGATGTTTACAGAATCCTCAATTTTCTACAGTAATAGGGTTGGGACGTGAGACCCGTGACGTCACGGGTCTCTAGCGTCATAGTAAATGACAATTGTTTCATGTGAAGGAGCGTTTTGAGAAAAGGTACAGAGTATACCCCTTCTTAAAACTTTGGACACTTACAGCTTTGTGATTATTTATTGTCTTGTGTTCATTTTTTCTCCAGGTGACTATATTTTTAATTCCTTTTCGAGAAAACTCAACATTATTGATTATGTTATTTGGTGTCACCATCCCTATTACAGTAATGGACAAGAATATTATAGAACAATCTCTTGTGATAGTGCAAAGTTCAAGTTCTTAAACAATAGAATGCATATAATATTCAATAGAACACCCAAACATTATAACTAAACCTATAGTATTATATCTTAAAAAATAAATAAATACATATCGACGGTGGAAAGGAAAAACCACCGGAGCGATATTTTGGTCAAACTAGAGTTGTATTTATATGTCGTCGAAATCAGCGTTTATTTGAGTCGTTTGAGTTGAGTCTCGTTTCTCAGCGATCTGACGCCTTTCATGTAGCTTAAAGTAATACAAACATAATCGCCTTTCTAATTTAAACATTATGTGACACACAATTCGAGTAAAATCTAGCCTACGTGTCATTTAACCATACACTCAATCATAACCATGGTAGCATACAGTATTTTAAAAAATAGTTCATTTTCGATGTTATGTCATTAAAGTGTTTATTCCCGGTACATATTTCGGGTTCCCTTAATCTGGCATAATATCGATTGTCCGAAATACACACCGCATAACAGTTATCGCAGAAACATTTTTAGCCGAATGATACTTTAGCATAATCATATACTTAACATTACACTCATTTGGCAGAATTGTGAATTACAGAATAGTAATATGGCCGAATTTAATTTCGCAGAATTTTACGAAGCAGAACGTATATTCCGCCGAATTTCCTGAAGCATACAACTAATATCACCGACTTTATTTTTGCGTGCAAATATTGAACCGTGCTGCTCTAGGTGACAACTAGCGCGGAAAGCGTTCTAAGGCAGGTCGGTGTAGGTAACTAGGTACGACGAGCGAAGCGGCGACCCTAAAATGCACGAGCCAAGCGAGAACGTTACGAATTGTTTATCAAAAATTTGCACTCTAAATTGTACAATACCTATTACTACGGAATTTCACGAATACAATTTGTCCGGTTAGTAATGTATGGCTGTCTCTTTCCAACTATTGCAAGTTCTTGTGACAAATTGCGCCCGTTTGTAGTGTGCTTAAAGTTTTCTCTCGTTTTCTTTCTTTTTAATTATTGTCATAAACAAAACGCTTAAAGCGAAAAGGGATGAAAAGGGACTTAGTGGCAAAACCGACTCGGAGCAAAGCTCGCTCCCGCTTCTGTCTTCAAGGTTATTATTTTATAAAAGAGCAGAAAACTTGTTTTAATATCAACAAACATATTAAAACAAGTTTTCTGCTCTTTTATAAAAAAAGAGCAAAGAACGTTGTGCCAAATGACAGTATGCCAGCTAAATATTATGCGATACACGGTGACACGATTATTCGATCATAGGACTATTATTACAATCGTCATTATGCCAATGTACTATTCAGCATAAGGAAGTTATGCGAATTGACTGTATGCAATGAAATGTATGCGAAAAGTAATTCTGCGAAATGATGATTCTGCCAAGGACTGTTAAGCAAAATAAAATTATGATAATCAATGTTATGCAACATAATAGTAACCCACATATTTCATAACATAAGATAAGGTAGCTCGATTCCCCATACAAACGTAGTTACGCTCTCATTTTTAAACTACGTGTTGGATTGTAACGAAACTTTGCATATACAATGAAATGAGGTATATCTATGTCCGTTATTAGTTTATGTAGCTTCAGATACCATAGTCAAAAAATACAGCAAATATTAGTTTTTCATACAAAACTTGTTTTTGCTGTATCTCGTTTGTTTTATAAACTGGAACCATATAAACTAATTACCGTAGGGCCGAGCTTACTGGGGACTGCTAAGTGTTTCTTCGGTAATGTTGAAAATAACTGTTGTCGGTTAAATGAAAGTTACAAAATTTACCTTATATTTCATTCCTTGAAGCGACACTCCTTAACTTTGCCGAAGTTGTCGCTTCAAATATTTTCTCAAAAACACAATTGGTCGGTTAAGTGAAAATCGTAAGAGGCGTCATGGCGATTGAAGTGCGGCCCAACTCCGTGGAATGTCGTTTAAGTGAATCTTTAGCGTGACATACCCGCGAATGGTGTTTTTATAAACGCAGTATAACGGAGACGGGCGCTTCAGTCAGCGACAAACATTGGAGGGAGCTGGTTAATTTGCCTTAATCAACTGGGTGCCTATGCTATTTCATGATCAAAATAGTGTAACTATTCATGTTTTAGCTAAAAGATTATTGATAATTAGTGATTTGTGAGGCAGTGGCACCAGTATGCAGCTCTAGGCCGGAACGCGCTGACAGCGGTGGCGGAGCGGCGCGGAGGCGGTACCGGTTTAATGTTCGAATACGAAAGGGTCCGCAGCACAGAACCGGTACCACCTCCGCGCCGCTCCACTCCGCCACCGTTGTCAGCCGTTTCGGCCTTCAAAGTATAATTGAAATATTAGGTTTCCAGAAGGCATATTCAGTTAAGTATGAATTATACCTACTTACTATTAGATGGGCATTAATCGATTAATTTTTTAGTCAACTAATTAGTCGACTAAACAATCAATCGTCACAAAATTAATCGCGATTAATTTAGTCAAGATTAATTTAACCGTCGCAGAGTCGCAGCATTGATCAATCGTCATTTTAATCGACTAAATTTCACGATTAAATCTCGATTAAAAATTGGAACACAGCACGTTACAAAAATTCAATATGTCTTGTCATGTATTTTACACTTGGAAATCATTCTAGTAAGTATGCTGTGTGATATAAACTTGGGTCTCCTAGATAAGGGTTTATGGCTGTGGGGATATATATATACATAAATATATTGATATCCCCATGCACGTCTATTAAAAGACCCTTGATGATAAATATAGATACACACGTAACGTAATGTAACCTTGATTAACCCTACACAGAAGTTAATGCAATGTCACGATATAACCCTACCCTGGTTTAACCCTTTGAACGCCAAAAACGCCTCAAAGCGTCGTGTGCTGTCGTGGCTACCACGGCAGCGACGACTATAAAACTTATTTTATTACAAAAAAAACACTTACAAAAAACTTATTCATTTCTGATATAAATCGAGAGAAAATTAATCTAACTAATCAATCGATTAAAGATTTAGTCGCTCGTATTCAATCGACGATTAATTTAATCGTGACTAAATTAGTCGAAACTCTTACGACTAAGATTGATCTATCGTCATTTTTAATCGCGATTAACGATTAACTACTTCAATCTTAATCGTTAATCGTTAGTCGATTACATTTTGCCCATCTCTGCAGTTACTATACGATACGGGAATATTATAAGTACGATGAACAGGTAAACGGTTTTTGCGCATTGTTTTACTGTAACATCATGTTGTTACTGCACGCTGGTTAGTAAAAACGGCAAGACAGTCGGGTTTTTTACCGTCACTAGACCTAGTGACGATAAAAAACTGTCTTGCGTACTTTGCAAAAACCACACGTACCTCCTATGTTCTCAAAATATGTAGTGTAGGTGTACCAATAAGGTAATACGACATATAACTCATATAAGTGTCGAAAGACATTTACAGTTATTACATTGTTGATATCGGCCAATAGGTGACGCACTGCTGTCACCTCTGTTCCTAATGACATAAAAATAAAGATAGGTCCCTAAACCGAATTCGTTATTCTGTTATAATTAGTAAATACCTAATATTATGGATATTCTTTCATTTTAGCCAAGTAAATCAAAACTAAAAAAAAACGTCTAATAAGTTAACGTCAATAATAATTAGTAATTAGGTACGTTTAGGTAAAACAATTGGTTGCCTGTAAAGTCAGTTTACGGACGATAATTTTACGTGATAACGTCATAAGAAAACATTGATGAAAAATTGCATGCTTTTATAATTTGAATTGAATTATATCACTAAATTATCATTATTTTGTTGTACGTCACAAAAAACCGTAAAAACGACATCTATGATATTTAGACATTTCAACCCCATCGCACCCCAACAGGGGAGATGGTATTTCCAGTCCGCCACATTGGATTTTAAAATCGTTGTTATTTTCGTAATCATCGTCCCAAAACAACATAGAAACAATACCCATGTTGATTTTCAGACTTGTCACCACATTTCCCCCTTTTAGGTGTGGAATTCTCAAAAAACCTGAAACACATATTTACTAATTTATCGTTATGTATACTCCAGTGAAGTTTCGAATAAAATAGTCGATCTAATCTTGTTTCCCCATACAAACTTTGGAGCCCCATTTCACCCCCTTAGAGCGTGAATTTTGAAAAAATATTTCTTAATGCACCCTTAGACCTCATAAGGAACCTACGTGCCAAATTTGGAACCTCTAGAACCAGCGGTTTGGGCTGTGCGTTGATATTTCGTGCGCGCAGCCGGCGTTCGGAATGGGACAATGAGTTTCGGCAATCGGTTGAGGGCCCCAACCAACTTAGGAAGTGATGTAAGGTAGGTACAATGAGTCACACTTTTTCGTGCGTGCAGCCGGCGATCAACGATTTATAAAGCCGGATTTTGTCTGTCCTGTTGTGTTGTGACGCATCAGAACGTTATCGGTTTCATACATTTAATTTGGTTGCGTTCACATTTATCTAATGCCGTCGTCGTCAGAGAAATGTGAACGCAATCATATTAAATGTATGAAACCGATACCGTTCTGCACGTCTATCATAGGACGGCCGCGACATACTCTCGATTTTTCTCGCACTATACCTCTTGTTCTAAGTGTTCTAATAAGAAAGAGACGGATAGTGCGAGAAAAATCGAGAGAGCTCACGCGCCGTCGCGTGATAGCCGTGCTGACGCGTCACAACACAAACACGATAGACAAATGTGAATCCGGCTTTAGACAATATCACGTCAAAAAAATTCGAACGCGTTGTAAACAGGTTTGAATAGAAGTTTGTTAATTCATTGAATAAGCAAGTTCATTTTGAATACGGTCCAGTGTATGGTAGAGTAGGGTACAGTCGAGTTCTCCATATCAATACAACCTTTCAAAAATATCTAAGCATGTGTTAAGACACGACCTAAGGGTCAGTAACCGTTTCCGTGCTTTGGAAGGCACGCTAAGCTGTTGATCCCGGCTGCTGTCTATGACAGTAGTCGTTAGGCCGAGCTCTAGCTCGGCTGTTAGAAGTGCGAAGGCCTCTAGGCCTTCGAACTTCTAACAGGCGAGTTACCCACTCACTTGACAAAAGGGGGGACAACTGTTACTCGCGTCCGCAGGAGCCACCTACCACAAGCCTGCACGTGTCCCCTGGGTGGTACTAAAGAGTGACAAACTTTAAAGGCCAAAATAATATATGCCATACGATTAAATAAATGTCAGTAACAATAAAGTCTCGGTATAGATATTTTAGAATGTTTGTGTGATAGATATTGGAGAACTCGACATACCTAATTTGGAAGATTGGGAAAAATAGACAATTCATTATTATCTTGACTCCATTTCATTATTATCTTGTAGTTTCTAGTTTCATAAAATCACTTTTATTTGAACCCTAGTTTTTTTTTTACAGTTATGCTTTAAGGATAGGTATTGCTTTGCTAATTTGAAATACTGGAAGAATATTTTAATTTTTTACAAAATAATGACCTTCACTAAAGTTGGTTAAATGATTATCCAGAGACAAATTCGGCATAGGTAGTTACTTCATTCGACTTTTTAGGGTCAGCTGCCGCTTCAATGGTTCTGGGAATTTTTTGGGGGCTTTTTCACTTAAGGAACATTTATTTTCAAATCAGCTGTATTTTGGGGAATATCATTATTTTTATTAAATAGCTATATTTTTTTAAATAACACGTTCATAGATCCTAACTCCAACCTAACCAAAAAAAATACTTAAAGCGCTCTCCTGTAAAATTAAAATAAAATTTCTACAGTGGTTTTGCCTTTCCACAGTCAATATATACAGCGTGTCTCTGACTTTGGGGCTATAAATGCAAATGTCAATTATGCTCCTTAAACGGAACTACTTTTGCTCTACAACTTTTCAAAAATACGTTCTTTTTATATTTTCATTATTCCATACAAATAAAATAAAATGTTCAATGTACATCATCCATTAGTTAGTTTTCATACTTGTCAGTGTCATGGATGTCAAATAATGAGGCCGTGTTTGCAATACATTGATGGTACAGTTAAAGTTCAAACGCGAATAAATTATAGAAATAATAGTTATTTTACAAAGTTGCGGAACAAAAGTGGTTCAGTTTCAGGACCGTAATGGACATTTGCATTTAAAGCCGCTAAGTCAGAGACACGCTGTATAGTACACTCCTGCCAGCTTCTACAAACAAAGTTGTAATGCAAGGCTTTATAGATTATGGTCACTATATTAGTAGCAAGGAAACTGAATCAAATCAATGGTTCAAGTGAAGTAACAGTGTTTAGACCTGGCTAAAAGCAGTGCACTAACTGTGGGAGGAGAGATAAACCATCTCACTCTAATCAGAGTGTGAGTGCAGTTAGTGCAGGGCATTAAGCCAGGTCTAAAGACTGTTAATAATGGTGGCATAAGTATCAATTAAGATCAATACTTCAGCAACTCTCTCATGACAAAGTACTTACATCCATTTTACAGATTTAGCTAAAGAATAGTAAGTAACATGTTTTTAGAGTAACCAATCACAAATCATAGAGCCGTGATACACATCTGATCTGATTTAGCTTCCGATAGACAGGACGGATTAAAACCTAATATCTTGTGCCAAAGCAGATCCCGGGCTCCTTCAGTTGGCTGTAAAGTTGTAAGTCTTCAGTATAGGGGATATGCCAGTGAAGGTCAGGATTGAGGAAATAAATTTGAAAATAACAATTCATATGGACTCAAGACTGCTTGCTGGCAACCTCATAGGTAATCCGAAAATACACCTACATCTCTCCAATGGAGTGCAGGTCTAAAAAGGTCCTATTATTATTATTCTGCTAGTGGCTTCCGGACTGTGTGAGCCCTTATATCACTGACCATCGCTGAATTCTTGGTCAAGTCCTGCAACTCGAAGAATTTGCAGGATAAAAAGGCCCTAAGAAGAGAATGTATTGGGATACTGCTGTAGCTATTATATTGACTGGGACATTATTAATTTATTAGAGTATATTAACTTAATAATTAACTGAATCGCACAAAATTCATTTACACAGTTCTTTAAGTAATTTGTAAATAGGTTTAAGTGAAATACCTACGTGTTACATACAGCTATGCCTTAAGCCGGGTCCGCTGCAACGTGTTTTCGATGTTTTTAACTGGTCCTCTCCCGCTTACCCATATATGGGTCACAGGTCTTATCTCCTGGACTCCCGCTGACCCACATATGGGTCACTTTTTTTCATAATAATTTGGACTCAATTATTATTATTTATCAAAATTCTAATTTAAACAACAACATGGAAACGTCCGGGACTGGAACACCTTTGACCTTTGAAGGTCACGGGATAAACATCTAACATGTTATCCGTCAGTTTCGGCAAACAAATAGGGTACATTGTTTTGATTGGCAAAACATGTTCGATGTTTGAAAACATCGAAAACATGGCGCAGCGGACCCGGCTTTAGGGGTTATTATTATTATACTTCAGTAATGTCGTTTTAATTTTATTTTAGACATTTTTATCCATTCACTGCTTTACCGACTGTTAAGTATTTAGATCATGCTCAGTGTGACGTTTCACCTTGGGTCTCTCAGGGTATACTCGTACAAATAAAACAACCATTGGGTGCTATTAGCTCAGGCGCGCAGACGTGACCTCGCTCACCGACAGCTAGCCGGCGACTGACTCGAGCTGTCGGTTCGCCACAGCACAGCTGCTGCCCTCGCATATATATTTGTGGTGGCTATACACCACATCTCTCCTTTTTTTACAAATTACATAATATTTTACAATATTACACTTTTACTTTAACGGTTTAGTCTACAAGTTTTCACCGAGAAATTAATAATTAGATGGTGCATTTTTATTCCACACATTCATAAAAATATCCTTATTTATCTAGAATAGAATTCAGGAATACCTTATCAAATTTACGAAAGCCTTGTGACTAAATTTAACTTAAGTGTATCTCTCTCTCTTTTTTTTCAATCAAATTCAAATTTCATTTTTGCAAATACACAAATTACCTTTATAACATTTACCTCTAGGAGGAGGATGTCACGAACATATAAGCTCTGAATAAATTATACACCGCTTATGATTATGATTTGTAAACAAGTGAAATTGAATATTCCTGCAATATTTTTTACTAAAATTATATTGTGAATAATTGTCAACCTTATAGTAATAGGGGTATTTCTTACCCAAATATTGGTAACATATGTACTAAAACTTGCCATTTTAGCAATCTATAGGATAAGGCGGTTTTTGAAACATCATAAGATATAATTTATTTATTTATTGTCCTAGCTATTCATTGAGATAATGCGGGCAGCATCTTTATCACAATGCCACCAGAGGCTGTTTTAAGATTTAGTTTAGTTATAACTTTTAACTTGGATTTTGATACTTCGCTTTTATTTTATTTCGTGGAAGTATAAAGTCTTAATTAGCAAAATAATATGTTAGCTAATACGATTGTAAAATTGAATAATAAAATTTCATGGCTAATTTTATAGCACTTTTTCCATTAATGCTTGTGCACCTATAAATGTCAGTAACTAACTACCACGTTCGGAAAGTTAGAAAGAAAGCCACGGGCAGAACCAGCGTAAAAACTCGACCAAGTATATGTATATACATACGATATGTAATTATATTCTTCTGAATACCTTTATTCAAGCGTCGATTAAGAAACTTTCTATTGGAAATTCCACTGTATAATAAGTGGATTTTTTGACATAACCGCTTTTATAATTTTTATTTGTTTTTTTTTATTAAATTAAATTATTGTTATATTATGTACTGACGATCCTTTTAGGTGAACTTTGATAACTATGACATACATTTAAATTAAGTGGACATAGTTATATTTCAATTGTTAGTTATTATTCTTCTAATTATTTTGATTGAATGTTATTGTATGTTATTGACGATCACAATAGGGATTCTTTTAAATTGACATGTAATTAATAATTTAATCTTATATTGTGAGCAAATGAATCTGAATCTGTAATATTAAAATATTAGTGTATTTTAATTTTACCATACTACGGTTTGGAAACCCAATTTATTTTTAACTTTTCTGGTAAATCACGCACACATGTATTGTAAGGTAGCTCCTATATATTTATTTTATTTATTTGCATACACACTACACGGCTCATATTTACCAATGTCTTACTAATTAGCATACATTATTAAATCTATCCAATGACACACCAATAATGATCACATTTACTTAATTTCATCTAAAATGACTACATTTTACCCACAATTGTATGCTGGACATGTAATTGGTTGATCTTGGGGCATGTTTTGAAGAGTCAACGCGATCCGACGGATTAAAATCCGATCCAGTCACCTTCATACAACTTTATTTTTTAGTTTCAGATATGTTCTCTGATTTTTTTTGGCAAGATGTTTATTTCTTATTTATAACTTAAAATTTGAAACATCATTAGGGTTACAATACCCCATACTTGATATCATAGTCATAGTATACCCTGAAGTATTATGGTTTAGTATCTATCTCACATTCGTTTATTTCCTCAGTGTTGGGTGAGACTAAGTTGCTAAATTCGCAGATTAAAATGAGATGAAGCTGTATTTCCTGTTTATATTATTCATTATTAAACTGATGATCTGATAAATTAAAACTGATGAAATATAGCAATACAAGCAAAACTATTTCATATATTTTTTTAATCTCAGTTCCATACATCGTCACAAAGTTTGGTATGGAAGTATACAACTTCTATTAATATGATTAGTTTGGTGGCCTTTTTCTGGTACCTATTACACTGCCACGTTTAACCTTTATTATTTTATGTAAGTATCCATTACTTCGTGTCATGCACTTGTAGAGATCGATATTTATTCCACAGAGGCGCACTAAATACCTTTTTTCCATACACATACACTTTTTAGCGTTTGGAAAAGTAGGTAGTACTAGTACTTGATGTCATCAAGTTGATGAGAAGAAACGCCAGTCTGTTCTCAGTTTTCAATTTTTGGTTTATGTAATTTTTCCGAAAAATATACATTATTCTATGATATTATAAACCAGGGACGGCTGTCAATTTACTAACTAGTTACCAGCCACATTGCACAACTGTAGCTAAAGCAATACTTATTATAAGAATATTAACTTATTCTCATTAAATTATTCCCGGCATTACTTGGCAAATGACCGGGACGTATTAAGATGAGGTCTTCAGTTAAAGAACTAAAATTTAAAGATAAGAACTTTTACATATTTGCTCTTGTCTAACAGTAACAGTCAAAAAATATTATCTGTATTTCTAATTTGATTTGGATAGCATTATTTAATTACGTTGACTGCTAGCACATAAATATGTTTATAAAAAATATTTAAAGCCGATTTTACCGTCCTTGCTCCAATACATATTTTCCAGATTGCCCTTGGCAATCTAACCATCAATAAAAAGGTATCTGAATATTTTTATTTTACTTCATTATTTTCTTGAGACCTCATCTCAATCAGCAATTATTTTGCTATACCCACCTTATGGGATTGGTTTGTAAAATTAGCACATGCCCTGTTTTTTTTTTTTTTTTTTTTTTTTTTTTTTTTTTTCCGCATTATGGACTTGCTTATAAACTAGCATACAACTTCTGAAATTTTACCCACATTATGGGTTAGCAACTGACGCTTGTACTAACTCACATCATGAGCAGAATCAATCATCTATTCATTTTCTTTGACTATTTATATGACATGCATTCCATGTCATAATTGTGTATCAACTCACATCATGAGCAAAATCAACTTTTTATTTACTAAGTATTTATGTGACATGCATTCCATGTCATAACCACATTTTGGTCTATTTATTTGCTATTTATGTGAAATGCATTTCATGTCATAACCACATTTTGGTCTATTTATATAATATTTGTGACATGCATCCCATGTCATAACCACATTTTGGTCTATTTATTTGCTATTTATGTGACATGCATTTCATGTCATAACCACATTTTGGTCTATTTATTTACTATTTATGTGACATGCATTCCATGTCATAACCACACTTTGGTCTATTTATTTGCCATTTATGCGACATGCATTTCATGTCATAACCACATTTTGGTCTATTTATTTACTATTTGTGACATGCATCCCATGTCACAACCACATTTTGGTCTATTTATCCACCATTTATGTGACATGCATTCCATGTCATAACCACACTTTGGTCCATTTATTTGCCATTTATGTGACATGCATTCCATGTCATAACCACATTTTGGTCTGTTTATTTCACTTTATGTTAATAGCATAACCAGATACACATCATATATCACCAGTCATGTGGAACTCGGGGAGATTTCGCTCTTTAGCACTTGGTGGGGGTGTGGTGCCTCTGACTTAACCTTGGTAATTTTGATTTAGAATACACGAATAATTTATGTTTCATAGTTACGAAATATATTCGTAACCACTAGATACATGTTATTATTAATGTACTACCACGGATAGCCGGTAAGGTTGTGCTTTCTTTAGACGTGACTAGAATTTACCGTTTAGACACTTATAGCCAAATAAGGATTTTATCAATTTATATAAATGCCGTTTGTATAATGTGATTATAATTTAAAACGATCATGTACTACGCCTCATTGATGGGCACGATCCTAATTATGATAATTATTATTCTGGCCTTTAATTTCAATCCACAAAACTATAGATAACAATTACCACTGCATAGGTATAGATGATTTCTTTATAGTATGATAGTAACGTTAATGTAATACCTACATTCCATATTTTTGTCCTGTCTTGGATTATTTCCCCACAGACACGGTACAGGAAATTATTCATGTATACCTCATCATACACTTCATATATACACATATACATCACTTTATGAACCTTGAAATATTTTACACCATATGCTCAATGGCACATTTTACACTGAGCGCGCGCTCCCAGGCACCCAGCATCCACATCTAAACACTTTTCTCCACCGTGGCACCCTTGTTGCTGTTTGGGGCTTACCTATTCAGTGTACCTATTAAATACGCTACTCGAATAAGTAAAACGCAGGTTTAGATACATTCAAACTCACACTTGTTATTATAATTAGTGCGATTTCACTTTTTTATTTTTTGAAAGAGGGTAGGTACTTGTATGTTTATCGGTCAATCAACTTTTCTTGTCCCTTAGCTTTTCTTCATGGCCAGCTACCACGACATGTGTACTTGGTAAATTTTCTTATAGCCAGAAACCGTATTTTAGCAGAAACATGGTTGTCTAGGGGACAAATACAACTTTCATACAAATCGGGGACATTCCACGTTCCTGGCAACTGGTGCAATTGCACCAGTCGAGGGCAAATTAATATCTGTTAATACAGTTGTCATTTAGTTTCACGCTATAATTAATTGAGTAAGGAATGCAACGACAGTTAGCAACAGCAACATCGTACTTCTCGTAATCCCCCTTTAGACAGCAAATAAGACGGGGAGGACACCAAAAAGTTGATTCACCTCTATGCTTTAATAAATACCTTCTGCTGTGTCGTTAAAATACTACGAGTATCCAAGTAGACACTTAAAGAAAACATAAACAACACAACACTAAATAAGTTGAGTTTTCGGCCCTATTGCTATCTCACTGCGAGACCAAGTAAAAGACTGCACCTGCAAGGCGCACAATATTATCTATAGATACCAATGCCAAAGTACTCCTCGTATTCTCATTTCTGTGTTGTCTGCCACTTTGCAAATGACCACCTTGATATAGTAAATCAACCAATAATATCATTCTCGTTAATTATATATGCAGAACTAGGTTACAAGTTACAACGACACACACGAAACACTGAATAAACACTCAACGAACGGTACACTGAATAGTTGTTATGCCTCGACAACTTTTATTTTATTGACACACACGGGCTCGTACTTGCCTCTTCCTTTCGTTTTAGCGTTTTTAAGAAACCCAAGGAATGTTTTAAATATGGTTTGTCACTTACTCGAGGACTCGTCGCCAATGTGACGTTTCACCTTGGGTCTCTCAGGGTATACTCGTACAAATAAAACAACCATTGGGTGCTATTAGCTCAGGCGCGCAGACGTGACCTCGCTCACCGACAGCTAGCCGGCGACTGACTCGAGCTGTCGGTTCGCCACAGCACAGCTGCTGCCCTCGCATATATATTTGTGGTGGCTATACACCACACTCAGAATATTATCAAATCATAAAAGAACGACGTCGTCACGTTGGGTAAGGTAACTACGCAGTTAGCCAACGTGAATTAATCGATATCGGCCCAGGATGTGTACCTAATTTAGCTGGAATACAGACTGTTATACTAACAATGAAGTCATAGTAGTCCTAAATCGAAAATGAAATACATCGTTTCTTATTATTCAATTCTTAACTAACAAAATTTAGACTAAATAGACTTACTGTTTGAATCGGTTCTGCTTTTACCGGAATATGACGTGTAGGACATATTTAACTGATTAGCAATCACTTTTAAGTCGCAACAGCACTTCAAAAACGCGTAAGGTAGTATATTCTTCTTTTAAAATCTTAAAATCTCTTGAACTGCACGTGCACGGCAGTCGACGTACGATACGATCAATAAACTAAAATGACAACACAAGAACACTAATACGCATTACGCATTACGCATGAACGCACACACGCACAGCGTAGGGCAAAGGCGTAGGCTGGCTGTTAAAAGCCGTTACACACCAAGCAATTTGTCACAACAACTTGCTCTAGTTTGGATGATAAGGAGACGCTACACGGGCCGATGTCGGCAGGACTTTTATTCACTGAATCGTCTTTAGACTGAATTACTGTATTGTGTGAATATATTCATTGAAAATTATACAAATTTAGTATTTTGGTTCAGGTTCCTAAAAGAGTAAGTTGGTATAGTCACTTAAGTCACAGAATAAAGAATACAAGTACTTAAATGTATTAGAAAATGTCATCAATTGTATTTGTTGAAGTGAAAACTTCTTTAGCGGCGCTGAGCACTTTTTGGGATGGGGAAAAATTGTTAAACTCGCGACAGATTTTTGTGACGTCAGATGCGTAGGTCACGTGCACGTAGGATGGTGAGAGAGATTCGGGACGAGACTTGGGGGCGGGGGGAAAACGGGGGTTTGACTAGGGGCACATAGTTCTAAGTTGTACTTTATTGTTGACAGCATAAATGCAAATTCCATTTTGTTTTGTCAAACTTTATATTTTGCTGTTAGCCGATTCGACTTCATTCAAAACTGAACGCTATTTGTAAGACAATAAAGCCGTCAAACACTTATAACACACATATTCTGCAAATATATTTATAATTTTGTCCTCGCGTCCTTTACCGTTTTGCTATTGAGAAAATTCGAATAGTTCGAATTTGGACGTTATTCCTAAATAAATAAAGCTTTGAAAAATATTTGGCAATGGCAAAAACAAATAGGTATTTTATTTAATCGTCCCCTTCATCAATTTTGCTGAGTTAAGTTGAACTATAGCGTACTACTAATAAGGTTGTTATTAGATATATTGGCACGCAAGTTTTCACTTCTGCCGGCACTCCCGGAGTGCAACCCGGACTTTTTTATATTTAAATTAAATCGGTGAAGATTATACCTAGAAGTATCAGAGTGATAACAACAACTTATAAGTAATAATGCATGTTGCATAGCATTATAATTAGCTAAAACGAATTTATAATCCATGAATACTGCAGGCTGTCCGTTGTTCGGCTCGTGTGGATGGATCAATGATGTAATATAATAAAATCGGCCAAGTGCGTGTCAGGCCACCCGCAGTGTAGGGTTCCGTAGTTGCCTGTCTTTCTTAGTTACCTACATCGACACGCGCGCGCCAAGTTGGTTGCGTAGGCCGAATTTGTACGAAAGTTGGCCTTTCTATACTCTGTTTTTTTTAGCATTAGAGAGACCTTTGCAGAACGAGATATAAGGTTTTTTATCGGGCACATTCTGCGGATCGAACAGTGAATACGAGTTAATAAATATGACGTATTTATTATCATGTTTTATTAATACATACATTACTCAGTGTTGTGAACAGATAAGAAACATAATACACTCGCGGTCAAAGAAACCGGGTCAGTGACGAAAACCTCAATATTTTGTAAATCGTTGGTCGTATCTGCATGAAACTAACTCTGTTTTATAGAGAATTTAATATCCTTCTAAATCCAACCTTCAATGTTCTACGTAGTAACTGGAAAAAGGTTTAATTGAAAAAAAAAACCATTTAGGTACTTATTTGAAATTGCGTTCATTTTACTTTTGCTTGTTTTTAAGCAATTGTTTTCAATCTGTCAAAGAACTATGATAAAAGGCTGTCATTGTTTTATTTTGTGGTCATTCTTGAATGTCTATCATGCCGCTAACACGAGATGAATGTACTCGTATCATCACTATGTTAGAAGAAGGAAGAAGTCAGAGGTATACAGCGAGAAGAACAGGTGTGTCACTTTCTACAGTGCAGCGAGTCCTCCAACGTTACCTACAAACTGGGTAGAACCTTAGAAGACCAGGAACTGGCAAAACAAGATGTACTACAGCTAGAGAAGATCGATTTATTGTTACAACCATGCTCCGAAATCGGCACCTCACAGCAGTTGAAGTGAAAAATCAGCTTTTAGAGACCCGAAGGGACGGCATCAGCGAGCGGACTGTCAGGCGGCGGCTCAAAGAAGCAAATTTGACCCCACATAGGCCGGCCAATGGCCCAAAACTTGAAAGAATACATCGAACAGCAAGACGACTTTATGCCCGCGATCACAGATACTGGGGTGACGAAGATTGGGCAAGAATTTTGTTTTCCGATGAATCCAGATTTATGCTCTATGCAAATGACGGGCGGCAAAGAGTTTACAGACGGCCTGGTGAACGTTTTATTCCAGCATGTTTTGAGGAAAAAGTGGCGTTCGGCGGTGGGTCAGTCATGGTTTGGGCTGGAATCTCTTCAGAGAGTCGCTCGGAGTTAGTTTTAATAGAAAATGGCTCATTAACGAGTGCAAGATATGTAGAAGAGATTCTTAATGAGCATGTCGGCCCATACTTAATTAATATGGGTGGAAATTCTATGTTTATGCATGACAACGCCAGGCCACACACAGCTCAAATTGTCAGAGATTATTTTTTGGAGGTTGGTATCAACTGTATGAACTGGCCCTCGAGGAGTCCGGACTTAAATCCGATTGAGCATGTATGGGACGAGCTTGGGAGGCGTGTAAGAGCTCGAAACCCCGCCCCAGCTACACTTAATAGAGACCTGAAACAGGCGTTAGTGGAAGAATGGGACAATATCGCGCAAGAACGCATAAAGAACTTAATAAACAGCATGCCGAATCGTCTAGAAGCTGTAAGAAGAGCCCGAGGAGGCAATACGAAGTATTATTTTTTATTTTTTGTGTTGTATGTGAAGTACCTACTGCTTATTTTTGTACGTAAAATTGGTTGATTTTTTGTTTCCTATGTAATTTTATTAAACAAAAGAATTACGATTCCACCATTTGATGTTATTTAATTCAGTATAAAATTATCTACAATATGCAGTTTAATTCATGTCCCTAGCTTTATTATTTTAGGAGATATTACAGATTTTCGTACTGACCCGGTTTCTTTGACCGCGAGTGTATTAGTTCATTTATATTCTAAGATGAAAAGATAAGAATTTTAATAAATTGCGTTTGCAATTTTTCATGGAAAGGTTGTACATTAAAAAACCTAAAGAGGCAGAGTTCTCACACAATGGTCTATTTTTAAACGTCACTGTCACTATCTGTCAACTATCAGACTATCACTCATGTGGGTTTTTCATTCGAGTTCATATTATTGTCGGATGAGTCGGTTGTGATTTCTATTTATTTTATTTCTATTGCCGCCATCTTGCTTATAAACACTTATTAACTTACAGTTTTGCCAACAACTTAGTAATAAATGTGAAAACTATGCGTTCAGCTATCGGTAAATATCAAATAATATGTACTCGTATGTACACATAAGTTCCGAGAAATTCAGTGGTATCGGTCGAAATCGAAGAAGGAAGGTTTACGACCACTGCTTCTTTGTTTACCCGTTTGACAGATAATTCTAATCTTAAAAAAAAAATAGTATAAGTCTATTACCTACTCGTTAACTGAGTGCGACAGAGAAGCAATATCTTGCTTGGCCCATCAAAGAATAGTATAACCCATGACGGGAGGGGTCGTGATGAGATTCGTAGGCAGATTTTGATAAGGTTTATGGTTTTGAAATTACTATAAAAGTACTTACCTATAGTGCAAATATATGTCTTGATTAGTGTCGCCAGAACGCTCGGCTCTTCATACAAACGTAGTTTGGCCGTCATTTTAAAACGGCAATCTGGAACTGAGACGTATGTTTTCACTATCTATTATATAAAAATCGAAAAACCAGAACGGGATTAAACACGAAGGAACGTACTCCAGGCAAAATACGGTTTTGAAAAACATTAATTTATAATAGCGTTTTTTTTGTTGATTTCATTTGAAAATGTTATTCTAAGATGATTTAGTCAAGAATCCGACAAACTTTCCACCCGGAAGTAATTATGTAGATTTAAATGAAGCATGCATTATCTTTTTTTGTACGATTTATCTTGAATATTATAGAGCAAATGTAAATGAACCAAAATAAAGACAAAAACATTTATTAATATTTTTACTGACTTTTTAGAAGCCAGTTAACTTATCATTTTTTCGATGTCTGAAATTTTGTCGGATTTTGTCGCTGGGTAACTATTTAATTGATAATATATCCGTTATACATAAAAAATAAGCTATTATAAATTGTTTCCAAAATTGACATTTTTTCCATACAAGTTGTCAGTTCATTGCCTGGACTAACGAGCGAGATAGCGCCTTACAACACTACTTACACGATCTCCGGCGTCACGTTTCTCAAAAACAACGCAAGTAACACGAGAAATAAATTTTAGAATCAATTTTCTGGATATTACCTTAGAATAAAGAGCATATCCCGGTTCTGTTGCGTATTTTTTCTACAATCACGACAATTTGAGCCGCCGGCCATTGTTCGGCAATGTTTCGGCACAGTTTCGGCTAACGTTCGGATCGGTCTCGCTTAATAAATTACGTTTAAGTAGACGCTTAAGCCCTGCTTAGACTGTAAAACCACGGTTTGTGATTAAAGAAATGAAATCCGTCTACTTCGCACAAGTGCTAAGCTAAGTATAAGTTTCGATCTGCAGCACATGTCTGATAATTGTCGTTTGGATTCCGGATCCGGTTTTCATCTTTCTTATTGACAAATAATTAGGACGTTATAACTTAGGCGGTACCTTTAAAAGATAGAATAAAATCATATTCATAGACTTGCTCTACTAAGTTTGCAGAAAAAAGTTGGACAGTGTCATCAGCGTATGAAATTATTTTTCCACAGTCGATTTTACGATTACAAGGGTCATTTATATAATTTAAAAACAGCGTAGAACCTAGAATACTTCTCTATGGGACCCCAAAAGAGGCATTATTAAGGTCAGGACTCATTAAATTGTCTATTTTTGTGCGTTGCGTGCGGCCATCTAAATAAATAATCTGCAAATAACTTGAGCTGCGTACCTAGGGTCATTTCGCCGGTTAGCGACCACCTAATTTCATGTGCCGGTGGGCGACCACTTAAGCCGAGTTGGTAGACTGAAAGGATATTTTCTCGGTTTTTTATTAATTTCTATTCTAAAACAACAAAAAAATGCATGTACAAGTAATTGTCTCAATAGGGTGTGTAGAATTGATGTTATCTTCAATAGAAAAAACCTTCTCCTTCAGGTGGTCGCTAACCGTCTAATTCCTAATGATTCAAGCTTGTGAAACAAGATGGGAACGGAGACGGTATCGAAAGCTTTCAGCAAGGTCAAGGAAGATTCCCAATGTCTGATTACCCTTGTCTAATTCTTGCACTAAGTAGTCGGTCAATTCGAGTACGGCGTCGGCAGTTGATAGTTTCGACCTAAATCCAAACTGACTGAGACAAAATACCGCGGCTCTCTATTGATGATTATTGTTGTGTAACTATAAATGTTTGTACATAATACATTTTTTTTTTTTTTTTTTTTTTTTTTTTCGTCTGGCTTTCTCTAGGATTAGCCAAAGTCACGTTGAACATAATACATTACGAAATACATTAATAAAAGGCAAGGTGTTTAGTCTGATTTATGATTACTCTTTGTCCATTAACAGCAAGTCAAGTGACAGCAGGACGGTATGATAATTTCTGGGGGCGAAATAGAGACAAGTATATGTTTCTCTGCATCGTACGTTACGACACATTTACTTGTCTCTGATTCGCTCTCGGAAATAATCATACCGTCCTGCTTTCATTTGACATTTATTATTAGTGTGTAATTGAAATATTCGCAGTTCTTTCATGTGTGCGTAAGCCTGGCCGTTTTTAAAGGCGGCATTTCATATAGACAACAAATCTATCTCATTATTGGATTGATACGTGTCGGAAGCACGGTGGCCAGCCAAATCAACGTCGCTCCATATCAGATTGTCTATGACCTTGCTTGGCAGTCCCCAATTTTGCTCGTGTGGCGTCTCCTACCCTACAGAGCAATACATACGTTTCATTCTAACTTTCTATTAGAGCAAGTTAGGGTGACAAATTGCATCGTTTGTATCCAGCATAAAAATCATTTGACCGTAACCAGTCGTATTGCGTAGTATAACAATGCGGAACTCTCTACCCACGCGACATTAAGCCTTATGGTGGTCTTATTTATTTATTTATTTATTTTATTTATTTATTTTATTTCAATATAGCAACTATTTTTACAGGTTAACCTAATGCAATAGCGCCTTAAATACTTAATTGATTTAACCTAATTATTATACTTGCACAAGACACACAGACACACTTTAACAAATTCGGACATTGAACAATGAAAAATATCAGTTTGGTCAGCAACTAGGTTTAGTGTGTGTACGGCTCGACTGAGAGGCGCTTTACGAAGCAAGTTGGTTCTGCCGCTCGGCTCCACCAGCAGCCGCGGCCGCCGCCGCCGCCCCGCGTACCCGTCCGGCACACCCAAACCTAACTGCTGCAATATACCCGGGTTGCAGATAAGACCCCGTAGAACTCGGACTAGGTAGCATGCTAGTGACATATCCCTACGCGTTTCCAATCTATTGTACCCTACCATGCCTATGACGAAGTCTGTAGGATACATCAAAGGATAGAAAGGGTAGATTCCATACCGTTTCCAGTACAGATACCTGGTAAACTTATTCTGTATCCTTTCTACCATGAGGATATACTTTTTCTCGTGTGGTCCCCATACTGCAGCATTGCACTCTAGTTGGCTTCTCACAAGAGCATTATACAGCGCTGAAACGGCTTGAATGTTTTTAAAGCACGCTGCCCGCCGAAGTACGAAACCGAGGATTCTAAATGCTTTTTTACAAATGCCAACTATATGGTCCCTGAAGTATACATATTATAAAACTCTTGCGTGACTAATCTATTGACAGACAGCGCACAGCCTAAACCGCTAAAGATATAAGTAAGCATATATAACATATATTCTTTACAGTACATGCACGTGTACTAAGAAATGATTTTTCGAAATTCTACCCTTAAGGGGGTGAACTAGGGAACGAACCGTTGTATGGAAATCGTTCATTCATTTAGAAGTTATAGGTAGACTTGAATCTTTGTATGAAGGTTTCTTACTAAAAAGCAAAACAAATGATTTAGCTTTGCTATAAAAATTCATCCCCTAAGGGGGTTAAAAAAGAGTTGAAAGCTTGTATGGTAAACATGTCGTTTTTAAAGTTAGCCGTTTAAAACTTCGGTCACAAGCTCCTTATGTATATATTATGTACTTACAGTCAAAAACATTGATATGGGATTTATTTCTAATTTATCCCTTGAAGGGGTTGAGGTAGCGGTTGAAAGTTCACATTTTAGGGCCGGTTCCAATAATCAATCCACCGATAGTTTTCCTTACCGGCAGTTACATTTTGATAGATTAACCGTAGAAAATGTGTCAAAATGTACCTAACTGTTGGTAAGGAAAACTATCTGTGGATTGATTATTGGAACCGGCCATTAATGATAAACTATGGCTAGAAACATAAAAGCAGGACAGCAGCTTTCTTTTATAACATGTAAATCTATACAGATTGTTTTTTTAAACTTGCCCCCTAAATGGTTGAAATAGGAGTTGTACCGAGAAGACGTTCTTTTAAAATCTTAGTAATTTGGAAGTTTGTATATACGTTCTTTATTTATAAACCAGATAATTGACATACTTAAGTAGGTAGCGTTTTCATCAAAATTATTTCCCTAAATAATAAAGTATTTCAGCGTTTATGAAAATTCTACCCCTAAGGAGGTCAAAAGGGGGTGCAAAGTTTGTATGGGGAAATCTCATTTTTTTTAAAGCTAGAGATTTGAAACTTTGTGAAAGATTACTTATTAAAGTACAAAAAAGCACTTCCAGCGTTTTAGAAAATTATATTCCTAAGGCGGTTAAAAAGAGGTGAAGAACTATTATAAAAAAACAATCTTTCACCGTTTTGGAAAAATCACACCCCTAAGTCAAATCAAATCAAAATATTTATTCAGCAAATAGGCCACAAGTCAAAATGTCTATCTATAGGCTGTAAATAGTATGAGTACATTATTCATATTAGAATTAACTAGGTAAATCAAAGTTTACATGTTAAGGGGTTAAAACGGGATCAAGGTTTATATGGAGACTAAGAAAATGTTATGGTAAGAGATTTGTAACTTCGGTCTTAGCGTGTATGTTAAAAGACTACAAAACTGTTTTCAGAGATAGGGGGTTTAAAAACCTTCATCCCCTAAATGGGCTGAAAGGAGTTGGATGTTTGTACGGGGAACAAGACAATTTTAAAGCAAGGGATCTGTAACTTCGGTTAAAGACTAGGAAACTAATTTCGTTTCTTAAATTCTTAAAATTCATCCTCTAAGGTGGTTAAAAAGGGCTGGAAGTATGTATGAGGAACAAGTAATATTTGAAGTAAGGGAATTCTTAGGTCATACATATACTATATGGTAAGCCATTTATTAGTCAAAATACATAATCGGACTGCTAGCACATAAGTAGGTTAGGTTCAGTTAGAACCACGACCCTTACAGAACCGAACAGCTACCAGAAATGTAGGTTAGGTTAGGTTCGAACTGCGATGCTTCTATAACCGAAAAGAATGTAATGTTTCATTAAACTTGCGGATTATTTTGTTAGTTGAAAAAGTTTATTTTGGATACTTAATCAAAATAATTTATTCTCTAACCGTTAAATGGGGACGGTAGATGGAGATAGAAAGTTCTACGTCTTTTAGCATTATATAAGTTTGTTTACAGGTACCTAGCCCGAACTAACGCGAGTAAAACTATGTAGTGGACGGATTTAGGCAAACATTTCCAGTTATGTAGCTTTCTTTAATACATTATGAAAAAATATACAATTTAAGAAAAAACGTCTGTTGATGATTCTTAAGATATTATATTTGTAAAAACGGAGTTTTCAATTGCAATTTTGCAATTTAAACTAATCGCACCTTATACGCTTAATCATCCCTGAACGGATTTAGATGAAATTTTGCGTACAGATAATTTGAGACCCTTGGAAGGATATAGGATAGGTTTTATCTCGGAAATCATCCCTTAAGAATCTTAAGATGGTAGAACTTTTTTTGGGTCGGCGATAGTTAAGGTTCCGCCCAAAACAATTTTATAGCAATCATTTTTCTAAAACGGTTACAAGTTCTACGCGGACGAAGTCGCGGGCAACAGCTAGTTTAATTATAAAAACGTTTCTAAGCGGTGTCAACCCTAGCGTCGATTGGCGTCGAGCGGACCGACCCGCCCGTTCAAGGTCGCTCCATTGTTAAATTTTGTAGGCATGCAAAACCGTAGGTAGGTATTCCCGTATTTATTTGGTCTTGAGTATCTGTTCGTAGAACTATTATATAATCTGTGGCTAGGGATAGTAGGGATGACACTGCTTAGAAATGATTTTATAATAAATAGTTAAGTGAAATAAAAAATTGTCTACAATTGCTTCACCTTAGTTAACGTTTGCCATGTTACCTATCTCTCACTCTGTCTATGGTTAGATAGGACATACGACGGTTAGAATGTACAGTCGAGGTCAAAGATATCTTTACAATTGAGTGTTACAAAAATACTTTTACATTTAAATAAGTTTACACACTATATGACAAAGACATACTTACATACAACGCACATGACAGTTTCATCTCATCAAATCGGTTTATCCACTTGAGAGCTACGACGCCACAGACATACGTTCAACTTTATAACACCCCTCTTTATGCGTCGGGAGTTAACGTTTTCGACGTCGTGTCAAAGACAAAGGTAACTCAGACGCCACGTCACTGTAGTTTCAATTATTTTATGCATGTCCATGCTGCTCAGTGATCTGTGCGGATATATCCCTCATTGGCTTCATAAAGGTTTTTAAACCTCAACGAATCTTCCTTTTACTTTACTTTTGCGATCTGTCAGAATAAGATATTAAGAACCCGCCAAATGACAGACAGTTACCTAGACATGGCAAAACTATAAGGGTTTCCTGTTGAAAAGGGAGCTAGTATAAAAACGATTTTAATAAAATCCTCCTTTTTTTGAAGTCGGCTGAGTCAAGTCGAAATTGATAACAATAATAAGACGCAAATGATGAAATTAAGGAAGAACCATACCATATGACAATTCAATGTAATTATTCAAATTAAGAACAGTTCAATCAACCTGTAAATATATTTATGTAGCAATAATAAGTGTAAGCAAAATAAAAGTACGCTCGAACGTGAAGTTTCAAGTGCCACTGCTAATGTAAACTTATTTAGGGCACATTGACAGGAAATCTTATTTTGTAACATGCAATGTAAACCTATTATGTCACAATGTGTGTAAATGTTTCTATGGAAGACAGCTAGTAAACAGAACTTTGGTGCATTAAGTGAATAGATGAAACTGTCATGTGCGCTGTAAGTATGTTTCTGTCATGTAGTGTGTGAACTTATTTAAATATAAATATATTTTTGTAACACTCAATTGTAAAGATATCTTTGACCTCGACTGTACCTACCTATTAATCTACCTCATACTCATACCTATTACAAAACGAAACCTTTTGTGAAGGTAAAGTAACTTAATTCAAATATGCTATCCCGATCTACGTTATTTATTACGTTACTATATATAAATAACGTAATATTGTATAATAGTTTGAAAGCAGCATGACAAACTTGAAATTAGTCACTAGGTATAGTTTAGTTGTTTTAATGAAAGGTATTATTTTAAAATATTCTGATTACGTGTTTCATCCTCGCGAGTACAGTCGACTACAAAGAGATAATATGGATACGGCCAAAGTTACAAAAATATGTAGACACAACTTTATTACCTTAACATTAAGGTCGTGTATACATATTTTTGTAACGTTGACCGTATCGATCTCTTTGTAGTCGACTGTACATTCCAGCCCTTCCAAAAAGTCATAAGTTCCTATAGCAAAGACGATGGTTACGCCCTTTCTTAGGCCGTGCAAATCTTACTAAGCAAACTATTATACCTACCTACTAATTGCTATTAGACAGGGATAAATATAAACATGAAAGCGAAGAAAACAAAGGACATAATGGTAGTGGCGGAGTAAACTAGCCGGAGGCTCAGGGTAGGTATACAGTCGCCATCAGAATCAGATATATCGGATCGGCCAAGGTGCTCACAAATATCTGAATACGTCTCTAACGACAATAGAGACGTGTTCAGATATTTGTGAGCACATTGGCCGCTCCGATATATCTGATGGCGACTGTACAAAATTATCGAAACTCGAGCAGGCCTTCATTCCTAATGTCAACTTCAAGGCGCGAAGTACCTACGAAGTTATAATACCACCTTAATACTGACGTGCTTGATAATTTAATGTTTATAAAAAGCCCGTACTGTTTTGATTTAATACATACCTACCTACATATATACCTACTGATAAATATAAATACTGACAAACCAGCACGGCTATCACAAGACGGCGCGCAAGCTTTCTCGATTTTTCTCGAACTATCCGTCTCTCTCTTATTAGGCAACTTAGAAAGAGACGTATAGTGCGAGAAAAATCGAGAGAGCACGCGCGCCGTCTTGTGATCGCCTTGCAGTATCGTGACAAATACTCAGCTTAATCTTGCAGAAACTCAAATAGACTTTATGGCTGAACGCGAGAACAGCGCTATGCCATGCCAATAAAAAAAAAAGACCGGGTTGCACTCCGGGAGTGCCGGCAGAAGTGAAAACTCAATAACATTGTAACAGTTTTTCGATCAGGTCACGTCACATCTTACGGTGTCACCCTAAAAATGAATTTGACGCAAATTTATAAACAATTATCAATTATTTTAGGCGGACGGGCCGCGGGCGCGTTGGGCGCGAAGGGCCGCCGGCTCGCCCGTCGGCGCGCCGACGGGCGGCGGCAAACACAATACCAACTTGTTTTTGCCATTGCCAAATATTTTTCAAAGCTTTATCTCTTTAGGAATAACGTCTAAATTCGAACTATTCGAATTTGCAAGAACAGCAGACGGCGGCTGTGACCAAAATATCGATTTGTTTTTGCCGTTGGTAAATATTTTTCTTAAGCTTTATCTCTTTAGGAATAACGCCCAAATTCGAACTATTCGAATTTTCTCAATAGCAAAACGGTGAAGGACGCGTTGGTTAAAATTACAAATTTATTTGCAGAATATGCTATTGCAAAAAGTATTTAACGGCTTTATACTCTTACGAATAGCGTTCAGTTTTGAATGAAGTCGAATCGGCTAGCAGCAAAAAGTGACCTCCTTCACACCTGACGTCACAAAACTCTGTCGCGTATTTAACAATTTTTCCCCATCTCAAAAAGTGCTCAGCGCCGCTAAAGAAGTTTTCACTTCAAAAAAGGAAGAGAGTCAGACTTTTGACGTGTGACGTTATTTTGTTGAAATTTGTTGATACATTTATTGAAATTACGCCTATTTACGAAGTTTCCATATTAGAATCGATTATTTGTTTGTGCTTTAGATTTTAATATGCGTATTGTGAAGGTCTATCACAACACCAGATCGAAATGATTACTGTCGGATAGTTATGGAAAGCCTGCCATTTTAACGTCACTGACAGTTGACAGATATGGCGGCTACGAATTCAAGCAGATTAAATGAATAATTGAATGAGGTCAAATGTTCCCGAAAATTAATTACTTAATCGCCGCAGTCAGATAAAAACTATTTCAACGGAAGCTAGAATATAAATGTACTTGTAGAAAAAGTTTCATGTATTTCCGTTCATGGGAAGCTGAGATCATTCGGGACAACTCAATGCTTAGTTTGATACTGGCCGTTTCTTTTTTAATTTAAAGATTTATTATAACTGGATGGTGGTTCGCCGACCATATAATAATCGTTTTCCCAAAGTATCACGTGACAAACTAATTTCTCAAATTATTCTAGTTTAATACAAGTTTATTCTATGAAATGGGGAATTTCGCGCAAATGAAAAGCCAATTTATGAAAGATTGTTAGGTTAGGTTAGGTTAGGTTAGGTTAGTTAATCTGCGAATGTCAAAAAACGTTTTGTATGGTTGGTGAACCACCTTAAAGGGGCCCCTGTAAGTCTATTTTATTTTTTCGTTTTCGATTCCAAGCACATACCTACCTATAAGAGCTAGCGCACAAAACGCGAATAAATAACCGTAAATCAATGTGATATGGTATCATTCTCGGTGAGATATAATTCAATATCTACGAGTTAAAGGTCACTAAATTCCTGGAATGTTGACAGTAAAGAGTAATTTATTGAATAGATGGACTCGGACGTGCGATAACAGGTTTAACATGACGATACACTTAAGGCGGAGTTTTTATAAACTATACCTAAATATGTACAGTCCACCCATTTACACGAAAAAGATACATGTAAAAATAATACAAGTCTTAACAGGCAGGCAGGCGCTCGACCAATACCGACTGGTCATTTAACCAGTGTTGCCGTGAGCTTCGGATACATATAAAATAAATAAATAAACATTGAGGGATAATCTCACACAAATCGACCTAGTCCCAAACTAAGCAAAGCTTGTACTGTGGGTACTACACGACGATGTTCATACTTATATTGATAAATAAATACTTAAATATTGACTCGGGAACAAATATTCGTGCTCATCACACAAATAAATGCCCTTACCGGGATTCAAACCTGGGTCCTCCGGCTTCGTAGGCAAAGTCACTACGTGGTCACTACCAACTAGTCTAAACTGGTCGTCAAATATGTACGAGTATATAATAGCTTACAACACCCCTCGTTTTCGTAAGGGGTTAAAAATTGAATTTTTGGTGCAAGCTTTTGTTGCCGTCTGTACTTTATTTACAGTTAAGTACTAACTATCTACTAATTGAGTGTGTCGGTTCACTAATGTTTGACCAAAAAATTATTGACAAAAGTTCATTTGACAAACAACGTTTCACCTAATGATCATTTGGCAAACGAGACATTTGACAAAAGTATCATCTTACAAAAACTCACTTAGCAAATGATCAATTCGCAAACACTACACTTGGTAAATGGATTAAATAATAAAATGTCAATTGACTTTTTTTCAATTCACCAAATAATATGATTCGCAAATTAAGCATTTGTCCAAATGTCATTTAACAAAATGTACAGGTAAGTTACAAGATTAGATTGGTATTAGTCAAAAAAATAGTCGGTTCTGGAGCTTCGCCGGCCGCTGCCGCGGCACGCTCGCTTCGCTCGCTCGGCTCGCGCGCTGTATGTTCGCAGTTCAACCTAACACTCCTCCTCGCTTCGCTCGTCGTTGTACCTAACGGAGACCTAGGTTTTTTCCATGATTACTCTATTTGCCTTTTTACGTGACGCATAGTATACCAAGGGTATTTCCATTGTGTCTAGATGTAATATATCAACTAATACTTATATATATTCCTTTCAGGAAAGTCCAGAGTAGTGGCTTCCAAAATTATTATAATCGATTTCTGGTCATTTAAAATTATAAATAATAATAGTATTAATATCTTAATAAATAATTATTTTCCGAATAATTTGTATTAATTTGACCCAAGCCATATATATATAATGAGATTTATTAATAAACGAACCACTTGTCTTATAATATATTGTACCAAACGTTTTTAGACCAATAGTAGTTTTGTCTGATAACAGTGATAACTCAGTTGCTAAATGTTCGTTTAGTCAAATAATTATTTATAAAATGTAAATTTAACTGTTGATCATTTGGAAAAGTGAGTCATTTGTAAAATGACTAGTAGTAAAATGATCAATTGGCAAAACATTTTTTTGCAAAACGTTGTTTGTCAAGTGTAATTTTGCCAAATGACTTTTGGTCAAACGGCAGGACACCGAGTGTGTCCTAATAAAGCCAAACACGATACATATCTTGTATACAGTAAATGTTTACGAAGCATAAACGTCCGCTAACGAAATTCTAAAGCCTCCCGTGGCCTCCCTTCCTAAGGTGCAATTAGAAGAGTGGAAGAGATTGAAAGATTCGTTGCCACTAGCGGGGCCCACGGTAGCTCAGTTGGATATTTAAAAGCAATGGGCGGTTTCCAGACGTCGCGGGTGCAAATCCCGCTCGTGGTGGGTAAATTGTAAATTTTCCACTTTGATCGAAATATGTTGTATAATTGTGGAGTTAGTTCCTATCCGCCTTCCAACTTTAACATGATACTTACTTTATAATCGGTATCTTAATATTGTTTTGAGATCCAAACTAAGCTTGTATGTACATTTTCATCTCAATGTAGGTAGGGGATAACAAAACTGCTTTAAAATTCAGTTGCAAGATTTGACCCGAATAAACACATGCATCGCAAGTTAAACAAAAGCAAACGTGAAGGCACTTAACACACACCCTTAACACTTCATATTGTACTCGCAATTTCTACTCCAGTTTAACGTTCACCGTATCAGAAGGCAGGCTGATACAAGCACACACATTTATTCTCTCAATTCTTTAACCATCTCATATTCATATTGTAAACAGTTTTCAAATCGCGTTGATTCGAAGCCACCACTATGTTGATATTCGCTTCTTTCATTATGGTACTCACTGTCAGTGCGGCTACTTGGTTACCTCGCACTGTGACTGCCCCTAGCACTGACTACCACTGCACATCTCTGTTACTGGGTAAGTGAATTATATGTATATGTGCCACGCCAAAACGCCACATATTTTTAAATTAGGCTGCTACCCAGTTGGTTGTGCGTAGTCGATGTTGTGTCAGAAAGCTAAGATAGTAGGTACAGACTCTTTACTGCACGCTAAAATTTCAGTGGGAGACAAGAGGTTTAACATTGGTATAGACTTAGGCCACAAATAGTGGATTGAAACCCTTGTCTATCATATTGTATCAGATATTTTGCTCCAAAACGTAATGAAAGTCATCTGATTTAAACATTACGAGTTTTCGTGATTTCTATTTTTTATGATCATTTATTTATTTATTATTTATTTATTTATTCCATACAATTTCACAGCATTACGGTAGTACCAAAGCACTGTGAAACAAAAGAAATACATATACAGGGTGTTAACGGGGTCATGATCCGGAATGACAAAAAGCGAATAAGATGATCATACTGAACAACCTTTCCCATGGGACCAACAACGAAATCGCAAAAAAAAACCAGGTATTCCATACATAACTCTCAATTAAATCGCAGTTAACTCACAGTTAACTCTTAATTGGCTCTTTTTTTTTGCGATTTCGTGGTTGGTCCCATGGGAAAGGTTGTTCAGTATGATCATCTTATTCGCTTTTTGTCATTCCGGATCATGACCCCGTTAACACCCTGTATATACACAAAAGAAACAAATAATAATAATTATTACACAGAAGGCGGTCGTGCATCCATCTTCTCGCAGAACGTCAAACATTCATCATCATCACACACATCTGAGTATCGATCGGCTAGCAAATATATCACAGTTTGGTGCTGATTCAAGCAACGATGTATTATGAAGTGTAAAGCTCGAATAAAACATAAGACAGACATAAGACATTTATTCAGCAAAAAGTAGTTTATACTTGCAAGTACCAGTCCCTGCACTAGGCTATGCCTGTATCGCAGGAGACCGCATATTATTAGATTTTATTAAATTGTATAGTATATTAAATATTATAAATATCAGTTTAAATGAAGAATAAAATGTATGTGTGTTTGTAAAGTGTTTGTGTGTGTATGTGTGTATGTTTAACTTGACTATTTCCAGAATCTTCTCTATGTCCTCATAAGGAAGTGAATTGAGCCATGATTGCACCTTAAGTTTTAGTTCCCTCGTTGAGCGGGGACTTTCTGCGAGACAACGGTCGCGCTGCCGGCGCCGCTAGTAAATGTTGACAACGAGGTCAAACATTATATCTAGAGGGCGAGGGAACATACAGGCGCACCCACTGACTGAGCCACTAATTCGGGACAGTCTGAATCACCACGCAAAATGCTACCAGCTGAGGAAAGAAGTCCGAAGTTTCGCCTCACCTCTAGTAAATTAAAACTAAAACGCCCAGCAAAAAAAGTTTAGGGTATAGAAATGGGTAGTAACCGTATATTTCTTTATAAAAATTACGCAAGAATACTTTTTTGTACCTTTTCCAGAAGCAAGACATATGTTGATCATGATTTTATTCAAACAAAACGTTAGTCGGACGTTAGTATAATATTATGACAATTTAATTATTTCTTTACCCGTGCCAAAACTCACTGTTATGTTACAAATAATTTGGTTACGTTTTATGAAGCTAGCTTTAAACCGATACTGGTAGAAATACGTTAACTTACATACATTGGCAACTCAAATTCTAGGAGTGACCAAAAAAAGCTTTTCAATATAACTTCTAAAGTGCGTATGTTATTTAAAAGATAAGTGGTGATTATTTTTAACTGGTTGTTTTTTCATAAGACAGTTAGGTTTTCTATGTAAGTGGCATATGTATTATTTCACTCAAAATGTCGTTTTTTCACCATGGTACTTAACGTTTTTTTTTCAAAAACACGTAACATTTTCGTAAGTTTTCGCTACATTGTTACAAAATAGGTATAATTATCTTAATTTTATGTTACATAACGAAAATTATGGTAATTCAAGTTGTTTGAACTTATAGTATTTTTTTCCAGGGCGTAAAACAGTGGACAAGATTCAATTGCCGGTTCGTGTGGTGGGGTCACATGATTATCTTTATATTGCTAACGTAAGTTTGTTAACCTAAAATTCTATTGTGACGTTTGTTTGTCTCTTTGTTATTGACTATCTTATAATTATATTGTTTAACATTTCCGGACCATTCTGAAATTCCGTTTCGTTGCACTTAGGTATGTACAGTTCATGAGCACTTAAAACAATCGTTGGGTCTGATATCTCTACCGCTTGCTCTTACAGGATTTCATACCAAAATAAGCGATTTTAGTTTCTACAGAAAAAATGCCATTTTTTGGAGGCAAAAATATGTACATAAATGAAACTTTGTTTATAACTTTATCCTGGCACTAGAAATGACCTAAATGGGCGGGGAAGAAAAAGTAAAGAAAAAAACGTTTTTTAAAAATCCAATGAGATCATAGCCATGCCTATAAAGTTTAATTGATGTAAATAATTGGCCGCCAAACTGTAATATTTAGAAGAGTAAAAAGTAAGAACTTTACCCCTACTATTTAGAGCTCACGGAATGTACTGATTGTCATACACCTCTGTATTTTTTTTTGTTATTGTCACGAATAAATGTTTATTCTATTCTATGCTTGACAGTACTGCTCCGGACAGCAGAAGAAGCTGGCAGGAGAGGACGTGAAAGTCTGCGACACTATGGGGGCGTACCCCCCCTCCGTGAGCGCCGTGGGTGCCAATAGCTGGTCCCCCCTTCGCGTCGACTGCCCCCCACAGAACGAGCCGTGCACTGAGATAATTTACGTCACCATAACGTTGTATTGTGAACCTGCGACTATGAGACTGAATAGCTTGTAACAAGTGCAACTCAAACGCACGGAGGCCGCAAACAATATCTAATATTAATAATAGTGGCTATGTCACAAAAGTCTCATATTTGTTTAATTTCATTTCTGAAGTTTCCCAAAACCTGGGTCCCGAAAAAGGACTAGGTATTTAGATATGGGACCTGCTTACAAGAATTCACGGGAATCAGTCGACAAATGCGACCTGTTGTAGTACAACAACATGCGACCAGTAATATTTTCACTTGAAGTTCCGTGGAACACGCCTTTGGCAACCTGTATGCAATAGGGGCGTAGACACTAAATAAAATAATCAATAATGTCATATTTTCTCGAAAAAGGATAAAAAATGTAGTCAAATGGAGAAAAAATCAAAGCAAAAGGTTAAATAATCACGAAGTTAGAAGTGTCCAAAGTTTTAAGAAGGGGTATGTTCTGTCCCTTTTTCGCAAAACGCAACTTCATATGAAACGATGACGCTGGAAGAATGTGACGTCACAGAAGAGAATCGCGGTCGGCGGGGCCGTTGACGCTGCCCCCCGGCAGCATCCTATAATGTGACGTCACACACCGTTTGCGTTTTCACTCTCTAACAAGCTATATTAAAACTTTTGTAGCTTCGTAATTCTTTGAGATATCTGAATGGAATTTTCGTCATTAGGCATATTCTTTTGCCTTCTTTCTTTTGGAGTTATAATAATTTTCGAGTCTACACCCGTATTGCAAACAGACAATGCAGGAAAAATTGGCCAATCGCTATTGGTCAAGTGTCTCAGTGTTGCTAATTTATAATTAATAGATTGTGCCTGGTAACGCCTTAAAACGGACTACAAGTGTTACGGAATGTCAAATATTACAAGATATGCAGTTACTTTTTAACACCATCGTAATGTATGTATGTATGTAAGCACTTTATTGTACACAATAACAGGTTAAAGAATATACATGTCACACAATAGATCAAAGTACAAAGGCGAACTTATCCCTATAAGGGATCTCTTCCAGCTAACCTTTGAGCAATTGAGAGGAAAGTAGGTAGAACGAGATAGGCAAACTTATGTCGTGTACAAAAACACAGAGAAAATGAAAACAAAACCTAATAGGCATTAATCCTAGACAAATAAAAACATGCCAATACATATATAAATATACAATATAAAAAATATAATATCATATGTTTAGAGTGTTGTTTGTGTTATCGTTTGGGGAAAAAACTAGGTGACTAAGTACCTAATCAGAATATAACTGGGTTATATTATGGCATTTGCATCCCCTAATTTCATAAATAAATATCTGAATCTGAATCGCCGCACCTGAAACGTGATACTTCGCAGCCTATTTTAAGGAACGTAACGTCAATATTTCATTGCATGTTTGAGAAAAATATAATTATCATATAAGATTATCCCACCGTTGCATAAAACATTTGTTTTGTATGTGACGTCAAAAATATTATTTTGTGTTCCCTTTTGCACTTTATTCTTCTGTGATTAGAAGATAAAAATAAAATATTATAAAAAAATATCCATCTTTGAAGTCTAGTAAACCGTGGATAGAATTGCGTTGTTTGTTCGTAGATTGAGAGATTTATACCTAAAGAGTTGTTTATTAAATTGATTATAGCTTCAGACCCGAGATAGTGGCCGCATGATAACATAACTACTTAGGCGTATAAATAAATTTTAAATAAGCTAATCTACGCGACTACGCCCGTATGTATTACAGAGAATGTCCCTGCTATATAGCCTCTATGTTCATCTAGAAGGTTCATTGTATTCACTGGTGAAAGAAATCTTAAATCGCATGAACAAGATTGGAGTTAACGCCCTTCATACAAACTTTACTTACTGGAAAGCTACACACTCACAAAATAGACTCTTTCTAATATTAGTATGGATATTACTGTTTCAGGGCGTAAAACGGCGGATGAGATTCAGATGCGTGACCGGACTGTGGGATCCCATGACTACCTTTATGTTCCCGATGTAAGTATAAGTGAACGGCATGAGTGCACGCTCCGCTACGAGCGAGGCGTGGGTCGTCCTTATAAATTGCATTTGTTTTATATGGACACAGCACGGCGCTCACAGCGGCACTCAGGCCGTAGTACAACTAAGTTTACACACGGCGACATTTACCATCGATATGTTATGTTTCACAAACGCGCGATTGTCGCAAGACATTTGCTAGATTACCTAACCAAAAGGGTATACTATAGCAAACACTAAATTTCACTTTCCAACTGTATCGTTTGTTTGAAATTTCATTTCGACTAAAAGCCAATTTTCTCAAAGACCCCAAAACTTTGTTTTTTTTTTAATACTTATCGTGTAGAACCTAGTAGGTTAGGTTTGTTTTATAATAATTCTGTAACTCTCATGGCTTCAGAGAAAAACTACTTTTAGGACAAATGAAAACAGTTTTACGTCACTCTGGGCGGTAAGTGAGATTTACCGGCCACGGGCGCAGCGGCAAATCTCACTTCACACCCAGGAGAAGACGAAACATTGTGTACGCACCACGGGCGGTAATTCGTAAAGCCCCAGATCGCATATTTATGGCACACAAACACCTGTGATCTGGAGCATTCATGAATTCACCGCCCTAGGTACGTAATGTACTATTTAGTGATTCAGGTACGTAATAGTCAAAAAGATCACCATCGATACTGTTAGCGCTGAAATGTCTTACTTGGAGCTCTATTCGACATGCAATAGACATACCTGCGATATAAAATCCGTTAATGCAAGTTTTTTTGTTATAGTTTAAATCAAATGCTTCAAGCCTGATTTTCCTTAAAATTATATTTTATAACGAATTAACTTTCATGACAAAATGCACCATCGAGCTTTACAAAGGGCTCGTTATAATCTTGTTGGTGAGTAAACAAGTCGACGGTGGTAAATTTAGAAAAGGTTTATCCTTCCATTTATTCATTAAAATAGATTTCTGCTTCTGGCTACTTTATTTATTGTCCACAATGTAGAAAAAAACAATTGAAAATGGCGCAGTAAAAACTCCATAGGAATTTTATTACGGCCTCTAGCTAGCCGCCCAAATGCCTCCCAAATGGAACAGAGTTGCATTTGATCTGTTTCGTTCGACTTCAAAACAAAACAAATTCTACTCTATTTCCTATCGTAGATGATTCAAATTTCACTGTAATCTTTTCGTGTCGTGGGCTGCTAATTCATTATGTAACATCGCAGATTGCGTTAGTCTATCTCCAAAATGTCAAGACAATCTGTGTCTTTTCTTAAGTTCAGAAACGAGTAGAAAATAAAAAAATACAATTTATTTATTTTGGAACAACAACAGGAATATACATCACATAAGGCTTAAATCTAAAAGAAGGAAACTAGTGTTGCTTAAAAAACCCGGCCAAGTGCGAGTCGGACTCGCGCACGAAGGATCCGTACCATTATCTATAAAACGGCAAAAAAATCACGTTTGTTTTATGGGAGCCCCCTTAAATATTTATTTTATTCTGTTTTTTAGTATTTGTTGTTATAGCGGCAACAGAAATACATCATCTGTGAAAATGTCAACTGTCTAACTATCACGGTTCATGAGATACCTACAGCCTGGGCTGTTATTAAGTTACACGTTAATGGGGCTCGCCCCGCACCACGAAACTACTAGTAGACTCTATCTCTATCTACTAGTTACTACGAATCGCGGTGTCAAGATATATTTGTGGGTGAGCGTTGAGGTGAACAGAATAGTGGGGCTGGTGACAGACGGACAGACAGACAGACAGACGGACGCGGACGGACAGCGGAGCCTTAGTAATGGACCAGCGGCGCTACTACGAACTTCGAAAGTCGAAGTTCGGGTGTTTCCATCTCTATCGCACTCCCTTACTCGAGTGACAGGGATGCATGTATTACGAACTTCGACTTTCGAAGTTCGTGGTAGCGCCGCAGTTTCACGGTTTGTACGGAACCCTAAAAAGGAGTCCACTCAGCATGAGTCGAGACATGTGTAACGACGCTGATTTTCAGTGGATCCGATAAACTAAAACTAACGTACTGTATATAGTAAGAATAATATATAGATAGATAAAACGTTTATTTGTTTGCTACAATTACACAGAAACAGATACGGTATTTAATACAGAGACGATTGCAATCTACTGTCCATACTATGTTCAGGGAAAACTAAACCAATACCCGAGTTGCAAGTACTATAATAATAGTATCCTACTCAAAATAAATTCTTAGCACACACATTAAGACGCAGACGCCGATCAGCTAGGCCAAATAATTAGTAGGTGGAGATTAAACTTATTTTTAAATGTAAATAGTAAAGGTACTGTTACACATGCTCTTTAGTAGCACGAAAGCATGCTAGTTTCGAGCAAATAGCATGTGCAAAATTGTAAATGTAAAGTTGCTAGTAAGTAGCATGGCATTTGCGTTCATAATAATTGAAAATGTCAAACGAGCATGCTACTAAACAGCATGTGTACCAGTAACTTAAGAGGTACAGAAACGTATCCAATCTTTTGTTTCGCAGGAATGCTCCAAACTACAGAAGAAGTGGGTAGGCGAGAACGTGACAGCATGCGATTCGGTTGGACTCTTCCCCCCCACGGTCATACCTTTCGGCGCCGGTAGCTTCTCACCCCTCTATATCAACTGTGCCCAGGAGAACCCTCACCCCTGCTACGAGCTGATCATTGTCCATGTTACGCTGTATTGCGAAGCGACGCGGACTGTGTCACCCAATAGCTTGTGAACTTTTTAGGTTAGGTTATGAACAAAAAATATTTAGATACAGGGTTTAATAGGGGCGTAGACACTAAATAAAATAATCAATAATGTCATATTTTTTCGAAAAAGGATAAAAAATGTAGTCAAATGGAGAAAAAATCATCGCAAAAGGTTAAATAATCACGAAGTTATAAGTGTCCAAAGTTTTAAGAAAAGGTATGTTCTGTCCCTTTTTCGCAAAACGCAACTTCACATGAAACGATGACGCTGGAAAAATGTGACGTCACAGAAGACGGCGACGGGCCGCGCGGCATCGTGGTCGGCGCCGCCGTCGACGCGGGCCGCCGGCAAGATCCTGTAATGTGACATCACACACCGTTTGCGTTTTCTCTCTCTAACAAGCAATATTAAAACGGTTGTAGCTTCGTAATTCTTTGAGATATCTGAATGCGATCTTCGTCACTAGGCATATTTTTTTGCCTTCTTTCTTTTGGAGTAATAATAATTTTCTAGTCTACACCCGTAATGAGCTGTAGAAATCACAAGCCTTGCCTTTAAAAATACTATACTATTACTATTTTATCTTTTATTTTACTCTATACTAGCTGCCCTGCCCGGCTTCGCACGGATTACCCATTTTCCCGTAGGAATGAAGCATTTTCCCGCAGTAAAAAGTAGCCTTTGTTCATCAGGGATAATGTCGGCTTCTAATGGTAAAATAATTTTTCAAATCGGTTCAGTAGTTTCGGAGCCTATTCAATACAAACATACAAACAATCAAATCTTTCCTCTTTATAATATTAGTGTAGATAAATGCGTAAGTTTGGATGTTTAGATGTTTGGATGTTTGTTACTCAATCTCGCTTAAACCGCTCAACCGATTTGGATGAAAATTTGCACGAAGATAGTTTATAGCCTGGATTATAATATAGAATAGTTTTCATCCCGAGTCCATGCAGACGAAGTCGCGGGCGGAAGCTAGTATCTATAGAGTTAGGTATTTAATCTTCTCACAAAATTTCACGAGACTCGGTTGAGAAATGCGACCAGTAGAGAACAGTCGGACAGCCGGACATCTGAACATACGATTTTTTTTAGCCCAAGCTGAAACGGAGAATTTTGTCCACTTCCCTCACTCGTTCAATAAACACTCATAAACAAACCCAGCCAAAAAATATAGACCATAGATTTAGCACGGGAAATTAAATTAATAGGTACGTAGAATAAAACTTAACTATAGATTAGATTTCTTTATTTCATAATATAAATATACAATATAAACTAACCTTGGTCAATTTACACGGCTTGATATTATAATCGTCAAATAAAAATAAAAACTTGAATAAAAATAAAAATAAGGATATATTATACTGTTGATATCTGCCTTGAAGCAAAGATACATTTCGCTCTTCCAGAACCCGATTTACCTACTGATTTACACGTAAGATTCAGTAATGTATAATATGTGTTTATATAACGTATCGTTTATCGAAGATAATGTTCTTGTTTACAGTCTAAATAAAAGAAGACGGTAAAATAACACGCCGTCGCAAAGATTTACTGACCCGTTTCATTTTTCCCGGTCTCCCCACGATCGCAGCAAATTGTCCGTCTAATCGAACTGCACTATCTATAGGAACTCAATCAAACACTTGCGTTTCTCATCCTCATTTGATATTAATGTATTTTTCTTTCGTTCTTACTTCTTACAGAGGGGCACAGCTGAATATTATCTCGCTCATATTTGGAGCAGCACAAGTAGAGAATGGTATATTTAAGATTTTGTTTTTCACGGGTCTAACGTGATATTCACCACTCACCTTCGGTTTGTTGACGATATAGTAGTCTTGGCTGAGACCATGGAGGACTTAAGTACGATGCTCGATGACCTCAGTAAAGCTTCCGAGCGAGTTGGTCTAAGAATGAACATGGATAAGACGAAGATCATGTCAAATGCCCATGTAGTAGCAACTCCCATTACAATCGGACACTTTACGCTCGAAGTTGTAGATGATTATCTATACCTAGGACAGACTATCCAGTTAGGTAGGTTCAACTTCGAGGAAGAGGTCAATCGTCGAATCCGACTGGGCTGGGCAGCGTTCGGGAAGCTACAGCACATCTTTTCGTCCAATATTCCGCAGTGTCTCAAGACGAGAGTCTTTGACCAGTGTGTGTTGCCAGTGATGACATATGGCACTGAAACGTGGTCGCTTACTATGGGCCTCAAAGGGTCAAAGTCACCCAAAGGGCAATGGAGAGGGCCATGTTGGGAGTTTCTCTGCGTGATCGCATCAGAAATGAGGCTGTCCGCAGTAGAACCAAGGTAACCGATGTAGCCCTCCGGATCGCTAAACACAACACTACACCCCCCCCCCCCCTAGGCCTAGGAAGCTGGAGGCCCTTAGAACCCGCGAAGGACAAATATTTTTGGGATGAGCATGAATATTTGTTTCCGAGTCTTGGATGTTTTCGTTAAGTTGGCGCGCGCGTGTCGATGTAACAAAGACAAACAGGCAACTACGCTACGGTACCCTAAATTGCGCGTGTCCTGACACGCACTTGGCCGGTTTTGTTCTTAGCTCAGTAGAAATACTTGATGTATTCGGATGGGCCGAGAATTGGCCTCCAGGACAGACTATGCTTGTTTGCTAGCAAACACGTCGTAGTATAAAAAGTGTTTACTCTCTTTCAGACACGTTAGCTTGATGCGCGAAACACATTGATATAAAATTGAAATGCTTAAGCGTTGAATCGACCCTGCACTATCCACCGGTTGAAATGACATGTGTCGTGTACAGTCCGGACAGAGATCGATATATTTTATGATGTAATATTACACTTGAAATGAGACAAGAAATGTACGCTTTTAAGAGTCTTACGCCTACAGACGAGCGTATTTTGCAAAATGCTTCCTTTTTCATTCAAGATTACGACGTAACGATTAGTATTTATTCAAAAAATTGATAACGTACTTAAATAATCATTTCTTAAAGCGGCTGACAAAGTTCAAATTTTCATTTTATGCTTCTAAACCTAAAATAAATGAGTTTACTTCGTAGTCTTTTTCAAAATTTGTCAGTGTGAAGTGTCGTTTCGGTTCTTAATTTTGCAGTAAACAAGAATCATTTGGTATAGAAAAAACCATGGATATGGTAATCATGTACGAGGGGCCGACATGATTGAAAATCAATGATTCATTTAAAAAAATATATAAAACACCTTTCGAGTTTTTTTAAATTCTATTTTCTTTCTTATATTTTACCTTAAAAATAATATTATAGCAAACTGTAACTTTATGTTAACCCATAAAAAAAGAATCATAACTATAGTACGTAAATTTATATACATTTAAAGACGTATTTATACGTCTTTAAAACAAGAATAATTTATAAATCAACGCCGGGCGCTTATTCTCCCCCGAAATATTTATTTGAGAAATGATTAATTGATTAAACTTTAAAAAAATATTATTTTAGTAGGTTTTTGAATTTATAAATACTAATAGTTACGTCGTAATCTTGAATGAAAAAAGGAACATTTTGCAAAATACGCACTCTGTAGGAATAAGGACTCTTAAGCTATTCCGTACTCAATTAATTCGTAGTGCAGCCTTATGTTGCGACGTATATAAAGATTAGCATATATAAACGGATTACCTTTAATAGTACAGATGCCATTCAATATAGGTACCTTTATTCTTTGTCAAAAATATCTCTTCTAACGCCTTGTCGGCTATTGAAGTGGAATCGTGCGATGGAATTGTGAGTAGGTACCTCGTTCGACCCAATACATCTGGTGATTGTAATCTGTCATCATCATCATTATATCAGCCGAAAGTGGTCCACTGCTGGACAGAGGCCTCCTTTAAAGCCAGGTTATAAGTCCACCTGTACCTACAAATCAATTCAATACAAAACATATATTTAGACCAACTGGGATAAAAGATAAAAGTTAGTTTCTTAACCTAAAGTTAGCAAATGATATTATATTTAACCTAAACACAAAAACATATAACAGGACAGTACTTAGAAGGGCTTCACCCGTAAAATAGATTTTTCTCAAACATGCAATGAAATATTGACGTTGTGTTCTTCGTAATTGGCTTCGAAGTGTCACGTTTCGGGCGCAGCGAGACGAGAGAACCGTAATGGCATTTCAAACAAAATTTTTAGGCCTAGGACTGCAAGATGGTCTTTTTTAATTTCCATTCCACAATGTGTGGCAAAGGATCACGGCGTTCAGCCATGAAAATTAAAGTTTGATTTCTTGGAGTTTTTTTATTTATTTCATTGCATGTTTGAGAAAAGCACAACATACCTCGGCGTGAAAAGGGGTTGCCAGCCTCATAACTATCCGACCTCGCTACGCTCGGCCACCCCTTACTTCCCGGCCTCTGTAGTAATGTACTACTATTGTTAACAGTTACGACTGATCAACGTCTTTAATTAAGGCGCCGTAGGTTCAGCGAAGTTAAACGAACAGAGTTTTTGAAACAATATAATGCGTCTGTCTATAAAAATATGGTTCCAAAAAAATACGAATAGTAATCTTGAGGATTTTTTGCAGCGAGATCAGTGATTCGAAACATGATTAAGCAATTTTCGCTTGATAGAAATAAATCACGAACAAAGGTCTAAAATACGCTTACAATATTCGTAACAAATTATGCACAAAAGCTAAAAATATTAAAATTGCTTCTAAAAATCGGCAATATCATGTTTGAGAGAACTCAGTGATTACTTTTTTATTTATTTAAACGCCCAAAAAATTAAAATTAAAAAACATGATATCCGCGCTTCCGAGCACGCACCTCCATCTCGCTCACGCTTATGCTCAGTGAGAGGGAGAGAAGACCATGAACCTACGGCGCCTTAACCGATAGTGGCACTTAAAAAGGTCTTTGACTGACATTGTCATTCAGATAAGCAATAAATTGACGTTGTAGGGTTGGATTTTAGAAATGAAATGAAATGAAATGTCGTTTATTCACATTAAACATATGGTATAAGCACAGATGTTACAGTCATTTCCTTGTTCCTTAATATGTTTAGCCCAAAAAGGCATGTGAAAAGTTAGGTTAGGTTATGGGTGTTTAGTTTGTGTACTTTCACAATTATATGTAATATTTATTTTACTACTGTATTAAAAGCGATATAAATCATCTTTACAAGAATATTACATATATTATTACAATTTGCCGTTTTTTGAGGTTTGGTAACAAGCTTCATTACCCTTAGGTCTGTTGTACACTTGTAAGTTCTTACGTAAGTTCAGTACAAATACTGCTCACGTAAGTCGTCTGTAAGCAATATTTGTACTGAACTTACGTGAGTAACTTACAGGTGTAAGGGCCTTATATTATTTATCACAACATTCTGTGTGCTAAATGAAGTAATTTGTACGTCATTCGGCACGAAAACCAGACCCCCTAGCACACTAAAGTGGGTGACAGACGTACGAGCTATAAAATCGCGAATTTAAAATTCGTGATTTTACTCGGCTCGGCGTCAGTGACACACCCAGGCGAGTAACGTCGTCGAGCCGTAAGTACGCGAACTTACTCGCCCGTCTGTCACCTACTTCAAGCGTTCCGCACCCACAGACTGGACACACAAAATGGCGGCTCGCGGTTCGCGGCAGTGACAGACGTACGAGCCAAGGCGGGCTACGAGCAAAATTCAAACGTGTTGGATCGTCGAAAAACTGGCTCGGCGGTTTTAAAGTACGCGTACTTACGATGACACACAGGCGAGTAAAGTCGTCGAGCCGTAAGTACGCGAACTCACTCGCCCGTCTGTCACCCACTTAAGTTTTATGTCGGACATAAAGCATTCTTCCCTTTCTGGATAATATGCGAGTGCGAGAGGGACGAATGCTTTATGTCCGACATAAAACTTAGCGTGCTAGGGGGTCTGGTCCCGTACTTTTCGTGCCGAATGACGTAAAAATTACTTAATTATGGTTTTACTATCGTAATATAATCTCCGGACCATGAATACTGTGACTACAAAACCTTATGTTATGATGAAAGTGCCAAAGAACCTTAAAAATCCTAACGCGAAACTTTGTGTAATCTCCACGAAACAAACGACCGAAAGCTTCCGCTGCCAAATTACCGTTCTGAACTTTCTATTCAATGGCAGCGAAAGTTTATATCTCCGTGCTTTTATTATATTTTGGTATTTGAATACGTTGAGCTACGTTGTGTTGCTAGTTTTGAAAAATGAGTTCATTATATTATACGTTCAGTAAAAAAAAACCCTACCTTTTTCCAAATTGTTATAACAAAAGTGGCCATATTATATATCAGATAATGTGAGATATAATAGGAATGCTCTCTGATCCCGTTTGTAAATGTTTTTAGCGACGTCACCGGAATATCACGGAGATATCTTCAAAGTGATACCCATGGAACAAATGCGATATGTCAGGGATGTCACCTATCAATTAAAATGAATGGAATCGCGTCTATTGTTGTATTTTAGTTAGCATCAACTTTATTCTGTTGCATATTTAGGGACACATATGTGTCGTCATGGGCCCTGAATGGGTTAACCCCATTTAGGGCCCATGACGACACATATGCGTCAGACCGCCGTAGTCGCTTTCCGCTACATACGAGGAAAACCACGGGATCGGCTACGAGCGTAGCGCGTAGCGATTCTGGGCAATGAATGTGTTAAAATCGTTACACACACATATATCAGCCTATTACCGTCCACTGCTGGATGTAGGCCTCCTCCAAGGTACGCCACATGCCCCGCTGTCCCGTTTTCGCCACCCAGTCACTACCAGCTATCCTCCTCAAGTCATTGGTACATCTGGCCAGAGCGCGTCCAACACTTGCCAAGCCGCGGCCTCCATTCAAGAACCGTTATTAAAAGTTATTTCGCGGGTTTAATTTCTCTAAATGTGGGGTTTGGTCGACATTTTTAACCCTTTTCTTATGGGCCCGCTTCAACACTTATGGCCGGTTCACATTATTCCAGTCCAGTGATCCAGCGGGCTAATCCAGTCCAGTGCTGGGCTGGAGCATATCGTTTACTTCCAGTCTTTTAAGGGTAGCTGGATTGGTAACACATCGGATTGCGACTGGAATGACTGTCTACACTATTCCAGTGGCGCTGGATTGGGTGAGCTGGAATGAAAAGTGGACGTCTCTCCAGTCACTGGACTGGAATGCTCACTGGAATGGGTACATTCCAGTGCATTCCAGTGTCGGTTTACATTATTCCAGTAGCATTCCAGCTCTGGATTGGATTGCTGGACTGGAATGCTACTGGAATAATGTGAACCGGCCATTATTAAAAGTCCACCTTGTAACACTTTTGTTAAGAAACATCGGAATAGCAACAAGGAAAAAAAAACGCAGATTACAGATTGTTGAGGCATTCCCGTGACTACTACTACTTATCTTGAGCTAGTCAAGAAAAATAGTGCGCATTATACAGAGGTGTTTTATTAATTTTCCTCCTCACACGTGTCGTTAATCTTTGTTTTCTCCCTCCCCCTGCCCCCCGCAGGGAACCTGAGAGCTCGCCTACTGTAGTCTTGAGGGCTTTATTCCCCCATGGCGTAGTGCTGTTAGAAACAGCAGGCTGGGCTTAAGCGGTTCAAAATACCGTCGGTAGCTCGGACGACGATTTCTCGTTCTTTGCAGCAGCGCAAGCTTATTAACCGACTTAAAAAAAGGAGGAGGTTCTCAATTCAGTCTAATTTTTTTTATCGTAATTTTTACTTCATAACTCCGTCATTTATGAACCGATTTGTACAATTCTTTTTTATTTCAAAGTATATGCTTGCCGACTGGTCCAATTGATATCAAACCTCCAGTTTGATGATGGGAGCCACGAGTAATTTAGGGAATTCCTCTAATATATCAGGCACGTAGTGTGTAGTAATTTAAAATCATCTCATAAATCTCTCCATAAAAATATGTAAAATGGTAACTTTAATGATTCAAATGATGGTAATGTATTGTTCATTTGACTGTCGACCTGCTGTGTCTGTCTCCCTCGCACACATCACGTGTTATGACAGCCGGGATGGATGGCGGCCATTATACCGCACATTACGCAGTGATAAGTGATCACGACGGATTCATCACCTCGGCCACGCACCTGACACTTTCAAATGAAGCGTGCCCTAATAGATTTGAGGAATGTAGTGTTTGTTATAGTTGTTTCGTAAAACAGCGATCTAGTGAAAGTGTGTAGATATTCATATTATCATCAGCAACAAATCAGCCAGTTACATGCTGAGTGTTTGGGACCATTAATGTGACTTGTGTGTTTTGTTCACTAACTTCAAAAACGGAGGTTCTCAATTCATCGGAATCTTTTATTTTTAGGGTTCAGTACTCAAAGGGTAAAACGGGACCCTATTACTAACACTCCGCTGTCCGTCCGTCTGTCTGTCTGTCCGTCTGTCACCAGGCTGTATCTCATGAACCGTGTTAGTTATAGACAGTTGACATTTTCACAGATGATTTATTTCTGTTGCCGCTTTAGCAACAAATACTGAACGGCCAAGTGCGAGTCGGACTCGCGCACGAAGGATTTCACAGGTGATGTATTTCTGTTGCCGCTATAATTATAGATAATGGTGCGGGACCATTCGTGCGCGAGTCCGACTCGCACTTGGCTGGTTCTTTTATGTACCTATGTTCCCGAACTACTCGAAGATGCCTGGACCGATACGGCAAATTCTTTTTTTGTTTGAAAGGGCACCCTTACCAGGAGGTCCCATGGTCAGAATTAGGGTCAAATCGAGGGAACTCTTCAAACTTTATAGGCACACTTAAAGCGGAGTAAGTACCTACTGATTTGAAATCGGATAAAACTTTGTTTTTCATTCATTCATTCATAGATTCACGCCTTTATTCCCTGAAGGGATATGCAGAGCACATCACATGAAACTTATGTTCCAGTGCCACTTTTAGCATAAATGTTGGTATAAAAGATCGAAAAAATGTGATATCGCAGTGATAGGTTGCTAGCCCATCGCCCACAACACACTTCTACCCTGCTCCCTTAGTCGACTTTTACGACACCCACGGGAAGAAATTTTAACCTGACACACCACGTTTGTTTTTAAAGACCGTATATTATTATTCTCTACCCCCTAGCACTAAGTTTAATGTCGGACATAAAGCATTCGTCCCTCTCGCACTCGCATATTTGCCAGAAAGGGACGAACGCTTTATGTCCGACATAAAACTTGCCACACGACACACACACACACACACACACACGCACACACTCGTGCACACTCGCACTTGTCCTCACATACCTCAATATTAGCATTGTAACATAATATAATGATAATTATTATTTAGTATAGCTGTAATTATGTAAGCTTGTGCTTTCTTGCAGTAAGTGAAATTAAAATTAAAACATGAACCTTGTATCTTAAGCTCGACAAGCTTGGATAATTACAGCGGTAACAGTTTAATTAGTAATAAGTATTATCTTAAACTTAGATAACATTCAAATGGTTTTGTTATCCACCGAGTGAAGGAAGAGCGGGGCTTTCCGATACAAGCATCTGTATGCTTAATGGAAGGTTCCAACCTTATATCTAGCTAAAAAGATTGTAAAAAACCAAATAAACTTTTTTGAATTTTTGAATTTTGAATTTTTGAATTTGGAAACTTAGTGTGCTTTCACATCTATATCATAATTCTGTCGGCTTTAAAAAAAAAAAAAAATCTGTTTATTTTCAGAAAAAGAAAAATAAATTGTTTACAGACTTAATTAAAGTAATCTTTACATTTTAAGATTTTGCAAACATGAATGACATAATTTTAACAATGACAGCTGTATGTACATTTACTCATGTTTGGACAAATAAATTATCTTTATCTTTATCTTTATCTTTAACTAAGGAGTGCGGTAATGATGTTAGGTGCTTATCTATGTTATGTTAGTATCTAAACATTTTCAACATTTATATTATATTATAATATATTACTTATTTATTTATTTATTATCGTTATATTTAAGCTATATTAATAAGTGCCTTCTTAGTGGTATTTTTGATGCTTTCAGGTTTTTCTTTCATGTCGTCTATGATATGTCTAGGGAGACTGTTCAGTATATAAGGTAGGTAAGAGGTCCATACCCGCTTGCCATATTCATTGGTTTTCTTTGGTATTTTAAAATAGGGCTCATTGGGTAAATTTCTAAGATTGGACGGTCTATTATAAGTATCTAGTCTCCCTATCGTATCCTTGTATTCCAGTATCACAGCCAGTTTTACCTTGTCAAACACATTTAAGACTCTACAGTACTGAAATAATTTTGTGGAGTTGTGTCTATATTTATGCTTAATTTTCAGTGGGACTATGGCTTTTAGAAGTCTTATTTGTAAATTGTAGATCTGTCTTAAATGTGTTTTGTAAGTTCTGCCATAGCTTGATATGCCATAATTGATTACAGAGTCAGCCATTGCCATTGCTGCTGCTGTTATGTGCGTCTCACGAATAAATGTTCTATTTCTATCATATGTATTTAAGGGGCTCCCATACGCCAATGGCCTTCGATCTGAATCCCTTAGTTTTCTAATGTTTTTTGTAGCTTATTATAGTAACACCAACGGCTTTAAGCAATATAGTATTCCATATTTACTTCAAAGTTAATTGTTTTCGAAGTATTTGGTTTTATCAAACTTGAACAATTTTAAGCCAAATAACTGGTTTTCTGACCAAAACTTTTGTTTTAATTACTTTAAAATAGACACGTTTTTAGAATCATAATAGAATAACCCAAATATGTAGATTTTGTATATCTTAGATCTTTCACGTCAATAGAGATACGAAATAAGTGTTTTTTTAGACAATGTTTAAAAAAATCATACAAAATGAAGTATTAATTTCTTTCAATATCCGGTAGACAAAAATGGAGATACAAAATTGAAGAACCGATAACCGTTAGACTTATAATTCTACCTGTAGTGCAAAAGTAAGAGATACGACTCAAAACTCGTCAAAAATCGATGAAAACCTCGGGTAGCCCCTTAAAGAAAGAAAGAAAGAAGAAAGAAGACATTTATTCACTACGCAAAAGACACACAGAGACAAAGGGAGTACAAATACAATACAATTTACACATAATGTGTGTGTCTTCGCGGCAGTGAATCGGTCGCTGTCTCAGCATTATGCCGAGGTGTCAGACAGACACCTACAGCGCTGATTTTCAGACAGCACCGTACGTGACCCACGGAACGCAACACAACATACCGCCGATACAAACGTATACACAAAATACATAAATAATTAATATACTAGTAAAATAAGTAACACAAGCACAATGGGATGAGAGACATGTGAAAAACGGGAAACGGTTGGGATGTTTAATAAAACAAAATGGATACAAATTAAATAAAGTGCTGGATGGGTTAGGGTTGGGATTTTTGGAGCGTCAACAAATAGCCCTTAAGCTGGCGCCTAAAGGTATACCTGCTAGACGCTCCTTGGATAGGTGGGGGGAGATCATTCCAACACTTGGACGCCGCGAACCTGAAGGTACCTCGAAACGCCGCGGTCCGATGCTTTGGCACCAGAATCATCGCCTTACACCTACGCGCACTCTTAGGCCATACAAGTCTACTCAGCAAATATGCTGGGACCCCAGAAGGGCTATATGCTCTTCTAAGAGGAGCAAGTTCCAACTTATTCGACAGTATTCTATCATTTAGGGAAGTGTAGTGTGGTTCTTTTCCCCTTGCCATCTGAGTTTGTGTCTCCGTGATATCTGAACAAGAGCCCTGAAGCCAAGAGCTAATTACATTATTGTTCTTTTGTCAGTAAGTACTATAGTGCCACCACAGTCTAACACCAGACCCCGTATCATGGTCGGCCTTATCACACGATAAGTGACAAGATAGAGCGTCCGTCACTGGCTGACACCGTTCGCTAGAATGAGACGACGCTCCTATCTTGTCACTTATCGCGTGATAAGGCCGACCATGATACGGGGTCAGCACGGCTATGAGAGGATGGCCCGCGGGTTGTGTCGCGGCGACATAGACTATCCGTCTCTTTCTACGCGATCTAATTAAAACGAGATAAATAGTCTATCTCACCGCGAACCGAAGTAACCGTGCTGGGGAGTCTTGAAAGTAATTGCTCGAGTCAACCGCGTTATATAGCGTTTCAAAACATTTTCATCCTATAACTCGGTTGCCTAGTAAACAAAACAGTGAAAATGATGTAATAACAAGGAAATCTGAGGCTTCTGAGGCTTTAGTATAAGCTTTACCGAAACAAAACGTTACGACCGCGTTCGCGTTTAGCTGTCAAATCCCATACAAATTGAGGGTAAAACGCAAACGCGATCGTAAAGTTTTGTTTCGGTAAAACTTATACTAGAGCCTCATTACTACGAGTATGTTCTAGGTAGAGCGCGACGAAACCTGCTCTAATGGGAACCATTTTGCAAATTACGTCTCAGGTTCATATTTTAAGCTGTTTTAGGAGGTAATTTTGTTAGTCCACAGCGGCGCTACCACGAACTTCGAAAGTCGAAGTTCGTAATACATGCATCCCTGTCACTTGAGTAAGGGAGTGCGATAGAGATGGAAATACCCGAACTTCGACTTTTGAAGTTCGTGGGTGCGCCGCAGGGGTAATCGTAAAGTTTCGTACGTGCGTTAGGAAAGTTTAATGTCATTTTTCCATATGCAATTTGACATTTAGATCACCTAACGCGCGTTCATAACGTTAAGTGATTACCCCTCTGGGTGACTTCGAGATTTTGTAGTGTACTCGTAGCTGTTAATTTTTTTTGTATAAGTATGACTCAAGACTTGCACCGTGGGCCCGAAATATCCGACACATTTTAAAAGTGTTTTCCATACCATATTTGGAGACTAAAATGCCCGAACAAGATTGCTCAATTCGGTCTCATCATCATCATCATCATTATATCAGCCGGAAGACGTCCACTGCTGGACATAGGCCTCCCCCAAGAGTGCCAAAGCGACCGGTCCTGCGCCACCCGCATCCAGCGGACTCCCGCGTGACTCCCGCAACCTTTACCAGGTCCTCAGTCCACCTTGTCGGGGGCCTACCCACGCCGCGCCTTCCGGTACGTGGTCGCCACTCGAGAACCTTTCCGCCCCAACGGCCATCGGTTCTACGTGCTTCGGTGAATTCGGTCTAATTTAAAAGAAGTTTATGTAAACGATTTTACGTCGTAACTCGGTAAAAAAAGTTATTTTACGACATTGCTACTTATGCAACTAAAATAGTTTTTGACACACGATTAAAGTGACAGATATCGCTCCCGTTACACATTGTTTACATACCTACACACAAAATTGTCGGTTTTGCCTTAAGGCTGACTGGTAGAGAATACTTTATAGCTTCAAAGCAATAAAATTAAGTACTTAATAATAAATTGTTAATTCGGAAAATGAAGATAATAATAAATAAAAAAAAACATCCTTAATTGTTACACTTTTCAAACAACAGTTGATGCCTCTTTTTAAGTAAATGATACCGGTGTTAAGAGGCACCGCTCTTCATTAATGAGTAGGTACAATACAATTGTAAATAACAATAATTGAGAGAATAAGACATTAAGTTCAGTATCAGTATCTTTATTGCTTTCATAGGTAAATACAAGATGGTACATACAATATATTTGTTCAGCTATGAAACCCTGTAGGGCACTACAATATAACTTAAACTAAAATTTAGGTAACTTACAACAGCTTAAGGCTGTCATTTAATTCTTATTTATACACAAAATAATGAGCATGCAAAAATAGAATCTATAAAGTATACAGATATATTTAACTGAGCTATATTTGAACTATACCTACTACAGTATTAACTAACTTTCAAAAAATTCTTCCAATGAGTAAAAGCAGTTATATATTAAATATTTGGTAATTTGTCTATTAAATGAGTTATTTTTCGCCTCGTCCCTAATAATTTTTGGAAATTTATTCTACACCTTTATACACATTATGTAGGGACTAGAGGCGTGCATTTTTAATTTAGATGCTGGAATTGGAATTTTATCTCTAAGACGTGGACGTAGGTTTGACGTAGCTCGATTCTGAGGGGCTGGGAATAAATAAATCAAGAGAATTTAATGAACAGCTCAATAGTTTAACAATCTTTGACATTATCTGCGTTTTCACAATGAACGCTAACTAAGTGAAAGTATGTATTACATTTAAATAAGTGGATGTGTGTTGATGTTTGGAAGTATGTGTGTTTGTGTACATTTAACGTTACAATTTTAGATGAAAGATAACAATACAATTTATTTAAATCTGCCGGGTTGTCGGGCCCCACGGTGTTGGTTTTTTTTTTTAATATTTGTATGATCATTAATCATGAATATTATTTATATATATTTTAAATCTTGGATGCTTTCTATGTATTTAAACAAGTACGGACCCGCAACCTCAATTATACCGTTGTTAAGCCAACATGTGATGTGTGACGTCTATAGACGCTGCTCGACCGAAAAGTACAGAAAATACCCCGCTCGTTTTACAGTCTATTATCACTGAAGCCGATTCAACTCTTAATACTTAAGCCTATCCTTTTTCCAATTTATAACGCCCATGAACGAACACGAGACTTCGATTTAAGCCAAGTCTTCAAGCCCTGAAAGCCAAGGCTTCAGGCCCTGAATTACTCGCACAATAGGAGGCTAGCAAATTGAAACTCGAAATAGAACCATTGTCTATTTTGTTTTGCTGCTTTTATTTGCTGTCTGGGAAATTGTTGAGTTAAGATACGAGTTAATACTGTCAGAGCCAGAAACCCGCTAGGTTGGCGCGCTTGGGGCGATTTTTGACTTTCGAGCGCCTCGAAAACTGTCAGAAACAATGACATGCTATTTTGAGCTAGTAGCGATAGAAAATAGAAAAACGAGTGGGTATTGACCACCGTTATTCAATTCTATCGGTAGAAAGTAAGTGCCTACAATTAATTTGCGCACTGGGACCCCACGGACCGAAGGTCTTGACGCCAAATGGTACAAAGTTGCGTTATTTAATGCGTTTCAGATTTTCGGCATTTTCCGCCGCTGCAATGCACCCGCTTTAGAAGTAGTTCGTTGGAGGTGGGACGGTGCCAGTGTGTCTACACAGGTAGCGTCCCACACAAGCACCGTCCCAAACTCCACGAAACCAGAGACACTCCATGATTCAGGTCTTTTGCCATCATCTCTGACAATGCCAGGCCGCTCAAGGAGAGCAGGCACATTGAAAACTTTATTATTTTACTAAAAAGTTATTGTACATGATCGTAAGTTATGATTACGTGTACCTGCAAAAGCTGTTAACTGTTGACTCTTGTTTTTTCACGCCACTGCTCGTCAAAATTCCTCAATTAAAACTGTTATTAGCTGTACGTTCCACGAACAAATCTTCTATGAATTCAAACAAGCCAACAATGTTATTGTATTCCAGTTGGAAAAGCGATTCAACGAATCAGTCCCTTCCCCAGGACGGACGGGCACCTACGCCATGCACCGCGCTCCAGCGCTGTTTGTTTTACTTCATTTGGATTTATACTTATAATTATTTGTAATTTCCCCACAGTAAGTGTGAAACGGACTATGTAATGTCACGACCAAAGATGGACTCCTTTCCTTCGAGGTCCTTCGGACAAGCCTCTACAACAATGTACTATTTTCACTTTGCGCAGAACGCTAAGTGAGCGGAAAATAACTGCTTACCAGTGTCGCAATCCAGTCACTCGACTCTTTCATTCTAACTCATTTTCCCTAGCACAGATTACATTATGCAATTTTTGCAACAATGCCATTCACCGTTCATGCTTGGAGAGATTCGAATCGACGTATTCGTTTGATGTTAGATTTATATTTGTTACACTTTTGCAAGGCCAATGCTTGGCATGATGCCAAATTGTCACTGGCGTCGGTGCGTTATTGAACAAGCGAGCAAAGCGAACGAAGTTCTTCGTTTTAGCTTGAGCCAAAATTCTTTTGTATCCCCGGATGTCCCAATGGTCTGCTGTCCGCCTGTGCTGCTGTCCGGCGGTCCGGCTATTTTCCTCTACAGGTCGCATTACTCAACCGATTCTCTGCATTCTCTAATTCTCAGCAGGTTGAATACTGAACCAGTTATTGTTTTTTTTATTATAAAAACTTAAAAAAACAGACTCGCGGTTACAACAGCGCTCACAGAGCCTAGTCACCCTAGCCAGCCTAGTCACTCAGTTAGTAATTGTTAGCTGTCAGTGTCAATCATCAATAACATCATCATATCAGCCGAAAGACGTCCACTGCTGGACATACGCCTGCCGCAATAGTGTCAATAAATAAATAATAAATAAATAAATATTAGGGGACAATCTTACACAAATCGACCTAGTCCCATAGTAAGCTCAATAAGGCTTGTGTCATGGGTACTAGACGACGATATATATAATAGATAGAAATACTTAAATACATAGAAAACATCCATAACTCAGAAACAAATATTCATGCTCATCACACAAATATTTGCCCTTACCGGGATTCGAACCCAGGACCTTCAGCTTCGTAGGCAGCGTCACTACCCACTACCCTCGTCAACCTCGTTATTGTATTCCAGTTGGAAAAGCGATTCAACCAATCAGTCCCTTCCCCAGGACGGACGGGCACCTACGCCCTGCACCGTTTCGTCGTCAACCAGCAGATATTTCAATAAGTGCTTCCTGACTGACGCAGGATAGGCGGAAGCAGGCGGTACGAATGCGTTACTGCCTGCGTAACGCCCCGCTTCCGCGCATTATAATACTTACAGTTTATCGACGAGTAAGGACATCTGGGGAGACGTAGTGAGTTCTCAGTAAAGTACAAAAATCCGTATACCAAAATGTAACAAAAATGGGGTGTGATCCAATCAAGGCCATACTGGTAGCGTTTGCGAGGCCAAAAAGGCATTTATTCATTTTTGGTATTTGTTAACAGTGATGTTTTCGTAAATTGTGACCCGCCAAAGGTGGCATTAGCCTTATACATAGTTTCAGTCAAATGGCCGTCAGACCAAAAGTTTCCCGCAAAATTGCCCTTGTTCCGGCCGTTACTGAGAAATTTCCAATATTCCGTATAAATGTAAAATTGATATAAATGCAATACGTTAATTCAAAAGCGCCTTAGTTGAGTCTGCATATTTCAGGGCTTATTCACAACGCTCTAAGAACATTGCAACAGACTAACCAATAAAAGGTGAATCACTGTTTGTCCGTACTTGTATTGTCAAGATTTTTTTTTTTTTTTTTTTTAAATAAAGCATTTATTCACGAAAAAACAGTCCTTTTTTACAATACAACTTCCGCCAAACTGTAAAGCAGTTTGTTGGCAGAAATAAACTCCCTGTCTGTACATTACTGTTTTAAGCTAGCTATACATATAATATAAACAAGTAAACCTATCAAATGCTGTAAGTAGTAGTGTAAGTTATAAATGTAAGTTTGCTATACGTTATACGTTATGACATAATCTATTTAAATTATTTCAACTAAGTAATTGAGTACATTTTATTTTCAAATTGTATTGTAAAAATTTATACTACAGACTGTCGATGTGGTTTCTTCCGCGTGTTGCATAAATAACCCAGATCCCACACAAGGTCGGCTGATGACCTGGTAAAGGTCGCGGAAGTCCGCTGGATGCGGGTGGCGCAGGACCGATAACTTTGGCACTCTTTGGGGGAGGCCCATGTCCAGCAGTGGACGTCTTTCGGCTGATATGATGATGATGCCATATAATGGTAAAATATTATTTTTAATCATATGCGTAGTTTCGGAGATTACCTCCTACATACAAAGCTGCACACTAACAAACTTTTCATCTTTATAACATTTGTATAGACACTTTTTCTGCCAGGCCCACGAAGGCGCCTATACCGTTGTCATATTCCGCTACATACGGAGAAATCCACGGGATCGGCTATAAGCATAGCGCGTAGCGATTCTTGGCAGTGAATGTGTTGAGTATAGACGAGTACAGTCGAGTACAAAATGTTTCGTGAATACGCCTTACAAGTGCAACGGAGCTGGTGGCCTTATCTGTCTCAATTTGAATATTATCACTTTACATGGTGACTGTCCTTTAAAGTTCTTTTTGCATTTTTCTTGTACCGAGACTGTACTGCGGCGCTACCACGAACTTCGAAAGTCGAAAATCGTAATACATGTATCCCTGTCACTCGATTTTGGGAGTGCGACAGAGATGGAAATACCCGAACTTCGACTTTCGAAGTTCGTGGTAGCGCCGCTGGATATAAGTGCCCTTCTATTTAATATTACAATAGTTTGCATGTTTGTTGCACAATCACGCAAAAATTATCAAAAGAGGGTTGAACATGTAAATTTTCGCAAGGACAATTTTCAACTGTCATTTCCCAAACAAAAAGTGATATTTAGATCTACCTGACGCGTGTCAATCCGTTACGTAAATGACCAGTTTAGAGGTGATCACGTAACTTTTCGAACGCACGTTAGGTCAACTCAACTATAAAATCATCTCGCAAAGGGGTGAAAGTGGGGAGAGAACGGGAGAAGGCAAATACTACTTTAAAAATAAACACCATATAAAAGGATGTCTAAAGTCAACGTAACAGTTATGTTTGCTTTGGAAAATAAATTTTTCTTGAAAAATATTCTTGTTTCCGCTGAATGCAATTCTACGCATTTTATACGGAGAGTAAATATTGGACATTTCTGTTAGTCCGCTGCTTTGAACAGAAGTTTCTATCATAAAATATTGTAAGGGTTCCGTAGTCAACAAGGAACCCTTACGGGTTCGCCATGTTTGGGACTAATAGACTTTACTAATAGTAGCGGCTCTGTGAGCAGTAACATCTGCAAAGTACCTAAAAAAAACTTTTTCAACTTTCCAAAAACTGGATAAAAAAAACTGTATAATTACTGAACCTACTCACATTTTTACGAGAATCTGCTGAAGAATCAGAAATGCGATATGTAGAAGAAAACAGCCAGACATCTGGACATCCGGAGATACGGACGAATTGCGGCCTAAGCAACAGAAAACTTCGTTCGCCTCGCTCGCTCGGATAATGATAATTTTTTCTATTCATAAAATACTTTCACTTGTGTATGGTGTTCCCGGGAATTTCCTATAACTTCGACATATTGCAGAGTACTTTCACAGAAACAAATTAGCATACCTAATTAATTGATGAAAAAAAAAAAGTTTTTCTATACAAAATAATTTAATGTAGCATTAACGGTTATTGTCTTATTGTACAAGGGTCTTGAAACACATGAAATAAAAAAAATGTACCTCTGAGTCAGTTTGTATCTAATATCGAACGGACTCACTTTGTAAACCTTCATGTAATGTATAGGAACCTTACAAATTTTAAAAAGCTGTTATGACGTCACAGTTAAGAGCCAAATCGACCTAGTCCCAAACTAAGCAAAGCTTGTACTATGGGTACTAGACGACGATATACATACTTAATTATATAGATAAATAAATACTTAAATACATATAAAACATTCATGACTCAGGAACAAATATTTATGCTCATCACACAAATAAATGCCCTTACCGGGATTCGAACCTGGGACCAACCACTACCAACTAGGCTACAGAGGTCGTCAAAAAGCGGAGCGGAGCGGGTATAAAGCGCAAGAATCTGCAAGAAAGAGAGAGAGAATGCAGTTTATATTTTTTCTAAAACTAAAAGACCAATGGAATAAGAACGGAAATGTGCAAATAGGAAAGTGCAAATTTCCGTGTCTCTTATAGTTTCGGATTTTCCCTCACTGCCTGATTTGAATAATACACCCTGAATTGTTTCTCGCGGATCCACTTGGATTCTCTATAATTCGCAGGCCGAGACTGGGAGCTAGTCATATAAGAGTTACAATTCCGTTCTAAAACTATCACTAAAACTGATACGTGAACCCAAGTGTGACCCTTAACTACAATTCTCTCAGGAGCCAGCCAATATACCTTGCGAGTTTATCATGCAGCAAGCTCGCAAGTTATTTAATAAGCGGGCCATCTACATAGTTGAAAGCTTGTCGGCCATATTCCCGAGCTTGTTATGAAATAGCGAGGAATAAAGTTGCCAAGACAATGATATAAGGTGAAAGTTCCAGTACTTGACAATGACCCAAACTTGACACATTAGGTATTTTGCTTGAATCTAAATTCATGCGTTTTCCGCTACGAAGCAGCAAAATGCTACGCGCTATGGCGTAGCACACGTAGCGTTGCTTGATTTCGAATGGGAGCTTTCACTGCTAGGAACCCGCCTAGCGGGCACCTACGCCATAGTGGCTTCTACGCACGGGGAAAACCACGGGATCGGCTACGAGCGTAGCGCGTAGCGATTCACATTCACACTCGGTGCCAAAGTTTTCGTAGCGCTTTGCTCTTAGCCGATAACGTTTTTATTTGCTCTGTAGAGGAAACGCCTACTTGCGGGAGCTCAGTTCGTATGCGCTTTCCTTTACAAAGCAAGCACGCTCGGCAACCCACAACTACAAGCGTCCATAGATTACGGTAATGCTTACCATCAGGTGGGCTGAACGCTAGTTTGCCAACGACGTAGTTTAAAGATAAAGTGAGGATGCGTTGTGTTGAAAGCGAGGGAATTTGTTCCTTCAGCTGTCAACACGGCGTATCCTCAAACATATCAAGGGTCGGCAACGCCCATGTTACTCCTTTGGAGTTGCATGCGTCTATAGGCTGCGGTGTCCGCTTATCATCAGGCGGGCCGTACGCTTGTTTGCCACCGTCGTTGTATAAAAAAAAAAAGCAAATATAACACTTTATGGGCTACGAAATCTTTACCACTGAATGTGTTTACCTTGGAAACCCCAGGATATTTTTGGACGATTGATAACATAGTCCAGTGCCGTAAAATTTTGTCAAAAGTAACTATCTATATTTAATGTTCGAGTCTTAAACCAGGGTTAAAATTTTATAAAAAGGTAAGGTTTACTGGTATGCGCGATGGTCGTAGGGGCGGGAAGGTTCTCAATTGGCGACCCCGTACCGGAAGGCACGGCGTGGGTAGGCCAACGTGGACTGATGACCTGGTAAAGGTCGCGGGAGTCCGCTGGATGCGGGTGGCGCAGGACCGGTCACTTTGGCACTTTTTGGGGGAGGCCTATGTCCAGCAGTGGACGACTTTCGGCTGATATGATGATGATGATGAGGAATCATCCCCTTAACGGGTGCTTACAGATTGGCGCGCGGAAGCAGAGCGGTATGAAAGCGGTACTGCATGTGGAAATGGCCTTAGCGATATATCATCCTTATTTAGAGAATACGTAATAGATATACTCTCTGAAAGTAGTACTTAACACTTGTTTTTTGTTTCCTTTTTGTTTTTATTGTTAGTCTTATATTAGCTTACACATGCGCTTAGTAACCGTATTATTGTAAAATTTAAGAAGAACTTAATAATATTAAGTAAAAATTTTAGTTCACTTGCAACATTATAATGTTAATTGGTGGTTAGCGGTGTGGATCGCGCATATTTGTATTTATTTTATAATTTCTCAAGTAAGCAACCTTGTAGAGATTGTTTGTTGACCTAAAAAAAAAAAAAAAAAAATCATCATCAACATCATATGCCTTTAAGTTTAAAAGGCCTTTAAGTCTATTACAGACTATACAAGCATTGTAAAAGAAGGGAAACCATGCCAAGCCAGCTACATTGTTAATCAATATCCTTATTTTCATCCCCAATAAACTAGACATTCAATTTCTCAGTCCTCAACATCCAAAAGAAATCTCTTCAAAGCCATTAATCATTAAGTAATAATAATTAATTCCCTAATAGCATGTCGCATTACCTAAACATATAATTTCAAAGAAACTCCGTACCTTTACATCTAAATGGTCGTCAACCTAATTTCAACCCTAATCAGTTAAAGCAGGGTTTAAATTAGGCTGGTGTTTATCTTAACTGGGCGTGAAGTAAATTTAAATGTTTTATAAGGAGTTGAATTAGGGAGGGGAGTAAGGGGGTTAAGTAGAAAGTTGCGTGACGCAGATAGACATGTCGCGGAGCCGAGTACGAGATAAGGGGAGAGTGGGGCACAGTGGAATACTAACAGTATCCATTGGAATGTAGGGCCCCATTCTCGACCTATCGGCCCCATAAAGTGTTACCAATGTTACACTACATTAGTACATGGTAGTAGAGGCTAGAGTGTAGGTACTAGATGGACGAGTGAGTTCGAGGTCCATGCAAATACAGCTAATCACGGTTTTGAAGCCTCAATTCAGACCACCTTTCGCCACAATTCCGAACAGTGACGTGAAAATGACATGTTTGTTTGACAGCGCGAAGAGCGGGATCCTGGATCCTGGGCTGTAGAGGGTAGTCCAGGCAATGAACTGACAACTTGTATGGAAAAAATGACAATTTTGGAAATAATTTATATAATAGCTTATTTTTTATGTGTAACGGATATATTATCAATTAAATAGTTACCCAGCGACAAAATCCGACAAAATTTCAGACATCGAAAAAATGATAAGTTAACTGGCTTCTGAAAAGTCAGTAAAAATATTAATAAATGTTTTTGTCTTTATTTTGGTTCATTTACATTTGCTCTATAATATTCAAGATAAATCGTACAAAAAAAAATGCATGCTTCATTTAAATCTACATAATTACTTCCGGGTGGAAAGTTTGTCGGATTCTTGACTAAATCACCTTAGAATAACATTTTCAAATGAAATCAACAAAAAAAACGCTATTATAAATTAATGTTTTTCAAAACCGTATTTCGCCTGGAGTAAGGGTCCCTACGTACATACAGTCAAGCCAAACCGTAAAAGTGCTCGGTCCTTGAAACTGATTCCTATAAAATTATAGGGATCAGTTTCAGGGACTTTATTGGACAAGACCGACGTACTTCTTGGTTTTTAACCTCAATGCAAATGGGGTGTGTTATGAGTTAAACATGTGTATATGTGTGGCTGTCTGTGGCATCGTAACTCCTAAACTTTTTCTCGAAAGTCTTGTCTGTCGTGATGGTTTTAGCTACGTTTATTGTACATGTGTTTCATTGTTATTATATGTAAGTACAATCGATATGATACAGAGAAAGAATATATTGGAAAACAAACCATCTTCGTCTGTACCCCCCGACAGGATTCGAACCTGCGACCTTTCTATTAACGCTAGACTGCTCTACCAACTGAGCTACGAGGACAGTGACTTACGCTGTGTATATTTGCATTACATTCCCGCTAAGACTAGCGCCCTCTGTATCGTGTTATAGACTTGTTTCACAGCCTTGGCACACCTCTAATGGGCGAGCTATACGCTCACTCCATTCTCATCGAACCACATCAGGTAGTTTCGGACAAGCGAGAGAGATGGCGCTGGTGTACATTTAAATACCCTTATCACGAAACAAATTATTTTTTATAAATGAGTGAAGTGAAAGTGGTTTGTCAGGATCGTAGCAAATGGAGATCCGTGATCTCTGCCTACCCCTATGAGAAAGAGGCGTGATTATATGTATGTAGAAGTATGTGTGGAGTGAAATTGAGTGATAGAGTCAGAAACAGTGTTGTAAGAGATACGTGTGGAATGGATGGAGATAAAGTCACGAAAATTTAGAAGGGTATGTTAAGGTGGTTTGGGCATGTACGGACAAAGTGAGTGAAGCGAAAGTGGTTTGTCAGGATCGTAGCAAATGGAGATCCATGATCTCTGCCTACCCCTATGGGAAAGAGGCGTGATTATATTATGTATGTATGTATATTTACTAAATAAAATAATGCTGAGAAACGACGATTGATTGATGTGCCCCATGTTGACCTACTTGTTTTTTTTTCTAGGTACATGTGTGTCTTCCTAAAAATATCAGATAACGAATATATGTAGCGGCTAATATAAGGGTTACGTTTTTGCCATTTTGGATACGGAACCCTAAAAACTTACTGCTTATTGGAACGTGTACATTACTGCTCTACATCTACCACGCTACACATGAGAGCGGAATACTAAGTTTTACAATTTACGCGCACTCAATAGAGTAGTAGGCAGTAATAATACAGAGCTGCGGGCCTTTTAGGTGATAGCTATAATTAGGTCTAACCTACGTTTAGCATTCAATTTGGTTAACCGGAATGTGTTTCATTAGAACGACACTAATGTGTTAACGCGAGAAACCTAACAGCGTAGATATTTTACTAATTATTAAGATTAGGGCGAGGCAGCGGCGCTACCACGAACTTCGAAAGTCAAAGTTCGTAATACATGCATCCCTGTTACTCGAGTAAAGGAGTGCGATAGAGATGGAAATATCCGAACTTCGACTTTCGAAGTTCGTGGTAGCGCTGCAGGTTGCATTCTTATTTTGTTGGATTCGTAGTAGGCCAGTTTCATATTTTATCATATTCTTAGTAGGTCAGTTTATTTTTTGGCGATTTCTTAGGTCGTCGCTTTTTTACTTAGCCGGGTTTTGAGTAGGTCAGTTTCTTCAATTCCACTCCACCAAATTTCTTATTTCCGGGTGTAAATACACGAGTTATAATAGAAAATACCATAATCACTACACGCGTGCCTAATATAATTGAGGAGTACCCTCAATTTCTCATGAATCCCATCATCCAACTGAATTTTTGAAAAAAATAGGACCCACCTGGAAGTATATACTTACAAACAAAAAAAAAATTACGAATCGCCTCATCAATGGCGGAGTTCTGAGGAAACATTGAAAAAAAAAATGATAAAAAAAAAATACAAACGAATGGAGAACCTCCTCCTATTTTTTAGAAAGTCGGTTAAAAACTTCCGTTGGCCGAACTTCGTTGGATCAAATTTGCCATCTGTGTCGCACACAATGTTTTTCATCACATTTGCGAGGAAACAAATACATTTGAAACAAAATTAAATTGCGAGGCGCGTAAAGAAAAGATTTGGCATACAGCCACTATTTTAAATCAATGGTAAAAATATTTTACACAGACACTAACTACATTTTAATCTTAAAACAATGAAGGCTACTAATAAAAAAACTTTTCTTCTTCGCGTATTTTTGTTTGGATTTACTTACGTTTTCAAACATCGTATCGTATATGATTCAAAACCTCCTTGCTTTATAACTGACAGATACAATCTAAAAACAAACCCATTACGCCCATGGGCGTGATAAAGGCGTTGTAGCTCTGTATGCCTGTGCACTATGAAGCCCTTTACGTGCAAGTGTGATAAAATCACACTCACCTTCGGTTCGGGCCACAAACACATGCGATCTGGGGCTTTACGAATTACCGCCCGTGGTGCGTACACAATTTTACGTCTTCTCCAGTGTGTGAAGTGAGATTTGTCGCTGCGCCCCTGGACGGTAAATCTCGCTTACCGCACAGAGTGACGTAAAATATATTTAGCGGCATTAGTCATAAAGACATTCCTGACCAGTTTTGTGCCTTTTTTCTCGTCAGGTCGTCATAAACGTGTTCCTAAAGCGATGTTTTGGAAGAATCAAGGCATCGCCTTAAAATCGTAAGATATCACTAGAGCCGGTACTACCGGTCATCCGGCCCCGGGCATCGATCAGGCCGACAGTTTAATTAAAACATCGACACTCGTTTAAACAATCCCCCGTCCTTAGCCCGCTAGGGACACCATTTGTGAGGGTATGCGAAGGACCTGAAACTTAATAACTTGAATTTAAAATAAGTTTCTGTCAAAAATTCATTTTTGGTACAAGCTTTTATTGCCGACTGTACTTTTCTGTATACCATCATCAACTGCTCATTGAGACGATTCTAACGAGCCCAAACTCGATGGGGTTATGTGGTTTTATTTCGGAGTTCCTATGCCCACCTTCTGTCTCCATCATCAGATCAGCTCGATGGTACCATAATATTGAATTGTCATCCAAACTATACTTATACCCAAAATTTCAGCTCAATCGGTCACCTGGAAGTGGGTCAAATTTAACTTGCAAGATTTGACGGACAACTTACTTACATACATACCTACTTTTATACTTACATACGAACAAGTCAAGTTAATATAAAGCTTGTAATAAAAATGGCAATGGACTTGATAACATGATTCTTTTTAACCGAAAATACATGAGTCACTTTTTATTCGAAGCCTATATAAAGTGTCTCACAGCCGGGCAAAGGCCTCCCCTCTAGACTTATACTAGTCTCGGCTTTGAGCAATTTCTGGCCAATCGTTACAAAAAGCGTCCAAGTCGTCCTGCCGTATGAGTCTCGTCCTGCCACGTCGTCGCCACCCATCGTGTGGAACCCACTCATATTGATTCCACACATCAGATATCTGTTTTGAAACCATTGAAACTAGGGTTTATCAAATAGCAAATGAGTTTTCAATCACCACCGGGAACACAACAGCACATCCCCACAGAGCAAAAAGTGGTGTTATTATAAAGCTGCAGTCTTCAGCAAGGTAATTACTTCTCCAGTTAGGCTGCTCTGGATATAAGCGAGATGACATTCTCCCGTGCCTTACGTGTCCATTAAAAATATCATCATTATCATCATCAGCCGATATACGTTCCACTGCTGGACATAAGCATCTAATTACTTCAAGTTTTTTTTTTTATAATTGGACTAAATCGGGTTTAAAATCTTATCAGGACTGTCCACCAATATCGGAAATCCATGGGCACCCCAGTCCTCATGTCGGGCGGACGAGGGTCACTGATTACTGCGTCTTGCGGTTTTAATTCGATCCCGGTCGTGACGTCATGGCATACATTACACAGCCGGGAATAGAACCCGGGTCGGCGCAGCGAGCGAGCGTTCCCAAATATATTCATATAATTGAATATTTCACGTTATCCACGTTAATCACCTGACCTCGATCACCGAGGGGAATTAGCGGCAATTATTTTATATTTAACTAGGAAAAATGATAATGTTCGGTTAAGGCGCTTCGCCGGACGCTGCCGCGTCACGCTCGCTTCGCTCGCTCGACTCGCGCGCTGTAGGGTCGCAGTTCACTTAATAACCTAACCGTTTTTTCCGCTGGGGGATCAGGCTAGGGGATTAACGTGGATAACAGCGAATATTTAGGGAGGTTATAGAGATACAGATTAAACGCCGGATTTTTGACCGACTTGAAAAATGTAGGAGCAGCCCAACTGGGGAAGTACCTCCGCCTTGCAGAAGACCACAGCCATAATAACACTACTACTTGCTCTGTAGTAGTGTTGTGTTCCTGGAGGTGAGCAAGGTCGCCAGAGCTCCCGAGGATGCGTTGTGTTGAGAGCGAGGGAATTCGTTCCTTCAGCTGTCAGCACGGCGAATCCTCATACATATCAAGGGTCGGCAACGCCCATGTTACTCCTTTGGAGTTGCATGCGTCTATAGGCTGCGGTGCCCGCTTACCATCAGGCGGGCCGTACGCTTGTTTGCCACCGTCGTCGACATCTTTAAACATCCAAACTTTCAAATTTATAATATTAGTAGGATAATGGCACCATCAGGGACCATCACACAACAAATTACTACTTATAATACAAGCGAAAGTCTCTTTCTAATAAGAGAATTTGAAAAGAGATTTCCGCGTATAATACAAGTTACAAGTTGATATGCAATGGGTCGTTTGTAGATGTTTCGTACCAAAAATGAAACTTTTGATAGAATCTAATTGTTCGTGTCGTCGTGACGTCAGTCAGAGAAGCATTAGGCAGCTTACACTCGAGGTCAAGCTGACTCCACATATTGCATACCAATATGATATGAAGGTGTTATAGAACGAACGATTAACTCGTTAAAACCACGTTGCGATGCGAAGTGACTGTCAGAATTTACCTGTTACTAAAACAAATCGGATTTCGCTCTTTTATGTTTTCGAAACACGTGTATGTCGTTAGGCAGAAAAAACATACATCTTGGTTTAGCTGGTACAATATCCTGTATCAAGAGGAAAGAAAAGGTAAGAGGTAAATATCAAATTAAATATAATGTGTGTGGGGTGTGTGTGGTATAATTATTTTCATTAATGTGGATAAAGAGGACACATGAGGTAGAGCACAGCGAAATGTCATCCCGCTCTAATTTGGAGCAGCCCAACTGGGGAAGTACCTCCGCCTTGCAGAAGACCACAGCCATAATAACACTACTACTTGCTCTGTAGTAGTGTTGTGTTCCTGGAGGTGAGCACGTTCGCCAGAGCTCCCGAGGATGCGTTGTGTTGAGAGCGGAGGAATAGGCTGCGGTGTCCGCTTACCATCAGGCGGGCCGTACGGTTGTTTGCCACCGTCGTAGTATTTAAAAAAAAACGGCCAAGTGTGTGTCGGACTACGCACAACGAGGGTTCCGTGCCTATTAAAAAGGTCGTATCGTTACTGAAATGTTATGGCACTTACGTCCTTTTCTTTAAGGAAGGCAGTTTTTTAGGAATATCCCAAAAACCTTTGAACCGATCTTGTTCAAAACAATTTTCGCTGAAAGAATTTAATAAGCCCTATGAGCATGATTTTTTTTCATATTTTTAAAATACACGGTTCAAAAATTAGAGGGCGGACACAATTTTAGCGACTTTCGAGGCGAATAACTCCGACTCTATTCGCTTAATCAAAAAAATTGCTGAGAAACCTTATATTTATTTTGAAAGGCCTATCGATTGATGTGCCACACGTGGGCTTGCAATGAAAAAAAAAATTTGACTTTCAGTTTTATGTATGGAGTACACCCCTAAAAAAATTTTTTTTTAGTAATTGAATTACAAAACTATGTAGCGGTTAACAAAATATACCTATCTTTAAAATTTTATTCAAATACACCTTATAGTTTTCGAGTAAAATGCCTGTGACATACGGACGGACAGACAGACAGAGAGACAGATATGACGAATCTATAAGGGTTCCGTTCTTTGCCATTTGGCTACGGAACCCTAAAAACACGTGCCAATCTCGTGGGCGCTCTCCATCACGATGGACAAACCTCATCAAAGCGGTCACAGAAGACACAATCAATAGTTGCTCTCACTCGGCCATAAACAAAGCCAAAATGGCGACGCATTGCAAAAGCTGCACGACTAAGACGAGAGAGACCTATTGATAAATGAAATGAATTCAATTGCACAAAGCAAAAATATTAACACCCTCACTGCCAGGTACCCGCCTAGCGGGCGCCTACGCCGTAGTCGTTTTCCGCTACGTACGAGGCAAACCACGGGATCGGCTACGAGCGTAGAGCATTTTGGGGACCTTTGGTTCGGGCATGACGCAGAGCGGGGTGTAGTTTTACCTTTTCTTCTCTTTTACGTAATTAATTTAGAGCTTGTATGTATTTTAATTTAATCATTCTTTAAACAATGGCTTGTTATGTAATATCTTTAATCTCCGCTCCTTTCCCGCTGACGCATATTACATTTCATTCTTATTGACTAGTACAAATCACTGGGAAGTTCTATGCGATCAGAAATAGTACATTATTGCCGTGGCCGGGAAGAAGGCAATTGCAGGCCGAGTATTTGTTTAAACGGACGAGCTTGCGAGTCCGTTTAATTATAATACGAAGCCTGCAATTGCCATTCCGGCTAAGGCTAATATAGTGCTTTTCTCAAAAATGGGGGAATAAAAAATACTAAATTTATATAAACTCTAAATATCGTTGAACAACGTGACAATATTTACGATTTCCCGCCGTTTTTTTTTAAACAGAATCGCAAGTGTATTTTTCTACCAAAAAAACGCAAACTATTTGAGACACATACAAAAACGTCGTGTTTGCAACAGAAAAATACGAGTTGAATTAGCTGAATACAAGCTGTGCCGTCTTTTATATGCTAGTTTCTACTTTTTTTTTAATTTGGTACTCGTCAAATAAGGGAATTTATATATAACATTCCAGGCGGCCTGCAATGTTTTTAATTTTTTAATTTAGATCTGACCTTAAACTATACACTTTACCTTCTAATATGTAGCAAGTTATGTTCACATTGCGGGCCATTTAAAAAAAAATATATTTTAAAACAATAAATAACTTCTTTAGATATCGTCATAGGACATATTTTGAAGGGCTTCTCGTAGCGTTGATTTACATTTCATGTAGTTTAGAGGATATAAATGGGTCATTGTCACTCAGTAAAACAAAAATCGTCTTTTCAATGGGCAATAGTTAAGGGCTTATGTTTATATATAATATGTTTTTATCGCATAGAATTATAGAATAGGCGACGCCGTTTATGCGGATTCAGAGTTCAACCAAAAATTAGGCTTTAAAGCCCTTAACTTTGGCAATGTCCACCGAAAAGACGCGCACCTAAATCTGACAATGACCCAAATCTAGGAAAAGAAAAATCTAAAAGAGAAAGCGTGTCGTTTTTGAGTATATTTAGGACCGACAAACTAACAAACAAAATTTATATTAGTATTGTTTGTGTTGGATCGATTATTATGTGCACATACATACCTACATAGGTACCTATATGGTTATGATCGCGGTCTACCCCCATTATGTGACATTTTAAATTTATGTAGCTAATGTGACATCAAACTGACCGCTAAACTTTGTCTGTCGTCAGCAAGCCAAAAATTAAAGATAGATTACGGGTTCCTTGCTCGTTTTGCAACAGGGATTGCGCGATTTTTATAAAGCACATCTCACCGAACGATCTGGCGGAAAGCCAGTGCTTTGACGAGCCAGTATACACGTCGCAGTCCACGAACGAGAAAAAAAACTCTCAACCCGGAAACTAATATCGGTGGATAGTTGGAATTAATAATTTAAATCCATTTTGAAATGAAATTAATAGATATATTTTACGTCATACCTGCCCACAAAGTAGGAATTACCGCACGCTATGCGCGCATAAATCCCACTTCCTGGCAAGGGCGAGACATTAAATTGTATACTTACTCACCATGTGCGGCAGTAAAGTAAGCCTCAGATATCATATTGCTTTCGGCTCAGGCGTCAAATACCTGCGATCTGAGACATTCTTTGTTTTACCACTCTAGGTAAGTAATGTACTTCTCTAGGCAAATTCTATTTCACTAACTTGTGAATTTTAATCACCCTACAATCAACAAGCTGATGAAATAGGAGCCAGCATTTTGCCTGTTATTTCATTGTTGCTATGTAATTGTGATTATATATCTTGTGTACCATTGTAATAATATAACATTACCCTGCGGTCTACTTCGAGAATAAATAATTGAACTTCGAATTAAGGTCGTGTAAACAAATGTTATAAACGAGCTGAGGTAATGACCACGAGGCAATTAAAATTCCTTTTGGTTAATTAAAATTGATTGGGAAGAAGTGATTTGACGCGTCGTGTGGTACAGGCGACAGCGAGGCGTACAGTCACCTGCATTAATATCTGGTATATCAAAGCAGAGATATCTGACATTTCCTACCTGTGCAGCAGCCCTTAGCAATAGAGTCGTGTCCGATATTTATACGCGCTCTGTTGTGGCAGATATTAACAGGTTCACTGCCAGGAACCCGCATAACGGGTGCCTACGTGGCGTAGGCGTGGCTTTCCGCTACATACGAGAACCACGGGAGTGAATGTGATGTTGGTGACTGAACAATCCATACTAATGTATAATATACTAGCTTCCGCCCGCGACTTCGTCTGCGTGGACCCGGGATAAAAACTATCCTATATTTTAATCCAGGCTATAAACTATCTTCGTGCAAAATTCCATCCAAATTGGTTAAGCTGTTTAAGCGTGATTGAGTAACAAACATCCAAACATCTAAACTTTAGCATTTATAATATTAGTAGGATTAGTAGCATTATAATAAATGCGAAAGTGTAACTTAAACCGCTAAACTGATTTAGATGAAAGGTATGGAGATAGTTTGAGCCCCGGGGACATAAGTTTTTATCCCGAAAATCATCCCCTTAGGGGTTGAAGTGGGGCTTGCAAGTTAGTATGGAGCTCCGATATAAATCCACGCGGACGGAGTCGCGGGCAGAAGCTAGTACTAATATATAAATGCGAAAATAAAAAGTAAACAGTTAAAACGGCCATATAAAAAAAGTATCAGCAAAGATCAGTAGCTGAGACTTATTCCGACTTTTTAGTCGCCTTAAATAACTTCTAGCATTTTCAGAAGAAAAATACACTTCCAACTTATTATTACGTGACGTGGTATTGTGACGACTGGTTAGTCTAGTGGGTAGTGACACTGCCTACGAAGCTGAAGGTCCTGGGTTCGAATCCCGGTAAGGGCAAATATTTGTGTGATGAGCATGAATATTTGTTTCTGAGTCATGGATGTTTTCTATGTATTTAAGTATTTCTATCTATTAAATATATCGTCGTCTAGTACCCATAACACAAGCCTTATTGAGCTTACTATGGGACTAGGTCGATTAGTGTAAGATTGTCCCCTAATATTTATTTATTTATTTATTATTAAAAAATAATCAAATTCCATATATTATTATCTTTATTGCATCCATGGCAATCAAAGGCGGTATCCAAAAAATATTCTGTTTTTACATGAAGTGGCTAGTTGTTGAAAATGATTCCAGTTTTAAAAGAAGCTGCAAGCTCAGTTATTGATAATTTGTTCCCTGCAAAGCCGAATAACAAATATCCATAGGCGTACGACAATTTCATGAAGTGGCGAGAAGAAAAGCATGCCTCATTATTTTCAGATAGTATATTTTTGTGTGTGGAAAACACTCAAAACGGAGACGCGGCAGACCTCGCCGGCGATGGCGGGACGGGATAGACTCCTTTTTGAAGGATTGGTCAGAGGCTGCTCGGGATCGGGATGTCGGGACACCATAGGCTCCTAATAATAATAATATTTTTGTTTACTTGCACTAGTTTTGAGAAAAGCACTATATTTGTCTCAACCGGAAGGGCATTTGCTGGCTTCGTATTAAATTAATACTCAGCCAGCAATAGCCTGCTTCCCTTGCTTCCACAATAATGTACTATTATTTTACTAAAGGTTCGTAGCAAGTGGAAATCCGTGATCTCTGTCTACCCCTTCGGGAAATAGGCGTGTTTATATGCATGTATATATGTATGTATGTTATAATACTAACAATTACACGGTTCAACTCACGTATTCAATGTCACTAGGGGTGACATGTTTCGAACTCTTCGGGAGTTCTTCTTCAGGATGAGTGTTTTCGCGGCGGTGTCGCTTGTAGTTGTGGAAAACACTCATCCTGAAGAAGAACTCCCGAAGAGTTTGAAACATGTCGCCCGTAGTGACATTGAATACGTGAGTTGAACCGTGTAATTGTTAGTATTATTTCAAAATGTCTCACGAAAGTTTAAATTCGATGTATGTATGTTCATTGTAATGAGCAGTCTAGCGAATGTCACATTACATTCTCCGCCCACAACTCCCGCGCTGCAATTACCAGAGCATTCCTGAAAAGTCTCGTAGCGATGTTTGGCTCTATGCTCATCTTTGTTCATTGCTCAGTTTGACAAATTAAAAAAAAAACCGGGCAAGTGCGAGTCGGACTCGCGCACAAAGGGTTCCGTACCATTATCCGTTGAATGAATGGTAAATTGCGGTTTACGATTTATGACGTATTAACTATTTAAGTACTAGATGTTCAAACCAATTTTCGGTGGAAGTTTGCATGGTAATGTACATCACAATATGTTTTTTTTTAGTTTTATCATTCTCTTATTTTAAAAGTTACAGGGGGGGGCACACATTTTACCACTTTGGAATGAAGTGTCTCTCGCGCAAACTATTCAGTTTAGAAAAAAAAAATATTAGAAACCTAATGGTATGGGTTTGATGAAAAAGTTTCAGTTCTAAGTATGGGGAACCTCCAAAATTTATTGTTTTTTTTTCTATTTTTGTGTGAAAATCTTAATGCGGTTCACAGCATACATCTACTTACCAAGTTTCAACAGTATAGTTCTTATAGTTTCGGAAAAAAGTGGCTGTGACATACGGACGGACAGACAGACAGACATGACGAATCCATAAGAGTTCCATTTTTTGCCATTTGGCTACGGAACCCTAAAAAGGTTAATGTTTAATGTTTTGTGACATGTGAATGCTCAACTCAATCGCACCTTAAGAAATCTGTTAAATCTGGTCATCTTGCTCTAACATTCTGAGATAATAAGCACTCCCACGTCAAACCGTACCGATACGTAATAGAATTCAAAGAAATGTCATCCTTAACTCGATACGTTTCAGTCTAAATTGAACCAGCAGTAATATGGACTTAATCTCTTTTGATTTGCAGCCTTCGTAAAACGAGATTTAAACTTTCGCTAATTCTATTTGATTTTTAATTGAATTCTCTCGCTTTCGGAAATGGCGGCGGACATAATTCCTTAAATATTTTCCTGTTTATCACTTTATTGTTACATCCCAATCTCTGTTTCTCGTTAAAAGTTTCGTTTCGTTAACACTTTGATAACTTTGACGGGGTGATGTAATGGATTATGAACTTGGTTCGTAGTGACTATGATATTGTATTGGGACGTTTATAATTGACAGTGTAATCAGTAATCACGTAACCACCACTATAACGGTGTTTGGCTGATTTTGAAACCAGCAGTTTTTAATACATAGCTACACAGATTCACGCACATGAAACTTATGTTCTAGTGCCACTTTTAGCATAAATGTGGCAGTATTTGTGGGCGATGGGCTAGCAACCTATCACTGCGATATTACATTTTGTCGATCTTTTATACCCACATTTAGCTTTTAATAGAGCATCAAAAACGCTTTATTAGAGCGAGTAGCACCAACTTGAAATTACAGATCGATCAACATTAAATATGTCATTACATAGTCTGTCAAAATTTCTATACATTCAGGTTTTTACGAATACCGCTGTCGATTACAGACTGTTTGGAGCAATCCATCCACTATGAAGTTGGTAGGGAAATACAGACTAGTGAGACGTCGCGATTACTGTACGATTTCGAGGCGTTCTCAATCGAAACAGGCATGCGGCCTCATGTTCAAATTGATAACGTAGTGATGCAAAATGGATAGTAAACCATCAAATTATCGTAATAAAGTATAAATTGTAAATGTAATTAAAATCATAAAATAATACGAACCTTGAAAGTTTAGAAAAATGATGCATTTTTTTTTATTGTTCAAGAGTAAAGCTGCCAATAGAATCCTTACGCTTTTATAGAAACAAAATTGTACGACAACTATGTACTTAAACGCAGTATTTCGCGACCGAAACAACAATTTACCGGATTTTCCATACAATGCTACAACTATTTTGTACAAAGTGACGTCATGCGGTACGTCATCAGTATGAAGCGTTTTCCGCTACCGCCAGCGACGTCAATCTTTGTCTCAATTTTTTGGGTATTTATGTTCTTTATTTGTAGTTGCTCCCATACAAACATTTGTTCCTCTCCAAAAACTGGTTCAAATGGCATCGTCAAAAAAGTTAGTCCGCATCCCTATTATGATTTCCAGTAATTGTTGTTTACTCTGGGTATTTTCCTGGCCGCGTCGACCAGCGGGGCTAGCACAACTGACGCCGCGCCGCGACGCGAGTCGAGAAAGATCTACCCTCCTCTTTCTAATTTGCACGGTGCGAGTGAGATAAGAGACGCCCAGTCGCGCGGGAAGCGACAAAGCAGAAAGTTGTGCTAGACGTACAGCACGTCTATCGCGAGACGGCCGCGACATACTCTCGATTTTTCTCGCACTACACCTCTTGTTCTAAGTGTTCTAATAAGAGAGAGACGGATAGTGCGAGAAAAATCGAAGTTTGTCGCGGCCGTCTAATGATAGACGTGCAGAAATTGATCTAGTGGAGCAGCACTTTATACTTCATTGCTTATGGCGTTGCTTTTCAAATTTCCACTCTTTGGGCCGCAATTAGTTGTATCCGCTCTGGTTACATTTCCTTTCTTCGGTTGAGGTGATTCGAACCTTCAACCTGGGACGGTAGAGTTGCTTTTTCAATGGACCACTTTTATGCAATTCGACCAACTAAAATAATCTCAAGTAGATTACGCATTAGTGCAGGAACATAGAATGTGGATGGCCGTTTCTTCTGACTTCTTGCTGCATACTGCATTTTGTTTTATACCCATTATTACCATTATTAGAACCATGGTAACCGATGTAGCCCTCCGAATCGCTTAGAGCCTTATCACACTTGCGATTTCCAAGCGTATTTTGTATGAAGGCGATCACGCAGCGTGTACGCCGCGACTGATAATTGTATAGAAAACACGCTCGCAAATCGCAAGTGTGATAAGGCTCTTAACTTAAGTGGCAGTGGGTGGGGCACATAGCACGTAGGATCGATGGCCATTGGGGCAGAGAGGTTCTCGAGTGGCGACCACGTACCGGAAGGCGCGGCGTAGGTCCCCACAAGGTTGACTGATGGTAAAGGTCGCGAGAGTTCGCTGGATGCGGGTGGCGCAGGACCGGTCACTTTGGCACTCTTTGGGGGAGGCCTATGTCCAGCAATGGACGTCTTGTAGCTGATATGATAATGATGATGATTTTCAGTATTTGTATGTATTTGTTTTATCCCCATTTTATATACTCGTTTTCCTCGAAACTATGTATTCGCAATGCCCGTATTGTTTCACTACCGTCCCCGGCGGATCATTCCCGTGGCAATGATCACGGTAATGAGAGTACGGTAATGATAGCCCGGTAATGACGGAACGGTAATGATAGTACGTGAACGTTTCGCTTTGATCGGGTTTTTTATGGTGGTTGAGTATTTCATTTCGCTATTTGTAAGTTGTAACTTACTGTTGTCAATATAAATATAAAAGCTGACGATTTAATAGAAGGAAATTTATGAAGAATAAAGTATGAATATGAATACGAACGAGCGAAGGAAGGTCTCCTTTTCTGCTTGAGCAACAATTATTTCGTATGCCCGGCTGTTCTTCTGTACAGGATGCATTTCTCAACCGATTCTCGTGAAATTTAGTAAGCAGGTTCAATAATCATATAAAATTTCCTTGTCGATTAAGTTTTTAATTAAAAAAAAAAAAAAAATCTTAATTAAAAGAGTCTCGCGGTTTGTACAGCTCACAGTCACAAGTTCATTATGTATTATCTTTTTTTAGGGTTCCGTACCCAAAGGGTAAAACGGGACCCTATTACTAAGGCTACGCTGTCTGTCTGTCTATCTGTCCGTCTATCACCAGGCTGTATCTCATGAACTGTGATAGTCAAACAGTTGAAATTTTCACAGATGATGTACGTATTTCTGTTGCCGCTATACAACAAATACTAAAAAACCGGCAAAGTACGAGTCGGAGGGGGGCTCCCATACAACAAACGTGTTTTTTTTTTCGTTTTCATAGATAATGGTACGGAACCCTTCGTGCGCGAGTCCGACTCGCACTTGGCCGGTTTTTTTTTCTCTATTAGGTCGTGTTTGAATATATTTCACAGAGGTAGGTAGGTAGTTGGAAATGTTTGAAATATATTTAAATTGATCCTAAAGAGGTGTTCGTGTGTAATACTCGGTCAAAACTAAAAAAATGCTTTCCGATATTTTTCCACCATCCACAGCTCAACGGATTCTTTTCCAGTTTATATGACCGCATTTATTTCGGCAACAATCTACGAAGTATTATAAAACAATTCTCACCAACAGCAACAAAATTCGCACCACTAATTTTCAACTTCGCCCGTAAAAATTGGAATTGGCCCCGCGCGGGCAACTTACGCATCACATTTTTCATTTAACTTTCGCCGGACATTTGCATTTTAACCGGCGGCTGTAAACGTTGTTAGCTCGTGCTAGGGCTGTAGTCCGAGATCCAGCGGTGGAATATAGAACGTCATCAGTTCTCGGAATAAGAGGTTGTTTTACGGATTAGTGTTTCCAATTTTTACCCGACTGCCGAAGGAGGGTCATGTTTTTCGAGCGTATGTATGTATGTATGTATGTGACCTTATTCTTTGGCACGCCCTGCAGCCTAAACCGTTTGACGTATTTCGACATATGAGGTGTCGTTGGATTCCTCTTAATCGAGTGACATAGGCTATAAAATTTGAAAAAAGCAGGTGGGTTTTTTGAAAAATCTTTTATTTTCACTTGTTGTATAAGTAGGTATAGTTTATATTACACAGCTATGCAAGACGTTGTCTCCCTTCTTAACACTGCTTTTTTAGTCTGTAATAAATAAATAAATAAATATCAGGGGACAATCTTACACAAATCGACCTAGTCCCATAGTAAGCTCATTAAGGCTTGTGTTATGGGTGCTAGACGACGATATATATAATAGATATAAATACTTAAATACATAGAAAACTTCCATGACCCAGAAACAAATATTCATGCTCATCACACAAATATTTGCCCTTACCGGGATTCGAACCCAGGACCTTCAGCTTCGTAGGCAGCGTCACTACCCACTAGGCTAACCGGTCGTCAATGTGTAATAAAGGCCACTGATGATGACAGTTGATGTTATTTAATGTAACCGACTTGGGGGCTGTCCATATATTACGTCATATCAAAATAGGGGGGGGTCTGACCAATTGGATGACGGTAGTACCTAATTCTAAAAATGATGGACAAGCCCTTGTTTATAAAAATGATGGAAATTTTGATCTGTTACCTTGGCAGAGTTGTTTTTTAACCCCCGACGCAAAGAGAGGGGTGTTAAGAATAAGAATAATAATAAGAATATTTATTTGCGTTAAACATTACCAAACAGGTGTTACAAACAAAATTACAGGTAGGTTTCCATGCTTAACCAGGACTGGTATGCAAAATAAAGGAATTAAACAAAATTAATTACACGTTCAAAATATTTAGACACTATAAAATCATTAAATAAAACAAACTAAATTTGTTATAAGTTTAACGTGTCTGTGTATCTGTGTATCTGTCTGTGGCATCGTAGCTCCCGAACGGATGGACCGATTTGAATGCGGTTTTTATGTGTCATAGATAATTTTATCCCGAGTGTCCTTAGCCATGTTTTATGAAAATCTGTTCAGCCGTTTTTGAGATATTGGACTTTGAAATGAAAATGTCGGGGGTTTTCCAACTTTTCTAAGTTGTAGATTATTGAATGGACTATGTTGATGCGGTTCAACATGCAGGTCAACTTAAATAATCTCAAGTGTACTAGCTGCAAATAAAATACTGCTATACAGGGTAAAATATTATAAAAAACCAGCTGTTCCATACATTTTGGCGGCTGAGCTCACACCGTTTGTATGGAACAGCTGGTTTTTTTTTTCACGATTTGGATACAACTTATTTATTTGATCAATTTTGATCGAGAGGACCCACCGAATCACCTCCCAAAATTTGAACGGTGAATAATATTTCATCCTGTATAGTATCATCATCAAAACTCTTGAAGCGCTCATAGCTTAGCGGCGGCTGCAAGTCGGAAACGATAACGCAGGTTAAGCAAAGATGGCAGTGGTCAGTCTTTGGGTGGGTGACCGCCTGATGTTTGATGGTTAATATAAATGAGCGCTTCCGTGCTTTGGAAGGCACGCTAAGCAGTTGATCCCGGCTGCTGTCTATGACATTAGTCGTTAAGCCGAGTTAGAGGCCTTCGGGCGGCTTAAGAACTTCTAACAGTCGAGTTGCCCACTCACTTGACAAAGGGGGGACAACTGTTACTCGCGTCCGCAGGAGCTACCTACCACAACCCTGCACGTGTCCCCTGGGTGGTACTAAAGAGTGACAACATTAAAGGCCAAAATAATGTATGCCATACGATTAAATAAGTCATAACTCTTAAAGTTATGATGATGACACTAGCTGCCGCTCGGCTACCTCTTATCACAAATAATGAAAGCAGATCTTAAGGATCAAATACTGGTTGCACCAAAAATGGTGTGAACCGATCAAGGGAATATTCGATAGCGCATTGCGATTCCAAATATGCATTTATTTATGTTTATTTTTGTTTTCATTTATATTTTGTTTTTGTTAACATTACAGTCTTTGTTTTTGTTGACTTGCTTGTGCATGACAACATTCCCCCGCGAGGGTGAACGGTGAGAGGGTTTATTTCATAATTGCCTCGCGCACAGCTGTGTTATGAAAACATATGTTTTATAATATGTATGTTTTATTGATACGCAGGTGACGGCTTTCACGTTTTTTTTGCCATAACAAACAACATAAACAAAAACAAATACTTTAATGATCACAAACAAAAATATCAATGTAAACAAAAACAAAAATTAAAAAAATAAACAAATGCATATTTGGAATGGCAATACGCTACCAAACCTGGCCTTGTTTGGTTCACTCCCATTTTCGTAACAACCTGTATAAAGCCCATTCTCAAAGTTCCATTCATGTAGAATGAATAAATGGTGAAAGTTTTTTTTCCATCGTAAAGGTAATTCCGTATACCTACAACATACAAACTTTACCGCTTTATTATTAATAGAGAGGTATTTCTTCTTTTATAAAATGAATTTGATAGGCAAAAAAAAATTGGTAGGTAACCTTAGATGAAATACCAAAAGTTTGTCCAGCTACTAACCCGATTCCTTTCAGAATAAGGAATATACTTCATTCCATATCATTACAAAAATACCATGTACTTAAATTTTATTTTACACTGCTAATTCAACATGAAACTCTCTTTCGCCTAAAGATTATATTTGACTTAAAGTTGACTGGGAAAGAATGCCTCTTAGCATTAACTTTTGTATACCCGACTTGTAACAGCGCAATGTACACATAAATAACAAGAAATAGTAGATTACTGCAGAGGCCGTGAAGTAAGGGATTGCTGGACGAGATTGGGGTAGACGGCCGAGTCGTAGACGAGGCCGAATACAACGAGTCCAGCAATCCCTGTTCCGGCCGAGGATTGTATAGTACTTTTCTCAAACGATGTGAGGAAATATTAAAATTAAAATGAATACTAGGTAATCAATTAAATAATAGGTAATTTGCGCCTTTTTTATTTTTTAAACATGCCATTTGAACAAGCCGTTCGAGCACCATGTTTAACCGCACCTAAAGTATAATACCATAGATTTTTTTTTTTTATGATCAAGTATGCTTACAGTGTCTAGTGGTGGTTGGCAGTGTGTAAATTTTCCTTTGTCAGTTTAATATTATTAAGCAAATTTAAAAAGTTAGAGTAGCGGACAATAATGGTTTTACTTAGGGTTTTCATACATTACTTCTTGGCCTAAGGCCAAGAAGTAATGTAGGGAGCCATAAACAAGAAACTTCACGTCTTCATTTCGTGATATTAACGCGTACATTTCCGAGCATGTTTGAGAAAAAACTATTTACTTCAAAGAAAGTATTTAATTACATTTTATCGTCCTCCCAGCGTTTTTCACGGTAGTGTTCAAACGAGCTCAGGGACCGCTAGTTTTACGAAAGCGACTGCCATCTGACCTTCCATCCCAAAGGTAATACTAGACCTTACTTACTTTCATTACATTTTATGATTTTGCTAAATCCAACAACAAACTTACTTCATGACACAGCCGGCGCTCGAACTACAATTTCTCGCCTGTTATTTTTGCCGCATTGACGCCATATGGCGTCATATAAAACGTGACACTTGTCGTGCCTGCCCTTTATGTCCTTGTTTATTGGACAAACTTTTGTTTTTCCGGCTAAAGGGTCAGTGAGAAAATCCTCGGTGTTTTGGAATTGGATCCGAATGGGACGATTTGGAATGTTAGCTATGTGTGAAATAACTCTCGATGGTTATTTGTACAGATCTGATCATTTAATCAAATAATTGATGTTTAGGTAATGACGCTTAGAACATTATATGGACCTGCTTAGTATGCTTTAATTTTTATAAGAAAACTTATATTTTAAATCTAATGATAAGTACCTACATAATAAATAATAATCTGATGTTCTATCAACTTTTATTATTTTGTTAGATGGAAGCTATTTCTTAAAGTCTTTAGCTCTTTTCAGTGTTCCGTACCAAAATAAGTCAAACGGAACACATAATTATCTGAAATTCTAATAATATGATGGAATAAAGGGCATTGGGTAATCTTGTATGAGAAAAAATATAATTTTTAGGGTTCCGTAGTCAACAAGGAACCCTTATAGTTTCGCCATGTCCGTCCGTCTGTCTGTCTGTCTGTCTGTCCGTCTTCGGCTTAGCTCAGTAACCATAACTCCTAGAAAACTATATTTCGGCATGGGTATATAAATCAATTACGCCGAAAAAACGGTATGGGGGTACTGGGGATGTGAAAAAAATCATGGTAGTAGTACATATAATGAATTTAAAAGGAAAACTATCACGGAAAAGTAGGCAGAAGTAGTTACCGAGTAATAGTCGACCAACTGAATGTGTCCTTGGAAAGGCCAATTTTAGTACAAATTCGGGAGACGCAACCGCACCGCACGTCGATGTAATGAAGATAGACAGGCAACTACGGAACCCTTCACTGCGCGTGGCCCAACACGCACTTGGCCGGTTTTTATTTTTTGCAGCGGCCAAGGATGTTTTTTTAATAATCGTTTAGACCTCTTAATATTACGCATAGATATATAAAAATAAACGCGTTAAACAATATCGGAGCCGAGATGTTTAAGTTTGGAGTTTTGTCTATAACTTTTCAATATGACCTGTGAAAATATATATTGCAAATATCTCGACTCCGATGCATTTTAGTGAATTACATTTCATAACAAAATATGTTTGTTTTGAGTAGATCTATCATAATCTACCAGTTTTACAAATGGCCGCTCATCTCAAAAAATGATAACATTTTTACCCAAACTCCTTTCTGATTCGGTTTCTTATAATTTTATATATCTGCAAGTATATCCTATTTGAAGTAAAATATAGTTATGTTCATGCCAAAATCATAAATTTAAAATAACTTGATAACATTTCCGTTACCAATAACCGTTTTAAATTCCGCATCCAACATTCGTTCAGTATTATTTTTAACTCAATAACCAAACAAAGCCCACAATATTAACATTAATTCGTTTCACGAGCTCATTGATGCGTTATTCGGTTTAAAATATTTTTCACTCAATAAAACTTCCGTTAAGCCCGCTGGTTAAACAATTGAGTAGAGTCGAGTGTATCGGCACACTCATTGTATGCGTTAAATGCAATTTGATCGTGGAATTGGGCTTTGAGTATTTAAAATTTAATTATGAATATTCCAATTGGCGGGTAAAAATTGGATGATTTGTCGGTAAAGATTTTTAATCCTTTAATTGAGTCTATCTTATTCCATATAACACTTGAATTTAACGCAAATAATTGACTGTTTTTTCGTTTATCTTATTATCAATGTACTAGTTTTACTTATTTCGATCATTAAGTGCTTTCTAAACATGGTCTGTCTGACTGTCTGTTACCTCTCCACGGTTACAACCCCTGAAACGATCTGGCTGAAATTTGGCATAAAGATAGCATGAATCGCGGAGAAGGACATAGTATTTTAACCCATAAATCATCCCCTAAGGGTTTGAAATGGGCGGCGAAAGTTTGTATGGAGGTACGATATAAAAGAGTTCCACGCGAACGGAGTGGCGGGCACTAGCTAGATGGAGCTAGTTGGAAACTAAACAAGGTTTGTGATGGGTATTAGACGATCTTGATAGATAAATACTTAAATTCCCACATATATTTTTAACCAAGTTCAAAAAAGGAGGAGGTTTTCATTTCGTAGGACCGATTTGTTTCTTTTTTCGTTTGAATTAGTATTCTTTCTAAGTGGTCCCATGGTCATCAGGTCAAGATCTGAAGATGGGATGCTGGAGAAGTCGAGGGAACTTCATATTTCATAGGCACACTTGGAGCGATTTGAAGTCGGTAAAGCAGTATTAAAGCAAATGATGTTACTTAAATATGGAAGGTTAAAGAAAAACATATTTCGAATACAGTAGTACAACAAATATATGTTAAGTACAACGATGTACCTGCGCAGATAGCAATTTTTGAAAACATTTAAACTAATCATAAGGCAGCGCGTTTGCGCGGCTAAAATCTTCAACGCCCATTGGCCAAAATTTTGCGCGCGACGCCGGCAGCTCTGGCGCCCGCCATTTTGTCTGGCACCATGAGCGGGAAAGCACGAATTCACCTGTCATTGCATATTGTACCTTACGTATAGTGCCACAAGGTCTTTATTGAAATGGTCATGCGTTCGATTTCATTCGGTACTTGTCAGGTCTCGTCAGCGTAGACGAAGATTGCCGATGTAACTTATATATTTGTGTATCCAAATATGAAGCGCTAAAAACTTTTGAATATTCCCAAACATAATTATCATTATGCATTGTTACATTTCAAACACGAAAAAGTTTCACGTCCGTGCGATGATAATCGCGCTTAGGAACATTGATTTTAACTTTTACCTACATAATATATGTATACTAAACGGGGTGTAATCTGTTGAAAATGTCATGCTCACCTAAAGGGCTTACGGTGGTGTTGTTGATCGGGTCGCAAGCTTATACCTACTCGTGAACGGGTGCTGTTCGTTTAGTCCGGTCAGTTCATGTTCGCAAGGACAATAAGTATTTATCCTTATAACAGCGGAATTATCATGAGGGACTTCACTGTGTTCTCATTTGATTATATATATGTTATTATTTTTTGATCCCCAGACAGACACATTTCTAAGAATTATGAATTGTTAATTGTAAATGGCACTTTTTTATTCACATGTCAAACATTGATAATGTAGCTTGTTTTCTTATTCATGAATGACGTATATATAATTTAGAATCTACCATAAATAAACGTAGAGTACGTGCCCTTGTGGCCTATTTGCGCAATAAATATTTTAATTTTGAATCGAGTTTGAAAAGTTAATTAAACCTCAGATTTTTGCCTGTAAAACAGACAATACTGGTTTCGAGGGACGTACATGAGCTTACGGCATACTATGGCGTACATATGCCCACGGCATGTGCCGTAAAAATGTACCGCGCCGTTAACACATTCAAAACCCGGCAAGTGCCGTTCAGTTCCTCACTATTACGGCACTTTTCAACCGCTATCCAATAAAACGGGGCCAGAGATGGGACACCACGTCTCCGTGTTTGGAAATTTATCAGCAACTAAGTTTTGTCCGCGACTTCGTCCGCGTAGACTCGTTAATCGCTTTCACTGGCCCTTGGATGTCAGCGCAAAGATGTCCACTGCTGGACATAGGCCTCCCCCAAAGAGTGTTACTGCGACCTGTCCTGTGCCACCCGCATCCAGTGGACTCCCGCCTTTACCAGTCCACCTTGTAGGGTGTCTACCCACGCTGCTACTGCCCTTACGTGGTTGCCACTCGAGAACCTTTGCGCCCACGGCCATCAGTTCTACGTGCCGCCCACTGCTACTTAAGTTCAGAGATTAATACTTTGCCCGTACACAATCTCTTAGACTTCCCAAAGGCACATCATCAATTATCGCACTAACAGTAAATGTTTAATAAGCAGAAACGTCCGCTAGCGAAATGCTAAACTTCGATCAAAGTGGAAAATTTGAAAATTATTCGCAATGAGCTGGATTTGAACCCGCAACCTCTATAACCGTCCATTGCTCTTCACCTACTAACCTGAAACGATAAAAAAAAATAGTTTCTCAGGTACATGGTTTATGGATGTGCCACTTAAAAAGCCTGACTTTTAGGATTACTTGACAAAAAAGATGACAGCAAATTACCGCGGGTCCTTACATTAAAAAAAAATAGTTTCTCAGGTACATAGTTTATGGATGTGCCACTTAAAAAGCCTGACTTTTAGGATTACTTGACAAAAAAGATGACATCAAAATATCGCAGTATTTACATTTAAAGGTATGGTATCTCAGGGGTTTGCCTGTGTTCTTTGCGGGCGTAGCCGCGCTGCCAGCTAGTACAATATAACCACATACGTATTTCACTGCCAGGAACCCGCCTAGCGGGCGCCTACGCCGTAGGCGCTTTCCGATACTTACACAGGATCAGCTACGAGCGTAGCGCGTAGCGATTCTTGGCTGCAAATGTGTTTGCATCCAAGACTAAAAAACTAATATTTATTATAAACAATCATTCAATTCCTTATAATCGTGTGTGACATACGCATATTTGAAAAAAGCAGTTGGGTATTTGAAAAATCTTTTGAATTCACTTGTTTTAAATTGTAATCGTGTCCCAGCCCTATCGAGGCAGTTAGACGGAATCAGTACGGGCTCGAGGAGGCTCTTACAATGAACGTTTATAGGCCAAGACGCCGTTTACACACCACGACACGACGGATTCGACGGATTGGGCACAAATGCTATTTTGATACCTGCTATTCAGAAAACATTACACACACGATGGACTGTGATCCGCGATGCCACGGGTGTCAATGCGCAAGGCACGATGCAATTAGCCCTAAATACAGGGGTTTGGAGAACGGTTGTGCAGAACGCGCTCCTGGTGGCCACGACACTCAGCCTGGAGGAACTGACGAAGAAGAATTCAGAAGAGTTTCATTGTTCGCCATCAAATGACGACCGGTTAGCCTAGTGTGTAGTGACGCTGCCTACGAAGCTGAAGGTCCTGGGTTCGAATGCCGGTAAATATTTGTGTGATGAGCATGAATATTTGTTTCTGAGTCATGGAAGTTTTCTATGTATTTAAGTATTTAGATCTATTATATATATCGTCGCCTAGTACCCATAACACAAACCTTAATGAGCTTACTATGGGACTAGGTCGATTTGTGTAAGATTGTCCCCTAATATTTATTTATTATTTATTTTATTTATTCATTTAAATGGTTTAGTTTCGTTACGTGTGAGGTGAGGCGCATGGGCGCGTTCCGTATAGCAGTAGTTACTTTACTACGAATCGAGGCGTCAAGATATATTTGTGGGTAAACGGGGAGGTAAGGATATACCAAGTTATAGAATAGCGGAGATGTAATGCCTTAATAAAACCTCGGCAGGGAGCTCATTCCACAACCACAGCGTTTAAGGGGTATTTTCATGCCATATTTTACAAAAAAAGGCTACTGCCACATAAAATGTTCATTTGTTCCGTAATCGTATCGTCGCGTGTAAAGCAGATGGCAGCTAATGCAGCGGGCAGTGATAAAGTGTATTAAACCGGTAGAATTGCGCTCATTAGATTTCTATCTCCACAGCCCGAATTGATACTGGATTTATGCGAGCTGCGAATGTACTGATTTACAAGGTTGCGAAAACGTAGAATTGCAGTGTAGGTTGGTCTCGTGTTGTCGCGAAATGACACTCGTCTTTGGTAACCTTTTTAGTCAGGGAACAGAGAATAAATCCGAAGAGTAATTTGTCCGAAGCCATCATCATTCCGAAATTATTATTATTCCGTATAGCAATTTCCGCTAAAGGAAAATTTGGATAAGGATGATTCTTAGGAATACATAAAGTTAAGGTTAGGTTATTGTTCTTGAAAAATCAAAAATTCCTTCAGCGGAATATGGTTTTCGGAATTACGAAATTGGGAAAAAACATGCTGTCGGGCCAATATAATAGAAATAGAATAGAAAAACATTTAATTTTGTATTAAAGCAGTAACGCTGCTAACGAAACTATAAACTTAAATTAAAGGACAAATATTTTAATGCTCCAAGCCGGAAATTTTTCAATTTATTTATTCATGACACACACAAAACGATAAACATTGAATAAAAATATAAATAAAACATGTCACGAAATGGTCCCAATCATGGTGCTCAGCATGGTGCTGGTCTTCCGTTGGAACCATATAATGCAGCTAGTGTCCATATAATTTGACCATCTAATGACTCTTCGTAACTATGTACCCTTTTAGTCAGGGTCAGGCTGAAATGGAGTTTTATTTTCAGAAAATATTTCACAGGGCCGCAAATGTAAAAAAATTGGTACATAAGCGATGGACGTAAAATAATTCTTAGTGTTCTGTACCAAAGTTAGTCCAACTGAACACTTAAACGTTTCTAAGTTAAAGAAAAACACTTTTCAAGATTTAGGCGAGTATACCTACTAAGTATTTCTAATACTCACTACGTCAAAACTGAAACGCAATGAAAGCTTTTTAAATTTTTCCTTTAATTTAAGTTTATAAATCACAAATCATTGCGAGCAACAACTTTTTCAGCTTTTCCTTGAGTTATGCCACAGACTGGGACTTGGTACTTGTATTCTCTAGTTGACGTGCACATGCTCTGATTAACACTTTCACTGTTACCTATTCACATAACCCGCCTAGCGGGCGCTCTGTTCGTAGGTGCTTTTTAGGGTTCCGGAGCCAGAATGGCAAAAACGGAACCCTTATAGTTTCGCTATGTCCGTCCGTCCGTCCGTCTGTCCGCAGCTTAGCTCAGAGGCTCTTGGTACTAGAAAGCTGTAACTTGGCATGAATATACATATTAGTCATGCCGACAAAGTGGTAAAATAAAATCTTGAAAAACATTTTTTTTTGGGGTACCTCCCCTACATGTAAAGTGGGGATGATTTTTTTTATTGTCGTCTACCTCATAGTGTGGGGTGTCGTTGGATAGGTCTTTTAAAAGTATTGGGGGTTTGTGAAAACAATTTTTCGATTAAACGATCCGTTTGTGAAATATTAAGCCTTAAAGTGCTAATTTTTGTTAGACTCCAGTGTCCCCACCCCCTGCTAGCTAAATGGTTGTTTTGGGATATGTGAAAAAAATCATGGTAGTAGTACATATAACGAAGTTAAAAGGAAAACTATCACAGCTAAGTAGGCTTTACACGTTTACGAGTAATAGTCGACCAACTTATAAAATGTACTTCAAGAAGTAATAGTTTTGTACAAATTCTATTGTAACTTATTATTATATATAATGGTACGGAACCCTTCGTGCGCGAGTCCGACTCGCACTTGGCCGGTTTTCTAATTAGGCATCGGCTACAAGCGCAGCGCTATACGAAATTGTTGGCTAAGCAACAGCATAACCATTAAATCCACGCACACACTGATTAAATCAACCAACAAATGACACGGTAAAACACTTCAGTGAAAAGAAAATTGGTTGAAAACTGGCCCAATTGTTTGGGACGGCGGCGTCGGCGCGCGCGTAAAAATTTTACGAGCGCATAAATTACGGTGCGACAATAACGGCGCTTCCCAAAACGCTTGAAATATTATAATTATTACCACCATATTTACTGACGATCAAAAAATAAAATTTAAACGGCATTAGAGTAAAATATTGTGGCCGCTATTTTGGGAGTTGAGAAGTTCGCAGGGTATAAGGTTAAGATGGTGGGAAATATTGAGGGCGGCGTCATTATCGTTATTAAGTTCCTACTGTTTATAGGACCCAACGAAAGAATGCTATTCCGGATTTTGAGTTTGGTAAAAAAAGAAAGAAAGAAAAATGTTTAAGTATTTGGTGATTTTGAATACAGTAGCATGCATACATTTATTTTTTCACATTATTGGTACAAATAGATGCCACTCACCCTAATGTCATAAGAATCAGGACGCTGCGCTGATTCATAGTGCAACCCATATAAAACAAAAAAAGCAAAAATCGCGCGATTGTCTCATAAAAACACAACAATTTCCAAAACCCTTATAATTATTAAACCTGCTCACAAAATTTCACGAGATTCACACTCTAGAATTCGCGACTTCGCGAGCCTGCATTACCTTCAAAACCTTTTTTTAATCATCGAAATACTGAATCAACAAAAATTCTATTATAATTACTGAACCCGCTCACAAAATTTCACCAGAATCAGTTGAGAAATGCCTGTCCAAAGCTAAAACCGTGAACCTCATCCGCTTCGCTCGCTGGTTCTTAAAGCTTAAAAAAAACCCTCGCAAATTACACAAGCTCCGTTATCCACTAAGTAGGTCCGCTTAAGCTACACCATACCTATTGTTCCCAGATACCCGGGCGTACAGTCAGCCGCACAGCCCGGAATGCCGATATTGCTATACACGATAATGCGGCCGATGATACGCCGCAATCTCTACACGCTCGCAAGCAATTAACCGGTTGCCATCACAGCCTAGGCTTAGCAATACTACCTAGGTATACCTAGGTTACTATAGTAGGTATTACCTAGCTAAGTTAGGTATTATGGGGATGTTGTGTTGTCTGCGGCTACTTGGTGGAACCGCATTCGTATTACGTGGTATGTGAAGAATTTACGGCGGTGCATTGGAAATTATCGCGGGCTTTGAAACGCCGTTCTGACTAGATTAAGAAACATTTAGGTCTGATTTTCAGATATATGATTCTTGACTATATGATTGTTCAACTCATTTTATGGATACATCATTGCTTAAAATTTCCTCGATACAAAAAAAATCCAAAGTTGGGTCTGTATTTTCCTTTTTTTACTCAGCCTACTCAAACGATACATTATTTTACGACACAATCAAGTAAATAATATAGTACATATTTTATCTCATCTAAAATCTCACTTTATGAAATTTTAATAAACCTTCACTAAGTTAGGTTTTTATCTAAAGGAGATGGCTAAACTGAAGTATGGGACACTGCCCTAGCAATGTATAAACATTGTGCATAGTAATATATAATGCTGAATAGCTGAATATTAGTATTCAGAATGAAAAAAGTTTCAGGAACTCTTCATATCGTTACAATCCTGAAAATAAATCGTAGAAACTCCTACGTATACAGACTTCAACAAGGTAACAGAAAAATGTTTTGCTATGAATTTCGGGCTAGGCGCTTCTATTACGTATACTGAGATTGTCGGCACTTGATGGAATTGGTGGTGGTCAAAAACAGCGATTCCCGAAGAGTGTTACATCTCTTTTTCTCGTGGGCGGAAGGCATCAGCGTGTCTCTGTCTAGGAGGCGTGTACGACTCAAATCAAGGCATCCCCTTAAAGGTTTGTGCCCACTAGACCGTGTCCATGACCGTCACCGTACCGTCACATGCAAGAAAATATTCTTTGTATGAGGCATTGTGAGATGACGCCCACTAGACCGTTCCGGCACCGGCACTTTTTAATACGAAGATTTTTTTTTTGCCTCACACATTCATAGTACGGTTATGGTATGATACGGTGTAATGGGAGACCTTTAAGAGGCTCCCATACGCCAATGACCTTCGATCTGAATCCCTTAGTTTTCTTGTATTTTGTAGCTTATTATATTAACAACAAAGGTTTTAAGCAATATAGTATCCCATATTTACTTCAAAGTTCATTGTTTTCGAGATATTTGGCATCAAAGCTGAACAATTTTAGGCCAAAAAACCGGTTTTCTGGCCATAACTTTTGTGTTTATTGGTTTAAAATGAAAACCCTGGACCAGTTTTTAGAGACTTCACAGACGAACCGAAATATGTAGGTTTCGTATACTTTGTCTTTCACGTCAATAGAGATACGAAATAAGTGTTTTTTTAGACAATGTTTAAAAAAATCATACAAAATTAAGTATTCATTTGTTTCAAAATCCGGTGGACTGAAATGGAGATAAAAAATTAAAGAACCGATAACCGTTGGATTTAATTCTATCTGTAGTGTAAAAGTAGGAGATACGATTAAAAACTTGTCAAAAATCGATGAAAACCTCGGGTAGCCCCTTAAGTGAGATTAATTGGATTTTTTTTTTTCGTATATTTGTATCTTGACATTCTTTACATTTTTATACCTATACTGCCTGCCCCTCCGTCTTCGTCCGCGTATTGCAAAGATCGCTCAATATAATTGAAGGAAAGATAGAGGGGAAGCGTGGAAGAGGAAGACCTAGAATCCATATCCATATCCATACTAATATTATAAATGCGAAAGTGTGTCTGTCTGTCTGTCTGTCTGTCTGTCTGTCTGTCTGTCTGTCTGTCTGTTACCTCTTCACGCTTAAACCGCTGAACCGATTGCGATGAAATTTGATATGGAGATAGTTTGAAACCCGGGGAAGGACATAGGATAGTTTTCATCCTGGAAATCACCCCCTAAGGGGATGAAATGGGGGGTTGAAGTTTGTATGGAGCTGCGATATATCCATCCATACTAATATTATAAATGCGAAAGTGTGTCTGTCTGTCTGTCTGTCTGTTACCTCTTCACGCTTAAACCGCTGAACCGATTGTGATGAAATTTGGTATGGAGATAGTTTGAATCCCGGGGAAGGACATAGGATAGTTTTCATCCTGAAAATCACCCCCTAAGGGGATGAAATGGGGGGTTGAAGTTTGTATGGCGCTGCGATATAAACGATTTCCACGCGGACGGAGTCGCGGGCAGAAGCTAGTAAACTATATAGAGCAGCTAAAAAAAAGAGTTGAGTTAGGTCGTATCGAGATTTCCAAGAGGTTGCCTAGGATCGGAGTAAATGGAGGGCCTCTACTTTGAGCTTCACCGGCAAGAGCTTAGTTCTTAAATAAGCAGAAGAAGAAGGCTTCCTATTTTACCTGAAGCAATGAAACAATACATTATGAAACGTCAACGTTGCCTAACTTTATTACCAATTTATTTTTCATTCACTGACTTTGACTTCGACTTAGACTTTGACTTGGAATCAAAGTTGCACTTTTCTTCCCTGATTGTGCCAATCAGAAAATAGTCAGTGTTGCCATCAAATGAGGGATTTCACTTTTCCTCATAGATGATGTGAAAAGTAGTAGGTAATGTGCCACTTGGTAGCAAAATGATTTCCGTCTAGAGCGTAAACAGTTGAATCTTGTTGCATTCTATTGTAGAATCCGTCGCTTCATTCAAGATTCAATATGTGCCGCCCTCGCAGTAAATATAACATATGATTTTGCTCCCTTGAGACAGAATCTACAACTTTGCCGGGCAGCAGTAAGTGGTTGAAGAGACTAGAGTCCGCTGCCTGGCAATAATTAGAATGTTGATGGGGGAGTAGTGGACTCCCCCATCAACATTCCTTCTCTTGGTGAGTGTGGACTTCACCCTAAAGGGGTTTGTGGCAGTCCACACTCAGATAGAAACTCGGAAGTACTGTCTATACGATAGTTATTTATTCATTAACTAGCTTCTGCCCGCGACTCTGTCCGCGTGGAACTCGTTTATATCGCGCAGCTCCATACAAACTTTCACCCCCTTAGGTGATGATTTCGGGGATAAAAACTATCCTATGTCCTTCCCCGGAACTCAAACTATCTCGATACCAAATTTCATCGCAATCGGTTCAGCGGTTTAAGCGTGAAGAGGTAACAGACAGACATACACACTTTCGCATTTATAATATTAGTATGGATATGGATAGTATGGATTAATACATATGTACTAGTAGCTACATGCATAATCATTCATACATCTCGCGCGTAGGTACTTAATCTATCGTTATCTTATACACGTTTTATACAATATATTATCGGTACAATAGAATTTGCCTTGCCCGGCATAACAACTATTAAAAGTACTTATTTTATTTTATTGCAGTTTAAAAATAGATGCTCAACCTCATAAAGATATTTCAAACGTATTCTGGCATATCAGACATAGTGAGACATAAATTCCACAGCAACCTCTCAATCATGGAAGTGCCACAACAAAGTTAGGCGATATTTCCCGACATTCTCAAGTAATACACTTATCCAATAAAGCTAGCGATTCTAAATCTCCATTACACTTCCAGTAGGAGTATTTCCCCGAAGACACTCCGTTAAACCATGAACACTTCACTAATTCTACATTTTGTGCTTAGGTACGTTCAACTAATATTGTAAATGCGAAAGTTACGTTGTCTTTCTGTCTATTTCAGCACAGAATAGTTAATAGTACAGGTCGATTTACAAGAGCTGGCGCGTAATGTCCATGAAATTAATGACAGTTTCATACATTTTCCGGGCCAGCTCTCGTGAATCGACCGTAGGTACTATCGGCTGCAATAATGCATGGACACCTTACGGCTCAGTTTCGCTTGCATCGTTTGACGTCTGCTGCTCACATAGTTGCACGTGGTGCGCAATAATTAAACTAGATGGCGTTGTTGGCGCTACTATTTAGACCTACCGCAGAAAATAAGCACATTACTAGGCACATTAAATACCTATAAATTGACACCTGTTTGTTATCACCAGAAATATTCTCATATTAGTATAACTATTAACAAGGCTGGTAAATGCTAATTTATAATAGCTGTATTTAAGTGCGATACCACTGGTATTTGAATGCTATATTTCCACCATTACCTATAATGTTGAGATAGCTCAATGGATTAAGACATGTTCTCTAGGCTCAGCGGCCTAGAACTGTCGAGGTTCGAATCCCAGGTAATGGGAGGTTTATGTTTTTGTATCTTTTTATATTTGTTCTATTCCTATAGATGAAAGTGCTTTATATACAAATATTAGTCATAAAGAAAATTATATATTCATAACTTAAATAATTAAAACAGCATTTTATGTTTCAATATGTTTATTTTGTTCACTACAGTTCTGTTAAAGCAATTTTATAATACTACCTACATAATAATAGTTACCTAGCAACTTTGTAACATTTTTATTGAGGTAATAGCTTAAGTTTCATTTCCATAATTGGAAAAAGATTGAAGCTTCACCCCAATAAATATAATATTGACAATATTAACTTACAACCGGGTTATCCAACATTCAAATCAGCAGAACGCATTAAGGTGTTAATTGCCATAGTATATCTATACCTATATGTGAGCGTTCAAACCATGAATTATTGTGTTATTGATTTGAAAATAATCATAATAATTTTATTTGGTCTTTCACCGTTACTTACACTTGTTTGATCTTATGAAATATCACATTTTAAATAGTAAAGGAATATAAAAAAGAAAGCAAACGGCATATTAATACCTATTACCTACTGAAACAATATATATATTTTTAATTTATTTAGGATAACCCGGTTTATAGAATATATAAATCTTAACTTAATCCGTACTCTTTGACCGACAGCATCTGCACTTTTTCTATATTAGGAACTACGCGACCATTATGACGGCGCGTATTATTATAACACTATAAACTTAAATGGCCCTGTTGACTGGATTTAATTCACTTCACTTTTTCACTCTTCACTTCAGACAGCCATATCATAGGCCAAATTACAACCTTGTTTTCTGGCCTTCCGTTAGCAGCAACACTGTTAACAGAAGTTTTTGTTAATAGTATTAGTGAATTAGCCACTTTCTAACATGTTATCGAGGTTATATGTAGCTTAAGTTTCATTTCCGAAAATCGGAAAAAGATTGAAGCTTTACCCCAATAAAAATAAAACCTATTGACAATTTTATTAATAATTTCAGACCGGGTTATGATAACATATATATCAGGCGAACGCATTCTGGTGTTAGCCAAATCTATAAGTAAGCTTTTAAGTAAGTAAATAAACCCGCCATTTGTGTTAATGACATTTAAAATAATAATAAAATACGGGACAATCTTACAGTTCACTAAGGCTTTTATTATTGATACTAGACGACCATATATTTCATAGATTATAATGGTAGGATTCCACGGTTATCTATGTCACTCGATCTCGTTAATTAACATGATTATGTTGTTTAATAATAATTTTCCTTAACTTAACACATCTATTACTAATAGTATCTATAGGGTTAAAAAAGCATGATGAAAACAATATCCTACTCATATGTTACTTTTGTCACTTGTTTATATATAACCCGGTCTGTCTTTCTTCAAACCTTACATGTTCACAGTTAGGTATACCACCAGATTCCATGTTAGGCACTACGTGATCACTGAACGTGAACTTATATTGTCCTTTTGAATAGATTTAAACACTTCTCACTTCTCGTCACTAAACATGACATTTAGTCCAGTGTCCAAATTGTATCAAATTGCTGTTTTATGTGCTTCTCTGTAAGCAAGGGTTTAACAGCATGCCCATGATAGTATAAACCCTCCTCTTTATGGAGACACCTCGAACAGTCCACACTTGTGTGCAATAAATCAACGAAATGCCTTGTCGATTCAAAATCATTTTCTTTGTAGTCCATTACCATGGCTGGTGGCCGTTCTTTGTCGGTGTAGCAGAGACGTTTCCTTTTGCTCAACCTTTTTTTAGCTGCAACAATATTATACGTAAATAAATCATCACAAAAATGTATGATAGTTAAGTAGTAGTTACTTTTAGTAGATAATTATATCACAAACATGTAAAAATAACGACTTACGTTTAGATCAGTTTCTGTAGCTTCTTTATATATCGCAAATATTTGCGACCTTTTAACTAGATCAATATTACATAGAAAACTAGTTTTAATATTCATGATATCCAAAAAAAATATGAATAACACAGCTGAAGTAGGTCTACGAACGAACATGTAACATCTTTGTGATAAAAACGAATAAGTATGGTAGTTTTGAATCATTCGTCTACCCTCATCGATTATTATACTAATCATAGTCGTAATGGATTAATATCTGAGCAGCAAAATAAACTTATGATGAATTTCGACTGCCTAGTCAATTGAACCGATGGTCGAGTGGCTAACGAGGCAAGTAACTGTCGACCTAGCTTTAGAGTCGCGGGTTCAAATCCCGCACCCAACGAAAAAAATGTTGGGAAAGAAGTGTTTTTGGAATTGTTTGGATATTCACTAGTAGTGAATCGGAAACATCGCAAGAAAAATAAATGCACAAAGGTAGCACATAAATAGAAAGCACATTCCAAATTGCGTCATAATACCGCCATTATCGATCGATAATGCGTTGGCAAGATTACTTGACAGTATAATATAGGAAAAATAATAACCCAAGAAAAATATAATTATATCCAAGATGAGGAATTCGTTTTTGTTTCCATCTGTGTTAACAGCGCCATCTAGTGAAACTATGCCGATCCTCTGAGGTTTACATTTACATCTATAATGATATTACACGTCGTGCACATAGATGGCGTTAGCAAGCGCGTCAAGGGAAACAGTTTGCGACTTGACCATGCACTTATGCTGTCTAGTGTACCTACCTAAAGGTACAGAAGGTTCACTGCCTAACTGATGACGTTAGCTGTCATTTTTTTGCTACAGACTTTTTTGTTATCGAAATGATCATCCATTTTGGTTCAAATAAAAAAGTTAATAAAAAAATACAACAGCCGGGAAGTCAGGATTAAGTAAAAAAATACATTAATACTGATAGAGTTTTATAAAACAATTCGTCTTTTGCAATGGGATAACTTCGTACTACATGTTAGCAAAATGCTGTAAAATTTAAATTCGTATAACGGTGTGCGATCAATATGTTGTACTACGTACAACGGAACGTATGTATGAAACGTCATTGTGTGCGATACGCTGTGCCACAGCCTTGACGCGCTATACTTACACCAGCCCCCCTAGCACGCTAGGTTTTATGTCCGACATAAAGCATTTGTCCCTCTTGCACTCGCTTATTTGCCAGAATAGGACGAATGCTTATGTCCGACATAAAACTTAGCGTACTAGCCCCCCTGGGGCATAAAGCATTCGTCCCATTCAAAACTCAAAACTCAAAATGATCTTTATTCAAGTTGGTCTAGTAACAAGCACTTTCAAATCGTCAGTTATTTTTTTAAGTAATTTATTAAACAAAAAATAAAAATTATATGAAGTAAAAATTGTATACAAAATACTAGTGAATGGTTCTAGAAAAATAATCTAATGTCAAAAAACAAAATATAACGAGAATTAATCTATTGATTAAAACATTCTGACACAATTAGTTCCATGGAGTTTTATCACTCATGTAGTCTTGTGTGCTATAATAAGCTTTCGAAATAAGTTTACGCTTCACATAGTTCTTGAATTTATTAATAGATAACTCAGTTACGTTTCCTGGAAGTTTGTTATAAAACCTTACACAATACCCATGAATGATTTTTTTATTTTTTGAGCCGAGTGGTGGGCACCGCGAGCTTATGCTTATTTTCCTAAAATTGACAATGTTTTTATGTACATACACAATATTTTCATAGATATACTGACAATGGTATGTCATTATATTAATATTTTTAAACTTATCTCTAAGTGAGTGTCTATGTTTCAATCTATGTATCGCCCGAATAGGCCGTTTCTGCAAAACAACAATCGAATGAATGTCCGAGGCACTGCCAAATATGGCAAATATGCGAGTGCAAGAGGGACAAATGATTTACATCGGACATAAAACCTAGTGTGCTAGGGGAGTTGCACGGTTGCCACAATCAAGTGAGTAGCTATAGAATCTATCTATGGCATAGATAGATAGGGTTCGGCCTGGTTCCACGCTTAAACCACAGAACCCATTTAAGGCCGAGCCAGACCGCCTGCGTGCGCAACATACACGTTGTCGTCGTACACCACTGCGTTGTAATGTATGAATCCTCATATGTCATGACACACCGGATGCGTCTGCGTAGACGTGCACGCACACGCAACGCGTGCAGCTCCAGGTAGACAAACAAGCTGCGTGCTGCGTGCATGCGTACACAGAGCGGAGCGACAACGTCGCTTCGCTGCGTGCAGTGATGACGTTGTATTAGTCGACGTTCCCTGTGAGACGACACACCGGACAGGTTCGGACACGCGCAGCTCTCTTGTATTTATTTAAAAATTCGCTGGTGCGCATGATGGTTTCCATCATGAATACGGAGACCAAAGAAAAACTAATTGATGTTGTTCGACAATATGAGCGTATTTAAAACATTAGGTAGACACAAAGACTACAAAAAAATATTATGGGAACAAATCGGTGCATCAATCGAAGTCCAAACTTGTATGTTAAAGTATTGTCAAATTTTAAATAATTTGAGGTACTCTAGATTAAAATATGAGACCAACTTCAAAAGAATCTCTTGACATGTGGAAATACCAAAACAATCGATCTTCATGTGATTCAAGTTCACGACATAAGTTGTGATATTCACTGTGTTCTTCTCTTCTTCCATTAATTTTATAAACACAAACCCTTTTGGATGTCGCAGGAGTATCTTTACATAAAAGTAATAGCAGTGCTTCTTCGTCAGACAAACTGCTATCGAACATGATGCTAATATTATAAGTAGTAAAATGCAAGTGGCGGCTGGTATGCCGTGGAGCTGCAGCGTGCGCACGCGTTGCCTGTGCAGCTCTGCAGCAGGCACGCCGTAGACACGCGCGTAACCCGGTGTGACAGGGGTGCTGTGCACGTCTACGCTTACGTACGTGCTGCACACGCAGTCGGTGTGGCTCGGCCTTTAAGGTACGGAGATAGTTTGAGAACCTTGTGAGGACAAAGAATTTTTAAGCCGAAAATTATCCCTTAAAGGGGAGAAAAGGGGTGAAAGGGGAAGTGGATGAGTGATAGAAACGTATGGGAGCGCAATAAATGATGCGGCGCTTGTCGTACTTAATAACATAATTATCTCGACGACCTCTGTAGCCTAGGTGGTCGTGACCCTGCCTACCCGGAGGTCCCGGGTTCGAATCCAGATTCAGGGCCCGGGACCTCCGGCTTCGTAAACACAAATAAATGCCCTTTATTATGCCCTATGTATTTATTTATTTATATAAGTATGTATCTTCAATCTTTGCTTAGTTTATTCTAGGTCGATTAGTGTAAGAGTGCCCCTCAAAATTAATAAATTTATTATGTATATTAACTATTAGATTTTGTACGTATAGTATTAATCACTTAAGGCGATTACCCAGTATACGTAAACAAAGTCGCGAGCATAGCTAGTATAATATCTGTATGAACATACCTTGTTTGTTAAGCTTTCTTAAGAACTCGTATTTGTCTTCCATAATAGCGTACAAATATGGAAGGGACCCCCTTGACAAACAAGACCTTTATTCGGTTCATATCTTTAACATCTCAATCATATTTCAGTTTACGTCAATATGTTTGCTTGCTCGTTCTGTCGCGTGAGCTCAGCGCGTGTTGAAGCGAGCACGCACCACTTTGAAATGAACTTGGAGATTTTTTTTTTACAGAGGAGCTATATATTATACGCATTGCCACAATAAGGGGCGGAAACGCTCCTATGCAGTTAAATTAAGAACTGGTCTTGTTGTGGTTGACGACTTACCATAAACAACCTACTTAATTTGGGCGGGCAATGGTTTATTTGCCGGAACCACATACTAACTCAGTTGCGGTAAATAACAAAAGCGGAACAAGGACAACTAATAATAATATAAATATGTGTATAAAGCGCGAGAGTTAAGATAAGATAAGATTTATTTGCAACCAAGTACTTAAAACTAAGATACATGGACCCTGGAAGGGTGTAGCAACAATCAGGTAACCTATACTATGTACATATATACTTAGTTAATTTTTAACTAACTAATATCGATAGGTACCTATTTGCCGTTATATTGAGCCGTTTGGGGTTGAAACGCTTGGGCCGTGGGGGCCCGGAGCACACGCAGTGTTCGAGGAGCTCGCGAAGCGTCTCGTAGAAGCAAGTGGCAACCAACGGGCTGGCGGCTATCTGGCGCAACGGATCAGCATTGCTGTCCAGCGCGGCAATGCCGCCAGCCTTATGGGCACCTTGCCGCACGGCACAGATTTAGAGCTTGTTTTCTATTTGTAAATACATATGTAGTTCTGTTATTTTTTTGTTAGTTTTTATAATTTGTTAACATTGATAATATAATTAGTATAATAAATACCTTATTTAAATTGATATTTATAAAAAAATGACGGCAAACACATTATAAACATGTATCTTCCATAAACTCGGCTATGGAATAGTAACATTTATCAATTAGTTTAGATTGTAGACTGTTTACGAAGGATATGTCAGTTGGTACATCTTTTATCTGGCTTCGCCCGCGTGGTTATAGTAAAATGTAACATATTGAATTTTCCCGTGGGAATTAGATGTTTTCCCGCGGAAAAAAGTAGCCTTTGTCACTCGCCAGCTTCTAAACTATCTCCATACAAAAAAACACATCAATACCACGCTGCGTTGCGACGTGAAAGAAGGACAAACACACACACTTTCGCATTTATAATATTAGGAAGGATTTTTATTGCTCGGTATAAGCTCCATTTTTATATATTTCTAGTTTAGGTTCAGGAAGTTCCAGGTTGTGACATCTACATCAAGGGCGGGGTTAAAAGTTTCATGGTCTTAAAATGTGGTCTGCAGCTATGGGGTTGGTGTATGTTTCCAAGGATTCGTATACATTTCTTTTGCATGACAAATACGTGGTGGATGTCAGTACTATGGCCCCACAGCGGGAGCCCGTAGCTCAGCCATGCGACCGCCTGTGCGTGGTATGCAGCCAGGGCGCACTCTACACCGGTATTTGTTTTCAACATGCTCAGAGCATGTACGAAACGAGATAATTCATTTTTGACTTTTTAACGTGTGATTTCCAGTTTAAATGACAGTCTAAGTTGAGGCCTAATAGAGTACTAAGAAAGTTTTTGGGGCATTGGAATAAGAGTGATATGTCGTCGGCAAACGTTACTATTTTGTGGGCTGTGATTTTCGGAAGGTCGTTTATGTAGATGAGAAACAGTACGCATCCTAGAACACTGCCTTGTGGAATAGAGCTCTCAATATACTGTATGCTAGATTTAATATAATTTGATTTACCAGTTTGAATATTAACGTGCTCGATCTCAACGTATTGCTGGCGCGATGTAAGATATAAGGTGAGTTTCAAGTGTTATATTTATTTCTGTCATGATTATTGAGATTTGTATTTTACCATCTTGCTGCGGTGCGGTCATGGTATTATATTATAGTATTATCATAGCTTATCCTGAGTAATTATAGGTCAAAGGAAATGAATGTAAGGGTTGGAACAAAAATAAAATTACTCGACGTACTTGTGGAGGTCTAAGAATTGGGTGTCCATTAGTTTGACTTTTAAGATTGCCCTTCGGATTACCGAATGAACCCCAACTTCGTAAATTAGGCGATCATTAACAGGGCTACATAAGTCGATTGTATTTCAATTTCAGACCCGGGGGATGACCGTTTTGTGGACTTGAATGGATATTACCGTTGGAAGTCGGGCGGGGATTCAATTTTAACTTCATTAATTATTATAATATACGTCCTTTAAGTGAATTGAACAGAGGTTTGATCTTCATTTGTTGAGACTACTTGAGACGTTTTAGTACGAGTTAGGAGAAAGGAAATTAAAATTATAATTAAAAGTCGTCATGTAAGAAAATCTTGGTACTAAAATAAGTTTGTGCATTTTTTTTATTCATGTTTAAAAAATTTAAGAGCCCTAACCCGGGGGGTTTACATTTCTAATTAGGGATTTTCTGAGGCTACCTTGGCCCTCGTCTCCAACATCAGATATTTTTTATAGCATCAAAATATTGCATGGTCACTAAACTTTCATCTGTATACCAAATGTCATGTCGGATCGAATCCAGTGGTTTATATATGGTTTACAAATGCAGCGAACAATTTACTGTTACAAGATGACACTTTTACAACATTGTAATCATTATGGATTTCGACAAGGATATTTCTTATCTAATTCACATAATTATATAATCATTTCAACAAGATGGCGCCTCTGTTTGTCATGTCTTGTTTACTGTCAGTTACAAATTATTACTAAATCACAACTCCCATAACATATCTTATTTGAGGCAGGTAAAGTAGGTCAAGGCATCACAGAAATATAGTTCCCGCTAAAACCTTCGCAAACAACACGAAGAAAAAGCAACAGGATTTATCATTGTTTTCCTTCAATTTGATAAAGTTACTTATAAATAGGATTTCATAAAGGTGGAATTATATAAGGGGAATTTATGAAATTTCCTGTTCGGTAAGGAAAGATTGTGAAGGAAAATTTCATAAGGGCTGAAATATGAGTGTGATTTGGGACAAGACGAAGAATGGTTTCTTTATTGGAGTGTTTTTAGAGGGGATGATTTGAGTCAGACTCGTACAGTTGACCACAAATGTGCGGGAACTTTGATTTGTTACCTTTATTGTCCTTTAAAAGGAATACATACATACAAAGATTCACGCCTTCATTTCCAATAGGTAGGCAGCAGCGAACGAAAAAAACATAGAATGCAAGCTACTTACAAATTTATACCCGAACACGTGCCTAAAACCCGGTATGCACATGTTCGAACTAAATGGCTACCTGGCATCGTCTTGACACCCCGCCCCCATCCCCGCTTACTGGCAATGGCACCCATTCTGTGGGGCCATTTTGCGGCGCTACTTAGACTTCTATGGTTTTTTCGTTCGCTGGTAGGCAGAGCACATGAAACTTATGTTCCAGTGCCAGTTTTAGCATGAATGTGGTTATAAAATATCGACGACATGTGGTAACGCAGTGATAGGTTGCTAGCCCATCGCCCACAACACACTTTAACCCTGTTCCATTAGTACGAATCTTAGGTTAAGGTTTTGCTTGTGAACACGCTGATTTTACCCATAATCGACTACGGTGATGTGTGCTATCCGGATTTAAATGAAGAACTTCTCGATAAGCTGGATCGACTTCTCAATAACTGTATCCGTTTCATTTTCTGTCTACGGAAATACGACCACGTCTCCTCTTTTCGGGCTCAGCTTGGCTGGCTTCCTATCCGTCAACGGCGAAATACTCGCATGCTTTGCACTTTATTTTCTATTCTTAATGATCCACATTCCCCTGAATATCTCAAATCTTTCTTTCACTTTCATGGTGCTTCTCGTGACCGTCAATTTCGCTCTTCTGGCAATCTTTCTCTATCTATCCCTCTTCACCGTACTGGCTTTATGTCCAATTCTTTCACTGTGCAGGTGGTTCGTCTTTGGAACGGCCTTCCCCCCGCGATCAGGAAAGCCCCGAGCAAATTCGTCTTTAAGAAATCTGTGCGTAATTTAGTTGCTGGCAGATCCGAGTAGACTAAAGGTTACAGGTTTGAAAATTTCGCTTGTTAGTATGTATGTAGTGTATATTTATGTATATATATTTATTTGTGTATGTAAGTATTTATTTTATTTATGTACCTATATGTATTTGTGTAAATATGTTGTATAATAATATAGAAATACCGTAATGTTATTTTTTTTTAGTTGTTATTTGCACTGCCCCACAATCTTTTCCGCTTTGCCTTAAGGTTTGACTGGTAGAGAATGCCATATGGCATTAAGTCCGCCTTTTGTACGATAAGTTTTCTTTTGTGCAATAAAGTTTAAATAAATAAATAAATAAATCTTACGACACCCACAGGAAGAAAGGGGTTGCTTTTCTAACCCGAAACCACGAAAGGAAAGATGATTCGCCATTTTTCCATACAAACGTTGTTTTTGACCGTAGATAAATGATATCATTAAATGTTGGCATGTTTTGCTTCTTTTGATATTCTTATTTTTAAAAGTGCTAAGTTGCTTCAAAGAATGCTTAAGACGGCATGTTTCATTAGGCCGTAAAAATTGCAAATCCGTCAACAATAAGCCAAAATCAACACAAAAGTCCAACATTGAATATATTCATCTTATTTAGTTTCCATAATATTGTTACGATTGATTAAGTTTCAGAGGAGGAAGCCTCGTTATTTGAGTTTTAGACATAACATAAGATTTTAAGTCGACGCTACAGCTGTCGTTATCGCACTAGCGCGCGTTTCAGACAGAAGTACTTGATCTAGAATTCTTAAATCTGAAAAAGGACTCGGGTAAAGTTCCCTCTTAAGTAGGAACAAAGTAACAATGTATTTGAGGACCTAGTGAGTAGTGACTTTGACTTTGAAGACGGTCCTTGGTTCGAATCCCGGTAAGATCAACAATTTGTGTGATGAGCATGAATTATCTTTTAAAAATATGGTCATCCTGGTCCCCGTATTACAAACCTTACCTACCTATTAATCTATGTTAAGCTGATTTTCCACCGGAGGGGCGAGACGAGACGAGGCGCGGCGAGAATTGAAAATTTGCCATACGAATTTCAATTCTCGCCTCGCCTCGTGTCGTCTCGCCCCTCCTGTGGAAAATCAGCTTTAGTCCGATTTATTCAAGATGGTCTCCTAATATTTATTTAAAGTATGTAAGCTCATTTGCTTTGCAACCCATCTTTGTCCCGAGCTGATCAGATGACGGAGACGCAGAGTGGCCACAGAAACTCCTAAACGAAATACACTCAGAGGCAATGAAAACGGGTCACTTCCCATGGATTACTTTAAAAAGTGACCCGTTTTCATTGCCTCTGAGGTAGCGTACCTTCATAGTTCACATTGGGAATTTCACTCAGAGGCAATGAAAACGGGTCACTTTGTAAATTAATCCATGGGAAGTGACCCGTTTTCATTGCCTCTGAGTGTATAAGTGTTCTATTGGACCAATTTTAGTACGGAACACTAACAAGATAAACCCGTCAAGTTTGGTCCCACTGGAACCCTCCCAACGAGTCGGTCACTGAGCAAAAAAGTACATAAAATATTGTGCCAAGAATGAACTTTATGACAGAACCTTATTATCTTCAGACTCTAAGCAAATTCAATAAAAACCGAGTAGACAAACAACGGCAATAAACAATTTTGAACACGAAACTTTGAAAACAAAGCCATTTAAATTCAACAGTCGCTATCTTCACGCACCGTTTACGCGGTCGGCGCACGCATAAATCGGCGTCGGCGTAAATATCGGCGCGTGCATAAATTCGCGTACGTGCAAGGTCTAATGTGCCTATAAAAAGCCCTTGATATGGAAAGTGATCTTGGCTAGAGCATTCGTTGTGAATTATTTATTCGTAGGTGCATCCGCGATTTTGTCGCTTTTAATATTAATGAAAAGAGTTTATGAATAAAGTGTGTTCAGTAAACGTGTGTAAAGCGTCTGAAAATATAATATTGTTGGTGAAAATAATATATGGATTCGAGGTTGACTTTGATTGTGATTTATGTAGGTAGGTACTGTGCTTGTCGACTGGATCTCGCTCTATGATTATACTTTTTGTTAAAGATATCTTGGCATTGCAATTTTATAGATAAGAACGTTATTCTTATGAATAGATCTACATAATTAGAATTGGCAATGGTTTTCCTCACCATGCAAAGCTTCCCCAGGGTGAAGTTTACGTTTCTGACCATTATTTTGTGTTTTTATTTCTTTATAAATCTGGTCGTGCTGTTTTAAAGGGGCAGGTATGAGCCGGGAAAAGCACATTGTTTCAGTGGTAGTTTTGTGAGTACGTAGATTTGCATGTTTGTATGTAGGGGGTAAACTCTGGAACCGCTCCCGATAAAAAAAAAATTTTCAATAGTATACTGAAAAAATTGAATGGCCCTCCGCGATATTACGACGCGGTTCCGCGTGCGTTCTTTTTAATACGCTGGCAGAACCGAACCGTGCGGCAACTAGTAAAACCTACTTAATAGAAGACAAGCTACTCGCTGAGGGTTGTCCAGCTGCGTTCGCGCCACTACGTGCACTTCAGCTCGTTTGTGGTGCGCGTGCCGCGGCCGCTGCAGGAGACCATCGCGTGTGCTGACTTCTGGCCGAAGGGTGTCGTGTTTCGGCGGTTCCGGGGCAACCTACCGAACTCTACACTGGACTTGACGACGCAACGGAGCCACACTGTTTCGTCACCTAAATAATAATTAGTGTTTTAATATTATATTGTATGTATGTTAGTCTGTAAGGTATTTGTAACTATGGGCCTTAGTTGCCTGAAATAATTGTTTTTATTATTTATTATTGCTATTGGTCTATAAAAGAGCTTCTGAAGGGAGATCTTCCTTTGACCCTGAAGCGAAGACTCGTCGATATGTGTATTCTGCCCGTCCTAACCTACGGTGCCCAAACATGGTCACTCACTGAGGCACAAAAGACCAAATTGAAGGTTTGCCAACGGGCTATGGAGCGTAGCATACTGGGAGTGAAACGGATCGACCGTGTCCGAAACTCTACGCTGCGCTCAAAAACCCGCATTGCCGACGTTGGGGTTAAGACCGCCAAGCTGAAATGGGAATGGGCTGGCCACGTCTGCCGCATGCATCCACAGAGGTGGGCGAAAATAGCCACGGAGTGGGTGCCACACGACGGGCGGCGGCGACGTGGCAGGCCCAGACGGAGATGGCGGGACGACCTGGACGCATTTTGTAGCGATTGGCCAGAGATTGCTCAAATCCGGGAAGAGTGGAAGTCGAGAGGGGAGGCCTTTGCCCAGCAGTGGGACACTCTATAGGCTTCGAAAAAAAAAAAAAAAAAAAAAAATATTTATTATTATAATACATACGAACTTTTTTTATTTAGTTAACACGATTAATTAGGATAAAATTGTATATTCATCATCATCATTACTAAAGAGCCTTGCTCTTGTCGGTAGAGTAACCGCGACTCTCTCTCTGACCATTGGCAGCCTTTTAACTTTCTCATACGACCCGACATCAAGTTAAATCTTTACTTGGCTAAAATATGAAAGCCTGGGCCTTCGTTTGCCTCTCTTGCCTTTTATCTTCTAGAAAATTTAAGAAGAAGCCGTCGTGCCGTGTCAGGTGGCCCGCCATCTTGTCTTGCCTATTTCTAATACATCCTAGCAACCATATTTTCTCTTCTACTATCCTCACGACCTCTTTGTCTTTCTCTCCGTCCAGCTAATCCTTTCCATCCTTCGACAGCACCACATTACGAAGGCCTCTAGTCGTTCTGTCTCTATGGTTTAGCGTCCACGACTCGCTCCCATGTAAAGCAATGCTCAGGCGCCTTTTAGCTGTTTTTGATATGCGAGCTTTTAAGAAGTGCTTTTTGTATAGTAAGTAAACAATATAAAACGTTTTTGCGGTATATTTTTTCGTCGACTTGCACACCCAATCACAACTCTTATACACGCCGATAACTGCATATCAGTTTAAGTTCAACGAAAAACTCACATCAAATATAATTTGCTACTTTGTCAATTGTTATTATTATCATTTGTGGTTTCGGTCAAGCTAATAAGCAACCAATCAATTGATGTAATTCGATTAGTACTAATACGTTATTAATTGCGATCAGCAATACGAGTAATAGCTGATTAGGCGATTCACCCACTGCACCGCACCCTGTCGCGTAGCACGGGGCCACAGATTTTACCATTCTCTCTCTGTCTCTCTCTCTTTATATAGAAAACAAACCAACAAATCTCAATTTATATAGAAAACAAACAAACAAATCTCAATTTATATAGAAAACACGCCTAGTACAACACACTGCCGACGCGACGCGGCAATGCGCGGGACGGCGCCTCGCGCTCCGCGCACGGGCGTATCTCTAGTGGGTGAATCGCCTTAGATAAAGGCGTGCTCGAATCCATAGGTATTTATGACCTCAGTAGATCTAGACACACGGCGTGTCCAGCCAAGTTCAAAGCCGAAAGGAACTGGCGATGCAGCAGCCGTGTTATACTTAGTACACGAACCATTTGGAGCCACTTTTGACTCCTTAATAACTCAAAATCTATTCACAAAGAAACATGAAATTTGGTTAACGTTCAATTTTATCCCATTGAGTGACAAAACGTATATTTTCTGCCGGAACGCAATTGGATTTTTCATACAAAATTTTAAGGACATATTTTGATATGGTATTTATTTTGCACAGACTCACGAGATCTTCAAAACTAACAATCAAATTGTGACGAAAAGTTAAAATCGACAACGATAGAAAAACGGGCCAATTTCGTTGGCATTTCTGAATCTGAGCCTGCGAGATCAAGAATTCTTTCACGCGTGTAAAGAATAGGCATGCGGCCTCATGTTCAAATTGACAACTTATAGTTATGCTAAATGGATAGTAAACCATCAAATTATCTAATAAAGTGTAAATTATAAAATATAATTTACAGTAAGTACATATGGTGCTACTTTCCCGCACTAGTGCGGAAAAGAGCACTTTTCATGCATATGTCGAAACTTTAAAGAGCCATAATGTACAGTAAAACGTTGTACGATACACGTGCGAATAGGTCATTCGCAACTCGTGTCGATTTAAAACACTCCCTTCGGTCGTGTTTTAATTTATCACTACTCGTTGCAAATTTCCTATTTTTGGCACTTGTATCGTAAATAACTATAAAATCATAAAAAGATATGAACCTTGAAAATTTTGAAAAAAATATTCATTTTTTTTTATTGTCCAATAGTAAATTTAAAGCTAATACCAATACAATCCTTACGCTTTTATAGAAACAAAAATGTATGACAACTATGTACTTAAACGCAGTATTTCGCGACCGAAACAACAATTTACCTGATGTTCCATACGACGATTAGTATACTAATCGGATTGTATTTACAAATGCCACTGGTGACGTCACACACATTTTCCTCTCCAAAAACTGGTTCGAATGGCGTCGTAAAAAAATCTTAGTCCGCATCCCTATTAACATTCTGGATTGACATAAGCTATATTTTATTCCAAGGGTTTTCCTGTGCTCTTTGCAATACGCGGGTTAAGAAGCGCGAGTAGTGGGTTATATTTAAACCATTACGTTGACAAGTTAATTACAATTTTGGAACAGTAAACTGTTTGTAGAGTACCGTAAAACGGGGTGAGTAGGGATTGCGCGGACAGTTGGGTTATGAATGGGGAGAGAAGGGATGACAGGGGGATGAGATGGTTTTTAAAGGCTGCTGCTACCTAAATAATGTATTCTTGTTAAAAATGGAGCTATAGTATTATTCATAATAAAACAACAATCCAACAATTTTCCAAAATCACCTTTGTATGAAATCCCACCTCACCCCAACTACGGGGCACCCCGTACGCTGCCCGTGCGAGGGCGACGGGGTTATTTTTACATTTTATGCAAACTTAATTTTATGAACAAATGTTCCGGCCGTTTGTATTTTAGTTTTTGTATGATTTTAGGTAGTTCAATTTCATAACTTTAAAAATAAACACAGAAAAGTAAGACATGGCCATAACACATAATATACAAAATAATAAACACTAATATGTATACAGCTTTTCTCTCACCTCTGTTATGCCCGCTGTACACATTGGGGCAACGTTGGCGCGTGAGCAGGAGGCAGCTATGTAACCGAAAGAGATCGAGTTATAGCCCTCTCCCTCTAACGCATAGCTGCCTTCTGCTCACGCGCCAACGTTGGCCCAGTGTGTACCGCAGGCTAAATGCCGGCTGCACACATTGGGCCAACGTTGGCGCGTGAGCAGGATGCAGCTATGTAAACGAAAGAGATCGAATTATAGCCCTCTCCCTCTAACGCATAGCTGCCTTCTGCTCACGCCGCGCCCCAACGTTGGCCCAGTGTGTATAGCAGGCTTTACATCAACCAGACGTTTCGCGATTTCCGCAAAAACCGTATGCGCACTGGGACCTCACGGACCGAGGGTCTCGACGCCAAAGGGTACAAAGTTGTAGTCTTTTTTTTTATTTTATACAACGACGGTGGCAAACAAGCGTACCGCCCGCCTGATGGTAAGCGGACGCCTATAGACGCATGCAACTCCAAAGTCTCCATATGTTTGAGGATTCGCTGGAGTCTCTACCGAGGCCTCTATATTAACTACGTTTAAGATACCCTTATCACGAAACAAATTATTTAACTAAATATTTTTGTTTTCGTGTTATTTTTAACGAGGAAGTTACCCCGATCATTTTATAAACGATATGATACAGAGAAAGAATATATTGGAAAAATAAACCATCTCCGTCTGTTGCCCCCGACAGGATTCACAGACGAAGATGGTTTATTTTTCCATTATATTATTTATCTGTATCATATCGTTTATGTTTAAGATTTTCAGCGTTTCCCCCCGCTCGCTTGCTTTATAAGTAGTCCGTTGGTGATTAATTACTTGGAAATTATTATTCTTACTTTAATTCCACATAAATAAAGTTGCGAAGATGAAGCTAGTAACATCACGAATACAAGATATTTTATGAGGCACTCACTCTGCAATACCGGCACATATCAGTATAAATCGTGGCGTATTGCTTTCTATGGAGCTACGGAAACTATAATCGGTTTATGTTAAACTTTGATGGCTTCTAGTGCTGCAGGTTGCTATGAAACTATAAGGTTTTTACTACCCAAGAATATCTATTACAATCTTTATCTTATATACCAAGTATTTCTGTGATAAGATACTTACTAAAATGTTATTTACTTAGTCAGTACATTGTTGCACTTTCACTGCCAGGAACCCGGGTGCCTACGCCGTAGTCGCTTTCCGCTGCATACGAGGAAATCCACAGGATTAGCTACGCAACCAATTCGTAGAATGCAATATACGAGTACTTTATTCAACCACTATAGGTCCGTAGAGGCCTCAGTAGACACAAGGCATATAAAATCTGTTTATTTCGGTAATTTAATTGGTACATTTTTTTTTCTACTACTTAATTACTTAGCACAATCTTAATTTTTCAAGATTATTTGCTAAGCTTAGCTAATTTTTAGGTTTAGTCTAGATTCATGTTTTTTCTATTATTTTATTTATCATCATGTATACGAGTATGATTTCCTAGAGGGTATATTTGATCATTTGGGGTTTATCCTCTATTATATCTATTACCTCCCTGGGCAAACTATTTAAGATATGCGGTAAGTTACAAATTATTTAATGAAATATTTTTGGTTCGTGTTATTTTTAACGAGGAAGTTACCCCGATCATTTTATAAACGATATGATACAGAGAAAGAATATAATGGAAAAATAAACCATCTTCGTCTGTAGCCCCTGACAGGATTCGAACCTGCGACCTTTCTATAAACGCTAGACTGCTCTACCAACTGAGCTACGAGGACAGTGACGGAAGTCTCTCTGCAGGAGACCATCGCGTATGCTGATTTCTAGCCGAAGGGTGTCATGTTTCGGCGATTTCGGGGCAACCCGGTCAACCTACTATTATGTAGCGACGAAACATTTATGTCGCCGATTTGGAAATCAATGTTTCGTCGCTACATAATAATTAGTAATTCAATAAATGGTTATTATTTATAAAAAGGTTCTATTTTTTTAATTTTGATTACGGAACCCTAAAAAGCGGGTTTTCTGGTGCAATATATTCATGCTTTGCGGTACAGGATGAAGCATTATGTACAGAATAAACTACTATGAATATGAATATTCGGCCAAAATGTTGCCAAGACGTCCAAACAATTCTGTAACAAGTATGCGGCAAAGTACAGGAAGTTAGGGGCAGCTCTAAACCGGGTCGTAAACAAGGGTAAAGCCGCGTTTACACTCGCGTTACGAACGCTGGTGATGGTCACACACTTCACCCCAGTCAGTGTGTATCAAGTGACGAGATATTTTCGTCTTATATTCCGCAGTGTGTCAAGACGAGAATCTTTTACCAGTTTATACTGCCAGTGATGGATGAGATACGGCACTGAAACGTGGACGCTCAATTTGTACCTCATTAGAAGGCTCAAAGGCACCCAAAAAGGGCAATGGATAGGCTTGGAGTTTCTTTGCGTGATCGCATCAGAAATAAGGTTATCCGCAGCAGAACCAAGTTAATGTTTCTTTCATACGACTGATAACTCTTACATTTATTTGTTACGAAATTCTAAAAATATACCTTCCATAATAAAAGAAACGCATCGTTTTACTTGCCAGTGTATACCCGGCATTACCATCTGAACTATCAAATCTGAAAGTACAGCAAGCACGGCGCGGCTTTAGCCCTCGCGCGTTAGTTTACAAAGTGAATTATCTTTTACGACAACTGCTGCGGTGTTGCTGTGTTCTTGTGTTTGTTGTATGGATACTTGCACGTACATGGTCATAGTTAGGTAGTTTGGGATATCAGATGCGCATGTATTTGTAAAGGTGCTCAATTTAAAATATTATGTACACCTTTTAGTTTTTTAGTATAATGCCAGTGAGAGCAGGCTGACAAACAGACAAACAGACAGACGGACATGGTGACACTATAAGCGTTCCATTTTTGCCAAATTGGCTACAGATAATAATTATGAACCTTAAAAATCAGTACCTAGGTACCTTTTTCTTTTGTGGAATATTACATTATACAGATTTTCAAACCATATCATTCTCTGTAAAGCCAGGTGCGGCCAGCGGTGGCGGTCAATAGTAAATGTGTCAATAATTGTATGCAAGCTCCTCCAGTGCTAATTTTGAAATGTTGTATCTTATACCCGCCCGGCTAGCGCGATAGGTTTTATGGTCATGTTTTACGGCCTAAATCTACTGAAAAGTCACGTAAGGCCTCTCACAGACTGGAGCGGCCTGCGGTGGCGGGCAATAGTAAATTTGACAGCTAATGACAAGTTTACTACTATCTGGCGAGGCCAGTCCGCGCCAGTGTGATGCGGGCTTAAAACGTATCACGCTACTAGGCCAGTTGTAGCTTCATGAAGTACGTGAAACGGACCACAGGGTGTCAATTATTAGAATTTAGGTGTCAAAACAAGTTTACCTTATTTATAGCAAGAAAATTCATCACACAATCATAAAAATCCAATCTTCATTCGCTCGTAACATGTCGAACGACGTGTCTTACGACTTATGAACCACAAATTCACTTTTTACACCTCACAAGATGGCGGATTCGGTAAACAAAATATTATTAGCCATGAACGTTTTACAGCTTAATTTGGTGTAAAGTGAAACGGGTGGGGGCGAATCTGCACACGTTAGGGGGCAATTGGTGGTCGTGTTTGGAGGTTGAAGTTCTGGCTGTAGGTTTCCGTTGTTCATTGAGGGAAAGGTGGTATTCCTATACTAATAGTATAAAGGAATCTGAGAGATACATAGATAAGGGATTAGAAATGTTTGGACAGCTGAATTACTCTTCTCTGTTAATACAGTCAATTGTAAAAATATGGGTGCATACAACTTACTCATAAACGGAAAGAGTGGCGGACAGAAGCCAGTTTATAATTTTAATATGAATTTTATGCATGGCTAAAATATACTCACTAAATCCGTGTCTTACCACTAAATGACCCCATTTAATGCCAAAGAAGCAATCCAGCAATACTATAACAGAACCAATTATCTCCACAGCTATTGTAGAGAGTTATAGAGGTGGTAATTGCAAGTGGCTGTAATTATACAGACGTAATATATGGACGGCAAATTGAATTTAACGTGGTAATTTACATTCGTACTATTGAATTAATATGTGGTTAGGACATGGTGCTAATATTCAAATAGGTGTTACAGTGGCGGTTCCAGGATTTTAGCTTTGTTTGACTCCATTTAGGTTAGATTTAGGGGCTCCAGCGTTTTTCCCGGTTGTGCCCTAATGGAACCCGGGGTCCGAGATTTTAGTAAGGGCTAGTAGGGCGAAAAGGTTCTCCAGTGGCGACCACGTACCGGCAGGTGCAGCGTGGCAGACCCGGAAAAAGTGGACTGATGACCTGGTAAAGGTCGCGGGAGTCCGCTTGATGCGGGTGGCGCAGGACCGGTCATTGCGTGGCACTCTTTGGGAGACGCCTATGTCCAGCAGTGGATGTGTTTTGGCTGATATGATGATGATGAATAAGGTTTTTGGTGGCGTACTCGAAGAGAGGCTTATGCTCAGCAGTGGGCGATTACAGCCTGATAATATATAGCGTATAATGGTAGAATTTTCCAAACATATTTAGAAGAAATCAACAAGTTACAAACAACAAATAAGTTCATGGTCCCGACCATTTATAACGAATTTAATTGGTTAAGAGAAGATAAAAAATATAGTTTAAATGTAGTGAAAAGCAAGCTAAAACAGACTTTATTAGAAAAATTACCTTATTTTTTTATTGTTATAGTTTCTAGTATGTTTAGGTCAGATTTATATTTCTGTTTAAGTAGTAAGTAACTTAAGTGCATTATAATACCTGTAAGAATGAGCGCGGTCTCGCCAACAAACTGTTCCGTCAGTTTGGCGAGTAAATTTGACATTGAATATGAGTTATGTACCTTCTTGAAAAAAAAATAAAAAAAAATGAAGAAGGGTTTTGGGGGGCTGTCCACTTTAGAGGGTTTATCATGTGTAATATATATAAGAGTTGCTTGATTTGGCCAGTGGCCACCTGCGTACCTCATTATCATCGAAAATTCAGCTTGTTCGTGCCATATTGCGTTGTTACTGAATTTACATTACGTAAAATATCTCAAATTTCCAGCCAGTGGCTTAAAAAAGTTTTAAATTTCTTTAAGGACATAATTTCATAAGAAAAGCCAAGTAAAATCAAAAGATTAAAAAAAAACCATCTGCCTATATCACTCCCACGATTATGAGAAATCCAACTACTGCACCTCATAATTCAAGCCGTTTGGACTGTAGCCCGTGAAATAGAATTTTCACACACACACACTTTTCTTTCTTTCTCTTGTTACTCTTCTTCTTAGTCGTGCACTCTTGACAGAATGGACGTGGTCATATCACGGTCGATTTTAGCACCACCGAAGCCTTTGCAATGCGTCGCCATTTGTCTCTGTTTTTGGCGGAGTGAGAGCAACCATTGATTGTATCTTCTGTGACCGCTTTGATGAGGCCTGTCCATCGTGTTGGAGAGCGCCACAGGATCGTTTGCCCTCGACTTTCCCTTGCACAACCAATCGTTCCATTGGGTCCTCGTTACGTTTGGTTCGGTGCACATACATACATATATATACATACTTACATACGTAACCCTCCTTCCGGGGCAGTCAGGTAAAAATAAAATGGCATTGACGAGATATAACCTAACCAATACGCAATCGCCAACTACATTTATGTAGCCAATAGCTGCACCAAGTATAAAGTGCAGAGAAACTCGAAGAAAGATTAACTTAAACTGCAAAGAAATTGCAACTATCGAAGTAAACTTATCAATAAGTAGTATATTCTCTTCAATATTTAATCTGCCGTGTACCGTTGCAGCGCTGGCTCAATTTAGCAAAGAATTTCACAAGTAACAGACTCTAGGAACAAATATTACTTTAAGCGAACTAGTGCAAACTTCCACGGAAGTAAGTAGTGTAGGTAGAGACACATGGAATATAGCAACAGTAGAGAAGGTCTAGTCCTAAACATGGGCAGAAACCTACAGGTATTTCATTAAAAAAAATTACATTCTAAGTGATGCCGATATACCGGAATTATTGGATGAAAAGAATAAATAATAAAAATCAATATTTTGGGACATGTGTAAGATTCAAATCGACGCAAAACCCAAACCTGTGCCCAAACTAAGCAAAGCTTGTACTGTGGGTACCTACTGGACGACGATATACATACTTATATAGATAAATAAATACTTAAAGACATAGAAAACATCCATGAGTCAGGAACAAATATTCGTGCTCATCACACAAATAAACGCCCTTACCGTGATTCGAATACGGGAGCTCCGGCTTCGTAGGCACCACCTAGACTACAGATGCCTACAGAGGTCGTCGAGAATACTGCTATATCAACTGTCCAATTTGTAGCCTATTCCAGTTTTCAAAGCTGTCTGTTCAGCTATCTTGTCTTCTAGGGATTCGGTTCAAGGTCTGAACCCTACGGCTAACGGTCGAGCACTGTGTCCTGTGTAGCTGTCGGTCAGAATAAACTGGGGCAATGATATCTTAATTGAACAAAGCCACGGTAGCCTAGTGGTTCAGGCATGCGGCTGGCAAGCGGTGGTCGTGGGTTCGAATCACGGCTCGTACCAATGAGGTTTTCAGAATTTATGTACGGTCGAGGTCATAAATACGTTTACACTTTTGCACCTTATTGCCTTGTAATAAGGTGCAAAAGTGTAAACATATTTATGACCTCGACTGTACCTACCTACGGAATATTTACCGTTAGCTTTTCGATGAAGGAAAACATCGTGAGGAAACCGGTCTAATCCCAATAAGGTCTAGTTTTCCCTCTGGGTTGAAAGGTCAGATGGCAGTCGCTTTCGTAAAACTAGTGCCTATGCCAAATCTTGGGATTAGATGTCAAAGCGGACCTCGGGCTCCATTAGGGCACAACCGGGAACAACGCTAGGAGGATGATGAATGATATTTTAATTGAACACAAGTAATTGAACAATACAATACAACACAAACATTATTTAATGCACACCGCACATAAACGGAGCAGTTACTAATATAAAGAAAACAATATCATGAAAGTAGAGGTAGACGTTTGGGAGAAAATATATTAATTTATTTTTCATCACACTTGCTCGAAAAGGGCTTCATAATGCGCAGACATACAGAACTGTAATAGCCTGTGTTACGCCCACGGGTTGGTTTTTTTCTTAAATTGTATCTGTCACTCTTGCGGCAGTTACAAAGCAAAGAGGTTTTATATCAAATACGATGTCTGAATACGTATTTATAAATAAATTTAAACTTAAAAAACTACTTAAACATGTTTAACTGAATTATTTACAGATTTAAGATGTTGTTATTTAGTGTCTATGTAAAATGTTTTTAAGTGTTTTTTTTTTGCCATACTTACGCGCCTCACGTCAAATTCAACAAAATGGACGACTGACATGTTGCAGTTTTTATTACGATTTGTATTCATTTCATCTAAAATGTATTTGTTTCCTCGCAAATGTGATGAAAAACATTGTGTATAACACGTGCGTAAAAATATTACAAACTCGAGTCATCAAAAGCCCTCCGCCTTCGGCGTCGGGCTTCTGATAGACTCTTGTTCGCAATATTCCACTTACGCCCCTCGTTAAACAATGTACTATTTCATCACCCTTGCTCGTAAATGGTGTTATTCCATGCCTGTATACATAAGGACAATGGCCTAAATTGAGTGAGTTACGGATTTTCATAACTCTCTGGGGAGTTATGAGCTTGTGTCTGAACTTATTGGTTTAAGCAAATCTAGTTGGCCGCGCGCCACTAGAATTCTGCTCTGTGATTGGTTGAATAAAATCTAGTTGGCCACGCGCCGCAAGAATACTACTTTTCTCGCACTATACCTCTTGTTCCAAGTGTTCTAATAAAAGAGAGACGGATAGTGCGAGAAAAATCGAAAGAGCTCGCGGGCTGTCTCATAATATATTAATTATATGCGTAACCCAAAAAAACCTGATAAAATGTGTCCTAAATGTTTACGAAGCAAAAACATCCGCTAGCGAAATTGTAAATTTCGATCAATCTGGTTTCAGTAGCTCAGTTGGATGAGAGCGTAGACCGTTTTCCAAAGGGCACAGGTTCAAATCGCGCTCGTGGCGAATCATTATTAAATCCACTGTGAGTGAAATTTAAAATGAGTCCTCATAATCTGCCAACAGTTCTCACTCGAAAAATTTAATGCTCCGAGCCGGATTCGAACCGGCGACCACAGGCATTCATGGCCCGTCGCTACGATGCGCCACCCCATACTAAATTAATACAAAATTAATTTAGTATGGGGTGGCGCATCGATACTGACGATTTCTCAATATAATTTGAGACGTTGGTGCCGATAAGAAGCCTAAGTCTTCTGGTAGATGTCGCTACACGCCTCCCTAAGGCGTTGTAGGAAGGAACTGATTGAAGAATTTGGTGCCCGAACCGGATTGTTCCGATAGCTCAGTTGGTTAGTAGCGACGGGCCATGAATGCCTGTGGTCGCCGGTTCGAATCCGGCTCGGGGCATTAAATTTTTCAATTTTTCCTTTATTTAAAAAAATGTATAATTTCTTTAGCAGCGTAACTGCTTAATACAAAATTAATTCTCACTCGCTTCTGCATTATGGATATTGTGGCCCATGGTACGGCGTTATAAACTTATTACAAGTGCGCGTAACTCCATAAGCTTGCTACTGCGGGGAAACTTCGAACGAGAGGGGACAAAGATGACAGCGATGTATCACCGCACATCCAATTACAGGACATGTGATACATTTGGTATTGGTAGTGACTATCTAAAGAGCTGACGGTTCTTGGTTCGAATTCCGGACCGGGTAATCAGGTAACTTTTCGAAATCACGTTAGGATGAGTTAACTGTCATTGTCCCCTAATATGTATCTCTAATACGTATCTTACACAAATCGGATTAGCCCCCTAGTAAGCATATAATGTTATGATCAATATTATTATTACATACATCAAATAATTACAGCCCTAATAAGTAGTAGCTAAGCTGCGGGTTGCTGCAAGTTGAATATCGTCTTAATGCCTGAATGAAGCTTTATTGAAGTCATTGATCTTACTATGGGGCTAGTTGAACCTAGCTGAACATTTTGTGGTTTGGGATGCACGTCTTCCAAAGCACGAAAGCGTACAGAAATTAACAATATAAAACTGAACTCGCCTCCAATGAGTAAATCATCATCATCATATCAACCGAATGACGTCCACTGCTGGACATAGGCCTCCCACAAAAAATTCTGGGTATCATCATCAATAGGGGCGTAGACACTAAATAAAATAATCAATAATGTCATATTTTCTCGAAAAAGGATAAAAAATGTAGTCAAATGGAGAAAAAATCAACGCAAAAGGTTAAATAATCACGAAGTTATAAGTGTCCAAAGTTTTAAGAAGGGGTATGTTTTGTCTCTTTTTCGCAAAACGCAACTGCATATGAAACGATGTCGCTGGAAGAATGTGACCGTGGTCGGCGCCGCGGTCGACGCGGTCCCCCGGCAGCATCCTGTAATGTGACGTCACACACCGTTTGCGTTTTCTCTCTCTTACAAGCAATATTAAAACGGTTGTAGCTTCGTAAATCTTTGAGATATCTGAATGGGATTTTCGTCACTAAGCATATTTTTTTGCCTTCTTTCTTTTAGAGTAATAATAATTATCGAGTCTACACCCGTATTACCGAAAATAACAAAAAAAACCCAAGCAGAATGAGGGGATAAAATATATTTACTACTTTAAATATATCCACTACGAAGATCTCCATACTGGAATATACTGGTGAAAGAATTTAGAAAATCAGAAATGTTTCGGAGAAATCCCCTACCTATAAACAAACCTACATTTACAACTAGTAGCTCTGTGAGCTAGAACTTGCGAGCTTGTTTTTTTTTAATGAAAAGGTGAATCTACAAACGTTTCCATACAACTAACGAAACTGCTCACAAAATTTCATGAGAATAGGTTGAAAATGCAACCTACAGGGGAGAACACGAATTTTGGCCTAAGCTGAAGCATAGAACTTCGTTCTCGTTGCTCGCTCGTATTAGTATCTTAGAATATCAATCCCTATAAGTTAAGTTAAACCAATATAACAGTTAATTCGAAACTACAGCTTAAATGTAGACCCGACTGGTAATACAGCTGAAACGCCGTTAAAGGGGGTGTTGATTGCCGTCCGGCTTACTGAGACCCGAGTTATCTAGGCGCCGACACCTGCGCCCACCAAGTTCATAAGAACGGATCGTGTGAGGATGAGGATGAAAATGAGTATGTTACAGATTTAATCACTGCAGTGATCCCCGAGTTATCTGGGTGCTAACTATAAATTTATGCTAACGGTCGGGCGTTGACTGCCGCCAGGCTTAGTCAAGTTATCTGGGCGTAGGTGTCGCACTGTGTATAAGAACGGGTAGTGTGAATATGGGGATGAGAATGAGCATGTTACCCAGTTCTGTCAGGTGTTGATTGCCGCCTGGCTTAGTGAGAACCAAGTTATCTGGGAGCAGGTGTCGACGCCTTCATAGGAACGGGTTGTGAGTATGAGGATGAAAATGAGTATGTTAAAGATGATTCACTGGATAGTGAGACCCAAGTTATCCAGGCGCAGGCGTCGCATAAGGACGGGTCTGGTGAGTATGAATATGACGATGTTATAAATGAATAGCCACTAACGGCGGTTGTTGATTGCCGCCCGGCTTAGTGAGATCCAAGTTATCTGAACACAGGTGTGGCACAGTTTATAAGAACGGGTAGTATAACGATGAGTATGAGTATGAGGATATTATTAATAAATTATTACAGGTGAATCACGGCAAAGTCATTGCATCTTATTGTCAAAATGTTGATATATGGCGCAATTTTGTGTAATTATTTAACGAAATACATAATCAAGACACACTTAGCTCCGATGAAATATTATTTTTTTAGGTACTATGCAAGTTTTTTTTGTGATCCCTTCACACGAGAAAGAAGACTGCAATGAATACAAATATAAAAATACCCAGACAGTGAGTAGTTTGGAGTTCACACACGAGGTAAGTATAGTATCTTTATAATGTAAATAATCTACGGTCTAAGGTAATCAAATTTATCACATCATATACCCACACTCACATCAAAAGGACTCCAAGCACAGATTGCAAAAATACTCGAACAAAATCACATACTCACCCGTCCCTTCTCTACCCCTTGTTTACACAAACCATACGCCCGATTATCCGTGCCGACACTTACCTAAATTACGTGTCGTCAAACATACCCGGGTACACCCGGGTACCCGGGTATTGACCCAAATGAAGTTAGGCCTTTTGGTGGCCATTAATAAATTGCTTTAATTAGTTTCAGCCGGTTCGATGTGTACGTAAAGCGGTTGATACACGATACAATTTGCGCGGGTTCGGCCTGATTTAGGCGAAGTTACAAACAATTATTTCATGTGTATAATTAGAGAGTATATTGTCTACGCAGCCTACTATTGGCTAGTGTCTCGAACCAGGTTCCATCGCACAACGCTCTCTAGCATGAATTTGGTTTGCCAGAAATGTGGTCGACCATGCCGGTCTCGTACCACAGTCACCAAAAACGATGTCTCCACAGCACTGCTTAAATAGTCTGAAATATAAATACTTAAATGATTTTTTATTCTGCAAGTACGCCGTAATGGCACTTTTACAAGTCAAAATTCTACCAGCGTTTCTGAAAAAGAAGACCACTCCACCACCACAAAAAAACTAGTAGTATTTTTTTGCCATAAAAAGCTTATTACAATGATAGTTCTTAACCTACTTAAAATAAGTCAAAAATAATATAAATTAATCATAATGCGTTTTTCTACAAAAAAACGTGTACGAAACTGTGTTACACATAATACGAGTATATACAAGGAGCAGATTTAAAAAAAAAACATTTATTTTTGTGTGTTTTGTGTAGTGAACAAATGTCTTCTTTCTTTCTTCATTTAATGGGGCTTCTAAACGGGCAACATTTTTACGGCAATGTGTGGCCGGCAAGTATGTGCATCTTGCTCCAGCGTACAGAGTCAGCAAAAGACAGCAATAGTTGCCGGAAAATGTGGCCCGTTTAGAAGCCCCATAATTTAGACGTAAACGCCTATGATAAATAATAAATAAATAAATATTAGGGGACAATCTTACACAAATCGACCTAGTCCCATAGTAAGCTCAGTAAGGCTTGTGTTATGGGTACTAGACGACGATATATATAATGGACATAAATACTTAATACATAGAAAACTTCCATGACTCAGAAACAAATATTCATGCACATCACACAAATATTTGCCCCTACCGGGATTCGAACCCAGGACCTTCAGCTTCGTAGGCAGCGTCCCTACCCTCTAGGCTAACCGGTCGCCGATGATAATGATGACAATCAGAGAGTAAGGTAAACGTCCTAGTCCTCGACGTTGCACTAGTGTATGACATGGGGACTTTATGTCAAAGTAACATGGCTTGAATTCGAATGAAGAAAAATCCTCTTAGTTAGAATTGAACCCATAGGTAATACTATAAGTATATCGTCGAGCACTCGAACGTTTACCTAATTAATGGCCTATTTAACGAAGCTACAAGTTACAATTTTACAAGCCTGAACTGGCAAAACTGAGGCGCTAGCTCGACCAATGACAACTGGCATTTTAGACAGTGTTGCTGATTTAGCTATTTAGTTATTTTGTAACTTACTACCAGTGGTCAATGGGCGCCATTTATAACAATTGTAAAAAAAATCTTTACTAAAATAGTTCTACTCGATGATATCCCAGTACACGCATATAGAAAACTGACAGATTATTTGAGATAGTTATACATACATTCTTCCAGTTCTCACTTCAGTTCTGTCACAGACTTGGTCGTTGACAGCATCTCAAAAGTCCAGACTCGGGGTTTGCCAGCGAGCCATGATGGAGCGCAGCATATTAGGTGTCAAATTAATGGATCGTATCCTCTCCTCCTCTAATTCTCCCTAGTGTTAGGTTAGGATATTGTATTTTGATAATGTATGTTTTAACTTTACCTCTCAATAACAGCTCTGTATTTTGCGCATCACGTTTGGATTAATTCTTCTGGAAACCTTACAGTCCTCACGACACAGGTTCGACCTAGTGTGAGGAGAGGACTATTGCATAACTCTCATGTAAATACTCTAAGGCTATGCTCTTTGTAAATTCTTACTGTTTATAAATCACTATAGGTAAATAAATAAATTTTGTATTGTATTTGTATTTTTTTTGTATTTTGTATTTGTATCCGGAACAGCACGCTTCGCTCCAAGAATCAAATAGATAGTCGACGTAGCTCGGAAAGCGGCTAAGTTGAAGTGGGAGTGGGCTCGGCATGTCTGCCGCATGCCGAGTGAACTGTGGGCCAAAGTCGTCACTGATTGGCAACCCGATAGTTCAAAACGGAGACGCGGCAGGCCTCGCCGGCGATGGCGGGACGAGCTAGACTCAAAAGATTGGCCGCAAGAAGCTCAGGATCGAGAACAGTGGAAACGGAGGGGGGGGCCTTTGCCCAGCAGTGGGACACTACAGGCTCCCAATAATAAAATACATACTCGTACATACATACCTACATTCACGCCTTTACTCCCAAAAGGGGTACCTAGGCAGAGCACATGAAACTTATGTTCCAGCGCCTCTTCTAGAATACATGTGGCTATAAAAGATTGACAAACTGTGATATCGCAGTGATAGGTTGCTAGCCCATCGCCCGCAACACACTTCCACTCTGCTCCCTTGTACGACACCCACGAGAAGAAAGGGAGTGGTGAAATTCTAACCCGACACCAAACGGGGATAATAAGACTGGGGTTAAGATAATAATAATAATAACCTTGTAGCCAGAATTATTCACCAGCAACTTGCTCTACTATACGGTCTTGTGGCCTCCGAAGTGCCTTACTATAAGTACACACCTGCACCAGTTCTCGAAAATGGTCGTGCCACGCTCTATTGGGATCGATCTGTGATCACGGACAGGACTATTCTAGCCAATAGGCCTGATATCGTGCTGACAGATCGATCGAAACGCCAGGCAGTGCTCGTCGACATCACCATCCCCCATGACGAGAACCTCTTGAAGGCCGAGAAGGACAAAGCCAGCAAGTACCTAGACCTGGCTCACGAGGTAACCGCCATGTGGGATGTTGATTCGACGATCATCGTCCCGATAGTCGTTTCGGCGAACGGTTTAATAGCGAAGAGTCTCGACCATCACCTCAAGAGACTCTCGCTAGGCGGCTGGATCAAGGGTCAGATACAGAAGGCGGTACTCCTGGATACTGCGCGTATAGTCAGGAGGTTCCTGTCTCTGTCGCCCTGACCGCCGGTAGCTTAGGCCTCGCCTCGCTGCCGGCTGCACCCTAGGTTAGGTTTTTATAATGATTTTATGTTTTGTATGTATAGTTTTATATTTTACTTTTTAGATTAAATTATTGTAAAAACCTAGTCTAAGACGAAATTAAAATAAAGAGAATAATAAAAATAATATATTCTTTATTGCACCACAACATAAGAAAAGCATGTTACAAAAGTATAGACGATAAATAAAGGTAACAACAGGCGGTCTTATCGCTTTAGAGCGATCTCTTCCAGACAACCTTCCTCCAATAATGTGGATAAGAAAAGCTGTATTTCATAGCAGCTATTATTAATACAAGTTAATTCATCATTGTGCTGCATGCTCGAATAGCTCCGTTAACTTCCAAGTTACCTCATACAAAATTACCTAATAAATAATTTACATGACAACGTATCAATTGTGGAGGAAGGCAGCGGCAAATTGCATACATAAGTTGCTAAGTAAATTACTGAGTGAGATGCACTTTCTAATAGTTGCGCTGTCGAAGACGAAAGCAGAATATTATGCATATACCTTAGTACTTATTTAAAGTGCTGTTGCTGAGTACGAATAATTTTGTACGGTCACCTGCCAAATTATCTCAATCTTGTATATTTACACGAAGTTACAGCGAAACCACCAGAATCTAGAAGAGCTCCTAAATTAAGGCGGTTTAAAGTAAAGTTGGAAGGCGCTTTAGGACATATAAACTACTAGCTTCTGCCCGCGACTCCGTCCACGTGGAACTCGTTTATATCGTAGGTCCATACAAACTTTCAACCCCCATTTGACCGCCCTAGGGAATGATTTCCGGGACAAAAACTATTCTTTGTCCTCCCCCTGGATTCGAACTAAGTCCATACCTTTCGTCTCAATCGGTTCAGCGGTTTAAGCGTGAAGAGGTAACAGACAGACATACACACTTTCGCATTTGTAATATTAGTATGGATATTTTTTGTAGATTAAAATAACAGTTATATATACGAGTACTGCCGCTCGTTTGAAAAGTTATTCAACTACCCAGCTAAAGCAGCAAAGTACACGTAATGTTACCAAACAATACGTGTAACTACTTTGCTATATACAGGGTGAAATAGTATTCACGCTGTTCCATACATTTTGGCGGCTGAGCTCACGCCGTTTGTATGGAACAGCTGGTTTTTTTTCGCGATTCGGATACAACTTATTATCCAATTTTGATCGAGATGACCTACCGAATCACCTCCCAAAATTTGAACGGTGAATACTATTTCACCCAGTATATCAGAGATTATTGGCTGTCACCGACCATAGCTTGCAAAGTTGCCGGAAGAATGTCAGACGTGGAAAACATTTGACTCGCATGCAATATAGCATGTCCTGGAGACGGTGTGACCCTTCTCATTCGCAGGCCGGCACAGACCACAACCAAAAGTGCAGTACCTCTGCAAATAAAATATTTATGAACATCCAGTTGATTTCTGTGTGATTGGCTCTAAAGTGTTTTCATATAGATTCGTAATTGAAACTTTATATGCTTGACAGTTTCGCAGCTGGGACTAACTCTGAGGGCCTAGGGAGGGCCAAGGGAGGAGACTTTGATGCCAAATATCTCGAAAACAATGAACTTTGAAGTAAATATGGGATACTATATTGCTTAAAGCCGTTGTTGTTAATATAATAAGCTGCAAAAAACATTAGAAAACTAGATCCAAGGTCATTGGCGTATGGGAGCCCCTTAACCACGAACTTCGAAATTCGAAGTTTAGGTCTTTCCATCGCTATCGCACTCACAATACTCGAGTGACAGGGATGCATGTATACGAACTTCGAGTAGGTATCGATTTCGTGGTAGCGCTGCTGAAACTACGTCGCGCACGCAACCGTGATCACGATCATTATATTGCATCTACGCATTTGTTGCAGAGACACACGGCGCGGCGTAAAATCACACTTAGTGCAAGGCCTGAGTGGACGCCCCGCTCAGAGCGGGGCGTCGAGCGTCCATATAAATTGGATTTGTTTCGTATGGACGCTGCACGCCCCGCTCTGAGCGGGGCGTCCACTCAGGCCTTACACTTAATTTTTAAGCTAAAAAAAAATCGTTAATCTACTCTCCTGAAGTGAACTGCTAGTTCTGAGCTACATAAGATCCCAAGGGCCGAACATCTTCGGGTAATTCCAGTGTAAATAGGGTTCGTATTTGGTTTGATATGAAAATGCCCCAACTTGTCGCGAGAATTCCGACCAGGACTGATATTCGCAACCCAAGCCTTTCCACAGGATAACCAGTGTAAATCTGACCTCTTTATGCGTTAAGGGAGAGACCTACTTTGCTCATTCGACGGCATAACTGCGTCCAGACCCCGTATCATGGTCGGCCTTATCACATGATAAGTGACAAGATAGAGCGTCCGTCACTGGCTGACACCGTTCGATAGGACGAGACGACGCTCCTTCTCCTGTCACTTATCACGCGATCAGTGACAAGACAGGAGCGTCGTCTCGTTCTATCAAACGGACGCTCTATCCTGTCACTTATCGTGTCATAAGGCCGACCATGATACGGGGTCTGTTTTGAGGCCATAATGGCCCATTGTGTAAAGGTGGTTTTATACTACTTTCCGTGACAAACGAGCACACGGCCTGAGGAGCGTCACATAATGCATATTATCATTTTGGCAAATGCTCTGAACTCAAGACGTAGCGTCATCTGGAGCTCTGGCGATCTTATCACCGCCACCGGGCGTTACGTAGCATGGTTGAGATTTTATCACTTATCGCTGTCGATCATCACATTGTCATCCGTCACATTCTGACAATTATACGAGTGGCGGATGCCTTATTCACAACGATAGGTCCAAATATGAACTGTTTTTTTTAATTAAAATGTAGGATAGTTTTTATCCCGGGTCCACGCAGACGAAGTCGCGGGCGGAAGAATATAACAGTAGTATGATGCTTGACCAAGAAAGGCCAAGAATATTACGAATAATGAAACAATTAGGAATGGGTTGTGAATCGTATCAGGTATCAGGGTCGAGTTCTGTTTAATTTTACATTTTGATGACCCGGTCCTATATTTGTACCCTAAGGTATCGTAACGGAGCCACTGGAAAACAACCCTTATGGCTATGACATAAATGCTATCGACGTGGCTTTTTGCACAAGGATGTCGATGTATGATACGTATAGGCTATCATATTTGAGTTCTGCAGAATCTATTAACCTTTTTAACCCCCGACGTAAACGAGGGCGTTATAAGTTTAAAATTACAGTGTGTATGTGTTTCCGTGTATCTATGTGTTTATTTGTGGCATCGTAGCGCCAAAGCAGATGAACTGATGAGTTCGGATTTTTTTGCAAGAAATAAGAAACCCCGAGATAGTTCTTAGCTATGCTTGACGTGTCGGCGTTGTTATACATTTAAAAAAAATAGGAGTTACATACCTACCGTGAAGGCTGGTGGAATCAAAATTTAATTGTGTATTTATTTATGGGGAAAATGCAATACGGTACTTATTTGACAAAAGTCAAATCAGCTTCTTTTTATGAAACGTCAAAATTGCTCCGTTAGTATGGAATTTGTAGGGATTACTTGCTTGTGACGTCCCAATCAAATAACGTCCTTATTGATAGTTTATATGAATTTAAAAATCTTAAAATAGCAAACATAAATAAAAGATCGATACCATCCGAGTATTTTCGTTATGTTCATGTGTTGCTAAAAACAATTTACTTTCACTGTTGTCAAATACCCTATTGTGTCTATATACTTTTATGTTACCAACTTTTTTGTTGTTTCTAAATGAATCTAGCCTAATTAGTATTTTGTCCAATATTAAATAGGTGCACGAGATACGTGTAAAGTTAATGTTGTCTAATTGAATTTCATATCAAATTTTAATAAGAAAATCGACTATTTTGTATGAATTTCATACCTAGGTAACTATTATATAATCTGTGCCATGAATTATTTCCGATTAGTTACATTTTTGGAGTGTTGTAATTAATTCCATATACGTATTTCTTTCGTCCTATATCAAGTATATCAATTTTACTTTTAGAACGTAATTCAATTTTAGCGTTATTCAGGCTAGTCAATTTTCCGTGTCGAGAATTTTCAAATTGACAGCATTCAGATTCGACCAATAATCTCGAGTTGTAAATTTTCTATTTGTGCTCCTAAATCCAAAATTATAAAATATAATTAAAATCATAAAAAGATATGAACCTTGAAAACTAGGAAAAATTATCATTTTTTTTTATTGTCCAATAGTAAATTTAAAGCTACCAATAGAATCCTTACGCTTTTATAGAAACAAAATTGTATGACAACTATGTACTTAAACGCAGTATTTCGCGACCGAAACAACAATTTACCTGATTATCCATACGACGATTAGTACAAATGCCACTTGTGACGTCATACGAGGGTACGTCATCAATATGAAGCGTTTTCCGCTGCCGCCAGCGACGACAATCTTTGTTCATTTGTAGTTGCTCCCATACAAACATTTATTCCTCTCCAAAAACTGGTTCGAATGGCATCGTAAAAAAATCTTAGTCCACATCCCTATTGCGTAAAGACCTTTAAAAGATTACTTTAAACTTGAAAAGCTTTATTTCTGATTGACCTTTCAACACGGTTTTTTTTTTTTTTTTTTTTCTAACATTTCTTCTCAAGTCCTTTCAACACGGATTCACCCACGTCGAAACTTCAGAAATAAGGGTAAGACGTGTTAATTAATCTTACTTAAGTATATATTATTATAAAGAGGAAGTGTCTATGAGATTGTGGCTTTCTAAGGTATACTCCAGGCAAAATACGGTTTTGAAAAACATTAATTTATAATAGCGTTTTTCTTGTTGATTTCATTTGAAAATGTTCTTCTAAGATGATTTAGTCAAGAATCCGACAAACTTTCCACCCGAAAGTTATTATGATTCAAATGAAGCATGCATTATCTTTTTTTGTACGATTTATCTTGAATATTATAGAGCAAATGTAAATGAACCAAAATAAAGACAAAAACATTTATTAATATTTTTACTGACTTTTTAGAAGCCAGTTAACTTATCATTTTTTGATGTCTGAAATTTTGTCGGATTTTTTCGCTGGGTAACTATTTAATTGATAATGTATCCGTCATACATTTATAAATAATAAGCTATTATAAATTATTTCCAAAATTGACATTTTTTTCCATACAAGTTGTCAGTTCATTGCCTGGACTAGTAAGTTTGTTTGTTTGTATGTATTAGGTAATCTCCGGAACCGCTTATCCGATTTCAAAATTTTTTCACTTCTGTATAGTATGGAGTTTCTGGATCATATACTATTTTTTAGGCTTGACAGCGTTCTCTAACCAGGCGGGTGAAGCCGCGCGGACAGCTAGTCTAATGCTAATATTATAAGTTTATGTCAAAAATTTAATTTTTGGTACAAGCTTTTATTGTCGACTGTACTTTTCTGTATACCATCACCAACTACTCATTGAGACGATTCTAAGGAGCCCAAACTCAACGGGGTTACATCGGTTAAATACTGAATTCCCATGGCCACCTTCTGTCTCCATCATCAGATCAGCTCGATGGTACCATAATATTGAATTGTCATCCAAACTATACTTATACTATAGCCAAAATTTCAGCTCAATCGGTCACCGGGAAGTGGGTCAAATTTAACTCGCAAGATTTGTCCCATACATACATAGGTACGGTCAAGGTCTTTAATTGTTGGGCCATTTAGGTGTCAACTAATTTTGGTTTTTATTAGTAGTTTTGAAGTGTCCAGTATATGAGGAGCTCTAAATGGCTAAACAATTAAAATCCTTGACTGTACTAACATACATACGAACAGGGCCAGTTAAATAAAAGCTTGTAATAAAGAGCAAAAGTCTGTGAGATTGTAGCTTTGTAAGTTTATAAGTTTGTATGTAATGGGTAATCTCCGGAACCACTAGACCGATTTCAAAAATTCTCTCACCTCTGTATAGAATGGTTTTTCTGGTTGAACATAGGCTATATTTTTAATCTCGTGGGTTTGCCTGAGTTATTAGCAACTAGCTTCTGCCCGCGACTCCGTCCGCGTGGAACTCGTTTATATCGCAGCTCCATACAAACTTTTACCGCCCCATTTCACCCCCTTAGGGGATGATTACGGGAGTAAAAACTATCCTATGTTACTCTCCATCCCTTCAACTATCTCCACTTAAAACATCACGTCAATTCGTCGCTCCGTTTTGCCGTGAAAGACGTACAAACATACAAACAAACACACACACACACATACACTTTCGCATTTATATTATTAGTATGGATACGCGGGTGATGAAGCAGCAGCTAATATTTGTATTAAGTGTGATTCTGTAAAAGTCAGATAGATTATGATATACCGTCCTATTCCAAATAAAATTCCACCTATATGTAGGAACATATTTACCTACATACCACGTGCACGGTGTGAACCCCGAATTGCCGCCTCTTTAAAATTTACGGCTAAACTTCCCCACTTCATTGTCCCACTTACAAAGTTACGGGACATAAAATGCCGATTGAGACCAAAAAGTGCTTTCGGGGAACCAAATTGATGTTAAACTTTCGTGTTTATGGTGCCCATACAGTGGCAATAATACTTAGCTTTAAATCTGGAAAAAAATAATTACCTAATGTTCTTTTTTTTATAAAGTAGACGATGACGACCCTACCTTAACATCAGGCAAGCAGCTATGTGTACCATCATCAAATAAAGTGGTCTACCACTTTTCGACTTCATTCAATAAAGTCGGAAAGTGGTATACCACTTTCTTGGCTGACTGTACCTATATTTGATTGTCTCCCTAAATCAATACGAATTTTACGTAGTACCTATGATGTCCTAATATTGATACCTATTTCATATGCCAAATTAAGAAAGTAACTGTTACGATTGGACGGTTTTAGCTTTAGCGAAATTAATGAGTGACTTACAGCTTATATTACTCACATTGCAAAATATCGTAATACATGACTTACTTTATGTTCCTGTGTCCCCTAGATGGGGCAGAGGGCGTCCACAGTGCGCCGCCATCCGTTCGGTCTTGAGCTTCGCGCTTCAGTTCGCTCCAAGTCTTCTCTATGGTCTTCGCCTCTGCGATGATCGTCCGCCGCCAGGTCTGTTTAGGGCGGCCACGTTTACGCTTTCCTTGGGGATTCCAGTCCAGGGCTTGCCTCGGTATGTGATCAGGGTCCCTTCGGAGAGTGTGGCCGATCCAGTTCCACTTGCGGCGTTTGATCTGCTGGTCGATCGGAGTCTCACCGCAGCGTTCCCACAGTTCTATGTTGGAGATTTTCTCGGGCCAGTAAACACCGAGAATACGGCGAAGACAGCGGTTGATGACGACCTGGAGGCGGTGCGAGATGGCTTTTGTAACCTTCCACGTCTCACAACCGTACAGCAACACGGTTTTTACGTTGGACCGGAATATTTTGAGCTTAACTCTCCTAGTCAGTTTCCGCGATTGCCATACAGGGCGGAGCTGTGCGAAGGTTGCTCTTGCCTTGGCGATTCTCGAAGCGATGTCCTCTTCGGTCCCTCCAGTTTCCGACACTACACTACCGAGGTAAGTAAATTTGTGGACCCTTTCCACAGCCTCTGGCCCAATGAGCAATCGTAATACATGGCAGGGCACATAACACGTAGAACCGATGGCCGTTCGGGCGAAGAGGTTCTCGAGTGGCGACCACGCACCGGAAGGCGCGGCGTTGGGTAGGCCCCCCACAAGGTGGACTGATGACCTGGTAAAGGTTGCGGGAGTCCGCTGGACGCGCGGGTGGTGGCGCGGAACCCTCACTTTGGCACTCTTTGGGGGAGACCTATGTCCAGCAGTGGACGTCTTTCGGCTGATATGATGATGGAAATATCATAAAAAATGACAATTATTATGTATCGTCCAAATTGAAATTTTGGAGACTGATTTTGAATATTCTTCTTAAATATAAAGTAGAATAAAGTAATACACCTTTAGCTAGTTCTGTTTGATCAGTTGCATTGCGCTTTTCCTTTAATACACGCAATTAAAGAAAAAAAATTGCCGCTCTTTTTCTAGGCTCATCTTTACTGGCTAGACTCTAACACGCTCGGCAGTCCAGTCTACTACTTCCACTCTATTTAATTAGGTAAAAAAAAAAACAAATAAGTAATTAAAGCGCAACAATGTCGACATAGTTTCAGCAATAATCGCTATTAAAGCGGCCAACTACCTATAAAACTAATTTTCGGTAAAATTTCATGAAAACCTGCACGGCATTGTAATCACTCTGAGAATAATACCCTCATGTGAGCGGCTCGTGTTATTATTTTATACAAGCAACGCGCTCTTTGAAACGAAATTCCAATTAGACCCAGTTCCGCCAACATTACCAAACGGAACCCGCAATAACCAGAGTTGCCATGTGCAAACTAGCAAAATAGCCTATTATAGTTCGTTATAGTGCCCTATAAAAGACAAGTTCGTGAGGATTTGAAAGTTTTCATGGAATCAGGGCAACGGGAATCTGGTAACTGGACAAGTTTCGTTAAACGATGATAACTAGTTGGATAATATCCGAAAGATTGGCGCCAAGTTTACGGGATTCCAAAGTTCGAGTAAACCGTTTTGATAGCGGCACAGATAAGCGAGAATGTTTCTTGTTTAACATGTTCTCTGCAGGGGTAGAGAATTTATATGAAAGTGAACGAATAAATGGTAAAACTTCATACCCATGCTTTGTTCCAATCACATTCGAATTATATCACGGGCTCGATTCAAGAATAATAAAACATAAAAAAATACATATCAAAATAATTCATTAGGTAAGTAGTTAATAAATCTTACATATTACTAATCTCAATTTTTGTATACTAGCTTAAAAAACCTTTGTTTATCTAGGATATCAAAGATAAATAGTGTAAGTAAGTATTAGTTTTACTTACTTTAGTCGCAGAAAAAAAACTTTTCATAAAGCCTCTCACAGACTGGCGCGGCCTGGCCGCGGCGGTCAATAGTAAACTTGTCATTAGCTGTCAAAATTGCTATTGACCGCCACCGCAGGTCGCGCCAGTGTGTTGCCGGCTTAAATGGTTTTCCCTGAAGTCGCATGAAGATTGCCGCACAATTTTTCTAATGTTATATGGAATGGAGTATAAGTACAATAAAACGTATATTTATATTTACTAAACGGGACTTAACCATTTCACCGCCAGCTGACTAAGTGACTCGCCGCGCCACGGACGCCACCAACGTCAAATGACGACCGTCCAAAAACCAATAAAAACCATTTCTAGAACGCTTTTATAATGTTTGGTACCTATTAAGTATTATCTTTATTTTATGGCTCTGGGGTCAGGGGCACGAATGGCACGATTTTACGATGACGTGTATGGCCGTCTTTGGCGGTGAAAAGGTTAATCGAGTATAATTAACGTATTTATTTACGTTTTCGAGGCTTTCCGACGCTTCGGATGTCTCAAAACATAAGAACATAACAAGTCGTTAATAAAGACCAAGTGCGGGTACTTCGAAAAACTCGCGCAGCGAGATGTAGATGCCCGCTTAAGCCAGTTCGTCCCGCGACCGAGAATGTTGCATGACACGTCCGAAACGTCGGGAAGCCTCGAAGAGGTAAATACATACGTTAATTATACGCGATTAAGTCCCGTTTCGTAAATATAATGTGTGAAAGTCGTGAAAGTTTCAATCAATATAAACGTATATTTGGTTTAAAGTTTAATTGGATTTCTGTAATTGAGCGCTTTAATACAGTCATCGTTGTATTGTTATACCTACCCAAGTACCTATAAATGTTTCTTTCATTTGCATAATACATATTTTATTCAGCACATTCATTACAATAAATCCCATTATCATTCGTAATTAAATGTACTAAATTCGTTTAAATTTCCAATCCAATTTCAATATCAATAAAGATGACGTCACATGGTGAACCCGATAAAAAAGCGTTTTAAGCCTGAATCACACTGGCTCGCGGGTAAATAAAGTTGACAGTAATTGTCAAGTTTACTATTGACCGCCACCGCAGACCGGTCCAGTCTGTGAGAAACTTTAGGCTTGTATCACACTGGCATTACCTGCGGCCGGTGGCAGTCAATCTTATTTTAACTATTTTAAGTATTTCCGCTCTCTTAGATATTTGGTAATGCTTAATTTTATTAACAATAAGAGTTTTGTATCCGAACAACGTATTTCCCTTTAATTTTAATAAAAGTTGAAATTTTACAAAAAGCCTCGATATCTCACCGAAAAATAAAGCAAAACGCGAAGAAAATACTAAAGAAAACCCGTGGTTTTCCAAACAGGCGTAAAACAAAGGCTCAAAACAGCTCGCTAAGCGAAACTTTTAGCTTACCGCACTGCTATTACTTAGCTGGTAAATGTTGCGTTAGTCCAAGAAAACCACGATGTTTTCCGCACACTTCCAAAACTCATCACTAGAACAAAGCCAGTATAAGTCCAACTACAATATTACAGGGTTGTTATGAATTTACCGATCACCTTATACTGGCCTCATAGCCGCAAAATATTTAGCGAATAGGCACGCTAAGCTAGTCAGTAATAAACAATATGGGGCGCAATATGTCTCAGCGGGTGTCCAAACTGATGGAGCGCGATTAGGTGTACGCGGTGACAGATTATAAATAATGGGGCTACAGTATGTTGTGGGAGTCCCGCAAGGTAACAATTTGGTGCCGCTAGTTTATATCGATTGTAGTTAGGTAGTACATAGTTTACTTTAGTGACCCAAACGCTTGTTAAGGTGGTTCGACGACCATACAAAAAGTCTTTTGACATTCGCAGGCTAATAATAATTTGAGAATAATAGTTTTCCCAAAGAATCACGTGACAAACTAATTTTTCAAATTATTCTAGTTTATACAAGTTTATTCTAGGAAAAGGGGAATTTCGCGCAAATGGAAAGCCAATTTATTAAAGTATTAGCCTGCGAATGTCAAAAAATGTTTTGTATGGTCGTCAAACCACCTTAAAGTGGTAACATTTTGAAAATTAGAACATACACTCGGAGGCCAGAGGCTTTGTAAAAGTAATCCAAATTTATTTTCTTGTCTTCATCATGATCATATCAGCTAAAAGACGTCCATTGCTCGACTTAGGCCTTCCCAAAGAGTGCCACAATGACCGGTCCTGCGCCACCAGCATCCAGCGGACTCCCGCGACCTCTACCGGTCATCAGTTCACCTTGTCGCTCCACGCTACGCCTGCCGAAGCGTGGTCACCTTTCCGATCGTGTTTGATTCACTTATTCCGCAACCGAAGTTCGTGACAAAATTCCGCTGCGTGATTCCGTCTGTATGCGGCGAGCCCAAGTCGCTGAAAAGCTCTCTAGGGCAATGAAAACCATTAACAGCCTTACATAACGCTATATATATTACATTCATAACCCGCTTTCGAATCCAGATATTTGGCAAATTGCCCGTCAGATATACATTTTATTACACAACTTGGCGTACCCCATGCAATGGGGTCTACGATAGTAGTAGATGCAGACGTAGTTTCATTCATACCTTAATATAAATTTACATCCTTTCTCTTTTTCTCTTTAGTTGTGAAAGGCCAGAGGAAGAGAGATGACATGATAGTTTATTTAAAGACCGTTTGCCGGAATGTGTCCTGCCTGACCCCGAGTTTTAATGTTTTGAGCGATAGTTAGGAGTTGCCACGCAAGGTGTGAGGTTTTGAGTCACAACAACTAGTTACTTGAGAATATTTGTGTTGGCCGAATCGCGTCAAAGTAGTCCATTCAAAAAGCAACTCTACCTTCCTAGGAAGAAGATTCCAATTGCAGTGACAGTTTTATAAAAAGTCGGGCCCATTAAATAATCTCAACCGTAATTTCGTGCACTTGGGAGTACAAAACCAGTTATGAAACAGCCTACATTAATATAGTACCTACCGATACTGTGGTTTCGTTTACTAGTAGGTAACTTTTACTCTTTGTTTAGATTTACGGCCGTATTCATAAACGTTCTATTTTAACTAAAATGGTGTTAATTGTAACTTAGTTTCGTTAAACGGACCACTGGTCACATAATATGCAAGTCAGTTAGCTTTAAGCCTGAATCAAGTGTCGCGACATGCGGTGGCGGTCAATAGTAAACATGTCATTAGCTGTGAAATTTACTATTGACCGCCACTGTGCTGCAGCCAGTGGGTTGCAGGCTTTAAAGGGGGTGAATTGGAAATTATCGCGTGCTTTGAAACGCCGTTCTGACTAGATTAAGAAACAATAAGGTCTGATTTTCAGATATATGATTCTTGACTATATGATTGTTCTGATTTAATCGATACGTGATTGCCTAAAATTTCCTCTATAGAAAAAAAATCCAAAGTTGGGTCTTTATTTTCGTTTTTTACTCAGCCTACTCAAACGATACATTATTTTACAACACAATCAAGGATTTAGTATTTTATCTCATCTAAAGTCTCACTTAATGAAATATAAATAAAACTTCACAAAGTTATATACTTATTTATAGTAATTTGTCCAATAAAGCCATTCCCGAAGAGTGTTGCATCTCTTTTTCTCGTGCGTGGAAGGTATAAGCGTGTCTCTGTCTAGGGGGCGTGGTCGACTCGAATCAAGGAATCCCCTTAAGCCATTTTAATGACAAGTTTACTATTGACCACCGCGGCCAGTCCGCGCCAGTGTGATCAGGCCTTATAAACCAGTAGTCTGAAGCGTTTTACAAAGCCACTCAGCCACCTCATTTCCTAAACCAATCGAAACTAATTTCCTGACTCGGATTAACTTGGAGCATTATTTGAATGAGGATTCTGCTACAATATTAAGCGGATATTTAGTCAGTACTGTCGAATTGTGGGGGACAATGATTACAGTGTTGCCATATTTATTTTTTCTTCTTTACGTTAGAAGCAAGTATGGGTCGACTTCGGAACTGATTTGTGACGTGAAGACCTACAAACTAGCAATTTATTGAACTTAAAACTTTCATTCTAAAGCCTACAACACACTGGCGCGGCCTGCGCTGGCGGTCCATTGGCTTTGACAGCTAATGACAAGTTTACTACTGACCGCCGCGGCCAGGCCGCGGCAGTCTGTGGGAGGCTTAACTGGCAAGTTGATATCATTATGAGTATTATGACAAATTGCATCGTTTGTGAAATGCCTATACCTGCCTAGCTAGCACGATAGGTACCTGATTGGTCAGGTGGTGGTTTTTCGGCTCAAATGTCCCGAAATGTCACGTAAAACATGACTATAAAACCTATCATGCTTGTTTGGTCATGAGGCGCTGCCTGGAACATTAGGATAGTTTAATGCAAGTTTAATGGCCGTTGCCGAACACATTGAGACTGACAGTCTATCGTCGCATATTTTTTTGGTTTCATCACCATCATATCAACCGAAAGACGTCCACTGAACCACTGCTGGACATAGGCCTCCTCCAAAGAGTGCCACAATGAGCGGTCCTGCGCTACCCGGATCCAGCGGACTCCCGCGACCTTTATTACCAGTCCACCTTGTGGGGTTTTTTTGGTTTAGTTGAGGATAAGGCCAATAAAGTTTTTTTGAAGTGAAAACTTCTTTAGCGGCGCTGTGCACTTTTTGTGATGGGGAATAATTGTTAAACTCGCGACAGGTCACGTGACCGTGAAATTCGAGAGATACTGGCAACAGGTCACGGGACCGTAAGATGTCCCGCGACCGTGAGATTCGACAGATTTAAAATTCGTAAGACGGACACGTGACCTGACCGAAAAACTGTTACAATGTCATATGCCATTGAGTTTTCACTTCTGCCGGCACTCCCGGAGTGCAACCCGGTCGTTTTTTTTTCTTCCTCTGTAGTCACTGAGCCTGGAATAAATATCACTATAGGTGTACGCTAATGTACAAACTTATCTTTCCAGTTAACGTTTAAAATTGAGAAAATATCAAGTTAATATTTCTTGTATCGACAACAGCAGAATTCCAAAGAATACTCGCAGAATCCCTCATTTTGTGCGTAACAGTATCATATCAAAGGTTATAACAGTGTTACAAAACTCAAAGTCATCCCATTTTTGCACGCGGTCAGTACCCTCCCAGGGCCCGCCGTCGACTCTAATAGCCCCCCTGCGTCTGTCGGCCCTCGCAACATGTTACGTTATGTCTGCTACACACTACACAACCCGATAAAGGGAATCAGTTGACCAACTTTGAGGAGCATTTACTTACTTGATTTTGGGCATTTTGGCAACCATTGTACGCGCGTGAGGTAGATCTAAATGACAGTTTTTGTATGGGAAAATTACATTTAAGTTCATAACGCGCGTTCGAAGTTCAACCCTCGAGCTATTTGTAAGTGAGTGGTTATGAGAACGATTTCCCAAGAGGAATGTTAGGTAACCACGTCAAACTAGCATACCCTCGGCTTACCCTGCAAGCGTCAATATTAAGCTAAGTCAGATACGGTATTGTAGGTGCGTCATTCACTACAAAGCGCTCTGAGGGCCTACCGTGAAAGGCATTCGAAGTTTTCCCTCTCGGTCAGACTTGCGAGTTCGTAGTAAGTGCGACAGAGAGGGAAAACTTCGAATGCCGTTAGTGGTAGGCCCTATGCTGGGGCCACACTAACGAGAAATGCCATTAATTATCGCGATAATCGTAGTGCGGCCGTACTGATAACGTCCATTATCGCGATAATTAATAGCATTTCTCGTCTACCTTACTCACCGTCACAACAAATATCAACGGACCAAGTAATGGTGATATTGTGACTGTGGTCCTCTGCGAAGTAGAGGCAATTCCCCAGTACGAGCTACTCCAATAATATGAGCGAGATATTAGTACATTACTTACCAAGGACTGTAAAAGAAAGAAAGCCCGAAATCGCCGGTAATTGTGACCCGAGCCGCAGGCGAGGGTTATAAATAAACGATAGAGGGCTTTCTTTTTTACTGCCCGTGGTGAGTACGCAATTTTACGTCTTCACCTGGCCATAATGCGAGTTTAACCGTACGCGCTGCGTGCGGTAAAACTGATATTATGACCAGGTTTTACGTAAAGGTATTTTATAACACGAGGTTGAGTCATACGCAGCCATGGCATATGACTGACAGTCTAAAAAATATATAGGTACATCACTTATAAGTTAACAGAATTAAATAAATATTTAAGGGCCCATACAACAAACGTGATTTTTTTGCTGTTTTTATGGATAATGGTAGGGAACCGTGCACGAATCCGACTCGCACTTGGCATTTTTATAGAATGTACGGACCCAGGACTAGGTAGGTACTTAAGTATTTGATAAAATAAAATTGGTGAAACTTGAAGTGATTTTTACGCAGCGCGAAAAACCCATTGAACTGAAAATAGGCACTGAAACCAATGAAATACAGATAAATCATATTTTCAGTCCGTTGTTGAATTATTTTTAAGTAAATATTTATTGGGCATTGAATAACCTGTTCTACATTATAAATTGAAGCTGGAAACTGTTAAACATCCTATTTTATGAGTAACCTTTTCCTTTTTCCTTAGGGATTGTGCCCGACAAAGGTCGACGTGGGTGAGCCGCTGGGACTCGGCTCCAGTGAAGTGTAGAGGTATTTAACACAATGATTTCTCTCCTTATTTTTAAATGTATACCTTAAATACCTATTAAATTTAATCACCTCACTTCCATCAGATCTTCACATAATCATCTTCTCGCTCCACCGCCTTCATCCACCAAGTTCTATAACAAATCATTCACCTTTCAGGCTGTCCGGCTGTGGAATGCTTTGCCATTGCATATAAGATGTGCAAAATCTCTTGAAATATTTAAAAATCTGTTGAAACAATATTACTTGTCGCTGCCTTAAGTTGTCTTGTTGTCGTGTAATATATTTATATAATTGTATTATAGTTTGTATGTATGTATCGATGTATTTATAGGTACTATACTTATTTATGAAAGTGTGTATTTGAGTGTGTAATTAAGCTTTTCTTGATTTATTCCTGCACTACCTGTTTTTCAACTCTTCTTGAAAATTTCCTGCTACCCAAAGGTTGTCTGGAAGAGATCGCTCTAAAGCGATAAGACCGCCTGTTGTTACCTTTATTTATCGTCTATACTTTTGTAACATGCTTTTCTTATGTTGTGGTGCAATAAAGAATATATTATTATTATTATTATTAAATTTAATTCCTTTGAACATTTTACTAAGGCTATAAAATCAAGTAGGTTCAATCAGCATCACATAGTTAGTAGGAGCCAAAGTAGCTAAATATATCGTAACACTTCCTTATTCCTATAGTAATAAAGACGAGTTCCGATATATTTAGCTACTTTGGCTGCTACTAACTATGTGATGCCGACTTTACACAGGACAACCAAGCGCAGCTCGGGTTATAGAGAGAACAAGTTTTCCCAGATATATGAGACCTAGCTAGAGACCCCTTTTCAAACGTCATCGAAATCGTTAGAACCGATTTCGAGAACGCTATTCTATTAGTCTATTACAAAATTATATGTACGAATATAATATTGCTCGTGTAATACCTAGTTAAGGGACGTAAATAATAACATAACATTAATAATATGTGGCAGTCCAGAGTCCACATCAAAAGGGACCTTATAGCGGAAAGCCGCATTCACATTTGTCTGTCGTGTTGTGTTGTGACGCATCAGAAACGGTATCGGTTTCATACATTTAATATGGTTGCGTTCACATTTCTCTGACGACGACGGCATCAGAGAAATGTGAACGCAACCATATTAAATGTATGAAACCGATACCGTTTCTGATGCGTCACAACACAACACGACAGAAAAATGTGAATGCGGCTGAGGCGCTTCCAGCGCACATATTTGCGTTTGTATTAAAGCAACGTCAATAATGGCGTAAGTGCCTACCGCCATAAGGTCCCTTTTGATGTGGACTGCCACATATGTAATTGTATATTTATGCAGGATTATGTTTTAATAAGTTTGTACTACGCTCTAAACATTGATCAATACTCTGCACCAATGTTAAGTGTCTCTGTTTGGTCTTATGGTTGACTGGTAGAGAATGCCATTTGGTATTAAGTCCGCCATTTGTACATTATGTTGGTTATTGTGCAATAAAGTTTAAATTAATTAATTAAAGGGGCGGCAACGGGCACCTATTGCGACTGCTTAAAGTTACAAGCGGCCATAAGTTGCAACTTCCGCTACGTATCAGGTTTTGACAAAATCGTGATGTAAGTACTTACATAAGTTTATTTTTGCGCATCGAACAGGCCATTCGCTTATTTGCCACCATTGATGTCTACACTAGTATTATAAAGAGGAAGTCTGAAGTTTATTTTTTTTGTGTAGATTACCTATCTTACCAATATCTCAACCACGAATGACCATATGCTATAGGTACTTTATTCCGCAGGTTGCCTATATTCTACGTTATTTGCTATACGCGGGCAAAGTCGCGCGGGTAGCTAATTTATTAACAAGCATAAACAGTTTAAAAAAACTGTATCACGACCACGAAAAACCATCTGAAAAAAAAAACTCACAAAAGGTAATAGAGTCCACCTGGAGCGTAATTTAATTTCAAATCGATCGATACCTCACTCATCAAAATCGGTTCAGTATCTCAAACACTACGGTAAAACACACGTAAATACATATCCCTAAAATCATATCCCTTCCTTTCAGCTCCGCCGCAGTCGGACAAAAACTTGGCTATGCATAAAATACAAACGATCACTTATTTGCGCTAAAAGCAATCTGCCTCCTCCAAAGTACAAAATACATTCCAACAACCCACACAAAACATTCAATACACAAAATAATCACGTTCCTTGCGTCCAATTGCAGACGCGCCGCTCCAGAATCCATTCACCAGTTCATTCGCTCAATCATTCACTCTGCGAATCATTCGCTCCCAAAGTGGATGCATGCTTTTATGCAGAATTATTGAATTCTTCGAATTCAAATAACGTCGTTCGCAAGCGGAGATAAAAATCCATTTGGGCTATTCAGATAGACGCGCGTCAAGTGTTCGTTTGAATACATACAAATTATTATATTTGTGTGTTTTGTATTCCCTCGATTCCGCTGAATAAATACCAAAGTATTGCGGCAAATATTTGGGTTAGAATATAATATATTTGCTTTACTTAATAAGCTTTCGTGTAAATCGAAATAAATGTTAACGTGGTAGTCAAAATAAACATTGACATAAAATAAATTGTGAAGTAATTTCGATACAGTGTTATTTTGAACGCAGTAGGTACCTACAACCCCGATATTTGGAAGACATCTTTGCATGAATAAATCCCTCAGGTTTTGTAGGGTTCCAGTAAAACGAAAAGTGAACCCTTTGAGGACCACTATGCAATGTCATTTTGAGTGCCCGTCTGTCAATTCACTTTTTCTCGGGAACGCGAGGAGGCATCTAGTGAATTTATAAGTAAATAAAATAGTCCGGTCGTCTCTCCCTTTGTTTTGCAATTTTACTAGAATCTAAAAAAACCCTTGGAGCGTTACAATAATAAAAATTATGTACGTTACCAATCAAAAGGCACAGCCGTTTGGCCTCTCACAGTCTGAAGCAGGCACGAATGTCAGTTCTGTTACATTACTGTTTCCGAATATTTAGAATGCGTATGTACGAATGCGAACGCGAATGAGAATATTAAGGAAGTACCTACAACTTATAACTCAAAATAACCCAAAAGTCTTCAAACACTATTCTAATCACGGAATAAAGAATCCATTGGAAGTGGCATGCAACCGATTTTCATAGAGAACCACTGTCGCCGCACGCACACAACCATACTCCAATAAATACACGGACACACAATTGCAATACGCTTTCGATTTGTTAAAACGTACTGTGACAATATGTTGTTAATGGTAGCAAATTATATATGCAAAATCTACTTTAACAAGTACTATTTACGGTCTAATTTAGAGTGTCAAGTAAATATTTCTTACGTCCGTTACCATATGCGTTGCAAGACTTGCAAGAGACGTGGTCGTTTGGCTACTCGACGCAAGATGGCGGTGTTTTCAAAACTGGAGATGCGACCGGTTATAAGTGAATAGGGATGTGGGTATGGTATGAGTTAGACTATCGATATTTTTATGATTTTCATACGGTAAATATTAAGCTAAGACTTAGTTACAAATTGTTTCTAATAAAATCTTGTTTATTATATAATTAGTATTAGGTAACATTTATATTAAATTACTTTTGTTATAAATGTAGTAGCAATTAAACACAGATTTCTAATAAACAAAGAATATAATTTGTTTAATTTAATACAAGCACATCTCAAATACTATTTAGAATTATTTTACCAGCACGGCTAGTACGCGACGGCGCGCGAGCTCTCTCGATTTTTCTCGCACTATCCGTCTCTCACTTATTAGACCACTTAGAACAAGAGGTATAGTGCGATAAAAATCGAGAGTATGTCGGGGCCGTCGTGTGCTAGACGTGCAGCAGAGTGCGGTCTAGTGAGAATTTACCGTCAAGTTTGTTCGCCGTGCGGGATAATAAGGAGGGCCTTTGTCCTGATTAAAATGCTTAAGGCCCATACGCCAATGACCTTCGATCTGAATCCCTTAGTTTTATAATGTTTTTTGTAGTTTATTATATTAACAACAACGGCTTTAAGCAATGTAGAAACCCATATTTACTTCAAAGTTAGGTTAGGTTAGGTTAGGTGAGTGTTTTCGAGATATTTGGCATAAGTTGACCAATTTTAGGCCAGGAAACTGGTTTTCTGGCCATAACTTTTGTGTTAATTGGTTTAAAATGAAAACCCTGGACCAGTTTTTAGAGACGTCACAGACGAACCCAAATATGTAGATTTCGTATATGTTAGATCTTTTACGTCAATAGAGATACGAAATAAGTGTTTTTTAGACAATGTTTAAAAAAATCATACAAAATTAAGTGTTCATTTGTTTCAAAATCCGGTGGACCAAAATGGAGATAAAAAATTGAATAACCGATAGCCGTTTGATTTAGAATTCTATCTATAGTGCAAAAGTAGGAGATACGATTCAAAACTTGTTAAAAATCGATGAAAACCTCGGGTAGCCCCTTAAGCAATCCACAAATTATTTATAAGAAACAATCAAATATTATTATTTTAATTTCTATTTATAATTTCCTAAAAGTGGGTATCCAAAGTGTATCTCGAACAGATCGGTCATTCGTAATCATATTTTACATATTGTATTCTGTATTTATCGACATACATATGTATAATCGGAATTCGATAAACGATATGTCCCTATGACAGCTCAAAAGTGCTACGAGACAGATCTCCTAAAATATAATCCTTTTCATTTTGGTTTATCGATAACAACTATCGACCTTAGCCACAGCATTTGAGTAGCGAACCTTCGGGAAATTTGCCGTGCATTTCACGTTCCGAGTAGCGAAATAATACACAGGATTATGAACTTTATTCTTAGAGAAATAGAATTGATATTTCCTTGACCACAGACGCAAATTGTGTCTAAGAAATTGAAAATTAAATATTTTTTATACGTATTCTAAAATATTACTTAACGATGATAGGAAATACCTCCATGTGACAAGTTTTTTTATGTGCTGTTATTGGAGCAGCTTTCAATAACGCAATGCGGCATTTTCCTAAAATAAACAAATATTCACTCATGTCATACGCCACGTGCGGTCGCTAGGTGAGTGACAATAATCTGTGCAAGAAGTATGCTTATTATTGCTCATGTTCGGCGACACGGGAACGCCCACTCACCACTTCCAATGGATTCTTTATTCCGTGATTCTAATAAACAAACACACAAAGTAATTGTTTATATAAGTAAGCGCAACAACTGACTGATAGGTATCAAAACAAAACAAGCCAAACTATTCAGGCAATCACAAGTCACCAGTTCCAATTAAAAGTGCTTTCTATTGGTCAAAATTAATCACGTGATGCATGCGCGAGTCGACGGCTCGGCGGAGGCGGCCGGCGCCGGCGAAACACGCATTTTACATTTTGACACTCGAAAACAAAATCAAAATCTCATGAAACTTGAGTTTCGTATTTCGAGTTCTCCAATATCTATATAGACAACCTTTCAAAAATATCTACACGTGTCTTATGTCAGTAACAATAAAATCTCTTTATAGATATTGTTAAAAGGTTGTCTGTGTAGATATTGGAGAACTCGACTGTAATATAAAGATTGATAATTGGCACATGGGTTCCTTAGCGAACTCCTGGGCCGAATCTGTTAAATAAAATAATTAAGTACTAAGCTCATGACCAACAATGTGAAAAGGAGCAAAGAATTGGATGGCGGAAGAATGGAATATGTCCATGAGTACCTAAAATAAATAGTCTTCCAGGCGCGACAAGACCATGAGGTCGCCAGACGCACCGAAAACGCCTGGAGGAGCTATTGGGCTATGAAGGAGAACATGAAGGGAAACCTTACGATGTCATTAAAACGCAAACGCATGGACATGTGCATTCTTCGAATCCTTACCCTCGGAGCACAAACTTGGTCTTTGACAAAAGTTCAGAAATCTGCCCTTAAGGTTTGCCAAAGAGCCATGGAACCCAGTATTTAGGGCGTGAAATTAACGGATCGCATTAAAAATACAATACTGCGTTTAAAAACTCAGATAGAGTCTGGCTAGCGAGTCGTGTCCACAGCATTTTTACCAAATTCTTTATATGGCAACAATTTTACCTATCAAATAAACTGTCAGTCAAAAGTATACCTATTAATCCGCCATACATTCGTGTTACCAGCGTGCGTATTTTTATAATTTACCGCCATTTTCCAGGGACACGACTCGCTTGCCAGGCTCTAGCTGACGTAGCCCACACAGCCGCAAAACTCAAATGGGACTAGAGCTGGGCGTTTTTTCCCATAAGCGTTTTCAAAAACGGTTTCTCGTACAATAACGGAATAACAGTTTGTAGCTAGAAACACAAACTGTTTTTATAAAAACGATCGAACGGTCACACGCAACGGTTGCAATGCAAAACGTGAAAACGTAACTCGAACACTGTAACCTGTTTCATCCGTTTTTTCGTTTCACTTCGTTTGGCGACCGGCGACGGCGCCAACGCACGGAGAAACTAGTTATTTTTGAAACTGTTTTTCAAAACAGTTTTGTGAGAGAAAAAAACGGTTACGTTTCGTTTCACGGAAAAGTCGAAACGACCCAGCTCTAAATGGGACTGGGCGTGGGCAGGGCACGTCTGCCACATACCAGAAGCGTTGTGCACATTGTGGTCCCACAGAACCGAATACGGCGTCTCGGTAGACCACGTAGGAGACGGCGAGACGAGCTCGACGTCTTTGACCAAGACTGGTGGGTGTCTGCCCAAGACAGGGATATGTGAAAGAAAAGTTTACTTTAGTTATAGCATGCCACAGACTAAACCAAGATACATTCATCCTCATGAGAGTATGTTGACGTGCGCAAACTTATGCTACGTGATGTCTACTCTAGTAATATAACTCATGGAAAATAAGTATATTTGTATGGAAAAACGGAAAGAAACACATGCCTCATAATGAATCCAGCCAGACTGAAAGTACATTATGAAAAATATATTTAATCGACTTGAACTTTTTGTTAATTGTAACGAGCTATAGCAAGATTTGTAAGCCAAAGGAGTTTTTTTGTATCATGCCTTTATTGAAATGTATTAAACAATATAATTTAATGTAATTTCAAGTACAAAAAATAACAAATGAAAACAAGAATATTTATTTCTAAACGAATCAAATATTTGAGTATGGCAGCACTGATCTGTCATAAGTCAAACGCGTCAAAGAAGTCCTCGCGTTTCGTGCGGGCGGGGTGCATCTTGCCGCTTTCGCGTGTGAAGAAAGTTAAAGACAAGTTCTAAATGTGCTCATAAATAAGTGAAATATTACATAAGTGTGAACAATTTTGTGTTTCCAATATGTTGGTTCTATTCGAAACTCCGGCGGGCTACGCTATTTTCAAGGTAACGTACACATGTGGATTCTAACCTAACCTCACATTTCTGTTAAAATTATATGAAAATCGTTGTGAATCACGTAGTTTCGACTAGAATTGTTAATTTAGACACTTTAGTATTACATTACTTATGATTTTCTGTTTTGTTAACGTAACTTTCGGTCTAAAAACAGGTCATTGTTTATCATCAAGCTTGGCACTCAAACATGAGGTTATATCTTACTTTTCTGTTCTTTTGTGTATTATAAGTGAAAAAAAGGCAATGTTTAAGTTTGTTTTTCGTTGTTTCAGTTGTTGGACGAGTCCAAGTTGACAGAAATCCATGATTTACACCAGGAATTCAACACTCCTGAAGGAGCGTCGGCTGTGTAAGTATAATATTAATGATGATTATGATGATGGTACCCTCTTATCCCTCATCACGGACTAGGCTCTTATAAGGTTCTGTTTCTGTCCTGAACGGCAACCTCAATCTCCCAGCCAAGGCCCGTTGAGGCAGCCTCTTTGTTGACTGTGCATGTCCAAGTGGTGCAAGGGTGACCTGGTTTCCTTGTCCAGGCAGCTTGCCATCTTAAGCTTAGCCCGGACAGGTGGATAATATAAAAAATCTGCATCACAACCTCCATGACAACATGCGTGGGTCAAGAGAAGTCACACAAGTGGGTCGTATTTTGCACATTTTATAAAATATTATGTTTGTGTACCTCTTCGATCCCATGTAATTTTCTTTGATGAATAAATTCTTATTCTTAATATCAACCTTCTTATTTGTTATATGAATCATTAGTTTTTTTCTTACACTATCATTTCAGTGTTAAACTAAAGAACTTCATCAAGTTTGAAGACACAACAGAAGCTTTAGCTGCAACCACAGCAGCCATTGAAGGCAAAATATCAAAGCCCCTCAAGAAAGGTCTTAAGAAATATGTTTCCAAGGAAATCCAAGACCAGCTGCTGGTCGGAGATGCTAAACTTGGCAGCGCTATCAAAGAGAAGTTTGATCTACAATGCGTAGCTAATTCAAACGTTCAGGAGCTGCTAAGATGCATTCGCTCGCAAATGGATAGTCTGCTGGCAGGGTTGCCGAAGAAGGAAATGACGGCTATGGCCCTCGGTCTAGCCCATTCGCTGTCCCGGTACAAGCTGAAGTTCTCACCGGACAAGATAGACACCATGATTGTACAAGCGCAGTGCCTCCTTGATGACCTAGACAAGGAACTTAATAATTACATTATGAGATGCCGAGAATGGTACGGATGGCATTTCCCTGAGCTCGGAAAAATCATCACTGACAACACTTTATTTGTCAAGGTTGTCAAACTGATTGGCACCCGCGACAATGCCTGTAAAACCGACCTGTCCGATATCCTATCGGAAGACCTCGAGGAGAAGGTGAAAGAAGCTGCAGAGATCTCCATGGGTACAGAAATTTCAGATGACGATATCCTGAACATTCAGAATCTGTGTGACGAAATCATTTCCATTACAGACTACAGGACACATCTGACTGACTACCTCAAAGCCCGTATGATGGCTATGGCACCAAACTTAACGGTTCTAATCGGTGAGCATATCGGAGCCAGGCTTATTGCTCATGCTGGCTCACTTATAAATCTAGCGAAGCACCCAGCTTCAACGATACAGATCTTCGGCGCAGAAAAGGCCTTATTCAGAGCTTTGAAGACTAAGAAAGACACACCTAAGTACGGTTTGATTTACCATGCTCAGTTGGTAGGTCAGTGCAGTACGAAGAACAAGGGAAAGATGTCCCGTATGCTGGCAGCGAAGGCGGCGTTAGCGACCAGGGTGGACGCGTTTGGAGAGGATGTGACTTTCGAGCTTGGTGCGGAGCATAAGGTGAAGTTGGAGAATAAGTTGCGGCTGCTCGAGGAAGGGAATCTGAGGAGAATCAGCGGAACGGGCAAAGCTAAGGCCAAGTTCGAGAAATATCACAGCAAATCGTGAGTTGACATATTATTATTGAATTTTCATGTTTGGTGTTTTGCTACACATCTGTTTATAGTGTTTATATTTTGTTTTTCTGTTGAGTTGAAAGGTCAGATGGCAGTGGCTTTCGTTAAATTATTGCCTGTGCCAAATCTTGTGATTAGGTGTCAAAGTAGACCCCGGCTCCTTTAGGGTACAACCGGGAATAACGCTAGAAGGATGATGAAGCCTTTTATTCCTTAATATTACAATTTCTCCATGTGGGCATTTTCAATAATACGTGATTAGCGTGAGTTGTTAAATAAAAATCAACTCAGTGGTACAGTCGACAACACAGCTAAGTGACCATCGGAAATCTAATCTGACCTTAAGTGCATTGTAATAAGGTTCTAGGTTTTCACGGTATGGTTAGTTAGGTGTGTTGCTGTGTGTACACGCATTATCGAAAATGGCCATGTACGAGGGCTGTTCCGAAAGTTGTTAGCTGCTCCGGCTCTACTCATGCGATTACAATATTATTTATACCATTGTGAGGAATATTTCAATGCTAATTATGGCCATGAAATTTTTATAAATTAATGCGAATAGTTTTTTTATTATATATTTTTAACTGAAAGCTGTTTTGTATCGAGTTACGAATTGCTTAGAAAAAAACTGCAATTTTAGGCACAATTAAATGAATTTCGTATTGAATTATTTGAAAATCGAAGTTAAATTTACCGGGGACTAATTATTCTGTTTCTTATATATATATATAATAATGTTTACTCAATCAAAACTATTGATACGTAAAAAAACCGTCGAAATTCGTAATTAGCAGCACCTAAAAGAACCAATTGCTTTTTTTAACAAATACTGTTTATAAAATGACAGCACATATGGAGTCTCAATTACTGATTTTTATGACTGGTGGTTAGGCTTCAACGCTTCGAAATAAAAACTAAATAAAAAAAAAACTAAGTGTTTACTAAAAATGTATTTACACCACTTCAATAAGTACTGAAATATCCCTCACAATGGTATAAATAATATTGTAATCGCATGAGTAGGGAGCAGCTAACAACTTTCGGAACAGCCCTCGTATATATTTCATACATGATTAGAGATAAATAAATATAAATAAATAAATAAATATTAGGGGACAATCTTACACAAATCGACCTAGTTCCATAGTAAGCTCAATAAGGCTTGTGTTATGGGTACTAGACGACGATATATTTAATAGATAGAAATACTTAAATACGAAAACATCCATGACTCAGAGACAAATATTCATACTCATCACACAAATATTTGGCCCTTACCGGGATTCGAACCCAGAACCTTCAGCTTCGTAGGCAGCGTCACTACCCACTAGGCTAACCGGTCGTCAAATAATCCATAATCATCTCTAATCATGTATGAAATATCCATACAGAAGCTACTTGCAAGAAATTGAAAACAGTTTGGCCTAGGAAAACTTAGTTCGGCCTGAAATCGGGTTTGGCTGGTAAATATTATTTAATGTCGAGTTCACAGAGTGTTCTACCCATACCCTATACACCTATATGTATACTCAGACCAAAATGGTCCCCCAGAGTGCCATTTTGTGTAGGACAACAAATTCTCAAATCAATAAAGGGTCAGAGGCGCGCATGTGATTAATTATTCGGCAAACACAAAGCTTACATAGTCTGCTTTTTATCAGACAGGCCTCATTTGCCACCATCATAGAAAAAAAAAACCTGCTTAGTGAACATTTTAGTTCAATTTGAACTTACTTGTCAAAGTTTGAAGTCATTTTATTTGTAAAACTCTTTTAAATCCACCTTGCTAAAATCAGTAGGAGTAAAACTTTTTGTTTGATATTCAACCTTTATTGGATACTAGCTTCTGCCCGCGACTTCGTCCGCGTGGAACTCGTTTATCTCTTCATACAAAAGGGGATGATTTTCGGGATAACAACTATCCTATGTCCTTCCACAGCATTCAAACTATCTCTATACCAAATTTCAACTCGAAGAGGTAACAGACAGACCGACAGACACACTCGCATTTACAATATTAGCGGGATAACAAAACATACTAACCTACGCTACGGTAGTGGTTCAGGCATGCGGCTGTCAAGCGGCGGTCGTGGGTTCGAATCCGGGCTCGTACCAATGAGTTTTTCGGAACTTATGTACGGAATATTTACCGTTAGCTTTTCGGTGAAGGAAAACATCGTGAGGAAACCGATCTTATCCCAATAAGGTCTAGTTTTCCCTCTGGCTTGGAAGGTCAGATGGCAGTCGCTTTCGTAAAAACTAGTGCCTATGCCAAATCTTGGGAGTAGGCTCCTTTAGGGGCACAACCGGGAATAACGCTAGGCGGACGACGAACAACGGCAGACTTCCTATTCCGAATGGCATTCTCCCCCAACCAAAAGTTAAACAGATTCAAATTGTCTCATCATTCCACAGCGAGGTGTTCCAATACCCAGTGGCAGCTGACAGCACCCTCGCGCGGCCGCCGAAGCGAGAGCACTCCCCGGAGCCCGAGTCCTCCACTAAGAAGATCAAACTAGAGGATGGTGCCAGCGACGTGAGTATATAATAAACTACTTGCATTAAAAAACTCATCGTCATATCAGCCGAAAGACATCCACTTGCTAGACATAGGCCTCCCCCAGAGAGTGCCACAATGACCGGTCCTGCGCCACCCGCACCCAGGGGACTCCCGCGACCTTTATTTATTAATTTATTTATATTATGCCACTCGAGAACCTTTCCGCTCCAACGGCCATCGGTTCTACGTGCAATGCCCACTGCCACTTAAGTTTAGCGATTCGGTGGGCTATACAGGGTGATTCAGGAGACATGAGCAGGATCAACCCTACGGATTCAATAGTTTATAAGCTACTCAGTCGTACCAGCATTGGTAAGATTAACGTGAATTTTTTTTTAGTTGTGTAGGGTGACCATGATTTATTGTGAATGAAACTTTTACACAAAATGTAAAAAAAAACTGTGGGCGTTTAACTTAATTACGATGGTAAGAGATCCATTAACATTAACTGTATGTGTAGGGTTGATCCTGCTCACGTCTCCTGAATCACCCTGTATAGGTTACCTAGGTTCTGGTGCGGATAGCCTCATTTCTGATGCGTTTAAAAACTGAAGACTGGGACCAGATGCGTTTTTTTGGTTTAATTTCCATGCGATTCTTTTTGGTTTTTATGTAACTGTTATACAATATTTGTTTGTTTTGTAATATGGATAACTATCCGAAATAAAAACTGAATTTGAATTTTACCCAATTGCCCCAGAAGGAGGGTTGTGTTTTTGGAGCATATGTATGTATGTTTGTGGACAAGAAAAATTTAATATCACAGCACAGGCTACAGTCCAAACGGCTTGGATTTTTGCATATGAGCTGTCGTTGGTTTCCTTATAATCGGGGGAGTAACCCCCGACGCAAAGAGAGGGGTGTTATAAGTTTAACGTGTCTGGGTATCTGTCTGTGGTATCGTAGCTCCCAAACGGATGGACCGATTTTAATGCGTTTTGTTTTATTCGAAAGTTGATGTGATCCTGAGTGTTCTTAGCCATGTTTCATGAAAATCTGTTTAGCCGTTTTTGAGATATTGGACTTTGAAATGCAAATGTCGGGGGTTTTTCAACTTTTCTAAGTTGTAGTTATTATTTTATTATAACCTTTATTAACAGAAAGTATGTTATATGTATAAGTTTTCATATTGTTTTTGGTGCATTTGTGCCTTCAGCTTGCCGTTTGGCAAAGGTCTCCAGTGATCTCCAATGATGTCTTGGGCTGCTCTCAGCCAGTTCGCACCAGCTACCCATTTTATTTCATTGTCCCATCAATGGTTTGGTCTACCTCGCTTACTCTCGCTCTCGCTTGCTCGTAACTGGGAGGTGAGAGTGACTTGGTGAATTTTTTAAGTGTAGTGGGGTGTTAGGAAAATGTTTTATTTCTCTTGTAGATTCAGACTTTTTTAAATAACCACCCGAAGACCTGAAGGGCGTTCTTCAAGGGTATATTCTAAATAAGAACAGAGTTGCATTTGTTTTGTTTCTTTCGATTTCAAAACAAAAGTAACCCGACTATATTTCCTATTATAGTTGAATCAAAGGACAAAGCGCACCTCGTGTAGAAAAAAAAACTCGGTGAATTGTTTGTTATTTTTATTGTATTATGAGTTTTGTTGACTTTTGTCACAGGTGACACCAAAGAAGATCAAAAAGGAGAAGATCAAAGAGGAGCCCGCTGAAGAGACAGCAGAGTCCACTTCCGAAAAGAAGAAGAAGAAGAAAAACAAGTCATTAGACGCCTCACAAATGGAAGAGACCAACGCTCCCACGCCCAAGAGTGAAAAAAAGAAGTCCCAAGCCGCTCAGGAGACTGATGACGTCGACGCGCCGACGCCCAAGAGTGAGAAGAAGAAGAAGAAAAAGAAGAGTATGTCAGAGGAATAGGTAGGTCAGACGTGAGGGTATTGGATGCTTGACTGCGTTCCATACAATTTGATTTTAAATTTTAATGATAGTTGTAGTCAAAATAATTAAAACGCAGGGGGCGAATTTGTTTATTTGTAATAAGAGCTAGTGCTATTTGTTCTACATTTCTTGAACACATTGTTTCTGTACCGAGATAATAATGCTTCAATGAGATTTGCTGACTTCTCATGGCTTTTAAAGCATTAGAAAGTCTTCTCGGAATTTATTGTGTATGAATGTTGTACATAAATTGTATGGAGTGCGTTCGAGCGACGTAACGGAGCATTTTCATTACGGGTCGTAGCGGTCAGCCGATGTGGCAAGTGTCTGCATTTGCTAAGATACTGGGATAAGATTTTAGTTCTAACGTTCTTTTAGGAAGAAATAAATAGCTGGCTATCTTCAATGGTAGAGTTCTAACACAAGGTTTTGTTTAAATACACGTACAGTCCACAGCAGAAGTGGCTACGTTAAATAACACGCTCTAAATGATCTAGTCGTTATCCTCTTGATGTTCGCGAAACTGCGGCAAAATAGTGCAATTGACTCCGTTTTAGTGTGCCACTTTTGGAGCGCTTATAACCTATCTACCTATTTTTTATATCACATCATTGTATAGAAAACAACAACTGCAAACCATCAACGATAGTAGAGTCGTGTGTAGGATATTTTGAGCACTTGACCCGCGTAGCTACTTGGTGCTCACTGTATGTATGCTGTGTGTCATTCAAATCTTGCAAGTTAAATTTGAACCACTAGTAGGGAAGAAATGGCCAATAATGTTATAAGATAACAATGAAATATATTAATGTCATTGAGCGAGTCCGAAGATGGCTAGGAGAACACTAACATAATGCAATCAATGAACTCATACAACGCCTCTCTACGCTCGCACCACTACGCCGTTGTGCGTAGCAGGATTTACTCCATATGTAGCGAAAAGCGCTCGTAGCGCTCTGACCCATGTGTGTCGTGATTGGCCCTCATTGGTCTTCGTCTCGATGAGAGCCGATCCCGTTGATTTTCTCGCATGTAGCGGAAAGCGACTACGGCATAGGCGCTCGCGGAGCGGTTTCCTGGCAGTTAAAGTGGTAAAAGCTCGTAAAAAAATAGTTCTTGACAGAGCCACTGCCGCGAAAGGCAAATGTCTTTGGTTCGTGTCTCCCTCGGTCGCTCAAATATGTAATAGATAATATGAACGCAGTTGAAGTTTCGCGGCAGCCGCCCAGGTTTTTTAAACAAAAGTAAGCTATCTTTTAATAGTTTTAATTGGAAAACTAGGCCTTAAACGTTTTTTTGAACCCTACTTAATGTAGGATATTGGTCCAAGACCAAATAGGACATATTTTTGTGTTCAAACGTATACCTACTCATCGACGCGTATATGCCATAAAGATGTGTTAGCTACCTTTTCCTATTTGATATATTAAAAGCGCAGTTACATTGTTGTAAGTGAAATCTCACATTGTGTGAGCTTATAGAAATATAAATTTTACTTTATCATTGTGTATTTAATTTCGAACCCAATTCCGAAAACACTAATTTTAATTAATAGGTATAATATTCTGGTTGCAGTAGTAATTATATGAGGCATTTCAATAAATCCTTACTAATATTATAAATGCGAAAGTGTGTTTGTATGTTTGTCCTTCTTTCACGTCGCAACGGAGCGTCGTATTGATGTGATTTTTTGTATGGAGATAGTTTAGAAGCTGGAGAGTGACATAGGCTACTGTTTTCAGCGGGAAAACATCTAATTCCCACGGGAAAATTCAATATGTTACATTTTCCTATAACCACGCGGGCGAAGCCGCGGGCATCAGCTAGTAATAAATAAAAATTAAGGGACAATCTTACACAAATTGAATTTGTCTCATAGTAATCTCGACGCTCAGAGACCTTATACATCTCTGGAATACTGAATTAATATCATTACTTCTTGTTAATGCTGATACAGACCTTATATCGGATGTAATGGTCATATTTTGCAATTTTGTTTTATTTTCATTAACTTAGTGACATTTTGTTTGAACCGTTTATATGTACTTAATCTGCAAATTTTAAATTATTATTTTGTAAGATTATTATTATTTTATAGTAAATTACCGTTTGACATGTAAAAGTGCCCTTGTGGCCTATTTGCAGAATAAATAATTGATTTGATTTGCTCAATCTAAAGACCTGACTTTGGAATTTCTTCCACAGAGCTTTTTTTAGCAATCGCATATGGCATCTGACAAACAAAATATAAGATCGGAACTTTAATAATTTTTAATTAATATCCGTAACAAAATATAAATAAAATAGGTGGTATGTAAGTAGGTACCTGTTACAAAATGAGTTCACCGAGTTGCGTCATAGTAATCCGCTGAAAAAGCGTCTCTACCACCCGAGCTATTAGATTCAAATTCCAATGCTGGTTTTATAACGTCTCGGTCACCTTATGATCATACCTAACCGTAGTAATTGAAAGACCGATTGACGCGGAAAACAGCCGCTCCTCTACATGACGCATTTCTGAACCGATTCTCATGAAATTTTGTGAGCAAGTTCATTAATTAAGTACCTTCCTATATTTCGATTTTTAAAGACAGGTCTGCGAGTTCTATAGCTAACAGCCACTAGGTAGTTGCAATCTACACTAATATTATAAAGAGGAAAGATTTGATTGTTTGTTTGTGCGTTTGTATTGAATAGGCTGCGAAACTACTGGACCGATTTGAAAAACTCTTTTACCATTAGAAGCCGACATTATCCCTGATGAACATAGGCTACTTTTTACCGCGGGAAAATGCTTAATTCCTACGGGAAAACGGGTAATCCGTGCGAAGCCGGACCGGGCAGCTAGTATATACTTATAAATATAGGCAGGTAGGTAGTCAAGCAACTTGCTGGGCCACAAAATTGTTTAACGATTGTTTTAATGACCATACATTTCTTTTGAAGAGTCTACTTCCTACCTAGTTTTAACACGTTTTCCAAGCATATAGAAACTCGGAAGTTACCTATGTATTTACCTAAAGGATATTAGCTCGCGAGGGCCCGTCACCGCACGCCAGCATCCGCAATATCCGGCCTGTGATGGACTGAACTCAATAACGATGTAGGTACTTCATCCCTTTTACTTTTTATACCATGGTGGCACACAAGGGCACGGGAGGGCCGCCCACCCAGTAGGAAGGAACGGAAAGTTACCTATCTATGGATGCCTAGCTATATAATCAAGTAGCGACCCGCCCCGGCTTCGCACGGGTACTATATTATACATATAAACCTTCCTCTTAAATCACTATCTATTAAAAAAACCGCATCAAAATCCGTTGCGGAGTTTTAAAGATTTAAGCATCCATAGGGACAGACAGCGGGAAGCGACTTTGTTATATACTATGTAGTGGTAACTCTTTAAAATCCACCTTGCTAAAATTAGCAGGAGTAAAACCATTATAAAGAACTTAAATTGTTGATTTTCTCGTTTATGCAACCTTTTTTTGGATTCTAGCTTCTGCCCGCGACTCCGTCCTCGTGGAACTCGTTTATTTTCTCCATACAAACTTTCACCCCCTTAGGGGATAACAACTATCCTATGTCCTTCCACAGGATTCAAACTATCTCCACACCAAATTTCAACTTAATCAGTTTAGCGGGAACAGACAGCGGGAAGCGACTTTGTTTTATACTATGTAGTGATTCCACATTTACCTTGCCGATTTTATTCGAGGGTGCGCTGTATCTGATATCATCATCATATCAACCGAAAGATGTCCACTGCTGGACATAGGCCTCCCCCAAAGAGTGCCACAATGACCGATCCTGCGCCACTCGCATCCAGCAGACTCGTGCGACCTTTAGGTACCAGAGCCAGGTCATCAGTCCACCTTGTGAGGGGTCTGCCCACGCTGCGCCTGCCGGTACTTTTTTGTTTTAAATATCGACGGTGGCAAACAAGCGTACGGCCCGCCTGATGGTAAGCGGACACCGCAGCCTATAGATGCATGCAACTCCAAAAGAGCAACATGGGCGTTGCCGACCCTTGATATGTTTGAGGATTCGCCGTGTTGACAGCTGAAGGAACAGATTCCCTCGCTCTCAACACAACGCATCCTCGGGAGCTCTGGCGACCTTGCTCACCTCCAGGAACACAACACTACTACAGAGCAAGTAATAGTGTTATTATATATGGCTTTGACGACACCTGTGGTGGATGCATTATCTGTGGAATGACGAAACCTGCGCTGTGGATCTTGATGGTATGTAGTGGTTCAGTTTTATTCATTTTTGTGTTTTTTTTTTTGCTGAATAAATCTTTTTACAGTTTATATTATATGGCTTTGGTCTTCTGCAGGAGGTACTTCCCCAGTTGGGCTGCTCCATTCGAGCGGGATGACATTTCGCTGTGCCACCTCACCACAACGTGGTCGCCACTTGAGATCCTTTCCGCCCTATCTGATATAAAAAGCAGTAGGTAAATATAGGTAAGTGGTGGACAAGCCGCAAGGTGGACTGATGACCAGGTAAAGGTTGCTGGAGTTCGCTGGATGCGGGTGGCGCAGGACCGGTCACTTTGGCACTCTTTGGGGGAGGCCTATGTCCAGCAGTGGACGTCTTTCGGCTGATATGATGATGATGATGAAATATAGGTAAGTAGTCTCTAGATTTCGTAGTTTAAAATTGGAAGCCTAAATTCCTTTGAAAAGAATTTCGAAGCCACCATACTTAAGGTCGGTATTAAATCCTACTTTGCTTGGCAACTATGGTTGCAATCGACAGAAGCAAGTCAGTGCCGAGTGTTAGGCTGATGATGACAGTCACGCGATTCGATGGTTTGACTTATAGCTCACATTACCAAGTATGGTTAGCTAAGTAATTAAATGTAGCATTTTCCGCAAGACGACATCCAGTGTGCCTATTTTGCCTAAGAAAGGGTTACTCTAACCACCCAGCTCCTCTTAAAAGTTAGAGCCTTGGTATCTATTGTTTACTTCCTCCCGTAGTGTGTCTGGAGGCCCTAAGTATCTCTTCCTATATACATTTTACCTGCTTGCAATAGCTACAAGTTAGTACCTAGTAAAGAGTTCGCCTTAAATGAGCACTATGTACTCTCTACTTAATGCTCTAGACCTTTCTAAACGCCTTTCTGGCCGATTCCCGGTAAACCGGCACATAAACGAGATTTAAGCGTCCGCCATTGCCCGGACTATTAACCCGCTTAAGTGTAGCGTACCATGCGAAGAATACAGCTTGCTGTTACTGGGGTTTACACAAACATCTTTTATTCGACCGCCTTTGAGAATAAGATAACTGTCAAGTAAATATACCTGCAGCTTAAGCCTAAGTAATAATTAGTTTTTTAATATTATATTGTATGTATGATAGTCTGTAAGTTATTTGTAACTATGGGCCTTAGTTGCCTGAAATAAATGTTTTATTTATTTATTAAGACAAGGAAACAGGTGGACAAAAACGGACATTTTGCTGACGATCAGGTGGATACTTACCTAAATTTTAAAAGTGAACAGGTTCCTTATTAATGCGAAAATGTGTCTGTCTGTTTGTCTGTTACCTCTTCATGGTTAAACTGATTCTGACTGGGGAAATGATTTAGATGATATTTGGTGTAGAGATAGTTTGAGTCCCTGGGAAGGACTTACCCCAGAAATCATTCCCTAAGGGGATGAAATGGGGGTGTAAGTTTGTATGGAGCTACGATATAAACGAGTTCCGTGTGGATGGAGTCGCGGGCAGAAGCTATCTTTATGGGTATAATTGCGCTTTACCTTCATCAAAAAGTTTGGATGTTTAGATGTTTGTGACTCAATCACAGTTAAAAGCCTGGATTAAAATATAGGATAGTTTTTATCTCGGGTCAACGCAGACGAACTCACGGATGGAAGCTAGTTCACTGTAACTACCTACATAATATTGTTGCAGGTGGTTCGACGAGCATACAAAACCGAGTGATAATATTTTAAGAAACTTATGTAACAAAATAGATTGGCTTTTAATTTGCGTGAAATTCCCTATTTCCTAGAATAAACTTGTATTAAACTAGAATAATTTGAGAACAGAGTCTGTCAAGCGAGTCGTGACCACGGCATTTTTCTCAAATTCATTATATGGCAACAATTTGACTTATGAATTAAACTGTCAGTTAAAAAGTATCTACCTATTACGCCGCATTTTCAATGTGCCGCTATGGAATAGTACATTATTGCCGTGGCCGGGAAGAAGGCAATTGCAGGCTGAGTATTTGTTTAAACGGACGAGCTTGCGAGTCCGTTTAATTATAATACGAAGCCTGCAATTGCCATTCCGGCTGAGGCTACTATAGTGCTTTTCTCAAAAATGGGGGAACAAAAAATACTAAATTCATATAAACTTTAAATATCATTGCACAACGTGAAAATATTTACGATTTCCCGCCATTTTTTTTTAAACAGAATCGCAAGTGTATTATTCCACCAAAAAACGCAAACTATTTGAGACACATACAAAAACGTCGTGTTTGCAACAGAAAAATACGGTTTGAATTGGCTGAATACGAGCTGTGCCGTCTTTTATATGCCAGCTTCTACTTTTTAAAAAATTTGGCACTCGACATATAAAGGAATTTATATATATCTAACATTCCAGGCGGCCTGCAATGTTTTTTATTTTTTAATTTAGATCTGACCTTAAACTATACACTTTACCAATCCAATATTTAGCGAGTTATGTTCACTTTGCGGGCCATTTTTGAGAAAAATAGTTTCCAGGGACACGACTCGCTTGACAGACTTGAATCTTTTTTTTTTTTTTGAAGTGAAAACTTCCTTAGCGGCGCTGAACACTTTTTGGGATGGGGAAAAATTGTTAAATACGCGACAGATTTTTGTGACGTCAGATGTGAAAGTCACAAATTTTTATATTTTGCTGCTAGCCGATTCGATTTCATTCAAAACTGAACGCTATTCTTAAGAGTATAAAGCCCTTAAACACTTTTTGCAATAGCATATTATGCAAATAGATTTGTAATTTTGTCCACGCGTCCTTCACCGTTTTGCTATTGAGCAAATTCAAATAGTTCGAACTTGGACGTTATCCCTAAAGAGCTTTGAAAAATATTTTCCAACGGCAAAAACAAATTGTTATTTTGTCCGCCGCCGCCGTCCGCTGTTCTTGCAAATTCAAATAGTTCGAATTTGGACGTTATTCCTAAAGAGATAAAGCTTTGAAAAATATTTGGCAATGGCAAAAACAAATTGATATTTTGTTCGCCGGCGAGCCGGGCCGACGCACCCAACGCACCCGCGGCCCGTGCGCCTAAATAATTGATAATTGTTTATAAATTTGCGCCAAATTCATTTTTAGGGTGACACCGTAAGATGTCACGTGACCTGATCGAAAAACTGTTACAATGTTATTGAGTTTTCACTTCTGCCGGCACTCCCGGAGTGTAACCTGGTCTTTTTTTTCCCCTTAGGCCTGCAGAGCGGCCTGCTACAAAAATGGTTAGGGATAACCTCACTGGGGGCCTAATGGGCCGCCCAGGGAACAGACTCTAATCGTTTTCCAAAGTATCACGTGACAAATGAATAATCGTCGAACCACCTACGCCGTTCGAGATGCAAAACGTTAGATGTTTACAGAAACAATGTTTCAGCTTAGGTAGGTACCTACATGAGCCGGTCTGAGAAACAATGCTAAGATACACAATGTTTATCAATGTATCAGGTAAATGAAACAATACTAGTTATTAGGTTAGGATCGCCTGAGGAGGTAGCTACTGTTAAAGTATGAAGCTGCGTACATATCATTGAATCAGGCCATGTCTAGACTATGTAGGTATTAGTGGAAAGTCAAGACAATCTTATTACCCAAATAGTCTAATTCCAAACTAAGCAAAGCTTGTACCTACTATGGGTACTTAACTAGACGATGATGTACAAGTTAATTATATCCTGCTAATTTTATTAATGCGAAAGTTTGGATGTTTAGATGTTTGTTACTCAATTACGCATAAACGGCTCAACCGATTTGGTTGAAATTTTGCACGAATATAGTTTATAGCCAGGATTAAATGAAAGAATCATTTTTATCCCGGGTCCACGCAGACGAAGTCGCGGGCGGCAGCTAGAAGATTAAAAAAATACGTAAACAGATAGAAAGCATCCATGACTCAGGGAAAATATTCGTGCTCATCACACAAATAAATGCCCTTACCGGGATTTGAACCCGGGACCTCCGGCTTCGTAGGCAGGGCCCAACTAGGCTACAGAGGTCATCAGAAAGAAAGAAGTGGATTAGGAACTAGTTGTTAAAAACGCAAAAAGTTGGGTGGTGACTACCGGGAGCACAGAAACATGACGATAAACAGTAGTGTACTAATACCGCAACTCTTTATAGTGTTTCTGAAACCGTGTTTATGAACACAATGTTTATAGCGAATACGTATCTATAAACAGACAAACGGACAGGCGATCAAACTAAAACAACACGCGGACAGACGGATGGATGCTCAAATTATCGAGGTGAAACGTTTCACCTCTATAAAGTGCTTCGTCATGTTTTGGCCACTATGGTATACCTAGGCTGCAGATTTAGCGTTGGCTCCGTTTCTCGTTTATGGGCTATCCACATTATGTGATTGTACCCCAATTTGTCAGACCAACAGTCGAAGTCATAATTGGGTGTAGCGTAAAGACGTAACAACTGCAACTACAATTTCATTCAGTGTGGCCAGTTAACAGTAAGAAAGCGAAAATTGCCGCATTCAAACGGTCCTGCTAAGGCTGCGGTCTAATAAGAGAGAGACGGATAGTGCCAGAAAAATCGAGAGAGCTCACGCGCCGTCGCGTGATAGCCGTGCAGCACACAAAAATCGAGAGTATATCACGGCTGTCTCATGATAGACGTGCTGTCTCGTCCTATCTCGTCGGTTAGTAACAATCTTGCAGTCCGCTTCGCAGGACCGTTTGAATGCGGCAATTTTCGCTTTCTTACTGTTAACTGGCCACACTGAATGAAATTGTAGTTGCAAAACACCGGTTTGAATAAATTTATAAAATTACAGTGTTTAAAATTAAAACAATATTCTTTAGTATATATTTTTTTATTTTTGTTTAAATTTATTTGAATGATTTTTGTGAGAATAAAAACACTTGGCAGATCATGCCAATTCCATGGTCCAAATTGTGATTTTCATGCAATTAGTCAGGACAACTCGTTTGACGGTTGGATCACCAGCGCAACATGCATCCACACGATAGCAATTAGTCAGATTCTGATGAATCGGGGCTGACAAATCATGTAATGTATATACCCCATTACAACGGAAAGCACGGGCATATTTACGAGGTCTGCGCCGGAGGTGGCCCGCCTGGCGTTTCAACAACGTGGTTCGGTACACTATACTTACTTGATAGGTAAGTTGATACTTATTTATGTGGTGATGCACATACAGAATAGATTTTGACAGTGCAGATAGACAAAGAAACGGACGACTTAAAGTCGGACAAGGAAATTTTGCAGCTGGACTAATAGCGATCAGCAGACGTTTGGGCGATAAGCCATACGAAAGGCATTGACATATAAACAGACAGGCTGCACGGCTGTCACAAGACTGCGCGTGAGCTCTCGATTTTTCTGGCACTATCACTAGAAAACTTAGAAAGAGAGGTATAGTGTGACAAAAATCGAGAGCTCGCGCGCCGTCTTGTGAAACCCCTGCAGATGGCCGGACAGACAGACGGGTGATCAACTATTTGTAGAGCTCAAATAGTTGATCACCCCGTCTGTCTTAACGAAAATTATCTAGCCTACGCGAAATCAATTTTATTTGGCAAAAACACAAGTCACGCATTTCGTTCGTGATCTCTTGTGGGTGGGTAAACTACGACCACTTCATGTTCCGGGCAGTACGGTATCGCTTGCAGATTTAGCGTAGGATCCGGTCCCGTTTAGAACGGGAAACAGCCTTATTTATGACGTCTGCGGAGGTGGCTCGCTTGGGGATGCGTTTCAACGACGCGGATAGCTTACTTGGCAGGTATTTATATCCATTAGAACCCAGGCATACGTTGAATGGATTGACAGGCAAAGAAGCGGATAAAAATATTACATTAGTCCGGGACGGTAAGGATAAGCTAGAAAAGTGCACAATTAACAAAGGTAGACAGAAAACCAACGGGCGGGCAATGAAACTAAAACAACACTCAGACAAACAATTTCTAGAAGTGGCGCAGTAATTAATTTCTCGTTCCATACCTACCCCTGTTAGGAATCAAGGCGGTGAGTTTAATGTTTAGTTTTATTTAGAAACAGGACACAAAGCCTGAAGCTGAACAAGGCTCTTTGAATTAAATATGCTCATCAATCTGAACCGCGTGACAAATTGTTAATGTCAGTGTTAAGTAATGACGTCACATTACTCACGGAATTGTATGAATTTCTTTACGCGAGTGTCACTGTTGTAAATATACAGGATTAAGGTTGTACATGTACAAGTAATTGTCATTATTAAGCAATTTAGACGGCAATTGTTTATACGCTGTTTGAACAATAGAATAAATAAAAATATATCTAATTAACGCAGGTTCAGCAATCAAAATGAAGACAGAGTAGATATCTATTGTTGGTTCTAAATTACTCACCATTCAATAAGATAACTACAACTTAGAAAAGTTGAAAAACCCCAGACATTTTCATTTCAAAGTCTAATATCTCAAAAACGGCTAAACAGATTTTCATGAAACATGGCTAAGAACACTCAGGATAAAAATATCTATGACACAAAAGAAACCGCATTCTAATCGGTCCATCCGTTTGGGAGCTACGATACCACAGACAGATACACAGACACACAGATACACAGACACGTTAAACTTATAACACCCCTCTCTTTGCGTCGGGGGTTAAAAATAATCTACATTATGTAGTACATGATAAAAATATTATTGAAAAATGTATAATTCACAATTCTTACATCTAAGTAATTAATTTTGATTCTTAAATCAGCATGTGACTCCTCTGGATACACAAGCGGCCATAGGGTACAGTGTCTGCTTACCAACTGGTGGACTGTAAGCTTGCTTGCCACTGATTGATTTATAAAAAAAAATGTTGGTAAAAAATCTTTATTCTCAAAAGGAACGCAGAGCACATTAAACTTATATTCCAGTGCCACTTTTGGCATAAATGAGGGTATAAAAGATCGACAAAATGTGATGTTGCAGTGATAGGTTGCTAGCCCATCGCCCACAACACACTTCAACCCTAATAAGTCGATTTTTACGACACTTACGGGAATAAAGGGGTGGTGAAATTCTAACCCACACACAGGAAAAAAAATGATTCGGTTAAATGAAACTGGCCGACATGATAGCCACACCTCTCGAGGATGTGCTGGAAGAGTGAGATACCTGCATTTGTCTCTCTGTCACACAAGGAAAACTCAAATCAAAAAAATGTGAGGCAAGCCGTAGCTATATTCGTTAACCACCGTCGTGATGTTTAAATAATAAATAAATAAATATTAGGGGACAATCTTACACAAATCGACCTAGTCCCAAACTAAGCAAAGCTTGTACTATGGGTACTAGACGACGATAAACATACTTATATAGATAAATAAATACTTAAATACATAGAAAACATCCATGACTCAGGAACAAATATTCGTGCTCATCACACAAATAAATGCCTTTACCGGGATTCGAACCCGGGACCTCTTGCTTCGTAGGCAGGGTCACTACCAACTAGGCTAAAGCGGTCGTCAAACCTGCTCGTCGGTAGGGTATGAATGAATAAGATTAAGAAACTACAACAGCAACAATAACAGTTTACAGAATTCTTCAATGTAAAAGTATATTGTGTTAGTTGTATCAAAAAACCGGCCAAGAGCGTGTCGGGCCACGCTCAGTGTAGGATTCCGTAGTTTTTGTAATTTTTTTCAAAAACTATTCAACCTATCAACTTCAAAATAATTTTCCTAGAAAGTTTTTATACAGTTCTACTTTTGAGATTTTTTAAATATTTTTAAAACTTATGGTTCAAAAGTTAGTGGGGGGACACACACATTTTTTTTTACTTCTGGAGCGATTATCTCCGAAAATATTAACATTATCAAAAAACGATTCTAGCAAACCCCTATTCATTTTTAAATACCTATCCAACAATATATCACACGTTAGGGTTGAAATGAAAAAAAAACACTCCCCACGTTACGTGTAGGGGAGGTACCCTAATAAAAAAATTAAAATCACTTTTTATTTTACCACTTTGTCGGCGTGATTGATATATATATTAGTACCAAATTTCAGCTTTCTAGTGCTAACGGTTACTGAGATTATCCGCGGACGGACGGACAGACAAAGCGAAACTATAAGGGTTCCTAGTCGACTACGGAACCCTAAAAAGGTACTCCATAGTTGTACCTCAAATCAATAAACGAATTTTATCGGCATTTTAGCTGAACATGGCTTATTAATTGTTGATCGCAAACAAACATTCTAACAATTAGCAATGTCTAGTAGTTAACTGATTAAAATTCGTTGTGGCATTTCCCTCTTATTTCTTTTGTAATAATTTAAATACCTACAATGCAAGTTTACAGCGTATAAAAACAAAAAAAGCGGCCAAGTGCGTGTCGGACCACGCACAACGAGGGTTCCGTGCCTATTAAAAAGGTCGTATCGTTACTGAAATCTTATGGCACTTACGTCCTTTTCTTTAAGGAAGGCAGTTTTTTAGAAATATCTCAAAAACCTTTGAACCGATCTTGTTCAAAACAATTTTCGCTGAGAGAATTGAATAAGCCCTATGAGCATAATTTTTTAATTTTTTTTTAAATACACGGTTCAAAAATTAGAGGGGGGGGGACACAATTTTAGTGACTTTCGAGAAGATAATCTCCGACTGTATTCACTTAATCAAAAAAATTGCTGAGAAACCTTATATTTATTTTGAAAGGCCTATCGATTGATGTGCCACACGTGGGGTTGCAATGAAAAAAAAATTTTGACTTTCAGTTTTATGTATGGAGCACCACTAAAAAAAATTTTTTTTAGCAATTTAGTTACAAAACTATGTAGCGGTTAACAAAATACACCTATCCTGAAAATTGTATTCAAATACACCTTATAGTTTTCGAGTAAAATGCCTGTGACATACGGACGGACAGACAGACAGACATGACGAATCTATAAGGGTTCCGTTTTTTGCCATTTGGCTACGGAACCCTAAAAACACTTTCACGATAAAGTATTACATATAACAGAAAACAATACATGTCAGAAGAAAAGTCATCAATTCGAAATTATAGAATACATTCAAAAATATAGAATAGGTACTAGCTCCTGCCCGCGACTCCGTCCGCGAGGAACTCGTTTATATCGTAGCTAAATACAAACTTATACCGCCTATCTAACTTATTTTTACTAGATGCAAATTATTCGTCGGATTCATTCGGAAATACGGAAATATAAACTACTAGCTTCTGCCCGCGACTCCGTCCGCGTGGAACTCGGTTATATCGTAGCTCCATACAAACTTTCATCCCCCACTTCACCCCCTTGGGGGATGATTTCCGGGACAAAAACTATCCTATGTCCTTCCCCAGGACTCAAACTATCTCTATACCAAATTTCATCCAAATCAGTTCAGCGGTTTAAGCGTGAAGAGGTAACAGACAGACAGACAGACACACTTTCGTATTTATAATATTAGTATGGATTCACAATCTGTCTCTAAACTACCACACACCTCTATTATATCGAACTTTTGTCACCTACATCAGAGACGTTAAACAACTACAAACAAGACTGATTAAGTTCCTAGAGTAAAAAAGAAAAGGAAAAGTGTAATAAGTAATATGACAAACTATTTCCCCTCTGTAAAATTCTACCAGTAGATAGTAAGACTAAGCATTTGATTGCTTTGGAGCACTACTATTCCGATGAGTATAAACTAAGTGTTACAAATACTTATAGCACTAAAAGTGTAAGGGAAAAAAATCTTGTACAACCTAGGGCTAAAAACTAATATGGGCAAAGAGTATCAAACTTCATAGTACCAAAAACTTTCAATCAGATTAGTATATTAAGACAAACTCCTAAATTAAGTAAATCTATTTTAAAATCAAGATTAAAGGACTTGCTCCTTAACGACAAGTCGATGTCAACAGATGGACATCAACAGAGTAAATAAGTAGGTAGTCCTATTTATTTACTCTGTGGATAGATACCTGTCCCTACATAGTAACTAGTTAGGTAAGCTGTTGTCGTCCACTGTCGCCGGAGGTCGAGCCATAATACGGTATTTTATTATTATTAATATTTTTAATTGCCATTCTACCTACATCTGTAAAAAGTTTAGAGAAGAGATTAGGTTAGTAATAAAAGCAAATTATAGGTTAAGTTACAATAGTCGTAGTAAATGAGCGCGTCTCGCCATCAAACTTAATAGTTTGGCGAGTGTATATTTGTAATTTATCATGTAACTTGTATTTGGAAATAAATAAAAAATATATTGACTCCCAGATCCGCAACAACTATACCGAATCGAAGGTCAAACTTTAACTGGATCGTGGGTCATTATTGAAAACACCAGACCTGGGTTGTCTAATTACTTGACATCGGGTATTTTTCGGTTTCGGTCGGAACAAATCGCAAACAGGAAACAACACGAAATACAATGCTGTGTTTTCATTATATCAATATTCATATATCAGACCGCGAAGTGCAATGCACGTCACCAGGCACGGCTATACTGAAGAACCAGCGTAAAATGAGACGCTATACCGATTTTATTTACTTGAATTTGTAAATATAAACTATTAAAGCTAGCGTCATGTTGATAATTTTCCCGCCATCTACACACAATTTCCGTTATGCATGTTTATTTCCAAGTCTTAGTTGGCTATAGTTTTTGAAATAGAGCTGGGGACAGAAAAAAAGTTACTTTGGTCATATTTTACACTAGTAAGAGCTATCGTAAAAATAACTCAAAATGTGTATACCGTCTCAAAATTTTACGAGCTTTCGAACCCCACACGTTCCTTACAATCCAAAAAAAAAATTGCGACGCCCCTTATTACCCCTCAAACTGCCCCCTTTATTGGGGTTTACACCTTTTTGACTTTATTTATGTAATTAGGCCATAAATTTCTATAAGTATACCAAATTTCAGCTTCCTATGTCAAACGGTCTTCGAGAAAACTGGCTGTGACAGACGGACAGGCTCCGAGTGATCGCATAAGTGTTCCGTTGGACCAATTTTGGTACGGAACACTAAAAATAATGCTCCGAGCCGGATTCGGACCGGCGACCACAGGTATTCACGGCCCGTCGCTACTAACCAACTGAGCTGAGCTGTTTTTCAATTATAATATTTTTATGTTTTGCAATATTATTTTATTAAACAATTTTAGGTCATTATACATGCATGTACGTATATGTATGTATAGTTATTTATGTGTAGTATATTTAAGTCCTACTAGGTTTCATACATTATCCCTGCATTACCTACTACGAATCGTATCTACTGGTTAGATTTGATTCCCGCTTCCTAAGGGAAGTCTGTGCAATAATATTTAGTACATTATTGTCGAAGCAAGGGAAGCCAGCAATTTTCTTTCCGGCTGAGACAATTATACTGCTTATCTGAAAAGTGGTGCCAGAAAACAAAAATATACTTTCTGAAAATGATGACACATGCTTTTCTTCTCGCCTCTTCATGAAATTGTCGTAGGTACGCCTTTAGTTAATTGTCTTTTAACTTTGCCGGGAACAAATTATCAATAACTGAGCTGCAGCTTTTTAAATCTGGAGGAGTATATTCCATATCCTCGTTACTCTGACTAGGACTCATTCTCACGTCAGTTTTCAATATTTTCTTAAAAAACAACTAGCCATTATATGTAAAATCGGCCAAGTGCGTGTCTTGTCACGCGCAGTGTAGGGTTGCGTAGTTGCCTGTCTGTTACATCGGCACGCGCGCGCCAACTAAATGGTGCGGTTGCGTCGGCCGAAAGTTGTCCTTTCTAAGTACATTATAAGTTGGTCGACTATTACTCGGTAACTAGTTATGCCTACTTACCCGTTATAGTTTTCCTTTAAAATTCATTATATTATGTACGGTCGAGGTCATAAATACGTTTACACTTTTGCACCTTATTGCCTTGTAATAAGGTGCAAAAGTGTAAACATATTTATGACCTCGACTGTACTACTGCCACGATTTTTTTTCACATCCAGAGCAATAGTAGCCGTTGAGAAAAATGATTCTAAGAATATTTTTGAACAAGCTATCCAACGATAGCCCACACTATGGGTTTATCAAGAAAAAAATATTCCCACTAGGTGTCGGGGAGGTACCATAAAAAAAACAGGATTTTATGCTACTGTTTTTGTCGGCGTTATTTATATACGCATGCCAAATTACAGCTTAAAATAAATAAATAAATAAGCTGAGCTAAGCCGCAGACGGACAGACGGACAGACGCACATGGTGACCCTTATGGTTATAAAAACTGAATATCTTTGTTTTTAGCAATGTATTATTCTTTCAAAAACGCTATAACTTATAGACAACTAAAATGTCGCGATAAGTCGCAGCTAAGGATGATCCGTTTTGGCTGTTTAGGACCTAGACCTAAATTTTTAACCGACTTCAAAAAAAAGAAGGAGGTTCTCAATTCGGTCGTATTTTTTATTTACTTTTATTTTCAATGTTTGTTACCTCAGAACTCCGTCATTGATGAGCCGATTCGTAATATTTTTTTTATTTGTTTGTAAGTACATGCTTCCAGGTGGGTCCTATTTTTTTCAAAAAATCTGTTGGATGATGGGATCTATGAGGAATTGAGGTAACTCCTCAATTATATTAGACACGCGTGTAGTGATTTTAGTATTTTCTACTATAACTCGTGTACACCCGGAAATCATAAATATGGTGGAGTGGAATTGATGATGAAGACCACGGATGACTTATGGAATTACTTAATCATGTACTTAAAAGTACAAAAGTACAATACAATACAATACAAATACTCTTTATTGCACACCTCACACAAACAAAGCAGTTAAAAAGAGAAACAATACAATAACATGTAGGTAGAGGTAGACAACAGGCGGTCATATCGCTGAAGAGCGATCTCTTCCAGACAACCTTTGGGTATCGGAGAAAGAGATAAAACTAGATTATGTAGTAGGTGGTGCAGAGATTATAATAAGCCAAAAATCAAAATAATTATATCAATACACGTACATAAATAGCTCTATACGTACGTCACAGATTCTGATAAGATTCCGTCGAAATAGCAACTAATGAAGTGCCAAAGGTCCTATTGTGGAATCGACGGAAGTGCTCAAATATTATCGGGCCACATACAGCGATTGGGTTTTCTTCTCCAATAATAATCAACGCATTTTCTCTCGGAAATCAGTTCATGTGGTAAATTGGAAAATAAATTTGGAAATGTTCTCGTGGCTTGGCGGAGTACTTACCTACTAAATTGAAGTCGGTTAAAACTGTTTTTTTAAAGTAAATTCTTAAAAACATTGTACATCGACAAATAATGGAATTTGTATGCAACACGTTGTCGAGCACAATCGAGTCGGCAATGTTTTTTTTACTTTTAAATTCTTGACTCCATAAACTATGCACTGCACGTCCTGATTTTAACCATTAAAGTCAACTTTGCCAGATATTTTTGAGAAAAGAGTAAATATTTGTATTTTACAATTCCTCCCTCCACAATTACGGATGGGGGCCTAAGAGTAAAAATCTAATGAAATATTAAACCAATGCTTTACGTTGCCAAATCCGCGAACTTCCACGCGTCTCATCAGAAACATGGCGGTAGGTAAACGACGACTTTGCCCCCAAGAGGGAAACATTTTATTTATGGCTCAATTTGCCCGGAATTTATCAGGCACGTTATAAATTTCGCAGGTTACCAATAAATCAGAGCTCTGAAAAACGAGCCGGGAAAACTTTCACGCTGACTCTTTCTATTCTAGGCTATGGAACGATGAGTAAGCGGGACAGAGAGCGTTAGGTATGGTTAGGTATTTAAGTGTATCAAAATCGAAATGGGCACTCAAAATGATTTAAGATTTCTAGCCAGACAAGTTAGAAGTAGGTACAGTCTACTTCAAAGATTATGTTTATTTTTCGCCTTATTTTGAAGTAATAAGGTGCTCAAATTCAGGGAGTTTCTCTGCGCGATCGCATCAGAAATGAGGCTATCCGCAGCAGAAGCAAGGTAACCGATATTGCCCTCCGAATCGCTAATCTTAAGTGGCAGTGGGCGGGGAACATTGCACGTAGAACTGATGGCCGTTGTGACGGAAAGGTTCTCGGAAGGCGCAGCGTGGGTAGGCCCCACAAGGTGGATCGATGACCTGGTAAAGGTCGCGGGAGTCCGCTGGATGCGGGTGGCGCAGGACCGGTCATTGTGGCACTCTTTGGGGGAGGCCTATGTCCAGCAATAGCTCCCCTTTTGAGATCGTAACGTACAACAAACAAGAAAAGATCTTTATAATTTTATTTAGCCACAAATTAAGGTGGTCCGCTTTCCATACAAAACGTCTTTTGACATTCGGCGTGGTGGCGTGTGGCGTTGGCGTTAACAAAACTGCTTGATGTTGACACTGATTGGGTATTTGCAGTTGGCGAAAGGTCCTACTGGTGTGCAGGTTATGGTGAGATCCAGCTCCGTCCCTGCGATGTAAGGGTCTCGGTCGTGAGGGCCGTTGCTAGCGACGACTAGCTCCCCCCTTAATCCATCGCGGCAGTACTGAAATGTAAATCAAAATAATACCTCTTAACGTAACAAAATATTTTAGTAATAGTACATTACTATAGAGGCCGGGAAACGAAGGGTTGCAGGCCTAGTAGATATAGACCGGATAGGGATACGCGGCCGCAACCCCGTTTCTCGCCGAGATTTGTATAGTGCTTTTCTCAAATTTAAATTGCAATTAAATAAAAATAAAAAGTAGTCAATTTGTTTTATAAATAATACGTTTCTTCGTGCACCGCCTGCCACCGCCGCCGCCGCGCCGGCAGCTGGCCCGCGCCCCCTCCCTCCGTTTAAAAACAAAAGTAGGTTGCTTTACAGGCCTAGGTGTGTAAGGCTGTATGAAATTCCTTTACATATCATCTTCACTCGTCGCACCGGATACGTTGTATTTCCGAACCTAATTTGAAGTAAGTCACGTCAACATTTCATTGCAAGTTTGAGAAAATACCTTTTGTTGTGGCTTGTGACCTAAGACCAGTTTTTGCAGATGAACAAATGTTTGTATTGGAGCAAATACAATTAAAAAATATTTACTCCAAAAAAAAAAAAAAAATAAGACGGACCTCGCTGGCGGCAGCCGAAACCCTCCATAGGTACTTATTGACGTAAAGTATGACGTCACAATTTGCAATTTGTACCTTCTCATCGTTGTATGGAAAATCAAGTACTTAGATTGCTGTTTCGGACGCTAAATACTGGGTTTAGGTTCATAGTTGTCATAAATGTTTGTTTCTATAAATGCGTAAGGAATCTATCAGTGCCTAGATTTAAATTTGTACTCTTGGCCAACAAATGCATATTTTTCTAAATTTTGAAGGTCCATTATTTTCATGATTTTATTAATATTTTGTAATTTTTAGTTTTTAACAACAATTAGCAACTACGTTATGAATACGGGTGTAGACTCAAAACTTATTATTACTCCAAAAGAAAGAAGCAAAAAAGATCTAAGTTATCTGAATAAATGAAATAAATTAAAAAAATAAATTAAAAAAATATGCCTATAGTGACGAAAATCACATTCAGATATCTCAAAGAATTACGAAGCTACAACCGTTTTAATATTGCTTGTTAGAGAGAGAAAACGCTCTCATTATAAATGACAATCGTTTCATATGAAGGTGTATTTGCGGAAAATGGACACTGTAATATAAAACTTTGTACACTTATAACTTTGTAATTATTTAATCCCCTGCTTTACTTTTTTCTCCAATTGGCAATATTTTTAATCCTTTTTCGGGAAAATTTAACATTAGATATTGGTTATTTTATTCAATGTATATGTCGGCGGCAGATCGTTAAATACGCCAGATCACGAAATTCCTAGGCATATCGTGAAACGGCGCCATTTCATGATATGCCTAAAAGTCGGCTAGGCTTATCACGATGTGCCTGATAAACAATACGGCAGATCGATTAGAGCAACGCATTCGTCGATATTGCTAGCTCTATACCGGGCACATCGTAAAATAGTTTCTTTCTTGGCCACTGGTGGCGCTGCACATGCGATGGCGGCCGTTTTTGTTGGGGGCTAATAATCAGGGCGGACAAAAATGGTTTGTCATAAGCGAACTCTGTCTTAGGTCGGTTAGGTTAGGGTTCACTTGTGTCCCTCAGACCAGAAATAGACACCCCGCGCAGCGGGGTGGCGTCGACTCGCTGGAGATTATCAGTCCGCACTTCTTATTTTTTTTAATTTACCTAATTCAATTTTGGACACCCTACTTACGTATAACGGTGAGTATTGAACGATATGCCGGCGTTTCATGATATGCCTAGGAATTTCATGATCAGCCTAAACGTCACTGGCTTGGCCAAATCATGAAATGCCGGCGTTTCATGATATGCCTAGGAATTTCATGATCTGCCTAAACGTCATTAGACAAATCGTTAAGAGGCTCCCATACGCCAATGACCTTCGATCTGAATCCCTTAGTTTTCTAATGTTTTTTGTAGCTTATTATATTAACAACAACGGCTTTAAGCAATATAGTATCCCATATTTACTTCAAACTTCATTGTTTTCGAGATATTTGGCATCAAAGTTGAACAATTTTAGGCCAAAAAACTGGTTTTCTGGCCATAACTTTTGTGTTAATTGGTTTAAAATTAAAACCCTCTGCCAGTTTTTAGAGACGTCATAGACGAACCCAAATTTGTAGATTTCGTATATGTTAGATCTTTCACGTCAATAGAGATGCGAAATAAGTGTTTTTTTAGACAATGTTTAAAAAAATCATACAAAATTAAGTATTAATTTGTTTCAAAATCCGGTCTGTCAAAATGGAGATAAAAGATTGAAGAACCGATAGCCGTTTTGATTTATGATTCTATCTGTAGTGCAAAAGTAGTAGATACGATTCAAAACTTGTCAAAAATCGATGAAAACCTCGGGTAGCCCCTTAAACGTTAAGTTTTGAACGATATGGCGGATGTCCTTTAGCCAAATCATGAAATGGCGGCGTTTCACGATATGCCTAGGATATTCGTGATCTGGCGGATTTTACGATCGGCCGCCGACATATACACCCCTATTTTAACATGACGCAACTACCATATAAAGCTGGCTGTGTGCCGTTCTAGGAAAAACAGAGAGGTCGCTATAGGTTGACCGCGTCACTCAGTCCTCGAGTGCGCGGCGCGCGGGTGAGTAGGTATAGTCCAGGCAATGAACTGACAACTTGTATGGAAAAAATGACAATTTTGGAAATAATTTATAATAGCTTATTTTTTATGTATAACGGATATACTTAAATAGTTACGCAGCGACAAAATACCGTACCGTATTTTGCCTGGAGATGACGACGACGGGACGGGACGCGTGCGGCGTGCGGGCTCCGGGCTTTAGTCCAGTCAATGAACTGACAACTCGTATGGAAAAAAAGTCAAATTTGGAAATAATTTATAATAGCTTATTTTTAATGTGTATCAATTAAATAGTTATCCAGCGACAAAATCCGACAAAATTTCAGACTAAAAAAAAACGATAAACTAACTAGCTTCTGAAAAGTCAGAAAAAATATTAATAAATATGTTTGTCTTTATTTTGGTTCATTTACATTTGCTCTATAATATTCAAGATAAATCGTACAAAAAAAGACAATGCATGCTTCATTTAAATCTACATAATTACTTCCGGGTGGAAAGTTTGTCGGATTCTTGAATTAATCATCTTAGAATAACATTTTAAAATGAAATCAACAAAAAAAACGCTATTATAAATTAATGTTTTTCAAAACCGTATTTTGCCTGGAGTACTTCGCCTCCCAGATACTCCAGGAAAAATACGGTTTTCAAAAAAACATTAATTTATAATATCCCCGTGTGGTGTCGGGTTAGAATAGCACCACCCCCTTTTTCCCTGTGGGTGTCATAAGAGTCCAAGGCTACAAGGTTGAAGTGTGTTGTGGGCGATGGGCTAGCAACCTGTCGCTGCGATATCACATTTTGTCGATATTTTATACCCACATTTATGCTAAAAGTGGTACTGTAACACAAGTTTCATGTGCTCTCCTGCCTACGCCTTTTAGGGATAAAGGCGTGATTGTAATTTATAACAGCGTTTTTTTTCGTTTATTTCATTTTAAAATTATTTTATGATGCTTTAGTCAAGAATCCAGCAAACTTTCCGCCCGAAAGTAATTAATAATTATATAGATTTAGGTAAATCAAGCACGCGTTCTCTTTTTTTGTATGATTTATCTTGAATATTATAGAGCAAATGTAAATGAACCATAATAAAGATAAAAACATTTATTAACACATTCTGACTTTTCACAAGATAGTTCAGTTACCTTTTTTTTATGTCTCAAATTTTGTTGGAATTTAATCAATAATATATCCGTTACATAGAAAAAATCTGCTATTATAAATTATTTCCAAAATTGTAATTTTTTCCATACAAGTTCATTGACAGGACTATAACCCCTGCACCCGCGCGCCGCCCATGCGAGGACTGATTGAAGCGGTCGACCTAATAATAGAAGTGGCGGAAAACTGCAAATTGCAATGCATAGATACGCGGTCATCCGTCAACGTTTGCGTAGCTCAGTTTGAAGAGCGCTGTACCGGCAATACAGACTAGTTTATTAATAGATTAATAGTAGACTTATTTAAAAACCGCCCAAGTGCGAGTCGGACTCGCGCACGAAGGGTTCCGTACGTAGTTTGTGGTATGGGAGGCCCCCTTAAATATTCATTTTTTTTTTTTTTTAGTATTTATGGTTATAGCGTCAACAGAAATACATAATCTGTGAAAATTTCAACTGTCTAGCTATCGCGGTTCTTGAGATACAGCCTGGCGACAGACTAAACGGCAAAAAAAACACGTTTGTTGTATGGGAGCCCCCCTTTAATATTTATTTTATTTTGTTTTTAGTATTTGTTGTTATAGCGGCAACAGAAATACATCATCCGTGAAAATTTTAACTGTCTAGCTATAGCGGTTCTTCAGATACAGCCTGGTGACAGACAGACAGACGGACAGCGAAGTCTTAGTAATAGGGTCCCGTTTTTACCCTTTGGGTTCGGAACCCTAAAAATGTACTTCGAAAGGCCAACTTTAATACAAATTTGGCCGACGCAACTGCATCTAGATGGCGCGCGCGTGTTATTGAAAAGCAGACAGGCAACTTAGGACTAGCCACTGCCACTGCGCGTGGCCCTACACGCACTTCGCTGGTTTTTAGGGTTCCGTGCCCGAAGGGTAAAAATGAACCCCATTACTAAGACTCCGTTGTCCGTCCGTCTGTCTATCTGTCTGTCCGTCTGTCACCGGGCTGTATCTCATGAACCTTGATAGCACAGTATAGGAACAGCAAATAAACTTCGAACAAAAGTACATCGCACGGCTGCACACATGCGCGCGTGCTCGGTACGCACGCACACATAGCCTTCGGGAATGATGGAGAATGCTTCAGTCGGGGCCGCGCCGTTGCCGTGTTCGCTCGCTCTCACTCGCTACGTCAAAGGAAGCCGCCTCGTAGATATGAAGACAGCGAGCCGCCAGTGCCACCATATCAAAAGGAGCCGAATAGGCTTGTAACTGACCACCTACTAACCTAGTGCAGTTTTACAACTATTATACAAATACAAATCATTTATTTCGGACTATAAAATCCATAGTGTTAGAGGTTTCATTACAAACTTAGAGCTATGGTTAGTGTATGTGTGTGTGGTGGTGTGTAATAATACTTACTAGGAAATGTTTTAGGTATAGTATAGTGGTATTAAAATATTCGATGAAGTGGGAAACTAAAAAAACATACCTATCTATCTAATATTATTACTTTGTGTGTACGTACACACGTATTAAACTGTAACATAAATACTTTGCATACTTAAAAGCAAAATTAGTATGATATTATAGGTAACCCAAGCTACAAACGTGACACAGCCCTGCGCATCGAGTGAAAGTTGGTACGAACGCTCCTAAACCAGGGGGCTTGCAGTGGGCGGGGCGGGGCGCGTTAGACACCTATCACTCGCGAGGCCCCGGGCCGCCAGTCAATCGAGGGCCAGCACGCGCGTCGTGTTGGCGTCGTACCGACTTTAACGCGACGAACCGCGTGTACCTTATTTATTGTTTTTATTAAACAAGTGTGTCTGTTGTCTATCCTATCTTTTCCTAACCTATATGCAGCACTTTACCAAATAATGTCTACAATTCCAATATAGAAAAACGTATCCTCATAGGAAAATCATGGCAGTCACGTCGTTTTGTGTAAGGACCACTTTTCCGGTGATAACGCAAACTTTTTGAACTAGATTAAAAAAAAACTATAAAAGTACCTACGGAGCCCTTAACAGAGATCTTAATAAAACCGTATGCTTTTTGAACTTGCTTGTGAATTAACTTAAGAATAAAATTTCAAAAGTTAAATTGAGTTAGTTAATACAGAATGGAGAAGTAGCAGATATAATGTGTGGTGCTATTCATAATGACAGTGACATACATGTGAAGTAGCATATGTACTAAATTAATATCGGTTCACTTTACTCAAACGTCATCTGGTGAGCTAGAACATTTTTGCCTTTATTGATGTATTCTTGACGTGACAGCCCTAGGGCTACACGTGCCGTGTGTGAATGAATACAAGTTATACGATAGACGGAGATGCACAGAGTAGGCACGTTTCTTATGCCTAAACGCCGTTTTTGTTAGGAAGTGCAATTTCTGTACTTGTACTATTACTTATTCTGTGCCTAAACGGCCTCTGATTAACTTATTATTCTTCTATACTGTGGTGATAGTTAGACAGTTGAAATTTTCACAGATGATGTATTTCTGTTGCCGCAATAACAACAAATACTAAAAAACAGAATAAAATAATTAATTAAGGGGGCTCCCATACAACAAACGTGATTTTTAAAATATCTTTGCACTTGCGCTCGAAGGGTTCCGTAACATTATCATGTTACGGAACCCTTCGAGCGCAAGTGCGGCTCGCACTTCGCTGGTTTTTTTTTTAATTATCTGTTTATTTTGTTTCTACGCGTCGAGTGTTAGACAGGAGTTTCAAATACACATAAGCTAAAAAAAAGGTTATGGTTTCTTACGTTTTTAAGACTTATTACTCCTCCCAATCTGTCCAGCGTTATTTCATTCAGCCTGACGGGATGATCAGTGACAATCCCTATAAGTAAAGATATACAATTATAAGTCACAAGCTTCTGCCCGCGACTCCGTCTGCGTGGAACTAGTTTATATCGTAACTCCATAAACTATCACTGTTTCACCCTTTTAGGGGATTTTATTCGTGATGAAAACAATTCTATGTCCTTCCCCGGGATCCAAAATATCTTTATACCAATTTTCTTCTAAATCGGTTCAAGCGCGAAGGTAACAGACAGATGGACAGGCCGACAGACACACTTTCGCATTTAAAATTTTATTAGTATAGAGGAAAAAAGTTGTATGAAAATATAGAAATTATCCCAGCGTGTCTAAACAACATTAAATTGAGAATGTAAGAAAACATGGTGGCATTGCGATTTCTCATTGATCGTATTTTTTATAATTTTTGCAGTTCTGGAACGCCTCCAATTACTACACATGGACGCCAGAGGGTCCTGAAAGCCCATTATTTAATAGGGGCGTAGACACTAAATAAAATAATCAATAATGTCATATTTTCTCAATAAAGTATAAAAAAATGTAGTCAAATAGAGAAAAAATCAACGCAAAAGGTTAAATAATCACGAAGGTATAAGTATCCAAAGTTTTAAGAAGGGGTATGTTCTGTGCGTTTTTCGCAAACCGCAACTTCATATGAAACGATGACGCTGGAAGAATGTGACGTCACAGAAGACGGCAACAACGTGCCGCGCCGCATCGTGTTCAGCGCGCCGTCAACGCGGCCTCTCGGCAGTATCCTGTAATGTGACGTCACACACCGTTTGCGTTTTCTCCCTCTAACAAGCAATATGAAAACGTTGTAGCTTCGTAATTCTTTGAGATATCTGAATGAGATTTTCGTCACTAGGCATATTTTTTTGCCTTCTTTCTTTTGGAGTTATACTAATTTTCGAGTCTACACCCCTATTTAAGGATAACTCAGGATCCAGCGACCTCTCTTATTACCAGAAACACAGCAACATCACATACTGCAGAGCGAGTAGTTTATTTTTTATGGCTGTGGTCTTCTGTATGGTAAAGTACTCTTGGGCTGCTCTCAATTATGAGGTCGGAATTTTCGTGGCACTTTTGAGCTGTAATAGGGACTTCTCGTTTATCGACTACCGATATTCATAATTATATCGATAAATTATAGAACACAGCATATGAAACAAGATTAAAAGTAGAGGTAAACAACCGCCTGTTGTTTACCTTACCGCTCTTACCGCTAAAGAGCGATCTCTTTTAGATAACTTTTGAGTGGCTGAAATTGTTAAATAACATGATATAATAAGCATCGATAACAATTCTAGTTGCAATTTGTTTTCGCCCAATCGCGATAAGACTGCATGTTGTTTACCCATCACTCGTAATCGATATACATAACGAAAATTCCGACCTCTGGCGATGACATTCAGCTGTGCTCTAAGTCTTTAAAATATCCATCCATCCTCCTAGCGTTATTCCCGGTTGTGCCCTAAAGGAGCCCGGTGTCCGTTTTGATACCTAATCCCAAGATTTGGCAACGGCACTAGTTTTACGAAAGTGACTGCCGTCTGAACTTCTAACCCAGAGAGAAAACTACACCTTATTGGGACTAGACCGGTTTCTTCACGATGTTTTCCTTCACCGAAAAGCCAACGGTAAATATTCCGTACATAAGCTCCGAAAAACTTATTGGTACGAGCCGGGATCCGAACCCACGCCCGCCGCTTGACAGCCACTAACCACTAGGGTACCGTAGCTTCGCCAAAATATCAATGTAATTATTAAACTCGACAATAGACGGACAAAGTTGAAATGAGGAAATATTATTATTACATGACATTACATGAGGATTATTATTACAAGCTTTTACTCGTATTTAACTTGCAATGTTTGTTTGTCGGGGTGGAGTCTTGCAACTGAATTTTGAAAAAGATATCTTCAACCGACAGAGCTGAAATTTAGAGTAGAGGTATAATCGATATGATACAGAGAAAGAATATAATGGAAAAATAAACCATCTTCGTCTGTAGCCCCCGACAGGATTCGAACCTGCGACCTTTCTATTAACGCTAGACTGCTCTACCAACTGAGCTACGTGGACATTGACTTACGCTGTGTATTTCTGCATTACATTCCCGCTAAGACTAGCGCCCTCTGTATCGTGTTATAGACTTGTTTCACAGCCTTGGCACACCTCTAATGGGCGAGCTTATGCTCACTCCGCAGCTTATGGTCTCGTGATAAGGGTATTTAGTAGAGGTATAGTTGCGATGACAATTCAATATTATGGTACCATCGACCTGATCTGATGATGGAGACACAGTCCATGGGAATTTAGTACTACGAGTGATCCGACATAACCCCGTTGAGTTTGGGTTCGTTAGAATCGTCTTAATGAGTAAGTTGATGACGGTATACAGAAAAGTACTGTCGGCAATAAAAGCTTGTATCTAAAATGATTTTTTTGTCAGAAACTTATTTCTAACAGCCTAAATAATATCAGGTTATACAATGGTCTCACCAAACAGGAGTTGCGATCTTCCCGAACGCCCGACTGGATGAGAAGCCCGAGACATGGCGGCAACTGCGAACATACAAAAGAGCAATGTCTTCAACATGGCGGCGGTTACATGACCACGCCGCACACCCCGTTATATAGTATAACACCGTAACCAATCGCTGATATAACTTTAATTAGAAACCAATCGATTTGACGATTCGAGGCCGTGTCGGTATGTGGAAACTTTGAAGTGAAGCCCTTCATCATCGGTTTGGGTGTCAATCCAAAATTTCAAAACAAACGAAAGGATTTCGATTTTGACTCATGATATCTTTGTTAATGACAGATGGGTAATAATTTAACGGAATCAGCACGTCTATCATGGGACGGCCGCGACATACTCTCGATTTTTCTCGCACTATACGTCTTGTTCTAAGTGTTTTAATAAGAGAGAGACGGATAGTGCGAGAAAAATCGAGAGAGCTCGCGCGCCGTCGCGTGATAGCCGTACAGGATGCTACGATATTTATATTAAAAAAGAACACAAAATAATGCACATATTTCAGTAAGCCCATGTCATCTCGAGTAAAAATTTAAACAGGAATAACAAAAAAAATCTTCGTGCAAAATTTCATAGAAATCGGTTGAGCCGTTAAAGCGTCGTTGAGTAACAAGATGTTTGTTACTCAACACAACATCCAAACTTTCGCATTTATAATATTAGTAGGATATCCATACCTTAGGTGTCAATAAGCGCCCTTGGGCTTCTTTAGGGCACAACCGGGAATAACGCTGGGAGGACGATGATCCATATCTTCAGACTCAAAAGACGTAAACGCAATTTTGGCTAAGATTACTTACGTCTTACTTTTGTTTTTTTCTCTATTGATCTGTGTAGTTGTGTAGCGATACCGCTATCTGAGCAAACAGTCTTATCATCTTAAATACCTAAATATATAGAAAACTTAATATTAACTTAGATAAATACAAACCTATAACTATATTGGAATAACATTAAAAACGAGGGTTCCTTAACGCTTGATGCAACCTAAACGCGTCAAGTAGTTTCCTTGCTATTTAAAAAACATAGGAGTCTCATTAGGTGATAATCAGCGAGTCACTGGTATACGTCACATGCGGGGAGTGCGGAGTGCAGAGGAGAGTGCCGGCCCTGGCATTTAAACATACGGCCGTGTAACTGAGTGGTCGCTATCCAGATATAAAATCCAACACTGTCCGGACATGAGCGTTTAACGCCATGTGCCTGGAACAATATATTTATAATTAATAATTAAATGTAATTTCTACTATAAAGAAATTGTGAGTGAGTGTTTCCCCGACTAGGTGAGTGTTGCACATTATTTATATATAACAAATATTAATGTCAATCAGTAGATAGTTTTCATGCCTAACGTCTAATTATGCTTACCATTAGTTATAATCCATTATTGTAGCTGCGTACTGCAAACATAAGAATTCCTTTGTCCTTTGTAGCGTATAATGAAGAATTACCCACTTGCCTAAAAAGTAAAACCATGATTAGTAATTTCGTTATAATTAGGAATATATTAAAGTTAATCATAAATTAGTATACTGAGCTGTTCTGAGACACACTTCTACACCTTTTGTAATAATTTCCGAATTGCGGAAAACAAGTAATTTTACATTTTAATCGCACAGTACTTACTTGCTACATTAAGCTGATTTTGTATGCTGCTTCCACATCAACGATCACTATTTAATGCTTTTGATTAGCCCTTCTTGCTATTAGCGCTTCCTATCTACCTACGCTTTCTCTTCGCGGCGCCGAATGTTACAGGCAGTAACGCAAAATCAGACTTTTCGCTAAACGACCAAAACGGGAATTTCCAGGGGGATTTGGTACCACCATCGAGAGCAGGAGCTGGGAGTGCTGTGACAATGTTGTGAGCCCCTGTCATCCCAGAACGTTCCCAGCTACCCGTGACGTCACTACAAACATCGCATCTTATGCAACACGCCGGGCGCAGCACACACAGCAGGGAAGTGGCACTCTAAACGACCAGTGCAAGTGAAGGCGGTTCATTCTATAGAATTGTAAAATCTAGTACCCTCGCCCTGGGAGATCTAACTTAAATCTACCCACTTTTTCCAACAACGTTTTTTAATGGTTTTTTTTAATTATAGTAGTTTATTGTAAATTCTGTTTTATTCTACACACAAGTAAAACCGTTACATCGTTACAGTTGAAGCAGGGAAAATCGCAGAAAAGGCATATACGACCTGGGTATTTTCCCCTATCAATAGGATTTTAGAAAAACATTGTTCGTAATTGTTTTCTAATTCGTTTTTAATTACTTGAGTGTAATACGTACAATGATTACAAAACTTAAAAGTAGTGGAATTAATTTTTGTACGAGGACCATGAAAAAGGATACGGAACCCCATGTTATGGGTATATTGTTGACTCATACGACCTAACACAAAAACGCCCAAATATATAATTAAAAGCTGTTGTTTGTCTAAACGCCCGAAATCAGCATTCTATTTTGACTGGTAATAAGCCCCAAAAAACCAAAATCAGTGGTGTTTTAATGCGACTTTGTGAAGGCCTAAACGCGTTTCTGACGTCTTCTCGGCCCGGAAAGCTCGGACGCGGCCCGGACACGGTCCGGCCCGGTGAGAGCTCGGTGGGCACATTCAACGGAACCGGAAGTCACATATCACGGAACCGGCTCGGTCGCCGAGTCACGTCCTCGGCAGGGCCTGGATGCGGGCTCGGTAACAAGCTCGGTGGTGAAATGTGTGGCACACCGACATGCAAATAAGCTCGGTGACGGCTCTTAGGCCGGGACTTAGTGCCGGCGACATGAGAATCTTTCCGGGAATTTTGCCTATGGGGAAGTGTGCTCGCGTGGAACCCATATCTAAAGGCTCTTCTACAAGGATCTTCGGCCGATCAGTATAATACCCGTGTCGTCTTAAATAATAGTAAATTAACTCTTCCTATTATTTAAGACAACACGTATATGCACGCAGCTCACTAGATATTTATGGCCGTTTTCATTAACGGTCATCAAACCTATTTGAGCTAATTTAATTTTGTATTAAGCAGTTACGCTGCAAACGAAATTATACATTTTCCGAACCGGATTGTTCCGATAGCTCAGTTGGTTAGTAGCGACGGGCCATGAATGCCTGTGGTCGCCGGTTTGAATCCGGCTCGGAGCATTAAATTTTTCAATTTTTCCTTTATTTAAAAATGTATAATTTCGTTAGCAGCGTAACTGCTTAATACAAAATTAATTTAGTATGGGGTGGCGCATCGTTACTGACGATTTCTCAATATAATTTGAGACGTTGGTGCCGTTAAGAAGCCTAAGTCTTCTGGTAGATGTGTCTACACGCCTCCCTAAGGCGTTGTAGGAAGAAATTGATTGAAGAATTTGGTGCCCGAACCGGATTGTTCCGATAGCTCAGTTGGTTAGTAGCGACGGGCCATGAATGCCTGTGGTCGCCGGTTCGAATCCGGCTCGGAGCATTAATTTTTTCAATTTTTCATTTATTTAAAAATTTATAATTTCGTTAGCAGCGTAACTGCTTAATACAAAATTAATTTAGTATGGAGTGGCGCATCGTTACTGACGATTTCTCAATATAATTTGAGACGTTGGTCCGTTAAGAAGCCTAAGTCTTCTGGTAGATGTGGCTACACGCCTCCCTAAGGCGTTGTAGGAAGAAATTGATTGAAGAATTTGGTGCCCGAACCGGATTGTTCCGATAGCTCAGTTGATTAGTAGCGACGGGCCACGAATGCCTGTGGTCGCCGGTTCGAATCCGGCTCGGAGCATTACATTTTTCAATTTTTCCTTTATTTAAAAATGTCTATTTGAGCTAACATTCCGTTAAAATGAGTTTATCTGTCATTTTGACATATCAGTTCGTAAGGAAAAAAAAAACACATTTTATATATCAGAGAAGATAAGTTTTATGAATTAAGGAGTTAGAAAATAACCGCAGATTATCTGTAACACAATCACGGTTCCGCAGCTGCAACCTTTGGGTAGCAGGAAACATTTAAACTAGACCATATTATGTACTACTAGATGTTTCACGCGCTCTTGATTGCCCATCATCATCATATCAGCCGAAAGACGTCCACTGCTGGACATAGGCCTCCCCCAAAGAGTGTCAAAGTGATCTGACCTGCGCCACCCTGTGCCGATTAATTTATTGTATTACTAGCTAAAGTGCGCTGGTGTAGTATTACAATTTTAGCTTGTCAAACCAACTTACAAAAGTAGTAGATAGAGCGTACGAAATTAAATTTTAACCTATTTAGAAAAATAGTTATTTGTGTCACAAGGGAACAAAATTGTATATTTACGGCGATTGAATACTGAGCGTAGCGAGGGATTCTAACTTAGGATCCTGAGCGTAGTGAGGGATAAAGTGGTAACACCCGAGACGAAGATAATTTGCTACCGAGTTAGAAAAGATTCTGTTAAAATTACTTCGAGGCTGAATTGGATGGCTTTCCCCGAGTTAAACACACTACTTTTCATTTCGAATACGACGAAATGAATTGAAAGCCAAAAACTTAAATATTTTCTAAAACAGTCAGATCCTATGGAACCCATTTTAAAAGCGTTTGTGTATGAACCATTTGGGCGGGAACTGTTGACAGATTTTAATAATGTTAGTGTGCGGAGCTTTTCGTGGATGCGCTTTTATTATTTATTTATTATTTATTATTTCAGTAAAGCACTTTACAATGACTTAAAGCTAAATCCAATTTTGAAGTGGTAATATCGAAAAACCAATTTTAATTGTTGTTTGGAAGAAAAATTACATTATTAAAGAATGAAAACCATCATAGAGTCTGGCAAACGAAAGTTGACCCCACTAAACTCAATTACGCGGCAACACTGTTGATCAAATGTATGCGTATGACGTTTAGTGTTGCCGCGTAATTGAGTTTAGTGGGTTCAACTTTCGTTTGCCAGACTTTAATTTTCAACAAGCTTCTAAAATCAACCCAATTTTATGGAAGTGTGGCAGTATAGGTTTTTACCATTGTTATTTTTTTAATGACTTTACGACGCTGTTCTGAAGCGGTTAAATTGAACTACGAACAAAACATATTCAATAGTCTTCAAATAGCAATAATAGTCATGCAATAATTTATTTATTATCAATAGGTATTTTAAAAAATAACGCATGATTGTCAACAACTTTCAGTCAGTACAATTTTCTGAAACTGTGTCTGTACAGGTTTCTGCCATTGCCTTTTTATTTTTTATTACTTTTCAGCCCTAGAGGCGACATGCCTCACATTCAACCCGCTGTTTAGATAAACAATGACCTACTTTCAGAGTATGAGAGATGAAAAAAACATTGTTGCACTCTAACGATGGATCGTAATTCTATTTTACCTCCCTGATCCTGCTATTCAGAAAAGAGTAATTTGTTGCCCTTAAATGAGGGATTAAAATTTTCCTACTATTTCAGTGCAACTTGCAATTGTTGGTTTAATGACCTCCGTCTGAATGGAAAGTGTGATATTGCAGTGTCAATTTGCTAGCCTAGCGCACACAACACTTCAAGCCTATCGCGTAGTCGACTTTCGAAAGAATTAGTGCTAGCTATCCTACCGTGATGTCAAACGGGAGGAGGAAGATATTCATGGTTGTAAAATAAAACTAGACTTAAGACCAATCGATTTATTTCTTTCACAATCATTAGTTATTTTTTTAAACTATATAGGACACCATTAATAAGAAAATTCAAAAGCCACAACACACACGTAGTACACCATCTACGGATGATTTCCTATACAAACATAACTCTGCAGACTCCCTTCGGCATAGCGATACTAGCGATAGCGTACCGGAACAGGATTCGGGTTGATATTTTGCCATAAGAACGTGTAGCGTAAGTGCAAGATAAATACAATCCAACAGGGGAGAGACCCGAATCCTTTTCTAAAGCCTGCTGCAGTACACACTGGGCCAACGTTGGCGCGGAGCAGAATGCAGCTATGCGTTAGAGGAAAAGGGCTTTATTTCGTTCTCATGCGTTTGCATAGCTGCATCCTGCTCACGCGCCAACGTTGGCAGCCGGCTTAAGAGTAAGTACTCACGGGCTGTAGCTAGACATTGCTGATGCTGATTCACAGCCACGCTTCGCTCTTAACGCTACGCCAGTCTTTTGGCGAATGCTACACGCTCGATATGAATCGTGATATTTAACGCGATAATAAGGCAATATTTATGTAGTAATATTTTGATATACTACACATACGATACGAATCGCGTCAGTACGACGGTAAATTTCATTGAGTACACTCGTACGTTTCGTTGCCGACAGAATTAATACTGACGCGATAAATATCGATTAGAGACTAGACGCTCGATATTTATCGACGATACTGCATACAGATCGTGGATTTTTGGATTTCTAGAAATACAGCGATCCGTATCACGATACGTGATATACTTATACTACACACTCGATAAACATCGTGATCCTAGATTACGATCCAAATATCGCGATTCATATCGAGCGTGTAGCATTCGCCTTTAGTAGAACCATTTTTGACCCGCGACGCAAAGAGAGGGGGGTAATAAGTTTAACGTGTCTGTGTATCTGTGTATCTGTCTGTGGTATTGTAGCTCCCAAACGGATGGACATCGGTCCATCGTTGTTCAAATCGTTGAATGCGCTTTTTTTATGTCATAAATAATTTTATCCCGAGTGTTCTTAGCCATGTTTCATGAAAATTTGTTCAGCCGTTTTTGAGATATTGGACTTTGAAATGAAAATGTCGGGGGTTTTTCAACTTTTCTAAGTTGTTGTTATAATCCAATCCGTGGCTGTGCAATTGTTTGGAATGCTCGCCGCTCACCGCGGTCGCAGCCGCTAGTCGCGCGAAGTCGTGGCGACCCTGCCATTAAAGCGGAAATCGCGGAAATTTTTGCCAAGGGCAAAAATAAATAAATAAAACAATTCTAATGGGTTGAACTCCTTAGCGAAAATCACCTGTATCGCTCTGCATGTGTGTCGTGATTGGCGAATGGCTTAACAAAACTGCGTGATGTTCACACTGATTGGGGCTTCACAGCTGGCGTTAGGTCCTACTGGTTCGCAGCTTATGTTCAGATTCCTGGCTGTCCCCCCGATGTACGGGTCTCGGTCGTAAAACCCGTTGCCAGCAACGACCCACTCCCCCTTCAGAGGCGAGTCGGGGCAGTACTAAACATGAAAAGAAACAATATTATTCTATAATCTTATGATTAAGAATTAATAATGTTACTAATTTCCTGTAAGGGTACGTAGACAGAGATCACGGATTTCCGATTGATACGATCAACGATCCTGACACGCTTACTACATCCTACTATCATACTATTCTAATAATATTATAAATGCGAAAGTTTGTATGTAAATGTAAAATATGTCTATGTCTATGTCTATACTTGTCTATAATTATAATTATATAAATATTACGAAATAAATCAATCTCAATCGGCAGAGCGATGGATGGATTCCAATGGTAACGATTAACTAACTTACGATTCTGACTGTGACGAGCATACAATAAATCATACGTTACATATAACGCGTATATTCGCGTTGACTTCCTTTGGTCGTATTATATATGTTAATTCATGTATTTATATTAAAATCCATGTTAGTCCGATCAGCCGTTTTTGTGTGATTTAGTAACAAACATCCAAAGTATACAAACTTTTCGCATTTATAATTAACTATATTCATATTATCTTTATTGCTCAGTGTCACATGGGCCCAGGTAGGGCGTAGCAAAATCTTAGATTACTTCTTAATATATTATTTATGTAATTATTTATTAATTAAACAGTAAATGTCAAATTCTTTAAATTAAAGCATGTTATTGGATTAAATTGAAATAGTATCATCAAAAAAAAAAAATACAGTGTCACATGGAGCCTGGTAGGCCGTAGCAAATTTATCTAAGATTATTTCGTAATATTAAATGTTTTTTATTAAGCAGAAACGTCCGCTAACGAAATTTCAAATTTCGATCATAGTGGAAAATTGAAAAATTATTCGCCACGAGCGAGATTTCAACTCACGACCTCTGGAAACCATCCATCGCTCTTATATAACTGAGCTAGTGGGCTCTGCTAGTGGCGACGAATCTTACAATTTCCACTCTTCTAATTACCATATTCAATTTTCCACTTTGATCGTTATAAGGGTCAAAGTTGTTTTTTTTAAATTTACCATATTCAATTTTCCACTTTGATCGTTATAAGGGTCAAAGTTGTTTTTTTTAATTTACCATATTCAATTTTCCACTTTGATCGTTATAAGGGTCAAAGTTGTTTTTTTTTATTTACCATATTCAATTTTCCACTGATCGTTATAAGGGTCAAAGTTGTTTTTTTTTTTATTCTTAAGTGAATACTTTGCTTCTATACCTTGAATGTTAAAAAGGAGTTTTTTGACACATAAGCTAAAATCAAGGTTATTTTTTCTTACGTTTTTAAGACGTAGTTCTCCTCCCAATGTATACAGCATCACTTCGTCCAGCCTGACGTGGTAGCGTGTGTTAACTCCTGTAAGTAAATATGTATGAATCATGCATGAAGTAATACACCATCATATCAGCCGAACTACTCATACTCATACTCATTTATTGATAATACTAAAATAGTTATTTACGATACAAGTGCCGAAAATAGGAAATTCGCAACGAGTGGTGATAAATTAAAACACGACCGCAGGGAGTGTTTTAAATCGACACGAGTTGCGTTGCGAATTACCTATTCGCACGTGTATCGTACAACGTTTTACTGTACATATGGCTCTTTAAAGTTTCGACATATGCACGAAAAGTACTCTTTTCCGCACTAGTGCGGGAAAGTAGCACCATATGTACTGTAAATAATATAACATTGAAAAATATTACAATTGCAATAAGTCCAGCTGAAAACTGATATTGGCAAATCCACCTTGCTAAAACAGCAAGGAGTAAAAGCCATCATTGGAAAGAAAAAAAATATTAATGTTCACTGCTGGACATAGGCCTCCCCTAAAGCGTTTTTGACGTCCGGTTAGCCTTGTGGGTAGTGATGCTGCCTACGAAGCTTGAGGTCCTGGGTTCAAATACTTCAAATCGGGGTAAGGGCATTTTGAAGTATTGACATATTAACATATTTTTTATGTACCTCCTTAATTACATTTTTTTTTCGTGATCCGTGAAGTTTAATTCTACTGCATTCTAATAATGTTAATTTGTATTTATATGTTTTTTTATCTTTGTGTATGAGCTTTGCGATGCTTGAAATAAATAAATTAATTTTATTTATTTATATATGTATGTATTTATCTATTTCAATATCTACAGGGTGATTCAGGAGACGTGAGCAGGATCAACCCTACACATACAGTTAATGTTAATGGATCTTTTACCATCGTAATTAAGTTAAACGCCCACAGTTTTTTTTTACATTTTGTGTAAAAGTTTCATTCACAATAAATCATGGTCACCCTACACAACTAAAAAAAAATTCACGTTAATCTTACCAATGCTGGTACGACTGAGTAGCTTATAAACTATTGAATCCGTAGGGTTGATCCTGCTCATGTCTCCTGAATCACCCTGTATATCGTCGCCTAGCACCCATAGTACAAGCTTTGCTTAGTTTGGGACTAGGTCAATTTGTGTAAGATTGTCCCCAGGAAAAAAAGATATGTATAAATATATATATATACAATTGTCTTACCGAACATTAGTTGTGATATCCCCGCTTCCCCGACTGGACACAGAGCGGCAAACGCGAACAAACAAACGAGCAATGTCTTCAACATGGCGGCGGTGACAAGTCCTTACCACCGACTGTTTATATAGTTTTAACACCAGAACCAATCGCTGATTATAACTATGTAATTGGAAAACAATCGATTTGATGATTCGATCTGAAATTCCTTTACAGATTTCTGCTACAAGTCGGATAAAATATAGTGTTTATTGGCTTTATAAATGAAATCACTCGCACAGGCGACTCGCATCTCAGGGCCTTCAATAAGTTAATCTACATTTTGTAGTGAGAATCATTCATTCATTTCATTTCATTTCATTTATTCATAACAAAGAAATTGTGTAGAATATTACAGTAAACATAATAATAATACAATAAAAATCCTAATGTTAATGTCAGTACAATAAATTCAAATGACAATACAATACATTCAAATGTCAATACAATAAATTCAATGTCAATACAATGTTTCCCTATTAAGTAATCTTATATAATCCAATGAACAATTCAGATATAACAATACAATTAACATGTCATTCATCAGCTATAAACTCTGATACAGAGTAATACGTCTTTTTCAGAAGAAATTGCTTAAGCCTCGCATTAAAAACTTTACTATTCGTCAACGATTTGAACTTAATTGGTAGCTTATTATAAAGAAACACAGCCTGATAGTATGCGGCGTGCTTCGTAACATTGAGCTTCGGGACCATGGTGTTTTTAAGAGGGGGCGCTCCGCGAAATCGGGGTCCTTAGATTGAATATTTACCTATGACAAACTAAAGCGAATGCCAGGAAAATGAACATACCAAAACTACATCATATTTGCAATTGAATCGTCTGAACAAAACCATACAAAACCAAAATTGCCTCGATAGAAAAGAACCGCCAAAACATGTCTTATTTTTACTCAATTTCAAAAGTGTGAGGTTCCCGTGCATATAAATTAAGTAAAAGTTGAGTGTATAATAGCTTTTCACATTACCTAATGAAAGTACTAGCGGGGTATTTTTATGTAGTCCCTTTTCAGACTTATTGAGGTGAAACGTATTTGGCGTATAGGCCTTTTTATTTAGCGCGATACCATTTCTCCCGTCGCGTGTTTCGTGCGGTTCTGTATATCTTTTGTTGCCGTTCGCGGGCGGAGTCAGTCGCAATCGCTCCGCTGAGACGAGAGGACTACGTTATGTGCTCTCACGACAGCACGATGAACATAATTATTTCAATAATATTGTGACCCAGTATATTCGTCCAGTGAATGAACGTATCATTACATTCCAGTAGATATTTTGCTACTTTTTGAAATAATATATTTAAAAGTCGACCTTAACATATAGATCTTAAAGTTCAAAATACAACTATAAGATTACGCAGCAATCGGCCGGTGACCGGCTTCTTAGAATAATTTGTGCAGTACATGCAAAACTAGACGAACATTTTTCTGTCAATCGTGACATTTACTTTATGAAAGATTATCACTATCACTACATAGTATAAAACAAAGTCGCTTCCCGCTGTCTGTCCCTATGTATGCTTAGATCTTTAAAACTACGCAACGGATTTTGATGCGGTTTTTATTAATAGATAGAGTGATTCAAGAAGAAGGTTTATATGTATAATATAGTATCCGTGCGAAGCCGGAGCGGATCGCTAGTTGAGAATAAATCTGGTTATGTTCAAAATCGATGTCTGAGAGGTCTAAATACGAATTCATAGTCAGAAATATTTCAATAAGTGGTCGCATTACTTATTTAAAATTTTTGAAACATTCGTTGTAAATTAATATGCGCGTTTTTTTTAAAGAACAACATACATTGGCAGGCTTCTCGAGGGTGAAGATTCTAGAAATGATGTCCATTTTGAATTCCAAGATGGCGGACATTGCTTTTCGAATTTAAACTTTCGTGAGACGTGTTGAAACAGTACTAATAATTACACGGTTCAACTCACGTATTAAATGTCACTACGGGCGACATGTTTCGAACTCTTCGGGAATTCTTCTTAAGGATGAGTGTTTTCGCGGCGGTGTCGCTTGAATCTTGTCGTGATTCAAGCGACACCGCCGCGAAAACACTCATCCTGAAGAAGACCTTCCGAAGAGTTCGGAACATGTCGCCCGTAGTGACATTATTGACATTGTTTTTCTTTAAAGTCATCACGGGTGTCGATTTTAGGGTTATCGAGAGTGCAGATTCCAACAATTATTGCCTGCGAACTTGGACATTTTGATATTAAAAAAGTGAACATAATTATGCACTTTTTCTTTAATATGTTCAAAATTGATAACTAAAAGCGTCTCCATTGTCTCCAAGTACGAATCCGAGATCAGAATTGAAAAATTTGGCCGCCACACAGTGGTGGCCTGAAAATCTGACTTTCATAGACATGATCGAAGTTTTCATAATATGTATATTATAGTTTTTTTTTAATGCTACTAATAATTTCACGTATTAAACGACACGACAGGCGACATGTTTTGAACACTTCGGGAGTTCTTCTTCAGGATGAGTGTTTTCGATGTTTGTTTTGAAGAAGAACTCCCGAAAAGTTAGAAACATGTCGCCTGTTGTGACATTTAATGCGTGAATTTAACCGTGGATTTATGAGTAGTATTTTAGACATGTCTCACCAAAGTTTAAATTCGATTATAGCTTTTTTTTGCTTTAGGCTTTTACTAGCCATTATTATGCTAGCTTACAACCCTTACGTGATTTAGTAAAAAAACGGAAGGCCATATTTCAGTTATAGCTCCGGTGGTTTTTTAAGCAACAAAATGTGGTAGTGGTATTCCTTGGGTAATTAAAGTAATTTGTACTCTATAAAGTGAGTGTTTTCGCAGCGGTGTCGCTTGAATCTTGTCGTGATTCAAGCGACACCGCCGCGAAAACACTCAATCCTGAATAAGAACTCCCGAAGAGTTCGAAACATGTCGCCCGTAGTGACGTTTAATACGTGGGTGAACCGTGTAATTATTGACATTGTTTTTCTTTAAAGTCATCACGGGTGACGCTTTTAGATTCCAACAATAGGGGCGTAGACACTAAATAAAATAATGTGATATTTTCTCGAAGAAGGATAAAAAATTTAGTCAAATGGAGAAAAAATCAACGCAAAAGGTTAAATAATCACGAAGTTATAATTAGTGTCCAAAGTTTTAGGAAGGGATGTGTTCTGTCCCTTTTTCGCAAAACGCAACTTCATATGAAACGATGACGCTGGAAGAATGTGACGTCACAGAAGCCGCGCGCATCGTGGTCGGCGACGCGGTCGACGCGGCCTGCCGGCAGCATCCTGTAATGTGACGTCACACACCGTTTGCGTTTTCTCTCTCTAACAAGTAATATTAAAACGGTTGTAGCTTCGTAATTCTTTGAGATATCTGAATGGGATTTTCGTCACTATGCATATTTTTTTGCCTTCTTTCTTTTGGAGTAATAATAATTTTCGAGTCTGCACCCGAATTATTGCCTGCGAAGTTGGACATTTTTATATTAAAAAAAGTGAACACAATTTTGCAGTTTTTCTTTTATGTATGTTCAAAATTGATAACTAAAGGGCCAAAGCGTCTCCATTGTCTCCAAGTACGAATCCGAGATCAGACCCCGTATCATGGTCGGCCTTATCACTCGATAAGTGACAAGATAGGGGCATCGTCTCGTTCTATCAAACGGTGTCAGCCAGGGACGGACGCTCTATCCTGTCACTTATCGCGTGATAAGGCCGACCATGACACGGGGTCAGAATTGAAAAATTTGGCCGCCACACAGTGGCCTGAAAATCTGGCTTTCATAAACATGATCGAAGTTTTCATAATAAATTACAGTTTTTTTTTTAATGCTACTAAAATTTTTAATTCACGTATTAAATGACGCGACAGGCGACATGTTTCGAACTCTTCGGGAGTTCTTCTTCAGGATTAGTGTTTTCGATGTTTGTTTTGAAGAAGAACTCCCGAAGAGTTCGAAACATGTCGCCTGCCGTGACATTTAATACGTTAATTTTTTAACCGTGGATTTATTAGTTGTATTTTAGATATGTCTCACAAAAGTTTAAATTCGATTATAGCTGTTTTTTTGCTTTAGCCTTTTACGAGACATCATTATGCTAAATTTAAACCCTTACGTGATTTAGTAAAAAAACGGAAGGTCATATTTCAGTTATAGCTCTCGAAACTCTGAATTACTAGTGAAAATTATATCTTCAAATATAGGTACTTACAGATTTTGTCTTTCTTTACACTTATTATAATTATCGATAGGTATTCATCATGTTTCATCTGACTGTCGGGGCATATACTATGCGAGAAGGAGCGGGGCAGCAATAGACGCATCAGCGCGGCAGGTACGGGGCGCGCGGGTGATTTCTGATTTTTCCCTGGCGGTACGCCCCCTCTTAATGTCTTTTCGTCTTGTGGACAACCGAATTTATGTGTCAGTGGGCCTCTCATATTTGTGTAGATGTTTTACGAGGTCTGTCAAGAGTACTAGTATGTAAAGACACGGCACGGTAAGTAGATTGAGTTTGACAAAGTGCTCTCTGCAAGATTCCCTTTGGGGTATGCGGATAATGGTCCTGATAGCTCTTTTCTGGAGTCTGAAGGCCGATCGCCCGCAGCCCGCAGCCCTCAAAGCATGTGTGTAATGATTAGCACTGATTGAGCAAAAATATGTTGGATGTCTTTTAAAACTGTACCTACATAGTGAACACTCTCAGTCGCTTGAAAGCTAAAATTGAGGCCTTAAATCAATTTACTACTGCAGGTGAAAAACTCGACCCACCCGCTCCAAAAAAGCGTAAGCCCAGTAAGTTTACATACGCCGCCCTCCTGTTTTATTCGTAGAACCGTCGTCTAAAAACGCGCGAGTCGTTTTCGATGCAGATGCCGCTGTTTGTCGCAGATGGGACAGACTATTCACATTCGCGATGAAATGAGAGAGATTATTTTTTATATGGAGTCGACTTGCATGCTCACGACTATTGATTGATATAGTTTGAGCACTGTGATCGAACGAGCGAGCGAAACTAAGGAAGTTCTATGCTTCAGCTTGAGCCGAAAATCGTTTGTCTGTCCGGCGTCCAGTCGGTGTCCGATCTCTGTTCTGCTATTCTCACCTACAGGCCGCATTTCTCTACCCATCCTCGTGAAACTTTGTGAGCAGGGTCGTTAATTATATTGTTTTTATCTGTCGAGTCACTTTTTTGGCGTGAGAGCCACTAGTAGTAATAAGTTTTAATCTAAACTTGTATTGTAAAGAGTATTTTTAAATTGCGGTAAAACGAGTGGACATAAACATTGAACTTTATTATGTCGCGAAAGTTGCAAACAAGCATGCGTGATGGCAAGCAGATGCTCGAGAGGAGTCAAAAGCGCGTTGCTGTCCTTTTATTGATTTGAGACAGCTGGAAAGAAATGCAGGTCTTGAACTCTCAGACAGCGAATCGTCGGGAGTTCTGGTTTACTCGCCATTAAGAACTGAACGCCACATCACTAAAGAGCAAGGCAACACATGACTGTGAACCAAGTAGTGTTGCTATCATATTGGCCTTTTTTTACATACTCCAACGGTAGCAAACAAGGTAAATACAGCTCTGTACACTTGTTAGTTAGTCTATCTTTTTGTTCCTGATCTCCTCTGATATAAGATGCCTTACGGGGATAAGTTCGCCTTTGTACCGATTTTACTTATTTTGTCTGTATTTTTACCTATGTCTTGTTTTCAATGACGTTATTACATACATACATACAAACAAGCACACGGCCTGCCTGATATAAACAGACACCGATAGATAATAACTCTTGGGGCTCCAGAAAAACGTAAGCATCCCTTCATTGATTTAAGAGGTGGTTGTATCGAGACCTGCAGACAAGGGCATGTCGCACACTCTACACAGCCCATTCTCCGGGGCTCTAGCGTCTTTACTCACCACCAATAATATAATATACCTACATAGCAAGTAGTGTTGTTATCATATTAGCATACAATATGTCGAGCCAGGTTGACTTCCTTGTAAATGTACTCAATGAAGTGGCTGTCGCACCGGGCGCAGCGTTGAAAACTTGAAGTGCCCTCAATATTCATATACGTAAATACGCCATGCCGCTGGCAGCCATTTTTTAACACAAATAAGTGCAAATTAATGTAAATTAAAAATCTGTTCGTTTTTTTAAACCACAATGGTGATTACAAAGTCTTCAATCAGCTTGATGGTAAGCAGATTAGGATCATTCCAGCATTCCATTGAAAAGCAAGCGGTAAAATTCAAATTATTTTCTCTTTGTTGATTCCGAAAACCCAAGTAGTATAACCCAGGAGTTGAACCCGCGACCTCAATTTGAGCCGTTTCGTACAAGCTTCTAAACAGTCTGACAAAAACAACTTCCTGAGAAAGGGTGTCATGCTAGGAGATATATATTTTTCAGCTGCCTGACATGACTTATACAATTGAATAAATAACTAAATAAATAATAATTCACATTTCATATATAACGCGCGCTATTCCATGCGCGAAGTTAGCGAGTCAAAACGAGCGAGGAACATATTGAGATGCAAAAGATGTAAAAGTAAACTGGATACAGGGTCCAGTGAAGCGCGCAAAACATATTAAATTAAGGGGAAATGCGGGCTTGCGCGCGGCCCATACACAAACTTGCAATCTCTCTGAACGGCCGTAGTCCCCTATTTTTCGATAAAAAAAAAAAAACTATCCTATACATATGCAGTTAAATACGTAAGAAGTAATGTTCACCAATAGGGGCGTAGACACTAAATAAAATAATCAATAATGTCATATTTTCTCGAAAAATGATAAAAAGTGTAGTCAATTGGAGAAAAAATCAACGCAAAATGTTAAATAATCACGAAGTTATAAGTGTCCAAAGTTTTAAGAAGGGGTATGTTCTGTCCCTTCTTCGCAAAACGCAACTTCATATTGAAACGATGACGCTGGAAGAATGTGACGTCACAGAAGACGGCAACGTGCCGCGCCGCATCGCGGTCGGCGGGGCCGCCGTCGACGGGGCCGCCGTCGACGGGCCGCCCGGCAGCGTCCTACAATGTGACGTCACACACCGTTTGCGTTTTCTCTCTCTAACAAGCAATATTAAAACGGTTGTAGCTTCGTAATTCTTTGAGATATCCGAATGGGATTTTCGTCACTAAGCATATTTTTTTGCCTTCTTTATTTTGGAGTAATAATAATTGTCGAGTCTACACCCGTATTAAATAATATAAAATATAAGGGCATCAAAAGTATGAGGCTTGCTCAGATGAATAAGAACACATTGGCCACGACATGTTGTCGACTTACAAAACCAACCAAAACAATGTCTGCTGTAGGGCCAATCTACAATAAACTACCCACCGAATTGAAATAACTATCTCACAAAGCTCTCTGTAATATTAATCAGTATTTATAATATATTTTTAAGAATAAGTTTAATCTTTGTACAACGTTGACATTTTGTAATTTATAAAATATTGTGATCTAATTGGAAAAATCTAATTTATTTGACATAGATAACTATTATAATATTATAATTCACATTATTTTTGACATGTAAAATTATATATCGATATTTCGACGACCGCTTTAGCTTAGTTGGTAGTGACCCTGCCTACGAAGCAAGAGGTCCCGGGTTCGAATCCCGGTAAGGGCATTTATTTGTGTGATGAGCACGAGTATTTGTTCCTGAGTCATGGATGTTTTCTATGTATTTAAGTATTTATTTGTCTATATAAGTATGTTTATCGTCGCCTAAAAAAAAAGCTGCTGCTAAAAGGCCAGGTCAGGAGTACCCGCAACTGACGAGCGTGTATGAGAAGATGTATGGATGTCATCGAAGCGAAAGAAGTATGTAAGGACCGTAGTATTTGGCGTTCCTTAGTCTCTGCCTACCCCAATGGGATACGGGCGTGAGTATATGTATGTATGTATCGTCGCCTAGTACCCATAGTACAAGCTTTGCTTAGTTTGGGACTAGGTCGATTTGTGTAAGATTGTCCCCTAATATTTATTTTATTTATATTTTATTAATAAACGAGTATTAGTATTTACGAAAATGAAAGGGTTTGGCTTCGCAACTCAGGCAGTCCATTGAAAAAACCTCATAATTTTCCAGTGCAAGCTCTCAAACTGACTGGAAGCCTCTAAGCGTCGTTCGAAAATCCGTTCAATATCGACCCAACCGACTAATTGCTTCTTTAATGAGGTACCTATTTTTCTAAAGATCTTTTTGCGGTCAAACGCCACTGCAAGCTTCATTTATTGATGCTACACCATCCTTTCTACTTCTGTCTTATGGTTTGAATGTTGGGGAAGGCATTCCGATGCAATAAATATTAACCCCCTTATTCATAAAACCTAAAATGCCTCTGCTAAATAAAATACGCTTTGTCCCTCTGAAGAACACAAATATCCAAGTGACAGATGAAGCCAAACGAATTTTAAGGCCATTTTTAACCCCCGACGCAAACAGAGGGGTGTTATAAGTTTAACGTATCTGTGTATCTGTCTGTGGTATCGTAGCTCCCAAACGGATGAACAGATTTGAATGCGTTTTTTTTGTGTCATAGATAATTTAATTCCGAGTGTACTTAGCTATGTTTCATGAAAATCTGTTTAGCCGTTTTTGAGATATTGGACTTTGAAATGAAAATGTCGGGGGTTTTTAAACTTTTCTAAGTTATAGTTATAGTTCAAATAGGCTTGTAACTCGTTTATGATTACGGCCGTAAATAAATAAATGGCATTTAAAAGTTAGGTGATTTTTCATACCGTTAAAATCCAGTAATTATACAGTTATGTTAAATTTGGTATGTAGTTTGAGGATAGATTTATTGGGGCGGAAAGTTTAGCTTTTAGCTACGATATAAACGAGTTCCACGCGGGTAAAGTCGCGGGAGCTAGTTTTTGGTGCATGATTAAAAACACCTTGAAGCTTTTAAATGAACGTTTAATTTGTTTAAATTCTTAACTTAATGCAGAGCTGTACCGTTCGGTACGAGAGTTGGATGAGAAGAGAAATGGTGACCGAGTGACCGGAATGTAGTTTTACAATTATCATTAAAATGACCCATTATTCGGTGTGTCACTCGTTTAGAAATCATTTATAAATGGTTTTGTTCAGAAACACTACTGATGCATTATTGCATCAGATTCAATAAATAAATAGCTCGCATTGTAAAGTTGGGCGATTTTTCCCAAAGTAAAATGTAAGATTAAAGGAAAATCTAGACATGGTTCACGGCGCAGCGTCAGGCGTGAAGCTGGTATACACTTTTTACAAGTTTTTATTTAACCTGCGGCGCTACCACGAAAATCGAAACTCGAAGTTCGTACATATGCATCCCTGTCACTCGAGTACTGTGAGTGCGCTAGTGATGGAAATACCCGAAATTCGACTTTCGAAGTTCGTGGTTTATAGCTCTGACGCGCATACAATGCGTTTCGTGATCGACCTCGTTTGTCAGATTGTTACGGTGGAAGTTACTTAATAATGATTTTTTTGACAGAAACTAATTTAAATTCAATATTCTAACACTCTCAGTTCTCGTAGGCGCTTTCCTCTACGAAAGGTTTATCAAATCTCATTGGCTACGAGCGTAGCACTACGAAATCTTCGGCACTGCAACTGATACACACAGAGAAAGTTGCCGACGACTGGTTACGCCATCAGTGCAAGTTTCCTTTCGGCCTCCTTTTCTAAAAACCTGCTGAGACTTCATACGGCGCCTACATACGTTAAAAGAACAGAATAAGTCCTGTCAACAAATTGTCTATACGCCTGTCACCGCGATATATATCGCCGCTATAATTTACAGGTTGTATTCTATAATTTCCGATAACTCAGACATATAGCCGTGTAAACTCACAGAATCGACGTAGCGTACTAAGTTTTTCAAAAGTAATATTTTATTGTGATACAAGTTTTTAGGATACTAGTGTCTTAGAGCAGTTTATTTCGCTTTATCTCAGGAATGCGTACTACACTCGAAAGGATCGGAATCCAAAAAAAACACGGTGTATTACGCCTTAAATTAGTGTTGATAATCGTCTGCTCGGAACCCTCGCCCGCTTGAAGCTGCACACAATAAAACGATCAAGGTAAGCAGTTTCAAAATTAATACATGGTTTTTATTTTAAATTTATTCTACGACTTAATCTTGCCTTGTGTCTTCATCTCCACTCCGCTACCTATCGCACCGCTGTAAATTACCTTGTTACACGGCATTTTCAACGACGCGACGGATGCCCCTTCAACAGCACCAAAACACCAAAGGCAGCATTAATTCCCATCAACGTGTCGTACGCGACAAATGTCGGCTTTGCGAGGCTCAGAAGTCGCTAATCCTGACATTATCTGCTCACCGCTCATGCTATTCACTACCTATATCTACTCGCCCAACTTGAAGACCAGTTTAGTCTAGTGGGTAAGTGTACGACCTGAGTGTGCATTTGTTTTATATGCACGCTGCACGCCCCGCTCGTAGCGGAGCGTGTCGCTACGAGCGGGGCGTGCAGCGTGCATATAAAACAAATGCAATTTTTAAGAACGCTTCACGCTCCTCTCGAGGCAGAGTGTGCACTCAGGCCGTCAGCGTACACTAATGTATGATTGTCACGGAACGAGCTGGGCCGCGTGGCGCCGCATCACAGCCGATACGCAACCACCTGGCGGCGGCCGACCGCGTTTTAATAGAGTGCTGCCAAAAGCCTGACAGAAGACGGTCACACCCGACGACAGCCGAGCGCAGCCGTCCACGTCCGCGCGGAGCCGACCGGCCTATATTCATATTTTAGGTTACTATGCGGCATGAGCGATTTGCGTAAGATTGTCCGCTAATATTTAGTTATATAACTTCTCGTATATGTAAGCTGACTCCAAGATACGTAAAAAGTTAGCATTATCGGAGGTCAGACTTATGCTAGTTAGCTTATGGTGAGACGAGTAAGCGTTGTGATAATCAGTCAAGTTGAGTTATTGAGAGCTTGATACGTGCTTAACCTACATATAAAGGGCATTGTGCTATATTAAATAATAGATCTTAATTGGTCCTTGAAAATTGGGTTGGGCTTCATACTTTGAATATTTAGGAAAACTTTCACAGTTCAGGCACAGACGGCAATGGTAATGTATACATTTTTTACCTAATGAAAATGGATTAATATAGACAATTAGTCACACATCATTTTATAATCATAAGTATATAATTATATATATACTAGCTTCTGCCCGCGACTCCGTCCGCGTGGAACTCGTTTATATCGCAGCTCCATACAAACTTTTACCCCCACATTTCACCCCCTTAGGAGATGATTACGGGGATAAAAACTATCCTATGTTACTCTCCATCCCTTCAACTATCTCTACTTAAAAAATCACGTCAATTCGTCGCTCCGTTTTGCCGTGAAAGACGGACAAACAAACAAACAAACACATACACTTTCGCATTTATAATATTAGTATGGATATGGATATTTATACAATTTCAATCTCCTTGTATTCTGTAACACAGTTTCGGACATGTTTTCTTGTAGAACAACGCATTATGTATTTTTTTCTTCATTGTATTCATATTTAGGTTTACTTATGTACGTAGATTTAACTTAGTTTTAATTTAATTTAGTTAATGTTAGTTATCATCTTGTACATACTTCAGAAAATAAATATATCAATAAGATAAAAAAAAATGTAATAAGCTTTTTTGGCTAACATATACTAAATGTTTAGTTTGTTTTTTCTTGACAGTGGTCTTCTTTTTCAGAAACGCTGGTAGAATATTGACTTTTAAAAGTGCCAATGTGGTCTACTTGCAGAATAAAATTCATTTATTCATTTTTAGGGTTCCGTACCCAAAGGGTAAAAACGGGACCCTATTGCTAAGACTTCGCTGTCTGTCCGTCCGTCCGTCCATATGTCTGTCACCAGGCCGTATCTCAAGAACCGCGATAGCTAGACAGTTGAAATTTTCAGAGATGATGTATTTCTGTTTCGGCTATAACAACAAATACGAAAAACAAAATAAAATACATATTTAATTTCCCATACAACAAACGTGTTTTTTTGCCGTTTTTATAGATAACGGTACGGAACCCTCCGTGCGCGTGTCCGACTCGCACTTGGCCGGTTTTATAAATTATCTTTGAAGTCAACTGTACAACTTAATTTAATCTAAAGGCTTTTTTAATTTCAAATGATGTTTCTTTAAGAACATCTGCAGTGGGATGTTAATTGTAAGTTTTTTTTTATTCCGGGCAACATTTTTTCGTTTGACCAACGACTGGCCACTTGACCAGTGTTGCCAGTTTAGACTCGTAAAACGAAACGTACGAAATCAAACGTCTGAACTGAACACGATTCTATTTTCAAACGGCGAACCAAAAAGCCATGGAATGCGAGCTCCTTACAAACTACCCAAACACGTACCTATAACCCGGTAACCGCAGGCGGCCTATAAACGGCTGCGTGGCATCGTTTTTACACCCCGCCCACATCCCCACATAATGGCAATGGCCACCATTCTGTGGGCCATTTTGCGGCGCTACTTAGAATTCTATTGTTTTGTCGTTCGCTGTTTTCAGGGCGTTAGAGCGGGTTTGGGTCTTACACAGTGTTTACATTAAAACCATATACGTTTTTTCTACACGGCTATCACAAGACAGCGCGAGCTCTCTCGATTTTTCTCGCACTATATCTCTAAGTGTTTTAATAAGAGAGAGACGGATAGTGCAATAAAAATCGAGAGAGCTCGCGTGCCGTCTTGTGATAGTCGTGTAGGAAAGACGAATATGGTTTTTGTGTCCATTGTGTGGTCAATTGTTATGAGGTTACTAATATTTTTTTCCAGTAGTGCCCAAACGAACCCAGCTGTTTGCTGCAATAATCGGCGTCCACTATATCTCTGCTTCTTTTTAACTCATGCAAAAAGAGAGAGAGAAAGATAGATGGACGCGGATTATCGGGCCGTACATTAACCGGCACCTCTGCTATGCCACCTAATTCCAACATTTGCCACTCGTTTTACGAAATCGACTGCCATCTGACCTGCCAACCCGATTGGGATTAAACCGGTTTCCTCACGATGTTTTCCTTCCCCGAAAAGTCACTGTTAAATATCGAGTGATATTTCGTACCAGAAATGAGCCAAGATCCAAGCCAGCAGAACCAAGGTAACCGATAGACCTCCGAATCGCTAAACTTAAGTGGCAGTGGGCGGGGCACATTGCACGTAGAACCTATGGCCGTTGGGGCGGAAAGGTTCTCGAGTGGCGACCACGTAAAGGTCGCCGGAGTCCGCTGGATGCGGGTGGTGCAGGACCGGTCATTGTGGCACTCTTTGGGGGAGGCCTATGTACAGCAGTGGACGTCTTTCGGCTGATATGATGATGATGATATTTCGTACAAAAGTTTTTTTTTAAACCAGTGGCACGAGCCGGGGTTCGAACACGCGGCCTCTAGGTCGACAGTCGCTTTCCTTACCGTTTGGCTACAGTGGCTTCTAAAAACACATAACTTCAGAAAAACCCGCCAAGTGCGAGACGGACTCGCGCACGATGGGTTCGTTACCATTATCTATAATAACTACAACGTGCTACAACTTAGAAAAGTTGAGAAACCCCCGATATTTTTATTTCAAAGTCCAATATCTCAAAAACGGCTGAACAGACTTTCATGAAACATGGCTAAGAACCCTTGGGATAAAATTATCTGTGACACAAAAAAATTGCATAAAAATCGTTTCATCCGTTTGCGAGCTACGATACCACAGACAGATACACAGATACACAGACAGACACGTTAAACTTATAACACCTCTCTCTTTGCGTCGGGGGTTAAAAACGGTAAAAAAATCATGTCTGTTGTACGGGAGCCCCACTCCGACTCGCACTTGGCCGGTATTTTAGTATTTGTTGTTATAGCGGCAACATAAATACATCATCTGTGAAAATTTCAACTGTCTAACTATCACGGTTCATGATACAGCCTGGTGACAGACGGACAGACGGACAGGCAGACAGCGGAGCCTTGGTAATAGGGTCCCATGTTTACCCTTTGGGTACGGAACACTAATAAAACCGATATCCCAGATAAATCAATCAATCACATCATATCAATTTAAAACTTGATTAAGGTAATTCCCGGATATTACATAGATTAAATTGTAATTAAATTAGTTCCAAATGGATGCCAAGCCGAAGTCATGATGCAAAGGCAGCTGGCAAACAGATTTGCCAACCACTTAGCGTTAATCATGTTGTTGATTAGTTAACGTAATAATCGGAATATGCCACTATTGACGCTATATCTTAGTTTAAGTGGTCTTGTATATCTGATTAAATACAGATATATGATATATATAAACTAAGTAGCCAATGATGACGCGTACAAATCATTAATTGGATTTAAATCGTAGTTCGCTACGGCTTCGCTTGCCCTCTAGCGTAGGTATTTGACAATAGTACATTGTTTAACGAGGGGCGTAATATTCTTGCGCCCGTGTTATACACAATGTCTTTCATCACATTTGCGAGGAAACAAATACATTTTAGATGAAAGAATACAAATCGTAATAAAAACTGCAACATGTGAGTCGTCCATTTTGTTGAATTTGACGTGAGGCGCGTATGGCAAAGACCCTTCGGTATACAGCCACGATTTGAAAACACTTAAAAACATTTTACATAGACACTAAATAACTACATATTAAATCTGTAAATAATTCAGTTTAAGTAGTTTTTAAGTAGTTTTTTAAGTTTAAATTTATTTATAAATACGTTTTCATACATCGTATTTGATATAAAACCTCTTTGCTTTGTAACTGCCGCATGAGTGACAGATACAATTTAAGAAAAAAACCATTACGCCTGTGAGCGTAACACAGGCTATTACAGCTCTGTATATCTGCGCATTATGAAGCCCGTTTCGAGCAAGTGTGATGAAAAATATTTTTCAGCTCAGCAGTTCGAACAAGCATATTTTGCTGCGTGAGAACAGTGTGCAAAAAATGCGATTTTGCTCACTCCGTGAGACAAGGTAGCTTTTTAATTCTGCGGCGGAGCACTGCCATTTCATCGTATGGGGTCTACTACAAGTTCAGAATATTTTAACTTTATTAGCTCTGTCCTGTTCATTTAAGGGGCTCCCATACGCCAATGACCTTTGATCTGAATCCCTTAGTTTTCTTATGTTTTTTGTAGCTTATTATATTAACAACAACGGTTTTAAGCAATATAGTATCCCATATTTACTTCAAAGTTCATTGTTTTCGAGATATTTGGCATCAAAGTTGAACAATTTTAGGCCAAAAAACTGGTTTTCTGGCCATAACTTTTGTGTTAATTGGTTTAAAATGAAAATCCTGGACCAGTGTTTAGAGACGGCACAGACAAACCCAAATATGTAGATTTCGTATATGTTAGATCTTTCACGTCAATAGAGATACGAAATAAGTGTTTATTTAGACAATGTTTAAAAAAATCATACAACATTAGGTATTCATTTGTTTCAAAATCCGGTGGACCAATATGGATATAAAAGATTGAAGAACCGATAGCCGTTGGATTTATAATTCTATCTGTAGTGCAAAAGGAGATAGGAGATACGACTCAAAACCTGTCAACAATCGATGAAAACCTCGGGTAGCCCCGTAATTAGGTACAAAAAAAGAAAATGGCAGATATAGGTCGATCCATAGTTCCATTATCGAATTTCAAAGTAGACCCCCAAAAAAGCACGAAACAAGTAATACGTTCGTAAACAAGAATCGAATCGTGTTCGAATTAACAAGTAAAAATAATTATACAAAGGAAACAATTGAAGAATATTTAAATAAATACATGTCAGAACCCGTTCCGAACTCCGTTTTTCATAATAAATAGGTAAACATGAATTTTATTACGCTAGCTAATTAGTAATTCTAGTTTTAACAATCTTGAATTTTATGAACGTATACCAGATGCAGTTTATGAATTAACGCGCGCCCCTTTAAAAAAATTGCGCGCTGTAAATTTGTTTCGGATATTAAGTATTAGGTATTTCTTCATTCTTGCGTTATTGATATTAGTTTTGAATATAAAAACTACTAGGATAAATAAGTTCTCGATCTAACTAGGAAATATAGTGAAGGCAGTATTTTAACAACAGTAAGTACCCAAATTTAGCTCGATAGAAAAAAAATCACGAACATAGGTCTAAAATACACAAAAATAAACTTAAAATATTCGTAACAAATTATGCACAGAAGCTATAGTTTTTCTAGAGAAATAAACAGTTCAATTTTTTTTTTATAAGAATTAAATTGCTTCTAAAAATCGGCAATATCATGTTCGAGGGAAATCAGTGAATACATTTTTATTTATTTACACGGCCAAAAAATTAAAATTAAAAAAAAAGATATCCGCGCTTCCGAGCACGCACTTCCATCTCGCTCACGCTTATGCTCAGTGAGAGGGAGAGAAGACCATGAACCTACGGCGCCTTAAAACAAGCAGTAGGTAGGTACAGTAACGAACGCCTAATTAAGTTTTCTTCCTGAATAATGACGAGACGAATAGGTACGTCACGTAAAAAACATGCAAGTCTATAATATGTACTCGGCCGGCAACCCCTTACTTCCCTGCCTCTGTAGTAATGTACTATTGTTGCATCTCTTTCCTTGCGGAAGACAAGCTGGGCTGATGACCTGGTACTTAAAGGTCACGGGAGTCCGTTGGGTGCTGGTCGCGCAGAACCGGTCATTGACACACTTTTTGGGGGAGGTCTATGATCAGCAGTGGACGTCTTGTGGCTGATACCTCCTTCTTTCCTTGGTTTAAAAAAGGCTTCTTTCAAAAAAAAAAGATTCGATTTATTACTGCCGATTTTTCTTGCGCTACCATCAATTACCTGTTAAGACGGTACCAATGCGCCTGAATACGGCAGGTTTATCTTGTGTAGTTTAGGAGTTTCCATGGCTACCTTCTGTGTCCATCATCAGTTCATTGCGTTGGGAAGAAATAATGCCTATCTATGACCATTCTGGAGGTTCATTCTTATTGTACTTCTAGAGATCGTACTAACAAGTAACTAGTGAGTTTTTCGGAACTTATGTACGGAAGATTTACCGTTAGCTTTTCGGTGAAGGAAAACATCGTGAGGAAACCGGTCTAATCCCAATAAGGTCTAGTTTTCCCTCTGGGTTGGAAGGTCAGATGGCAGTCGCTTTCGTAAAACTAGTGCCTATGCCAAATCTTGGGTTTAGGTGTCAAAGCGGACCCCGGGCTCCTTTAGGGGCACTACTGGGAATAACGCTAGGAGGATGATGAAAGATCGTACTAACAAATATCATATTTCTCTTCGTATCCTCATTGCTATAACGCAAGTGACGGCTGTGGGCGCTCTTCACAATCAGTCTCCAAGCTGCTCGGTCGTGGGCTTGATGCATGCTGGCCTGAAGTGTGGCTCTAGTCACCGATGATACCGTGTCCACCCAACGCATAAGCGACCGTCCTCTACTCCTGTTCCCTGCCATGCGGCCATATTTTTTTTTTTTATTATTATTTATTCATGAGCAACATACATCGCATTTGAAATTAACATTTACACATTGGAATTTCACAGTCATATAAATAGCTATTTACTACAATATTAAAATTAATTCTTTTACATGTCAAATTTACTAAGAAATAATGTCATTGCGTTAACTACGAGTATAGGGAATTTAAAAAAGAGATACAAAATATTAAATGTCAAGTCACCTTAGAAAATAAATAATGTTAATAATAATGTCAACAGTTCTAGATAATTACCATTTCTTTTCCTTAAATTCCTCTATTGAATAAAAACACCTTTTTAGTAAAAAAGTCTTCAACATAGTTTTAAACACATTTACATTTAAAATTTCCTTTAATTTAACGGGAGTCCTATAGCCTGATAACCAGCAGAGTTCTTAACAAATTTCATTTTGGTTACAATTTTCCGAGGCAAGTCTTTTCTCCGTGTGGCTAACCGCCGTTCCCTGTCTTCTGCGGTTTCTATTTCAAAGATTGACTTTATGAGGTCTACCAGAACAACCAGGATATATAGACTGGGAACAGTGAGAATCTCATATTCCACGAAGTAGTTTTTAGTCTGTGGGATTCTAGCGATGGCTCTAATGGCCCGTTTTTGTGCGACAAAAGCTGTGTGTATATTGTATTTATAACTGTTTCCCCAAAACTTAATGCTATACCGTAGTTTGGATTCAACTAATGCGTGGTATACCATTCTGAGTTGGGGCAGTTTTATCTCCTCTCTCAGACTTCTGAGCGCATAGCAAGCGGAACTTACAGAGTTAGCTATAGATTGTACTTCGTTCTTCCAATTTATGTTACATTAATATCAGTTAAAGCCAATACTACCTCTTTATAATACTGTACCTATAAAAGTTTCTATACTCCAGCATGGCAGAGAACAATTCTATTGATCTGTGTTCCGGCAGTGTTTGTCGACGTTTAGATAAAATTTTCCACGTCAGTGGACACCAGAAAATGCTGCCGCTGAACATAAACTGCTAAAGCAGTAATACCTCTCTGTTTACAAATGCCTTTTTAGTGTATCGTGCTAAATTAGCAAATGGGACATGATGTTTGCAGAGATGAACAGTTAATAATACCTATATGTAGTTTGGCTGAGATACAGGCTGCCAGGCTAACGAGGTCACAGGTCACTGATCGAATGGCTATCAGATATGGTGGTTTGTTGTGAAAATATCAGATAACGAGTCACTGATCAGCAAGCGCCAGGACCATGAGGGGGTAGGACGGTGGGACAGACTCCTAAATAAAAGCTGGTAAGTAAATATTGGTCTGATGACAACTCTGTAACATGGGGAGTCAATGCCGCCAGATAAGAGATATACTTCAAATGCGTTCTATTTCACAATTAATCGCCGGAGAACTCTCGGCAGAAAAGCCAGTGTCTACAGATTTGTAAAGTAGCTGGACGGACTACATTAGGAAGAATCTAAATGTAATAGTTTGTATGGAAAAAAATATAGCTGAGTTGCCATAACGCTCGTTCGAAAAGTTACGCGATTACTCCTAGTACACTAATCCAATCAGTCTTGTTTTAGGAAGATCAAAACCTTTGTATTTTTTTCATTTATTGCATACATAAAAAAATAACCTAAAACTACCACAAAACATCGCCAAACTGCGGAGCAGTTTGTTGGCGAAGTGGTTAATTACACTAATTCTTTGCTTTATCTGCCGTAAGTACATTCTGTTATGCTAAAACTGGGGGTAAACTTTAACTAAACACATTATTTCAAAGTATCTGGTTTTGTTACAATGGTTCTAAATCAACAATGACTTGCTGACACACCTTAAACAAATTTTAACTGAAAATGCACTGTATAATATAAAATAGTACTATGACATCAAATTTAAATTATAGAATATTAGTGAATGCAATTGTATCTTTGAATTAAAATTATAAAACTCACACTGTTACTAATCTCAAATTGACAAAATTGTAAACCTAAACCTAGTTATAAGACATATTCTAGTGCATATTGTATTGTATGTCAATGGAATAAATGATTTTGACTTTGACTTTGACTTTGTTTATATTATTTCTTTCTTATGTGATCTTTTGAAAAAGAAGTTGTGTTACTGCTTCAACGTATTTATATCTTGTGACTCGCAAAGGCGGAAAATACGTTGTTTGTGTTTGTCGAATATTCCCGCTTTCACAGAAACTTGTCTCTACTGTACCTCGTATCACCCTTGACGTTCGTTTTAACCCCCGACGGTAACGTGGGGTGTTGAAGTTTAACGTGTGTATCTGTGTGTATGTCTATCGTATCGTAGCTCCCAAACGGATGAATTATCTCAGTCTTCTCTATCGAGCTGGTTCTTAGGTATGATTAATGTAATGTTTTATAATAATAACGACTAAGAAAAGTTGAAAAACCCCGATATTTTCATTTCAAAGTTCAATATCTCAAAACCGGCTTCACCGCTTTTGTTGAAACGTAGCTATCCATGCTCGTCACGTCAGCTTTTGACAAACATTAAAATTAGTTTATTTGTTTAGGAGGTACGATGCTACAGACAGACACACAGACAAGTCAAGCTTATAACATAACACCGAGGGCTTTGACGGCGGGGGTTAAGGGGCTACCCGAGGTTTTCATCGATTTTTGACGAGTTTTGAATCGTATCTCCTACTTTTGCACTACAGATAGAATTATAAGACAAACGGCTATCGGATCTTCAATCTTTTATCTCCATTTTGTCTACCGGATTTTGAAAGAAATGAATACTTAATTTTGTATGATTTTTTTAAACATTGTAAAAAACACTTATTTCGTTTCTCTATTGACGTGAAAGATCTAACATAATACGAAATCTGCATATTTGGGTTCGTCTCTGACGTCTCTAAAAACGTGTCTAGGGTTTTCATTTTAAACTAATTAACACAAAAGTTATGCCAAATATCTCTAAAACAATGAACTTTGAAGTAAATATGGGATACTATATTGCTTAAAGCCGTTGTTGTTAATATAATAAGCTACACTGAGAAAATGAAATGGCTAGAAATAAATAAGTTTTTGCTGTCTTCAACCGAGTGACTTTGCTCGGAGGGAGCCTGCAAAGTTCGTTGTTAAAATCTAAGAAGTCAACTCGGTTAACGTAAGTTGGTAAAATTATGCAATTAAATTTGTTAAAAATAAATAACACGCGTTTGGTAAGTTCTAACCTATTGACTCAGTAAACTTAGCAAACCTAACTCGTTTATGTGAATCGTGTGGCTCGGGTACTTATTCGATAAATATAACAGGTTAACTTGGTTAAGATGTAACCCATCTACTTGGTAATTATAGCCAACTAAAATTGATAAAAGAAGCTAAGTAAATGAGTATTATCAATCGTGTCTGTTATGTAGATGTAACCCATCTACTTGGTAATTATAGCCAACTGAAATTAGTAAAAGGAGCTAAGTAACTGAGTATTATCAATCGTGTCTGTATAGGTAGAGGTAACCCGTCTACTTTGTAATTATAGCCTAACTAAAATTGGTAAAATGTGCTAAGTAACTTAGTATTGTCAATCGTGTCTGTTAAGTAGATGTAACCCATCTACTTGGTAATTATAGCCAACTAAAATTGGTAAAATAAGCTAAGTAACTGAGTGTTGTCAATCGTGTCTGTTAGGTAGAATTAACCCATCTACTTGGTAATTATAGCCAACTAAAATTGGTAAAAGGAGCTAAGTAACTGAGTATTGTTAATCGTGTCTGTTAGGTAGAAGTAACCCATCTACTTGGTAATTATAGCCAACTAAAATTGGTAAAAGAAGCCAAGTAACTGAGTATTGTCAATCTTGTCTGTTAGGTAGATGTAACCATCTACTTGGTAATTATAGCCAAATAAAATTGGTAAAAGGAGCTAAGTAACTGAGTATTGCCAATCGTGTCTGTTAGGTAGAAGTAACCCATCTACTTGGTAATTATAGCCAACTAAAATTGGTAAAAGGAGATAAGTAACTGAGTATTGTTAATCGTGTCTGTTAGGTAGAAGTAACCCATCTACTTGGTAATTATAGCCAACTAAAATTGGTAAAAGGAGCCAAGTAACTGAGTATTGTCAATCTTGTCTGTTAGGTAGATGTAACCATCTACTTGGTAATTATAGCCAACTAAAATTGGTAAAAGGAGCTAAGTAACTGAGTATTGTCAATCGTGTTTTAGGTAAATGCAACCCATCTACTTGGTAATTATAGCCAACTAAAATTAATATACGGAGCCAAGTAACCGAGTATTGTCAATCGTGTTTTTAGGTAGATGCAACCTATCTACTTGGTAATTATAGACGACTAAAATTGATATAAAGAGCCGAGTAACTTGAAATAACCAATCGTGTTTCCACGATTTGGGTTGTATCAAATCAGCTATAATTACCAAGTAGATAGGTTGTATCTACCTAAAAACACGATTCACAACAAAGCAGATTGGTTGTGTAACCCAAAAATACAACTGGCTATACTCAATAAAAAAAAAACACTTGTATACATAGAAAAAAAGTTTAATTTTGGCTTAATATACTAAAAATTAAATATTATTTGGGTCATAATCATAGATGTATGAATATAATATTAGAATGAACTTTGCGAAGGCAAAACTGTGATTCAACGATGTGCACATTTGGCACGCACACTTCACTTATCGGGTTTGAGCCAATCATCGCTTAATGTGAATGAATGTGTATGTGACGCGCGTAAACACGAGGAATGTGCACACCATGAAATACCTCCGTTTCGTCTTCGCGGCGAGGCATCCGCTTATTACTGTATAGATCTTAAGAGTAGAAAAATGCATACGAGCAGTAGACTCCATACGACGTCGCGTGCCTCGTACCGCGTTTGCGTATTTTTGCATTAGCTTTGTGCGTATGAAAATTGCCACTTTTACTGCTTTACGTTTCTATTTAAACTTGTACCCCCGACTTCCATTTTAGATGTTTTTGTTTTTTTTTCAATATTATTTCCACTCAGAATCACGAGCTCTTTCGATCCTTACCTAATACTAGAAAAAAAGTTTCCTCAAAAAGTGTACATTTGTTGTTTGTCCGTTTTGTTACGGTAATAGAATGGACCAAAAAAATTAGGACATTTTTTCTCACTAAAAATGGAAAAAGCTCGTGATTCTGAGTAGTAACAATATATATTTTTTAAATTCTAACACGACATTTTTCACCTTCGTAGGTGACGTAAACTTTGACCTGCCCGCTTAAACACTAAAAAACGGGCACATAAGTACAAAAATAGCATAATAAAAGGCTTTTTAGTGTTCCGTACCAACATTGGTCCAACGGAACACTTCTGCGATCACTCGGAGGCTGTCCGTCTGTCACAGCCAGTTTTTATACGGCGCTCTCTGTAACTCGTATCCAGAGTTAGGAAGGGACACCAGTTTGGAAAATTATTTTTTGATTCAAGCATATTGTTTAAAAATATGATCGAGAAGGCATGAAGAAACGTCAATAAATGTGTCATAAAAAGTATAAGGTAAACCATAAAGCCGCAATCTCATGAAACACGCGTCCGTAGCAGTTAGTTTATCCTCTCTAATTCTGAAGCTTCCTGAGGTTCAAAAAATGAAATATAGATGGCGTCCTTAAATTAAAATATGCCTAAAATGGTGTTATTATAGGTACTTTTGTTATTTTTGTGTCTGTCATAGCGGTCAGGCAAGAACTATATTACGTTTCGAAGTTACATAATAGCAGTAAGGTGGCAATTTACATACGCACAAAGCTAATACTAATAGTACATTACTTACCACGGGCTGTAAAAGAAAGAAAGCCCGAAATGGCAGGTATTTGTGACCCGAGCCGCAGGCGAGGGTTGTAAATATGCGATAGAGGGCTTTCTTTTTTACTGCCCGTGGTGAGTACACAATTTCACGTCTTCAACTGGCCGTAATGCGAGTTTTACCGTACGCGTAGCGTTAACTCACATTATGGCCAGGTGTGACGTAAACATATTTAAAAATAGATGCCGCGCTTAAGGCACGAGGCGTTGAATGGAGTCTAACTCTCTTTGTATTTTTGATTCTCTGCTATACTAGTAGCACAACGATATTATTCATTTATTATTGCCATTATAGTTATTGTTTATGTCAGTAATAAGTAATTGTATCCTATACACATTCATAATGGACTTCTCAGGACTACATATTGCTCACCATTAAATAACATGCACAAAGCATTTGGGATGGGCGAAAGCAACGAATTACAAAATATAGTGCAGTATTTATCTGACGGCTCCACATGATATGCAAATTAGTGTTCGTCAAAATCGATTGTCTTGAGCACATTGCCGGAAAAAAATAATTGATCACCATAGACATAAACATTTTCTAAAACTAAGAACATGTAAAGATATCCATCTTCAGCTGAATCATACACAAGAATACTTCCTTTGCTGTAATGTATAGAGCACATTGTTGCCCAGGATACTTTAACCAAGGGTTTGGAACGATCCAATGTTAAACGGCTTTGAATACACTCAATTTCTGATACTAAAATCGGTTTGGTTATTAACAATATCAATAAATACTTAAGTAGCCGTAACTCTTAAATATATAATGTGGACGTGGATTAGACAAACAGACATAGGTAGTATCTATGATTTATAATATTTATCAAAACAAAAATCACATTCTTCAGCAGGGAAATGATCATAAATACTATATTCTAAACAATTTTTGCACCAAACAAAATATGAGTACAGTAACATTTTCACATGTTCTTGGTACAGTATATTAAAATGTGCTGGCTGATATTCATTACAAACCGAGATAAACCCACAATTATAATAATTTTCAGATAATATAAAATGTGTGTTTGTCCAAGGCCAGTTTGACTCCTTTAGTAACAGGAAATCACTTTTAGTTAGATATTTATCAATATCTAGAATCACAGGCATTGTTTTAGCTACCTATTGAAGAAAAAAACTCAACAGTCAATGCCTAACTCTCCCAAAAGCGTTAAAGCCGAGGTCGAGTTGCTATCAAACTTAGTACTAAATTTAAACAGCGCTGCTTGAATAAACATCCAAGTGCTGTGGCACTCAACGGGGTACTGAGCGTTGACGACCCAGGTGATTTTAAAACATAAACTTACTGCTGTGAGTATGTTTGACACAGTATAATATATTTCATTTATTACTATGAAATATGTTTTTATCTTTTCTAAAGACTCGCCTACAATAATAATAAACGGCTGCACAGTAAGTCCCAACTCTTGAAACTTCTTTTGTTTAGTTTTTACGGCATTACGAATTTCAGAATCGCACGTTACATGGAGAATGAATCCGGCCCTTGATTCCGCCTTTGAAGGACGCCAGATCTTTTTTGTAGTATTCCTTAGTCTGACGCTAGTGACGGCCAGCAGAGACGGTATCAACAAGAAACAGGCAGTGTTTGATGTGTCCTCCGAACCTGAAATGTATGAATAAATTAAAAGTATCACTGTCACATAGAGCAAAACATTCGCGATTCCAAAGTTATTTATTCTACAGTGTGTTTGTTTAGTGGTTTTGGTCGCTGTGGTGGAGCTGTTAACCACGTAGTGTCATTGTGCCTGTTTCCGTCCACTTGTCCAGCAAATAATATGTATATTTCATTTTTAGTTTGCTACTTGAAAAATATCATTATTATGTAGATATATAGATATATTGTTTAGATGTTAAGGATTGCAATAAGTCCAAATTTGTGCTGCAATGTAGGTAATAATTCAAATTTCGTCAAGTGGACGAAAACTGGACAAGTGGACGGAAACAGGCACAATGACCCTATAGAACATTGGACGCCGCGCCGGGCACATGCCACCGATTTTAGTATGCAAATTACGAGCGTGGCGTTCAATGTCTTAACAATAAAGTCGCGTCAAGATCACATTGAACACCTCACCCGCTTAGCAACTTCTGCTGCTGACTGTACTATAAATTTCATCGACTTATCAGCCCAATACCGTCTTTGTTTTCTCCACCGTTTTTAAACGGCAGCCGTAAAGTTTGAATGTACTTGACGTTGACGCCCACAAAGAAGTTTCTTCAAAACATATTATTTGAGCCCAATCACTAGTGGTCTATTAGTCGCTGACGAAGAGTTCCACTATCCACCTTCTGCCTACATCATCAGATTATCTCAATGGTACCAAACTTTTCTATTGTCATTTGCAAAATATATAATTGTACATACATACACACATATATGTGTGTAAGTTTCATCTTGCTAGAGTTAAAGTAGTAGGTAAAAACTTCAATGGCGATTTCTGGGATAAAATAGTAGATTATACACCGAAGGGATAAAGCACTGTTTTAAGTCTCGGGCGCGATATTGAATCCTGAGTAAATGAGGGACTCCAGATTTAACTCCCGAGGGTAGCGAGGGTGCTACGAATTAAGAGTCCTGAGTGCAGCGAGGGATTCAAGCTCACCCAAGACGAAAACAATGCAATATACCAAATTGCATCTAAACAGTTCAGCATTTTAAGCGTGATTACCTATTCACGCTTAAAATGCTGAACTGTTTAGATGCAATTTGGTATATTACACTCAGACAAACTTTCGCATTTATAACAATAGGTATATTAATAATGTATGGATTTACTTCGTTGCAAGTGAAATCTATAAGTGTGTTAAAAACAGTTTAGTTGGCACAAAAAAGACTGAAATACTATTAATATTAAAGTTATTTTATTACCTTGCTCCAAAGATATGAGAAGCTCCAAATTTTTGTCCTTGCTGCTGTTCTTGCGTGTCTTAGCAAACGCAAAAATTTTCGGCTTTAAAGTGGGGAATGTTTCTGTGATATCTGTATATTTTCCCGTGTATAGGTGTTCAAAATCGTTTTGTAGCTGGAACACAAAGAATTATTATTTGAAATGAAACGCCTTAAAACGCTCAAGACACAATGCACCAAATAGGACGAGATAATGTAAAAGACCCCAAATCATTGGTGTGTAATATTGGCACTGTTCCCCCATTTTCGCAAGATCGCATAATTAGATCCATACCTAATGACAATTGATCTAACTTTGAAGTCCTTACAAGTTATAATTCCTTCACATAAAATATGAGTTATTCAAATCCAACCAAATCATAGAGAAATATAGATGTCGGATAGCATACATATTGAAAGATCCCCATAAATTGCGAACCTTCTCCTTTCTCAAGTCAGTTAGTAACTATAATTATATTAAGCATATGATACCAATAAATTTGTAACAATTAAACTTACCAGAAGGTATCCTTTGGGTTTTTTTAGTGCCACATACTCATTGAAATACTGCCCTATGGTCAACTCTTTTGACCGTAGCAGCCTTGCCTTTGTAGTTTCAAACCACTTTTGTTCCACGGCTGACCAGGGCTCGGAAGAATTTTGCAACCACAAAAGCTTTTCTTGTGCGTTTTCTTCGTTCGTTATTCCGTCCGGCAGACGAAGGCAAGGTGATGGCGAGGAGTCTGTAGATCTAGAAAGTCGCCGACGCTTTTCTACTATTATACCAGTCTCCCTGTATTTCCTTGTTAAATTATGCACTTGATCTGGTAGTTTACCGGCCAATCGTGTCGTTATCCCCCTTGTTGATTCCACCAGCTTTGTGTGATAATAGACCGTTGTTTTTTCAAGAGGAAATAAGTCTACAATAGAGTGTGCCCAAGTAGCATAGACAGATGATCGTACCGTTAAATTGGGGTCTTGCCGCAATATAGCAGTGCCTATAATCCTGGCTAAGTTGGACCGGGTTGCATTATTCAATGGAATTGTCTTGTCCAGGTTCAATAATCCTTTGCCTTCAAGAGATTCACTTAGAAGTAGCCGCAAGTTCTAAAAAAAATAACAAAGCACATTACATACACACACACACACACACACACGCCAACACCCACAGCTTTAAAATATTCTGGTATGTTGTATTAAACCCAAGTAGGACAATATAATTACAAACATAAATTAAATATAAGCATGAGCATACACCAATATAGAACTTATATTTTAAGTTAACTTGGAACATTTACATTAACCTCCAATATATGTTATTAAAGCTATATTTGTGCCAGTCCTAACGAGTAGTGAAAAATGCATGTAAATAATTTTTCACCGCACCAGCTCGGAAAGTTGTACTTCAAAAACTGATAAGAAAGTTGCATTTTATCCACATGTGTGGCAAAGTAATATGATGCAAATTTTGAGTTGTTTGCTCATGTTGGCCGATATAATTGACTAAAACTATGATTTTGAATGATAATATTTAATAACGTTGTTTCGTCCAGGTCTAGTTTTCTAGAAACTTGAGTTAACCTACATTGCAGCACAAATTTGGATCCTTTGAATTTGAAAATTTATTGCAATCTTTAATATCTAAACAATCTACATAAAAAAAATATTTTGCAAGTAGCAAACTAAATATGAAATATATTATTTGCTATATATTGTTTTGTATATTATTTGTTCAAGTGGACGAAAACTAGAACATGGACGGAAACAAGCACAATGACCCTACCTACGCTTGAGATTCAACTTTTCGAACCACTCGCTACGCTCATGGTTCAATTTTGTAATCTTTCGCTTACTCGGATATCAATATTAGGACGAGTTGATGGACTGACCTTGATTACGTGGCAGAGGGGGTGCTGCCTTTTCGGGTCGTATCTAGTTCAGCAGGTCTCTTTTACAGTTCAGCGGGGAAACGCAGCAGGAATAATGGAGACATTTGAGCCGGGTACGATCCAGGATGGGATATTTAGATTTATTTTAACATTATTCGTTTATTTTTAGATTTATTAATTTAATAATTTAGTAGTATGTAGTTTAACTAGTAGAAATATTGTTTTATAATTAATTGTTTATTTATTTTTTACTTTATAGGTACTTAGTGGTTGTATTATTTTGACATTTTAATTTCGGTCTTTTTGATTTGAGCTTTCATGCAGCAGGAATAATGGGGACATTTGAGCCAGGTATGATCAAGAGTGGGTTATATTAGATATATTTTTTGTAATTTTTTGATTGGGATAAGTACTTTAACTTGTTTATGTTTAGATTTATTAATTGATAATTTAGTAGTATGTTGAAATATAATATTTCTTCGTTTTTAAGTATAATTCATAAATGGTCGTATTATTTTTGAAATGTTCAATGCTGTATTTTGACTTGTGTAATTAAAAATAAATTAACTACTTGTAAAATAAATAACTAAATCAATGTTTTGTTACAAGCAAGCATAAAAAAAGATACTACTTAACACAAATTTCTAAAGACTCTCCGGGTATGGAAATGGTCACAGGCTGTGACTTTACAGGCAAGGGATTATTATGCATTTGCAGTAAGGTAGGTGTAGTGTTAGTAATTTGATCATCGAGGGTAAAGCTCAGATCCCCTATTGAAAAGTCATCACCAATCTGTAAGCAAACCACACATAACATACCAATAAGCATATACATATAGAGCTAATAATTCTGCATAAATTCATCAAATTCAAATTCATTAAAAAAAATCTGCATACATTAATCTGCACACATTCATCAATTTTTTATATAACTTACAATTGACTTATTTGCATTTGGATGCATACTTTCTTTGTAGACTTCCAAGTTTTTGGAAAATATGGCTCGAGGTCCAATCAAAGGAATGAGGTCCTTTATCATGGACTCATCAAGTAAAGGAAGTGACATTGATGTAATGGAATTATCTGTAATGTAAACATGTGGCCGTTAGACTTATTTCTTTCTTTCTTTATAAATACTATGGGACATTTTTACACAAATTGACTAAACCCCACGGTAAGCTCAAGAAGGGTTGTGTTGTGGGTACTCAGACAATGATATACAGGGAGGAACATTTCCTTGGACTAAGCTGAAAGGACAGTGTTATATAAGTGACGTACAAACGATCTATTATAAATGTTAAGCTGGATTTAAAAAAAAAAAATAAACATAAAAATCGAAATATTTTATCTTAGTGACAACCCTAATACTATACATAGTTATTATTTTCATTTGAAATTGACACATGTCACAAGTCACAAGAATCTTGCTGACTTCATTGAATCTGCTGGATAGGGTTGAAACATACAGTTTTTTTCACCAAAGTTTAACAAGTTGTATCTCGGTAACCGTTAGAAATATTAATATGGTTACTAGGTGAGAAGTAAAGCACTAAACCTGATCTATATCCCATTTGCTTAAAAGTCCATCGATCTGTTCCACCCAGTATATACTATACTTATAAATACTTAAATATATAAAAAACACCCATGACTCAGGAACAAATATATGTGCTTATCACACAAATAAATGCCCTTACCGGGATTCGAACCCAGGACCATCGGCTTAGCAGGCAGAGTTACCACCCACTAGGCCAGACCGGTTGTCGACTAAAGCCTGGTTTTCAATGCAGGTGATTAGTGCGAGTGCAGGTGTGTAGTGCGAGTAGTGTCCAATTCACTAAACACTAAACACTCCTGTCCACACGTGTTTAGTGGCAGGCACGCTGCGAGAGAGGGGGAAGCACGGCGCGCGGGACGTGGCTACTCGCAGTCCACTCGCAAAAAAATAGAACACGCTTCTATTCACTTTCTACACAGCCAGCTAATCACTTGTACTAATCAGTCGCTGTCCACACCTAGTCACTAATCACCTGCACTCGCACTAATCAAAGTGAAAACCAGGCTTTACGTGTGCTCGCCACGATATTGCGCGACTGGCTTCAGGTAAGGCGACAACCATAGGTCCGATCGCTGTGTCTCGCTCCTACCTATGGTTGTCGCCTTAGCCGAAGCCAGTCGCGCAATGTCGTGGCCAGCGCGTAATGCTTAGCTTACTGCATACTATGTCAAAATAATGTGAGATGACTATGCCCTCAAATCGCTCGAGCATACATGGACATTTCGGATGCAAGCCACCCAGAGAAGCCGGCGGCGAATGAACGATGTTATATTCCATACATAGTGGCAGCGATAGACCTTCCCTTTCAAACGAATAAAAAAATCGAGGATATCTCGCACACACTTTATGTAAATTTAAAGATACGAAGCACTTAATGAAAGTCCCGTTAAGAGCAGTGAGGTGACAGTTTTCATGCGATGCGCTTGCTAATGCTAAAATACAAAAATAGCTCTAAAATACAACAATAACGAGTCTCGCCGTGTTGTATGGCAGACCTTTTAATGCAACTTAAATCAAATTGGAATTCCTTATACATACAATATAACATTACCTTGCACGAGCGTTTTTGCAATTTAATGATTATATGATGAAATAAAGTGCAAATCTACTTACCCTTAAACACTTCAATATAATCCTCTAAGTCCCACGCTGTGAGAAGCGTTTTAACTTCCTCGTCCATTCTAGTCACTCAATTTTAAATAACACCACGCTACGACGGCACATCCGCGCTCAACGAGTTCTACCAGAAAATGGCCGACTCACGATCTGGTCTGGGGCGACTTGTTTTGATCTAAATGGCGGGTAAGGCAAAAATAACCTATTTTATTATTTAATAGTAAATAAGATACTTGTTTAAAATTACGATCAGAGGCTTACCGGTTAACAGCCGAGCTGTGATTGTGTATTGGAAAGTAAGCAACTTATTTGTTTTTTAGTAATTGACACAGTTATTTTGTAACTACTCAACTTATCAAATTTTAACACAGTGTTGCAATATTTAAAAATAAATAATAAAGTTGTTTTGTTTATTTTCAACCGAATCAGTCAATGATCATATTTAACCGAGACACTTATTTAAAAACAAATTTGACAACTTTCATAGTTTTGATGAGCAGCACCACGATGTGAAAACGTTTGTTAAATGACGACGCCGTTTGTAAAAGGCGGATTCTTACAATTTGACTGCGACATCCACAGATCCACATTACCTGATTTGATCAGACAATTTAATAAGATTGGCGAAAAAAAATCCCGTCTGGACTGGCCTTAAACAAACTTTAAAGTAGTTTAAAGTGTTGCAAGGTTTAAACCTACATAATGCAGTTTCCAGGAAATAACAGTGTTAAATTAACTATTTATAATAACCATTACCTATTTGGTTCATAGATCATATTTATCGAAACACTTATTTGGAAATAAATATAATAACCTGTTGTTTGCAGCATTATAACTTAACAAGTATATACCTAGTGTTGCAATGTTTAAACCTTCATAATGCAGTTGCCAGGAAATAACAGTGTTAACTTGTCTATTTCTAACCAAATAGTCAAAGATCATATTTATCAAGACACTTATTTGGAAATAAATATAATAAACTGTTGTTTGCAGCATTATAACGTAACAAGTATTTACCTAGTGTTGCAATGTTTAAACCTACATAATGCAGTTGCCTGGAAATAACAGTGTTAACTTGTCTCGTTCTAACCAAAAGTCAAAAATCATATTTATCAAGACACTTATTTGGAAATAAATATAATAAACCGTTGTTTGCAGCATTATAACTTAACAAGTATTTACCTAGTGTTGCAATGTTTAAACCTACATAATGCAGTTGCCAGGAAATAACAGTGTTAACTTGTCTATTTCTAACCAAATGGTCATAGATCATATTTATCAAGACACTTATTTGGAAATAAATATAATAAACTGTTGTTTGCAGCATTATAACGTAACAACTATTTACCTAGTGTTGCAATGTTTAAACCTACATAATGCAGTTGCCAGGAAATAACAGTGTTAACTTGTCTATTTCTAACCAAATAGTCAAAGATCTTATTTATCAAGACACTTATTTGGAAATAAATATAATAAACTGTTGTTTGCAGCATTATAACGTAACAAGTATTTACCTAGTGTTGCAATGTTTAAACCTACATAATGCAGTTGCCAGGAAATAACAGTGTTAACTTGTCTATTTCCAACCAAAAGTCAAAAATCATATTTATCAAGACACTTATTTGGAAATAAATATAATAAACCGTTGTTTGCAGCATTATAACTTAACAAGTATTTACCTAGTGTTGCAATGTTTGAACCTACATAATGCAGTTGCCAGGAAATAACAGTGTTAACATAACTATTTCTAACCGAATCAGGTATAGATTATATTGACAAAGACACTTATTTGAAAACAAATTAGTACTTGCTTAAAACAACCAAGAACTTTTAGCAATAATTGCTTGTTTATCAATTACAAAGCTTTATTCCGCATTTTAAATATGTCTTGGTTGTATTTAACTAAATATATTTTAACGAAGCCAAATTGGTACTTTGCTAAAGCTTATTTTTTTCCGTGTACAAAAAACATTAGAAAACTAAGGGATTCCGATCGAAAGTCATTGGGGCGTGGGATCCGCTTAAAAAAATAATTCCTACACAATTAAATTAAAAAGAACGCTTTAGTATACAATTAGTATCATTTGATTAAAGTCTAACCCACACAATACAGGTAGATCACTTAAGGAAAATGTGCGAATATTGTAGAGAAAGGTTCTCAAGTGGCGACCACGTACCGGCAGGCGCAGCGTGGGTAGACCCCCACAAGTAGGACTGATGAAAAGAAAGAAAGAAAGAAAAACATTTATTCGTGACACACAAAAAAGGACAAATATTGATGACGTGGTAAAGGTCACGGCAGTCCGGTCATTATGGCATCTATTTCTATCTATTTTTTTATAAGTTGTTATGTCTATTTGTTTCATGTTTTACGGTGTGCAATAAAGAGTATTTGTATTGTATTGTATTGTATGGCGCCCTCTGGGGGAGGCCTTTGTCCAGCACTAGACGTCTTTCGGCTGATATAATGATGATTGTACAGAAGCACGAGGTCTTCCAACTAGTTTTATGCAATTCTGACTTAAATTGAAAAACTATAAGATAATAAAAATCACATTGAATTGCGACCAGGATATCAAAAAGATGAATTAAATGTAGGCCCTACTTGTGCACGGCAGTGGTACGTCCAAACATAGAACTATCCCAATAAATTGGCTTTAGGTTTAAACTGGTTACAGAGAATCGCAAACAACGCGCCGGGTGCTGAGGACACAGGAGTTTTAACACAGTAGGGGAATAGTACAATAATTATGCAGGTTTATTGACTACATATTGCGCGACCTCGAAGCAAATTCATGTGATGAGCTGGATATTTTCTTCTGAGTCTTGGATTATTTCTATGTATTTAGGTAGGTACTTATATCTTTTAGATGCGTCGTTGTCTAGCACCTATGACACAAGACATATTAGGTTCGGTACAATCGAATAGTTCGGTTTGTGTAAGAATGTCTCTATAAAATAAAAAAATAAGTACTTAATAATAAATATTTGCGGACAATTTTACACAAATCGACCTAGTACCAAACTTAGCAAAGCTTGTATTATGGGACGTACATAATCGACTCATATGCATACATTAATACTATTTAAGTATATAGAAAACATCCATGACTCAGGAACAAGTGATAATCTATTATTATGAAATGAATACATAACTGTAAAAGTATACCTACCTCTTCACAAGTGTGTAAGGAAAGTGGCTAAAAAAGAAGGGATTAGTTTAACTAAGATAAAAAAGAAAGTAAAGTCATTATATACTTACCTCTGACCTCTGTAGCCTAGTTGGTAGACCCTGCCTACGAAGCCGGAGGTTCCGGGTTTGGATCCCGGTAAGGGCATTTATGAACATTTGTTCCTGAGTCATGGATGTTTTCTATGTATTTAAGTATTTATTTATCTATATAAGTATGCATATCGTCCACTACCCATAGTACAAGCTTTGCTTAATTTGGGATGAGATTGATTTGTGATTGTCCCCAATTTTTTTATTTTATTTTATTTTATAGGTACTATTTTTAGTTCCAATTTAATTAAGGTTCAACAGTCAATTCAAGGTAAGGGAGTCAAAGCAAATTACCAATTTCCTTAACTTTGAATTGATAAAAGGATTATGCAAATATACTTCCATGCACCCTACTGCGACGCTCGCCCTGTGTTCACTCTCAATTAATTCCAACACTGCCTGGTTCGATTCCCGGCTCAGAACTCACTCGTTACCACAGTTTATTGTTGAACTTCCGCCGATTACTGTTCTATACCGATTTGCGTGAAGTTCCGCTTCTAGTTTCTTGTTGATGGTGATGGTGAAGCGATATGGCGTTTTACAACGACTCTTTTGTTCAATACTGCATTTAAATATAAAAAAAACACGACTGGTTATTATAATCTCACTTCTTCACTAAATAGAATGGTCATATAGAAAAATAATGTGCGAGTTACTGTAAAATGTGTAGATGTGGTTAGCCTAGTGAAGTGACGCTGCCTAAGAAGCTGAAGGTCCTGGGTTCGAATCCCGGTAAGAGCAAATATTTGTGTGATGAGCATGAATATTTGTTTTTGACTCGTGGATGTTGTCTATGTTTTTAAGTATTTATATGTTTTAAATATGTTGTCGCCTAGTTCACATAACACAAGCCTTAATGAGCCTAATACATTGAATTTTCCTCACTTCACACACTCGTTATTGGTCAAAAGGCGTCAGTATTCCCAGTTTAGACATGGTATCTGGTAGCTCTATCTACCTTTAATTCATGAGATCTAAGTCCCAACACTCAAAATGCATAATTCGTCGCAGAGTGGGCTCATCCATATTTACTCCGGCAGGTATCAAAAGTGAATTAATTCCCCACATTTGCATGCAAAATGGACTAAAAACATGCTTTTAGGCGCCGGCCGAAAGTTTCAGGTAATTAACGGGTTTCATGAAAGGAATTTTAGTCAGAATTAGAGTGGTCGGCGGCGTAAGTGAAACTTCAGAAATTTGGATGCCTGTTACAAATACATCTCAACAAACATGGTGAAGTTGGGATGGCCCGGACCCTATTTACATTTGACAACATATTTTACACACCCACTCACGCACACAAACATACACACAAATACACTCACCCATACACAAACGTAGAACTTAGTAATCTTTCTAACTGCATGTTGAATTTTTAGGCGGTCGTCACACTGCGCCGCATCAACGGACGGAGGTTCGAAGTTCGTTTTCGTTTCGCTGGCTGTAAAGCTAGAACATGCTAAGGTAGTCCATTTCGTGAGAAAGTCATGTGTTTTTGTATTTATTTCTTTTATTATCTCTGTTTGTCACGAATACATGTTTGAGTTTAAGTTTGAAAATAGGAGAAAAATATCGTTTTCAGTTATTTTTGCTATGTTGATGATTGTTTAATACATGAAGATCACAAAAAGAACGCTGTTAAACCACAGCAAAAAGCGACGTCACTAGTCTTTATTTCCCGCATGTAGAAACTTAAAAAAGGGCATTTTTGACCATTAAAAAGTGGCTGATTTGGCTATCAGTCTAATGCCTTATTATTGTCAGCTGCCGTGCTAGGACACTTAAGACAGTAATCCTGACGCAATATAATGCTCCGACATAAACTGTGCGAGTTATCTCGAACTCGAGACAACTCGAGAATTTTGGCTTCATTCGAGACGAGAAAAAAATGACTGGAACTCGAGAATTATCGAGTTCCGAACATAAAGCGCGGACTGAAGTCAATCGCGCAATTGGAGCGAGTTGCGCATGATTAAAAGACTGTCAAATTAGATTATCAATCTATAACTTGAATATCTAAGTACTTTTTTATGTCATTCATGCTTTAATATTCATAGATGCCTATTTTTCAAGACATTAAAAGTGTTGTTTCTGTTTCTGATACCATTAAGTTCATTTAGATTTAAAAAAAAATCTCAATCAGTATTAATAAATTTTACATTGTGTTTTTTGATGATTATTGTAATTGTATCCTAGATCATAGTCACATAATTTAAATTTAACTAATTCAATTTCTTTCTTGACTTTAGTCATGGCTAGGGAGTAGTAGTATCTACGAGTATAACTGATTAGGAATTTGTAACGAATGACGAATTAGCTCAATGAAAAATACCACCTTAGGACAAATTAATATAAATAACATTTTAATGTAACATTTTAACAATTGTTTGTGTTTGTGTGTTTTTTTTATTTTAATTGTTTTTTGCTTGCTCTTCATTTATTTTACGTATTTCAAATCTACATATATCTTTCTAGTAGTGCAATAAAAAATATTTAAGTACCTATATATATATTTTTTTTTATCAAAATTTTAAAGAGAGGAGAGAGAGAGACATTGGACTCGAGATTTCTTGAAACTCGAGAATCTAAATGGGCCGAGAAATGAGAAACCCTGTGACGTAATTTTAAGTGCGCCAGCTCGTGGATCACGTAACGCATTTTACGTTAGTCAGGTAGAATGCCACTTTTATTATGGAAAAATTACACATAGTTGAGTCGTCCTAATGTGCGTTCGAATAGTTACGTGATCACCCCTCTGAGGTCATATCTTAATATGCTAATTTTCAGTGTCAACTGACATTCATGTCAGTACAAATTATTTGCTGCGCTCTCTCTCGCTCTCTTATTTGCTAATGTAGGCATTATACAGTCAGCATCAGAAGTAGCTACGCAAAATAACTCGCTTAAAATGATACTTCTTAGGCGCTGGTCTGCAAAGGTCGCGTCCGGCGTTTGCTGAAAGCCGCGTCCTCTGGACGCGGCGTCCAGCGCAAACTGCGATGGTCACTAGGACGCGGCTTCCAGCGCAAACTGCGATCAGTTTCTCGCACGCACTAATTGAATGGTCGTGAATTGATTATGGATGAACAGACAAACTTTCTTCCCAACGTTTGTGTTTCCACACATTGTTTTTATAGTAATTCATCTTGCTCCTTTGTAAATTTCACCATCTTCGATGACAAAAACGCGACGTCTGTGACGCCAGAATGCTCTGAAATGACTGCATAGGCGGCGTACGACCTATGGACGCGCCGCGTCTGGCGTGTGAGAGTGACCACTTTAGTGCATTTCCATAGTAAGCATTCGTACGTCGCGTACAGCGTCACGCCGGACGCGACCTACGGCGTTTGTTGCAGACCACCGCCTTAACGAAACCACTTATTTTATAAAATATTTTAGTTTCGTGTCAATTTAACGTGCAAGTTACCACGATAAAATTTTTAATCGATATGATACAGAAAACAAATATAATGGAAAATAAACCATCACCGTCTGAAACCCAGGGCAAGACTCGAACTTGCGACCTCTGTATTGCCGGTACAGTGCTCTCACCTCTGAGCTACCCAGACATTGACTGATGTAGTGTATTTAGACATCCGCCACTGACGTTGCGTATTTTTTTTAAATTTTTTTTTTATTTAGAAACAGACGGTCATTTACAAAATAGATTTTAACAATGAAAGTTATTATATTAAACTAGACCTATAGTTTCCTTACTTAACGTAGCAGTACATTTACATATAAAAGTGAGAAAATATGATTATCTGCTTAGATATGAAGTAACCCCCTTTTATCCACTGACACGATCTTGGTAGCTGTTGTTAGCTGTCACTCTTATTTAAACATACAAATGGAGTTCAATCAAAAATATCAATCATGTGAGTGGCAATAAAGGGAGGTAGACGAGATGAAAAATACAGGCAAAGATACTTACTTATTGTACAAAATACTTATTAACTGGAACTTGAAATTTAACAAACAATGTAAGTATGTAACTATTAAAAATGTTACACTCCCCATTCCAGCCAGCTAAATTAATACACATGAATATTTATGCCAGTCAATGTCTGGGTAGCTCAGAGGTGAGAGCACAGTACCGACCGGCAATACAGAGGTCACAAGTTCGAGTCTTGCCCTGGGTTTCAGACGATGATGGTTTATTTTGTCATTATATTGGTTCTCTGTATCATATCGGTCAAAATTATCTAGACAGTTCTTATCCCCTTGACATTAGACTCGTGTGTAGGTCATTTTCAGCACTTGACCCGCTTAGCTACTTTTGTTGCTGCTGACTGTACATGACTGACTCCCGATTGGCGCGGAATGCGCGGAAGTGGGAAGCCATGAATCGAATGCTGAATCGAACAATAAAAATAATACACGCGGTACGCATAGTACGTATAATACTGGTACTGGGTAAGTAATACGAGCTATAACAACTTATCATATAACGGTCATAATATATACGCTCACTGTGTATATGCTTTGTTTAGTATAACGTTCATTGCACATAATGAACGAAAGGTATAATGTCAAAATATATATTTCCGTAAAGTATAACGTACTTTAGATATAATATCAATTGATATGTCGATTAAAGCGTATAATATTCATAACACCGAAGTAACTGAAAGGTTGAAATTAAATATTTTTTTGAAATCAACCACGCCAATTATTTTAGTCTAACCTAACCGCCAGTGTGTCGACGTCACCCCGCTTCGCGGGGTGTCTATTTCCGCTCTAAGGGACACAAGATAACCCTAACCTAACCTACAAATAATACCATTGTTAAGAGTATTTTTAGTTTTTTTACTGCGGGGGACTTCGCCTCCCAAGCCCCTTTTGTGATTGGCACCGCCCCCCTTCCCCCCTTTTTCTAGCTGCTCTAACCTAATTTTCTGTATTATAATCCTTATACAAAAATTTACTATGTGTTATGAACTTATGATCGTTATACGTTATGTATGTTATACGAAATGAAATTAAGCAATTTGAGTATTATAGAAAAAAGCGTTATATAATATGAATATTATGTCAATTGACCGTTATTCCTTATAAAAGTATTGGTTTTGTTGTTATAGCTAACGTTCATTATATCTTGTGAACATTATTAATATGAAATTATATATACTGTTGTTATATCTCGTGGGACGCACCCACTCGTACTACTGACAGTACCGTAAAGCAATTCGAATTCCTAGAAGTTAAACAAATGCTTGTTAAAATAACCGTCCACCATATTGTACTAGTTTCCCGTTTGAGCGTTTAAATGGCAAAGCGACAACTGTTAGCCTTGTTAAACAGGACGCAGAAGTTTGCCGTTCCCCGCCGTCGCTAAATGAAATCCTGCTGCGAGTTGGATTAGGAACTCTGAACGAATTAAAAGTGGGTGCAGCATAATTCCTTGTTTATATTATACTCTGCGACTTATCGACGTTAAATAGGAGTTTGTGATCTTATTAGAACGTCAAATGGGTTTTTTTGTTGGACGCATCCAACAAATATCCCTTGTCCTAATATATTTTATTTTGAGTAAAATCTGGACTCGATCCCAAACCAAGCAATAGTAATAAGTAATTTATTTATTTATTTATCTCAGGCAACGAGGCCCATATTTACAAAAACCTTACGGACTAACATCCATATAAATATATAAAACTTATAAGTAGCACAATATCACGTTAAGACGGCGACGCGCGGCGCGTGTTCGGGGTGTCAAATAACCGACCTCGAAATCGCTGGAAAACTACACCCTTCGGCCAGAACTCCTTCTTCATGAAAGTGAAAGCTTGTCAGTTGGCACTCTCACCACAAATGAATTGAAATTCACTTTGTGGCGAGACTCCAACCGCTCGACCCTCAGGGTGAAGTTGGTCTTCACAAGCAAGTAGGGTCATTTCACCGGCTAGCGACCACCTAATTTCATGTGCCAGTTGGCGACCACTTAGCTGAGTTGGTGAACTGAAAGGATATTTTCTCGGTTTTTTAGTAGATTTCTATTGTAAAACACCAAAAAAAAGCATGTACAACTAATTGTCTCAATAGGGTCTGTAGAATTAATGTTATATATCTTCAATAGAAAAAACCTTCTCCTTCAGGTGGTCGCTAACCAAAGGTGGTCGCGTAACCAGCGTAATGACCCTACTGGACGATCTCTTCGGCTTTCGTCAAGTAGTGCAGACAGGACACGTATAATAATGTCGTCGGGACTGCTGGCTTCAGTGAAACAGCTGACGCATTACCACACAGGTTGCGACAGGTAGACTTCTTCTTTCTGTCAACCAAAATGAAGCCGTTCTTGTCGCTGTTCATTCTACCAGTAGTCTTCTGCGGCGATAGAGGATCGGCCAGTCGTTTTGCAGCAGCCTTAGCAGCAACGACAGCATAAGCGCGACGAGGCTTCGACGCACTAGGCCATGACGTCACATCCACAGCTGGAGCAGAAGGTGGGGTGGCGAAACGCGGGCACGCGGTGCAGGGGGCGAGGCAGCCTGCTCGACGTCAGCGAATCGAAAATACGGCTTATTCCATATAACATTATCAATGGGAAATATTTTACTGGTTTTACTTATTTCGATCATTAACTGCTTATCGGATATAACAATACCTATTAATGTAATTCCATTCCAAAATGGTTTTCCTTAAACACAACTTACGCATGACGATTATCGTAAAATTTGTCTAATCTTCTATGGAATATTGTATAATTTATGATACTTATTAAATATTTAAAACTCGAATGCATGCAGTGGTAACACTGACAATTTAAAAGTCATGTAACTAAAACAGTATTACAAATAAATCTCTGCGTAAGAGACAAGGAAAGCCAAGGAAAATGATGACTGTGTGAGAAACGATGTTATATTGATTTTTATTAGATTATTGCGATTCTTACTGGATTGTTACCTGCGTTAATTTGCTCTGACTACAGAAAATATCATGTATATATCCAACTTTGTCGTTACATATCTTTTCTCGACATACAACCTAAGTATTCACACACTAAAGGAACCTAAACAACTTAGCATTCACGTACACCTCGTATGCAATGCAAACTTTACACGTACACACTGTGAATCCAGCCAGACCTTGGGCTTTCAGCTTGAGGTCCCTCAGGCGGGCTGTTGTCGATATATCCTGAGATATCACTAAGATCGATGTTGTTTGTGGCACAAGTCACAGGATGTGGTGGTTAACATGCTAGAATTTTAGATTGCGGCAGTCTCTTGGGACCAACTGAGATACAGGTGTGTTCAGTGGTCAAAGACATGCGCTCAAAAAATGTTTTTAGGGTTCGGCACTCAAAGGGAAGAAACGGAACCCTTTGTTGTCCTTTTGTCTGTCTTCGAAGACCTTTATCTCCAAAACGAGTTGAGGTATCTAATTGCTGCTAAAAAATCTAACTTCTAAGTTAACTTATGGGAATGAACATTTATAGGGTACCTACTTTCCGTTGACCTAGAACAATGAAATTTAGCAAGTAATATCGTCTTATACTACAGTACAAGTAAAGGGAACAATCTGAAAACTATACATTTGTACCTAATTTGTTACGGAACCCTCGGTAGGGGAGTTCAACTCGCACTTGTCCGGTTTTTTATACCACGACAAACAAACAAACCTTGTATGTTGGGGCAAACGAGGAAGCTGCTCGATAATAAGCAGACAACGTAGTCTATGGATGCTTGCGACTCAAAAGGAGCGCTGTTACCCATTGTATTCCCCAAGTTGTAAAAATCGGCAAAAAGCTCATAGCAAATTGCCTATAATTTTCCTAGAATGGTCGCTAGCGTAAAAAAAGACCGGGTTGCACTCCGGGACTGCCGGCAGAAGTGAAAACTCAATGACATTGTAACAGTTTTTCGATCAGGTAACGTGTCCGTCTTACGAATTTTCAATCTGTCGAATCTCTTACGGTCACGTGACATCTTACGGTCACGTGACCTGTGGCGAGTTTAACATTTTTTCCCCATCACATAAAGTGCACAGCGCCGCTAAAGAAGTTTTCACTTCAAAAACTCCTGTTTATTTTGTGAGCTTTTATTTTACTCAGAGGTCGGAATTTTCGTAGCACTTTTGAGCTGTCATAGGGACTTCTCGTTTATCGACTTCGGATTATACATATGTATATCGATAAATACAGAATACAATATATGTATGTAAAATATGATTAGTTGATTACGAGTGATGGGTAAACAACATGCAGTCTTATCGCGATTGGGCGATCTCATTTCTAGGAAATTATAAACAGAAGTTAAAATAATAATATTTTATAGTTGCATATGGAATTAATAAATGTTAAAACATTGAACTGAACTGATTCAATTTAAAATGGTTAACTATAAACTTTTCATTGTTTTCATTGCAAATTTCTATTTAACAATTTCAGCCACCCAAAAGTTGTCTAAAAGAGATCGCTCTTTGGCGGTAAGACTGCCTGTTGTTTACCTCTACTTTTAATCTTGTTTCATATGTTATGTTCTATAATTTATCAATATCATTATGAATATCGGTAGTCGATAAACGAGAAGTCCCTATGACTGCTCAAAAGTGCCACGAAAATTCCGACCTCTGTATAATTATTCACTAGAATGCACATCACAAGAGGCGAGTTGCACCAACTTACGATTACAGACCGATCAACGTTAAATATGGCGCCTGCAGCTGTCACTCCATACAAACTTGTCAAACTGTACATGCTTTCCGATTTCAACGAACACCGGTTCCGACTACAGACAGTTTTTATTTACGGAGTATAACTGCACTTACGCATCCCCCCAGCCAGGGAAGCTATAATGGCGGTATGTGGGACTCACATCACATCCTCCAGCCTCTATTTAAAGAGAAGGTAGAGGGAGTCTACCCACTAAAACCACTCCAGCGTTTCCGCCTTTGCCGTTAATGGGATCACGAACATGACCACGACGCCCCCAGATTCCGAATCTGGGGTGTGAGTGGTGTCGAACTACTGGGAGTTTTATCGCTGGTTCGCTAAAACCTAGCCTAGCTGAGAAGAGTCCAGCAAGAAACTCAGCTAGGCCCGACTTGGGTCGGACTGACTCTACCCGGTATGCGGCGGTACCGGGACGAATAGGGACTGTATATGTCAAAACGGTTTGGTGCATCCTTAATCGCTTATATCTTTCCGCTTGCTCCGCCACCCAACTCCCATTTGTCCCGATATTCGCCGGTCGCCGCTTTGTCGCCGCTGACTAATGCCCGTATTGGCTACACTAAGCGATATAGCGTTCATCTTCGGTTGCATGCTCGACAAATTTATGTTTGTTTACAACGGAGCTCTGCCGCTTCAGTTTTTTGGCCGGTCTGCAAGTTTTAAGTTGACTTGTAGTAAAGTACGAGTAACTTAACTTGAATTAATATGCTAAATTCGCGAGTTTCGCTATGGTACAAATCCTTTTTCTAGAACCAATTCAATTCTCTTTGTAGTAGGCACAAAGAGAAGAAAAAGCCATAGTCTTTCATTTTTAAGTGCAACCTAATTGTTTACGTTGTACGTAGTATGCTGCAACTACTAACACAATAATGTTAATACCGATAAACCTTTCGTTTTAATTTGAACTTTGCTAGTTTAACAATAGAATCACTGTTCGAGTAAAGTATTTAATAACAGCCTTTTCATTTCGAAGCGTTAGTGGCACGCGGCTAAACAATGGTATTGTTGTACTGGTGGGTCTTAAGATAGACTTTCCAGAAACAGGATTTGAACTTTAATTTTTGCGTGACACAATCAGTCGTACTCGCCAGACGTAGACGGTCAATTCATACAAAGTCAATCAGAGAACGTCATATACTGAAATCGTATTCTACGACTGTAACTATATAACTAAGGACTCGGTCCAGACAGCAGCGGGCGCAGCATGTTGCCTTTTTATCCCTTATCGTAGTCGATAAATTATCCGTCACTCTCGCACTCGCATACTTGTCGGAACGTGAGGGATGTCTTATCTACGGCGATAAGTGATAAACTGGCAACCATGCGACGTGCACAGCACATAATCTAATATCAAATTATGTAATAACAAATGTCCCACCGATGCAGGAGCAAATATCGCACTCTCATAGAAACGTCCGCTTCTCTTTTTACCCCAATAAGAGATGATTTCCGGGATAAACACTAGCTTATGTCCTTTTCAGGGCCAATAAAGAAATAGATGGAGAAATTAGAGGGCACATTAGCAAGCTCTTATGCCCTCACTCATAAAATTCGTTTGTCTTTATCTATCCTTTGATAATTTTATTGTGTTTGTAAGACAGGGAGAAACATTTTAGCTAACAAATGTTTGTAAAGTTGTGAATAACGCTGGCTGTTAAAGCCAGCATGATGCTGAGCGGGGTCCATTTCGTGAGACGGCCTAGACCCTAGACCGATTTTTGTCTTTGTCATCTGTGTGTTCGTATTAAGTGCCTACTTAATGCGGCACAAATAAATGTTTTGATTTTGAATCAGGGGGTTAGAATCTAAGTTTTTGCATGAATGAACAGCTAGCTAGCATTTTCTCTTCCACGTAGACAATCAATCATTGTATAACAAACCCAGTCAATAAGAGCAACCCAATCACTAGTTCCAACGTTATTGGCTCGGAAACAACTGGAATGAGTTCGTCATTAGGAAATGAACATTACGTCGCTGCTCATTGAATCAGAAGTTCGTTTGTTGTATAGTTACTAGGGCTCGATTCGAGTTACGCATTCCATTGATTTGCGAGGTTGTCTTCAGATAGACCTGTAGAGTGCGGCGGGGCCGTGGAGCGTAACCTCAGCGAAACAAGGAAATGTAGAAACGTAAATGATTTATTACTGATCAAAACTAGAACAAAAAGGAGGTAACCCCTATTTCTACGTACGAGTGACGACCCACAGACACGGAAGCGTTCACTCGAGGCGCAAATAAACCGCTTAGCTGATAGAATAAGTCTACGAATGTCCCATAAGTGGAAGCAGACAGAATGCATGAACTATTTGTGTGCCTTGTAACTTAGACTGAATAACAAATTACACCTGAGTCTTATACATTCTACGGTGAACAAATGCTTGCGCGATCTAAAATACAGGCAGCGCCATCTATTGGGTAATTGGGCTAGCTGGCCAGTGGAGATGGTGCTATAGACCCTAAATTATTTCTAGATGATGCGGTTTCTACATGCTATGGTCAAAAGACGAACTACAATTACTCCATTATATAGGTACTTAGAAGCGTTAGCTTTAAAGACGAAAACAACCAATTTTGTATTTGACGTAAATCCAAAAAACATTCAAGCTAAGTTGCTAATTAAATGCCATCAGTTACTTACCAATTAACAACGCATTGAGCACGCATAATATTCCTTTAAGTAATACATTTAATTGTATGCTGCTTTAATTGTATAGAAAATTAAAACATGGTACCTTATTAAATGATTAAGCAGCGTAAAAGTAAATGCCAGAGACATGTAACAATAATTTACGAGTACTTTAAAAGCAAAGTTTAAACCGACTTCAATTCAGTACTTCGCCAAAACACATACATGACTAGTTCCGCATATCCTTTCCCACCTTACCACATGAACTGATTTCCAACAGCAAATGCGTTGATCATTACAGGGAAAACCCAAGTCGCTGTATGTGGTCCCATCATACATAATATTTGAAGAGTTCCGTCGATTCTCCAAAGATCTCAGAATTCTCTTCGGCACTTTAAAAATAGTTGCTACTTGAGCGGAATCATATGAGAATCTTTAACGTACTTTACATAATTGAGGAGTTCCATAAGTCATCTGTGGTCTTCATTATCAGTGCCACTTTACCAAACTCGTGATTTCTGAGGGTAAATACACGAGTTATAATAGAAATACCAAAATCACTACACGCGCGCCTATAAAATTTGAGAGTTGCCCTCAATTTGCCTGAGATCCCATCATCAGATCCTGACTTGGTGACAATGGTGGTCCCATTTCCATACCCTAAAGGTTTTTTTTTAATACAACGACGGCGGCAAACCAGCTTACGGCCCGCCTGATGGTAAGCGGACACCGCAGCCTATAGACGTTGCCGACCCTTGATATGTTTGAGGATTCGCCGTGTTGACAGGTGAAAGAACAAATTCCCTCGATCTCAACACAACGCATCCTCAACTCGCCAGAGCTCCCGAGGATGCGTTGTGTGATCCATGGCTCACCTTCAGGAACACAACACTACTACAGAGCAAGTACTTAGTAGTGTTATTATGGCTGTGGTCTTCTGCAAGGCGGGGATACTCCCCCAGTTGGACTACTCCGAATTCGAGCGGGATGACATTTCGCTGTGCCCTACCTCACCAACCGTATACCTACTACCTCACCACCGCCTAACCTAACCTAACCTTACGAATAAAAAAAAAACAATTAAACAAAGAATGAAAAATATTTATTTATGACGCTTTATATGTATAAATCCATAAATATTATTAAATATACACGTACTTTAGAGAACAATATTATTAGGTATGTACTAGTCTATAAAAACTAAAGGAAAACGGGGGACTAAAGTGTTTAACCCCTAAGCCCCTATTACAATCTGATTACAACTTATTTTCATATAACATTACCAATATCAAACAGATTTTTGTAAAAAAAGAGCATATTTTTGTAATCAACTTTAAATTAAACAACCAAAGTTTGTAAAATCGGTTCTCAATTGACGAAGACATCGGTGAATCCGGACATATCCGTCCTCCTTTTTTGAAGTCGGTTGAAACGAGAGCCTCACGTGATATCTTCCGTCAACTAACACTGGAATCGTGGCCCGATGTTTTCGTGGCGCAAAGCTATGGCACCTCAGTGCCGTTGTCGAAAACAACGCAATTTCCCGACGTGTTTCCTCGCTATTTACTGAAGCCCTGACTCGCTCTGGTGTTACTTAGGATTCGGTGCTGGTTTGCAGCCGACTTCCATAAATGAGATTGTTAAAGTTTCATGTAGGTGTGTGTTGAGTTTTTAACACACTGCCAGGGTTGGGCAAACGATCTATGACGTATCACTGACTAGACTGACACCAAGGCCAAGTTGCGCCAAAAAATTTAATCTGGCTTAACTTACTTAAAGATTACATGAAACAAACGCATCTATATGAAAATTGTGATGGTAAAACATAAGATTTTCACAATAAATATTGGACATTACTTAAATATTAAAAACTACATACGTTTACATATTTTGAACAACTAGCTCTGAAATATATCAGGTGAAGTACATTTGCTAATGCCGTATCTCATTCCAAATATCCCTGCCAGCGTTGCGGATAATATTTTGTAATAATTCTTATTTCCTAAATAAACTTTATTACTTTAGAGGATTAATTATTGAATATCATAGAGTAATTAACTTTAAAGAACCATAATATATATATATAGCTAGCGACCCGCCCCGGCTTCGCACGGGTACTATATTATACATATTATAAACCTTCCTCTTGAATCTTGAACCCAACTCTATCTATTAAAAAAAACCTCATCAAAATCCGTTGCGTAGTTTTAAAGATCTAAGCATACATAGGGACAGACGCGCGAAGCGACTATGTTTTATACTATGTAGTGATGTATCCTTTGAGTTATTGGAATTTACTTAAAACACATCGTATTACTTGCTCCGAGATGGATAGATAGGATGCAATTTGGGTCCGTAATAAGCATTAAAATACCATTTATGCCACAACAAATCAAAATATGTTAATCATTATGCCGTTACGGAGCCCAAGTTCCAACCAAATGGGAAAGTAATTCGGTCATCGTCATATTTTTACGAGACAAAATGGCGGACAAGACCTCAATTCGGCCCATTTCTTTCATATCACGATCGCATTTTAATATTTTTGAAATAACTAGTATTTAATGTTCTATAAGAAATGTAAGTACCTATAAACATCCAAATCACTCTAGCAACTAATAAATCCACGGTTAAACTCACGTAGGTATTAAATTTCACTACGGGCGATATGTTCATCCTGAAGACGAAGTCACGAAGAGTCCGAAACATGTCGCGTAGCGAGAAGTGTTATTCTACCTCTACCGCTCTATGCGTCGGAGACATGGTCCTTGTATTGTACAAAGGTCGTTAAGCGTCTTGACCCATTTCACCTAAGATGTCTCCGAGCAATTTTTCGGCTGAGATGGCAGGATCAGATTCCAAACTCGGAGGTTCTACGTCGGACGAACATGGCAGGTATGGAATGTCTGCTCATAAAAGGCCAATTGCATTGGTGTGGACACCTTGTGCCGGCTGTACACATTGGGCCAACGTTGGCGCGTGAGCAGGAGGCAGCTATGTAAACGAAAGAGATCGAGTTATAGCCCTCTCCCTTTAAAGCATAGCTGCCTTCTGCTCACGCGCCAACAACGTTGGCCCAGTGTGTACAGCAGGCTTTGTGCGTATGGCACCATCAAGGCTGCCTAAAGCTATATTCTACTCGACGAAAAACGCAGAGTTGGTCGGCAGTACCTACGTTACAAGGATGTTCTAAAACGCTATTTGTCTGCCACCGGCATATCATGTGAGTTGTGGGAGGAACTTGCTACTCAGAGATCGGACTGGCGAACTGCTGCCAATCCATGACTTCGAAAGCACCCCTCTCGAAGATCTGGACGCCAAACGCCAGTTCCGTAAAACTCGGCCCAAACCCTCCTACCACTAAACTTATGACTCTAGTGGAGAGCTTCACTGTGTCTTTTGCGATCGTACGTTCAAAACCAAATTTCAAATCAAATCAAATCAATTATTCGTGACAAACACAACACAGATTATAAAATAAATAAAATAAAAAGCACATTTTGCTTTGCCACGAAATGGACCCAGCTCAGCATGTTGCTAAAATTAATGTTGTAATTTGGTTTTACATGTCACACGAGCCTAATCCATGTACGTAAAGTTTCCCAACCTTAGTTTATAATTTTTTCAGGATTTCGCCGTCGACCGATTCGTCTGGGAGGACACCATCATCATTTTAAACATGCTTCATCAAATTAATTTTGTATTAAGCAGTAAAACTGCTAACGAAATTATACATTTTTGAATAAATGAATGGCCATGAATGCCTGTGCTCACCGGTTCAAATCCGGCTCGGAGCATTACATTTTTCAATTTTTCCTTTAAGTATAAAAAAAAAAAGTTTTATAACAGTGTAACACTAAAAACCCAGATTTCACAACCACTCAACGCACGACCACTGAATTAGTAACTAGATTACACGTTAGATGGCGCTGCACGTCAGTTAGAACGCGCTATCGTTTGTTTTATGGATTTCACGGTACATAGAAACGATGGTATTTGCGGCGCGCCCCTAGATGGCGCTGCCGGTAAGATAGAACGCGCTATCGTTGTGTCGACGTAGGATTAGTAAATAGCCTCAATGATAATTGTTTGTTTGAGATTTCGGTAACTGCTTAGGGCTACCTAATATCGCTTCATATAGGCTCCCACGCTTGTAGGACGTCTGTGAACCATATTTAGTGGTACCTAACTTATACCTCTGATTTGGAGAGACGCTTCTACGCCCGTAGGACGTCCCCCCGAACGTTGGCCGTTACCCAGTGATTGTAATAGCTCTTACTTCTTTGGCAATAAAAGTCTTAGTTGCCGTACTCAATCTTTTAATCGACGTACGCCCGTCCGGCTGACGATACCACGCCCCACCTTTACACCAGTATATATTCTATCCAGATTATTCATGTAATGTACTTATTTAATATCAAAGGGCAACATATTTTTTACCGATTCCCCTATTCCCTAACTCATAAAAAGCAATAGCGTTTCAAAAACGATTATCTGGCGAACATACATTTCTCTTAAGGTGGTTCCTCGAGGTTTATACCTATCTAAGCCACGTCCTGTATATAAGGACGGTAATGGCGCACGATAAAATAGATGGAATCAGTCTTCAGGAATTATTTTTTGTATAGATTATTTCTACCGTGCTTACAATAACAGCAGTAACTCTATTCGGAATATTATTCAATTGTTTAATTTATTTGAATAAGAATCAGGTCGACATCTGAATTACATATCGAACGAAGTTACTGCTAATACCGTAAGCACGGCAGATTTGCTGAAGTTTTATTCGTATTTGCTTCTATGAATCTTTTAACGAGGTAAAATACCGTTATTTAACCATATAATGTCGTTTAATAATGTAGGGTTTGACTGGACTGTGGTGAAAAGTTGACAATGGGGACCAAAGTTTTATTTTAAAGCAAAATATTAAACAATCGTGTTTTAGCGTCTACCGAAGAAAAATGATTTTGGGTAAAATACTTATACCTGAAAATTGTATCTTTTGGAAATATCTCATAATTTTGCAATACACCTCCTTAACCCGGCGAGTGCGCAAACTAAGGCGCGATGCACATTGAAAACAAATTGTGATCGGAAGCGACCATCAAAAATAGACTTCCCGGACGGGACAAAATGGGTTTTTAATTAGACGTGAAAGCGTTGTTAAATCTTAAAAGTTCGTTTTAATGGCGTGTCGTAAAATTATGAATTACAAGAAGTTTTTTTACGAAATTGCGGTTGTGTTGGAGAATCTTTGTACTATTGTCGGAGTTTTTACAGTTTCCGGACGATTTGGACGATTCAAGATTTACATTGTACTAGCTTCGGAACTAAGGAACTCGTTTATATTGTAGCTCCATAGTAACTTTCTCCCCCATTTCACCCCTTTAGGGTATGATTTCTGAGATACAAACTACCCTTTGTCCTTCCCTGGGACTCATGCTATCTCTTTACCTCATCTAAATCGGTTAAGCGGTTTAAGCGTGAAGAGGTCACACTTTCCACACAGACAGATAGGCAAACTTTCGCATTTATAATATTATTATGGATTTGATATACGGTGATCGGGAGGAATCCATTCTAATAATTCTACCAGCGTATTCATAAAGTCGTAAGGAGTATGAACCATTTTTTTCCCGTTGGGGGAACACGTTGATACACCGTCTGCCCAGTCATGGGGGCCCGGACGGGTGTACGGGACTCCCGGGAATAAGGCTCAGACCCACTAAACCCCCAACTATTTTGCTTACAAGGAGCAATTAACTCCTGTGTCGAAAGTATCATCCGATATGGAATTGAAGTTTGGGGCAACAGTTCATCCATCCATATAATATTATATTATATTATACTTTATACTAATATTATAAATGCGAAAGTGTGTGTGTTTGTTTGTTTGTCCGTCTTTCACGGCAAAACGGAGCGACGAATTTACGTGATTTTTTAAGTGGAGATAGTTGAAGGGATGGAGAGACATAGGCTACTTTTTGTCTCTTTCTAACCCCCCACTTCCCTACAATGGCGAGTGAAAGTTTGTATGGAGCTACGATATAAACGAGTTCCACGCGGACGGAGTCGCGGGCAGAAGCTACTATGTGAATAAAGTTTTATGAATGCAGAAGAAATGTTTTAGGTTTATTGAGGGTTACTTCCATCAAACACATGGACACCTATACATAAAAGACAACATTTACACTGTTACTGCATTATACTTGTACCAGGTTTGTCTTCATGTATACAAGGTGTATTTTATTATACTGAAAACCTCAGACACCCCAACTGAGTTTTTTAATCCTTAATAAGATTAATACGTCCATTTACAAATACGTTAATTATTTCATAAGATATTCGTTGGTTTTCTTTATCAAGCAGATCTACTTGATTCGTAACTCTACACTTGTAATCACTAATCAGTACTTGTCAGTGACGTAGATCCTGACGTTCACCTCACAACAACATCCTCCAACATTTCTCTGATTCGCGTATGTTGCCTTCGTAACTTTTAGACCCGGCACAATAAAAAAATATTTTTCAAAAAAAATACAACCTACCTTAAAAGATGGTGCAATCGATTCAGCTTTCGATTCTGAACAAACTACTTTCAGGTTTTCAGTTATATGATTTACACCTTGTATATATAAAAACCTGTACGAATTAAAGAATAATGTGTTTTCCCTTGCGTAGTAACTTAGAACTTATTGCCTCAGTCACATATTGCTCATCTTAAGAAAAGCTTCAATGTTATAGCCATAATAGATTATAATCATCTCGAAATTGACATGAAGAATTCTAGCAGCATAAGGCAATTTAGTGGGAAGTTAAAATCATACACGCGTTCGCTGACAGTACGTCGACAGGCGGATCATATATTATGTAGGCTTAACAACGCTTAATTGAAGGTACTGTCAACGAATGTGTTTACGTAGACCTTTCTGTAACTTGGACGAATAGGTACTTTGGTAAGATATTTGATTGATCAATTACTTAAATTTAATTTAATTTTTGTTCTCAATAATCATCCATCACTTGTTCCATTTTATCTCTCAATTATTGTAATTTCCTTGTTATTATATCTTATTATTTCTCATCGAATTTAAACTTTCGTGAGACATATTGAAATAATACTAACAATTACACGGTTCAACTCACGTATTCTATGTCACTACGGGCGACATGTTTCGAACTCTTCGGGAGTTCTTCTTCAGGATGAGTGTTTTCGCGGCGGTGTCGCTTGTATCACTGCCCGCGCTCGCTCCGAACGCCGAGCGGCGCGTGACGCACGCGCCGACAGGGCGGGGGGAGGGGGACAGTCTAGCGCTGGACACACTCATCCTGAAGAAGAACTCCCGAAGAGTTCGAAACATGTCGCCCGTAGTGACATAGAATACGTGAGTTGAACCGTGTTATTGTTAGTATTATTATTTCTCTTCTTTGACATGTTTGTACCGACTTAATTTTAAGTTTAAGCCTATTATTCTGTTATGTTTTTCTGTCTAATTGTTAATTCTATTATTGTTGTTTATTATGTATTACTGCATCCTGGACGTGTCCTTTACTGCAATAAGTAATGAATACTGAGGGTCAAAGGTTTCTTCACGCGTGCTAATTTGACTCTCGCGACTAGCCCGCAGTGTAGATGAATATGTCAATGTCTTAAGCACGCTAAGCTTGATGGATTTTAGCATAATATAGTGATGAATAACGAACATGAATTAAAAGACCCCCAGGGTAATTTCAGGATGTCACGCGATAACTTAGCAATCGAAGTCAGACCTTTCTCTTGCCATTCAGCTGAACTCTGCTTTCAGGCACCTCCGGGGTGCAAATTAACCTGAACGCATTTGACACCGCCGGAGAGTGACACTATCGTTCGCATAGTCGCGCGGCCGGCGTTGTTACTGTCGGTGTCACACAAAACGCGACAACCTTAACTTAGACTAAAGAGCAAAAGTGCCATGCGGCAGAGCGGGATGACTATTTTTGAGTTTTCTAGCCGTCAAACATCGATTTAGTTACATGGAGGCCCTTCTGTAGTAGGTACGTAATTATTTTTTCTCAAACATGCAATGAAATATTGACGTTGTGTTCTTCATAATGGGCTTCGAAGTGTCACGTTTCGGGCGCAGCGAGACGAGAGACCCGTAATGGTCTGCAAGATGGTCTTTTTTAATTTCCATTCCACAATATGCGGCACAGGATCACGGCGTTCAGCCATGCAAATTAAAGTTTGATTTCTTGGAGTTTTTTTAATTTATTTCATTGCATGTTTGAGAAAAGCACTATACATACCTCGGCGTGAAAAGGGGTTGCCAGCTTCATAACTATCCGACCTCGCTACGCTCGACCGTCTATATGTACTCGGCCGGCAACCCCTTACTTCCCGGCCTCCGTAGTAATGTACTATTATTGATCGAGTGAGCGAAGCGAGCGCAGTTCTCCGATTCAGCTTGGGCCTAAAGTCTTTCGTATATCTGGATGTCCAGATGTCCCACTGACTGGCTGTTCTCTACCCACTCACTTGATTTTAGATTTTTAAAAGAGTAGCCTAAATTGCTTAAAAGTTTTCTTTATCTAAGAAGTCCATACTTCACTTGGCAACCACAGTTGCCACCATCAGTTTAGGGGAGCTCGAAATTGGCAACTGTGGTTGCCACAAGCAAGTGAGTGGCTACAGGCCGCATTTCTCAACCGATCCTCGATAAGATTTGTGAGCGGATTCAATCATTATTCAGTATTTTGTTAGTCAATTAAATTTTTCGAAATTAATTAAAGAAATATTGTAGAAACGAAACGAGTTCCACAGCTTACGTAGCCACTAAGTAGTTTATTCTATGACAAAGTGCTCAAAATGATCTGCACATAGCTACTCCTCTCTACAACGTTTAATGGAACACGACTGAAAATCTTTATGAGAATATTCTGCGGTCAGGGCGCTCTAGGTAATTGCAGAATACAATTTACCGCAAATTATGTTGAATTCTCGACTTCCGTACGTTCTTGTACAGAGCAGGAGTCCAAGCATGTTGGAGAATAAATCCTTATAGTATTTTCAGCAGTAAAGCCGTCACTGCCGGGTGATATATAGGTCCGTGGGGAGGTTACAGACATGCTCAAACAAGGTTGTAGTGCTCTGAGGAAACGGCGTCGCATCTCGGGAATTGCATCGTGGAAATAAACTACTGAAAATAATTATAATGGTCGTATTATAGTATTTTATGCAATTGTTATATAATGTAGGCTTTTTCAGTCGAGTACCACGTTTAGGCCACGAAGCTTGCTGAGTGGCCTAATTAAGGTACGAGACTTAAAAAGCTAATTATATAACTATTGTATACAATACTTTTTCTATGAGTCAACTGAACGAATTAAACAAACTTGGTATCTATTGAAAACGAAGTGCAACCAACGGCTTTTTCTTTTTTGTGCGTTGATGTCTGTTACCTTTTGACTTTCTCATGACGGCGTCCTATTGGTCAAATACATTATAGTTCAGTAAAGGCGCCCCGTGATTGGTCAATTTCATTTTAGTTGTCTCAACAGTTATGAATTGTTGAGTTGGGAGCTGCATAGTAAAAGGTATGTGATTTAAGTTTGGTGTACGAAGTCTTAATTCAAACATTAAGGTCGACGAGTATAAAAAAAAAATTAAAAGGTCTCGACTCATCAAACATCAAACTCATCTCGGCTGTATCTGTGTGCTCTGGTAACTGCCGCTGTGTGGGTGCCTGTAAAGACGACGCCGTTACATGCGTTGTTGTTGCCATTCAAATATAACCTGCATACATAATCGAAATTAAACTTTCGTGAGACACGTCTGAAATATTAGTAATAAAACCATGGTTAAACGTATACAGATTTATTTTCATAATGTCACATGATGTTTCACTTAGTCAAATAACCCGCCCCGTGGCATTCTGGGCGCAAAGTTGCCCATCACACTCGCCGTATTGAATTGCGAATTGCGATCGACAACCTTCGCAACAGGAATGACCCGGAACGCGAGTCATGCCCTCTCAGTTAAACTCACGTATTAAATACGGGCGTCATGTTTCAAACTCTTCGGGAGTTCTTCTTCAGGATTACTGTTTTCGCGGCAGTGTCGCTCACAACACTCAACCTGAAGGAGAACTCCCGAAGAGTCCGAAACATGTCGCCCGTAGTGACATTTAATACGTAAGCGGCTAACCGTGGTTTTATTAGTAGTATACTGCATACATATCTAGTTGATGAAGAAGAAACATCGGTACAGGTGCCGGCAAACATCGTACGCAACGCGGGACGAAGGGGAGGGGCAGGTCGCCGGGCGAATTGTACGAGCGAGCTGTCCCCCCACTTCGTCCCGCGTTGCGCACGATTTTTGCCGGCACCTGTTATAAAGATAAATACCGTGAATAATCTAAATCATACATACAATAATTACATTCTGAACGCCATTTCTTCCTAGTATATAACTCATGAGTCGTGTTCTAATGCAAACTTATACAGCCACATTTATACCCTCTTTTATTTTCGTTATAAAAGTATCCTTTATCCGAAACTCAACTAAATATTTACTCAGACAGCGCTTTTAGTTAAATTGTTTACGTTTAAGTGGTACAGAAAGTCAAGCTACTTTCTACTTTCAACGTTAGTAATGTGTTTAAAAAAATTATATTAATTATGAGCATGGTAAAAATATTCGACTAGCGACACATCCGAAACGTCGGGAGACCTCAGGGAGGTAAATAAATAACTTAGTTATACGAGATTTAGTCCAGTTTAGTAAAAATAACACTCCATATCATTGCGACATAAACAAGCTGGCTATTTCCTACGTTGATTTTCTAAAAGCGTTCGAGTCTGAGAAATGGTCCCTTATGTGGAAAACGCTTTTGAAAATGGGCACTCTCAAACATCCTGTGCATTTCGGACTACTTTAAGTGTGAAGATGGTACGCTTTCTTAGTGGTTCGATTTCCATACAAAACGTTATTTGACATTCGCAGGCTGACGGCGTGGTTTTTTTAATAAACTTATGTAGGTGTAACTTTCATAAATTGTCTTTCCATTTGCGCGAAATTCCCCCTTTCCAGAAAAATGGTTTTCCCACAGTATGAAGTCAGTAACTAATATCTCAAATTATTCTAGTTTATATACAAGTTAATTCAAGGAAAGGGGAATTTCGCGCACATGGAAAGCCAATGTATGAAAGTTTACATAAGTATAAAAAACCACGTCGTTAGCCTGTGAATGTCAAATAACGTTTTGTATGGAAATCGAAACACCTTAAGAATGGAGGATATTTTATTCCCACCCAAATGCGGTGTTCGGTGCGCGTGTGTTCATCAAGGATGCTTAATTAGCACCGTTCTGGTTGAAAGTGCAATTATTTATTTATTTTATTGCCCCTTAACAAGTTACACATGCAAACGGCAAACTTAATGCCATAAGGCGTTTCCTACCTTTATGCCAAACAGAAAGTAATCATAATCTTGTGCGGGATATGAGAACAACCCAGAAATAATAGTGTTGTGGGCGATAGGCTAGCAACCTGCCACAGCAATCACATTTTGTCCGTATTTAAGACTCCTGTTGTTTAGACTAGTAAAATTATAACTCGTAGCTTTGTCGTTTACTACTAGGTAATTATAACTCGTAGCTTTGTCGTTTACTACTAGGTAATTATAACTCGTAGCTTTGTCGTTTACTACTAGGTAATTATAACTCGTAGCTTTGTCGTTTACTACTAGGTAATTATAACTCGTAGCTTTGTCGTTTATTACTAGGTAATTATAACTCGTAGCTTTGTCGTTTACTACTAGGTAATTATAACTCGTAGCTTTGTCGTTTACTACTAGGTAATTATAACTCGTAGCTTTGTCGTTTACTACTAGGTAATTATAACTCGTAGCTTTGTCGTTTACTACTAGGTAGGCCGTACCCTAGCCACTATCAGAGGCTCTAGTATAAGTTTTACCGAAACAAAACGTTACGACCGCGTTTGCGTTTAGCTGTCTAATCCCATACGAATTGAGGGTAAAACGCAAACGCGATCGTAAAGTTTTGTTTCGGTAAAACTTATACTAGAGCCTCTGAGTATAAAAAGTAAAAGGGATGTACATCCTTATTGAGTCCAGTCCGTCACATGCCGGATATTGGGAAAGCAGGCGTGCGGTGACGGGCCCTCGCGAGATCCTTTAGGTACCTACCTTCCGAGTGTCTATATATGCTTGGAAATCATACCACGTTCATCCGCTCTGTAACTGTAATGTTTTTGAAAAGAGGGTTTCGCATGGTTATCTTTCGCACTCGGTGTTGTTTAACGGCCAAAATAAATATTGTTTCCCCTGTATCAGGGAGTTTGCAATAATGGATTGGTAATAAACGCTTTCATACACTGAACTTCTTAAATTCAAGAACGAATAGTCGACGTGGATAAAGGTGCTATGTATGTGCATTTATTTTAATTTTGACATTAAGAACATCTCAAAACTTGTGTTGTTGTCTATAGTTACATTTTTATTAAAGTTTAAATAGGCTAGTGATCATTCAATTACATTTTCTACAGCTAAAATATCTTTAACTGCGATTAACTCAAATTTTCTTTTAGCCTCATAACACGTTCATCCACTCACGACTTCAAATGTCACTACAGGCGACATGTTTCGAACTCCTCGAGAGTTCTTCTTCAGGACGAGTGTTTTTATATAATTAGTTAGTGTTTTAGACATGTCTCACGAAAGTTTTAATTCGAACTAGTTCTTAATTAGTCTATCTACGAATTGTATACCGCTTTGTAGAATACGTTATGTATTTCGCAGAATGTTCATTCAGTTAACCATTTCTTTTATCTTCTAAGAATCCATTTTGTTGTTGAATAAAACGTTCTGTGGAACGTAGTGCATGCCTTTATTAAATTAATAATCTCATCTCATTCGGAGATAATTATTTTCAAGTGAAAACACAAAACTACCAAGTAGATAAAATTCTCAATTCTCGATAAAATTCAATGTTGACGTTATATTCATTATACCTACACTGTAAAGTATCACGTTACGGGGGCGTGAGACGAGTGGTCCGTTATGGAATTCCATAAAAAATTACCTGCATCTACTTGACTGGCAATCAATATCTTCGCGGCCTCTGCGTAATGTACTATTATTGAACATTTACACAAATAAAACTGACATACCGTGAAACATGCCTACTTTGCCCGCTTTTTTCGGAAAAACACGAATATCTCATATTTTTTATATGGTAAGATGATATTTTTTTGCTTAACGATTCCATCGTAGTCATACGTATGTGTTCATGAAGAGAAATATTTTTTTAATCAACGCCTATTCCAATTTTTTAACGATTTTGAACGCGGGTAAAGTTATCGGCACTTTTGCCAACATTGACCATGTAAAATTATTGACACAACTATAGCTCTTACAATGCGGAGACAAGACTCAGTTCAAAATTTTGAGCAAACATGGCGTTCAATTTTAACATCTTGGTCTTAACTACGAAAATTTTACACAGTACGATAGGCAATGTTACCTAGGTATTGTCAACTTTGCCATGCAAATGCATACACCTCACATTCCACAATTTGCTGCAAGCTCCTGGCTGAAGTTAAAGACATGTATGACTCGAAGTAAAGTCATAAATATAATCTAGTTTCTACTAAAAATAGACATATAGATATATGCCCTTTTCACGAAACAAATTATTTAATTAAATATTTTTAAAGGGTATAATGTACACCAGCGCCATCTCTCTCGCTAAGTCCGAAACTACCTGATGTGGTTCGATTAGAATGGAGCGAGCGCATAGCTCGCCCATTAGAGTGGTGCCAAGACTGTGAAACAAGTCTATAACTCGATACAGAGAGGGCGGCTAGTCTTAGCGGGAATATAATGGATAAATATACAACTTGCGTCACTGTCCTCGTAGCTCAGTTGGTAGAGCAGTCTAGCGTTAATAGAAAGGTCGCAGGTTCGAATCCTGTCGGGGGCTACAGACGAAGATGGTTTATTTTTCCATTATATTCTTTCTCTGTATCATATCGTTTATATAGATATATGGTTGCCATATATATGTTGTGTTTTCGTTCATACCAGATTTGTTTAAAATTAACTTTTTGGGCAAAGTTTTGCCTGGTGGCAAAGTAGGCATATTTCACGGTACAAAAAAAGGACATGAACATTAGGTAGATGATGCACAGTGGAATGTCATTGTTCTCCTATTCGGAGCAGATGAACTGGGGAAGTGCCTCCACATTACAGAAGATCGCAGCCATAAAATAACCAGTACATGCTGGGCCTGGTCTGTTGTGTATCTAGTGGAAAGTAGCTTTGGTCGTTTGTTTTGGAAGCTATTTAATATATTCATCATCGTCATCATCATCCATATCAGCTGAAAGACGTCCACTGCTGGACATAGGCCTCCCCCAAAGAGTTCTAAAATGACCGCTCATGCGCCACCTGCATCCAGCGGACTCCCGCGACCTTTACCTGACCCCGTATCATGGTCGGCCTTATCACGCTATAAGTGACAAGATCGTCTCGTTCTATCGAACGGTGTTAGCTTAGCCGGACGGACGCTCTATCTTGTCACTTATCGTGTGATAAGGCCGACCATGATAGGTTTAGATTTATTTGTTTCACAATATACAATTACAATATAAATTAAAGCTAGCTTAATCTATATGAATTTATATTATGATCGTCAAAGAGAATAAGAATTGTAATAAAATTTCAAGTTACATTTGGTTTAAATAATAGTCACAACTAAATAAATTAGGCAAAAGTAAATAAATGACTAAGATAATATTACATAAAAATCATCAGATAACAAACTATACTTAAACGAAAAATTCAAAAAATACAAATAATGATATAATTTACAATGTCAAAAACAGTGATATTATTAATGTTTAATGTCCATAAATTCCTTTACTATAATATAATGCGTTTTTCAATAAAAAGTTTCTCAGTTGGCGTTCGAATGTTTCGTCAGATGACTGTTCGCAATTCGGCGGGTAGTCCGTAATAGGTTGGGCCTATCACTCGAGGATTCCTACATGAAAGTGCCATGCGACGCGGGACCGTTCTGAGTCTCCCTGTTGATCGGAGACCTCAACACGCTTGAACATTGGAAAATTCTTTCTCACGAACATCGATACGGGGTCAGGTCATCAATGCACCTTGTGTGGGGGGTGGTTATTATAAACAAAAGTAAGTAGTAGTAAGTAAGTAAGTAGTGGATGCCTTGATTTGAGTTGAACACGCCCCCTAGACAGAGACATGCTGGTGCCTTCCGCGCACGAGGAAAAGAGATGTAACACTCTTCGGGAATGGCTTTTTTGGACAAATATCGATAAATACCCAACTTAGTGAAATTTTATTTAAATTTCATAAAGTGAGATTTTAGATGAGATAAAATACCATAGTATTAACTTAATTGTGTCGTAAAATAATGTATCGTTTGAGTAGGCTGAGTAAAAAAAGGAAAGTACAGACCCAACTTTGGATTTTTTTTCTATCGAGGAAATTTTAAGCAATCCTGTATCGATAAAATCAGATAATCAATCATATAGTCAAGAATCATATATCTGAAAATCAGACCTTATTGCTTCTTAATCTAGTTAGAACGGCGTTTCAAAGCACGCGATAATTTCCAATGCACCGCCTTAAAAGGAACACTGACAATTCGTGAGAATGGGAGACATTTCTCGATTGTTTAATAGCCATTGAACAGTTCCGCCTTCTGAATGCATCACCATGACCTTGATGGTATATTTTTGTTACATTCCTCCATAATAGTCTTTATTATACATACATGCAACGTTTCAAAACGATACAACTAAAAGAAGTAACTAAAATCCACTTGGAAGATTTGATACATCGTTACATACAAAATATACTTACTTAAACATATGTAGTCAACATTAAACTTATAAAATGGAACTCCCCATATTGATTGTCGTCGACCTACAACCAATAACCGTTCGTAGGTGACACCGATATTTTTATAGGAGCAATTTCGGCTAATTCGCCATAACCCTCCACCCATATCGCTTATCGGGCTATAAAGCATTATGTCCAATCGTCACCCGTGGCCGGCGTAAAGTTTTATTATACTGTAATTCGAGAGGGTAACAGTGAATAATGTTAAAACAGTAATCATCTTCCCTATACACGCCCTCAAACTCTATTTTAATCTTATATATGCTTCTGTACTTAACTTATTATGTATGAAGAAGAAAAGTTTTCGAGATTGTAGATTAGTTTTGTTCGAGCTTCTGTTCGTGGTAATGGGTAATCTCCGGAACCGAATATACTTACGATTTCAAAAAATATTTCACCTGCATGTAAAATAGTCTAATAGGCCATAGGTATGTACCTAATCTCGCGAGATTGCCCGCGTTCTTTGAAATACGCCGTGAAGCCGCTCGGCCAACTAAGCAAGGCGTATTGGAAAAAAGTTTAGGTATACATAAGTATCAAGAGTTATCATGGGGTGAAGCGGGCATTAGCTTTGTGAATTTGTAGCCTTGCAAGTTTGTATAAAGGGGATTTGGAGGGGGGGTGTCTCCGGATTCTGTGAAGGACATTGTTCCATAAAATCAGAGTTTCGGTTTCAATTTCCGCCTTGCTTGAGAGCGGCTCGAGTCTGACCAGGGAAAGATGAGCCTGAAATATCATATTTTTTTATATCATTGTCAAATGTGTCAAACGTTTATTATGTGTCGTCATAATTTAAATGTTGGAGGTTAGTTTTGATTATTCTTCTTAATTATAAAGTAGAAGTAAATAAATATTTGGGGACAATCTTACACAAATCCACCTAGTCCCTAACTAAGCAAAGCTTGTACTATGGGTACAATATATAGATAATTAAATACTTTAATACATAGAAAACACCCATGGCTCAAGATAAAAATATTCGCGCTCATCACACAAATAAATGCCCTTACCTGGATTCGAACCCGCGACTTCTGGCTTCGTAGGCAGGGTTACTACCAACTAGGCTACAGAGGTCGTCAGAGAAGGAAGTTTAAGACTAGTATTTCATGTCACTTTAATTCCTTCTTCCTGATCAGTTCATCATTGTGTGAATTAAAGAAACATAATAATTGTTCAAGCATCATTATTATTTTATGGCGTTATACAAGGTGTTGCAAGACGCTGTTCTTTTTTTAATTGCCTCTCTTCATACCGTTACGACGTCCGTTAATTGCCGGAATATGTGAACGTGATGAACACTTTAATTAGTCGGTTTACATTTTACGACGTCGCCCGGACACTGAGCGGTGTACTATGAATCATCCTCAAGTTGTCTTACTGTTTCAAATGTAACCGGTAAAAGTAATTCGGCGGAACGCGTCGTAAAGGTAACGACCCGGTTAAGTCGGTTACGGTGTCATCCGGCGGACGTATAGGCTGTCCGCTAAGTACGCCAACCCGATTAACGTACTTACGGAATTTCATTTTCATTATTCATCTTTGAGCCCTATTTAGTTTTAGCCGTTTGGATTTACGAGACCGTCTTTTGTTTATTTTATTTTTTACTTGGCAAGGTATCGTGGGACTATTCTGCGTCACCGAGGGGTGACCTATGGACCTTCGCTATTTTATGTCAAATTAAGAGGTAGGCCAAGAAAAAAGGTGGATGCGCTGCCTGAGAGACGATATGAAAGGAAGTGTGTGATGAGTTGACGGGCGATAGAGAGGTATGGAAGAAAAAACATGCTGCGCCGACGGCGCCGACCCCAAGTTATGGAGAATCACAAGGATTATTTTTCCATAGAAACGAAGTCCCCTGTTTTTTCCCTGGATAATATATAATCTTTATTAATAAAACATAATAATAACCATTTGCATTAAAAGTCTTACATCTACATGGTGCATACATAATACTTGAGCCTGAACTAGGAAATTCCTGTATCTCAGGCTTTGAAAGAGTTCGTGTAATTTCCTAAACACTTAGTTAACAACTCATACAATCAGAGGAATAGATAAAAACGTGCACAAATTATTTTCTAAGTTACAAAGTAAATGTTTACAATTAATACACTACTACGAATTACTATTACAATAATAAAATAATACTATAAGTACTATAAAACAATTTTTTCCTTGATATTACATAGGTATTTGATATGTTCAACTAGGCAATTGCATTGTGAGCGTCAGCACAATTGCAAACTCGGTCATAGTCAATATTGCATAAATCATCACTTAGTTTAATAAATTTATATCAACAATCAGAACAATGTTTTGTAAGCTACGAGGATATGGAATTAAGGATTTAATAGGTCGATAAAACTAACTAATTTCGTAAATCTAGGCGACTTAAGTACTAGTATGGCTATAATTTTAATAAGTAGACTGTTACAATCTGGTAGGTTAGGCTCTTCTAATAAACTTAATATAGCTTCCAAATTGATGAAAACACCCACCAATGAACGGCGTCCTTAGACGCTTTCATAGTCAATCGAATTTATATGTACAATGTGTATTGCTTATACTTGATCAAACGAAATGTGCGGATACTAGACAAAAAAAAATCGATAAAAAAAAAAAAAAAAAAAGCCTACCAAAAAAAAAAAAAAAAGCCAAAAAAGTGCAAAAAAGTCTACCTCAAACTGCTAGTTTTAAAGTTACAGACACTAATTTAAAAAAAGAATGTTCTTTTTCACAAATTTCTACTAGTTACCTTTTTTTTTGTAGGTTTATGTTTGATATTGTTATTATTTTTTGGTTGGTCGATTAGCTGCATTTTGTAGCTTTAAAACAAGACTACTTTTGAGAAACTACACCGTTTAGACGCAAAGATATGAATTAAAAACCAAACTCGGAAATATTCATCAGAAAAAAATTTAAAACGCCTTAATTTTTTAAATATAATTTTTATTTTTATTTTTTTATCGATATTTTTTTGTCTAGTATCCGCACATTTCGTTTGAGCAAGTATAAGAAATACACATTGTATATCTTTGCTCGGCGATTTTCTTAGCAGGGCATTCTGCGTCACCTGTTTGGTGATTATATGGCTTTTTGAAAAGCCTGCATGTCGCACATTTCGGAGACTCCGTCTTCTTTCCGCACTCTTTGATCGAGTGACCTACATCCCCGCAATAACCACACGTGTAGTCTGCCTGCTTGCATGATTTAGCGGCGTGACCATATTGTTGGCATTTGTAGCACCGGGTGACGGTCGTGAAATCTCTCTCAGGGCATGTGGACCAATTGACGTATACGCGATTTTGGCATATTAAAGCTTTTCGTATAACAGCAGGCACTTCTAGGATGAAATTACAGGTCTCGACTTCTTTTCTGCCCGATTTATGGCTGAGTTTAATAGAGGATTATCCTTTGTTAGGTCCTGAAGTTTGTCGGCTAGATTTTGCTCATAAATGCATTTCTAAACATCTTGTTCAGGCATGGTTGAAGGTACGCCAACAATAACAATTTTGGGCTTGCGTTTATGGGGCTCGTCAATGGTGAGTTCTGAGGTAGTATTTTGAAGTTTGCTTCAATGTCATCTTTAGAGTCTGTGCTGATTTAGTACGGTACGTAAAATGAATGCACCTTCGATAATTCCCAAGGTCGCGATTTTTTTGTTAATATTTAGAATATGATGAGTACTACTAGTAGTAAAAAAAGATAGGGAAATTTGACGTTGCTTTAGGTATTACACAGCGTTTTCTTAGCGACCCTTGTAAATCCAGGGATAGATTATACAAGTGGTATTTTTCTTCAATAGAGTATCGCATTTTAGTATTATAATCTCCACTTTAATTTGCTAAAACTTTCGTCAAGTGCTTACGTCAGTATAATCCGAAACGAATAAAAAAATAATATTTCCTCTAAAAGATTATACAAGTTGGTTTTGATTACTGAATACTATTAAAAACTATCAAAGATAACCTAAGTTTGAATTAATAACATATTTATCAATAGGTTAAATTTGTATGAACAGTTTAATGTTAAAAGCCTTCTAATTATTTTAAAATAAATCTCAAAAAAATTCAAGTCAACACATATAAACCTGCTTTATCATAGTAATCTATTGATAAAAAATCTAAGTAATTCATCAATAGCTCCACATTGTATTCATTTATCAATTATTTTTTTAAATTTGAACGCACGACGAACTGCGCGCGAGTCTAGTGCGCCGACGGCGAGAGCGTCATAACCAATCACAGCACGCCGTCGTTGCTTATTTCCTACTCGGTAGCCTCCCCTCTGTTGATCAGCTCACTTGCAAAATGAAAGAATGTTGATTTTACGATTGTGTTCATTTATATTAAGTGTTGAATTTATAAATAAATCTTTGTAATGATGAATGAATTTATAAATAAATCTTTGTAATGATGACTTTTCCGTCTATTAATTATACACTCATAAGCTTCATCAACCTAAAGAGTAACTATCAACGTACTTATGCAATTACTTATGCAATAATCAACTTATTGTGTAGCTTTAACAAGCTAGGTTGATCCACTGAAACAACGTATGAGTGACCGGTAGGTCGATCACGTAACGCTTTATACGTACGCTAGGTAGATCTAAATGTATTTTTTTATATCGAAAAACGACTGTTGAATTGTCCTAACGCGCGTTTGAAACGTTTTGTGATTACCCCTCAGATCTCTAGGCGACCCAGCCGCGGCCCGATTTCTTACAGTCGGTTAACGGGTTTCTTCGGTTTCGGTTAAAACCGGTTTTGCATTCCCTACTCTCAACCAACTGAGCTATAGGAACAATCCACCTCGGTCACCTTTTTTTTCAATCAGTTCATTCTTACAACGCCTAAGGGAGAATACGGCATTACATAAGTTGAAATAATTATGAATTATGCCCAGCCAAATAAGTGGTTTTCTTTGTCCAGCGTATGTATGTAATCATAGTATAGCCATTTGGTTTCGTTGCTATATTTGGTAAGGTTAGCCTTAAATATGATTGAAGAGAATGTTTCGCCTTAATATTATACAATGTGTATGTTAACTTAACATACAAAACTAAAAGCAAGCGTTTACGTAACGTATGTGAGAAATAGGGAATGCAATATGCAATTACCGGGCAAACTTCAAAACCGGTAAATTACCGACTTGAGCAGGACAAAACCTATTAACCGGTAAATTACCAGTAATTTTAATTTGGTTTATAAGTAGCGTTATTTGATGTTTATTTATCGTAAAAATAAGCTGAAAGGTAGTATAAAGAGTAAAAGGCGGTTTCATGTTCCGTAAATGTCGTAATAATCATTTTCATTAATATTTAAAACTTGCTCCGTGGTAGGAGGGCTAAAAGACAACTGAAGACGTTCCTTGGGGATTAGCAGGCAGGTAGGAATAGGAATTGGTCCCAGTTTTACAGATTACCATTACAACATCAGTAGTATCAGTACAATACAAAACAGTACGAGTAGTGAATATGGAGTGACGAAGGTTAACGTGAATATTAATATTATGGTGCATTGCCTGTTCCCCTTCACCCATCATTGGCGTCGGCGGGTCACACAGTGCCCTCGGTCATTGTTTTGATTCCTAAATCTACAGATACGCAACCCTTCGGATTTACAATCCTAAAAAACAATAATTTACTGAATAAAAAAACAATCAAAATAATACAACACAAACTGACTAGTTGACTACAAGTAGTAGTAAAAAAAAGTATTTTACCAAATAGCTGTTTCTAAGGAATGTTCAAAAGACGTAACCAACCATACCAGGAGCGAAAAGATTTAGATAGAGAAAACGGTACTAATAGTAACCGAACATTTTACTAAAGAGCGTTCGGACAAATGGTTTATTAACTTTATCTAGGAAAAGCGTGTACTGTTGCTCATGGGGTTCCAAATTGTGGCATCGGTTTAGCGATTTGGGGGGGCTAGGTCTGTATGTATACTTTCTGTATCCTAGCTCTCCTGCGGGTAACCTAACGTCTAATGCGATCACGCGGACAAACTCCCAGCATAGCCCTCTCCATAGCCCTTTGAGCCTTCTAATGAGGCCGATAGTGCGCGAACACATTTCAGTGTCATATGTCATCACTGGCACCACACATGGGCCAAAGACTCTCGTCTTGAGACACTTCGGAATACTAGACGAAAAGATGTGCCGTAGCTTCCCGAACGAACGCTGCCCAGCTGAGTCGACAGGAGACAGTTTGTCCTACGTATATATAATCGTCTACAACTTCGAGCGTAAAGCGTCCGATTGTAATGAGAGTCGGTAATACATGGGCATCAGATGATCTTCGTCTTATCCATGTTAATTCTTAGACCAACCCGCTCAGAGGCTTTATAGTATTCAAGTCCTCCATGGTATACGAAGGTGAGTGATATACTCGCCTTCTCCAGTCCAGTCTTTAAAGCATGCACCAGTGCAGCGGTGAACAGTTTTGGAGAAATAACATCTCCTTGATCGACTCGCTTCAGCGGAATAGGTTTCGCGTTCCAATTCTGGAGTCGGATTTACACAGTGAAGTGGCATTCTCGTTTGATTGATTGATTAAAACTTTATTCATTCCCACAACATACATGGCATTGATAAAATACCGCCGTAATAGCCGTTATCAAAGTAATTAATTATTTTTCTGGCAAGGGCATGACATTCCCACAGTAAGTGTTCCATAGTATCATCCTCCTCACCACACATTCTACAGTCTAAACTATCCGATAGTCCCATCTTGGCCAAGAGATTCTTGACCCCGAAGTGACCTGTCAACACCCCAAATATAATTCTGAGTTGCTTTCTGCTGGATTTCCAGAGCTATTGGTCAAGCCCGAGTCCACTCCTTCTATAAGCTGGCTTAGATTGCCTTAAGCCAGCCTCATTCCTCCACTCATGTTGGTGTTTGGTTTTGGCGTAGGCTTCAAAGGCCGTTATCATGGTTCCGCGCGTTCCATGGTGAGAGTACCACAAATTGTTCTGGACCTACAATAGTACATTACTACAGAGGCCGGGAAGTAAGGGGTTGCCGGCCGAGTACATATGCCGATCATAGCGAGGCCGGATAGTTATGAGGCTGGCAACCCCTTTTTACGCCGAGGTATGTATAGTGCTTTTCTCAAACATGCAATGAAATAAATAAATTAAACTCCAAGAAATCAAACTTTAATTTTCATGGCTGAATGCCGTGATGCTGTGCCACAAATTGTGGAATGTGACACTTCGAAGCCCATTATGAATAACACAACGTCAATATATAATTTCATGTTCGAGAAAAGTAATTTGTAGACCCCCTTCTTGCTTTAAGCTCATCTGCTTTTTCGTTGCCGATGAAGCCCTCGTGCCCTGGTATCCAAGCTAGTTGGTTATCTATAGTGCTAAAGCCTCTTCGGAAACTGGCTTGTTCGGGAGGCTGGAAGTCATCTAACCTGCGCACGAGACGATTTGTAATTACTCTCGAAAACAGCTTTTACACACGGCTCAGAAGTGAGATGGGTCGGTGTTTCTTAAGCAGGGTGATGTCAAAATTTTTAAAGAAAAGCACCAGCACACCTCTGTTCGATGCCTTTGCCGTTCACTCTTTCACTAAGACAAAGAGAGGTATTTCCTTGTTTTGAAAATGAAATGATTAGTATACCTATTACCTACTAACTATGTTAAATAAGGCGCTCTCTGTCGTACTTATCCAAGCAGGTCATTATTCATATTTTATAGAACGGAACCGTGTTTGTATTTTAAGAAGCTTCTGCAAATGATATTGTATTAATTTGGTACTATAACGCTAACCAGTTAATCAATTGACATTTTACAAGTCAAAAGGAGGGTACTGATTGAGATATAATCATGACGATCAAGTATTAATAATTGTAAAAAAATATTATTTTACTAATAATTAATGTTTAGGTAAATTACCGGTTTTGATTTAAATTTACTGGTTTTATACCGGCCTTATACTCAGAAAATTGACCGGTTAACCGGTATGCATTCCCTAGTAAGAAATATGCATCGAAATTCTATAATTTCAATAACTCCGGATTTTTAGTATTAATTAATTAAAAAAGTCCTCTTCCGCTTCGATGAACAACAATTTTTTTTGGTAATTCGATCTTTTAGTGTTAGGCTCTAATCGGAATTTGAAAGATTCTTGAGTACCTAACTTAAGGAGTTTATCTCCTACCTACACCCTAATTTTACTACCTACTACTACTTAGAAAGATAACTAATACTAATAACCCTGTATATATACTTTCTGTATCTACTTCATATTAGTAACATCAGATATGACATCGCGACTAGTAAATAAGTACCTACAAATAAAATTGAAGCTAATTTAAGTTTAATACTAAATAACCCTATATAACTATCTTTATTGGTAAAATAAAATAGATAATTGCAACCGAAAAACCACTAGTAACTAAATATAAAGAAAAATCAATTACTAAAAGTTTGTACCTACAAGTTTGAGCGTACGCACGGCACGGCCTTGGAGAAGTACTCGGCTGCCAGCACGCTGCACACGAATCGCGCGCGAAAGATTTAAATTGCGGATAATAACTGATAAGCTAATGCAATTAAGAGCTATTGATGAATCCGTTAGAATTTGTGTTTATATATTCTTCGATAGAACTGAAATGAATTACGCCGACTTGAGAATTTATGAAATTTCTTTTATGGTAAGGAGAATGGTTTCAAGATATAATTCCTAATAAAAAAAAGACTATTGATAAATCTGTTAGAAATTTGTTCTGCAATATATTTTTTTAGTTTTGAATACACTATAGTAGCCACTAGTCACTTGAATATTCTTTCAGGAGATTTATATTTTTTTTAATCGTTTCCTTTTTTGCTGACGTAATCTCTTGACGAAACTATTAGAAAACGATAAGTAAGGTTTGAATAATCAAATACGATGCATTATAGGAAAAAACAATAACTTGTATAATCTTTGCAAAGTTTTACAAGTGTTCCTTACAAAAAAGTTAATTATTCGTAAACCAATATCAAAAACTGTTAGAAATTATTTTTCGCTGTTAGTACTTAAGGTACTCTCGCTGACAACAAAAAAAAATCAAACTTGGGAGTTATGTTAGTTTGACGACACATTACAGTGTTCGCGTACCGGACTAATTATAACGCCACCGTTCTTGACTTTGCGTAGGGCTCTAACATGAAGCTTCATCTTTTCCGGCTTGATTATTTCTTGGACCAATTTTTTCGTGTCCTCGCTCGTCTTCAGTTTATCATTAGGATAAATTGCTACAGAGCTCAGATTTTTTGGTTGAATCAAACTGTTCGAACTATTTTTGACCATGTCGGCGAAAGAGAGGGCATTTGAAACGGGCCTATCTGAGGACTTGACGGTATACTCTAGGTCTCTGAGGCGATCTGCAAGGTCTTGCCTTTCTCTGAGGTTTTGTTCATGGGCGATAGTAGAGTTTTTACGTAGTCCTTGGTAGTGAACTGCCATGTGCGCAGTCCCATTTCCTACCTTACGGCAAAGGTTATGAATACGCAGCTTCTGATCCGAATTCAATTTACCTTCAGATGAAATAGTACATATCTCATTGAGATATTTTTCAATCGATGTCATCCATATGTGTATGTCAGATGTAGAAATTGAGTCCGGATGATACTCCTGTTGCTTAGCTGTTGGCTGATCAGCAGGTTCATCCCTTGGAAGCGGTGGGTGGGGTGTCGAAGGAGGGCTGCGCTGTATTTTGGCACTCCGACTAAAGGGGCTGCTAGCACTCATTTTTACAGTACCTCACAGAGAACAAAAAGTCATAGTCACTACTCAGCAGAATCACGCGCAAGACAGTTTATAGTATGATTGAGGTCAATATTTTTGCGCACGATTTTATTTATTACAATAATTGTAAAGACGTCCAATCCTTTAGAGAAGTAGACATGGCAACTTTTTGCAACGTTACGAACGCGATAAAGTATCGATACAGCACGGCTATCACAAGACGTCTCTCTTTTATTAGGCAACTTAGAAAGAGACGGATCGTGCGAGAGAGCTCGAGAGACCACCAACCGTACTATATTATATAGTACTGTACTATATTTTGACTATTTGTATTAAATACTGTTGAAGATGGCAGATGGCTTAAGTGGCAGTGGGCGGGGCATAGCACGTAGAACCGATGGCCGTTGGGGCGGAAAGGTTCTCGAGTGGCGACCACGTACCGGAAGGCGCGGCGTGGGTAGGCCCCCGACAAGGTGGACTGATGACCTGGTAAAGGTTGCGGGAGTCCGCTGGATGCGGGTGGCGCAGGACCGGTCGCTTTGGCACTCTTTGGGGGAGGCCTATGTCCAGCAGTGGCCTATGTCTTTCGGCTGATATGATGATGATATGATGAGGTGCTCGCGCTCGCCTTGATGCGCGTTGAGCTAAGGATGACTCATAGTAGAGTTAGGTACAGTCAGCACATACACACACTCGGAAAGTGTATACATGTTTATGGTCCTGATTGCACACCGTACCATGCCCGTAGTAATATGTTAATTATTTGTAAAATAAAAAGCTCGGAAATAATAATATAGATTTTAAACGCGCCCGACCAACATGGCGCTTATTTTAATTTTATTACAGCGATAATTTTGTTTTGCTTAATTGGCTACGTTTTCATACGGCTGTGTCCGCGGGGCGCGCGGAATTTTAAAACTAATTTTAACTTCACAGCTAAAGTTAATGCCTAATTTACACGAATTCATCGTGCAACCGCTTAAGGGTGGATATCCATCACGTCCACTGCTGGACATAGGCCTCCCCCAAAGAGTGCCAAAGCCGTTGGCAATCCTACGAAAGGTTCTCGAGTGGCGACCACGTACCGGAAGGCGCGGCGTGGGTAGGCCCCCGACAAGGTGGACTGATGACCTGGTAAAGGGTGCGTGCGGGTGGCGCAGGAGCGCGAGCACCTATTCAAATGAAATCGGAATGCGAAACGTACATCTCAAATTGTCCCTAGGTAGTTCACGGACCCGTATTTCTTACACATATTTCTTCCAATCCATTAATTATCACTTGACAGTAACTCGCCCGGCCACTAAACACGTGCAAACTTGCCAAAGGCAATAAAGTGTATAGTGGTCGTAAATTGGTACCGCAAAGCAATTAACAGTCGGAATTACGACCAAACGGGGCTTAGGTCTGGCCTTGCCACTGAATATTGATTTACGGACCTGCTAATGCATGTGGATTATTGTTTAATTAAATTCTCAGACATTGTCAATAAGTAACTGCTATAGCAAGGCCTATGTTTGCTCGGCTCTTGTACACCTCAAAAACAATACAGATCGCAGTCGACAATACAGAGCGTGCATGGAGGTGGAAGAGACGGCTACAATATTCTACTGGACTGCAAGCGGGTAGAAGTATACTTACAGGAAGAAACATCTAGGGTCTCCAGACATACTACGGGAGGCAGTAAGCAATACTAAGGCACTCACTAACTTTGTAGAGGAGCTGGGGTGGTTAGAGTATCGCAATCCCGCCATTTCAACTTTGTAGAGGAGCTGGGGTGGTTAGAGTAGCGCAACCCTACATTTCAACTTTGTAGAGGAGTTGGGGCGGTAAGAATAGCGCAACCCCAACATTTCAACTTTGTAGAGGAGCTGGGGTGGTTAGAGTAGCGCAAAAATACGCACACTGGATGTCGACTCGCAGAAAATGCCCAGTAAAACTAACTGTTTCACTAAAGGAGACAACCCTGACGGAACACACGGAACGGCTGTCAGTTCAGACCGCTTTAAATGGTTACCATCCCGATTATTTTCTATGTTCGCAGTCGTTGAGCCAACTAAAACAGCCCTTCGGGCGATTTGAATCATTTGAAAAGGCCTAATCTCATTTAGGTCTCATCTCTTTTCTTCTGGGCCACTATTCCATCCACCATATCTGACAGATATCCCAGCTGTGATTCCCCTGACATTCTGATTTAAAAAAATAGAGATATGTATGTGGGAACATCTTCCCCTCAGTCAAATATCGGCCCTGAATTTTTACTATAACTGACTACGATTCAGGAACGCTAAACGTCCCGGTGTATGACAACTTAATGCTCGATAAATGCCACCTGCTAACCTCTATTGTTTTGACTTAACACTTTCTTTGCTAGGAACTCGCCTAGCGGGCGCCTACTCCGTAGCCGCTTGCCGTTACATACGTCGAAACCACGGGATCGGCTACGAGCGTAGCGCGTGGCCATTCTTGGCAGTAAATGTGCTAAGATTTAAAGTTTCAAAGCCGTGCTATGACGGGTTTACTATTGAATTGCCGACAAACATTTAATCGAATATTATTTCAAAGACAACGATTCAAGTATTTTCATTTCATCTACAAGTCATTGCGTCGAGGACTCGATACTAGGTAATTTGAAGTATTTGAACCGAGGTCTTTTAATTGGTGGTTGACTTATGACTTTATGACAATAAAATTCATGTCATGGCTTTTCATTTCGGGTTTTTTTAATTATTTTTTTTACATGTAATTATATTTATTCCGCATAAACTTATTTCGGATCTATATCTGAATCCCTAACGTTTTTTTTAACCTATTTTTGCCGTGTAGCGAGTCGATGCCACCCCGCTGCGCGGGGTGTCTATTTCTGGTCTGAGGGACACAAATGAACCCTAACCTAACCGACCTAAAACAGAGTTCGCTTATGACAAGCCATTTTGGTCCGCCCTGATATTCCTTCCTCTTGAATCACTATTTAAAAAAACCGCATCAAAATCCATTGCGTAGTTTTAAAGATCTAAGCATACATAGGGACATACAGCGGGAAGCAACTTTGTTTTATACTATGTAGTGATACATATTATACATATTTTTATGTCACACAATTTACTGCATAATTTGAATAATGTAATATGCAGTAATGTAAATAATGCAGTAGGACAGAAATGGAAGAAATGAATTGCAATGTTTTGTAGTTGTGCCAATTAAGATAATTTGAAACAAATCAGCGATTAAGTAATATTCGTTGAATAGTATTTCTACGTAGTAAGATACAAAATAAATAGTAGTTGAAATAAAATAACTAGTACTAAAGTTTCGATGAATCGTTGTCGATGAAATAATATTCGATGAAAAGGTTGTCGACAAAACAAGGGTACACCGCTGTGACGTTTACCTTTGTCCATAGTCAAATCGTTTACCCTATATCACATTAACAAGAATCTAAATAAGCCTTAAAATAAGATGGCCGATCGCTTAATTAGAATACTGAATAGCTCCATTACCCAGCTTTACTTAATTTCGTCACCGGCTGAAAAATGGCGAGGCCCTGAAAAACAAAACTAACAGCCAAGGGATTCTGTTCCTTATGTATTTGACTTAAGGTTCACGGAGAAGAAGGTAGTTGTTATTCTGGTGGCGATTGACATAAATCGTTTGTCGTTTGAGGGCATCTTTAGTGGGTTCCGTGACCATAAAGCCTGGTCACAGACTGTTGAAACAGATGCTTTACTTTTTACAAGCTTTTATTTAACATGGAATGTATGTACGAGTATGTATGTATATGTATGTAGCTATGTTTATTAGGGTGAAATCGTGCAACTCAATTTTGAAGCAGATATTTTCAACCGATTGAGCTGAAATATTGGGTTTAAGTATAGTTTGGATGACAATTCAATATTATGGTACCAACGAGCTGATCTGATGATGGAGACAGAAGGTGGCCATGGGAATTCAGGACTTAACCGACGTAACCTCTCGTTGATTTTGGGGTCGTTAGAATCGTCTCAACGAGTAAATAGTTGTTGACGGTATACGGAACAGTACAGTTGGTAACAAATGCTTAATGCTTGTACGAAAATTGAACTTTTATACCATAATGTGAACAAACGTGTGGCCCTATTGATGTTGAGCAAACTACAGCCTATGGACGCTTGAAGCTCCATTTATCTTTATGCAAACGGAAGTCATGGGCCGAATCCCGGCTGGTACTTTTCCAAACTTATGTACGGAATATCATTTGATATTTACCGTTAGCTTTTTGGGTAAAGGAAAAACATCGTGAGGAAACCTGTTTACATCTGCGAAGAGATTCAAAGGTGTGTGTGAAGTCCCCAACTCGCACTGGACCTGCGTGGGGACTGCTGTCCGTGTTTCTTATCCATGAGAGGAGGCTTGTGCCCAGTTATTACCACCGTTATGGTATTTATTTTGAAAGCTGTGCGAGGTAGCGAGTCACGTGCGAAGTAAAAAACACCAAAAGCATAGCATCGCTCACGTATCTTTTCGTATTAGTGGATTTATTCCTCACACACAACTTTGCTACCCCGGAACTGAAAATTATTTGTATTCATTTGTAATTTTTAAATATACATATTGAACTATATCGACCAGGGTTCTGGATAAAAATGAACCGACCGGAAAAAGCTGCGCACTGTCAGTTGTCACGTGGTAATCAAATTGGGATTTAAATACTGACTAGCCAGAAAAATTAGCCAGAGAGTTAGCGTGTAACGTTCCGCACGTACCGTTACAATTTTCACTCTTAAATTACTCGAAGTCCCACCCCTCCAATCATCACAGTAAATGTTCAAAATATCTAACTTAATCATTGAGCTAGCTGTTCGCCCTGCAGGCACCAGTACCTCATTGCCTACGATTCGCAATCTGTCTCGACCCACTTTACCACGTACTTATAAAATTACCCTCAGATTCATAACAATATATAATCGGAGGCCAGGCTATACTGGATCACTCGAGGCGAGTTTTCGGTAAGGTTAATGAATACTAGTGGGTCAATGATACTTACGTTTTGCGTCCTCACTTGATACCAATATATCCGTGCGCCTCTACGCACGCCTAGTTAAGGTGGTTCGATTTCCATACCAAACGTTATTTGACATTCGCAGGCTAACGGCGTGATTTTTTTAAGAAACTTATGTAACTCACTTTCATAAATTGTGTTTCCATTTGCACGAAATTCTCCCTTTTCTTGAATAAACCTGTATAAACTAGAATAATTTGAGACATTAGTTTGTGTCGTCATACTTTGGGAAAACTATTTTCTCAAATTATTCTAGTTTATACAAGTTTATTTAAGGAAAGGGGGAATTTCGTGCAAATGGAAAGACAATTTATGAAAGTGAGTTACATAAGTTTTTTAAAAAAATCACGCCGTTAGCCTGCGAATGGGAAGCCAATTTGTAAAAGTTACTTACATAGGTTTCTTAAAAAATCACGCCGTTAGCCTGCGAATGGGAAGCCAATTTGTAAAAGTTACTTACATAGGTTTCTTAAAAAATCACGCCGTTAGCCTGCGAATGGGAAGCCAATTTGTAAAAGTTACTTACATAGGTTTCTTAAAAAATCACGCCGTTAGCCTGCGAATGTCAAATAACGTTTTGTATGAAAATCGAACCACCTTAACATGAAAGAATGAGTGTGCAACACATTAATATCAAACTAGTTTTGCTCGCGACTTCGTCCATGAATTATTTATCCTAAACGGGACTTAATCGCGTATAATTAACTTATTTCGTCCATGAAGACTGAATAATTATTTTAAGGCATGAATAGTTCGCCAAATATGGTATTAGACTTCCCACAGCAGCATCATTGCACTCCTGTAGAATCGCCTACTCTCCTTACTATTTTTAGGGATGATTTCCTTAATAAAAGCTATCCTGTCCTTTCCAGGGTCTCACACTATCACCATACAAACTTATATCCAAATTGTTTCACCGGTGTAAGCGTAAAAAGGTAACTTAACAACAGACAGAGTTACCTTTGCAGTCATATTTTATGAATGCAAAACGTAACTGTCAGATTGTCCCGTCAGGGACCCAATGACACTCATTACGTCTGCGAATTGCGGGATCACCTCAATTTATCGGGGCAACGTAAAACAGCGGTTGGTGAAGAACGTTTGCATTAAAACGCTGTTGAACTGAATAAATATTATGCATATCATGCAGACCGATAACGTGTTTTATGAAATATCTGATTGGCTATCCCAGAATTTTGTTGTTGACAAACCAGCGCGGCTAGCAAAACTGACGCCGGGCCGCGACGTGAGTCGAGAAAGATCTACCCTCCTCTTTCTAATTTGCACGGTGCGGGTGAGATAATCGACGCTCAGTCGCGCGGGAAGCGACAGAGCAGCAAGTTGTGCTAGACGCACATCACGAGAGCTGTGTCGCGGCGACTTAGGTTGTCCGTCTCTTTTTAAGTATTGGAACTCTTAGATAACTAGAAAGAGACTGATATCTGGCCACGACACAGCCCGCGGGCCGTCCTGTGATTTGCCATGCAGTAAATTTATCGATTGAGTCATTAGAGAGACCAGTTACGCGGGTCGCCAGAGTTTCCAAGGATGCGCTTTATTGAGGGTGATGGACCTGCGTTTGTCACTTGTTGGCAACTCGCAAGTCCTCAAATCGATAAAGAGTCAGCAGCGCGCTTGTAATTATTCTGGAGCCGTACGCGTCCATAGGGGACGGTATCTGCTTACCACCAGGTAGAAAGAAAGAAAGAAAGAAAGAAAGATACATTTATTCGTGACAAACACAAGGCAATTTACATACATTGACAATAACGTAATTTGCCACGAAATGGTCGCAACTCAGCGTAATGCTGGCGGAGCCAGCGCTGGTCTTCCGTTGCGACCATTTGGTGATGTCACGGCACAGTGACGAAACGTACACATAAAGGGTGAACACTATTAAATTGTCGCGGGTCGAATATGCTACAGATGAGAAAATAAAAATCTTAAATGCTTAAAACTCTTTATATAACTAATTTTACATAACGTACAATCTATAAAAAAAATACTAGGGCTCTTTCAACGAACGACGTGAAAAGTCCCGGACTTTACTTTTGATGTGATTCATCGACCTTTGCACGGAATCATCGGTTACCAATTTTGTGCATTTAATCCATTTTCGTTGAAAATCTGGCAATGAAGTGGCAGGTTGACAAGTTTTCCGCAATTTGCTTTTTATATTTGCCCAATATTTTTCAATGGGGCGAAGTTCGGGACAGTTAGGTGGGTTGCTCTCCTTAGGTACTACCTCGACTGAATTCGCCTTATACCATTCCAAAGTTCGAGTAGAGTAATGGCAGCTCGCTAAGTCCGGCCAAAATAATGTTGAGGAAGTGTGTTTCTTCATGAATGGTAACAGTCTCTTTTTCAAACATTCTGATATATATATATCGGTATTAATTGTCCCAGTAGTAATAAATGGTGAGCTCCTCGAGCCGCACTGACATATAGCTTGCCAAACAAGGTACTTCTTAGCAAATTTTTCTACTGCGATAACCTTCTTCGACTCGTCCAGATTCGAAATGTCACGAGCGGAATAGTACTGGTTACCTGGTAAAGACTTAAAGTCTGCTTTGACATACGTTTCATCGTCAATAATTAGGCAACATTTTTTCTGAACCAATAACGCATACAATAACCTGGAACGTCTAACCGCACGATTATACTGCTCCGCAGTTCTCTTTGGAGCCTTTTGCTTCTTATATGTTTTAATGTAGCAATCATTTTTAATTTTTTGGACATTTGACTGACTAGTTTTTACTTTTTTCGCCACATCCCGGGAAGAGATACTCGGATTCTACTCAAATAACTTGCACACCTTTCTTTGTAACTTAACATTAGATTTTCTGGTAGGTTGACCCTCACGCCGCTTCCTATCTATAGATTCACCTTGTTTAATTTTTTTAAGGGTCCTTTGTACCGTCCTCCGAGTAGTTTGACAAGATTTTGCCAGCTCCAAAGTTGATAAACTAGGATTTTTACTAAATTCTCGCAAAATTAATTCACGAACATTTTTTTCGTGTAACGCCATTTTCATGAATAAAAAACAAATGAATATTTTATGGTTGTCAAAATGGTACACGAGGGTTCTAAATTCCAAATTTTAATCAATACTAAAAAAAGGTTTGATGCAACACGCTAGAAAAATAAAAATGTAGGCGACAATTTAATAGTGTTCACCCTTTACAACCAAGAAAAACGCCTCATGGCTGAAAAACGCGAATCAGGGTCGCTCGAACATAAAAAATAAAATAAAAAAATAAACTATCTATGATTACCTTAAGCTAAGTGACAGTGACACATGACGTAATATATATGAATTTACACGAAAAGTAATTAGGTCACGGCCAAAAGAAAAAAAACAGAAAAGAAACTACACATTCAACTTATTGCGAAGTGTGTGTTATACCAATATATGGAAAGATACATAGTCACGTCAGTGAGTCACAAATATGGTGTACATGCGTTAAAAAAGAAAGAAGAAAGAGGAACTACTACTACTATAGAGGAACAAATGAAGCCACCCAGACCAACGCGCAGCAGGATGCCACAGGGACATAAACAGCAGGTACATACGCATACTTAGCTAGAAACAGCTGGTATCATGTTTCAAATTTCCTTGGCTTTTTTGATGTTCAAACAAATGCTTCTTAACCCATTCAGGGCCCATGATGACACATATGCGTCAGACCGTCGTAGTCGCTTTCCGCTACATACGAGGAAAACCACGGGATCGGCTACGAGCGTAGTGCGTAGCGATTCTGGGCAATGAATGTGTTAACATTAATCTTAAAACTATGTTTACTTTTACTACTACTTTAGGTAGGTTATATGCTTGTTTGTTACCGCTGCAGTTTAGCCAAAGCGAGTTTCAATTCATTTGTGGTGAGTCTGCCAACTGACAAGCTGTTGATCTTCAGGAAGGTTGAAGGAAGATCTGGCCGAAGGGTGTACTTTCCCGGCAATTGTGAGGCTAGTTATTTGACACCCAGAACATGCGCAGCGCGTCGACGTCTTAAGGTGGTTCGATCACTATACAAATAGTACATTACTACAGAGGCCGGGAAGTAAGGGGTTCCCGGCCGAGTACATATAGACGGCCGAGCGTAGCGAGATCGGATAGTTATGAGGCTGGCAACTCCAGTTCACACCGAGGTAGGTATAGGTCTTTTCTCAAACATGCAATGAAATAAATTAAAAAAACTCCAAGAAATGAAGCTTTAAATTTCATGGCTGAACGCCGTGATCCTGTGCCACAAATTGTGGAATGGAAATTAAAAAAGACCACCTTGCAGGCCTACCCTCCAATTTTGTATGAAATGCCATTACGTGTCTCTCGTCTCGCTGCACCCGAAACGTGACACTTCGAAGCCCATCATGAAGAACACAACGTCAATATTTCAATACATGTTTGAGAAAACGTCTTTTGACATTCGCATTCGCTAACAGCGTGATATTTTAAGAATTATTCTCAGATTATTCTGGTATATACAAGTTTATTCTAAGAAATGGGGAATTTCGCGCAAATGGAAAGCCAATTAAATACAATACAATACAATACAAATACTCTTTATTGCACACCTCATACAAACAAAGCAGTTAAAAAGAGAAACAATACAATAACATGTAGGTAGAGGTAGACAACAGGCGGTCTTATCGCTGAAGAGCGATCTCTTCCAGACAACCTTTGGGTATCGGAGAAAGAGATAAAACTAGATTATGTAGTAGGTGGTGCAGAGATTATAATAAGCCAAAAATCAAAATAATTATATCAATACACGTACATAAATAGCTCTATATATAAACATACATACACAATCATACATATATACAAATAACACAAATAAAAATATATTAATATAATACATAAACAGTCAGCCAATAATAATAATAGTAAGACAATCGGGATTAGGGGAGAGACAAATAATGTTCTTTAAGAAGAGATTTGAAGTTACCGATAGATTTAGCTTGTCTTATATCAAGAGGGAGAGAGTTCCACAGTCGAATAGCCTTAAAAGTGAACGAACTACTGTAAAATTTCGAAGATGACGAAGGCACAGTTAATAGCAAATTGTTAGAAGATCTAACAGAATTAAAATAACTAAAACGCTCTTTGAGATAGTGGGGAGTTGCAGGGTTAAAAAGGACACTAAACAGAAGCGAAATAATGTGAGAGTTACGACGATAACGGATAGGGAGCCACTTGAGTTTGGAACGGAAACTAGAAACGTGGTCATATTTGCGTAACCCAAATATGAACCGAATGCAGACATTTTGGAGACGCTCAAGCTTATTAAGCTGCTCCTCAGAAAAGTCGAGATAGGATACATCAGCGTAATCAAGAATAGGAAGAAGTAAAGTTTGAGCAAGCGCAATTTTAGTTGCAGTAGGCAGAAAATTACGAAGCCGCCTAAGAGACCCCACTGCAGCAAATATCTTCCTGCTCACTTCACTCACTTGAGGCACCCAAGACAAAGAGCGATCCATAATGATCCCAAGATTTTTCACTTGCATCGAATAATCAATCTGAATCCCATCAAAAAGTATTGGAGGGAGATTTACAAAATCGACTCTAGAAATCAGATTGCTGCTGCCAATAATAATGACTTGGGTCTTCGCTGGGTTCACACTCAGACCATATCGTTGACTCCATTTCAGAATGCGTACCAAGTCATCATTAGTTCTTTCTATGGCAGAAGGGAGATCACCAAGCACGGACTGTGTATAAATCTGAAGATCATCGGCATAAAGGTGATAATGAGAGGAGATATTATGTGTGATGGAATTAATGAAGATAGAAAATAAGAGAGGAGATAGCACACCGCCCTGCGGAACGCCCGCCAGAGTACTGCACCAAGAAGTACAAGAAGAATCCACCTTTATTCTTTGCCGACGACCATTTAAATAACTACGAAACCAGTCAATCACTGCAGGAGATAAGTTAAGAGAGCGTAAAATAGCGAGCACAATGTCAAAATCGACAGTGTTGAAAGCATTGCTGAAATCCAACAGAGTTAAAACTGTAAGCTTTCTGTCGTTCATCCCCAATCGGATGTCATCAGTGATCTTAACAAGGGCTGTACTAGTACTATGCCCTGAACGGAAACCCGATTGAAATTGGTTTAAAAGATCATATCTGTTCAAGAAGGAAGTTAATTGCTGATGCACTAGTCGCTCCAATACTTTGGATAGAAAAGGAAGAATGGAAATGGGACGATAATCAGAAAAGGAACTGGGGTTTGACTTTTTGGGTAAAGGGATAATATCAGCATCCTTCCATTGAGAAGGAAACATGCCAGATGAAATTGAAAAATTTAGGATGCTGGTAATAAAAGGAAGCAGTAGGTCAAGGAGAGGAACTATCATCTTACGACTAATGCAATCAACACCAACAGCATTTGAAGTGATGCTAAGTACGCTCTTCTTAACTTCACTGTCAGTGAATTGACGAAAAGTAAAAGGAGAGAAATCAGAAGTTTGGGAAGTTGAAAGATAGTTTAGTGTATCTACCTTAATAGGACCGCTAAAAGAGGTAGATGAAGAGAAATGCTGATTGAGCTGATTGAAATTTGTGTTGATTGTATTTTAATTAAAATGAAAGATTGTTACATAAGTTTCTTAGAATATCACGACGTTAGCCTGCGAATGTCAAAAGACGTTTTGTATGGTGATCGAACCACCTTAACGTGATATTGTGTTAAACGTTTTGTGTATGATACGTATGTTAGTCTGTAAGGTATTTGTAAACAAGGGCCTTGTAGCCTGCCAAAAAAAAAATTAAAGATTTTGATCATCAATTCGTTTTGGGTACTCGGTTCTAAAACCTTGAAATCACACTGCGATGCGAAGCTGCAAGTCAAATCGACCTCCACGTGAGTCTATTAATTTGGGTAGTCACGGCTACCGCTTTAGGATATAAAACCTCACGACCCACGATATGGAGCTAAAGTATTTAATAAACCACTAATATGTGTAAACGATATGGTTTTAATAAGTTCACAAATGCTCCGCTAATCCAGCTTACCGTATCTTGCGCATAGTAAAGGCCTTAAGTTCATATTATCTGCGATGGCAGGAGTCATTATTGTACTGAATGTGTGAGACTGGGGAATGAAATCGGTAGCGAAGGTACGCCTTTACCTTCATACCAAAAAACAAATATTATTTTCACATCACCCATTCGGATAAGGGCTTTTTCTTCCCTGCTAGGAGGGATCAAAGTGGCACTTTTCTGTTCCAGGACATATTGTTGCCAGAATAAAAAAATATATCCCAACGAATACATGAAATTAGTATACACATAATCGATTACTTATTTTTTATAATCGATTACTTGCATATATTTTTTGTCTTATAAAATATTACGAAACTTATTAAAATACCACAATATTGGAATGCAGCAGCATGTTTTTACATATGAGGCTATAAATAAATAAACTTTTAGTAAGTGTAAATACATGTTTTATTACTGACATATTTCATTATCCTCATAAGTGATGTGAAAAGCAGTATGAGTCACACGGAAGCAAAATTATTTCCATCTTGGGCGTGAACACTTGAATCCCTCACTACGCTCAGGATTCCACGTTAGAATCCCTTACTACGTTCGGTATTATATTCTGGAATCGTTCGCTTCATTCGGGATTCAATCTACGCCCTCGCCGTAAATATGGCATTTTGCTCCCTTGTGACACAATCTACTATTAATGGGTTAAGTGATATTAGCTATCAAAATAAAAAAAAAAACAGTTACGGTAGCATAGTGGTTCAGGCATGCGGCTGTCCAGGGCACACTCGTGCCAGTGAGTTTTTCGGAACTTATGTACGGAATATTTACCGTTAGCTTTTCGTTGAAGGAAAACATCGTGAGGAAACCGATCTAATCCCAATAAGGTTTAGTTTTCCCTCTGGGTTGGAAGGTCAGATGGCAGTCGCTTTCGTAAAACTATCTTTGCTAAATCTTGGGATTAGGTGCCAAAGCGGATCCCGGGCTCCTTTAGGGCACAACCGGGAATAACGCTAGGGGGGAGACGTCCACTGCTGGACTTATGCCTTCCCCAAAGAGTGCCAAAGTGACTGGTTCTGCGCCATTCGCATACAGCGGACTCCCGCGACCTTTACCAGGTCTTAGCACCCCTGACCCCGCTAGCCGGTGTAGTAGATAATTCTAACTTGTTCTATAGTATTTAATTACCCTCAAAGTCCTCCTTAAGAGGTCCCACTACATCCAAGGGTGTTATTCGGAACGCTTTAATGCGCCTCATCTCACCCGTCACGCCTAATGAAACTAGACCTATACCTACCTTACGCTTAGTTATCACGAATCGAGGCGTCAAGATATATTTCTGGGTGAGGTGATGTTAACAAGTTACAGAATAGTGGGGCTGATCACACTGCCTGTCTGTGATCGGGAAGTTTAGTGATTGCTACAGATAACTAATATATATAGACAGCATAGGATACAGAAGACAAATTATCCCTGTTAAAGAAACAAAATATGTCAATGAGACTAAAATCGGATCAGATCGCAGCTGTTCATCCGTTCTTGAATCACCACCGCTGAACAGATTGTTGGACATTATATCACAGATTAATATAATAGTTCTACATTATATGTCTAAACTGCGAACTGTCCAAGGATAGTTTACGTTGAAAACTATTTAAATTAACGACTGTGTTAGTAATAAACCTACCACTAACAATACCTAAGTACTTTTATTACTCCAGTCCCTCAATGCTTAAAATTCAAGTAGGTAAATAGTAGCTCATTGCAGTATCCCATGGGCGACAATCAACGCAGACCCTTTAGAACGACCCTTTCAAAGCAAAATTACAAATTAAAGTACACTTTTTGCAGTAATCCTTCGCTATTCAGAACGTCTACCAAACACAGTACCACAGGGTAACCGGTATAAACCTTAAGTGGGATTATCGTGAGTTGTATTGGATCCATGGGTCAAGATAAACCAGTGACGGGGTCCAGAGTGGATGAAAATTATTTGTAAATACTTGCTGCTCTTATTTGGGCAAACGTGTAATCATTGAGGTAAAACCACATCTTTAAATTCACTCTTGAGTACCTTATGTGCTTGAGATAATGGGTATTTTCGGATGGTTTTTATGGGTTTATCGTGGTTAACATCCCTTTATAAATAAGGTGTGGGATGAAATTAAAATTTCGCGATGTGTGGTATTATGGTGTCCGCTGTATCCTTTTATTCGCAATGAATACGAGATAAAACAGAGATTAGGTGTGTATTTTGCTCAGTTTAACGTACAATGGTTTGCAGGAAACGGTCCAGTTGTTGTTTTTATTATAATGCCTATTATTTTTATAAACATCTACCAAAAAATTAACATATTGCTATTTCAATTCACTACAGAACGGAAATAAAAATATTTCAAATTAGGTATCAGCATTGCCATTCAACGTGGCAATGCTGCCAGCCTTCTGGGCACACTGCCGCCTGGCAGCGACCTGGGGCAATTTTTTTACCTTTAGTTTTAGTTTTGTTAGTTATTATTATTATTTTTTATTTAGGTATTCACATGTAACGCACGATTTCTTTAGTCGGTAACAATATAATATGCATCCTAATTTCTCATGGTAGGTACCGTATTGTGTGTACCTACTTACATGATACTTACGTAGACTTGGGATAATGACAGTTTCGAAAAGTTACGTAATTACCCCTCTGGCGTAACAGGATGGCCCGCGAGCAGTGTCGGGGCGACATCGACTGTCCGTCTCTATCTAAGCTTTCTAATTAGAAATAGACAGATAGCTTTAGGTGAACCGTGACGTTCAACCTTTTCACATTGGAATATGTGTTGCTATTTCGTTCTGGCACGTTAGCGTGGAAGCGAGCGCGAAACATGTTTAAATGAAATCAGCACGGCTATCACAAGACGGCGCGCGAACTTTCTTAATTTTTCTCGACCTATCGTCTCTTTCTAAGATTTCTAATAAGAGAGAGACGGATAGAGCGAGAAAAATCGAGAGCGTTCGCGCGCCGTCTTCTGATAGCCGTGCAGACGCTACAAACAAATATACACCCCATATTGAATATATGCGTGAGTTGTAAAGTCGGATGCCAGTCGCTGTCATTTATCGAACGGGCGAGCGAAGCGAACGAAGCTTGGGCCGAAAATCGTTTGTCTGTCCGTACAGTGTCCGGTGTCTGTCGGTGACAGGTCGCATTATTACTCAACCGTTCTCGTGAAATTTTGTGAGTAGGTTTGCTAATTATGATTTTTTTTTGTCACCCCGAAAAAAAATTTTTTGGGAAAAAGATAGGGTCGCGAGGTCTACAGCTCAGAGAGTAAACTAGGGCTAGTTTATTTACTAACACGTTAACATGATATTACAGGAAGTAACCAATGCCAAGTAACCAATCACGAAAATTAAACTAACCATTACAGTGACATTATAAATGTACAGTCGAGCACCTAGCATCCATCGCCTCACAGGACCTCATTTAATACGTGAGTTCAACCGTGTAATTATTAGCATTATTTCAACATGTCTCACGAAAGTTTAACTGCGAGAACCTCAAACAAGTCGCATTTCGGTGTCGATGCCAGGAGTGGATCATGAAACTAGTGCCTATGCGAAACTAGGGATTCCGGGCTCCTTTAGGGTACAATTGGGAAGACACTAGGAGAATGATTGATATGCGTGTCTATGTCTAGTCACATTGACCTCAAAGCCTAATTCTACTGATTATAACGGCAATGTCATGTTTTAGCCCGCAGCTAACCGAGGCATGGCCACCAATTAGTGGCATCGAGGCGATGCGTGTAGCATGCTCATGCGGCATGCCACATAGCGCCGGCGGCGAACCGCTGTTGCACCTAATAATGACCATGTTCACAAGAGGAGCATACAGAAGTAACATAGATAGGTAGATTGTAGGCGTCGTGGCTATGGCGTGAAGGTGTTAATCTGCGTCAAACTACTCAAACTCGCAAAGTTGTGTTCATGATAGATTGGACGCAGGTTTAGCATAGAGCCTAAGACGCGTCAGTCCGTACGTAAATGCGTCATTGTGTTTGAAGCTTAAGAAGAAGCCTTTATTAATTAAGGAGCCGTAGGTTCATGGTCTTCTCTCCCTCTCCTGAGCATAAGCGTGGGCGAGATGGAAGTGCGTGCTCGAAAGCGCGGTTATCAACTTTTTTTTTTTTTTTTGGCCGTTTAAATAAATAAAAAAGTAATCACTGAGTTCTCTCAAACATGATATTGCCGATTTTTAGAAGCAATTTTAATATTATTAGTTTTTGTGCATAATTTCTTACGAATATTTGAAGTGTATTTTAGACCTATGTCGTTATTTTTTTCTATCGAGCGAAAGTTGCTTAGTCATGTTATGTATGAATCACTGATCTCGCTGCAGAAAAGCCTCAAGATTACTATTAGTATTTTTGAGACCATATTATTATAAACAGACGCATTATATTGTTTCAAAAACTCTGTTCGCTTAACTTCACTGAACCTACGGCGCCTTAAAATAAAAGGCAGTACAAATATTAATATGAGCATTACAAACTTTATTTAAGTATACTTAAATGCACAACGGTTTTCACCTCAAAAACAATTATGCCTTGCTAAAAGCATTAAGTGAACTCCATTAAAAATTTGCAAAATGCAAACAAATTTACTCCAACGGAAAATATTTTCATCGGCGATAAAAAGCATATTGGAATATCTCGTTATTTTAATATATTCATTAAGTCTGCAATGAAATGAGTAGTAGGTAAATAAATTGGATTAACGTTGTGGAAATATTAAATGAGTTCTCGATCTTGTATTTTGATAGAAGCTGATTATAGGATTTATTAATAGAAGAGCGCGCCGCGTCTCAGCTTGTTAACCGAGTTCTTTATATGTACATTGGCCCGTATCAATAATCCAAAATCGCATAGAGAAAATAATGTCAATAATTCACGGGTGAACATGTGACTTGGTAAATTAATATTTTATTTAGGCCGCGTTTGGTACTCGGTTCGGCATCGCTAAGCTGTCATGCAGTCAAGTAAGTAGAGGTTCTTTAAACGGCGCCTACATTTAAATAAGAGCTTCCTGATTGGCACGATGCGCGGAAATGGGGTAATACGGTTGAGATAATTTGTGGCCGATTTTTTATAAAACTGTCATTGCAATTGGAATCTTGTACCTTGATGGACAGTAGAGTTGCTTTTTAAATGGACTACTTTGAAGCAATAGGGATGTAGACACTAAATAAAATAATCAATAATTTTGTATTTTCGCGAAAGCGGTTTAAAAATGTAGTCAAATGGAGAAAAAAGCAATCCAAGAGCTTAAATAATCACAACGTTAACGTAACGTAATAATAAATTCAACTGACTGGGCTCATGGTAAAGTACAAAATACCGCATACCGATTCAGACTAAGTATACCAGGAACACAACACCGCAAACCTATAGAACAAGTAGGTTAAGCAGGTTGTTATTATCGCAGAGGAGAGGTACTACTCCAGTAAGGCTGCTCCGGAAATCCTCTCTAAAAAGAATAAAAAAACATCTCCAAAAAACATAACAAGATTCTCTCGTAAAAAAAACTTGGGAACTAACATCAGTGTTTTACATTTTTTCTAGTCATGTATGTAGTTTTAACAACACATTATACCAGCAACTTTTAAAGCGCCGAACCTCAACTCGAGAGAAAAGTTGGCCTTTTTCAGAATCACTGAATATCACTAACGCTTACGGTTTCATTAAAAACTTTGTCTCATTACAAGTTCGGTTGTGGTTAGTTGCAACATCCAACTTTACATCGCGTTGCGGCATGCTACATTGTCGCGTTAAGGCACACGCTTAGATGTTTTTTTTAAGTAACTTTCATATTGCTAATTTTTTGATCACTTATAATTTTCACAGAATAACACAAATTCTATGCCATAGTAATACAGATTATGTTGACGTTTTAAGATTCCAGTGTGCCATGCTAACGCGCATTCTGTTAATATTGAATTATAGTAGCTAAAAAAAATAAAACAAGAAAAGTAATTTTACGACGTATTTGATTAATCTTAGAAAACAAAAGTGCAGTAATTTCCAACAATTATTTAAAAATCAATAGAATTTAACAGAACCTTTATTGGTAGTTAAATGGGAATAAAAAAAAAATGCTATTTCTAACTGACACATGCAGTTTTTTTTAAGGATATGCTCAATAATCGCCATCCATATATTATATTATGAGCGTCTTAAAATATTCATTCCGCGAACACTCGCATCGTGTGGTCATCGTATCAGTCGTTATATATTACTAGCGACCCGCCCCGGCTTTGCACGGGTACTATATTATACATAAACCTTCCTCTCGAATCACTCTATCTATTAAAAAAAACCGCATCAAAATCCGTTGCGTAGCTTTAAAGATCTAAGCATACATAGGGACAGACAGCGGGAAGCGACTTTGTTTTATACTATGTAGTGAAGTGTAAATGGACTCATAATAAAAGGCATGTTCACACAATTTGTGGCATGGATGTCTTCCATGCGGCATTGCGGCAGTATAAACCCCTGATCCATTTATACATATTTGAGGATTGCGGCCACGGCTGAGACTCAATTCTCAAGCCCCAAGATTTTCTAGCGCTCCAGGCTGGGTTCGGGTTGGATTGTTGATACTCCGATTTAAGTTTCCGAGTGAATTGGATGAGCTAACGCTGTAGAAACTTTATCGTTGTGAAAGATATACGATATTCTCGTATTATGGTATTTCTGACTTGTGAACTTTTTTCTTGTGAGATTATTTTTAGGGTTCCGTACCTCAAAAGGATAAACAGAAACCTTATAGGATCACTTTTTTATCTGTCTGTCTGTCTGAAGACTCTTTATCTCGGAAACGCGTGGAGGAGGTATCGAGTTGAAATTAAAACCAGCCCCTTGAAGCTGTAAAAAAAAAACTTCTAAGATGAACGTAAACAATAAAAAAACGTATATTTCGACACTCTCGAGGGAATCAAAACTTATAGAGTACTTTCCGCTGACCTAGAACTATGAAAGGCAAGTAGTATCGTCTTATACTACAAGTTACAGGGATATATCTGAAAACTATACATTTCTCATTAAGTACTGAGTTTCGGTGGGCGAGTCCGACTCGCACTTATCAGGGTTTTTTGATTATCTTTGCTTGGAAATCTTGGAATTTCAGTTTTTTATACTACGGTAGCATACAAGAATACGGAAAACCTGATGACCTGTACCTTAGCCTCTGAACGATGCAGAAACGTTCGAAGCTGTTTATATATACATATATATGTATATTATATATATATTTTATACAACGACGGTGGCAAACAAGCGTACGGCTCGCCTGATGGTAAGCGGACACCGCAGCCTATAGACACGTGCAACTCCAAAGGAGTAACATGTATATTTTACACCTGGCATGCGTGACAGCTAGGTGTCAAATATATGAAAGCACAGCTTGGCAATGCGAAAGTGTGTCTGTGAAGAGGTAAGAGCCTCTTTACGCTGAAACCGCTGAACCGATTTAGATCAAATTATAGGTATAAAGATAGTTTGAGTCCCGGGGAAGGACATAGGATAGCTTTAATCCCGAAGATCATACCCTAAGGGGCTGAATTGGAGGTGAAGGTTTGCATGTAGCTACGATATAAACGAATTCCACGCGGACAGAGTCGCAGGCAGAAGCTTTACCATAAAGCAATGACATCAAAGAGAGGTAAGGCACAGCGGAATACTATCTCGTTCTAATTCGGACCAACTGGGGACGTATCTCCACCTGACAGAAGACCACAGCCATAATAATGCCACTCATTCCTCTGCAGGTGTAGTCTTGCTATCCTTATCTCGTGCGCATATGTCCCGATGCGGAGTGAGGATCAGTAGTGGTCCGACCGTTGCCGAGAGTGGATGGTGTGCTGTCGAGCCAAGTGACGCGTAGCAACACAGATATACCTATATAATGTGCCTACTAAGTGAACACTACGGTTGGTTGGTGTTGTGTTCCTGGCGGTGACAGGGGTCGCCAGAGCTCCCGAGGATGTGTCACGTTGAGAGTGAAGGACCCGTGATGGTCTCTAGCTATCAACACAAAGAATCCTCAAATCGATAAATGGTCGGCAACCGCAAGGAAAGCAAGCGTCCATTGGCTACGGTATATGTTTACTATCAGGCAGACCGTATGCTCGTTTGCCACCGTCGTATTATACCAAAAACATCCTCTAACAGCCTGGCGCGGCCTGCGGTTGCGGTCAATAGTTTGGACAATAGCTGTCAAATTTACTACTGTACGCCACCGCCGGCCGGCAGTGTGATTCGGGCCTAACGCTTCTGCGTTTCATATTTAGCCCAAGGGCAAGGTTAATTAGGAAGTTGAATCTCGCCGAGGTCTTTTTAGGGCCCGGTCGACTATCGCATCATCATCAGGAAATTAAGAGGCTGACAAGACCTAATTTGGTGAAATTTATGTTATTTAAGCAGTTTTTTTAAGAAAAACTATTTGTTCTAGCACATCAAATAAAATATATGTTAATATTCACCATATTTCAAAGACCGTGGACGGGCTCGATACATAATTGGACGAAATCGGCTCGATAGAAAATAATTGCAAAGATTGGTCTTAAAATCACATTAAACGGTTTTGTCTTTATTTTTTTGACGTATGGGTCTGCAATTAAAAACATGAAGTCAGCATATTCATAGCTAAACCGCTAACGAGTCATATTTCACAAAATAATCCACCTTTTTTTTATTTCAATATTTATGTAATATTATATTCAAAAACCGGGCCGCCCAGTAACACTCGCTCTCGTTTACTCCGATACAAATAGACAGTGTGCACGCTATCTATATAAAATCCTCAACCTCAAGTGCATTTTGGTCTTGACAGCGTCTTAACGCAGTCACTAAGGCCAGCGGTTTAAAGTATCTGTCTGAATGTGCTTCGAATTAGGAATAAGAGCAGAGCTGGTGGTCATGGTCTGGGATATCAAAATGTAACGCCCAGCGTATCAAAAGGATCCCACTTTAACCCTTAAATCGACACTGGAAAAAATATTGGTCTTCTTAAAAAAAAAATCCACAGCAAAAAATAAAATACTTATTACAAAGTTTTTTTTACGGCGGTGAGACGAAAACACACAACGGCTGTGACGTGCTAGCTTACGTGAATGTTATGCCGGCTGTACACATTGGGCCAACGTTGGCGCGCGAGCAGAATGCAGCTATGCGTTAGAGGAAGAGGGCTTTATTTCGTTCTCATTCGTTTGCATAGCTGCATCCTGCTCACGCGCCAACGTTGGCCCAATGTGTACAGCCGGCATTACAGTGCGAATACAATGATTCATCACGTTTTTTTTATAAAAATTGACACTTAGTTTCTAATAAATATGTAAATATTCAAATAAACGTATAAAAAAGAAACATAACCATGCAATTGGCAATTTGAAAAGTACTGGACGTTCTCATTCCCTGCAAAATTGGCAACGTCCAACATGCTTGACATACAAGTTGTGTGAAACTATCATAAACTGACCTTTTAAATTATTTTCCAGTATTTTATTAACACAAAAACATCCATCAATATCCAAACTTAAATTGCCTTTGATAAATAAAATGTGTTTTGTCCCTTTCTTACGAACACAAGTGTAACGTGACAACACTATCACTCAAAAAATATACCACTTACTTAAGCAATACCCCAAATATAATAACTAAAGACGGGATCATGAAATAACATGCTATAATCTGATATTGACCCGTATAACATGACTAAGATAGTTAAAAAGAAACAAAGAAATTAACAATATAACAAATATTCTCAAAAAGTTGAATAACATATAAACGTTCAAAGGAGCAAACTTTACTCTAAAAAACCACAGTAAAAAAAATGTCAAACTGACAGTTAAAGAGAACGGACTTTGAACGGCAATTTAGCTATTTGATGAATTTGAATGTGTAGGATACGGCCATTCGCCTTTTAAAATCAGTACGTGAGAAAATTGGATACTTGCCTCACGTTAAAATTTTGAATGTAGTGTTGCTATATTGATAATTAGTAAACTATTAAATTATTACAACAAAGTGAAGAAGAAAATATAATTTATATCATTAAAAAATATGAGACATGAACGTTTTTAAAAAAATGGGTTTTTATTCGTCCAAGAGCAAAGCTACCACTAGGACTCTTACGAGAATAATAATTGTATGACAATTTTGTACCTACCCGCAGTATTTCACAACCAAAACAGCAATTTACGTGATTGTCACACAACGGTTAATACCACGATAATCAAATGCTGTGACGTCATAATGATATGTCAATCTGTAGGAGTCGTTTCGGCTGTCCGTTGACTCTCATTTATGCCTTTATATATGTGCTCTAAATTGTAGTTAGTCTCTTAGAAACATGTAATCCTCTCAGAGAACTGGTTCGATTGGCATCGTGAAAAAAACGCAGGTTGTGTAGCGTATTAAACTAGCTAATATTGCAAGCGAGAGACACAACAATTGAGAGCTGATCGCCTCTTAAGTGACAATAAGTCGAATAATTTGTTCGACTGCGTCATAAAAAGGTCAACAATCCCGACCTCCAGACTTAAGCCTAGCTTAGTAATCTGAATCAAATGGACTGGGTTTGTTTTGGGCTTATTTGATACTCAATTTACATATAAATAAACGGGCCTTGTAAGCCTTATATTTTCTTTGTGGTCTCATATTTCGCCCTTATTTAATATTTATTCTGAACTAGCTGCTGCCTGCGACTCCGTCCACGTTGGAACTCGTTTATATCGTAGCTCCATACAAACTTTCACCCCCCATTTTAGGGAAGTGGGGGGTTAGAAAGAGACAAAAAGTAGCCTCCAAGTCACTCTCCATCCCCTCAACTATCTCGACTTAAAAAATCACGTCAATAGGGGCGTAGACACTAAATAAAATAATCAATAATGTCATATTTTCTCAAAAAAGGATAAAAAATGTAGTCAAATGGAGAAAAAATCAACGCAAAATGTTAAATAATCACGAAGTTATTAAGTGTCCAAAGTTTTAAGAATTGCATTTTGCGAAAAAGGGACAGAACATACCCCATGTTCTGTCCCTTTTTCGCAAAATGCAACTTCATATGAAACGATGACGCCGGAAGAATGTGACGTCACAGAAGACGGCAACGTGCCGCGCCGCATCGTGGTCGGCGCCGCCGTCAACACGGCCCCCCGGCAGCATCCTGTAATGTGACGTCACGCACCGTTTGCGTTTTCTCTCTCTAACAAGCAATATTAAAACGGTGTTGATAGCTTCGTAATTCTTTGAGATATCAGAATGGGATTTTCTTCACTAGGTATATTTTTTTGCCTTCTTTCTTTTGGAATAATAATAATTTTCGAGTCTACACCCGTATTCGTTGCTCCGTTTTGCCGTGAAAGACGGACAAACAAACACACACATACTACTACTAATATTAGTATGGATATGGATGTAGATGTGCATAAATATGTGTGTGTGTTCCCCGTGTGGTGTCGGGTTAGAATAGCACCACACCCTTTCTTTCTGTGGGTGTCGTAAGAATCGACTAAGGGAACAGGGTTGAAGTGCGTTGTGGGCGATGGCCTAGCAACCTGTCAGTGTCATATATCACAGTTTGTCGACCTTTTATACCCACACTTATGCTAAAAGTGGTACGGGAACACAAGTTTCATGTGCTCTGCCTGCCCCTTTTAGGGATACAGGCGTGAATGTATATAATGTATGTATGCATGTACTTAAATATTTTATTTATTACGTACAAAGGTGGATGTTTGTTGCACAGGAAAATTTTAACAATCGTAAATATTGCATTTTCATAAAATAAGCTTCATTTTGTTGGCTGTATTAATATCGGAAATGTAAATATTTTTGGACCGTGCGCAAATAACTCACTTCTCATTTATATTTGAATTTTGAAGTACCTCAATATAATGCAGTTATGATAACTGGAATCAAAAACTCATTACTTCTTTCGCCTTTGAGGGATGCCACGCAGTCTAAGAAAAATATTCTATCAAAAATGAAATTATTGGTTTTAATCCGGATCCTAAAATATGACGGATTTCTCTGGTGTCATTGAGGAATTTCTATGCTTGCTATGTGCTTCTATAGCGCGGAAGAAATGTTTAAGGACGTAACTATATTATGAGATGAGACATTATTAAGAGGCTGACAAGACCTAATTTGGTGAAATTGATGATATTTTTTAAGCAGTTTTTCAAGAAAAACTATTTGTTTCTAGCACATTGAATAATAGTAGATTACTGCAGAGGCCGTGAAGTAAGGGATTGCTGGACGAGGTTAGGGTAGACGGCCGAGTCGTAGACGAGGCCGAATACAACGAGTCCAGCAATCCCTGTTCCGGCCGAGGATTGTATAGTACTTTTCTCAAACGATGTGAGGAAATATTAAAATTAAAATAAATACTAGATAATCAATTAAATAAGGTAATTTGCGCCTTTTTTATTTTTTAAACATGCCATTTGAACAAGCCGTTCGAGCACCATGTTTAACCGCACATAAAGTATAGTACCATAGATTATTTTTATTTTTTTTATGAAGCAGTATGCTTACAGTGTCTAGTGGTGGTTGGCAGTATGTAAATTTTCCTTTGTCAGTTTAATATTAGTAAGCAAATTTAAAAAGTTAGAGTAGCGGACAATAATGGTTTTACTTAGGGTTTTCATACATTACTTCTTGGCGTAAGGCCAAGAAGTAATGTAGGGAGCCATAAACAAGAAACTTCACGTCTTCATTTCGTGATATTAACGCGTACATTTCCGAGCATGTTTGAGAAAAATATATGTTAATTTAATATTCACCATATTTCGAAGACCGTGGACATAATTGGACGAAATCGGCTCGGAAAATAATTGCAAAGATTGGTCTTAAAATCACATTAAACGGTTCTATGTCTTTATTTTTTTGACGTATGGGTCTGCAATTAAAAACATGAAGTCAACATATTTCATACCTAAACCGCTAACGAGTCATATTTCACAAATAATCCACCCTTTTTAGGATTCCGTACCCAAAGGGTAAAACGGGACCCTATTAGTAAGACTTCGCTGTCCGTCTGTATGTCTGTCACCAGGCTGTATCTGAAGAACCGCGATAGCTAGACAGTTAAAATTTTTACAGATGATGTATTTCTGTTGCCGCTATGACAACAAATACTAAAAACAAAATAAAATAAATATTTAAGGGGGGCTCCTATACAACAAACGTGTTTTTTTTGCCGTTTTGTCTGAGGCCAGGCTGTATCTCAAGAACCGCGATAGCTAGACAGTTGAAATTTTCACAGATTATGTATGTCTGTTGCCACTATAACAACAAATACTAAAAACAAAATAAAATAAATATTTAAGGGGGGCCCCCATACAACAAACGTTTTTTTTTCAGGCTGTACTTATCTCAAGAACCGCGATAGCTAGACAGTTGATTTTTTTACAAATTATGTATTTCTGATGCCGCTATGACAACAAATACTAAAAACAAAATAAAATAAATATTTAAGGGGGCCCCCCATACAACAAACTTTTTTTTTAACTGTTTTTATAGACAGTGGTACGGAACCCTTCGTGCGCGATTCCGACTCGCACTTGACCGGTTGTTTATTTCAATAGTTATGTAATATTATCTTCAAAAACCGGGCCGCCCATTGCATTTTTCATTGCAAGCTTACGTGTAGCACATCAATCGATAGGCCTTTCAAAATAAATATAAGGTTTATTCAATATTTCAATTTTTTTGATTAAGTGAATAGAGTCGGAGATAATCGCCCCGGAAGTCACTAAAATTGTGTCCCCCCCCCCCCTCTAATTTTTGAACCGTGTATTTTAAAAATATGAAAAAAATCATGGACATAGGGCTTATTAAATTCTTTCAGCAAAAATTGTTTTGAACAAGGTCGGTTAAAATGTTTTTGAGATATATCTAAAAAACTGCCTTCCTTAAAGAAAAGGACGTAAGTTCCATACGATTTCAGTAACGATACGACCTTTTTAATAGGCACGGAACCCTCGTTGTGCGTGGTCCGACACGCACTTGGCCACTTTTTTACTCGCTCGTCACCGGCCCCAGGAAGGGGTAAAGAAGTGTGCCAGCGTCATACCAATAAGTAAGTAACTCTCGCTCTCGTTTACTCCGATACAAATAGACAGTGTGGGTGAGTAAAAAACACAATATACACAGAATAAGCCATACAGTAATTAAAACTTAGAGGCAAAAATGCGGCGATTTAAATGTTCTCAACTATACCTACTGAAAGCAACAAGACGAACATTAAAGCGACAACAAGATCGTTTAAAACCTTTGCAGTTCGCAGTCTTATCTGCCGTCGGAATCCGTAATCACTAGGGATGGGACACGCGTTTACTAAAAGAGTTTATAAAGTGTGACAGAAGTACGTCGTTTTCCTTGACTCTTTTAGCTGAACGAAACTTTGATTTGATATTTACGTTATAAAGTATATACATGTACAGGTGATAATTTACAGTAACTTAATTAAATGAAAAGTAAGTTAAATCTAAAAAAGGCCCTCGAGGCATTATGCGCCGAAGTACTGGCGGTATTTCCTCGTTGAATTGCAATGCTGATGCATTGCGCGAGATATTTAGCCGTGAGCTCTGCGGTCACCAGTTACTTCAACCAAGCTTTGATATTAGTTAATTAAGCAAAAAAAAAATATATATTGCAGTATATTAAGGCGCCGTAGGTTCATGGTCTTCTCTCCCTCTCACTGAGCATAAGTGTGAGTGAGATGGAAGTGCGTGCTCGGAAGCGCGGATATCATGTTTTTTAATTTTAATTTATTGGCCGTTTAAATAAATAAAAATGTAATCACTGATTTCCCTTAAACATGATATTGCCAATTTTAGAAGCAATTTATATATTTTTAGCTTTTGTGCATAATTTGTTACGAATATTTTAAGTGTATTTTTGTGTATTTTAGACCTATGTTCGTGATTTTTTTCCGAGCGAAAATTGCTTAATCATGTTTCGAATCACTGATCTCGCTGCAGAAAAGCCTCAAGATTACTATTCGTATTTTTTTGAAACCATATTATTATAAACAGACGCATTATATTGTTTCAAAAACTCTGTTCGCTTAACTTCGCTGAACCTACGGCGCCTTAAACAGTTCCAGATTAAACATTGGTCAAAGGCGATTTGTTTTTGAACCCCTTTGTAAGTCTTATTGGTTGAAGTCTAAATCCGTGACCACTAGGGATTGAAACGCGGTTGTTGGATGACAACCCTGACAACTGTGAAATAACTGCGGATCGGACACCGTGGAGTATCCGTGGCCGATTTGGACCTTTGCAGTCTACGGAATCAGTGATTCTTTCTACGAACTAGTGGCACTAGCAAGACTGTGTTTAAAAAAGAAACTTAGCAAAACACAGCTGTATTTATTGAATCTACTCACAGAATGTTACGATAATCGGTTAAGAAATGTGATCTGTAGAGAACAGGCAGACATTTTTTTTTCTTAAGCTGTTCGGAGGACTATGTTTGCTTCGCTCACTCGTTCGACAAGCTTAAATTTTAAGGAAATCGTTGAAAATTGTAAGGCAGTATATTAAAATAACTAAATTAAAACACCCTACCTGTCCAACTGCTTAACGCATTGTCGTTGCGATTCAGCGAGGAAACACTCCCAGCACTATGCATATCGGCACCCGACTAACCAAGGCCAAAAATGCCTTAGTGCGATTTGTCCTAAAGTTTATAATATAATCCTTCCAGCCTATAAAGCGGGCTCCCAGCTACGTCTCATTTGTAGACCGACTAAAAGCGAAGCTGTGCGAGGACGCGTTCTACTCAATTGACTAATTCTTTCAGAGCTGAGAAGCGACATGATAATTATAATTCATATAGCACAAGGCATATTTATACCCGCATCCAGCGGACTCCAGCAACCTTTACCAGGTCAGTCCACCTGTCATATCTTAATATACTCAACTTATTCCAGATCTCTGCAGATCTAAGATTCCCGCGAAGGGCAGACAGCGACTCGGGACCCAAGATTGCTGCGCCAGACGTGCTGAGAATCTGTAACTGACTGATGCCGACCTATCTGATTTGAAATCAATGTCTTTCGGATTTCATCTGTTTTGACCAAACAGATGAAATCCGACTGTGACTCGACATCTTGCTATTATTAATGGACTTAAAATTAACGAGTCACGAAAATGAAGAGATTTTTAAAGGATGTCTGAACCAGGAAATAAAATTTTAAGATAAAAGTATGTATTACTAGCTTCTGCTCGCGATCTTATCCGCCTTGAACTCGTTTATATCTTGGTTCCATACAAACTTTCACCTCACATTTTCACCCCCTTAGGGGACAATTTCCGGGATAAAAACTATTCTATGTCCTTTCCCGAGACTTAAACTATCTTTATACAGATAGACAGACAGGCAAAAAGACGGACACTTTCGCATTTATAATATTAGTAGGTATGGATTATGTTTCATCATATCAGCCAAAAGACGTCCACTGCTATTAGACAAGGGCCTCCCCCAAAGAGTATCAGAATGTCCAGACCTGCTACCCGCATCCAGCGGACATATGTAACTTAACTATAAATTTTGTTGTTTGGCAAAAGCCAGAACAAGTTTGCTTAAATAAATCTGCATAGAAAAAAAACATCCAAATCGGCATTAAAATACATAACAACAATAACATAATAAACATATACCTGGGATCATATTTTGCCGTGAGATTTATAAAATACTGTACCTATAGTCTACGGATACATTACATTACGATAAACCTCAAGATGGAGATGTAAAGAGTCTCCCTGATCAAATAATTGGAGATCTAATAGGTATAGCGTTCCCAGCATTACGCTGAGTTGTTACCATTTCGTGGCGAATGTGTATGTGCGTGTGTGTCCACAGTTTGTCTTTAAGCCACGAATAAATGTTTTCTTTCTTTCTTTCTAATAGGTTTTCTTTCGGAAGACGCAGCGTGGGTGGACAACAAGATGATCTGGTAAAGGAGTCGCGGGAGTCCACTGGATGCGGGTGGCGCAGGACCGATCACATTGGCACTCTTTGGGGGAGGCCTAAGTCCAGCAGTGGACCTCTTTCGGCGGATATGATGGATAAAAATAATAAATATAATAATAAAAAAAAAAAAATAATAATAATTGGCTATAATTGGCTCTGTATTGCTATTTATCAAAGTCTAGCGAATATTTCATAGCTGTTGGAATTCCTTGTATAAATAAATAAATAAATAAATAAATAAATATAAGTCAAAAGGTGTTGCAAAACACATAGAAACCAACTTTGGAGGTGTTAAAGGCCTCCAAACATCCAACGAAAATAAAAATAAACGCAGTGAGATCACCGCTGAGTCTTGAGTCGGCATGATGCCTGGGGCCTTCTCGCGATATTAAACAAAAAAAAACATAATTATGCTATAAAATTATGTATTTTTTTCCTATGGTATCTTTTTGTATTTGCGTAAGTCGCGAATAAACTTCATTCCTTTTTTTTTAAACGTTCCACATCTCTAGTGTCCCTAAAACCTTGTCCCACCCCTAGACCCCGTTAATTAGATCACGTAACGCTGTTACTTAGCGAAGGGCTGCGGTGTATCGCAGATTGAACCACTATTTTGGTTAAGAATTAGCGGAATTGCTTCGGGACGAGTTCAAGAAGATCGAAAGCTGGTTAGGGTGTGTATCCACAGGTCTGCTAAGCTGTTTTTGACCCGCGACGAAAACAAGGAGTATTAACAAGTAACATGTGTGTTGACTGTGGCATCTTAGATCCCATAGGGTTAAATGAACCGATTTGAGTGCGTTTTATTGTTACGGCGACAAAACGGCAAAATGGAACCCTTATACGTCTGTCTGTACGGATGTCACTCAAAAACTATAACGTGTATTTGAATGAAAGAAGTATAGGTGTAATTTGTTATTCGCTACCTCTTTTTTTGTTATTCGCTACCTCTTTTTTTGTTATTCGCTACCTATTTTTTATTTATTCGCTACCTACCTAGTGTTGTAATCAAGTGACAAAAAATGTTAAGGGGTGGGGGGCATACTTGTAACTGGAAGTAAAAAGAAACACTGTGGGTCAACATCTGGCTCATTAATCGATCGTGAATAATATGTTCGGTCCCACCAACACTATAGAACTGTGCGCCATGAAATCATTTAAAAAAAAAAAACCATGGACATAGTGCTTTTTAAATACTTTCATCAAATTATTTTGACCAATATCAGTCTAAAGGTTTTTGGGGTATTGGTGAAAAACTGCCTTTCGTAACGAAAAAGACGTCCGTGGTCCGACATGCTCTTGGCTGGTTTTTTTATTATTATTGAAAGGGTGTTTAAGGAATTAGAAAGCTTTATGTTTACTAACCTGGATTTAATCAAGTATAAGAGAGCTGAGATCCCAGAGATACATATAAATTAGTTAATCAGGATAATCGTGAAAGATATCATTATAGTTAGAAAGCTTGTTTTGAAAACGCACTTCCGCAAAAAATGTGTATTCGTTCGAGTGCACAAAAAATATTACTCACATAAAACGGAGCAATATCCTTTCAAACTTTTATGTTCATTTCATTTACTGCGCTCGATTTAATAGCGAATATAAATAGCAAGAACTTTTGTTTTATTTCATACAAGATAATTCATAGTAATAAGATAGAGATATTCGAGTCACGGCACTAACGAAATTTAGGAAGCAGATACTTAGTCAAAGTTCTCATCTCAGTCGTCACACACGGTGAATTCAGTGTTTATTTTTTTATTTGTCTATTATGTCAAGTTACTGCTCCTACGTAAATATAAAAATGTAACTTTGCTTATGATCTAGTTGCATGCGTAAAGCATAATTGTTATGTAGTATGTTAGTGTAGATTTTAGATAGTTTTTGCTCATTGAAAGTTGTAATCACGCTCTACATGTTTTCGATGGCGTTCCTAACCAGAACCCTTGATTAAGTTCTACAGTCTAAGTAACGAATTTTATCGGTTTTGTGTGCCTTATATGTATTTATAAATAAATAAAAGTGTGGGTTATAGCAATCACAAAATATTACTTTCCAACTGTATCATTTTCCCGAATATACATTTTGGCAAAAGACCGGTTTTCTCTGAAACTATGAAATTTTCAGGATTAACAAACCTAACCTAATTCGTTTCTACACGAGAAGTGTTTAAAAAGAATAAAATACTTTACGGTCTTCGAGAAAGCTGGCTTTTTTGCTGAAAAGGTCGGACAAACGATACGGTGGAAAAGGAAATTTAGTGATTGCGATCAGCGAACGAAAAAACCCCAGAAGTGCCGCAAAATGGCTCCACAGAATGGGTGCCATTGTCATTACGCGGGGATGGGGCGGGGTGTCAAAACGATGCCAGGCAGTTGTTTAGTTCCAACATGCGCGTAGCGGGTTTTAGGCACGTGTTTGGGTAGAAATTTGTAAGGAGCTCGCATTATATGGTTTTTCCGTTCGCTGATTGCGATAGGATACCATAAGTCTAAATTAATAATTGACTTCCGACCGTAGAACGCGTCATTTTTAACCAACCTCTTTATACAGAATGCTTTTAATGTCAAACACCAAGCACCGTTTGCCACATATTTAACCATTTCGAATCTATTAGCTACATATCAAAGCGATAGTTTATTGAACGAATCGGTAATTGGTGCATACGATGGCTTTGACACGTTTGACTTAATACTATCACGCAAAATTCAATAATAATAGGTTTATGGTTTAAAATTGCTGCGTTTTTTTTAAATTGGCTATTAGCGTACAAAATTTTAGTTTTATTACTGGCTTTGGATATACCCAGGCCTTTAAAACGTTATAAAATGAACCGGAATTATAACGGTATATTCCGTTAGTGTTCGAAAATTACGTTATAACAAAACCAATATTCTCCATAACGATATAAATACCGTAACAGAATGAATAACAGAACGATATATAATAACGTTATAATATCGTTTTAAAATGCGAGCCGCGCGTTACGGCTGCGCCGTTGCCGCTCTGTGCCAATGCCAACATGCCACCACGTGGGCCGTAGCGCGACGTGCGACGTTGCCGTTACGTTGTTCTAGCTTATAATCTTATTAATGCTTGTTTACCTCAATCATTTGCAAATTGGTTGTGAATTGTGAATATTTGGTTGGTTGCGACGATAAATGGCGGAATAAAAATGGGACGCAGGAAACGCAACGCTGTCCACAGATTCGTGGACTTGCTCATAAATAAAAAGAAAGAGTGCCAATCTTAATAGCCCCTAGGTATACACTATTACAATATATAAGAGGGTCAATATTTTTCTATGTTAATTGTTTGTCTCGGCACTAAATCGCAGACTCCCAGTATTAGGACCTATTCCAAACAAGCCCTACGACCGACGTGTTGCCGTGAGCAAAAAATTATGCATAGGTATGTTGGTATGTGCTTTTGTTCATTAATCGTAATAAAATTAAAATATACTTTTAGTTTCCGACATTTTATTTTATTTTTGATTTAGAGCCATTCCGAAAACGACAAGTTAAATAAAATCTGATTATGAAACCAAAGAATGTGTGAATTTTCGATTTCGGTTCTTCGCCATAATCTGTCTAGATAGGCTCGCGATAGATAGGGGAGACCAAGGACGATTGGTACACATAAATATATATCGATCCTCCTTTTCTTACGATTTATCCTCCTTTTCTAATTAATCCTTAGTCACTAAATATTTATGTAAATAACTAGCTGTTGCCAGCGACTTCGTTCGCGTGGAACTTGTTATGGTCTTAGAAAAAATATTGCTATTAAATTATGTTCGGTGCAAGCTATTTATCGCTGTCCCAAACACACTTCTACCATCTTAAAGATATACAAAAACTATCCTATATCCTTCCAAGGGTCTCAAATTATCTGTACGGGAAATTTCATCTAAATCCGTTCAGGGATTAGACCTACGTAAAAGGTAACAGTGCGATGAGTTCGTTAGTTTAAATTGATAAATCTAAATTGAAACCTTCGTTTTTACAAACATAAATATCTTAAGAATCATCAACAGACGTTTTCATACAGTATTCAAGAAAAATATATTTTTATATGTCTACTAAGCTACATTACTGTTATAATAATAAGTACCCAATGTTGATTAAATCTATTCTATTCTGGGAGCATCGCAGTTCTAACCTAACCTATCCTACATTTCTGGTAACTGTTCAAATCTGTAAGTCTTGCTTTAAAAAAGGTCTTGCTCTCTATACAACCTTCAAACCTTTTAACTCTCTTAGGAGATGAATAAAAAAAACGCTGAAATCGTTTTCTAATCATTAAACAAACGGTCCATAACCTAAGTAATAAATCTATTATTTTAAAAATATCTTGCTCTTCGTATAAACTTTGAACCCCCTAGAAACCCTCTTAAGGGATGAATTTCAAAAACATTGAAATGTATTTTTTAGTTTTAAACAAACCGTCTAAAATCGTAGTTACACTAATGTTTTACTTTAAAATTGTCTTGACCCTATACGGCCTTCGAATCCCCTTTAAATTAAACACTCTTAGGCGATGAATAAAAAAATCTACTAATCTGCTCTCTCTATTTTAAGACCAAAATTAAAAAATCTTACTTAAAAAATGACTTTTCCCTCCATATAAACTTTGAAGCCCCATTAACGCCTATAGGGGATGAATTAAAAAAAAAACTCTGAAATCAGTTTTGTTGTCTTTTAACATACAGACTAAGACTGACATTAGAAATATCTTACTATATTTTCTTGCCCTCCATATAAACCTTGAATACCGTTTTAACACTTTTAACCCCCTTAGGGGTGGTATTTTTCCAAGACGATGAAAGGATTTTTTTTTCTAATAAGTAATCGTACCACAAAGTTGCCCATCTCTAGCTCAAAAAAAATGTTTCTCATCCTAATCTCGCATAAGTACCTTTTTAACCCCCTTAGGGATGGAATTTTCTAACACGTTAAAAGTACTAACTATTTTTCTATTCTAATAAGTAATCTTTCTACGTTTCAAATCTCAAGCTCAAAAAAAGTGTTTCTCATACAAACCTTTCATCCCTATTTAACCCCCTTAGGGGTGGAATTTTCTAAAACGCTGACAGTCCTTTTTTGTATTGTATTTAGTAATCTTTCTACAAAGTTTGAAGTTTCTAGCTCAAAAAATAAAGTTCTCTCCATACAAACTTTGCACCTCTATTTAACCGCCTTAGGGATGAAAGTTTCTAAAACACAGAAAGTACTTTTTTCTATTCTAATAAGTAATCTTTCTACAAAGTTTCAAGTCTCTAGTTCAAAAAATAATGTTTCCCCCATACAAACATTGCACCCCTGTCCCCTACTTAACCCCCTTAGGAGTGGAATTTTCTAAAACGCTGCAAGAACTTTTTATGCATCTTAATAAGTAATCTTCCTACAAAGTTTCAAGTCAATAGTAAAAAAAAAAGTTTCCCTCATACAAACTTTGCACCCCTATTTAACCCCCTTAGGGATGGGATTTCCAAAAATTCCATCTTGTCCCTTATTTTTAGTAGTAGTAGTTTCAGCTGTGCGTTGACGAATTAGTCAGAAACATTTGATGCAGGCATTTAAATTATAAATAATTTACCATGTTATAACAATGCCATTAATATCTGGGGGCACGGTAGTGCCCCCGCTAAGTCGAGCGCGAAGCAAACACTGCCGTACCATCCTTTACTGGAACCATTTCGCCACATTTTCAGGCCCCTATTTGAGAACCTCTGGATAAGACCAGAATGCAGAAATTTTCGTCATCCAGTAAGCTATAATCACATACTTAAAATCCAAAATTTCAAGTCTGTAGGTCATTTAGTTCCGAAGTTAAGCGAAAGCAAAGTTTCGCATTTATGACACTCACTCACTCATGTTCATCAAAATAGAACTAGTACTTCCCATAAACTCAGAGAGCTGAAATTTGGTACAGTTAGGGTTTAATGGCCACATAAAGGGAAAATTATAAAAAATTGCTATTTCAACCCAGTTTTCTAGATACACCAACTGTAATCCTATACAAATATATAGGATTACAAAGTTACATTTGCAGTGAATGGGAAAATTCAAAAGCAAGAATGGGCCTGCATTCATAGTTTGTATGTATGGATAACACATTACCCTAGAAAAAGAAGTGAGATTCCATAAAAAACACTCCATGTAAAAAAGAGGCCAAGTCTCGAAACTCTTCCACCGTAAAAAGTTGTGAGATATTTCGTAGAGCCAAGTTTTAGGCATTCTTATTAATCTTTATTTGCTTGCTAAATAAAATTTTGTGACTTGGCAATCACACAATACTACATAATTTTAGGTAAGTATGCAAAAATCTATAAATACAGTTAAGTTGTGTGATTGCCACGTTGCAGAATTTTATTTAGCAAGCAAAAACATTCCATGTAAAAAAGAGGCCAAGTCTCGAAACTCTTCCACCGTAAAAAGTTGTGAGATATTTCGTAGAGCCAAGTCTTAGGCATTCTTTAATCTTTATTTGCTTGCTAAATAAAATTCTGTAACTTGGCAATCACACCACTTTCCTGCATTAATGGATTTCTGCATACCTAAAGCTATGTAGTATTGTGTGATTGCCAAGTCACAAAATTTATTTAGCAAGCAAATAAAGATAAAAGAATGCCTGAGACTTGGCTCTACGAAATATCTCACAACTTTTTACGGTGGAAGAGTTTCTAGACTTGACCTCTTTTTTACATGGCATGTTTTTTATGGGATGATTCATTTCCGATTAATGAGGCACAGAGTAGCTAAAGACAATCTGATTTGAAAATTATTAGTCAGGATATTCGTATCAGGCTACAACCTGCGCCGACAAGCCGAGCAAATCGAAAAATTATCTATTTTACTATGACGTCGTGCACTCTAACAAACAACCTACGTTACGTAATCACATCGCTTACATTGCACGAGTAGGCTATACTGAATGCGAGAAAGGGGTAGCCTATAACGTTATTACATTATTATATCGGTTAAAAAAGTATCGGTTTTATATTAATGGTTTAGATTTATAACGTTATAATGGATATCGCTATACAGCGCGTCAAATATCGTTTTCGAGTATAGCGGTTTTAGGAATAATAACGTTATAAATGATAGCGCTATACGAAAATAGCGCTATTTAAAGGCCTGGATATACCGTGTTGTATATAACGGCGTCGTCGGCATCGTGCGCCATTGGCGTCGCCACCGCCGCCACCGACGCCGCCATGTCGCCGCTTGTTCGCGTTCGCTCGCTGCTCGCGCTCGCTGCACTGCTAGCCGCCGCTGACGTAGTAGTTAGCTACGAGAACTGTGCCTTCCCTGGCTTGTTAATTGGTATGTGTACATGTATTTACATATAAGTATTTACTTTGCAAGTGACTCAGTCAGCTGTAGAACTCGCGAGTCTGTATTTTTGAATTTTTATTTGCCCCAAACGATTTTTGTGATGATGCACCTATATAATTACCTGCTCATAAAATTTCACGAGAACCGGTCAAATAATACGACCTGTAGAGGAAAACAGCCGGAAATCCGAACATACAAAATAATTTTTGCCCAAGTAGGAACGGAGAACTACACAAGCATGTAAACAAAATCATTTTTTTTTAAGTAAACATAAAAAAAGGATTACTAAATTTACTGTATGGGCAAAACGTCCCAAAATATTTTTCTCAAATTATCATTTGGCAAAAAATATTTAGTCAGAAGATCATCGCAATTTAACAGTTGGCAAAAGTGTTTTGGCCAATTATTGTTTAACGAATAATTACTTGGTCATGTTTCATTGTACACGTATCGTGTAGCATTTAGTCAAATCACAGATAACCTCCAATAGATTGAGCCTAAAAGCGATTTAGTTCGATGCAAAGGTCACCACAGTTGGCGGTAGGTGCGGGTTGCGGGGAGGTCGGTAACGGCGCTGCGATTGGCTGTTTCGAAAGTAGCGCGCTTTGTCACATCATGGCGCCATAAGCGTAGTGATGGGATGCGTTGGTCGTTAACGGTTTTTAGCGGTGCCGCAATTTATTGTTAGTAGAATATTTTACATGGCGTAAGTAGGCACCTGTTAACATGGTTCAAATTTTGGAACGACTTTCACTGTTATTATTATTATCATGTTTCGTTCATCGACTATTTTGGTCAAAGTATGTTAATCACATCGAGTAGTCATATAAAATAGTTATTTCAAGGTGTTTAGGCCGATGAAAGCATTTTTCATTACTTATTGAATACCTAGACACTCTCGCTGAAACTGATGCAAGTCGGTTTTCAAATGCACTAGGGGCATCACTATGCCTCTGCTTACGGCTAGCGCATCACTAGCTGTAAAAAGTCAGTTGGAACAATATGGCCGTACCGTGTGCATCTAATTTTCTACTCCCGCGCCGCTTTCCTTCTAAAACTTTCTGTTGGTGATAATGGTGACTGCTGTGCCGTGTATTGTGCATGTTTTCCTGGATTTCCCGAAACGCTGAAGTTAGGTGAGTTGTTTTTGGTTTTCTTTGAGTGTGAAACGTGCTTTCAAGGTATACCTACTGCCGACGCTCGCAACAAGATTTAGGGAAAGGACCAACGAACGTGTTTTGAAACCTATGAAAGTCCACTTAAAATCGAAGCCCCAACATATTTTGATCCGTCGAACCGCATGTTCTGTAGAAATTTCCCTTAAATCATATTTTTTCGTCACGTTGTGCACCAACGCTCCGCCATCTTAACGTAATTTATCGCATTACATCTCATAAATTCATCACAATTTCATACCTATAAGCCATTGTGGCTTGGGTTTCACCGCATTCTTATTTGTTTCTAATAAGATTTTAATAACAACCCCGCATTTTTCCATAACTTTCCATATAAAGTTAACCTATACGCCTATATATTTGAATTCTGTGTACGGTAGGAATACTACGCGACCATTTTACGTTGCACTTGGTTCGCTAATACCTATACTTCGTCACGCTCCCACTTATGGTCACGGCCAATGTTCTTATTCTGTTCAAAGTCGTTCCAATATTAAATTGACGAACTTTCGTATTTTCTGTGGTTATAAGTGTTCCATTTTTGAATAATCGCAATAAAAATGGAGGATGAAAATAAATTAACTTTATTAGAATCTAAACGTGATTCTTACTTTGCGCGCATTCAAAGTATTTACGATTCCATTCCAAAAACACGACGAGACAAAACTAGTTTGTTTTTAATGCAAGCCGAAAATGTAACGAGTTTACGCGACGAATTTATTACACTGCTCGATGAAATAAATTCAACTGCTTTAAAGTTGATGGAGGAATTTAAACCAAACTTCGAAACGTTATGGGCATTCGATGATATGTACTATGCAATTAACGCCGCATATAAAAAGTTAAGCGATTCAACTTATGTTCAAGAACCCGCGAAGCCGGTCTTCAAACTTCCGGACATACAAATTCCCGATTTTCACGGAGACATACAGGCATTTCCATTGTTTATAGAATCGTTTCGAACGACAGTTCATCATAACACTGCGTTATGTGACGCTCAACGCATTCAATATTTAATATCAAAGCTAAAAGGCAAAGCTCAGAGCATTTGTGTAGGTATTACTCCTAACTCAGACAATTATAAAATTTTGTATGACGCCTTAGTGCAAAAATATGAGGATAGTCGCGCGATCGCTATTTCATATTTAGAAAACATCATTAATTTGAAGCCTTTAGCAGGTAAACCTAATGCGACTAGCTTGGACAGTTTGATCGATCAATTTTCGACGTCGGTGTCCGCACTACGTCAGCTAAACATCAAAGATTTAGCCGATTTTATATTTGTACATTTAGCATTGCGCAAAATGGATACAGAGACCTCCAGAGCATTCGAAATGTCTCTCAGTAGTAAAACTGTATTTCCGAATTACGACGAATTCGTTCATTTTGTTCGCAATCATGCGAAAATATTGCAGCGCACTATGACGTCATCGTCAGCTGTTGTCTCGCAGCATGCTTCGTACGGGCGCGACTCGCGCTCTGAGTCGGTCGCAAATAAGCGCACGCAAAATAATATGCAAACGTTTCTCGTTAGCAACAGCCAGTCTTCAGTACAAGTTTGTTGTTATTGCAATAGCAATAAACACATTCAATTGTACCAATGCGAACGATTCTTAAAGTTGTCGCCTATTGAGAAATATAACGTAGTTAAAAAATGTAACGGTTGCGTTAACTGTTTAAGTGTTCGTCACACGTTTTCCTTGTGCAAGTCAACTTCGACTTGTAAATTCTGTAACAAGGCTCATCATAGCCAGTTATGCCGCAATCAATATCAACCTGATGCTCACATGCATTCTCAGCCGCGACCAACCGCTTTCGTGCCGCGCGAATACACGCCGCCGTCCGCGCCCGCTGCGCCCTGCGCGCTCGCAGACTCGCTCGCTGCAGCCGCGCATGAACAGCGCAATAATAATAATATGCCGGTAGGCTTTGCTGGCGCTGCTACTACTAAACGAGATTCTCGCAAAACGGTTTTACTGGGTACCGCGATGGCACAGGTGTTAGATGCGTACGGTAATCGCCGCGATATTCGAATTTTAGTTGATTTAGGTTCGCAAAATCATTTCTTAAGCTCACGGTGCTTACGTAATTTAGGGTTTGACGTCACGCCTGACGACAAGAATACCTTGGTTCATGGAATAGGAGAAAGCTCTCAGCCGATTAAGGGTACAACGAATTTAACTTTGTTTTCGCAATTCGATCCGACTTTCAAGTTTGATGTGCAAGCGTTAATTATTGATAAAATCTCCGGCAATCTGCCTGAAGGTCAAATAGATACCGAAGCTCTCGAATACTTGAAAAATATTTCGTTTAGTGACAAAAATTGGTACCTGCCAGGCAAAATTGATTTGCTTCTAGGCGCCGAAGATTTTATTAAATGCATATTGAAAACTGACCGCATTATAGGGCCATCCGGTTGCCCTGATGCTATCGATACGGTGTTCGGCTATATAATTTCAGGTTCCGCAGCTATCTTAGGACCTAGGGCATCTAAACTTAACACGTTTTTTACGACTACTACAAACGTAGACGCTCTGCTTTCCAAATTTTGGGAAGTCGAAGAGGTACCGATCCGCAAACATCTTTCCACCGGCGATAAGGCGTGTGAAGACATTTATACACAACAAACGACACGAGACTCTCTTGGTCGCTATATCGTGCCTTTACCATTTTGCCGCGACCCGCGAGAACTAGGCGATTCACTTCCGACCGCGACGCGTAGGTATAACGCCCTAGAGAGAAGGTTTAAACAAAATAATATCCTTCATAAACAATATGATGAGATTATTCGCGATTACTTAAAACAAGAATATATTTCCTTGGTGAAGGACTTGGATAATAATTCCACTTCTTACATTATACCTAGTCACCCTGTAGTTCGTGACGATAAACTAACTACAAAGGTCCGTCTATGTCTAGACGCTAGCGCCGCGACTACGTCTAACTTATCTCTCAATGACTGTTTATACGCTGGACCTAATCTGCAATCAGATTTGCTCGCAATAATATTTCATTTTCGGTTATTTCCGATCGCAATAACTTCTGATATCCGACAAATGTTTTTGAGAATTTTAGTTTCTCCGGAATGCCACCGCTTTCTTCGCATCATCTACCGCTTTTCCCATGAGGATGAACCGCAGCTTTACGAATTTTACCGCGTTTGCTTCGGTCTTAAGTGCAGTCCTTATTTGGCAATGCGCACGATCAAGCAACTTGTACAGGACGAAGGAAAATATTTTCCCGCCGCAGCCGCTGCAGTGTCCCGCGATTTATATATGGACGACTTAGCTACTTCCGTTATGGATGAGTCCACCGCTATTAATCTCTCCCGCGATTTAATTAACCTTTTTCTGAAGGCTGGTCTAGACCTGGTTAAATTTTCAAGTAATTCACGCGCGTTACTAGAACACGTGCCAGAACAAAATCGATTGTCTGCCACGGTCGACATCTCCGATAAGGACGATTTAAAGATTTTAGGTCTACGTTGGTGTCCTATTGAAGACCAGTTCGCTATAACTGTAAATTTAGACCCGCATAACGTTGTTACGAAACGTACAATTCTATCTACAGTCGCCAAGCTGTGGGATATAGTAGGTATTGCCGCGCCGATAATTTTGTACGCGAAGTTACTTATTAAAACCCTCTGGTTACTGAAGCTAGATTGGGACGAAAGCCCTCCCCTGGAGATTTGCACTCAATGGTTAAAGTTCAAAGCTGAACTTCCGCTTTTACAGAATCTTAAATTTCCGCGCCACCTCGGCATCAATTCGGACGACTGCGAATTGACGTTGGTAGGTTTTTCTGACGCAAGTATGGTTGCGTACGGAGGCGTTGTTTATCTTTGCGTGTCGCATCCTGGGCTGCCTCATAATATAGTGAATATTGTGTGTGCCAAGTCAAAGGTAGCACCCGTGAAAGTTCTAACTCTCGCGCGGTTAGAATTATGTGCAAGCTTGCTCCTTGCTAAACTTATGCGCTATGTCTCTGATAATATATCAGATCGATGCAGGATTTCGAACATTTTTGCATTTACGGACTCAAGTGTCACTTTACAGTGGATACATTCCTCTCCGCATCGCTTTAATGTTTTTGTCAGTAATCGAATCGCGCAAATTAATGATTACTTACCCGCATCTAAGTTTTTCCATGTCTCGGGCAAAGAGAACCCGTGCGACTGCTTGTCACGTGGTCTCACCCCCAGTCAGCTAATTGAGCATCCGCTTTGGCTCCACGGTCCCTCTTGGACCAAGCTACCGATCTCGCAGTGGCCTCTTGACCACTTTGTCTTTGACGGACAAGACGACCCACCAGAAGTAAAGGCTAATGCCCAAGCATACTTAACGACAGAAGCTAATAAACCGTTCTTGTATGAACTCGCTACTCGTTTCTCTTCGTGGAGTAAATTGCTTCGTGTGATAGTTTACGTGCTACGCTTTGTTAAAAGGCTACCTCGGTCAGGTCGCATTATGCCCCCTGATTTACAAGCCGCTGAAGAGGCAGTTCTTGCTTCAGTTCAGTCGGTGCATTTCGCGGAAGACAAGGACAATGTTTTAAAGAATAAACCCCCATCTAAACGCATGAGAAAACTTTGTCCAATTTTCAAAAATAACTTACTTCTGGTAGGTGGTCGGCTCGATAAGTCTGAGTTAGACTATTTCGCTAAACACCCGATTTTACTTCCAAACAACGACCACGTCGTGAACTTAATAATTGACGCTTATCACAAAAGGTTTTTACATGCCGGGCCCAATTTGCTTATGTCTCTGTTACGCCAAAGATATTGGATACTCTCCGGTAGAAACATAGTTCGTAAACGGTTTCAATTGTGCAATCGCTGTTATACCGCTTCTCCTAAAGTAGATTCTCCATTCATGGCTGATTTGCCCATCTGCCGCGTCATCGAAGCGAAGCCCTTTTTGAATACTGGCGTAGATTTCGCGGGCCCTATTCCTATTCTATTAAGTCGTTATAGAGGCGCACGTCAGCAGAAAGCTTATATCTGTTTGTTTGTCTGTCTCGCGACTCGCTGTACTCATATTGAGTTAGCGGTGGATTTGAGTACACCCGCCTTTATTAACGCGTTTAAACGGTTTGTGTCGCGCAGAGGCACTTGTTTAAGTTTATATTCCGATAATGGAACCAATTTTATTGGAGCAAAATCTCATTTTGATGATTTGACCCAACTTCTAAATTCAAACGAGTATAAAACCGCGCTTTCCGCTGAGACCCTTGAACAAGGCATCAGCTGGAAATTTAACCCGCCAAGTGCTCCACATTTCGGTGGATCGTGGGAGTCTAATATACGTAGTATAAAACTACATTTAAAACGTGTAATCGGTGATCAACTATTAACGTACGAAGAAATGTTGACTGTTTTAACGCAAATAGAAGCAGTTTTAAACTCGCGTCCGTTGACTCTATTAAATGCTGATCCATCAGAGCCGACTGCTCTTACTCCCTCGCATTTTTTAACCCTCGCGCCATTAAACTCTTTACATAACGCCGAAGTGTCAACCCTACCTATCAGTTTAGTTAAACGTAAATATCTGATAGACAAAATCATTCAATCGTTTTGGAAGCGATGGAAAACGGAATATTTGCATACGCTTCAAATGCGACAAAAATGGAATACTCTGACCAAACCTGTAACCAAAGGGACGGTAGTTTTACTAAATGTAGACAACGTTCCTCCTTTGAAATGGCCACTAGGTGTGATCGAAGATGTTTTCCCGGGTAAAGATGGTATCATCCGCGTGGTTGCCGTACGCACGAATTCAGGCATTTATAAAAGACCCGTGGTAAAGGTTTCTCCGTTACCACTTCAATAATCTTTGCTTACTTATTATAGTTTATTAGTGTCGCCTTATTCAAGGCTGTCACATCAACCCTAATTTGGTTTTCCCTTTATTGTATTTTTTTTTATCTTTTCGCATTTATTTAATTGTTGTCCCGCTTTCTTTGTTCTGTAGAAGAACAAAGAGATCTTTGCCCTTCTAGGCGGGGGGTATGTTTAGGCCGATGAAAGCATTTTTCATTACTTATTGAATACCTAGACACTCTCGCTGAAACTGATGCAAGTCGGTTTTCAAATGCACTAGGGGCATCACTATGCCTCTGCTTACGGCTAGCGCATCACTAGCTGTAAAAAGTCAGTTGGAACAATATGGCCGTACCGTGTGCATCTAATTTTCTACTCCCGCGCCGCTTTCCTTCTAAAACTTTCTGTTGGTGATAATGGTGACTGCTGTGCCGTGTATTGTGCATGTTTTCCTGGATTTCCCGAAACGCTGAAGTTAGGTGAGTTGTTTTTGGTTTTCTTTGAGTGTGAAACGTGCTTTCAAGGTATACCTACCGCCGACGCTCGCAACAAGATTTAGGGAAAGGACCAACGAACGTGTTTTGAAACCTATGAAAGTCCACTTAAAATCGAAGCCCCAACACAAGGCATTTTACAACATTTACTGCATTATCATGTTTATATATGTGCCTTCGACCCGTTCGTATTTACATACTTACTAGGAAAGGACGAATGCGATGTTTATTCGACATTAACGCGAATGTGCTAGTAGAGTAGTACATACCTATATTTATTCAATGTGGTAAAATTATGTGATTGATGATAATCCTCATCATCATTTAAGAGGGCGTTAACGTGCTCACGAGCGCCACTGGCAAATAATTGTGATTATTTAAATTTAACGATAGATATAAAAAAAGGAGGCTACACACTGTATTTTGTAATTAAGCTACACAACTAACCACTTCCGAGATCGCTCACACGTCATCGAAGTCCAGCATGAGGTCCACCTCGTGACACTAGTCCTAATTGCTCTCGAAGACGATTCGAAAAAACCTAAATCCCATAAAAAACATTCCATATAAAAAGAGGCCAAGTCTCGAAACTCTTCCACCGTAAAAAGTTGTGAGATATTTCGTAGTACCAAGTCTCGGGCATTCTTATTATTCTTTATTTGCTAGCTAAATAAAATTCTGCGACTTGGCAATCAAAAAAAGTATCCAAAACGTACTAATCATTCGTGAAAAAAATAATTCTTAGTTAAGTTTTTAGTAATAAAAGGTAATTAAGTTTGAAAATCCTGTATGGCGCGCGGTGCGAAGTTCAATTACCCGGTTAGAGTTCGTACGTATATACATAAGATGGCGACTAGCGGTCACTGCGGTCCCTCGGCTGGATGATTAAAAATAATATTATTCGAAAAAAAAAAACCATAATAATATATAAAAAAAAAAACCCTTTTTTTGAGTTCTTTGTAATGTATACATTAACTGTGCTTCGGCTCTAAGACGGAAAACACCGTGTATATAGCATGCAATTTTTTTTGCAGGCTCGGAATCTCTGATTTCCCTTTACTTGAAACCCATCAGCGTTCCTCCACCAGGTGGCATCATTTCATATCGAGATGTAAGAGTTACATTTTTTTAACGCTGGAAACACTACTGTTCTATTACGCTTCTACTTCGGTTTCAAGCTCTCATTTTCTCGCTAAGCTGCGTTCTTCTAGGTGCCTTGGTTATAAATGGATTTTTTATTCTATTATTTTAATGATATTTTGTAATTTACACTTTATGACAATAATTTGATGGTTTACAATGAATCTAGCAACACTATGTTATACATTTTAACATGACAAAAGTATCTAATTTAAACCTCACTAAAGCGGCATTTGTTTCTTTTGACAATCACGCCCATTTCATTTGCAATAAAAATGTATTTGAACTATATTTTGTTTTTGTTTTTTGACAGGATTGCGGCCCGGTCAGTACGCTAACGGGCGTTCGAGTTCAGGCGTGCAACATGGACCCGAAAGGCTTAGCACCATTCCTGAGCGCGTTGGATCCGTCCGACCTCCTTACAGATATCAATGTCTACTGTTCAGACGGCTGCCCGTCTGGGGCTCAAGCCCACGTCCAGCAGTATTGCCTGTAAAATGTGGCGTCAGTTGAAATCAATACAATATAATGATAGAAGTTTTGTTTAGTATTAACATCATCCTTTCCATCACCGCCCAAATAATCATTTTAGCATCAATATCATAGTTGACATCCATTTTAATCATCACTAGACATTGTGAAAACAATTTACATTCATTCTGTATCTGAAATAATAAAAAAAAACTTATTTCTGATTTCATCTTATTATACTGCTATAATAAGATGAAATCGCTGCTGCTGACTGCTCACAGCGAACGAAAAAACCAAAGAAGTCTAAGTAGCGCCTCAAAATGGCCCCACAGTATGGGTGCCATTGCCATTATGCGGGGAAGGGGGCGGGGTGTCAAAAAGATGCCGGGCAGCCGTTTAGGTCGAACATGCGCATGCATGTGCACGTGTTTGGGCAGACATTTGTAAGGAGCTCGCATTCCATGGTTTTTTTCGTTCGCTGAGCAGTAAGCAAAATTATGTAAGAAATAATTGGAGTACGAGGGGTGATCCAAAAGTAATGATAATCAGCATGATTTGGTCTCGAGATGATAATTTGTGATTGTCATCCCTATTGTGCAATTATTCAATAATACACTAAAAACTTAATAAAAAGATTTTATTAATTTGTTTTTTTTTTAAAAGCTAAATAAATATGATGGTATGGAATATATTCTGCCGTCAGTAAAATCGGAGGATATTTTGTTACATGTTTGGGGCGGTGGTGGCAAAGTTCTGGTGTGGTAATAAAAATAAAAAAAATACAATTTAAAGTTTATTTATTTTAATGCCACGAAATTAATAAATTAAACTCATGTCATCGTTTTTTTAAGCACAGCTCCCGTAACAAAGTTCAAGGTAGGATTTTATGGCCATCAATATATAGTATTTTTTTTTTATAAACAGGGTGAACTTAGGTTACAAATATATGAATATAAATACGAAGGGAGAGTGATACATCATAATTCTATAGCGATTAAGCGGGGCCGTCTCAGAAAAAACCAAAGCAAAAAAAGTACCAAATGTATATGTTTTTTTCGTGGCCCAGCTTGCCGAGTACCAGGACTATTTTTCAGGCTTGTGAATTCTATAAAACTAGTTACATACAGTGTAATCTAGACCAACTCTTTTACTAATACTTCTTATTCTTAGATATTGAAAACTCGTCAATAAAATCAGTGCAATTGCGTCGATGTAAAAACTAGTCTTAATTTCGTCTATCCAAAATGTTTTTTTTATACGTAGCAAAATTAAAACATTTTTAATATATTATGTAGGTAAGTAAACTAATAAAGAGTGTATTTAATAATTAAAAATGATATATAACGGATAACTTCTGTTTTTTATTATCATTACTTTTGGATCACCCCTCGTAAAGTATAAATAAAAAAATGGTTAGGAACCATCGTTGCATTGCTATGAAACTCTGTATTCACGACCACAAGAAATTGCTGTAAGTAGTTCATAGTTTTATTTACTTATAATTTTAACTGGAGCCTCTATGGTGGACTTGACGTCAGTCTCATATTTTTCACGACTGTATTCGAAAACTTGCGCAAACAAACCATGCGGGCACGCCGCGTGTTCTGCACACTTCACCTTCGCTGATATCCAGTTGTTTTCAGACATGGTTACGTTTGGTGCTGGTTACAAGCGGTTACCACTCTTTAAATATACATAGACAATTACGGTGATTATACAATGTCTCTCTCTCATACACAAATACACACGCACGCACGCACGCACGCACGCACGCACGCACGCACACACACACACACACACACACACTTACCTGGAGGGGCCAGCCACATACAATTGTAAAACCTAACTTAAGATACCAAATAAACTATTTTGTTTTTTTTTTGATATTTTTGATTTTTTGATTTTGAAGCGGTTACCATGACACCCACACGCGTTGTTAGATGAAAGCAAGCCTAGAAAACAAACGTGAAAAAGAGTTCATTCATTTTCTTTTCGTTACCCCTACCTGCAGCGGCGGTGGGTATTTAACTGGACGTCTTTGCTGGCCTTCGGCTCCTAATTGTTTACCATTCAGCTAAAATTTATTATAGATCGCAGCTTTGCAACTCTGAATTGCCACAGTGATAAAAACTTGTCACGGCATGTCGTGTTTACTCGTCAACTTAATCAGTCAGAGTGACAGACCGCCATTCTACACCGAGTTTATGTACATATATGTACTTCTTTCGCAAATCCACGGTCCATAATAAATTGACATGGCCACAGTCAGAGTTATTTCACATAACTGTTATATCATTTTAACATGCACTTAAATTATTTACTGACATTCGGCACAAACAGAAAATTGTCAACTCAACATTCTTTGTTAACTATTAAAAAAGCACTGTGACGAACACCGAAATGAAATCTCGTCTAGCCTGAATAATGGTAACATTTAAAAAATTACCTACCCGCTTTATGGTGTTAAAGTAAGCATTAAATAATTTGTAGTACTTACGTTTTCAAAATAGATACGCGTTTCATTAGTATCAGGAGCGAATGGATTCGGTTTTGCCGTCAAAATTAGAGACATCGCCTGAAAAAAAAAAAGTTTCATGGCAAGATAACAATTTAACAGGGTACAGCGCAGAGACACAGTGAAGTTGTACACTGAATTCACTTGCAGTAAAACATTAAATTTGAACTCACAAGTAAACATAGTTGTGTATCTGATACAAAACGTTCGTTCACTTATGATTTCAGTACAACTTCACCGCATTATTCAAAGTGTTCAAAGTAAAAATTATAACAAAATTAAGTACACACCAATACTCTTTGTTAGGTGGAGTCTTGTAATTGCAACTATCTGGTAATTGCAACTAAATTTAATAATGCTCCCTAGGATCACTATCCTAGAGGGAATTATTAGATTTAGTTGCAATTACCAGATAGTTGCAGTTACAAGACTCCACCTTATTGCAGCGGTCGGCGTCGGCGCGAGCAGCGAGCGAGCGAGCGGCGACATGCGTAGGCGGTGGCGGCGTTGTCGGCTGGGAAGTGTGCAACCTAGCTGCCGACGCCGTTATATACAAACTCTCGCAATGAATAATATTCGTTTCAAAAAACCCACGTCAGTAACTACGGGAAAATCGAAAATTATTAAAAAGACCACAGGGAATATAGCAGGATTTTGTGGCTGTCCACAAACTAGGGAAATAGCTCCAGAAAAAATACGGTACCTATTGCAAAACAGACATTTATAATATCGTGTTTTTGCCTACAAAGCCAAGGGCATTTTATTTGTGTGATTAGCAGGAATATTTTTCCTGAGTCATGGATATGTTCTACGAGGGACGGCTGAAAAGAAATCTACCTAAGTATGAAACAAAAGACTGTCATGTATGTATTTTTTTTATTTTTCAATATAGTCCCCTGCTAGTGAAATACACTTATTACATTTGTCAAATATTGACATTAACCCATGAAAAAAAAAATCTTTCGGTTTCTCGTCAAAAAAGTCACTAACTGCAGCCTTCATTTCGTCATCGGTCAGAAATCGTCTTCCTCGGAGATCTTTTTTGAGGTGTCTAAATAAAAAATAGTCGCATGGGGCTAGGTCTGGACTGTAAGGTGGATGGTTAACGGCATCGAACCCTAATTCCTTCATGGTAAGCATTGTTGTGCGGGCGGTATGCACAGGTGCATTATCGTGTAAAATCAGGATCCCTTTGCTAAGTTTACCCCTCCTCTTTTCTTTTATCGCGTCTCGTAACTGATGCAGTAAGCTGGAATAATATTCAGCATTCATTGTCCTTTTTTTTGGTAAATAATCTATTAGTAAAATTCCTTCTGTATCCCAAAATACGGTAGCCATAAGTTTGCCTGCCGACGGCCTGACCTTAAACTTCCGAGGAGGCTTCTCATCCTTGAATTTCCACTGCAAAGACTCTTGTTTGCTTTCGGGGTCCCACTGTCGAATCCAGGTCTCATCACACGTCACCATTTTAGAAACAATTTCTTCCTCATTACCTCGACTCATTTCCAAAAACTCCTCACAACATTTGACACGTCGGTCCTTGTCAAACGCCGTTAACATTCTGGGGACCCAACGTGCACTCACCTTGGACATATTCAGATGCACATGAATTATCTCATTGACTCTTTCTTTACTGATGCCCACATCTCTAGCAATCTCCCACTGCTTCACTCGTCGGTCTTCTAAAATTATTTTTTTAACTTTGGCTACATTTTCGTTTGTAACGGCAGAAACCGGCCTTCCACTACGAGCGTCATCTTCCAAGCTCTCACGACCGAGTTTAAATTGTTTAGACCAAAACTTTATAGTAAATTCGGAAGGGCACGAACTACCGAACACACACATCATACGTTCTCGGATCTGTGAGGGAGTATTTCCTTCTTTTGTTAGAAATTTAATCACTGCACGATGTTCAATTTTAGCGATATTCATTTTTTCAACCGATATGTCGCAAACATTCGAGAATTGTAGAAAAATGGAACGGAAAAAACAAATGAACGTCAAATAATTCAAAAAAAGAATAACCAAAGAACAAGAATGCATTTCAGCCAGTATCATTTTCGCATATTTTTTTAACCAAGGAGATTACTTTTCAGCCGCCCCTCGTATGTCATATAAGTATTTATTTATCTATATAAGGATGATTGTCGCCTAGTACCCATAGTACAAGCGTTGCTTAGTTTGGGACTAGGTCGATTTGAGTAAGATTGTTCCCAAAAAATAATTAATTAATTTATACATACATACATACATTCACGCCATTATTCCCAAAAGGGGTAGGCAGAGCACATGAAAATTAATATGTTCCAGCGCCACTTGTAGCATAAATGTGGGTATAAAAGATTAACAAAATGTGATATTGCAGTGATAGGTTGCGAGCCCATCGCCCACAACACACTTCAACCCTGCTCCCTTAGTCGACTTTTACGACACCCACGGGAAGAAAGGGGTTGGTTAAATTGTAAGCCGACACCACACGGGCAATAATTAATTCATTTATATGGTTTTATATCATGGCCCTCTTCCATACAATGGCGCATACTACCTAACGTCAATAGGCAATATGCACTTGAAACAGATGAGGGTAATATTATTTTTTTGGGTACTATTTTGAATCCTCATTACGTCTCTATCAATATTTCCTAATTTTATTTCTTTTTCGATGTGAAAATAATTATTGAAAAGTTCAAAAAAAATGTGGGAAATTCAAAGCGGTTGAAACGGAGCGTCAGTTGAGTGTGACGTCAGTCTATGCGTCTGCCACTGTCAAAAGCGAAGCGCTTGTTGTGTTCGTAACGACTGTGACGTTCTGAAATTGTATTTATTATCATTGTTCAATATCAAATCGTTACACTTATTCTGTGAGATAAAACTTTGTGACAAAAGGATTGACAGCGGTTAATGTGAAGGCGCAATCCGATAATTTATCAAAAATTGATGCATTCACGATGACCACATATTTGGCGTCAAATCCGGATTTCGCGTCTGCTGAAATTAAAGGAGTAAAAGCTGCAAGGTAATTACGTATAAAATATTACGCTTATTTGATCTTCCTTGCCTTTTATGGATTAGTCTCTCTAGAAGGCGAGAGAACATAACATAACCTAAAAAATAAACAGTTGACTTGTTTATGTTTTAGTTATAATATTGTGATGCATTTGAATGGCATTATTATGCAGAATGTAATAAAACATTTAGCAATATAATTATTACTCTATTCATTTAGCAATATATATTGTAGATTGAGAACATTCACGATGTTATATGAAGAGACATATTTTCACATTTCACACCACTTTCTTCTTATGTCCGCACCTCTCGGGACGATGAAAAACAGTTTATCGGATGAATTCCGTATTGTATTTTTACACATTGGCACTATATGCAATATTTATAAATCGGGTTTTTGTCTTATTCCATGGTGATTGCAAAAACTAAGCAAAATCAACTGAACAAGAATTCAACAATTTGTAGGTTAGTTGTCATAGACTTTGACGTCACGCGCCAAGCGAGCCATAATGGCGGGCGTTTAAAACGCCTGAAAAAGTTTGAAATTTATAAAAAAATATATATATATACAAAATTTTACATTTTTGGTGCTGAATATTATTTAACAGTAATAAAACAATACAAGCTATCATAAAAAAAAAAAAAAAAAATCAGTGCATATTCCCTATTGAAAGCACATTCAGTAAATTTACCTTATTTTGAGACAACGATCTTCCCCCATCTTGAATCCCGACAATAGCCGGAATGCTTGCCGGGTTGAATTTAATTTCACGCAAAAGAGTTTAGGCATAATTAAAAAAGGGACCTATTATCATTCGGATTGTGGCGGTGCAGTAAACAGTTTAACAACAGTAACTTTAATACGTATACCCATCGTGAGCAATGGCATTGGAAGTTATTTTTCAAAAATCTCACTCTAAACACAACAGCAAGTGGTAGTTTATCGATATTCAAAGGTGCATGTAATTTACCTAAATTGAAGAACAAACAACTTTGACTTTGACGCATCCGCGTATTGCAAAGCAGCGCCGTTTTGTTAAACAGTTAGCTGTAATGTGATACGACGGATTGCCGCTATATTGTACATCGTATGGCTGTTTTGTATTTTTATAACGTCGGATTATACTATTCCACTGTGAGATAAATATTTTTTACTTTATTATATGACTTTTCCGTGAGTCACCAACGGTACTGGCTGAAAATCAGCGCTGTAGGTGTCTGACACTCTGACACCGCAGCATAATACTGAGCCAGTGTCCCATTCACAGCCAGAGAGACACACTTGTTTCATGTTTAATGTGTTTTTTTGTGTGTTATGTGTCCTGTGTGTTAGTTATCTTTATTTATATTTTTCTTTCTTTTTTTTCTTTCATCTTCAGGAGCTCTGGCTCACTGCTCCATTCTGAGCACTGTGAGTGAGGTTTGAATTGGTTTTTGGGACACTGCCGTTTGAAACTTCCGATTGGGATTTTAATCTGTTCTACAAGGGTGCATTTGGGTGCGGGCAAAAAGATAAGTAATGTCCCACCGGTTTATTAATATAACTTTATCTGTTTAGGTACTTCGTTAATTTTGCTTTAGGGATAATATAATGTTCTTATACTCCCTTTATGTGACCGAGCAGAGCCTTGATGAGCTACGGTAGCCTAGTGGTTCAGGCATGCGGCTGTTAAGCGGCGGTCGTAGGTTCGAATCCCGGCTCGAACCAATAAGTTTTTCGGAACTTATGTGCGGAATATTTATTTACAGTTAAACATCGTGAGGAAACCGGTCTAATCCGAATAACATCTAGTTTCCCCGTTGGAAGGTCAGATAGCAGTCACTTTCGTAAAACTAGTGCCGCCAATACCTATGACAATTCTGTGGAATAAAACGGTAAATATTGGCAAAATCCATTCGTACAACACGACATGAATCGCAAATTCCTTCTAACTGCATCTGTGCCCATACTTAATCGGTTTCCACATAGAGTATTCCGTGTGAACGTGTGTCTATAACCTAATAACGGGTGTGCGCGAATCTAAGCCGAATCTCGGTCGACGCTGGACAGCTATATACAGTCCATGGACTAGCTCCTATAAGGCCTCAACCACACTGGCGCAGCCTGAGGTGCCAGTAAATGCAAAAGTGGCCAGCTATTGTCAATTATTAGTGACCGCCACCGCAGGCCGCGTCAGTCTGTGAGAGGCTTAAGGAATCTAGGAATCGACCAAATAAATATTGACATATAAAATTTTACTCTATGATTCAAGTCACTTATACTATATTTTTTTTAAGATTAGAATTATCTGTCAAACGGGTAAACAAAGAAGCAGTGGTCGTAAACCATCCTTCTTTGATTTCGACCGATACCACTGAATTTCTCGGAACTTATGTACATACGAGTACATATCATTTGATATTTACCGATAGCTGAACGCATAGTTTTCACATATATTACTAATTTGTTGGCAAAACTGTAAGTTATAAGTGTTTATAAGCAAGATGGCGGCAATAGAAATAAAATAAATAGAAATCACAACCGACTCAACCGACAACAATATGAACTCGAATGAAAAACCAACATGAGTCATAGTTGACAGATAGTGACAGTGACGTTTAAAAATAGACCATTGTGTGAGAACTCTGCCTCTTTAGGTTTTTTAATGTACAACCTTTCCATGAAAAATTGCAAACGCAATTTATTAAAATTCTTATCTTTTCATCTTAGAATATAAATTAACAAATATTATGTTTCTTATCTGTTCACAACACTGAGTAATGTATGTATTAATAAAACATGATAATAAATACGTGATATTTATTAACTCGTATTCACTGTTCGATCCGCGGAATGTGCTCGATAAAAAACCTTATATCTCGTTCTGCAAAGGTCTCTCTAATGCTAAAAAAAACAGAGTATAGGCCTCTCACAGACTGGCGCGGCTTGGCCGCGGCGGTCGATAGTAAACTTGTCATTAGCTGTCAAATTTACTATTGTCCGCTACCACAGGCCGTGCCAGTGTGTTGCAGACCTTAGGTACTTACACGGTTTTACAATTGACCATAGATAATCTGTAAAACGAAACTGAAAGAGACTCACTTTGTCTTCACTGTGTCCCTCTCCCACTTATTGCCATATTAATATGCAGTAGCCGAGCGGTAAGTGGGTCGTGGTTCTTTCTAAATCGTATACTGTACTTACGAAATATAAATTGATAATTAACAATGGCTTTCTGGTAAAGGAAAACGTCGTGAGGAACCGGATTAATCTCCAGTAAGGTCTAGTTTTCTCTCTGGGTTGGAAGGTCAGATGGCAGTCGCTTTCGCAAAGTAGTGCCTAATTAATGCCTATGGCAAATCTTCGGATAGGATGCGAAAGCGGACCCCGGCCTCCTTTAGTACATAACCGGGAATATGGAGGATGATGACTTGATGACCTATGCATAGATGTATTAATTACCTATATCAGGGCTGTTATTCGCTAAGCGCTAATACGGCTCACCCCGCCGGTCACCCCTCACGAAACTAGACCTCTACCGACGCTTAGTTACTACGCATCGCGGTGTCAAGATATATTTGTGGGTTGAGCGTTGAGGTGAGCTTAAAACAAGTTACAGAATAGGGGGGCAGAAAGAGACACGCTAAAACTAAAGGTACTGGTACACATGCTGTTTAGTAGCATGCATATGCAAATAGCATGCTACTTACTAGTACCTAACTTTACATTTACGCATGCTATTTGCTCGAACTCGAAACTAGCACGCTTTCGTGCTACTAAAGAGCATGTGTAACAGTACCTTTAGTCTGTCTCTTTCGGCTCGCGTTTTCAGTTGTACAGTCGATTTTCCAATATCTACACGGACAATCTTTAAAAAGTATCTATACAGATATTAAATTGTTACTGACATAAGACACATGTGTATATTTTTGAAAGGTTGCCTTGTACAGATATTGGAGAACTCAACTCTATACAATGTGTATTGCTTATACTTGATCAAACGAAATGTGCGGATACTAGACAAAAAAATATCGATAAAAAAAATAAAAATAAAAATTGTAGGCTAAAAAAAAAGTGCAAAAAAGATTTTTTTGCACTTTTTTGGCTTTTTTTTTTTTGGAAGGCTTTTTTTTCTTTTTTTTTTAGCCTATAATTTTTATTTTTATTTTTTTATCGATATTTTTTTGTCTAGTATCCGCACATTTCGTTTGATCAAGTATAAACAATACACATTGTATAGTATAATAGTATATCCAGCTCTATGATCCAGTATGAGTTAGAAATATCCATACTTGAAAATTCTAACTAAACGAGCGAGCGAAGCGGACGAAGTTCTCTGCTTCAGATTGGGCTAAAATTATTTCGTATGTCCGGCTGTCCGGCTGTTCTCTACAGGTCGCCTTTCTCAACGGATTCTCGTGAAACTTTGTGAGCAGGGGACCGATTATTGACTTTCGAGCGCTCGACTCTGTCACTCGAAAACTGACAATAGTACATTGTTTAACGAGGGGCGGAAGTGGAATATTGCGAACAAGAGTCTATCAGAAGCCCGACGTCGAAGTCGGAGGGCTTGTGATGACTCGAGTTTGCAATATTCTTACGCCCGTGTTATACACAATGTTTTTCATCACATTTGCGAGGAAACAAATACATTTTAGATGAAATTAATACAAATCGTAATAAACACTGCATCATGTCAGTCGTCCATTTTGTTGAATTTGACGTGAGGCGCGTATGCCAAAGACCCTTCGGAGCCACGATTTGAAAACACTTAAAAACATTTTACGTAGACACTAAATAACTAAGTACATATAAAATCTGTAAATAATTCAGTTAAACATGTTTAAGTAGTGTTTTAAGTTTAAATTTATTTATAAGTACGTTTTGAGACATCGTATTTGATATAAAACCTCTTTGCTTTGTAACTGCCGCATGAGTGACAGATACAATTTAAGAAAAAAAAACATTACGCCCGTGGGCGTAACACAGGCTATTACAGCTCTGTATGTCTGCGCATTATGAAGCCCTTTTCGAGCAAATGTGATGAAAAACTAATTACGCAATGCTGTTTTGAAATAGCGATAGAAAATTTTGAAACGAGTGGCATTATTCAATTCTTGGAGTATTATTTAATTATTTTAGTAAAAAGTGAGTGCCTGCAATTTTTATACTACAATCGTATCAAATTTATTAAATTTTCGAGCACTCGCAACTCAATAATCGAACCTCAGGCCTCTATTATACTAACTTGACAATTGTCACCTAACAACGACAATTCTCTGTACATTGCTTGTCCTACAAGTAACCCAGCAACCACCTTAACTTCTAGAACAATCAATGTATGGCGAATTGTAAGTGTCACGTGACAATTGTCAAGTTAGTGAAATAGGGGCGTGTCATACATACAGTTTTGTTTTCTCGATTCATGTTTCTTAAATTCTCTCTCCAGTCGTTCACTCTTGACAGAGTGGTCGTCGTTTTATGATGATGTATGGATAAAGCAACCCTCGTGATGCTCCTCACTTGTTATGGTCTTCAGCAACACGGGAACACTGGACTATGGTGGTTTTTTAAGGTGGTTCGATTTCCATACAAAACGTTATTTGGCATTCACAGGCTAACGGCGTGATTTTTTAAGAAACCTATGTAAGTAACTTTCACAAATTGGCTTTCCATTTGCGCGAATTCCCCTTTTCCTTGAATAAACTTGTATAAACTCGAATAATTTGAAAAAAAAAAAAAACGGATTTCCCAAAGTATGACGTCACAAACTAATATCTCATATTATTCTAGTTTATACAAGTTTATTCAAGAAAAGGGGGAATTTCGCGCAAATGGAAAGCCGATTTATGAAAGTTAATAGTTACATAAGTTTCTTAAAATATCACGCCGTTAGCCTGCGAATGTCAAATAACGTTTTGTATGGAAATCGAACCACCTTAAAGTACAGACTCTCTAATTCAACAACTCACAGATCCACTGGTAGATGAAACTGAGAAATGTACGTATATATATTTGTACACAATAAAGGAAAATAACTTTTCATACCCTCGGAGTGCCAAAATGTTGGTAACTTATACAGGTGCAAGTTTGTTCGCAACTTACTTACCGACTTCACAAGTGAGGCAAGACTCTTGAAAGAGGCTCAGAAATTGGTAGTTTCATGTTTCCTTATTCCATTTTACTGTTAAGTATGTTTTTTATACGGTGACAAATAAGGCTGTAGTCCACCAGATGATGGGCAGATACCGAAAACTATGGACGGAAAGGAGCTTCTCAATTCGTTGGGTTTTTAATTATTATTTTTTATTTATTGGCCAAAAAATATTAAAGATATAGTTTGTCAAGTTATATGGAAAAGAAGAGGATAATTCGATACCATTAACATCTGAAAGAAAGAAAGAAAATAATTTATTAGGGCAAAAACTATACATAAATAAAACTGTAACAAAACTTATCTTAATACACATTATTTAAAGGGGTTGCACTAAAGGGCTTGCACTCAGCTTAATGACACAAAGTTAGCCAGAGGACATATTCCGTGACGCTGATTTTCAGTGAAGCCAGCATCTGGACTAGATGGTATGGCACTGAGAGAATAGTCGATAGTAATAGAAACACAAAATCTGCTTATTATCAGCCGATCCGAGCGCTTGGTTCTTACCAACGTGGTATAAAAACATAGGGCAGATTACTTACCTTATCATCATCATTATCATCATCATATCAGCTGAAAGACAAGACAAGATGAACAAGATGTCCGGAAGATAGAAAAGTAAGTCCATCTATTGCACTTTTGGTTGAGACAATACATAGTTTAGTTTAGTTTAGTTTATTTCATCTCGTTGTACAATTTTCACATGATACAGTACATTTGACTTAAATTATATTACTTATCGCACAGCGATCGTCGAGGAATGCAATAATAATGAAAATTATATATAAAATTAAGGTATATACAATAAATATACCTACAATTCAAATTAAATGAATATAAAATAAAACGTAATTTCAAATACTATTCATATACAAAAAATCTGTCCGGTTTTTTTCTGTGTATAATCAAATCACAATGTCAAAAGAAGTATAATATGTCAATAGAAATGAAGTACCAAATAGTACCAATCAAATAATAACAGAAAAATATAAACCAATGTCAAAATCCTCATACGAATTAATAACTAATACAAAAAATAAAATAGTAGTAGTAATGTACTAACTGTTCTGTGGCATTAAAAAAATCTGTTTTAGAATATGCGACGCAAGCCCTTTTATATGATACCCCACTCGACCTAATAACTAGGCTTTGAATGTATTAACCCCATATCCTCATTTTTTATAGAAAGTAAATATATTAATAATAATAATTTTTAAGTAAATATATATTTCAATATTTTAAATACCATACACGTGGACTAGCTTTATTAACAACTATTCCAATTTCTACTTATTGATAGCATATTAGCATTCTTGAGATATTTCACGGTGTGAGAGACGAACAGAGTCAGCATAAGTGTAAGGCCTGAGTGGACGCCCCGCTCAGAGCGGGGCGTCGAGCGTCCATATAAATTGCACTTGTTTTATATGGACGCTGCACGCCCCGCTCTGAGCGGGGCGTGCACTCAGGCCTTACACTAAGGGTTCCTTTTTTACCGTCTTGGTACTGAACCCTAAAATCAAATAAAAAATCAAAATTAATCATGTCAGACCATGGACTTACATGACTACATATATATTTTTTAATGAAAAAATAGTTTATTAAATTCATAACTTAAAAGATACTTAACTAAATATAGGTTGGTGTCTCTTTTTAAGTATCGAGATACCTGTGTCATTCATTACACACTTATGTTTAGTTACTGAAATATGGCCGAAAGGCAGGAACAAGTAGTGAATACTTTATTCCCTACTTGGCCCTACCTATGACCAATTTACGTAGTGCTTTTACAAAGCGCCTATTGCACGGAAAATGCAAATGGCCTTGGAAAGACCAATAATTGTTATTTGACTTTTATATGGAAACTGACTTAAGATTCACCATAATCCAGGCCAAACGGCATTTTTAAAACCAAGCCCCAAGCCAAGGTTATTATAATTCAAGCTCCATCCCCGAATTACGGCCTCGAAAATCCCCGGACACTTGAATTTTTTCAAGTTTATGCCGAAGCATCGGCGGCACTTAAATTAAGCTGAGAATTATGCGAACGAGACCTGAGTGACATTACAAGCGAACTGAGCCTATTTGAGTCGCACGCAAAGAAATATAGCTGAAATTATTTATTTACTTGCTTCCGCCTGCGACTTCGTCTGCATGGAACCGGGATAAAAACTGTCTTATATTTTAATCTAGGCTATTAACTAGTAGTGCATCATCCAAAGAGCCGTCTTATGTCCCGGCCCGGTGGCCGAGCTGCGGACGAGGCTCGGCTCGTTGCAGGCTCGGACACGGCCCGTTGGCGAAATGTGACAACCAAATAAGCTCGTTGACGGCTCGTCACGATTACGGCCCGGGCGCGTCACGGCCCGTTCTAGCGTGAGTCATCCTTTAAGCGTGATTGAGTTAACAAACATACAAACATCCAAACATCTCAACATCCCAATTTGCGCATGTATAATATTAGTAGGATTCATGGAAAACCAACAGTGAAACATATTCATATACACAATAGTAAATATGGTCCAATTACAGGTTCTCACTTATAGAAATAAACTAAATACAAAGAAATCTGCAGCCAAATTAAACCTTAGCGTACATTACGCACAGTAACCTATCGCGCAGTAATGGCATTTACAAGTTCAAAGAGTTAATAACATTAAGATATGCAGGGTGTGGCCTGTAACAGGAGCAATGAATTGAAAGGACGACTCTATTGAATATCCGCAGTTATTCTATATCGGATATGTATATTCAAAAATTATCCTTTTGGAGGGTACAATGCCACAGACAAAAATACACACTTATAAAACCCCTCGTTTGCGTCAGGGTTCTTCATCATCATCATGTCAGGCGAAAGGCGTCCAGTGCTGGACGTAGGCATTCACTGTAAAAAAAATACCTATATTAAAATAAATAAATTTGCTAGGTCATCAGTCCACCCTGGGGGTCTGGGGGTCTATTACTGGGCCTGCCGGTATATTGTCGCCACTCACGAACCTTTCCCCCCATCGGTTCTACGTGCCGCATTGTGCCCCGCGCACTGTCACTTAAATTTAGCGATTAGGAGGGCTATATCGGTTACCTTAGTTCTTCTGCGGATAGCCCCATTTCTGATGCGATTACGCAGGGAATCCCCCAGCTTAGCCATTTGCCCTGTGCATGGCTTTGAGCGTCTGGGTTAATAAAACAAAATGCTATTTTCAGGTGCCTTCGGAAAAAACACACATATACAGTCGCTATCAGTTATATCAGAGTGGCAAAAGTGCTCACAAGTATCTGAACACATCTCTATTGTCGAGGCATTACAGACGTGTTCAGATATTGGTGAGTACTTTGGCTGCTCCGATACATGTGATGGCGACTGTACGCGGTATTATTAGAGTATCTTAGTATTATGTACACAACGTTACATAATATAAAAAATAAAATTTATCTTATCTCGCCTGTCGAATAGAAGAGAAGTTTGTCCTGTGGCCTGATTGGGTTATGTCGAATCGGTACTTCATTATTTATTGGAGGCGGATATCTCCTTTGATATTATTGGAACTCTTGAAATATACTTTTCCTTTCCGTAAGGTAATCAATAATTAATATTGTTTCTGCGATGCGAATTGTCTAAATATTTTTATTTTTTATTTTGACCGACTGCCGAAGGAGAGGATGGGTATGCTTTTCGAGCTTGCTTTATGTATGTGTGTATGTCTTAGTCTTTGGCACGCCCTGCAGCCTAAACCGTTGGAGAGATTTCTACATACGAGGTGTCGTTGGTTTCCTGTAGGCTATAATATTTGTAAAATAATATAATATATTTTTTATACTCGTCGACATTAATGTTTGAATTAAGACTTCGTACACCAAACTTAAACCACATACTTTTTATTATGGAGCTCCCAACTCAACATTTCATAACTGTTGAGACAACTAAAATAAATTCGACCAATCACGTGGCGCCTTTACCGAACTAAAATGTATTTGACCAATAGGCCGCCGTTATGAGAAAGTTGTCACTCCGCTACCCGCCACAATTAACCCTTAATTTGGCAGAGATACATACATTAATAAAATTGCTTTTTTTTGTTGAAAACTGTTTTTGTGGGTCATAAGCAGCCCCGAAAAAAATATGAAAAAAATCACGTGCTTTCAGTTTTTCAGGAAAATTATGTTCGCTGTACCGAACACTGCCAATGAACCGGATACCAAAGGGGTGAAATAATTTTGTAAAAAAAATAATGAAAATCATGAAATTTTATTAAATAAATAAATACATAAATTAATTAATTAATAAGAATGAATAAAAAGAGGATTATTATAATTTTTCAGTATGAAAAGATAAGAAACAATTTCTGGGATTCTTCTCAGTCACAAAACACATTCGTAAATCACATTTTATGCAGATTTTTTGTAGTATTTTTCATGCAAAGACAGCATCGTCCCTCAGTCTTCGTTGAAGGGAAGTGCCCAACTTCATCATATCACACAGAATTAACTGGTCTTAGTTTGGTGGTATTTTTCACTTCATGGCATTCAATTTCGTCTCGTTTGACCGATCGGTTGGCTTCAAGGAGCTCGTGATATAGCTCGAGACGGAATTGTTTTAAAGGGACTGCTCCTGAAGAAGCGTTTTTGTGACGACCTAAAAGTGATTCTTCCGAACTTTTTATAGTTTTGTCAATTATATCTGAAAGTTTTTCTTTTATCGGATTAACATTTTCTTTGACATTGTACTTATTCACTGCGTAGTTGGTAATGTTCGTCACCCCGAACATGCACGAAACTTACTATTTCACCGCGATCATGGCCGTGTTCGGCACATCGAACATCACATTGTAAGTGTCACTGTCACTGAATTATGGCATATACTAAACTAAAAACTCTTTAGTTGGGTTTATTACCTCCTTAATAATAGACGAATGTAATTTTTATGAATGTAATACTAGAAAAAACAGATATAATGTCATAAATACCTTGACAATACTCCGTGTTTGCCGTCTCGGCGCCATTTATCGTACACAACTGACAAATGAATGTTGCCACAGTTATGATTTTATTTTCTACCGTATAATAGAAAACAATGCTACTATTTTAGTTGAAAATTTAATATAAAAATATAAAAATGTGTCCTTTAGATTTTTTTGAAATGTGGGTTCGCTACACCGAACACTGTCAAATTAAGGGTTAAAAATGAGACCTCAAACGACATATTTGAGCGCCGACTAAAAGAACTTTTATTATCAAAATCGCTGTATTCCGTTAAGGAATACAACGAATAAAGGCTAAATGGAAATTGTATTTAAAAATGACATCTGAGTATATTTTTAAAGTTTAAGATGACATTATTATATTATTATGAATATTGCATACCTACCTACTTATTATTTTTTGACATCTGACAATTTAAATCTTTATTTATTTATTTATTTTTTTTTTTTTTGGGAGGCCTAGCTATTATTAATTTTCTGACATTGACATTGTACCATTTATCATTAAGTATCTAAACTGTTACTATTGTTAGTATTTTTTGTTTCTCATGTTTGTTATAATTTAAAATTGGATTTTTATCGACTATTCTCTATTATTGTGCTTTTTCTTATACACTCTGACGACCTTTTTGTGAATCCGTGCTATTATAACTTTATGAAATGACATGTAAATTTTCAGAATGATATAAAATAATCAAAAATCAATCAATAATTTTATTGGATTATATGAAGGGTCATTTCGCTGGTTACGCGACCACCTTCGGTTAGCGACCACCTGAAGGAGAAGGTTTTTTCTATTGAAGATAACATCAATTCTACACACCCTATTGAGACAATTACTTATACATGCATTTTTTTGTTGTTTTAGAATAAAAATCTACTAAAAAACCGAGAAAATATCCTTTCAGTTCACCAACTCAGCTTAAGTGGTCGCCCACCGGCACATGAAATTAGGTGGTCGCTAACCGGCGAAATGACCCTATGGACATTAAACATTAATAACATCACAGTTTTGACCTTGTAAATTATTAATAGTTATTAGTATTTTTGATTTTTTTGTTAATAAGGTTTGTTATTCTGACGATAGATGTGGCTAGTATTTAGTCTTTTGTCTGGACATTAATTAATTTTATCTGTATTTGAATCATATGTAAGTTGTCATTTTATTACAATTCATATTCTATTTTACATACATAATCATGCCTATTTCCGGTAGGGGTAGGCAGAGATCACGGATTTTACACTTGCTATGATCTTGAGAAACCTTTCTTGCTTCATTCACTTTCTTGTCATTCTTCATACATATTCGTCGATTCAGGGTACTCTTGACCTGACCTTTCTTCAGACGAGGTCTTCCCCTTCCAACTTTACCGTCCCCTTTTTAATTATCTTCTTTCATCCATCCTATCTAAATGTCCAAACCATCTTAGCATTTCTCTATTTGACGATCATAATATAAATTAATAAAGATTAAGCTAGCTTTAAGAGGCTGAAAAGACCTCATTTGGTGAAATTGATGTTATTTAAGCAGTTTTTTAAGAAAAACCATTTGTTCTACTAGCAGTGTGTAAATCACATTAAACGGTTCTATATGTCTTAATTTTTTTGACGTATGGGTCTGCAATTAAAAACATGAAGTCAACATATTCATACCTAAACCGCTAACGAGTCATAATTTCACAAATAATCCACCCTTTATTTATTGCAATATTTATGTAAGTAATATTATCTTAAAAACCGGGTTGCCCAGTAACACTCGCTCTCGTTTACTCCGATACAAATAGACAGTGTGCGCGCTATCCGAAATCCTCAAGGGCATTTTGCTGTTGACAGCGTCTTAATTTATATAATATTTCTAACACTACTAAATAAAGACTCCGTTTTGTCAGAGGAAAGTAGAAAAAATACCACTACTGCTTGCACTGCGACTTGTGAGTATACCTAAGGTCGCCAGAGCTCTTGAAAATGTGTTGTTTTGACAGGGACAGACCGGAATTGGCCTCTTCCTGGCACAGCAAATCCTTGCATCTGACACCTCGGCGTAACAATAAAGGGTCGGCATCGCATTTATGACTCCTTTGAAATCGCAAGCGTCTATAGGCTACGATATTCGCTACCACCAAGCGGGCCGTGTACTTGTTTGCCACAGTCTTACCATAAAATAGGAAGCCATGGATGTCAATTTGCGTTCGTCACGTCGCGTCACAATTTATTGTGTTTCATTGTCTATTTTGACACAAAATAGTACCTAAGGTTTTTGTGTTATTTTTATTGTTTATTGTGAACAATTAAATAACGTGTTTTGTATTGTAATCGAACGAGCGAGCGAAGCGAAGGAAGTTTTATGCTTCAGCATGGGCCAAAAACCGTTTGTCTGTGCGGCCGGCGTCCAGTGTCTTTCCCGCTCTTTTCCTTCTACAGGTCGCATTTCTCAACCGACTCTCGTGAAAATTTGTGAGCTGGTTCAATAATTATAGTTTTTTTTTGTTTTAAGTAACTTTTTCGAAATTAAAAAAAATAAACTTTTATTTGGAAAAAAGACAATCGTACCTAGGTATGCATTGGACGCGTCACATCACAATTTTGATGTGTGGGAGGTCTTGTGCAGCAGACAGATATGGCCTTGTAGGTCATCGATTACTTGCCTATAGCATTAAGAAACTAGAGTCTCCGATACACCCAGCTAGCACGATACGTTTTATCGTTATGTCGTACGTGACGTTTCTGTACATTTTCGCCGTAAAACGTGACGTCTATCGTGCTAGGGCCTCTGTTTCCGTAAGATATGACAGTTTTTCCCGAAAGTCATTCCCTAAGGGGGTGAAATGGGGGGTTATAATTTCCATGGAGATACTTAAACAGACTCGCGAGTTCTACAGCTCACAGAGCCACAAGTGTCTAGATTTCTCTATGGGTTGATAGGTCAGATTTAACTAGAACTGCCAAAGCCAATCCCGGGCTTAGGATACAACCGGGATCGAGGCTAGTAGGATGACGGTCAATCAATTAGGGCCTACAGGCCCGTCAGAAAGGGTCCAGTTAAAAAGAGACAGAGTTATACAAGCTGATTTAGAAGACGTAATCAGGATACACTTATTCTGTATCGATAATTGACCCCCATTTCATACATGCGTATAATCATTTATTTCATTTTAATTTTTTCAGAAAAGTATTGACCTTAAATCTCATGTCATGGTCACCCTATCAGTTTTGACACATACAGTATGAAGAATGACTTAGCGCGGTGCTGTGTAGGGTGACCAAATTGAGTCAAATTGTGTTAGTTCAATACTTTGATTAAATATTAACTGTATTCATGTGTGTCATTCTTCATACTGTATGTGTCAAAACTGATAGGGTGACCATGACATGAGATTTAAGTTCAATACTTTGATTAAATATTAACTGTATTTTGTAACTGTATCTTTTAAAAGTAGGCTGGAAGTGGTTACTCATGCTAAACTTGTATAGTTTTAATGGATTCATTGAACTAACAATGACTGATTAATTCAAGTAATGTAAAATTCGACATTACATCAAATATGTGTTTATTCGTACGAAATATTTTGTACCATTTAAAATAAATAAAATAAAAACAGTTGATTTATACTCATATGTTACCAATCAATTTTATCTTATCTTATCTTATCTTCCAATTCTTATCAAGGCTGGTAATTCCTGCCAACGTTTCCTGAATCATCCTGTAGTGGACGCTGATTACATGGGCCGTACATTTAACTGACCCGTCAGAACTGCTGACCCATAGCCAAACAATTGTACTTAGTATGGTTTTGCGGCTACCATCAACAACTTGCTACGCTTTACTAACTTTGAATTATGATTAATGAACGCCTTATTAGGACTGGGAAATGAGAAAACAGAACGCTAATACGCTAGGTTTAGTAATTCACTTATCGTGATGTTTATGATGTTGGTTTTGGAATAATTTTAATTCAATAACGTTAGTTTCTTCGTGTGGCATCGGGTTAGAATTTCACCACCCCCTTTCTTCCCGTGGGTGTCGTAAAGGTCGACTCAGCGAGCAGGGTTGAAGTGTGTTGCTATGGGTCATCATAGGTCAGGAAGTTATCACTGTGATATCACGTTTTGTCGATCTTTTATACTCACATTTATGGTCAAAGTGGCACTGGAACATCAGTTTTATGTGCTCTGCCTACCCCTTATGGGGGTAAAGGCTTGAATCTATGTATGCAGGTATGTATGTATGTTTACAGTGAATACGTGCCATCATAGTCCCTTGGGTGGAATGAGATTGAGGTTGTCACCCAGGATCCAAGCAAACCTTTATAAGAACCATTATGTTCCTGATGAGGGACATAAGGAATACTATCATGATCATAGTCCAAGACTGTTCTGAGGTCTAAATAATGGTTATACATTGGTAAATGGAGTACATCGGTAACAAGGGTATTTCCCCAGAGCGAGCAAATCCACGGGCGTCGCTAGAGCAGCGGTTAATTGACGTGCAATTGTCTTGAGACGTCGTCGTCGACGCGGAATGCCTTTACTATTGGGCCGTTAAAATAGCGGAATTGTTAGCTTATGGCCGGTTCCAATAATCAATCCACCGATAGTTTTCCTTACCAACAGTTACATTTTGACACATTTTCTACGGGTAATCTGTCAAAATGTAACTGCCGGTAAGGTAAGGAAAACTATCGGTGGATTTGTTATTGGAACCGGCCATTAGTGGTTTTAAGGTTCATAGATGGTAACCCTTCGTAATACTCGTATGTGCTACTAATATTAGTTTATATAAAACGGCTCTACATGCCCACACTCTTGCTCGGTACACGACTTGAGAGACGCGACGGCTAGGGCTGTCCACACAGCTGCACAATGGGCATCTATTATTTAAGGAACCTTGACACGAAAAAGTCGAAGTATCTGGGGACCGATTTCTGACTTTCGAGCGCTCGAAAATCAAATAAAAGTAAATACGTTTGTAGTGTCAAAATGGCAGGCACTTACTCTCTACCAATAGAATTAATTACGAGTGGTCAATACCACTTGTTTTTAAATTTTCTATCGCTATTTCAAAATAGCATTTCATAATTTTTGACAGTTTTCGAGTGAAAGAGTCGAGCGCTCGAAAGTCAAAAATCGGTCCCCGTGGGCGAAAATAGAGAAACCGATTTTTCCCAGATATCAGACCTAGACGGATCGATTTTTCGTCTCTGTAAACCCATATATATAGATATCGTAAAATTCGTAAATCTCATCGTCACCGGTAGAGCTGTTTTCGAGAACGTGATTATAAATAATGTATACAAATACTTTTCGTTTAATAAATCATGATAAATGCTAATGTTTGCCTTATTAGAAGTTTGTGTGTTTGTTACTCAATCACGTAAAAACGGCTGAACGGATGCCTAAGATGGATTGAGAACAGAACACTTTAACTACTTCTTTAAACTTATTAGTAATTATAAATCCATAATAAATTCAAACAATGAGTTTAAAAAATTACGACAAAAGCTCATTCTTCTATTGTATGTTACTAGCTTATGTCTGCGACTCCCTCCGCGTGTACTCTTTTATATCGTAGCTCCATACAAACTCTTAACCCCATTTCACCCCCTAAGGGGATGATTTCCGGGATAAAAACTATCCTTTGTCCTACTCTAAGACTCAAACTATCACTTTACCAAATCTAAATCGGTTCAGCGGTGATGATTTCCGTGATAAAAACTCGTCTTATCTCGTTCCCCGGAACTCAAACTATCTCTATACCACATTTCATCTAAATCGGTTCAGCGGTTTATATGTATAGAGGAAACAGACAGACAGACAGGCACTCTTTCGCATTTATAATATTAGTGTGGATTAAATTTTACAGCTTTTGCCGTCATTTCACCCGACCACAACGTGAAACAATTACGCCTACAAAATGGAGACAACTGCATGAAGCAACACTGACAGGAGCTCATCTTATGTGTACCATCGCCAACACAGTTAACTGATCATCTGTGCACTTTATGTGCATTGTAATAAGGTTCAATATAAATACAGGATGGTCAGTTACTGTATAGGCGTTTGTAGGACGGTAAGCTCTCGACCGGATCAAATCGCTCGTCTAGTGGCCCCGGCTATGCACTAAGGCAGCCCCAATGATGCATATCATTATAATCAGCCCGCCCGTCCGGAACACGGTCCCCGCTCCAATTTCACATCTCGTCATTATCTTAAAGGGGTAAGCTGAGAATAATTAGAGACATGTTCTTAGTGTGTTTGTGTGTGTGTCTTTCCTCTTCTTACAAAAAAGGTTTACATTGTTAGTGATTGTTTATGTTACTTAAGAGCGATGCGAAAGTTCTGCAACTTGGCAATCACACAACTTTACTGCATTTATTTATTTTTGCATACCTAAAACTATGTATTATACTAGCTTCTGCCCGCGACTCCGTCCGCGTGGAAATCGTTTATATCGCAGCTCCATACAAACTTCAACCCCCCATTTCATCCCCTTAGGGGGTGATTTCCAGGATGAAAACTATCCTATGTCCTTCCCCGGGATTCAAACTATCTCCATACCAAATTTCATAGCAATCGGTTCAGCGGTTTAAGCGTGAAGAGGTAACAGACAGACAGACAGACAGACAGACAGACACACTTTCGCATTTATAATATTAGTATGGATGGATTATATTATTATATAAATATTAATAAAAATGCCTGAGACTTGGTACTGTAATACAACTTTGTGTATTATGGAATGTTTTTTTTATGGGATCTCACTTCTTTTTGTAGCTTATTGTGTTATCAATACATATAAATTATGAATGCTTTTTAATTTTGTCCCATTCACTGCAAATGTAACTTTGTAATCCTATATATTTATATGGTTATGTTATGTTGTTAAGTAAGCAGTTCATGTATCTAGAAAACTGGACCAAAATTGTATTTTTTTTAGTTTTTCCTTGATTTATACACTAAACACTAATTGTATTCTAAATTTGAAGCTTCTATGTCTTCTAGAAGTGCCTTAGAGTTTTGATGATCGGTGAGTGAGTCAGTGACAAAATGAAGAAACTTTGACTAGTTATCATTCTTAAACTATTGCTTCAAATTGCATGTAATTTAAAATATACCGTGTTTATACAATGCTAGCTAGGTTACTGAAAATTCAGGCTTCTAGTTTTATTTACAACGAAGTAATAGGGGGGTCGAAAATGGCCTGAACTGCTTCGAGAAAAGGATGGTACGGCCGTGCCGCTGTTTTGCTCGACTTGGCGGAGGCACTGTCGTGCCCCCAGATATGTTCTCAGTGTGTTTGTGTGTGTCTTTCCTATTCTTACAAAAAGGTTTACATTGTTAGTGATTGTTTATGTTACTTAATAGCTGTAAATGAGCTGATACACTTAATTGTGATGAGCAGGCGAATGTTCCATTACAGGTAAAAATTCACAACATAAACAGGAGCGTTTTAGCCAGCATTCCAGTGAAACGACAGTAAATTTGCTCCGAGCTGTTTGCCGAGCCGAGCAATTTTGTTAAGGTGCGTTTAAACGGCGCGGGGTAGCACGTACCCACGCGAGCCGAGCCGTCCATGTAGATGCGGCTCGGCTAAATCCGAACGCAAGCCAGCTCGTATACACGACGCGGCGGCACGCGGATCACAACATCGCGAGCTGTTGAGCTTAAAACTCAAAATGGGTGACTGCCTCGCTCTGTACCATCTGTTTAGACGGCGCGTATTAATTAACACGAGCCGAGCCTAAGATGGCGCGCGCGCCTTTGATCCGTGTCGAAAAACCGACAAGTGATGGATCGCACGAACTTTGCCGAGCCGTGCCGAGTCGCGCCGAGCGTGGTTGTTTAAACGGCACGTGACGTGGCGCGCTGAATCACGAGCCGAGCCAAGGTCAGCTCGTTTGTTTGCGCGCCGTTTAAACGCCGCTTGATTGTTCCTCTCCGCCCCTGCCAGAGCATTAGCTTGAATGATCGTGAAACTGGTTTTTTTTTTTTTTTTTTTGATGGAGTGCTGCGAGCCGGGCCTACGCAGGACCCTTTAGCTCGGCTTGGGCTGTGCGTGAAATGGCCAGAGGGCCAAAACAGCAAACGTGAAACTGGTCGTAGCGATGTCTGGCTATATGCTTGGCTCCATTCGTTCGTTAAAGACGGCGAATGCGCGATGTTCTGCTGAATGTTCAAGTCTATCACCACCATTACACAAAGCGTTTGTATCTCTGCAAATAGTCACAGAGATACCAACGCACGTTTTCGAGTGGCGACCACGTATCGGATGGCGCAGCGTGGAGAGGAGGACAAGGTGTACTAATGACCTGGTAAAAGTCGCGGGAGTCCGCTGGATGCGGGTGGCGCAGGACCGGTCATTGTGGCACTCTCTGGGGGAGGCCTATGACCAGCAGTGGACGTATTTTGGCTGTTATGATGAAACGCACGTTTTACGAATAGATTATCGGTCAAAATCACCTGTACCGATACTGTAACGCACGTTCGAAAAGTCATGCAATCAAACTGTAGATTTGTATTGATAATGTTACTCGCTCATGCGTTAGAACCGACTATGTAACGGAGCATACATTTATACATCTGTCTCTCTGTTACAAAGTCAAAAAAACCATTAACCAAAATTCGATTATTTTATTAAAACGTGGAGTCTACGCAAAAATCTTCAAAACCTTTCAAATCGTGTCCAATTGTAGTATCGTTTCAACTCAATTCTAGTAATCAAAAGCATTTATTTCAGTGTCCTTGCCAAATTGTAATAAATTCGACAATTAACGATAACCGCGACCGACAAAGGGTTGAGGCTCGCCTTAACCCGTAGACACTAGAGGACAATTAAAGTATCCAATTACGATTTTTTTCTGAAATGGTTGGTTAGGGCAGGGATGGGCGGTTTCAAAAACCATTATCATATTGCTTGTAAACGGTCGTATTTCTGGTCTTCCTTCTGGGTTCTCACAGAAACGGTTAGTGAAAGAACGAAATTATTTTGGTTATCGGTATTCAAAGGTAACGAAATTTATAAGTTTTCCCGCGGCGACGAAGACTACCGTGTCTCCGTTTTGAGGTTTTGACCTTCTCATTAACTTCACATGCTGATTAACATTAAAAAATATTTATTTTCAAACTAATACGAGATACTAGCTTAAAAGTGTATTTATGATGTGGCTTAGCGTTTATGAAGCACCGTGCGCAACCGAACACTTTGTAGTCGGCTGTAGCGCGCCAAGTGCCAAATTTAGGCGCCCTAGGCGCGCCTGTGCAGCTGTGGAATAATTCTGTTGGTTGGAGGTTATCATTTGTAAGACGCCAAACGCCTTGTCTGTCAAAAACACGGCATTACCAGAACGAACGCCTGACAAATACAGAAAAGAATTTCAATAAAAAAAATTGTAGAATAGATCCCTCAGTGGCCGGATGTGTAACTTTTCCTTAAAGATTGTAGTAGTCCCAATTAAAGCGCTGATGATTAAATTTGGACCCTTTGAGTCGCGGGATCAGCCTGGGGGGAAAATTTATTTGCTCAGTTTCCTTTAATGATGTAAATTGAAACTTGTATGTTACATCGATGTAGGCTTCAAAGGTTTCGCGAGAGGGAAATGACATTGATTATTGATTAAGGCAGCGAGCTTCACTAACATAGCTAAATGGCATCGACCTAGGCACCGTGCCGTTAGTCTCAGCACCAAATGGATGCATGTAATTATTTTGACTACATTCACGGACGCGTCTCGTAGCTGTCACTTGATCGTAGTAGTGCATTGTTTTGACATCCAGTCGCGCGTTATTTATCTTGGCGACAGATGTCGGTTGTAGCGGTTTTATTTATTTATTTATTACACACACATGTGAGGACAAGACTGGACATGAAATTAAATACAGACACAATTACAGCAAGTGTTTTATGTTAATTATTAACACCGAAATTAGCGGGAGTCCGCTGGATGCGGGCGGTGCAGGACCGGTCACGTTGGCACTCTTTGGAGGAGGCCTATGTGGACATCTTTCAGCTAATAAAGATGTCGTGATGATTGACACCGAAAAAGTGTTACGTTTCACCTAACAATGAGAACGCTCTACAGTTTTCTCGGTCCACAATATCCCATATGCGCATTCCACAATTTGCATTGTACGTATTTTAATATTAATGCTCTTATAAATCATACCGTATGACGTTCACGTACTCAGCTAAATAAAGCGCAAAAAACGAAACAAAAGCTTTATTTAAATCAACTTTTAAAACGCTGAAAACCATTGCGTGATGAAAAAACTAAAGCGAACACGTTTCTGCCGTTTTCTGGGTGTGTTCGTTGAGTTTTGCGGCATTTTGATACAATAGAGCTGTCGCGGCGGAGGATTGATTTAAAAATGTGGGTATTTTTAAATGAGGGAATACGATGAATGACATACTGTTTATACCCTTTTCACGAAACAAATTATTTAATTAAATATTTTTGTTTCGTGTTATTTTTAACGAGGAAGTTACCCCGATCATTCTATAAATTATATGATACAGAGAAAGAATACAATGGAAAAAAAATAAACCATCTTCGTCTGTAGCCCCCGACAGGATTCGAACATGCGACCTTTCTATTAACGCTAGACTGCTCTACCAACTGAGCTACGAGGACAGTGACGCAAGTTGTATATTTATCCACTATATTCCCGCTAAGACTAGCGCCCTCTCTGTATCGAGTTATAGACTTGTTTCACAGTCTTGGCACCACTCTAATGGGCGAGCTATGCGCTCGCTCCATTCTAATCGAACCACATCAGGTAGTTTCGGACTTAGCTAGAGAGATGGCGCTGGTGTACATTATACCCTTTTCACGAAACAAATTATTTAATTAAATATTTTTGTTTCGTGTTATTTTTATCGAGGAAGTTACCCTGATCATTCTATAAAGGATATGATACAGAGAAAGAATACAATGGAAAAATAAACCATCTTCGTCTGTAGCATATATGCTTCCTCGTCGACATGATGAAGTCAATCTCGTTTTTAGTTGCACCGTCGGGACTCATCCAGGTCCACTTTCTGTGCTCGTGTTTCTTGAAGAAGGAATTCATCATGTAGAGTCCCTCCTTCTCCAAGAAGCCAGCCATTAGTTGGCCCCAGTAGTTTTTTAATTGAATCTAGGTCTCTACATACTTTAGTTAGTTTAGGTACTGAGTAGTTTAATTTTGTTAAATAACAAGTGAATTTTGTTTCTATTTCTTGAAAATTTTTATTGTATTGCATGTGTTTTGTTTTTCTTTCCCTTTATGGAAAATAAAAAAAAATCTTATTCTTATATAGAGCCCCAATTCGAAATTCAAAGTGAGACACACCCTTGGTATGTCAAACGGTCTTTTTAAAATTACTTTCATGTCTATCAAAATTAAGGCGTATTTGCGAAACTTTTTTAAGAAGCGTTATGTATGACAGCTCAGCAGTCGTTTTCCCACACAAAAAACTGCATCTAGATCTACCTGACGACGTACCTACGTTAAACGTTACATATTCGTAACACTCCAGGAACAATACGATCTTATTTTTATTTATTTATTTATTTTATGAAACAAACGGTCATACAAAAATATATTATTACTTGTTAGTTAAGTACAAATCAGACCTATAGTTTCAAATTATAGCAAAAACTTAATTTAAAAAAGATTACATAGTTGCAGTTATTAGTTGCTACAAATAAAAATAGAAAATCTTGTGACAAGGTAAAGAATGACAAAGGGAAGCGAGCAAGAAAACAATTTTGAACAACATTAATTTTCTCAAAAATGGCCCGCAAAGTGAACATAACTCGCTACATATTGGAAGGTAAAGTGTATAGTTTAAGGTCAGATCTAAATTAAAAAATTAAAAACATTGCAGGCCGCCTGGAATGTTAAACTTATATAAATTCCTTTATTTGTCGAGTACCAAATTTTTTTTAAAGTAGAAACTGGCATATAAAAGACGGCACAGCTCGAATTCAGCCAATTCAACTCGTATTCTTCTGTTGCAAACACGACGTTTTTGTATGTGTCTCAAATAGTTTGCGTTTTTTTGGTGGAAAAATACACTTGCGATTCTGTTTAGAAAAAAAACGGCGGGAAATCGTAAATATTTTCACGTTGTGCAACAATTATAAATAAAATAAATTATTAAGTTTTTATAAATTTAGTATTTTTTATTCCCCCATTTTTGAGAAAAGCACTATATTAGCCTCAGCCGGAATGGCAATTGCAGGCTTCGTATTATTATTAAAACAAATACTCAGCCTGCAATTGCCCCCTTCCCGGCCACGGCAATAATGTACTATTCAAATAGCGTTTTTTTTTTTACAAGTACAGGGTCCCGCAAAACCGTTTGCACAGTTTGACTGTGGGGTACTATTTATCTACGTCTTTAGGTACAATAATTATTTTATACGTTTGACAGTAACGCAGCTTATTACCAAGATTAGCTTTATTGGCTACCTGCCTGATGTCAGATGGCAGGCTGTTGAGTAGGTATATAGGTTATAGGTGTACGCGGGCTTGGTTTCCGCAACTCGACGTCATAATAGCGCCTATTTTGCGTATGGGTTATTGGCACTACTGTTATTCGTGCCAACCCAGTTCCACCAGGAAGCCTAGCAAACCCTTTTCCTGCTGGTTTGCCTGCAGGTGCCTAGGGTATTCCAAATTTTTCGGTGTTCTACCTTGGTGTTTAGTCGCAGTGTGCTCTGCAGCCATGCAGGGGGTAGAGGGATCATAGGTTCCGGTCCTATGGCTTCTGATTCTGAGCCTTCTCTAGCCAGTGCATCCGCTGCGTCGTTACCACGTGAATTGCTGTCCTTTGATCCATTGCAGGGTTATGTCGCAGTTGGTACATACCTCTGATAGAATTTTGTGGCACTCGTGTATCAGCCCAGACGTTGTTGTGTAACCTTGCAGGGCTTGCAGTACAGATCGACTGTCGGAAAGTATGCGGATGGGATATCCACTTACCTCCCTGGAGGCGATTGCATGAGCGGCCATTATAATGCCCATACACTCTGCCTGGAAGACTGAGTTATGGATTCCTAATGGTGTCGAGATTTGTATCTTTAGGTCCTCCGAGAACACTCCTGATCCGGTGCCTGACCTTGTCTTGGACCCATCCGTGAATATTCTTAACTCCCTGGGGTTAAGTCCTTCCTGGAGGGTTTCGTATAGTTCGATTTTGTACTTCTTGTCGGAGACGAACTGTTTGGGAATAATGTCGGTTGCTGTCTTTAAAAGGGGTTCCCTACCTACAGCCTCGTAGAGTATGTCAGTGTGTGGAACCCTGGGCGGTCTCCAGAGATGCTGTTTTATGAGCCGTATGGCTGACGCCAGGGCTTCTTGCCTGATGAAGAGGTGTAGCGGCGGAATATCCATGATGGCTTCCAGGGCTGCAGTCGGTGTGACAACCTAGTGTACAAGTGGTTAATAAAGGCCAAATGCGGGTAGTTCGGAAAACCCGCGCAGCAAGAAGATGTTGATACCCGCTCAAGCCAGTTGTCCCGTGACCATGGATGTTGCAACACATCCGAAACGTCGGGAGACCTCAGTGAGGTAAATAAAATAAGTTAATTATACGCGATTAAGTCCCGTTTAGTATAAATAATGTGTGAGAATCGTGAAAGTTTAAATCAATGAATAGATTTTTATTTTTAGAAGCTATTTTGATAGTTTTCTCTTAAATAGTTGACTATGCAACAACTTAATGCCATCAGACTCTTTATGAAAGTGTCTGTATATGTTGCAGGCGTTCCGTTTATAATCCGCACGGCAAGGAGGTTGATATAGAAGATTCCTGGGCTGTTATTCGCTACGCGCTAATGCGGCTCACCCCGCCGGCCGGTCACCCGTCACGAAACTAGACCTCTACCTGCGCTTAGTTACTACGCATCGCGGTGTCAAGATATATTTGTGGGTGAGCGTTGAGGTGAGCTTAAAACAAGTTACAGAATAGGGGGGCTGTACTGAATGTGCACTTTGTTTTCCTATAAACACATTCAAACGTCATCATCATTCTCCTAGCGTTGTTCCCGGTTATGCCCCTAAAGGAGCTCGGGGTCCGCTTCAAACACATTCAAACGTAATTTAAAATATTCCCAACGAGTCCTTTCAAATTAACAAACCTATTTTTAATGAGTTCTCGAGTGGCGACCACGGACCGGACGGCGCGGCATGGGTAGGCCCCTCTCCCACAAGGTGGACTGGTAAAGGTCGAGGGAGTCCGCTGGATGCGAGTGGCGCGCAACCACCGGTCACTTTGGCACTCTTTGGGGTAGGCCTATCTCCAGCAGTGAACGTCTTTCGGCTGATATTATGATGATAATGATGATGATGTGAGTTCGACCGTACACTCGTTCTTCTCAACTTTAGTTCAGAGCAGCGAGCGTTACCAAAATAGATGTTCAAATTCAATTTAACGTGAACTAGAATATAGTCTGTTTTATGCGATGCATGCAGCCATTGCAGGACGCATCTGTCGCATAATGCGACACTGCGCTATATTAATGGAAATATGCACGTCCACGTCCCCACGCTTCGCGGGATGGAACTAAATGTCGTTTAAAATAGTTTTTCATAAAAAGACGCATGATTTTTTTATTTCTGCGACCTTGTTTGTGTTTATAAGGTCTATTTGTAACTGAGAGTAAATTCTGTCAAACGGAGGCTAACAAAAAACGACTTTCTACTGTGACTATGAGGTAGTTATTTGCGCGCATGTTTTTGACAGGATTTACTTGTACAGTTTCGGGCGTGTTATACACGGAATTACTTATACTATTATCAAAGTCTCGCTGTGGTAGGTGGTAGGTGAGGTACTTAGTCTGTGGAAACTGGAAACCTTTATTGCGCTCTCTGTTGCATCTGCCATTATTGGTGCGTTTGTGTAACGCTTAGCATAATAGGGTATTTGGCACTGTTTTTTTTTTTCATTAGCAACATAATAATATGACATTACCAAAATACTTGGCAAGTATCAATCTTTCATATATGTTTGTAAAGATTTTAAATTGATACTAACTAACTATAAGGATGTTGTTTGATTGTGACGTCACAGGTAAGTGATCTCTGCAAATTCCATACTAATGGAGCGCTTTTGACGCGTCATAAAAAGAAGTTGATTTGGATTTTGTACCGTATACCGTTACCCTGTTACCGTATTCCTTAAGCTTGCCACACTTATGTATGGAGCATTATTCGATTTCACGGAGGTGTGTGACCCGTTCCATTACATTATAACACGCAGATGTCAGTCAATACAAGCCACCAACTACACAAGCTTAAAAATATTCGAGTATTTTCAACCACTTTTAAACGGAGGTTAAAACGAGCTGAACGTAACCCAATGGTTCATAAAAATCTCTTTCAAACGAATTTTTCTGCCACTTAAACATCCAGCAGAAGCTTTTAGGCATACTACATCAAATTTTAACATTCGCAAAATCTGCAAATGAATGCAGGACGTTTAAATTGTATCTCATCTTTTATAATAGTGAAAATAATGGAGCCCCCATTCCATTGAGATGGTGTAGACAATGCCTGAAGTTTATACATGTGGAGTATTGTTATTATGTAGTGCTTTGAGTCACAAGAAAACGTGGAATTAGTAAGTAGAACTAGAAGGCGCTTTTATTAAAGTATGGTTTACAGTACTTACGCAGTACGAAGCTCTCTTTCTAGTTGCTTCGGTTCTGTCTTCAGCTGCAAGTATGATTAGATTAGATTAGATTGTTTTATTACATCCTGAAAAATTACGTCATTTCATAAAATTTAAATACTTAGCATGAATTCACACTATCGTCAGAGTGTATAAGAATAAAAACAAGAATAAATAATAGTCAATAAAAATCCAATTTTAAATGAAAACAAACATGAGAAACAAAATTACGCAGTAGGGACGAACGCATAGAAGGTACGTGAGGGTCCAGCGCGTGGAGGATCCGCCACATGAACGCTTTCCCTTGACTTTACCGACGAAAACCAGTTTATCGATATTATCTAAGTCTCTATGCACTAGATGTATACTCAAAATATTGTATAATTTTTTCGTCTCTGGAATATATTTTAACCCGACCAAATAAAGTGTTGGTCACAGTCACATATTTCGCCTATTAAATATTGACATTCTGTCTTCTACGCGATTTTGACGGCCAGCGCACGGACGAATATTATTATGAGAAAGACCGAGTGCCGAGAGTCGAGCTGCATCAATATTAAGAGGCCCTGGTCCTCAGCGTTGCAGCATTTTTCATTCCAATCTATCTTGTGCCTTTGTCTTTTACTTCGACTACTGTATGTCTTTGTTTCTCCTTTCTTTATGACGATGCATATTTTAAAACATTTAATTACAAGGGCATAGCACTGAGATAATAGTTGTGGTCTTTTTGGAAGCGAATTACACAATCTGTGATAAAACTAAAGCTAAAACTGCTACTACTAATTCCATGGTACTATGATGTCATACACGATATGTTCGCAGGTTATAATGAAATACATTAACGTGTTGGATGGCCTTATGCAGGTGAACTATAAAACAGTTTTCCTGATGAAACAAATCCATGGTAGGTTATTTTAAAATTTTATTAAGGTTGTTAAATAACAACTACTAATAATAAGAATATAAACAAATACCCGAGAATATAAAATCCGCGGGTAATAACTAAACTTTTGTTAAAAAATATAAATTGTGGGTTCTCCACTCTTATTATGACATTATAGTACATTGGGATACAAGTGATATAATGTTGATAATTTCATTAGAGGCGGAATTGTTCACACGAGCCGCAGGTGAGCGTGATAAGAGAGCCGAGGATGTAATTATCTAAGCTCACGCGTTTCATACGACGTTTTTTAACATATTTTGCGAGGAAAAGAGAAAAATATTATCAATTCATGTAAAATGTTACCTACCAAAAGTTAATAGTTTTACTAAATTAAACGTTTCTATATCATATTTATAGATGGAAAGTATCTAAGCCACTTGAGGTTTGCAGACAATATCATAGTTATATCTGAAAACCCGAAACAACTGCAAGAAATGATCAGCGAACTCTACAATGTCAGCAAAAAAATTGGTTTGGAACTGAATAAATCAAAAACTAAAGTTATGAGCAACGGAGCCCAATTTCCAATCCATGTCAACCAAAGCGACCTAGAGTATGTGGAAGAATATATATACTTAGGAAAACAAATAACATTCAGAAAAACTAGACATTATGAAGAAATAAACAGACGAATTGGTATCACTTGGAAAAAGTACTAAAGTCATAAAGAAATTCTAAAATCAAACCTACCAATGAGATTGAAGCGGAAGGTACTTAACACTTGTATACTTCCCAGCCTCACCTACGGATGCCAAACATGGATCTATAACACAAAGACAAAAAATGATATCCAGGTGTGTCAAAGGAGTATAGAGAGAAGTGTACTCAACATAAAACTTAGAGATAAAAAGAAATGCTCAGAAATAAGAAATATTATTAAAGTCATAGACGCACTCAACCACTCAAGATCCTTAAAATGGAAATGGGCAGGCCACTTAGCCAGATTAGAAGACCAGAGATAGACCAAAGCGGTGACAGAATGGCAAGAACCCCATGGTACAAGAAACAGAAGGACACCACAAACCAGGTGGAAAGATGATATTGTCCCAGTAGCGGGACAAAGTTGGATTAAAAAAGCACAAAACAGAACACTTTGGAAAAGGATGGAGGAGGCGTACGTTACCCAGACGGGGGTCCTTAAATAAGAAACAAATAAAAGCAAATGAAATGTAACTATATGCATATTAAAGGAATAAACGGCTTTATTATTATTATTATATCATATCCAAAAGAAATAGTCAATCAATTAACAAAAAGGATTTAATTTGTTTAGTCGAGTAAGAATCCATTTACCGAGAGTTAAAAAAAAATTCTGTACATTCTGTACAACCCGATTAATTTAAGGATGCACCGTGTTCATGCATACATCTTGCTGCAAGGTGCCAACGTCACTTAATCGGGATATAACCATAACACACGAGTGTCGTAATGCTATAAAACACGCGTGTTTAATACCCAGGATTATGAGCCTAAAAACGACATAATACGAGTAAGAGGAACGTGAAGTATGCCTATTTTGCCACCAGGCCAAATTTTCCCAAATAAGTTAATTTTAAACCAATCTGGTACGAACGAATGACGAAAACACAACATATTTATGGCAACCTTACTATTTTTAGTAGAATCTAAATTATATTATTTATGTATGACTTTACTTTGAGCCATACATATCTTTAACTTCAGCCAGGAGCTTGCAACAAATTGTGGAATGTGAGGTGTATGGATTTGCATGGCAAAGTTGAAAATACCTACGTAACTTTCCATAGTTAAGACCAGGATGTTAAAATGGAACGCCATGTTTGCCCAACATTTTGAAGTTTAAACTGAGTCTGCGTCAATAATTCGACATGGTCAATGTTGGCAAAAGTCCAGATAACTTTACCCGCGATCAAAATCGATAAAAATGTAGAATAGGTGTTGATTAAAAAAATATTTCTTCTCATAAACACATGCGTATACGACTACGAAGGATTCGTTACGCAAAAAAAATATCATCCTACCATATAAAAAATATGAGATATTCGTGTTTTTCCGAAAAAAGCGGGATACGTTACGAGCGAATGTGTTCAAAAAGATTTTTATGGGTTACTTCAATTAGAACAAATGTTCACATACAGTACCTATATAAAAATGTAAGAATGATGATATGCAATATTTAAAATATTATTAGTAAATGAGTTATTGGTTATGAAAGAGTAAGTATTCGTTAGTTCGTTACTTGAAGAGATTTGTATGATGTTTGATGAATACGTGATTTTATAGAGTTAAATATACGTATATCTCCGCTGTAGCCTAGTTGGTAGAGACCCTGCCTACGAAGCAAGAGGTCCTGTGTTTGAATCCCGGTAAGGGCATTTATTTGTGTGATGAGCACGAATATTTGTTCCTGAGTCATGGTTGTTTTCTATGTTGTAATATATAATTTGTCACACCTAGGATATTGCGTTCCTTTTCTTTCTTTTTGTTGGCCCGATATTATTCCTAATGTTGGCCAACCTATAACGCGTTGTTACATTCTCGTCGTATCTGTGCGCACCTGCCTTTGTCCGGTGTGTTTAGTCTGTGGTTCGGTGTTGCCAGGTTGTTAATTCCGATTACCCTGACCGCTGAAGGAGCGGGCATAAATAGCTTTCGTTACTAATAAACTCGACAATGCGACAGCCAAGGAGGTTTGTGTTATTTTCGTTTCAGCTGTCCAAGCCCTCGTGTGAGGAACGATACATTTTTGTCACACTTAGACTCGGCGATCATTGGCGTTCGCTCGGACGCCCGGGGAGTTGCGATTGGAAGGCTGGCAACCCGAGATTTAAGAAAAAGAAAGAAGTAAAAGAGAACGCGTGGCAAGACGCCTCGCTTATTAAAGTTAAATTGTAATTCTTCCTCTGTAAGTATTCCGCCCAATCCGGGTACAATTCTTGGAGTATCGTTTATTTTTGGCATCGTATTATATCAATTGTCGTATTCCAGCTAACCAGCCCGATTGACGTACCGGCATACTAATTGGACCGCGTGGGCCGCATCGGGCCCCCCGAGTTGTTGGGAGCCGATTGCTCCAGCGAGCTGTTTTCTCGATAACCGTAAGTGTTCTCAAGTGTCGTGAATAGCCTTGTGAGATCGTGTCCTTGTTGGAAATATTATAGCGTGATTTCGTTACAAACTTGCAGTTTGGCGCGACGGAAAGGCGTCACAGACGGACCCGAGGGCTAGTTACGCCCCGGAGTCGACATTCGTCAATATTTGACCACCAGGCGGGACGATTTTCCTCCAAAAGGTGAGTTTCATATAACCTTAGGCGTTGCTACGCACGTTGGTGCTTCGATAATCGTCCGTATCCGTCATCGTGGCGTGTTACAATCATGAAATGTGGTACCGGCGACAGTGATAACCCCCTTTATAGTAGCTTACTGATTCCCAATCACTTTACTAGACAATGAGTACCGTTTCACTGAACTATCGCGAAGCCCGGGCCTAACCTGGACTGGATTCCATGCTCGCTCCGTCCCGGACAGTCATGCTCCCCACAGCCTGTAGTGTAACCCGTATTATCATACTGGCCAATTCCAGGAGGTGTTTGGTCGGGGCCACTTCGTAGCCAGGCCGCCTAGATCAACCGAGCTAGCGCCCTGCGTCCGAGGGACATTGAGGAGCACCGCCCGGAGACCAGCTAAGCTTAATTCCTACACTTGTAAACTAGCGCAATCGACCAAAACGTCATCAACAACCCTACCCTAATTTAAGTTTGGTATTAAGACACCTATATTATAACCTCCGTTAACTTTCTTTAAATATATAAATATTCACCACAGGACTAGAGTTTCCTTTTTATTCTACCAAACGAAAATTACTAATTACAATGTATTTAAGTATTTATTTATCTATATAAGTATGTTTATCGTCGTCTAGGACCGATAGCTTTGCTTAGTTAGGGACTAGATCGAATTGTGTAACATTGTCCTCAAATATTTATTAATTACTTTTCGAAAAAAAAATACATTGAACACGCTCAAGGTATTTAAAAATACGATTATAATTCGAGCAGACGAGTTTAGTCGTGTCGTGTAGGTAATACTTGAATGACTCCTTAAAACATTCAATCGATACTGTCATAAAAACACTCATCCTGAAGAACTCACGAAGAGTAAGAAATATGTCGCCCGTGCTGACATACAATACGTAAGTTAAACCGTTTATATATCAGTTTTATGTTAAACATGTCTCACGATAGTTTAAAATTGATTATGGTATAATTATAGTTTTAATCACTGCTCATGTTCACAAAAATTAGAAAAATCTAATCGGGCAAAAAAAAAGAGCACTTTATTTTGTCGTTTCATGGTCAAGCAGAAGGTCCTGGGTTTTAATCCCGGTAAGGGCAAATATTTGTGTGATGAGCATGAATATTTGTTTCTGAGTCATGGATGTTTTCTATGTATTTAAGTATTTCTATCAATTAAATATATCGTCGTCTAGTACCCATAACACAAGCCTTATTGAGCTTACTGTGGGTCGATTTGTGTAAGATTGTCCCCTAATATTTATTTATTTTATTTATTTATGGTTTCAAACCATATTGCACCCATTCATATTCATTCAAACAAATTACTTTATTCACCTGTCCACTCTCGCATAACTCTATTAACCGTCGTGCTACCCCTTATTTAAATGTAAATCAGTTGTGAGTAAATTGGGCCGATTATTTTCGTGGCTCATGCATGCGTAATGCGATCCCGTAGTTGCGGTGATCGCACATTACCCGTGGGCTGTATCATGAATTAATATGTCGAAAATGGCAGGGTTAAGTATCACACGAACACATGAAATTATTGAAATCCTTTTTTTTTGGACTTATTGTACCGTTGAAATACTCACCCAACTTAATCTCTCATGACCCAATCACACGCCTAGCGTTATTCCCGGTTGTGCCCTAAAGGAGTCCGGGGTACGCTTTGACACCTAATCCCAATATTTAGTATAGGCACAAGTTTGACGAAAGTGACTGCCATCTGACCTTCCAACCCAGACGGATAACTAGACCTTATTGGGATTAGACCGGTTTCCTTGCGGGGTTTTCCATCACCGGAAGGTCACTGTTTATGTATCAATATGAAATGCTATTTCGTAGTAGTTAAAATAAAAACCCAGTATGCAATAACTGATGAAGAAAATCTTGCCAGATTAGGTCAACGTTCCGAGATACCTCCAGCCTCCTCGTTCTTTCTTTGACCTACAGACGTGTCTGAAATCTCATCTTTCATCAGGAGCTTAAAGTCGGGAAGTTCGCCTGGTATAGACGGCATAACCCCGGACTTATTAAAAATGTGCGTAAATCATCTGACCGAACCCATTACATACATATGTAACTTAAGTATAACGTCGGGTACCTTTCCTGATACCCTGAAAAGAGCCTCAGTCGTGCCAGTATACAAAGTAGGAAACACGAAAGAAGTGACCAATTATCGGCCCATCTCGCTCCTCAGCGTAGTCGGAAAACTTATCGAGAAGGTCATTAATAGCCAGTTACTCAACTTTCTCGAGTGCAACACACTCTTGTCGCCTAATCAGTTTGGGTTCAGACAAAACCGTTCCACGGAACAGGCAGTTGATTTGCTGGTTAATGGCATAGTAGACTGTGTCGATAGTGAAGACAAGTGCGTAGGGGTGTTTATAGACCTTGCTAAGGCCTTTGACACGGTCTCTATTCCCATTCTCCTAGACAAACTAAAGCGACTCGGTTTGAGGGGGTTAGTAAGTTAAATGGTTCACAACCTATCTCCAGGGTCGCAAGCACTGTGTTCGGTTCTCTATTGGATCGCATAAAATCATTTGGAATAATATAATAACGCATAATTTTTTAAAGCCGAATTAGCGTTAAGCCTAATCATGTTATGGCATACATTTTTAGGCATAAAATTAAAAAGAATAAACGAAAATAGCATAATTATTACAAAGACTAACATCAGATAGCATAAATACAAAAAGACATAATAATTACTTGGCATCATTACAAAACGCATAAAAATTGTGTCCTAAAAAAAAAAAATATAATGTACGGCCCAATAATGTACAGCCTGATAATCCATTTACAGTATGGACGCGGATTATTGGGCTGTACATTATTTTGGCCGTGCATTATTACGTCTATGACGCTCATCTGTGCGGACTAATAATCTCCAACGAGTCGACGCCACCCCGCTGCGCGGGGTGTCTATTTCTGGTCTGAGGGACACAAGTGAACCCTAACCTAACCAACCTAAGACAGTTCGCTTATGACAAGTATTTTTGTCCACCCTGATAATGCACGACCCAATAATCCACGTCCACAAAAAGTGGACGCGAATTATCAGGCTGTACATTATTGGGCCGTGCATTATCACCCTGAGCAAACTTGGTCCGGGGCAATAATTGGAAGCCCCTTTTGTCCGGGCTGATAATGCACGACCCAATAATCCGAGTCCACAAAAAGTGGACGCGGATTATCAGGCTGTACATTATTGGGCCGTGCATTATTGGCTCCCGGTCCGTCATGTCTGAGCATGTCGTGGTCAGCATCTGGGGGTTCTCTATTGGATCGCATAAAAGCTTCAAAACAGATATGATATATAATTATTAGCCCATACAATAGTATGCATAATGAGTATTAGTCGAATACAAATTAGTCCAAGTAAAATTATTCTTGAACCATAGTATGCCAAACAAAGTAGTAGGCCAAAGTATTATTATGCGACAGTATTATTATGCCAATAGAAATTATGCCAAATAAATTATGCGAAACTATATTAGACTAAAAAAAGTTATGCCAATGAAGGGGATCCCACTGTGTTCGTGTGGGTGACCATTGTAGTGAGTTTTGCAATGTCGATTTCGGAGTACCACAAGGAAGCGTACTAGGGCCAACTTTATTTTTGGCGTACATAAACGGTCTCTGTAACCTTCAATTAAATAAGACTACCATTGTGTCTTTTGCGGACACAGCAATCGTGGTCAAGGGCGGAGACTGCGGTGAAGTACAAAAACAAGCCGAACTTAGCATGGCGGTTGTCACAGACTGGCTAATTGCAAATTTACTGACATTAAATGTCACTAAAACAAAATACTTATGCTTTTCTATTAACGCCAGAGGTCAGCCAAGTGAGGAGTTTTCCATACGGGTGTGTGTACAGAGCGATGGGAGTCACTTCACGGCAAGTAGTGCTAGTGCTCTTGAACGTGCGATCACTATTAAATATCCTGGCATACTACTAGACGCGCACCTAACTTGGCGCCAGCACATAGAATCCCTAAAGTGTCGCTTTCGCAAGCTAACGTTCGTGTTTAGGTATCTGAGAAACGTTGCATATCCTGAGCTATTAAAAGCAGTGTACATTGCGCTCGGGGAAGCCATACTAGGGTATTGCAACTCATTATGGGGTGGAGCAGCAAAGACCCTCCTGATTAGCCTAGAAAGGTCCCAGCGATCTCTTTTAAGTCGCATTCCATAAACCGTTCCGGTATTTACATGGAAGCGAATGTTCTGAAGGTCCGACAGCTGTTCCTTAGAAAGGTCATGTTTGCATATGGCAACAGTCACGGCAAAAACTTTGACGCCGACACAAGACGACGGCCACGCTGGAAAACGCCCAAATATAAGACCAGATTTGCCCAGCGCTTCAGTCCATTTATTTCTCCTTTGGTCTTAAAGACCTTCTGCAAGTTTTATACACACACACACACACACACACACTGGCCCTTGTTAGCCCTGCACGAAGACATGTTATACATATAAATAAATGTATTCCAAAATCAACTTTGATCTAGTCAAAAAGCTTCTAATTCAAATATATATTCAGCTTGGGCTGAAAATCGTTTGTCTGTCCGGCATCCAGTGCCCGATGTCCGGTCTCTATCCCACTGTTACCTCTACAGGTCGCATTTCTCAACCGAATATTGTAAAATTTTGTAAGCAGTGTCAGTCACTTTTTCGACAAAAAAAAAAAAAAAAAGAATGGCTCGCGTGTTTTTTATCTCACACAGCAGAAGCTCTTCGAATACTTCCGTTTATCAAATGGTCACGTTAAGACCAGTAACTTTCAACAATTTAAGAAACGGCAATATTCGTTTTGGTGCTATTCTTAAATTCGAATTAGTTGTAAATCTATATTTTAACTGTAATTCTCTATTGTATAATAAAAAATAAAATAAAAAAATAAAAAAAAGTTTATTGCCACAATTGAGTTTTACAAAAATATATATATATGAGAGACTTAACTTGATAAACACTTAAGGATAAAAAATACAGCAAAAAACATAAAGTAACTGTAGATTCGTGGTAACTGGGCAATGGGTACTCGTCTCAGCCATTTGCTAGATATTTATACCCAGCGCTGATTTTCAGACGAGTCCCTTTCCTAGAGATCGGTCGTTACAAAACTGCGACCGGCGCGGCTGTGCGTGCGTGCGTGTGCGTGTGTGTGTGTGTGTGTGTGTGTGTGTGAGTGTGCGCGTAATGCTTAAGAATATAAAATAATAGTATAGTGTATACATATAAATATTTGCTTAGTTGATTAAATAAATAAATAAACAGATAGTTAATTTAAAATTATTATTATTTAAATATGTTTGATATTAAGGAGTGATTCCTTTTTGAAGTTTGAGTAAATGTTCTTTCACCAGTTGTTTAAACTTCAGCAGCGGCATAGGATTTCGTAATGGTGGTGGAAGATCATTCCAAATCTTCGTTGCTGCGTATTTGAATCCTCCCCTAAAAAACTTGGTTTTATGTTTAGGGACTAGCAATGTGTATTGTCTATGACTTCTCATTAGCCTGTTTGTATCCTTTGCCCACTTGAGTTTTTGATAAAGGTAGGTTGGTTTCTCAAACTCAATAATTTTACGCAGAGTGAATGACAAATGCAGGTTTCTTCTATTCGTCATATTTAGGGTGTTTCTGCTATTCAGGTAGGGTGTTATATGTGCCCTTGCAGGGATATCATAGCAGAAACGAACACAGGCATTTTGCACTCGCTGTATTGATTTTTTCGTTCTCGCTAGAAGCCTCGGACCGTAGACGATATCTGTGTAGTTAAATGGTGATAGTACCAGCGCTTCTACAAGGATCTCTCTAACCTTCTCCGACAAGTGTTTCCTAAAGCTGTAAAGCGTTTTGAGACGGTAGAATGCGTTTCGAATTTTAAGATTGACATGGTGCTCATATCTCAACTCGCCGTCCATAAGGAGCCCTAGGTTTTTTGCCAGGGGTACCAGTGGCACAGACTCCGACCCTACATGTACTTCCGGTTTTAGGTTTATAATTGTTTGCCTCTGCCACTTATTGCCAACTACCATAAACTGCGACTTAGACGGGTTTAGCACTAAATTGTTCTTTTGGGACCAAACCGCTATTGTGTTTAGGTCGTTGTTTATGTTAGTTAGTGCTCCATTCATTTCCTGTGGTTTGAAGGAATGGTAAACTTGTGTGTCGTCCGCATATAGATGCACATCACAGTGTTTGAGCTTGGTCACCATGTCGGCTGTGTATAGTATAAATAGCAAAGGGCTTAAAATGGATCCCTGCGGTGTTCCTCTATTAATGTTTCGGATCTGAGAGGTTACCTTTTCACCTTGCTGTAGCTGCATCTCAACAAACTGCTGTCTACCCGTAAGGAACGATTGAAACCAGTTCCGCGATGGCTGAGCGACTCCATAGTAAGCCATTTTTGCGAGAAGCAGGGACGGATTAACACAGTCAAATGCACGAGAGAAATCTAATAAGACGATAATCGAACCTTTTCCCTCGTCCACTGCCGCTATTAAGTCGTCTGTGACTTTTGCTAAAGCCGTTGCTGTACCACGCATGCTACGGAAGCCAGACTGTTGTTCCGGTAGTATCTCATTTACGTCCAGGTATTTGCCCAGCTGCTCGCATACTACTTTTTCAATTAGTTTTGAAAGGACTGGAAGGATGCTGATTGGCCTTAAATCTTTATATTCGTCAATCTTATTATTCTTAGGGATAGGCCTTATTTTCGCTAATTTCCAGTCGTCCGGGAAAATACCTGTCTCAATGGATGTGTTTATAATATGTGTAATTATGGGTAGTGTGGTGTTCATAGTGAGGCGTAACATGTCAATCGATATATTGTCGTGCCCACTAGCCTTAGTCTCCACATAATTAATAATCTTAAGGACCTGGTGTTCCGTAACCTTCTCAATGTTAAACACGCAACTGTTGCATCTATTACGCTCGAAATATGCCTGCGTTTCGCTTTCGCCGTCCGTGCTTCCGGAACCCGGAATCTCCAAGAAAAAAGTATGAGTATCGTCGTAGTATTGTATTGTATAAGTGTGTATTTTTCCTATAAAATAATAGTGTTTTTATCAATGGAAACTCTTTATTAAATTAGTTAAAGAATATCCCATGAAATATCTTTATTCAATTATAAAAAAGTTATTAAACATCAGACACTTCATTTTTAGATCAGTAACCGCAGTACTGTTTGATTTTAATGTCACCTCCGTGCGGGCACTCGAACACAGTACAGGTCACTTGGAAGGGAGAAAACGAAGGCGGTTCAGGCCCGTCGATGTGGGGAGCTGGACCATTTGGATCTCTGTTGCACACTGATATTTCTTCACCAACCACATGCATTGGATAAGGGCAGTAATTGTCCTGAACAAAGAAATGAAAAAATTACAACTACATATATCCTATTATGTACAATGCCAAAGTTTAGATGTTTAGATGTTTCAATGTTTGTTACTCCATCACGCTTAAATGGCTCAAGGTTTTGAATGATATTTTGCAAGATAGTTTATAGCTTGGATTAAAACATAGGGTAGTTTTTATCCCGAGTCCACGCAGACGAAGTCGCAGGCGGAAGCTAGTGTATTAATAAATTAAAACAACCCGACACAAAAAAAAAACAGCTGAGAACCATCGCGATAGACAAGACTTTCGATAAAATTAATCGGTTGATCCTTTCTCTCTGGGTGGATAAGGCCCCCAGAGAGGTTTATCCACGCACTGCAGGCCAAACACGTGTTAATAATAATTAACATTGCTCCTTTCTGTGTAGAAGTTATATAACCCTTTGTGTCGGAATCGGGCTTAAAACGCAGTAAAGTAAAATTCGTGGTCTCTGCCTGTCTCTATGGGACAAAACTTGGTTGCGAACATGTATTTTTATAGTTCCTTAAATCCCTATCACAACATTCCAGACGATTGGCGAACGAAAGGACGTTACAAAAATAGGGGTGCAGACACGAAATAAAATAATCAATAATAATGTATTTTCTTGAAAAGGGATTAATAATGTAGTCAAATGGAGCAAACAGCAACGGAAGAGGTTAAAATTTAATAAGTTATTTAATAATCACAAAGTTATAAGTACCTATCCAAAGTTTTAAGAGGGTATGTTCTGTCCCTTTTCCACAAAACGCACCTTTATATGAAATGATTGTCATTTACTATGACGCTCGAGGATCGAAACGTCTCGATCTGCTAGCGCGTTTTCTCTCTAACAAGTAACATTAAAACGGTTGTAGCTTTGTAATTTTTTGAGATATTTGAATGGGATTTTCGTCATTAGGCATATTTTATGCCTTCATTCTTAATTAATTTTGAGTCTAACCCCCTATTTTAGCCGTGTGAGAGCCACAGTTGGAGATCATTGCGTGTGCTAATTTCTGGCCGAAGGGTGTAATGTTTCGGTGGTTCCGGGGCAACCTACCAAATTCTACACCGGACTTGTCGACGCAACGGAGCCACACTGTGCCGTCGCCTAAGTCATGATTAATGTTTTAATTTTATAATTGTTGTGTATTGTATGTTAGCCTTTCAGGCGCCGTAGGTTCATGGTCTTCTCTCCCTTCACTGAGCATAAGCGTGAGCGAGATGGAAGTGCATGCTCGGAAGCGCGGATATCATGTTTTTTAATTTAAAATTTTTGGCCGTTTAAATAAATAAAAATGTAAACAATGATTTCCCTCAAACATGATATTGCCGATTTTTGGAAGCAATTTTAATATTTATAGCTTTAGTGCATAATTTGTTACGAATATTTTAAGTGTATTTTTGTGTGTTTTAGACCTATGTTCGTGATTTTTTTCTATCGAGCGAAATTGGCTTAATCATGTTTTGAAGCACTGATTTCCCTGCAGAAAAGCCTCAAGATTAGTATTCGTATTTTTTTGAAACCGTATTATTATAAACAGACGCATTATATTGTTTCAAAAACTCTGTTCGCTTAACTTCGCTGAACCTACGGCGCCTTAAGGTATTCGTAGCAGGGCCTTAGTTCCCTGCAATAAATGATTATTAATAACGCAAAAATGTATTTCCTGTACTGGATAACTTGCCCTATTACTATGTTACAAAATATTGTTGGACTGACTTCGCGCGTTCTACATTCCAACCTTATGCGAACCGTTGAGGAATTAATGGAATTCGCTCCCGTCATCTGTATTTCCTGACGGTTATGAACTAACAGTTATGATCGAAGTACCTTCTTAACAAGAGTGAATAGGCTATTACTGAACCAGTGAACTTCATCTAAGGCTCTGTCTTCGCTTACCATCAGGTGAGACTAGTATTTATGAAATACAAAAAAGAACCACCCCGCTTTTGCGCGTCCCGACCAACGAGGAATCACTCATTGAAATGTGGGCAGTAAACAATCTGTACTAGCTTGACATAATAAACATATTTCTTACATAGGTGTGAACTTCAACACCCGGGGGCAGGAAATTAATAGGTTGGTAGGGGACTTCGGTGCCAGTTTTGCGACCTGTAAACAAATAACTAGAAGTGTGACACGCCCAGAATTATACTCTTATGTGTACCTATTTGATAATATACAAAAATATTCTTAGATTGCCAGTAAATTAAACTATCGAAATACTTATCGACTTCCACTTATTTTTGCTATTTTAAGATTTTTTCTATTAAGGTCAGTTCGGGTATGTGCGCCACCGGGGAAAGAGCGCCTCATTCATCATTCAGTCATTTAAATCAATATCAGCACTTATCCCGGGGGCGCACTTTCCCCGGTGGCGCACATACCCGAACTGACCTTATCATTATTATCTATAATAAGAGCTCAGGCTCATAATAGGTGGAGTAACCGCCACGGATTTTTGTCCTTTGCCACTTTCTCTTTTATTTGGCTGGTGTAAAGTTCTATGTATGGGCCTTACTCTGCCTTTCTTTCCTTCGATCTGGCCCTGCAAGATTTTTAAAAAGAAGCTGTCGTGTTGTATTACATGTCCGATATGTTTGTATTGTTTTTAGCAAGCATCGGCTCTCTCTCCTACCATCCTAAAAACCTCTTCGTTGTCTTCCTTTCTGACCAGCTTATTCCTTCCACCCTCAGCCAACACCACATTTCAAAGGCTTCTATCCTTTCGCATGAGCGTCTACGTCTCCCTGCCATACAATGATTGCAATGCTCCAGATATAGATTTTGATTAGACGTTTCTTGTTTTCTAGATATACAGTGTTTTTTGTTGTTGAAGGCTTTTTTAGCAATTACAATTCATTGTATAATGTCCGCAGTGCATCTGGAGTTACTATGAAATGAAATGAAAATGAAATGAAATGAAATATTTATTTATTTACATATATTATACAGACACTCAGAAACATATCTATGGCCGCACACTAGGCTAGACCTGTCCCGTGGAAACGAAGACAAATACAGATTAACAGACCATGCGGCCTAGAAGGAAAACAAGACAAAGCAGAGAGAAAAAATAAGAGAATGAAAAACTTACAATTAATTAATTATTCTAGGGTGCTTGCAAGTAGGAGAGCGAGTATATGTGCATGAAAGAATGTCGGTGATGTATGTGAATAGAATAGAATATGTTTATTTCCTTGAATATGGTACAGTACAGTTGATGGTATAATTATATTATGCTCAGCATATCCTGCCGCGAATCGGCGTGGAAATATTAGTCATGTTACATTATCTGATAAAAATTACTACATTAGAATTAAATTACAATATTAGATTTATTCAAGCATGCTGCACACATCAACATTAAATTATAACTATAAACTAATCAATATACTATGTCAATGCACTTATATAAATCTAGTGGTCAAAAAAAAAAATTCGTTCATTGTGTAAAAACACTTGTCAAGGAGCCAATTAAACAGTCTTTTTTCAAATTTAATATTCGGTAATAGTTTTATGTCATTCGGTATTTTATTGTATAATTTAATAGCCATAATATATATATTTTTACTAAAAACTGTAACTGATTGCCTGGGTACATACAGCTTATACGGGTATCTCCCGTTAGTTTTGTCCAGAACAACATTATGCAGGGGAAATAAGTGCGGATGTTTTTTCACAAACTTAGCTACTTCATATATATACAGGCAAGGTAAGGGGAGAATTTTCAGCTCCTTGAATATTGGTCGGCAATGGGCAAGGTAATGACTTCCACAGACAGCTCGAATACACTTTTTCTGTGCTACAAATGCTCTCTGTATGTCTACTGAGTTACCCCAGATGATTAGTCCGTAGCGTAACACAGATGATACGTATCCATGATATGCACACAGGGCTGCTTCCTGAGATGCGACTGCCTTAAGTCGCCGTAACGCATAAACGAATCTGTCCAGTCTAGTGCATACGCTATCAATTTGTGCTTTCCAATTCAGATTTTTGTCAATTGTAAGGCCAAGGAAAGATGCAACATGTACAGGTTCTATTGTTGTATTATTTAAATGTATCTTTAGAACTATATTAGGAGAATTATAATTTTGAAAGTTAATGATTTTGGTTTTATCAATATTTAATTTTAATTTGTTATCTTCTAACCATTTGATAGCATTCTTAACGTCAGTATTTGCTTGTCTTTCTAATTCGTTCCTTTCCTTACTTTTAATGATCAAAGTGGTGTCATCCGCGAACAAGACACAGTTATGTTTCAAGGCGGTCGGCAGGTCGTTTATGTAAAGTAAGAAGAGAAGCGGGCCCAAGACGCTTCCTTGCGGGACACCACTTTTATTTATTTTTGCTGTAGATTTGTAGATATATTTCCTATTATTAATTATTCGTGCTATTTCAGTATATTGTCTACGATTGCATAAATAACTTTGAAACCAGCTATGTGCGTTACCCCTTACGCCATATCTTTCCAATTTATTGAGCAATGTCTTGTGACATACCATGTCAAAAGCCTTGCTCATGTCCAAGAATATGCATAGTATTGTTTGTTTGTCATTGAGGCACTTAGTAATATGTTCTACTAATGTGAAGCATGCAAGAGATGTTGAGCTATTTTTGCGGAAACCAAACTGATTTCGATTTAAAACATCTGTCTTTCTAAGAAAAACCTCCAGCTTACCAGACATTGCCTTTTCAAACACTTTGGACAATATTGGTACTAATACTATGGGCCTATAATTATTTATTAGTTTTGGGTCTCCTTTTTTGAACAGTGGCTTAACTATGGAAAGTTTCAAGCGCTCTGGGAAGCAGCCTTGTTCAAATGATATATTTATGATATAGCAAAGAGGTGGTGCTATATCTTTAGCACATAATTTTATAATTTTAGTGGTCAGTTCATCGTAGCCAGTTGAATTTGTATTATTTAGGCATTGGATGATCTTTAAAACTTCTGATTCAGTTAACGCTGAAAGAAAAATACTGTTCAATACCGTTTTACCAAGACACGAATTGTTACTATCTGTGCTTCCCAGTGTTTGGTCTATGAAAAAGTCATTAAACAATTCACTGATTTCCTTGGGTTTATTATAAATATTTCCATTTATTTCTATTTCATCAGGTAAAGAGGATTTAGAAATATTTGTCATATTCAGATTTTGTTTTATGACTTTCCACACTGCTTGGCCTTTATTTTTAGCATTATTAATATATTTAATGTTATTTATATATTGAGATTGCAGCATGCACTTTCTTAATAATCTTGAATATGTCGTATATGTTAATTTGTTTTCAGTTTTGTTCTTGTGACTTTTATGGTATTTAAAATATAATATTCTCTTTTTACAGCATGATTTCTTTAACCCATTTGTTATCCACTTGTTTTTTATTGTTTTATTACTACATTTAACCTTTATCACTGGAAAACATAACTTAAATAGGAGCGTAAATAGATCGTGAAATGCTTGAAAGGATTTGTTACAGTCACTTTCATTATACACCTCTTTAAAAGATAGGCATGATATATGTTTACAGAATTTGTGTATATTTTCCTCGCTATAATCACGCCTTTCTTCAAACCAATTATCTCTTCTATGCCTATTCCGACCCGACTTCGGAATCGGAACGGAGAATGACACAGATTGGCCGGTTTCATGGTCGGACAAAGCAAGCTTATGTATATTGTTCTCTATATTGGAACTTTGTACGTTTGAGGCTATCAGATCTATACATGATTGTTTTCGTGTTGCCTCGTTTATGTGAATAGTAAAATTAAAGTTCATCAGGAGTGATTTGAGTTCTTTTGATTGATTACTGTTTTTTAATGTGTCAATGTTCCAATCTCCACAAATGATGATTTGCTTGTTATTTTTATATGTCAATTTTTTAAGGAGGATATTCAATTTATATAAAAATAACTGAGCATTGGGACCTGGTATTCTATAAGTACATATAATCAATAGGTTAAGATTATTCAGCTCGATTCCGCAGCATTCGAAGTCGTATGAAATGCACAATTCTCGAGTAATTTGTAATGGTGTAAATTCCAGCCCATGTCTTACCAATATACAAGAGCCACCCCTTCGGTGATTTGCCCTAGAAAAATGTGCAGCAAGTTTATATCTTGACAAATTTAAATTACTCTCTGTTCCATTCTTGATAAAAGTTTCAGTTAAACAAATAAAGTCAATCGGCCCGATTTCTTTAGAAAGCTCCAATATTGTTACTTCGACTATTGCGCTTTTCCTTAGTATTCCTGCAATATTTTGATGAAATAATCGAAAAGATGCCAGCTGCTCATTATCATTAAAAATATGCCTCTTAGTTATCGGTGTAAATGTAGGTTTAGGAACGAAAAAACTCCTGGGTTGCTCGCATATCAACTGGGCTAGAGTAGATCGGAAAACAATTCAAAAAATTTAATAAGTCTCTAAAAATTAAATAAAATTAATTGTGTATGTGTGAGTGAGTATAGTGTATGTATGTAATGTATGTGAGTGTATGTTATGATATTACAGTAATGATTCTTTCCGATTGCTCGTAGTTCCAAGATAATAATAGAGTTTGGATTCCCTTTTTGCCTCGAGGACACTGTTTCTTCTTAGGTCGATTCGGAAGTAGAAATGTTTGAAATTGCAAAGCAAATGTAGTTTTAAGTACAGGAGTAAGTACTTTGAAGATTCATTTCTTTATCATTCTAAATATATAAAAGAAGAAACTGACTGACTGACTGACTGACATATCAACGCACAGCCCAAACCGCTGGTTCTAGAGATTCCAAATTTGGCAGGTAGGTTCCTTATAAGGCCTAAGAGAGCACTAAGAAAGGATTTTTCAAAATTCAACCCCTAAAGGGGTGATATGGGGGTCCACAGTTTGTATGGGGGAAACATTATTTGTTGAACTAGAGACTTGAAACTTTGTAGGAAGATTACTTATTAAGATACAAAAAAAGTACTTTCAGCGTTTTTGAAAATTCCATCCCTAAGTGAGTTAAATAGGGGTGCAAAGTTGACATATCAACGCAGAGCCCAAACCGCTGGTTCTAGAGATTCTTAATTTGGCACGTAGGATCCTTATAAGGTCTAGGGGAGCACTAAGAAAAGGTTTTTCAAAATTCATCCCTTAAGGGGGTGAAATGGGGGTCCAAAGTTTGTATGGGGAAAACATTATTTTTTTAACTAGAGACTTGAAACTGTAGAAAGATTACTTATTAGGATAAAAAAAAAGTACCTTCAGCGTTTAAGAAAATTCCACCCACAGGGGGTTTAATAGGGGTGCAATGTTTGTATCCGAAAATACTGGGACTAGAAACTAGAAATTTACACTAGAACTTCCTTTTATGACGTAGACAAGAGATAAGACGGGATTTTTGGAAATTTCATCCCTAAGGGGGTTAAATAGGGGTGCAAAGTTTGTATGAGGGTACTTTATATTTTGAGCTAGAAACTTGAAATTTACACCAGAACTTCCTTTTATGACGTAGGCAAAGGATAAGACGGAATTTTTGAAAATGCCATCCCTAAGGGGGTTAAATAGGGGTGCAAAGTTTGTATGAGAGAAACATTATTTTTTGAACTAGAGACTTGAAACTTTGTAGGAAGATTACTTATTAAGATACAAAAAAAGTAATTTCGTTAGTACAATTCACGCCTTTATTCCCAAAAGGGGTAGGCAGAGCACATGAAAGTTATGTTCCAGCGCCACTTTTAGCATAAATGTGGGTATATTGCAGTGATAGGTTGTTAGCCCATCGCCCACAACACACTTCAACCCTGCTCCCTTAGTCGACTTTTACGACACCCACGGGAAGAAGGGGGGTGGTGGAATTCTTACCCGACACCACACGGGCATAAAAATAATAGGATTTAAAAAATAATTTACCATAACGGGTTTTGACGAATGGTTATTCATAAGGGAAGTTAGTCAGTAAGTAGGCCGTTGCCGGCGTAACAATTCAACAGTTGTTGCAAAATTACACTTACTACGCGGGCGAAGCCGCGGGCAAAAGCTAATATCATTATATGACGGTAAATTTAATGTAGACTTATGCACGTTTATGCAGCCCGTAACAGGAATAACCTTCGTACGCTGAGGACCTGTGCCTCTCTGTATAAGACCACCGTAGAGTACCGGCGAGATTTACCCAAGGATACTTTTAAAACTGCTCTTTGAGCTCTTTCCAGCGTTAAAAAAGTGGTCTTTGCAATGCCTCCCCAGGCTAGAATGCAATAATTTAGTATTGACTGGCATAGTGCGAAGTAAACCGTCTTTAGAAGTTATCCGTTAGTAGCTTCTCTCAGTAGCTTCATAGTATACATGAGCTTACGAACCCAAGCCGCAGAAAGACAAATATGCTTTTTGAAATTTAAGTTCTCGTCTAACACTGCACCCAAATACTTGAGGGAGTCTGATTTTTGGATGCTTTTACACTCGGTAATCTGGTATATTGAAAAACAGCTGTCAGTGTGAATTTTTAGGCTTGTCATAGAGGATGGGGATCTAGATAATGCAGTTTTATGAAAGCAGATAAATTGTGTTTTTTCTGCATTTAATGTGACAAGATTTTGGTTTAACCAGAATGATATGTCTAAGTCCTGATATTGCTGTATCTTGGACATTTTGCCATCAATAACCGTTGAAAACAATAGCAGTGTCCTCCGCATAGCACAAAAGATCGCTATTTGGAATTTTCAGGGACATAATGTCATTTAAATATGCCAGAAAAAGAGTGGGACCCAAAATGCTTCCCTGTGGGACCCCAAATGAGATATTTTTTTCACTACTAAGCGAGTCACCAACTTTAACGCATTGGCGTCTGTTAGTCAAGTAGCTACTAAACCAATTTAAAATAGTTCCCCGTATGACAAATCTTTCTAACTTACGAAGTAATATGGGAGTCGAAACCGTGTCAAAGGCTTTGGCGAGGTCTAAAAATATGCCAATACAGTTTCGATCTTCATCTAAATGAGAGACAACAGTCTTCGTCAAACGTGTTACTGGGTCCTCCGTTGACTTTCCTTTTCGGAAGCCAAATTGTAGATCACTAAGTAAATATTTTTTTTTTTTTTTTTTTTCTCCTAGCGTTGTTCCCGGTTATGCCCCTAAAGGAGCTCGGGGTCCGCTTTGACACCTAATCCCAAGATTTGGCATAGGCGCTAGTTTCACGAAAGCGACTGCCATCTGACCTTCCAACCCAGAGGGAAAACTAGACCTTATTGGGATTAGATCGGTTTCCTCACGATGTTTTCCTTCACCGAAAAGCTAACGGTAAATATTCCGTACATAAGTTCCGAAAAACTCATTGGTACGAGCCGGGATTCGAACCCACGACCGCCGCTTGACAGCCGCATGCTTGAACCACTAGGCTACCGTAGCTATAAATCACTAAGTAAATTATGATTTTCAAAAAACTTTTGTAAGGCGCTTATTGATAATCCGTTCCAGGAGCTTGGAGTAAGCTTTAAGAAAATAAATCGGTCGGTAATTACTGAGTATATCTTTGGGTCCACTCTTATGTATCGGGTTAACTGTAGCAGTTTTCCAACTATGTGGAAAGTTGCCTGTGGATATGCTAAGGTTAAATATTGCAGCTTAGGGTTCCGATAGAATGCAACCAGTTTTCTTAAGAATTCTGTTACTAATACCGTCTATACCCGGGGCACTTTTTACATCCAGTGACTTAAAAAGGTTGAACACTTCTTGCTTATCAGTAGGCTCGATAAAAAAGGAAGGAGTGTTAATGTGGCAGGTACTTATTTTAGATGCAAGAGCTTTCTGAGTTTATGTATTTATTTATGGATACTGTTTTGTTTGTGTGAGTAATTCGCCTAATTGTGTTTCAAAGCTTTTTTGGTGAATGTTTATTTTCAAATAATTCCTTGTTATCATGTTCTGTTTTTAATTTTCTGAGTAGGTCGATATAAAAGTTTCTGTAACGGGTGTAAATAACTTTTTGAGAGCATTTTTCGGATCGTTGCGGCATTGTAGATGTAATCTGGCGCCATGTTTAGAACATCTTATTAACCCGGCAGTCATCCAAGGTTGCAGAGCAAACTTGGAGCGACTAACATTGACAGTCCTTCAATGTTTGGATAACGTGTCATTAATAGTGGCGGAGAAGGAAATTACGGCCCTGTCAAGATTATCATCATTCAGAATAGGCAACCAGTTAACAGACTGTAACTCGGAATGAAGGGAATCATAATCAACAGTATTTTTCACGCGATTTAGTTTTTCTGTCACGTTGGGTGAGAGGCCTACCATTGTTGGTCAGTGAGGTCACTAGTAATAACACTTCCTAAATATTTAAATTGGTTGACCTGTTCTCTTGGCTTATCCTATAATGTCGGTGTACTACTGCTGATTTCAAATCACAATTGATTAAAAATTGTGTAAATGCGAACGCCGCAATATCGTCTGCAGAATTTAATATTCTTCCCATTCAATTTTACACCTCCCGTAATCGGAATCTGTTACTTGCTGTATGGCACGTTCTATAGATATATATTAAAAATGAGGGTGAAGGTGGACATTCCTCCCTTACTTCTTGCTTAATCTTTGCCTTTCCTTTTTCTTCTCCGACTTCAATGATGGTCTCTTGGTTTCTGTGTAGCTCGTAGATTATCTTGCGGTCTCTGTAATGTACTCCAACTTCCCCTAGGATACCCATCATCGTTTTCCAGTCGTCTTTATCGAAAGCATTTTCTAGATCTATAAAAGTATTTATGTGTTAAGATTTAGATCAAGCCGTCTATCAACAATCGATCTTAGTTCCAAAATTGCTTCTCTTGTCCCTTTATTCTGTCTAAATCCGTATTGATCAGGGCGCAAAAGTTTTTCAGTAATAACTGAAAACCTTTTGTGCTTTTGTTTTATAGCTTGCAACTCTGTTTTGGATTATTTTAAGTAATATTTTAGATACGTGAGAAATACCAGTTTATTGTATAATTACATAATTTGTTCATATTGACACTAAAACAAACAAAAAATAACTTATAAGAAACAAAATTGCCCGCCCTCGACACGCCCCAATGTTGCCCGGGGCAGATTGACCACTAATTGACTCAATGTTCGATGTTCTTTACATTTAAGGGTGTACTGTTTGTTTTGTATTGCAACTGTTTTACTTATTAGAAATACACAAAAAAATAATGGATTCTGTTTCAACATAAAGTCGTCAAGTAAAACACACATTGTGTAGATACCTAATATCAAGTTGTTTGTGAGGCATACAATTATAATTTGACTATCATTCAAATACCGTACATCATAAAGGTTCATCAAACCAATACATTGGTTTACAACAGTACAGATTATTATGTTGCATTACTTATTTAATTACCAATAAATAAAATTAAGAAAATCACACACAATTCAAGAAACCACAAATTCTGCTATTTTATGAACACAGAGTTCCTTAGCCTAAATTGCATAATGGAACCCGAGTGTCGTCATCTCAGTCTGTCCATATGTCACATTAATTTTACTCAAAACTATAAGGTGTATACTAAATTACTAATATAGATGTACTTTGTAAACCGCTACATAATTGTGTAGTGAAATGACTATAAAAGCAAAATTTTGTCATTATACTTACCAACATGTTTGGTTGTGCAGTGACCATGCGCGGTGGCGAGCACCGCGGCGAGCGCGAACAACGAGCAGGCGAGCGGCGACATTTTGACGGCGGCGGCGTCGGCGGCTAAGGAGATGGCTCGTCGTCGACGCCGCCGGTGTTATATAGTGCGGATTGAGCACTAATTACCAGCCATAACCAATCGCTTAATACTATTCGTTCTTAGATAATTTTGTAATTAGGTACCTGCATTCTTATTTTTACCGATTTTCCTCGCAGTAGCAATAAACTTGAATTTATCATGGTATGGTGAGTTTATTATACAAACGATTTAAAAACATCGTACAAAATTTGATAAATTTTATAAGTAATCAAGAAAACGAAAACTTTAAATTGACTCATTAAGTTTATTCAAATTATCTTCCACCTGTGGTAAGATGAGATGAGGCCTCAATAAATCTAAATTAGCATAAACGCAGTGTCAGCTAAAGTAGCTACGCGAAATAACACGCTCAAAATTATCTAGACAGTCCTTATTCTCTAGACATTAGAGTCTTATGTATGTCCTTTTGAGCACTTGACCCACGAATCTACTTTTGCTGCTGACTGTACGTGTACATGGGCAAACTGCACTACATCTCACAAAATCTCTCTCTCTCTTTTTATTCAGTCAATGAGTACTTAAACTGTAGCGAAATATAATTTTAATTAAAAAGAAAGAAAAGAAAGAAAGAAGACATTTATTCACTACGCAAAAGACACACAGAGACAAAGGGAGTACAAATACAATACAATTTACACATAATGTGTGTGTCTTCGCGGCAAGACACACACATTAAGACTATGATATATATATATAAGCATGTAATGCATGCTGCTTGCAAATTTGTATGCCTTATGGCCAAACATAGTGATACACATATTACCATTATACCTTTGTTACCTATGTTTCACAAATAAACTTTACTTTACTTTACTTTGCTTTACTTTACTTTACTTTACAAAGGGTGGTCATTCCTCCAGCCAGACCGATTTACATGTGGTTTTCTCAGAAAAATAAAAAAGTTATACTTAGGGTCGTCCAGTAGTAATGGAAGTGTTTTTTTTGTAATCCATAAGATTCGGAAATTGTGCAGTATTTTAATAATAACACAGGTTTGTTATTAAATATAAATAAATAATAAATATTAGGGGACAATCTTAGACAAATCGACCTAGTCCCAAACTAAGCAAAGCTTGTACTATGGGTACTAGGTGACGATAAACATACTTATATAGTAGATAAATAAATAACAAAAACATCCATGACTCAGGAACAAATATTCGTGCTCATCACACAAATAAATGCCCTTACCGAGATTAGAACCCGAGACCTCCGGCTTCGTAGGCAGGGTCACTACCAACTAGGCTAAAGCGGTCGTCGAATATAATAAAGACATTAGCCTATAAACGTCCCTCTGCCTGGCACAGGCCTCCTCTCATGGATGAGAGGGAACGGGCAGTTGTCCCCACGCTGGCCCAGTGCGGGTTGAGAATACACCGTTGAATTTCTTCGCAGATGTATGTAGCTTTCCTGGCGATCTTTTTCCTTCACCGAAAAGCTAACGGTTAATATCAAATAACATTCCGTACATTATCAAAATATGCACAATTTCTCATTTATTTTGAAGTCAGGTCTCTAAGAGTAAGAGGTCTTTAAGAATGTTCCTCAGTACACCGTTCCGAGCAAGATCCATGCCTGGGATGAAACTGGAACATAATAATATACAACCGAACTCAATAAAGTGTGACTCGTTGATCATATCCAGGCAGGCATAAGCACAGGCCTAAAATATTGTGACAAACTATATTTAATAGATTGGTTACGGCTTCTATGCACTAGGTATTTAATTCGCATTTTGTAACGGTGCATGTAATTTGCTCGAGCTAATGTTATTTTTTTAATTACATCATCATGTAAAACCAATTATTTTGTGACCAATTGTATGAATACAACAAATAAGTTATGACTTTTATTCACTGCTTGTCGCGCTATGTAATGGGTCGACGATGACAATATGCTATTTTTTTACGGCCGCCGCCGCCGCCATGTTGTCGCTTGCCGTTCTGTTCTTCACTTCCGCTCCGACGCTCAAGACGTAATGTGACTTTTTATTCAAATTATTGTTTATCACGGGTCTAACTCGATATTTATTTACCTTTATATCTGACGTGTTGACACGGATTGCATAGGTCATGTTCGCAGACGACTCATTTTATTGTTAAATGATTTTAAGATGCTTTAAAAAAATAAACAGCACATTTGAATAGGAACTCCAGTCCTTAAAGTTGTGCAAATGCAGCTTAAAGCGAAATCCTAGTAAATATTGGACTAAAACAGACAGCAACTTGGCTCTTAGCCCAGTCGCGATTGCCCCAAGACATCGTTATCAGGCTTTATCTTATTCCGTTTGCGGATCTGTCTATAAACATCCTTGCTGACTGCGCCAATAATTCAAGGTTAAAAAAATAGAATTTCAAAGCACTAATATCAAATATTACTCGTTTCGAATACTTCATAATATTGTTAATTTTATCAGTTTATGGATAATTGGGTAATGCCATTGACTGGATAAAAATGATAACATAGAATTATCTAATTAAGTCTAAAAAGTGAACCGTGATGGTTATTTTTAATTGGTTAATAGCTATTTGCAATTGTTTTACATTATAGGGCATCCATTTAATATTGTAGTTTCACATATCGCAATAATAGGTTAAGATATACAACAAAATACCTAAAGACTTATCCAAAGAAGAAAAGTACTACGCATTTATCAAAAGGCTTAAGTTTTTTTAAATATCTGAATGTTTTTGAATACTGTTAAAGAATTCATGGAAGATTTAGACTCATCAAACTAAGACCAAAATCTACCTATTTCTTAAATAACGCATAATAATAATATTGAAGTTTTAATATAGTATAGCCAATTGTTAATTTAATATTAATATTCATTTTAGGTTAACTTTAAAATAAGCTGTCGCTTTGCCTTAGCATGGCCCATGTCGCACTTTAATATGAAACTTGTAATCTTGTAACACCATGGATGCGGATGCAACGAATACATGAATTGAATTGAATTAATATGTTTCGCGCATATTTTTTGGCACACACTCATGAAACACGTTGAAATAAAATTGAATGCAAAACGTATGTTAACTGTCAGGATTTGTACTCATTTGGGTAACGGGTGTACAAAGAGGTTTTTTTATACATTCTTATTACACATACAGGTTGGTCCGGCTCAAGTTTCATACTAGCCGATTAAACTGACACGAGTTGATAGGTAGCCGAACAATTTCATGCTACCCTCATTTTACGGCAACGATCAAGGGTAGATGGCTGTTGTCAGTTCGTAAAGTTTGTTTATGGCCCACAATGTTTGGATGGCTTCATAACGTCTGCTCGAATACGTAGTTACTATCCTTCCCACTTTATTAGCAGTTGAAGTTATTAAAGTCAAAATAAGAGTGTTGTTTATTATACTCATAATATATACTCATACTCATTTATTTATAATGCACAAATACATAAAACGTCAACAAGTTAATATTAGATTTTTTTTTTTAATTCTAATTTATTTGTGTTGACAAAGCCAGTCAAAGAGTACACAGAGTATACTCTCTCGATTATAATAATAAAGAGGCAGGTAGGTAGACAAGGTGGATTGATGATCTGGTAAAGGTTGCATGAGTCCGCTGGATGCGGGTGGCGCAGGACCGGTCGCTTTGGCACTCTTTGGGGGAGGCCTATGTCCAGCAGTGGACTTCTTTCGGCTGATATGATGATGATGATGAGGTAGGTAGATCCTTCATTCAATATCCATTAAAAGTGTCCGTGCTTTGTCAAAATTATAATTGAAGAAAATATAATGAATGATTTCCTAATAATTATAAAGAGGTCTGTTAAATGTATATTTGTAGCTTTGTGGGTATGTATGAAGGGGTAATCTCGGGAACTATTCATCCGATTTTTTTCCCAGTATATTGAATGTCATCACTGGCCATTGGGGCGGATAGGTTCTCGAGTGCCGGCCACATGCCGGAAGATGCAACGTGGGTAGATGGACTGGTGACCTGGTAAAGGTCGCGGGAGTCCGCTGGATACGGGTGGCGCAAGACCGGTCACTTTGGCACTCTTTGGGAGAGGCCTTTGTCCAGTAGTGGACGTCTTTCGGCTGGTATGATGAAGATATTGAATGGACTTTGCCGGCAAGGCACATTCCATTGTGCCGATAAGATATTGTATAAAACGTGTATAAGATTAGCTATAGATTAAGTAGGTGCAAGGTGTATGAATGAATATGCATGTAGCTACTAGTATATACCGTGTGGATGAATAAATAACCATTGTATAGACAGTACTTCAGAGTGTCTCTCTGTGTGTGGACTGCACCGCAGAGGGGTTTATGGCAGTATACTCCTCTCAAGTAAGAATTGTCACTTATGCCGACATGTTTTGAACTCACCATTATCAACAGTAGAATCAATTATCAGGTAGCGACTCAGCTTGACGACGCTCAACATGGTTTCAGGACTAGTAGATCAACAACAACTAATCATATCTGTTTTGTGGACTACGTAACTGGAGCTATGGATGGGCGGTCACAGGTTGACGTAGCCTATTTCGATTTTAAAAAGGCGTTCGATTTGGTGGATAATGACATATTACTACGAAAGTTGGCTGAGTTCGGATTTACACCCAAGCTGCTACATTTTTTTGCAAACTACCTGCGGGGTCGTAGTCAGTATGTAACAGTATCCGGATATCAGTCGCAGCCATATTACACCTATTCAGGAGTTAGTCAGGGTAGCACGTTGGGGCCGACCCTATTTCTGCTGATGATCAACGATTTGCCGAGGGTCGTCAGTGCCGCTAAGTGTCTGCTGTTCGCTGATGATCTCAAACTCTTCCTGCGGGTAAGTCAAAGAGACGATTGTGCCAGGCTGCAGAACGATATTGATGCTATTCAAGATTGGAGTGATGCCAATAAGCTGCAATTTAATTCCTCCAAGTGCAGAATCATCACTTTCACGAGAGCACGTTCTCCAGTATGCGTCGCATATAGTCTCCGAGACGCCTCGCTGGAAAGGGTCTATGAGATATCTGACTTGGGTCTTACTTTGGATACGGAGCTAGACTTTCGTTTGCATATAACAAAAGTATGTAAAGCCGCAACAAAAACCTTAGGGTTTATAATGAGGGTATCCGCACAGTTCAAGAACATCCATGTGGCGGTATTGCTATGCAACGCGTACGTCCGAAGTTGGTTGGAGTTCGGCGCCATAGCATGGGACCCCCACGAGATATTTAAAATACAAGATAATGATTGAGAGGGTTCAAAGACGTTTTGCAAGATACCTTTTTAAAAGGCAATACGGGTACTACCCTCTATTGTATCCCTCGCTTTACGTCTTGGGTATGGTCGGGTTCTATACACTGGAACTAAGGCGGAAACTGTTGTTGGCAATGCACTACTACGGTGTCATTAATAACACCGTAAACAGTCCCGCTGTGTTGGAGAGGCTGGGCCTTTTCGTTCCGGTCTGGCGTCCCTGTCCCCCGGGCCTGACCGCCCTGCCCGCGCGGCGCCCGCAGCGCCTGTTCGCGGGCCGCGCCGTGCGCACCCGTCGCGCCGGGAACGCACCCACTGCTCGGGCGCTGTCTATGCTCAATGCTATGTCCATCGATGCCCCACAAATAGACGTTTTTGCAGATAGCGTTGGTGGTTTTGGCAGAAAGTTATTAATGTATTTAAATGATTATTTTAATGAGTGACTAAATCTATGACGAAACAATGAATAAGTACTTGTCTTTTATATTATTAAATAGTTGTAATGTAATGTATGGTCCTAACTGGGCTGTAATTAATTTTAACTGACTGGTAGGTATCTACCTATGACTTATGTTTAGTGTATAAGCGATTTGGTCCTGTACTGTTATGCTTGCGTATGTCTAAATAAATAAATAAATAAATAAATCAGGATTCGGCCATCAGTTCTAAGTGCAATGTGCTTCGTTCACTGCCACGTAAGTTTAGCGGTTCGGTTGGGAGATACGTTGGCACAGAGTACGTACATACTTTCACAGATACATACGTTCATACCTTATAACACCCTTATACCTAATAATAGTTTTAGAACCCTACCTTTGTATTTTTTCAATACAAATAGCATCAGTTATCTAGAATAGTAATCATATGCATAAAGAGGAAGTTCAATCTGTAACTCACGTATCACATTCAAAGACCTAATGCCGCGTGTTCGCGAACATTAGCCCAACGCGTGTGGAAGAACACATAAAACACATTCAAAATGTATTTATTTAAAGTTATAAAAAAAATACGACCTCCTCATTTTAGGGTTCCGTACCCAAAGGGTAAAAACGGGACCCTATTACTAAGACTTCTCTGTCTGTCCGTAAGTCTGTCCGTCCGTCTGTCTGTCACTAGGCTGTATCTCAAAAACCGCGATAGCTAGACAGTTGGACCCGGGATAAAAACTATCCTATATTTTAAACCAGGCTATAAACTATCTTCTTTTAAAAGGTCATTAACATTGGTTAAACCGTTTAAGAGTGATTGAGTAACAAACATCCAAACATCAAAACTTTCGCATTTATAAAATTAGTAGGCTTTATAAACTTACTAAGCTACAATCGATTACACAGACTTTTTTTCTTTATAATATAATATATATAAGTTTCTGTCAAAAAAGTAATTTTTGATACAAGCTTTTATTGCCGACTGTACTTTTCTGTATACCGTCACCAACTACCTCATTGAGACGATTCTAACGAGCCCAAACTCGATGGGGTAACGTCGGTTAACACATTCACTACCAAGATTCGCTACGCGCTACGCTCGTAGCCGATCCCGTGACTTTCCTCGTATGTAGCGGAAAGTGACTACGTATAAGTGTTAAGTACTGAATTTCCATGGCCACCGTCTGTCTCCATCATCAGATCAGGTCAATGGTACTATAATATTGAATTGTCATCCAAACTATACCTTTACCCAAAATTTCAGCTCAATCGGTTGGAGATACAAATTAAAAATTATTAGAGTTTTAAATTGAGTAGACAATATTATTATCCACGTGTTATAATTTACTATTGAATAAGATTAATATTGCAATTTAAATGATGACATCTGACTACAACTAACATAATTATTACCTATATCATAAATACATTTTTAGATTTAGATCCTAGCAATTATTTTGAATATTAAGCAAAATGATTGAACATTATTATTTGACATGACATTATTATTTGATATTATTATTTGACATTTGTAATTTTTTGTAAGCATGTATAAAAAAAAAACTATGATAAAATAAGACTAATAGATGTGCTAGATTTAAGACTTCAAATTGCTGTGCCCTACCGGGGTCCATGAGAGACCTACTTACTTATGTAAAACCTAAATGTAAACCATGGATGCAATAAAAGAATTATGAATTATTATGATATACAACGTGTTAATAAAATAACGCAAAACCTGAAAACAGTTTGTTCAGAATCGAGAGTAGAATGCGAAAAAAATAAAAAACAAAAATTTTGACAAGATTTTTTATTTTTATTGTTTTCGCATTCTACTCTCGATTCTGAACAAACTGTTTTCAGGTTTTGCGTTATTTTATTAACACGTTGTATATGCTTCAAAATTCAGTTGCAAGATTCCATCCGGACAAACATAGGCACGAGTACATACATTGCGAGTTAAATTAAAGCTTGTAATTAGTATAAATTACTTACATCTATCATTTGATACAGTTACAGTCGGTCAGGAAACCATAGCAGATTCAATTAAAATGGATTCCGAAATTTATGTCTTAGATCGGCCCTGTGGCATTGCTGTTAACGACATAACTTCTCGCGTATATTAACGACACATTATCTCGCAGGCAGGGCAGCTGTTAAATTGTACTGGATGAGCAAACCAAATGGTTTTAATAAGACAGTCTGAAGCTATAGAGTTAACTCTAGAGGAATCACTGCCTACCCTTTATTGATTTAAGGACTTGTGGTGTTAGCTAGAAATATGGAGGTCTCTCACTATCAACACAGTGCGTCGTCGGGTGCTCTAGCAGGCTTGCTCACCACCACTGTACCATCGAAGACACACTTAACTGACCATCTGTCAACCTTATAGCTATGCGAATAAGGTCGACAGATAGTCAGTTAAGTGTCTTACTGTTTGTACACTGCATTGATCTTTGTATATTGTATCTCTTAGGCTAATACGTCAGTTTTAGTTTATTGTATCCAATGAAAACCCGCGACGTTGCACTCTGTGTCTCTCTCACATGCTAAGTGGATTCGTTTTTGGAAGCAACACTAGATTCCTTTTCTAGAGTTAACACATTCACTGCCAAGAATCGCTACGCGCTACGCTCGTAGCCGATCCCGTGGTTTTTCTCGTATGTTATGCTAAGGGGGTTCCTGGCAGTGAAATTGTTAAGCGTTATGTAATGTATATTCCTGTCGTTGTTCCAAAATAAATATATTCTCTCGTTATATATGTCGGCGGCCGATCGTAAAATCCGCCAGATCACGAAATTCCTAGGCATATCGTGAAACGCCGCCATTTCATGATTTGGCTAAAGGACATCCGCCATATCGTTCAAAACTTAACGTTTAACGATTTGTCTAATGACGTTTAGGCAGATCATGAAATTCCTAGGCATATCATGAAACGCCGGCATTTCATGATTTGGCCAAGCCAGTGACGTTTAGGCTGATCATGAAATTCCTAGGCATATCATGAAACGCCGGCATATCGTTCAATACTCACCGTTATACGTAAGTAGGGTGTCCAAAATTGAATTAGGTAAATTAAAAAAAATAAGAAGTGCGGACTGATAATCTCCAGCGAGTCGACGCCACCCCGCTGTGCGGGGTGTCTATTTCTGGTCTGAGGGACACAAGTGAACCCTAACCTAACCAACCTAAGACAGAGTTCGCTTATGACAAACCATTTTTGTCCGCCCTGATTATTAGCCCCCAACAAAAACGGCCGCCATCGCATGTGCAGCGCCACCAGTGGCCAAGAAAGAAACTATTTTACGATGTGCCCGGTATAGAGCTAGGAATATCGACGAATGCGTTGCTCTAATCGATCTGCCGTATTGTTTATCAGGCACATCGTGATAAGCCTAGCCGACTTTTAGGCATATCATGAAATGGCGCCGTTTCACGATATGCCTAGGAATTTCGTGATCTGGCGTATTTAACGATCTGCCGCCGACATATATATTGTCTCGTGTCCTTTTCTAGAGATAACACATTCGCTGCCAGGAATCGCTACGCGCTACGCTCGTAGCCGATCCCGTGGTTTTTCTCGTATGTTATGCTAAGCGGGTTCCTGGCAGTGAAATTGTTAAGCGTTATGTAATGTATATTCCTGTCATTGTTCCAAAATAAATATATTCTCTCGTTATAGATATTGTCTCGTGACCATGGACGTTGCGACACATCCGAAACGTCGGGAGTCCTCAGAGAGGTAAATAAATAAGTTAAGCCCCGTTTAGTAAAAATAATACATGTAGAAAAAAAAATAAAAAATTTGAACTGTTTATTTCAATAAATCACATTTTTTTTTTTATGTTTCATGACTTAGCACAAGCTTAGTAAAAATGGTGTTCCGCGGTGCCCTATGACCTATCTCTCTAAGTGATGAACTGAGGAATCAAAATGAGGGCGTGAAATAGTGGGACATTTAATTGCGGACTAAATATGATGTAGGTATAAGCTTCACCAGTTCCACAACCAATAAATGTTGGTAATTGTGTTTGACAAGTGAATTTAAAAATCTAACCCTTTTCGTGCTGACTACGGTTTAAAAAATAAGCTAAAAACACGTGAACAAAATAAACAGCTCGTTTCGCCGCCAATTAGAAGCGTTATTGTCGAATCATAAAAAAAGCAATTTTGTTACCGCGGCCACGGGTAGGGTCACCATGATGTCGAATGGGGTTAATTCGCGGATTAAGTGGATCCACGTGTTCAATTTAACGTATTGAATTTATTTAAAATGAATAGTCACGTATATAAGGTCGAAAATAGCTCGACATATATCGAACCGGCGCGTTTAGCACTGCACGCTAGGCGTGTGCGCATCACTACGAACCGCGAATATATGTGTACGTCTTTCAGCTATGTGATGATGATGATATTTGCTTACGCCATTGCATATACATCTGACATGAAGCATTCACCGTATTTGCACTTACTTGTTAAGAAGGAACGAATGCTTTATTCTCGACATGGCATATTTAAGACCCGAGAAGCACATATGAGTCATGCTTCTACGAAGTTTACGAGCTATCCGCTTAACACTTTCACCGCAAGGAACCCGCGTAGCGCGTGCCAACGCCGTAGTCGCTTTCCGCTACATACGAGCGTAGCGCGTAGCGATTCTTGGCAGTGAATGTGTTAAAGACGAGAAATGCTACTTTATGCTATGGGGTCACATTGTTGCTTGACCATAACACAGGGGCCTCGAATGGGTTAACTAACACAGTCACTGCAAAAATCGCTACGCGCTACGCTAGCTAGCCACAACCTCCGGAGACCCATGATGCATTATGGGTTAAAAAATAAAAGAGAAAGATCGCCACATGTTGTCTCAATCTATTTATAACTTTTGTCCGATATTTAATACCTTCATTTTAAAGTATACCTCATTATAACAGAGTTTAAAATTGAATGGATTTAGACGATAAAAGGTCAAAACACCTTTTGAATAATTAATATGTTCCCAATATCCATTAAAAAGTAAACGCGTTGTGACCCTACAACACACAATAGCTAAAAGTATAATCTACATACGAATTCTAATGTCGCTTACGCTCTTCCAATGTCCGCTTAGTACTACAGGGTTTTCTCAGTTACAAAACGACGTATAATCCCTGTTTTTCCTAACATCATACGTCCTTTTTACTATAGGAGTTCGGAGCATGGCAGGTGTACCCAACGACTACTGTTATTTTATTTATAACTACCCACATTTTTACAGTGCGTATTTTGTTTCAATTTCCACAACGTGCTCTCGTTTTGGCAATCAATGCATATGGTTTTTGGTTCTACACTATAAAAGAGCAACTGAGAATAAAGAGTTCCGGCTTTTTTGCCCAACTACGGCAAAGCCAAAAGGAAGGGCTATAATTTTAGCAGTGTGCTATGTACTGGTATTTACGTGTACCGTTAGTACAGGTAAAGTAAAACTAAATATGATAGTTTGGCGGCAAATTACGTAGGCATCAAATAAACTTTGTTCATAACTTTATCTTGGCACTAGAAATGAGGATCTACAGAGTCCTACCAAAACTACATGTCACATTCACATGTTGCTGTTGAAGGTCGGAACAGAACATATTTTTCTTTTACTCGATTTGATTCGATTGATATTGGATTCAAGCAACAATTTAGGTTTCTCAGAATTACTGAGAGCGATCGGGAAAACCATCATATCGACATTTTGAGAAAAAAACTCTTTTTTCAACAAAAACCCTTCATACCTCGCAAAATATTGATGATATATAAATGCTATCATTCAATATAATAGAAAATGACATTTTACTCGCCTAGTTTGTGCAATGTATATTCTGAATCATGTTTATTTACTTATATATCAAGAACGTAAGTTAATAAATAATATGAAGCTTCTAAAAAAGCGGCCAAGTGCGTGTCGGACACGCACAACGAGGGTTCCGTGCCTATTAAAAAGGTCGTATCGTTACTAAAATCTTATGGCACTTACATCCTTTTTTAGGAATATCTCAAAAACCTTTGAACCGATCTTGTTCAAAACAATTTTCGCTGAAAGAAATTAATAAGCCCTAAGAGCATGATTTTTTTCATATTTTTAAAATACACGGTTCAAAAATTAGAGGGGGGGGGGGGGCACAATTTTAGTGACTTTCGAGGCGATTATCTCCGACTCTATTCACTTAATCAACAAAATTGCGAAGAAACCTTATATTGAAAGGCCTATCGATTGATGTGCCACACATGAGCTTGCAATGAAAAAAAAATTTTTGACTTTTAGTTTTATGTATCACAGACACACACCTAAAAAATTTTTTTTTTTACTAATTAAATTACAAAACTATGTAGCGGTTAACCAAATACACCTATCCTCAAAATTGTAGTCAAATACACCTTATAGTTTTCGAGTAAAATGCCTGTGACATACGGACGGACAGACAGACAGACAGACATGACGAATCTATAAGGAAAAATAAATCATCTTCGTCTGTAGGCCCCCGACAGGATTCGAACCTGCGACCTTTCTATTAACGCTAGACTGCTCTACCAACTGAGCTACAAGGACAGTGACGGAAGCTGTGTATTTTTGCATTACATTCCCGCTAAGACTAGCGCCCTCTGTATCGGGGGCTACAGACGAAGATGGTTTATTGTTCCATTATATATGCACGCTGTAGTGAACAGGTAAAAATCTCTCTTTTTAAAGCCTACTGTCAGGTATTCTACACGTGCAGCCTTTGGACCAGCTTCACGCAGAAGACCATCAGTACCCTGCGCGTCAGTATAACAATGGCTTCAGGATGCTGTTGGGGCTGCCCCGATTCTGCAGTGCCTCAGGAATGTTTGCGCAGTCACGCACTGATGACTTTTATGCCATTGTGCGAAAAAGACTCGCAGCGTTGCTAAGCAGGGTATGGGTCAGCTCCAACCCCATTCTGAACACAGTGGCGGTTAGGTATAACACCAACACCGCCATCATGCGCCAATTTGTCAATGCGATGACACCTAGGTTAGGTTAGGATAAGTTTATAATTTTGGACCAATTTGTTGTCTGTTAGTAAATGATAATAATAATAATACTGCGCGGATAGTCAGGAGGTTCCTGTCTCTGTCGCCCTGACCACCGGCAGCTTAGGCCCCACCTCGCTGCCGGCGGTACCCTAGGTTAGGTTTTTATAATGATTTTATGTCTTGTATGTATAGTTTTATATTTTACTTTTTATATAATTATTTTAAAAACCTAGCTTAAGAAGAAAATCTAATAAAGAGAATAATAATAATAATATATTACTTCTCTGTATCATATCGATTATAAAATGATCGGGGTAACTTCCTCGTTAAAAATAACACGAAAATAAAAAATATTTATTTAATAATTTGTTTCATGATAAGGGTATTTGAATCTATAAGGGTTCCGTTTTTTGCCATTTGGCTACGGAACCCTAAAAATCAAGGCTGTTAATATTGGCGATGTGACGAGTTGTCAAATAATACCCTAGCTGATCACTATGACTTGTTACCAGTCAGATAAACAATTTATTTGAAAATCGAACATCAAGAAAACATTCCTATCAACATAATACGGGGAATCCATTTGTAACATTCGTTCTTATAGCTTTGAGTCGATTCCAAAACACATTTCAACATTTTGAGTCAATATGTGAATCGTCTTCGTTCATCATCTCTCTCATACAAAAGCAAATTTGCGTGTGTGTAAGTGCAACGCACTGATATTCAAATGGTATTGGCGTCAAGTTGAAATGATATTTTTAGGTGCAAAATCGAAGCACTGATAAACGGATCACGAAATATTTTATTTTCTGATATTTTGTTGTTTATTTGCCATGGAACATGTATTTATTTGCTTCAAGATGGATCATTATGTAAAGCCGATTTCGCGTCTTTGTACAATGTTTACTAAGAATTATGTCTATGTATATATGTACGAGTATGTAGCATTCAGAACAGATCTATTTCAGTTTAGTCGAATTTGGCATGTTGACGATGATACGGTATTGATCGACTATCTATTGTATTCACGACCTCTGTAGCCTAGTTGGTATTGCCCCTGCCTACGAAGCAGGAGTACCCGGGTTCGAATCCCGCTAAGGGCATTTATTAGTGTGATGAGCACGAATATTTGTTCCAGAGTCGTGGATGTTTGCTATGTATTAAAGTATTTATTTATCTATATAAGTATGTATATCGTTGTCTAGTATGGGTATTATGGGTATAGTACAACAAGCGTTGCTTAGTTTGGGACTAGGCCAAGTAGTGTACCTATGATAGTTTTAAAATATTTATTTATATTTATTCAAGTGGTATTAAGAGGATGGCTGGATTATTGTATGGAGGTTAATTATCACTTTGTTTGGTGTAAAAATAAAAAAAGGAAGCCTGGAAAGGAAGAGACCTTAGAGATTTACACTTTTGCACCTTATTACAAGGCAATAAGGTGCAAAAGTGTAACCGTATTTATGACCTCGACCGTACTAAGATAACCTTCAAACTACGTCTTAAAAAGATCCTAATGGATAAGCAAAAGTTCCAACATAAGCAGTCATCACACACACACACACACACACACACACACACACACACACACGCACTTTAATGTTGTAATGTTATTGTAATTTTATTGTAAGTTGTTATAAATTATGTCTCGAAGACATAGACATCAAAGCTGAGTGACGACCTTTTTAGCACCTATTGCAATGTATCATTCTTTAATATCTGTGTGACTGAGATGCCAAATAAACGTTCTTCTTCTTCTTCTTTCTAAAGTCCTGTATCTTTAATCCTATACTATTAAATGAGCAATATTTGTATATATATTTGCAATCACGGTCTCCAAAACGGCCTAATGATTTCGATGACTTTTGGAATATAGGGGTTTACGGGGGCGAAAAATCGATCTAGGTAGGTCTCATGTCTGGGAAAATTCGTTTTCCCCTTATTTTCTCAGGTTTACCCGAGCAGAGCTCGGTCGCCCAGGGACTTAAATTTACTCTTGGACGATAAAAAAATGCATAAGTTTTCTAAACTCTCAAGTTCCATAGGTTAGTTAGTAAAAATTTGCATTATTTTCACTTTATTTTATCTATCATATCTCTATCAATATTTTCATGAGGAAACTACCCTTTTAATTGTTAGTGATCGTGTTTTGGCTATAAAAAACTACAAAATATTTACCTACTCAAAATGCATACTTTCCGAAAAAATATTTACGCCTTTTATGACATTTCTGAACTGTGTGACTACTAACATTCTAACATTTTAATATATTCTTCCTCATTATGGAATTCTAAATAGGACTTTATTACCAACTTTATTTTCATTTGACATGTGTATACATTTTTGAAATAATTTAACTCTTTGACTGGCTTTGTCAACATAAATAAATTAGAATTAATTAAATTTAATCTAATATAAACTTTTTGACGTTTAATGTTTAATTGTGCATTATAAATAAATGAGTATGAGTATGAGTATGAGTATTATTATTAAGTTTGTTTCCTCATTCATTCAGCTGCTCTTTAATAAATCAATGAATTTGAATCTTTATCGCGATATAAGTGGATCTGCTTCTGAATCCAAATCAGCAATGAAGAGACACGAATTGGGAACCGTTATGTTTAAATAATCAACAATTCTGAACCAAGAACTGTAAATTATTTATCTTAACAAATTACAATTTTACTCAAGTCAAACGCACGTTCTTAAGTATACAAGTGTACGCATGCTACCTTTTATCTTCTAAACCTCGTATCTTCTCCAATCCCCATTCCACACACAACCTTATGCACTCCAAATAAGACTTAATTTTTCTTGAAAGTTTTGTTATATATAAGATTATTTGAAGATTACAACGAAGTATTCCAAGTTGCGATCCCACTGGATCAAGGAACGCTTTATCTCCCCCTTTCCCCCCTTTTCACCCCCGTAAGTTGTAGCAGACGGTTCACCTGACTCGAACTGACAAATTCGAGTTGCCGTTTCGTTTACTTTGTTTGACGTCATTCGTTTTCCAGGTAAGTGGCATAGTGAAGTGAGATAAGTAGGGTTTAGGTCCATACAAGCAGGGTTATAAAAAAAATCCGGACATGTGCTAGTAGGACTCGTCCACCAAGGGTTCCGTACTTACAAATGTATAGTTTTCAGATTTTTCCCTGTAGGTAGGTACTTGTACTATAAGACGATATTATTTGTTAAATTGTACAGTTCTATGTCAACGGAAAGTACCCTAAAAATGTTGATTCCCTTATGATATTATTGATATCTTTTTTATGCTAACTTAGAATTTTCATTTTTTCACAGCTTCAAGGGACCGTAGACTTGAGTAGGTATACGCTTTTAATTTCAACTCGATCCCTCTACGCTAAAGAAGTTTTCACTTCAAAAAAAGTTTGTTCATGGTTTTATACAAGAAAGACATACTAAGCAACGTTCTTCTGTTATTTAAATTTTCTAGTTTAAAATGTTTAATTTTGTCTAGATAGTAGGATCTTACATGGCTAGGTGGTTTATATCTATCTAATTAATCAGTTTTGATTACTGATTACATATATATACTCGTATGTATAATGTTTTACTTAGTGATACTAAATACTTTTGCAGACGAGAGAAAGACTAGGAATCGCTGCATCCACACTTTAACGTGAACGTAAACGTTAAAAATGGCACGCAGCTGTCATGCCATACACTTTCAAACGGATTTTAATGGTTAACTTACGATGAAAGACTACCTACTCTAAGTAGTTTCGTTAACATTTTACATATTCTTAGTAAGTTTCGTAAGTAACACATCCTTATAATACAATTGATTTATCTATCTCTTTACATTTAGATAATCCGCAGATCTTGCAGAACAAAATTCATTTATTTCAACATTTGGTTGGCACTTGCAAATATGTAGGTAATTACACCTATTACAATGATAGTACTCGTATCCTACTAATATTGAAAATGTTTGGATGTTTAGATGTTTTGATTTTGGGATGTTTGGATGTTTAGATGTTTGTCACTCAATCACGCTTAAACGTCTCAACCGATTTGAATGAAATTTTGCATGAAGATAGTTTATAGCCTGGATTAAAATAAAGAATAGTTTTTATCCCGGGTTCACGCAGACGAAGTCGTGGGCAGAAGCATGTGCGAAATAAATGAACTTGTTTCTGCTCGTAGGTCAAAATCTGTCAGCGTTTCTGAGAAAGAAGACGACTGTCGAGAAGGGCGCAGTTCATTTTTTTTTTTCGACTGCCTCAGAAGTAGGGTTACAATAATAATATCAGGATATAAATAGGGCAATAATAATATGTCACCGGCTACCAGTCAAAACAATTTGATGGATTATGACGTAATGAGGCATTGTATTCCTTTTAACCATAGGAGTGAAATAGGCTATAATTTTTATAAAATAGCGGTTGGGTTTATTTGTACATTATTTTATTTCACGTATTCATTCAGTCAATGAATCTATAACAATGAACTGGCTCTTCTTACCCTACTAACTTAAGCGTTAATATTTCTTTTCTCAAAAATGGCCCGCAAAGTGAACATAACTCGCTACATATTGGAAGGTAAAGTCGTGTATAGTTTAAGGTCAGATCTAAATTAAAAAATAAAAAACATTGCAGGCCGCCTGGAATGTTATATATAATAGTAGATTACTGCAGAGGCCGTGAAGTAAGGGATTGCTGGACGAGATTGGGGTAGACGGCCAAGTCGTAGACGAGGCCGAATGCAACGAGTCCAGCAATCCCTGTTCCGGCCGAGGATTGTATAGTACTTTTCTCAAACGATGTGAGGAAATATTAAAATTAAAATAAATACTAGGTAATCAATTAAATAATAGGTAATTTGCACCTTTTTTATTTCTTAAACATGCCATTTGAACAAGCCGTTCGAGCACCATGTTTAACCGCACATAAAGTATAGTACCATAGAATTTTTTTATTTTTTTTATGAAGCAAGTATGCTTACAGTGTCTAGTGGTGGTTGGCAGTATGTAAATTTTCCTTTGTCAGTTTAATATTAGTAAGCAAATTTAAAAAGTTAGAGTAGCGGACAATAATGGTTTTACTTAGGGTTTTCATACAATGTAGGGAGCCATAAACAAGAAACTTCACGTCTTCATTTCGTGATATTAACGCGTACATTTCCGAGCATGTTTGAGAAAATTCCTTTATTTGTCGAGTACCAATTTTTTTTTAAAGTAGAAACTGGCATATAAAAGACGGCACAGCCAATTCAACTCGTATTTTTCTATTGCAAACACGACGTTTTTGTATGTGTCTCAAATAGTTTGCATTGTTTTGTTGGAAAAATACGCTTGCGATTCTGTTTAAAAAAAAACGGCGGGAAATCGTAAATATTTTCACGTTGTGCAACGATTTTATATAAATTTAGTATTTTTTATTCCCCCATTTTTGAGAAAAGCACTATATTGGCCTGTGCCGGAATGGCAATTGCAGGCTTCGTATTATAATTAAACGGACTCGCAAGCTCGTCCGTTTAAACAAATACTCAGCCTGCAATTGCCTCCTTCCCGGCCACGGCAATAATGTACTATTCTTTCAAATCGACTCCATTACACGCTCTGTTCCAATCCTGTCCCCGAGCCTTCATCAACGTTTATTAGCTACTTTCATGATTAATTAACTATCATCGGAATATCGATCGCGCCTCACCCGTGGAAAATGTACGGAGCAATTCAATTACAATTAGGTACTCCTAGGGGCCTTTTCAGGACGAAATTGATACTGTAAGCGATGTTTACACACAATTTGAGTAAAGTAACGGAACAGAGTATCGACTGTGACAACCCTATACCATAATAGGTACCTATCTGCGCAGAATCTATTATGTATACTAGATATATTGACGACTGCTTTAGCCTAGTTGAGTGACCCTGCCTGCGAAGCAAGATAGGTCCTGGGTTCGAATCCCAGTAAGGACATTCATTTGTGTGATAAGCACGGATATTTGTTCCTGAGTCATGAATGTTTGTTAGAAACCTATCGCTCGCGAGGCCCCGGGCCGCCAGGCTGTCGAGGGCCGGCACCGCGCGAGCAAGCACACGTGCGTCGGGCTGTGATCCGCTGCTCCCGACGCAAAGAGAGGGGTGTTATAAGTTTAATGTGTCTCTGTATCTGTCTGTGGTATCGTAGCTCCCAAACGGATTTGCAAAATTAAAATTATTCAAGTTTTCACTTCTACCGGCACTCCCGGACTGCAACCCGGTCTTTTTTAGTAATATATTTATTTATAAGTATATACTATAAATACTATCTAACCAGATACAACATAAACTAGTTGCTGACCTAGATATCGCGGATTCCTTTGTGTCATACGAAGTTTTATGTTGTTCTAGCATGTCATTTTAAAATGAGCACCAAACTACGTTTCTATGGAGAGTAAGCGTCCTGGCGATCCTTAAAGGGATGCCTTGATTCAAGTCGACCACGTCCTCTTGACAAAAACACGCCTATGCCTTCCGCGCACGAGAAAAAGAGATGCAACTCTCTTCGGGGATGGCTTTTTTGGACAAATTTCGATAAATACCTAACTCTGTAAAGTTTTATTTATATTTCATTAAATTAGGTTTTAGATGAGATAAAATACTATGGTATTAACTTGATTGTGTCGTAAAATAATGTATTGTTTGAGTAAGCTGAGGAAAAAAAGGAAAATAAAGACCCAACTTTGTTTTTTTTTCTATCGCGTAATTTTTAGGCAATCATGTATCGATTAAATCAAATAAACATATAGTCAAGAATGATATATCTGAAAATGAGACCTTATTGTTTCTTAATCTAGTACGGCGTTTTAAACCACGCGCTAATTTCAGCCGTCGTCGCTGGATTCAAAGACAAGCGGGCTTTATCTTACTTATTATGAACAAAGAACCTTGACGCGCATTCCTCTCGCGCTCATCTTTCTATTCCTTTTAATTCACATGCCTTGAAAACTGTATTAAAATATTCCATTTCAACCCGCCTTAATTTCAAAACTTAAACACAACAGCCCAGCCCCGTCTTTCAAAATTAAAATTCACATTCCTGAGACGCTGAATTCTCGACTAAATTAAGTTCCGTTGCATTCAGCGAAACCTCGAGTGAACGAATGAACGAATGAAAGAACGAATGAATGGAATGGGTTGAGGAATTATTGCGTCCTTGAAGGGATTAAATGAGAGGAATGGTAGTTAAACATGGCGTTTGTAGGTGCGCGAAGGTTTTATGCCGGCTGGCATACAAATTTATTTGTACGAGTATAGAATGGGCAGGACTAAAAATTACGACGATTGCGGACGGGTTTTGAAACATATTGATAAAACAACAAAGCCTAAGAAAGTCCTTGTGCGGGAACGATTAGCCGTATTGCGTATGCGTAGGGGCTCCACACGCTTATTGATGAGTTGACCCTTGATATGTTTGAGGATTCGCTGTGTTGAGAGATGAAGGAACAAATTCCCTCGCCCTCAACACAACGCATCCCTGGGAGCTCTGGCGACCTTGCTCAGCTCCAGGAACACAACACTACTACCGAGCAAGTAGTAGTGTTATTATGGCTGTGGTTTTCTGCAAGGCGGAGGTACTTCCCCAGTTGGGCTGCTCCACATTCGAGCGGGATGACATTTCGCTGTGCCCTACCTCACTTTTTATTGGTTTATTGAAACATGGTCCAGAAAAGCTCTGTTTTCAATATTAGTATGTTGTTTATGTTGTTAATATATGATATTATCTGCATATATAACTGTTCCTTACGTCTCTAACAATGCACGAGAAATTTTTATTTTTAGTTGTCAATTTTTTTTTTGCCTAAAATTGCTAGTTTGGTGTCATATATCTCGAAAACTGTGAGTTTTGAAGTAAATATAGCATACTATTTCGGTAAACCTCGTTGTTGTTATTACGATAAGCGATAAAAACACGAAAAAATGGACAGTTACAGATCGAAGGTCATTAGGAACAGTCAGCATCACATAGTTAGTAGCAGGCAAAGTAGCCAAATATATCGTAACACTTCCTTACTCCTATAGTAATAAAGACGTGTTCCGATATATTTGGCTACTTTGGCTGCTACGAACTATATGATGCTGACCTAGGAGCCCCTTAATATTTGTGTTTCATATACTTTTTTCTTAACCCTAAATTTGAGACAAAGATTGACGTCGCTGGCGGCAGCCGAAAACGCTTCATACTGATGACGTCACAAGTGGCATTTGTACTAATCGTCGTATGGAAAATCAGGTAAATTGTTGTTTCGGTCGCGAAATACTGCGTTTAAGTACATAGTTGTTATACAATTTTGCATCTATAAAAGCGTAAGGAAGCGTTGGTAGCTTTAAATTTACTATTGGACAATTCAAAAAAATGCATATTTTTTCCAAATTTTCAAGGTTCATATATTTTTATGATTGTAATTATAGTTGATAAATTATACTTTATTACGATAATTTGATGGTTTACTATCCATTTAGCATCGCTACGTTATCAATTTGAACATGAGGCAGCATGCATATGGCATATGGAAATAAATCTTCGACCTCGGTAGGTAGAGTTGCTTTTTAAATAAACTAAGTTAATGCAATTCAGCCAACTCATGTAATCTCATCTATAGACCATGGGTTTGAATGCATCAACACATTTATTCTGCTCTTAGTATGAAAACTTCTTCATACTAAAGTCTCATACAAAGGAAACAATTGTCATTTTGTATGAGACAGCGGCCCTGTCTACGACTGTAGCGCTCTCATTTAATGAGCTCTAAAATACGGGCCAACACTTAACTTGCTGTTTTAACACTACTTGTTTGTTAATTACTGGGCATTAAATATTCTCCTAACAATTTCAAAGGCCCGCCTTTGACAGCACTTTACTCTTTTATTTGCATACTTTAGGTACTGGACAGCAAAACAGGATGTTAAAGCTCTTTAGACAGATTTTTTTATGAAGGATGAATTTATGAATTTAACTAGCTTCCGCCCGTGACTTATTCTGCGTGGACCCGGAATATAAACTATCCTTTATTTTAATTCAGGCTATAAACTATCTTCGCGCAAAATTTCATCCCAGTTGGTTGAGCCGTTTAAGCGTAATTGAGTAACAAACATTCAACCTTTTATAATATGAGTAGGATTAGAAACAATAGTTTTTTTTGTCAAAATGAAATAGCATTATTCAACTTTCCCCTTCAATAGCAATGTAAAAAAAATCATTAAACGACGTCTTTTTAGGGTTCCGTAGTCAACAAGGCACCTTATAGTTTCGCCATGTCCGTCTGTCCATCCGTCCGTCTTCGGCGTGGTTCAGTAACCATTACTACTAGAAACCATTACTACCTATTTAAATCAATTACGCCGACAAAACAAAAGTACGTATTTACCCCGCTCAAGCCAGTTGTCCCGTGACCATGGATGTTGCAACACATCCGAAACGTCGGGAGACCTCAGTGAGGTAAATAAATAAGTTAATTATACGCGATCAAGTCCCGCTTAGTATAAAATAATGTGTAAGAATCGTAAAGGTTTAAATCAATATAAAATTGTTTGTAAACAAAAAGATTACCTCAAAATAACGTATTTAATTTCAAATATATACGAATTCCCTGTATAAATGCTTGGTGTAGTGGAATTTTGGTTTATTGTCCTCAAAATAAACTGGGGTTGGTTGTGACACAAAGAGTTTTGTATTGGTAGAAACGTACTATGGATGCGTGGCAATGTCTTTTCAAAGAATTGTTATACCTGTTTTTCATATTATCACCACAACTGAGAAGTTGGTTCATTTATTATTGAAAAAAAAAACGATGGACATCATGATGAACAGGTTTCATTTTAGCTACTTTTGTTACAGTACCTTTCTTTTTTCCTGTGTTAAAAACGGCACTAAAATGCAAAAAAAAATATTTCGCCTCTTTGGGAACATAAAATATATAAAATATTTATTTAACAATAAATATGAAAACCATTAAGTAATAAAATCACAGCCTGCTTCCATTTGTTCCTATTAAATAGTGATTCGTTGGGGTGAGAAATGCTTTTATAATATCACAGATGGCGCTGCCGTTACACGTTGCTTTAACGGCCAGAAAGGAGTAATTTATTCGCACACATGGGCAAAGCTGTTTTGGTGCAATGGTTAACGGTTGGATCGCCGTCCAATCGGTAGCGGGGGTTCAATCCTGTGACCAGAGCCGGAATTCCATGTCTTAGTTGTTAGAAGGGTATCCTATCGCAATCTCTAAAAATATCCCAACAGGATCGTTTGTCAGAATTTTCCATTCGGAAAATAGCCAATTATCTCGAAAACCAGAAAGCGTTTTATTTCCTTTTATGCTTATGGCGTCGAACCCATTTGGTAAGGTTTGTTTTATGATAGTCATGAAAATGTCATGGCTATAGAAAAAAACGGCTTTCAGGACCAATGGAAATTCGAACAAACATACAGTTTGGAAACAAATAGTGATACAGATAGGTAACCATTAGAAGGCTATTTTGGCCATATAATTAAGTGACGTGAACAGTGAAGGCAAAATATGATGTGGCGATTGATCATGGACTGACCACCTTAAAGACAGACTTATTTCAAAAGTTCTACGATGTTGTGTAACGAGATGGACTGTAGATGATAAAGGGAGCGCATTCCAGCAAACAAACGTCAATAATTATCAATTATAATGACTGATGACACACGACTAAACATATATCTCTAATCCTGGTGCAGGCACCAAATTGTAACGTCCTATTCACCCTAAAAGCTCGCTTTGTACTAAAACTTCAGAACAATCAGGCAAAATCACTCATCACTTAAGAGGAAACAAAAAGGTCGAGATAATTGAGAAATAGGTATTTTTAAAATGTATTGCTGTCGCGCCGATCTAAAGCCTCCCCCCGCAGAGCGCGATAGAGACAACTGCAGCTTGGACCGAAAATACCTATTAAAAGAACATAAAATCAACGTTTTGTAGTCCCCTGATTTTTTCTCCAAAACTTGACCTATTTAACTATTTTTTTTATTAAAAATCAAAGAAAGGCTTTGGCCGTGTTCCTATATTTTCCTTTTTTATCCGACATCAAAAAAAAAGAGGTTCTCAATCCGGTTGTATTTTTTATTATTACCTATTTTAAATAATCTAGTCAAAATTGTTTTCTGGATGTTTGAACACAGCGGAAAATCTGGCTTTTTTCTAGGTGTTTGAAGGTTAATATCTCTTTTAAGAATAAATTTATGAAAAAAAGGAAAACATACAAATATGTCAACAGTTGCCATAGATTTATAGAAAAAAAAATATTGCTCTACTGCCATTATCCAGAGAGAAAACAGGGGACTACGTTTCTATGGAATAACGGCCGTTGTGTTTCCTCTTAAAGTTGATGTAACTAGTTCCAAACACAGCTGTTAACGTAATTCCTGTTCCAATAGTTCACGGAACATTGTTATAACCTCGTGAATACAAAACACATACAGTTCACATATTAAATAATCGCCATATCCAAGCTATCTCGCAGACTGAGCTCCAAACAGATTGTTTGGAAGCTCCAAATCCGGATCAAATTATTTGCACCAGGATAACGGCTCATTGGGCTAACCGCTTAATTCCGTAGTCCAAATAAAGCGTGGTCCGGGATTATTATCGATACAGTGAAACCGCACAGTCATTATCTGCCAAAACAATAATGTTTAACAGACAACAAAGAAGTCATAATAGCGTTTTTAAAAGAAGCCCAGTAAATACTTTCTTTGAAAATTATCTTACAGATAGGACTTTGCGAACAGTAGTGAACGGAGTGTCCGGTGAGGAAGCATGTGTGACGTCTGGTGTACCGACCGGGTCAGTTTATGGCCCAGTTGGATACATTATGCATGTTAACAGCATGAGCAATGTCATACAACACTGTAAAATATACATGTACGCAGATGATACATGCCTACTTTATGCAAGCAAGGACCTATGTGAAGTAGAACGAAATATACAAATCGTTTTTGAAAATATTTTGAAGTGGTCCCATGATAACGGCATTATTTTAAATGTAAGCAAAACGAATGTTATGCACGTTTGCTCACCGTTGATGCCCAATCTAGGAACTAAGTTATCAATTATTGGTCATACCTACAATTGTCTGCATAATGATAAGGCTGTGTGTGCGTGTGTTGAACTGGAATCGGTTACCGAATATAAATACCTAGGATTGACAGTAGACATTAATTTTAGTTGGAAAAATCACATTAACCACCTTTGTAATAAACTTAGAATAATGTTAGGGAAATTCTACCACCTTAAAAATATAGTCAATAAAAAAACCTTGTTTGTAGTTTACCATGCGTTAGTGGAATCTTTGGTTGGTTACGGTCTCAGTGTATATGGGAGGACTTTTCCTTCCTATATCAGCAAAGTTAAGTCATTACAAATAAGATTTTTGAAACTGCTTGTTAGTAAAAAAGTCAGACTTAAACACAAAAATAATTATGATCAGCTATATGGGTTGTGTAAGGTCCTCCCCGTGCAAGAAAAGTTTAGGTATCTTATAGCCGTGGATCAATACGACTGCAACGACTATAAAATGCCTAGACACGTAAACAATAGATCACTTAGACTTGATAAGAGACCCCATTATGTCGAACCAAAAAGTTGTAATTATTATGGTGAGAGAACATTGCACTATTTAACTCCTCGAATCTTTAACAACATACCCTTTCTACGGGAAAACGATATTATTAGCAAAGCAGCCTTTAAAAATAAGCTAAAAAATACACTATTAGAATTATATAGTAACGAAAATACTTAACCACATCACATAATGTTAAATATGCATGCCCTAGTTAAATAAAGTTCACTAGTAATAATAGGAAATAACTCACACCTGTAAACAATTATATAGAATATATGTAAATTGAGCGCGACGCGCCAACAAACTGGTCACTCCAGTTTGGCGCATTTATTGTACTGTTTTGTAATTGTTTATATGAATAAATTATTAAATAATAAATAAAATAAAATGCGACTTTTATTTTATTTTTTATCATCCTCCTAGCCTTATTGCTGATTGTGCCTTAAAAGAGCCCGGAGTCCGCTTTGACACCTAATATATTTATTTGCATCAGGCAACAAGGCCCATATTTACAAATACCTCACAGACTGACATACATGTTAACATACAAAACTTATACCACAATTTAAGACGGCCACGCGCGTCGCATGTTCTGGGTGTCAAATAGTTATCGCCAAAACCGCCGGAACACTACATCATTTGGCCTTCATGAAGGTCAACAGCTTGTGAATTGGCACTGTCATTAATGAATTGAAACTCGCTTGGTGGCGGGACTCCAACTGCTCAACCTTTGTCTCGGGTGAAATTTGTCTTCAGATGCAAGACGATGGAGATAGAGTTTTAGATGGCTGTAGGTTGACTGTTTCTTCCACAAAGAAGACGGCGAACCAGGGTGGTGCTTGTTATATGAACTGTATATCCCTTGACGTAATCGAGACACGAGGCTTGAGTCTTAGTTTTACAGGCGAACCGCGACATCTGTGCTGTTCTCGTTTTTATTATACACACTCAGCTGTGCGCGATGGCATAGCCATGTCACTACAATATAAAAATTTACAATTTGATTAGAAAGACTCGATAGGTACATAATTACTTATTGCCAAATTAAGGGCTGTAGAGCCTACGTTTTAGTTGGACTCTTAATCAGCATAAACGGCGTCTCCTTTTATATCATTTCATGCATCCAATTTTTTTTTTATATGACAAGCCCATTAATTATTTACCACGGGAAATACTACTTTAGTTTTACTCAATCTGTATGACCCAAATACGAAAAAATACATCATTATGTTAGCGTTTTATAATTGCAATTGTACGGTTGCTCTCTTCTCAGTTCTTCAAAGCATTATGTTCCCCACAAATCTATGGATTAACGTTTACAAAAAGTCGTAAAATGTACAAACTTCTAAGGTAAATAATAACATAATTTAGATAACGGTAATGACTACATTCTTCTACATAAGCATTTCACGAGCAATCGCCGAGGCGCGTGAACGCAACTGTTATTACTTTCATAAAAAGTCGGCATTTTTAACCAAAACCATTCTTACAGCTATGTAAATTTTAAGTAGGTCTTTATTGTCAGGATGTAAGGACTGTTTTTGTACGAGTTTTATTTTACAAATGGAAAGGATGAGTTGGTGGTAATAGCGACGAAGATCGTTGGCTGGTGGTATTACTTTAGGTGTTTTTTTGTGATTTTTCATCTTAACTTGCAAAGTGTGTAGTAACTTTAATGTGTAGTAATAAATGTAGTGGCTTTGGAGTGAAAAATAGCATTCTAGGTACGTGTTTTACCGGAGATTCAAAGGACCTTAATTTTGTTTATAGCATTTGAGGTTTTTTTGTCAGCGCTTAGAAGTCATTGAAAGCCTATTACGATACAATAATAGTTATGAGTTTTAGTAATAGTTATGTGTTTTGTGAGCTAAATAAATAAATACTTATCTTATCTTATTTTAATTATTGCTATTAAGTACTTATTTACTCCAAAATGGTCGTCTAACTTTTTTTTATTTAATCTTTATTTCATTACAATAACTTATCGTACAAAAGGCGGACATAATGCCGTAAGCATTCTCTACCAGTCAACATTTGAGTCAACTTGAGAGATTTGGGGCAGTGCAACTTCAGAAATAAATACACAGTGGGTACGTAACATCGGGGCACTTTAACCCTAAGGGCCCAAAACGGAAAAAATATTAAACTTCCCGCCACGCCGCACGTCATGAGCTATCGATGTAGTTCGCGCTACTCATCGATAGATGGCCATATGGGGCGGTCGGTTAAACTGTTTCACTTTAACAAAGCTGATTAGTCAATCGATCATTTTGGTCACAAGTTGCTACCAGTAAACTACGCGTAATTATTATGTGCAAACTTTTTCACGAAACCAAGAAAGCAGGTGAGTTTATTTGTTTGATTGTTATCAATCGTAACAGGTAGCTGAGATCCTTATAGTGATATATGTAAATCACAGAGTATAAGTCATTTTTGTGAGAAGTATATGATAATTAAAATCACAGTATTCTTTGGGTATAGTTTTCGGGTATCTTTAACCCATGGGCCAAAGTAACCCAACGATATTTTATTCTCTCTTTATATGCATATAAATGTTCTCTATCGAAATAAACACTAAAGGTTTGAGGGAGGTGAACACAGACTGTGACGAACTTCCTACAATTAATGGACAATTGAACAATTCGCAAACCCCATTTTCACAAAATGAAAACAATGACAGGTTTGTTTCATTCCTACGTTACTCCTCTAACCTTCTATGTTACTGGAACACATCGCTGCAAAATTAACCGTAACCTAAAACTTTAAAGATTACTTTAGAAGCACAGCGTTAGAGAGAGATCGGTGGTTCGGAAAGTAACCAGAGATGCCCGGTGAACCGCAGTCTTTTAATTGGGTTTTTTATGATATTACATGGCCAAGTGAAAAGGTCGGTGTATCATGCAAAGTCAAGTAAAGCTAGGTTTTTTTTAATCGGCAGAGTATATCAAATGCCTAAGTGGAAGAAGGGAGTAAGTATGTGAGCTGAGAAAAATTTAAATACTATGCTTTGAATAAAGTAAAATATTAAGGTCTTCTTTTGTGCTTTTGTTTGAAAAAGAGTCGACCTTGGTATAATGACAATCCATCATTTAAAACTTGATATTGATTCATAGAAGGCAATCGATACAATACAATACAATACAATAGGAATACAATCAATCAATAGGGATCGCAATAGAATAGGAATGTTCATATTAATTTCAAATATTAATTGGAATACACAGACAGATGGTAAAATCAGTGGCATTGTTGACAAAATAACTCAAAGGCTAATAATTGAAATTTAGCATTTTAGGTATAACCAAACAGATTAAACAGTACGTGAAACAGGCACCAAAAACTATATAATTATTGATATTGCTCACAAAATGTCACGAGAATCGGTTGAGAAAAGCAACTAGTACAGTCGACAACACAGCTAACTGACCATCGGAAATCTAATCTGACCTTAAGTGCATTGTAATAAGGTTCTAGGTTTTCACGGTATGGTCAGTTAGCTGTGTTGTCGACTGTACAGGAGAACAGCCGGGCAGATGTCAAACAAACTAAAAAATTCTTGCTCTAGCTGAAACCGCTTGGCTTCGCTCACTCATTCAATTAAAAGCTATACAAATTCCCTGTCATCATAATCAGCCGAAAGACGTCCACTGCTGGACATGGGCCTCCCCCAAACAGTGCTAAAGTGACCGGTCCTGCGCCACCCGCATCCAGCGGGCTCCACCAACCTTTACCAGGTCATCAGTCTACCTTGTGGGGGGCCTACCCACGCCGCGCCTTCCGATACGTGGTTGCCACTCGAGCACCTTTCCGCCCCAACGGCCATCGGTTCTACGTGCTATGTGCCCCGCCCACTGCTACTTAAGTTTAGCGATTCGGAAGGCTATATCGGTTGCGGATAGCCTCATTTCTGATGCGATCACGCAGAGAAACTCCCAACATGGCCCTCTCCCTAGCCCTTTGGGTGACTTTGAGCCTTCTTATGAGGCCCATAGTAAGCGACCACGTTTTAGTGCCATATGTCATCACTGGCAACACACACTGGTCAAAGACTCTCGTCTTGAGACACCCCCAATTCCCTGTAAAACACTCTTATTACTGCCACTATACTTAATTGTATTTTGTCTAAGTCACCTCAGAAGGTACTTAATAAATAGAGGGGCGTCTTAGCTGTCTTAAATGCCTTGGGCACTAAGTGGATTAATTAATAAAACCACTTAAGCTCGACTTACAATTTTCAGACACTTTATTTTAACAGTCGTTTAGTAAAATATTTAAAAAAGTACTTTTAGTCATTTTATTTCTAATAAGCAGTGCTTGCTAGTCTTGCTACTACGCCAACGCTCCGCCAACCCTTTTCTTTAGAAATATAATTATTATCGCTGTTGTCCACGTTAATCCCCTAGCCTGATCCCCCAGGGGAAAAAAACGGTTAGGTTGTTAGTTGAACTGCGACCCTACAGCGCGCGAGCCGAGCGAGCGAAGCGAGCGTGACGCGGTAGCGTCCGGCAAAGCGCCATAACCGAACATTATCATTTTTTCCTAGTTGAATATAAAATAATTGCCGCTAATTCCCCTGGGGGATCAGGCTAGGGGATTAACGTGGATAACGTGTTATTATCGGTCCACCCTGAAAGTTCCCAACTACTAGTCTTTACATATTTCCTACTCACGGGACAATGGTGTCCCGGCTCTTTGGAAGGTAGGCGCAGGCGCATAAGCCCTTTGAGACAAAAATAATCAAAAGCGAGGGATACACATGGCGGATAATATCTTCGAACGCACAACATGATACAACCGGTGATACTTAGTCATTACAAAAAGGGTTTATAAGTACTGGGGAAGTACCTCCGCCTTGCAGAAGACCACAGCCATAAAAAAATAACACTACTACTTGCTCTGTAGTAGTGTTGTGTTCCTGGAGGTGAGCAAGGTCGCCAGAGCTCCCGAGGATGCGTTGTGTTGAGAGCGAGGGAATTTGTTCCTTCAGCTGTCAACACGGCGAATCCTCAAACATATCGCGGGCCGTACACTTGTTTGCCACTGTCGTTGTATTAAAAAAAAAGTATGTGACGTTTATGTTTGTATGTAAGTAATCCGAAAGTACCATTGCGATTTCTAAAAATTTTCACAAATATTATACAACGTGTATTTTTAACCGTCTTAGAGCCGAAGCCCACTAAGTATCCAAAACGTACTAATCATTCGAGAAAAAAAAGTATTAGTTAAGCTTTTAGTAATAAAAGGTAATTAAGTTTGAGAAATCCTGTATGGCGCGCGGTGCGAAGTTCATTCACCCGGTTAAAGTTTGTACCTATCTACAAAAGATGGCGGCTAGCGCTCACTGCGGTCACGGCTGGATGATTAATATTATTATTAATATAAAAAAACAAAAAAAAACCTTATTTGAAGTTCTTTGTAATGTATACATTAACTGGGCCTCTAAACTCTAGACTCTTCAAAACATGAATTCTTTGAGGCCAACCCGCACAGGGCCAGCAGCGTGGGGCTACGGGCCATTTCCTATAATTCATGAGAGGAGGCTTGTGCACAGCAAAGGTAAACATATAGGCAGGTCAATACTACAGACATTTTTAATAATAATAATAAATATGAGGGGACAATCTTACCCAAATCGACCTAATCCCAAACAAAGCAAAGCTTGTACTATGGGTACTAGACGACGATAAACATAGATAAATAAATACTGAAATACATAGAAAACATCCATGACTCAGGAACAAATATTCGTGCTCATCTCACAAATAAAGGTCCTTACCGGGATTCGAACCCAGGACCTCTTGCTTCGTAGGCAGGGTCACTACCAACTAGGCTAAAGCGGCCGTCAGCAGACATAATACTAAAGTTTCTGTCAATAATTTCATTTTTGGTGCAAGCTTTCTTTGCCCTCTGTACTTTTCTGTACAGCGTCATCAATAAATCACTGAGCCGATTCTTACGAGCCCAAACTCAACGCGATTACGTCGGTTAAGTACTAAATTCCCAAGGTCTACTGTCTCCATCATCAAATCAGCTCGATCGTACCATGATATTGAATTGTCATCCAAACTATACTTATACCCAAAATTTCAGCTCAATCGGTTGAGGTTAACCGGAACAAATCTTGGAACTGATCCAAGATTTGTCCTTTTCTCAAACGAACAGGTCAAGTTAAATAAAAGCTTGTAATAATAATAATAACAATACCTACTACGTTTACAAAGTGTAAACGAAAAGAGTTTCTTGTTCGATCTTTTGGAGAATATCCCAAGAAAATCTATCGGCAGACACGCAAAAACAAAAGTAGTCTAAAGGCATTTGGTTTTTTAAAAGCGAACCTGAAAATCCACATATACACAGGTGAGCGGAAACAATTATACGGCGCAAGAATCAGATTCTGTGCCACTCGATATATCAATTGGGGGTGAAAGGGGGTGAAACAGGGCGAAAGGGGGGTAAGTTATGGAGGCCACGTGATCCGAGGCAATGTATCGGGCTGTTTCGATTCAATCTGACTCGCACGGTACATTATGGTGTTTTTTTCACCGGGTAGGTGACGTCACGGATTAAATTGTTTTCGCGGATTTTGTGGCGGGTGTTTTATGATGTTTTGTATTGCTTGGACTTTATATTGCAAGTGGTTAATTTTTTAATGTGGTTTTAGTCTTTGTAACGAAGTAATTAAACAATAAGTACATTTTACTGTACAGTCGACTACAAAGAGATCGATACGGACAAAGTTACAAAAATATGTATACACGACTGTATTGCCTTACTATTAAGATCGTGTATACATATTTTTGTAACTTTGGCTGTATCGATCTCTTTGTAGTCTTTGTACATACAGGGGGCTTCTCCCAACATAGTTTATCCTACTAATATTATAAATGCAAAAGTTGGATGTTTAGATGTTTGTATCTCAATCACGCTACTCGGCTCAACCGATTTGGATGAAATTGTCAGCGAAGATAGTTTATAGTCTGAATTAAAATATAGGATATTTTTTATCCCGGGTCAACGCAGACGAAGTCGCGGGCGGAAGCATGTAAATTCATAAATGTTAAAGATTATGACTGTTATGTAAAATTAATCAATGACACAACAGAAGTAACACAAGTAATCCCATTAATGTAAATTATAAACTTTGTCAAACGCGACACGCAGTCTTAAATGTGACGTGACTAGAAAGACAGAAAGAAAAGAAAAAATAAGTTTATTCATGACGTTTTAAAAATTAGGCTAATACTGAGAAGTAACAGTTGTGAGTATTTCAAATCGTCATTGAAATGGCCTCCCCTCCAGTCAGCTTTACTTGTACATACGCCATTCCAAAAGCAAAGTGGTTGATACCATATGGAACTTAAGTCCTTTTATGTCAATAAACGTTTTTGAAGTGCGTAACGTATAAAAAGTTATCCTGAATATTTTAATTTAATCGTATGGCATACATTATTTTGGCCTTTAAAGTGTGTCACTCTTTAGTACCACCCAGGGGACACGTGCAGGGTTGTGGTAGGTAGCTCCTGCGGACGCGAGTAACAGTTGTCCCCCCTTTGTCAAGTGAGTGGGCAACTCGACTGTTAGAAGTTCTTCTTCCCCCCGAAGGCCTCTAACTCGGCTTAACGACTACTGTCATAGACAGCAACCGGGATCAACTGCTTAGCGTGCCTTCCAAAGCACGGAAGCGCTCATTTATATTAACCACTCAAAAATCAGGCGGTCACCCATCCAAAGACTGACCGCTGCCATCTTTGCTTAACCTGCCGTATCGTTTCCGACTCGCAGGCGCCGCTAGGCTATGAGCGCTTCATCCTGAATATGAATACAAAACATAGAAAGCATTCACTGCCAAGAATCGCTACGCGCTACGCTCGTAGCCGATCCCGCGTTTGGAGCGGAAAGCGGCTACGGCGTAGGAGGCCTTTAGGTGGGTTCCTGCCAGTTAAAGGACCAGTTGAGTAATTTATTTCTCCCTTTGCCATTTTGATAACAGAAAACATCTGCCTGCAAATGCATTTATTTCGGTTAAGCTTGCTTGTTTAAAGTTCCGAGGATCTCGGCATTGTCCAGCGTCTGTCCTCGGCTTTCAACTCAGACTTTCAGTGCTCTAGTCTAAGATACCGACGTGGAAAGCATCTATCTTGAAACAGTCGAATATGAACTTTCGTGAAACATTATTGAAATAATACTAATAAATCCACGGTTATGCTCGCGTTTTTAAGTGGCACGACAGGCGCCATGTTTCGAACTCTTGAACTCTCGATGAGTTCGAAACATGTCGCCTGTCCTGCCGTGCTATTTACAGAGACTTGTCTCACGAAAGTTTAAAGGAGATTTTGTGAAACATGTTTAAAATAATAGTACTGCTAATAATTACACGGTTATACTCAGGTCTGTGGGTAGTGCTTCAAGCGCCACTGTAATTATTGATATTATCTTGAAACAGTTTCAGTAACAATATAAGTCCGTGATAAGTACTCAATACGATTTTGTTGCACTGGCCCTCAGTATGAAACAACGGCAGCATTTTCATTTGTAATGGTGGTTGAGTACTTTAATCAAAATGTTTTCTTGGCACAAGATTTGGCGTAGGCACTAGTTTTACAAAAGCCATCTCAACATCATGTGATCTCTATGAGCTATGGAAACCCGGAAGGAAAACTAGACCTTATTGGGATTAGACCGATTTCCACAAGATGTTTTTCTTCATGAAAAGCCACTGTTAAATTTCATATAATATTTCATAGGTACGTTTTTTGAATAAACCCAGTAGTGCTAGTCGGGTTTTGAACCTACAACCTATAAAGTCTGTAGATTAATGCCGATAAAAAACGTTTATAATTATTTACCACTCAGGTATAAAGGGTTTCGTTACGAAAATCGAGCCGAAGTTGTACGTTCTTATAAAGTTACACCCTCCATTTCACCTCTAGACTTCTAGAGGGATTATTTCAGTAAAAAAGGTTACCTATGTCTTTCAGAGGAATTCAAATTATGTTTATATTCAGATTCATTCATAGAATCGGTTAAGTGGAGAGATAACAAGTTGACAGGTAGATTTTCTTTCGCATCTACAATATAAGTTAAGAGGGCTAAAATATGAAAAATAAAGAAAGATTTTTTTTTAATATACCAAAATTTACTGAAAACGTATGCTCTGCTAAAAGTATGTAGGTATGTATTAAGTCTGAATACATACTTTTAGCAGATATTTTTTTTTAAATATATCTTTCTATTTTTACTAGTTATACAGTAGTCATCTTTATACTTAATTTCACCAGTGGTTAGCTAGAAGTGAGCCCTTAAAGTGATAAGTTCACCTTTGTACAATAATTATGTATTTTTTTTGTACTTACTGTATTCCACCTGTTTTTTGTACAATAAAGCTTAATACATACATACCTACATAATTGAATACTACGCCACTACTCCACTAGGGCTCTTGCGAGTCTACTTTCGTTTGGTTTTTTTTTATAGTTTTCATATACTGAATCGACAAAAAAAAATTGTAAAGTTACTCCACCTGCTCAAAAAATTTCACGAGAATTGGTTGAGAAATGCGTTGTAGAGGAGAACAGGTGGACATACGAAATAGTTTTTGCCCTAGCTAAAACGGAGAACTTTGTTCTGTTTGGTCGCTCGTTCAATTTTGAAGTTTGACAGCTATACAGATTTTGCACTCAGCTTGATGTCACGGAGCGAGCCACAGGACACACTAACGCTAATCATCAGTGTAACCAAATATAAGACAAACTTTCATTTACATCACTACTCCCTGAAAAGACGAACGAGGTACCATAATACTGCAGTGGGATCTCATACTACTCGGACGTTCCGCCATTAAGAGATAAGAGTTCTAGAAGTTTCTCAAGTCCGCATTGTGCAGGCTGAATATTTGCGGACTGTTTTTGATGTTTGTTAAGATGAAAAGGAAACTGGCGAACAAGTTCTTCTTGTGGACTAGGCTAAGCACACTTTGGGTTTTAGCGCGAAGCGACGATGACTTTCGGTGCCTTTTCAGCTAGGTCTAAGTTCTAGGGTTGTCACAACTAAAGGATACATTTTGGCCTAGTTGGTATAGTGGTTGCTTACGAAGCTAGAGGTCCCGGGTTCGAGGGCTAAGGGCATTTATTTAAGTGATGAGCACGAATACGTGTTCCTGAGTAATGGATGTTTTCTATGTATTTAAGTATTTTTTTATCTATATAAGTAAGTTTGTCGTCGTCTAGTACCCATAGTACAAGCTTTGCTTAGTTTGGGACTGGGTTCATTTTTTCCCGGGATAAAAACTATCCTATGTCCTTCCCCGGGGCTCAAACTATCTCTAGATTCCAAAATTTATCTAAATCGGGTCAGCGGTTTAAGCGTGAAGTCATAACAGCCAGACAGACTGACACTTTCGCATTTACAATAATACGTATTGAAAGTATGTATATTCATAGTCCTCCTATTAGTTGTTCCCTAAAGGACCCCGGGTCCGCTATGGCCCCTCATCCAAGATTTGGCGTGGGCACTACAGCACAAGCGACTGGCAGCTGACAAAACCTGTTTCTTCACGATGTTTCTCTTAACTAAAAGCTATTTTTGAATGTAATGTTTTTTAATCTAGTGGAACGAGGCTGCTTTTGAAGCCAAGACCTCCAGACTGAAAGTCGCATGCCCTACCGATCAATTCAGTTAAAAGTTTGTGTTTATTGTATAAACTTATTCTATAGTACAGTGTAACCTGTTTAATTGGGACCTGGATAATTGAGAACCTTCTATAATTGAAACCAAATGGCCGGTCCCGGTCCCTTGGCAACAAAAGACCTCTGCAATTGAAATTTCGGGACCTCTATAATTGACATTTGAATATTTATAAAAGATATTTGCAGTATCACGACCTCTGTTATTGAGGACCTCTATAAATGAGACTACATTTTTTTGAACCTGGTCAATTGGTACGACCAGGTTAGATGAAATACCTCTTTAATTGACACAAAATTTCTGGCCCCTTGAGACAGGTTATACTGTATTTTAATTGCTAGAAGCATCGAAAATTAAAGTAAATTTGTTCTACCTACCCATTTGAATACAGAGGCGTGAGTTTGTGTATTTTAGTTTCAATCATTGTATCGATCGATAGTCAAGAATTTGTAAAGGTACACTAAACCAAAACTCCACGCCGAACTTACTGCGATCTCATCATCGAATTTGCAAACAATTCGTGTTCAACCGTCCATGAAAAAAAGCAGCAACGTTGTATAAAAACCATGGGTCCTAACGACCTTTCTATTCTAGCTGGTTTTAACTAGCAACACGAGAAAGCACAATATACTAAAACAAACCGCGACATCCAATATTGTTCGACGTTTCTGCTGGACCGTAACGGAGTCGATAGCACAGACTACACAGGTTAGTGGGGAAAACGTTCGGGTTGTGCAAAACATATTTATCGCAGAGGTCCTCGAGTTGGAGGGCGTGTTGGGTGTTCGGACACGCCCCTCAAAAAAAAAAAAGACCGGGTTGCACTCCGGGAGTGCCGGCAGAAGTGAAAACTCAATAACATTGTAACAGTTTTTCGATCAGGTCACGTGACATCTTACGGTGTCACCCTAAAAATGAATTAATTAATTAGGCCGGCGGGCCGCGGGCGCGTTGGGTGCGAGGGGCCGCCGGGTCGCCCGTCGGCGCGCCGACGGGCGGCGGCAAACACAATACCAATTTGTTTTTGCCATTTCCAAATATTTTTCAAAGTTTTATCTCTTTAGAAATAACGTCTAAATTCGAACTATTCGAATTTGCAAGAACGGCAGACGGCGGTGGCGACCAAAATATCAATTTGTTTTTGCCGTTAGTAAATATTTTTCTAAGCTTTATATCTTTAGGAATAACGCCCAAATTCGAACTATTCGAATTTTCTCAATAGCAAAACGGTGAAGGACGCGTTGGTATTATTACAAATTTATTTGCAGAATATGCTATTGCAAAAAGTGTTTAACAGCTTTATACCCTTACGAATAGCGTTCAGTTTTGAATGAAGTCGAATCGGCTAGCAGCAAAAAGTGACCTCCTTCACATCTGACGTTACAAAACTCTGTCGCGTATTTAACAATTTTTCCCCATCCCAAAAAGTGCTCAGCGCCGCTAAAGAAGTTTTCACTTCAAAAAAAAAATGATATTCTGGGGGACTAGTAATCATCGCCTCCCCTCCAGCGATGGGTCTCACCTTTCTCTGTAATCTGTGATAGGGAGAGCTGCTGGTGGAGTCGCGGAAGTGTGCGCGAGCGTTCCCGTGGCTCCGCCAAAAATCAACGCGCAGAGCACCGTGGGGTTTTAGACGGTAGTCCGGGCGGTTCCCGGGAGTCCGTCATACCGTTCTGGTTCCCCAACCAGGCCGGATGCGTAAAGGCATTTTTCCACGAAAAAATAAAATAAAAAAAAGGGTAGAGCACGCGTCGATACGCTGTATTGAGCACACATCTGCAGCCAGAGGCGTCTCATGGAGCTACAAGTTTCAAGTTTAAAACAGGCAACACCGACAGCGTTATTCATCGATTGTGACAGTTTTGCCCATTTAGAAGTTTGAAATTGTAACTTGTAGTTTCACCAGTGGACATACACGTGACAATATCACGAATACACTTAGCTAAAAGTATTGGATTGTACCAGACGTTACTTTGCGGAAGGATGTGCAAGATAAATTACGAGCACAGTATTCCTTTGCTACTCCGCTAGAAAACGTGCTGATTTGCGTCTAATGGTTAATTATTTGCACGTGCGGAGGGAGGGTGTTCGCAATTTTAACCGCATGCAGAAATACGCATCTTATTTCTTTTCTACACGAGACTGAATAGGCACTATCTAGGTATGCATGTAACACTCTCGACCTCATCATCACTTACCATCAGGTGAGATAGTGGTCAATTGTGTACCTATCCATACTAATATTATAAATACGAAAGTGTATGTGTGTGTTTGTTTGTTTGTTTGTCCATCTTTCACGGCAAAACGGAACGACGAATTGACGTGATTTTTTAAGTGAAGATAGTTGAAGGGATGGAGAGTAACATAGGATAGTTTTTATCCCCGTAATCATCCCCAAGGGGGTGAAATGGGGGTTAAAAGTTTGTATGGAGCTGCGATATAATCGAGTTCCACGCGGACGGAGTCGCGGGCAGAAGCTAGTACGTACTAAAAGAAAATAAAAAACTCATCATTGCTAATAGACCAACACGTGTTTTAGCGAAATAGAAATAATGTATTTAAGTCATATGCTTGTTTATAGTAAGTGAGGTATAAAGAACAAAACTTACTAAACAACTATCTACTATTACAATAGCTCACCGACCTATTCTAGGCCTCCTATGGCGACTCTTCGCCTTCAACACAAGCTGTGGCGATCTTGCACCATTGTCCGCCAGTCCATGGCTTGAAGATTGCGCAGGTATCGTTCGATGACGTCGTTCCAACGACACCAGGGGGCCTAGACAAGGTTACAATCGACAAGCGCTAACGTCAATAGAAACGAATAAAATGTGTGGGAATGACAGATGTTAACGAAAAGCGTTTCGTCGGCATCTGTCATTCCCGCACATTTTATTCGTTTCTATTGGCGTTAGCGCTTGTCGATTGCAACCTTGTCTAGGCCCCCTGGGCTGTTATTCGCTACGCACTAATGCGGCTCAACCCCGCCGGTCACCCCATAAATAAGAGTGTATGGGTCACCCGTCACGAAACTAGACCTCTACCTACGCTTAATTACTACGCATCGCGGTGTCAAGATATATTTGTGTGGAGAGCGTTGAGGTGAGCTTAAAACAAGTTCCAGAATAGGGGGGCTGGGACGTGTGACCGGTCACATACATGGATCGGAGCGGAGACAGCGTGCTTTCGTTCCTCCAACAATGTTGCAAAAAAAGGGAAACGAGCTATATTCCTGTTGTGCAAAGACTGCGGTTTCTGGACCAACCGCAGATTTCTCCCCGGTATATCGCGCGCAAACGGAAATAACTGCAACATTGGCAACGCAATTATAAAGTGCTTGTTTATCGTGCGGCTGTGGCTGGTGCTAGGTGGAAATTAACACTCGGTAATCATTAAGGGTTTTTATCTCAATCCTGTGTAAACAAATATGCCACTATGCAGTAACGAAGAATTAACAGCGTTATTCCGATGGACGGATATTATGGACGCGGCCAAGCTCGCAAGACTGGCCAAGAATATAGGAAAGACTTTGAAAAGGTGGCCACCGACGGCCGATAGGGCATGGCAGGTAAAAAACCGGCCAAGTGCGAGTCGGACTTGCGCACGAAGGGTTCCGTTATCTATAAAAAAAAAGCCAAAAAAAAGCCGTTTTTTGTATGGGAGCTCCCCTTAAATATTTATTTTATTTTGTTTTTAGTATTTGTTGTAATATAGGCAACCGAAATACATCATCTGTGAAAATTTCAACTGTCTAGCTATCGCGGTTCTTGAGATACAGCCTGGCGACAGACAAAACGGAAAAAAAAACACGTTGGTTGTATGGCAGCCCCCTTAAATATTTATTTTATTTTGTTTTTAGTAATTTTTGTTATAGCGGCAACAAAAATACATCATTTGTGAAAATTTCAACTGTCTAGCTATCGCGGTTCTTCAGATACAGCCTGGTGACAGACAGACAGACGGACAGCGAAGTTTTAGTAACAGGGTCCCGCTTTTACTCTAGAGATACCAAAAAGATAAATAAATATTTTTTTTAAAGAATGTTTAAGTGTATTTTTTATTTTTCTGGGGTGAAATAAGTAGCTTTTTATATATAAAAAGCACAAAAAAAACAAAAATCTCAAAAATATCTTTTATCTACGCACATATCATTAGTGCTCTTAAATGCGTTCAGAAACCGTAGGAAATTACCAGCATTATGACAACCAATTTTACTATGAGAACTTTCTTGTCTGTGGTAGTAGGTAAAATCTGTACTGTAATTTTATTACAGTACAGATTTTTGTAAGGTTATGAGTTTAAATTTGGAACAGCTGTCAAAACTCATATGGGTTTCTATTCTAGTATTCATAGATATTAAAACAGTTATCGATGCGAAACGTCAATTCAGTATGTTTTTTTAATATAAACCGCACGATATTTGATGTCGAGTGACATGAGAATAGGGACTTCATTCGTTTGTCTATGATTTAAAAAAACATTCGTCTTGACGTAGGATCGAATTGCCGCCATTACTGTTGTTGCCATTACGAAAGTAGAAATGTGAAGTTGTTTGTAACTCACATTTTAGTTGAAAATATGAGTAGTAGTGACTCCGAGAACGATATGCACACTCCGCCGGATATCGTAAATGCAGCCACGATTGCAACAAAGATATTTTACAGGTAGCACTATTACCAATGCAGGTCATTTCCCTACGGCTTCTGAACCCATCTTAGAGTACTTATGATATGTGTGTAGATAAAGTAGTGTATGAAACTGTACATAATTTGGCCTTAAAACACTCGTGTGATCCTATTATGAAACTCGCTCGCGCTCGTTTCATAAAACCACACTCGTGTTTTAAAGCCTCTGATTATGTATCAGTTGCATAAACTACTATTAAAAACAAAAATGCTAAATCTATTATGACTAATTACATGATTCTACCTCAAAATCTGCATTGACGCTGTCACATCGCTGTCACATGTCACAAATGACAGTTGAGTTGTCCTAACGTATACGTTCGAAACGTTACGTGATCACCCCTCAGATCATTAGTCCAACTTCTAGGGTATTTACCGACGCTGCGCTAATACCTCCTAAAATGATAAAGAGTCTGTAAGATAGTAACACTGTGATCGCGAGGATGCGTTGTGTTGAGAGCGAGGGAATTTGTTCCTTCATCTCTCAACACAGCGCCAGCGCATCCTCAAACATATTCTCTTTCTCTCTCTCTTTGGAGTTGCATGCGTCTATAGGCTGCGGTGTCCGCTTACCATCAGGCGGGCCGTACGCTTGATTGCCACCGTCGTTGTATAAAAAGTTGTATAAAAAGTGTGAGCTTGTTTGCAGGGTCTTATCTTCAATACCACTGATCCGACTTGACCACTGATCCGACTTGAGAAATCTTTCATCTATATAGGTATATAAAGGAGACTTCCTGGCTGATCATCAACGCACAGCTGAAACTTTTGAAAGTAAGAGACAGTCAATGAGCCCTGGAAGTATGATCAATATCTACTAGCTGCACATGGGTATAGATGTGTAATGTGCATTACCACGGATGCATAATCCGCGCTGCACTCAGCGCTGCTAATTCGTATCTTCGGCAATGTGACCCACAGCTGCCAAGAATAGTGGGCTTTGTTACTTGACTGGGCTGAATTTGTATGCGATATTTTTTAGTTTGCCGAGAGCTTGCCTACTGTCGTTGCCCAGAAGGCTAGCATGATTTCAATTTTATCAAATTTGGCTAAATCACGACGGTCACTCGTGTCATGGGGCCAATCCTCAACTCGGTCTCAACAGACATAAATAACTCTAGTAATAACAGTATGTTCAAAAGCAAGCTTAAATCATTCTTTTTGGAACAGGCATGTTACTCAATTGACGAGTTCTGTACACTCGGAAAGACGCAGTCAACGTAATGTGACTGTGTGCAATTTAATTGTATTAACAAATTATGTATGTAAGTGATGATTATGTAACAGTACCTAACCTATTGACTTGTAAAATGTATTTTTTAACAATAAGGCCTGTTGTACACTTGTAAGTTCTTACGTAATTTCAGTACAAATACTGCTCACGTAAGTCGTCTGTAAGCAATATTTGTACTGAACTTACGTAAGTAACTTACAGGTGTAAGGGCCGCCTAAAGATCTGTATTCTGTATACTTATCGCTGTGGGTAAGACACGTTCTGACAGGTACGAAAGTGATGGGTACCTGCCTTAGACGTAACTATAACTGATAAAATGGCAACTACCTATGGCCCGCAAGTATCCTCAGTATACTGTCAATATTATATTTGCGCAATGTCATTATACTGCGCAGACGTGGACATAGTATGGATGCAAATCCGCATTCCTGTCGCCCCCTACCGCGTGTCCCTTGTCAATTTTTACACCATAAGGTACTCGTAGACAACCCCGCTGACTAGGTCAACTTCTCATTCAATTAATTTAATTGTACGTGACATTTTTACAAAGCTGGGTCGCAAAAGGAAGGCAGGTACCAAACCTTTTCGCTTTTACGAGCAACACACACACTTTGCAAGCCTGCAACGCACATACTGCCAGAGAGACTGCATTAGTGAATGGGTTCCTTGTACAAATCACTTTAACGTTAAATAGACACTAAGTAACTTGATTTGCTTAAACTATACCTCGTGTTTATTAAGTGGCAGTGCACGTAGAAGCTATGGCCGCTGGGGCGGAAAGGTTCTCGAGTGGCGACCACGACCGACATATGGGTTGACTCCCTACAAGGTAGACGGTGACAAGGAAAAGGTCGCGGAAGTCCGTCATTGTGGCACTCTTTGGAGGAGGCCTATTTCCAGCAGTGGTCGCCTTCCGGCTGGTATGATGAAACCATAGTAAAGTTTATAAAATAAGGTTCGCTCTTCTAACTGCCTATCCGCTGCAGCACTGTGTCTCTGCAGCCATCCCCGATGAGAATTCTCATGATCCACCCGACACTCCACGCTTTGATACCTAATCCCACCGACCTTACCCCGGTACCATTAATACTGATACCGGAAACCACTAGTGCTGAGCAAACGTTGATATACGGTGAATTACGCCGCAGTCAGGGTATAGACTATACTAATCCATACCAATATTATAAAATGCGAAAGTGTGTCTGTATATCTGTATGTTACCTATTCACGCTTAAACCGCTGAACCGATTTAGATAAAATTTAGTATAGATATAGTTTGAGTCCCGGGGAAGGAAATAGGATAGTATTTATTCCTGAAATCATCCCCAAAGAGGGTGACATGGGGGGTGAAAGTTTGTATAGAGCTGCGAGCGGATGGAGTCGCGGGCAGAAGCTAGTATTTAATAAATTTGGTTTTTGGAACAAGCAAAATTTGGTGTCCCATGTACTATCGGCTGCAATAATGCATGGACACCTTACGGCTCAGTTTCGCTTGCATCGTTTGACGTCTGCTGCTCACATAGTTGCACGTGGTGCGCAATAATTAAACTAGATGGCGTTGTTGGCGCTACTATTTAGACATACCGCAGAAAATAAGCACATTACTAGGCACATAAAATACCTATAAATTGACACCTGTTTGTTATCACCAGAAATATTCTCATATTAGTATAACTATTAACAAGGCTGGTAAATGCTAATTTATAATAGCTGTATTTAAGTGCGATACCACTGGTATTTGAATGCTATATTTCCACCATTACCTATAATGTTGAGATAGCTCAATGGATTAAGACATGTTCTCTAGGCTCAGCGGCCTAGAACTGTCGAGGTTCGAATCCCAGGTAATGGGAGGTTTATGTTTTTGTATCTTTTTATATTTGTTCTATTCCTATAGATGAAAGTGCTTTATATACAAATATTAGTCATAAAGAAAATTATATATTCATAACTTAAATAATTAAAACAGCATTTTATGTTTCAATATGTTTATTTTGTTCACTACAGTTCTGTTAAAGCAATTTTATAATACTACATAATAATAGTTACCTAGCAACTTTGTAACATTTTTATTGAGGTAATAGCTTAAGTTTCATTTCCATAATTGGAAAAAGATTGAAGCTTCACCCCAATAAATATAATATTGACAATATTAACTTACAACCGGGTTATCTAACATTCAAACCAGCAGAACGCATTAAGGTGTTAATTGCCATAGTATATCTATACCTATATGTGAGCGTTCAAACCATGAATTATTGTATTATTGATTTGAAAATAATCATAATAATTTTATTTGGTCTTTCACCGTTACTTACACTTGTTTGATCTTATGAAATATCACATTTTAAATAGTAAAGGAATATAAAAAAGAAAGCAAACGGCATATTAATACCTATTACCTACTGAAACAATATATATATTTTTAATTTATTTAGGATAACCCGGTTTATAGAATATATAAATCTTAACGTAATCCGTACTCTTTGACCGACAGCATCTGCACTTTTTCTATATTAGGAACTAAGCGACCATTATGACGGCGCGTATTATTATAACACTATAAACTTAAATGGCCCTGTTGACTGGATTTAATTCACTTCACTTTTTCACTCTTCACTTCAGACAGCCATATCATAGGCCAAATTACAACCTTGTTTTCTGGCCTTCCGTTAGCAGCAACACTGTTAACAGAAGTTTTTGTTAATAGTATTAGTGAATTAGCCACTTTCTAACATGTTATCGAGGTTATATGTAGCTTAAGTTTCATTTCCGAAAATCGGAAAAAGATTGAAGCATTACCCCAATAAAAATAAAACCTATTGACAATTTTATTAATAATTTCAGACCGGGTTATGATAACATATATATCAGGCGAACGCATTCTGGTGTTAGCCAAATCTATAAGTAAGCTTTTAAGTAAGTAAATAAACCCGCCATTTGTGTTAATGACATTTAAAATAATAATAAAATACGGGACAATCTTACAGTTCACTAAGGCTTTTATTATTGATACTAGACGACCATATATTTCATAGATTATAATGGTAGGATTCCACGGTTATCTATGTCACTCGATCTCGTTAATTAACATGATTATGTTGTTTAATAATAATTTTCCTTAACTTAACACATCTATTACTAATAGTATCTATAGGGTTAAAAAAGCATGATGAAAACAATATCCTACTCATATGTTACTTTTGTCACTTGTTTATATAAAACCCGATCTGTCTTTCTTCAAACCTTACATGTTCACAGTTAGGTATACCACCAGATTCCATGTTAGGCACTACGTGATCACTGAACGTGAACTTATATTGTCCTTTTGAATAGATTTAAACACTTCTCACTTCTCGTCACTAAACATGACATTTAGTCCAGTGTCCAAATTGTATCAAATTGCTGTTTTATGTGCTTCTCTGTAAGCAAGGGTTTAACAGCATGCCCATGATAGTATAAACCCTCCTCTTTATGGAGACACCTCGAACAGTCCACACTTGTGTGCAATAAATCAACGAAATGCCTTGTCGATTCAAAATCATTTTCTTTGTAGTCCATTACCATGGCTGGTGGCCGTTCTTTGTCGGTGTAGCAGAGACGTTTCCTTTTGCTCAACCTTTTTTTAGCTGCAACAATATTATACGTAAATAAATCATCAGAAAAATGTATGATAGTTAAGTAGTAGTTACTTATAGTAGATAATTATATCACAAACATGTAAAAATAACGACTTACGTTTAGATCAGTTTCTGTAGCTTCTTTATATATCGCAAATATTTGCGACCTTTTAACTAGATCAATATTACATAGAAAACTAGTTTTAATATTCATGATATCCAAAAAAAATATGAATAACACAGCTGAAGTAGGTCTACGAACGAACATGTAACATCTTTGTGATAAAAACGAATAAGTATGGTAGTTTTGAATCATTCGTCTACCCTCATCGATTATTATACTAATCATAGTCGTAATGGATTAATATCTGAGCAGCAAAATAAACTTATGATGAATTTCGACTGCCTAGTCAATTGAACCGATGGTCGAGTGGCTAACGAGGCAAGTAACTGTCGACCTAGCTTTAGAGTCGCGGGTTCAAATCCCGCACCCAACGAAAAAAATGTTGGGAAAGAAGTGTTTTTGGAATTGTTTGGATATTCACTAGTAGTGAATCGGAAACATCGCAAGAAAAATAAATGCACAAAGGTAGCACATAAATAGAAAGCACATTCCAAATTGCGTCATAATACCGCCATTATCGATCGATAATGCGTTGGCAAGATTACTTGACAGTATAATATAGGAAAAATAATAACCCAAGAAAAATATAATTATATCCAAGATGAGGAATTAGTTTTTGTTTCCATCTGTGTTAACAGCGCCATCTAGTGAAACTATGCCGATCCTCTGAGGTTTACATTTACATCTATAATGATATTACACGTCGTGCACATAGATGGCGTTAGCAAGCGCGTCAAGGGAAACAGTTTGCGACTTGACCATGCACTTATGCTGTCTAGTGTACTATAATAGTCTACGAGTATACTATTGTTAATAAAATAGGAAAAGTATACCAATACAATACAATTTATTTCATTGTTCAAGAAACAAAACACTACCTACTGAATAGTTAGATTGGATTAAGGTTGTCTGGAAGAGATCGCTCTTTAGCGATAAGACCGCCTGTTGTCTACCATTGTTTATGTTGAATTTACCTCTATTTTATTTTTACTATGTCTGGTGATCAATAAAGAATATATGTATTGTATTGTATTGTATTACCTACCGCAAAGCCGGAATTACATTACGAAATTAGTATTTGCATGTTGCATGACACTAATTTTACCAAAAAATCGCACAGGGCACGAAATTGATTTGCATTCATGAAATTAATGCATGCATTACGAATATATTAAATTACACGTGAAACTCTTGGTAAACAAACTGCTTTACAGTTTGGCGGAAGTTGTATTGTAAAAAAGGACTGTTTTTTCGTGAATAAATGCTTTATTTTTTTTATTTTAAAACTAATGTCACGAGATTCATTTCACGCCACTAATTTCGTAAGGTAATTCCGGCTTAAGGTAGAGAACAGGCGGTCTCATCGCTAAAGAGCGGTTGCTTCCTGACAACATTTGGGTAGCGGAGATAATGCAACATATTCCAATTTGAGTAGGTGGCAAACCGATATAATAATAATAATAATACGTATGTTAGGGGGAAACAGAAAAAATCCAAAGATTAATTCGTCCGAGACCGTCATTATTCCGAAATTTCCAAATTCCGAACGCCATTTGGCGCTAACCAAAAGTTTGGATGCTTTTGGTTAGGTTAGTATTGTATCCTGGAAAATCGAATACAGAGAGAGAAGGCCTGTGCCCAGCAGTGGGACGTATATAGGCTGATTTATTATTATTATTAATACTTCAGCGGAACATGGTTTTCGGAATCATGAAATTCGGTAAAAATATGCTTTTGGTCAAATGGCTGTTTGGAATTATTTAGTATCTTTCTGTAGCTTTGTATTATACATAAGTATATAATATTTTCTACATCAATATTATGAAAAACAATAGGAAAAGTACGTGAGATAGGTAAAGCGTTAACGTAAAATGGGGTGAGTAGGAATCGCGAGGAGAGATGGGTTATGAATGGGGAGAGAAGGGATGAAAGCGGGGTGAGATGGGATTTTAAGGCTACTGCTACCTAAAGAGTTTATCTTATTTAAAATGGAGCTATAGTAATATTCATTAAAAAAATGGATCCAACAATCTTCCAAAATCACCTTTGTATGAAAACCCATCTCACCCCAACTACGAGGGACTACGGGGTGAGGTGGGATTTCGTTTTTATCGTCACAGTTATGAAATAGAACTACCCAAAATAAAATAAAAACTTAAATACAAACGTCTGGAACACTAATTATATATACCATTCAGTTTGCATATGTACAAATAAAATGTTATCGAGGTTTGAATGTCAGTTTTGTCCCTAATCACCCCATTTTACGGTACATGTTGTTAATCGCAAAACAAAGTTCTAAGGCTAACCACAAAACTCCCAGGTACCAACTTATATTATAAGTTGGTACCTAGATGCTCGTACGTATAACTATCGGAAAGTCATTTCCCTAAATAGCACCCCGTGTTGCGAAACGTAATATAAAGTAGAAGCGAACCACGGAATTAATAGAAACTTCGCTCTAAAGACAACTGCGAACCAATCGTGGTGTGAAGCGGTTGCAACACAAATATTGCAGTACTAGTAGTTAGTCAGGTATCTTTGAGTTCTAGATGGGCCAATTTGAAACGTATATTTTGCAATCCACTTTACACAATGTTTCGTGTACACATACATGTGCAAGGTATGCCCTATAGTTCTGTTTGTTATGCCTTGATAAGTACTATTAAAAAAATGTTGTTTCTGCATAATTATAACAGTTTTTCACTTTTACTCTGAGTGTTTCCACTTTGAAACATTTAATTCGTGACATTGAAACATTTCAATAATCTAGAATAATATGATAGTTAACGAGCGAGTCATGAGAAATTAACCCTTTGATTTACTGGAGTGGATTATATAGGCCCTCTTCATAAGTGCTACGCTTTCCTAACGTCAAATAGGTTTCTTAAGGCAATGGCAGTTCTTACCCTTTTCTACATAGCTTCTTAACGTAGTAGACGTGAGCTTGAAGGCAATTGCGTAAGTGAGACGAAGTGTAGTGATTCGCAAAAGCGTCTGCCTCAAGTCAGAACACGGGTACAAATAGAATGGATCGTGATTTAAAATGTATTAGGTACGTGAGCAATTTACATACGGTATTCGACGACGTATTAAACGAAGCTACTTTGGTATTTGTTGCATCGCTCTTCTACCACCTTGACTAAGTGGGTTATACTCGTACACATTTAGGTTCGCGTCTCTTCTGTGCATATTGCCAAAGTTAAGGACTATAGCCAAATTTTTGGTTGGATTCTAAATTCGCGTAAACGGTAACACCTCTTATATAATGTAATGCAATCCTCTTTATGTGCACGGAAGCCCTCAACTATAGACCACCGCTGGTCGTATTCTGAAAGGTGAGTGAGATTGCTCAGACTAGATCACAAGAATATGCTCTCTGTTCGTTCCTGAAAAGTACCGCCGTGGTCGCAGCCACCGCCTCCTGGCGGAAAAGGCTGCTCGCACGGCAGCGCACGAGCACCCACCAGTTGTCAACGCGCAGGCGCTACTTAACGAAGTAATTCTGTATGCACCGGATTGTGATTTGTTTGCCTACAAGTGGAGTAAACTTCTCCCTATTTTTAAATTCTGAGTGATTCATTTTTAAATATTATTTGTTACTAAAACTTGTTTCTTATTTTGTATAGGAGCGGGGCTAAGGGCGTAGCGAGGAGAAGAAGCAGATGTCCCATTGCTCATGCAGCATGGCCCTTGAGGGGCTAGAATCGCAAGCCTGTCTTTAAAATATAATACAAATTTTGAAAAAGTGACTACATTTACGACCAATCTCTACGACAATTTAGCAAACCTGTCCGCAATATTTCATGAGAATCGGTTAAGAAATACCTGTAGAGGAAAACAGCCGGACAAACACCGGGCACCGGACAGACAAACGATTTTTGGCCCAAGCTAAAGCATAGAACTTCGTTCGTTTCGCTCGCTAGTTAGATTACCTTTTCGCGGAAATCTCCCGCACCCCGCGGGAAATGAATATTATGCGGCTGGCTACTTATAAAAAGAAACGCTCGTAACTTCTATTCTTCTCTATAATAGTTCAAGTGTTATAACCAATACGAATAAATCAATCATGTATGCCATTAGATCAGGTTGGAACAAATTGAAGGTTACATCAGAATTATACGCTTCGGCAATAGGCGCGAAATTACCTTGCGTACGCTTCAAGATCAGCGGGTCGATCACGTAACGCCTTATACGCGCGTCAGGTAGATCCATCTATCAATTTTGTATGGAAAAATTACAGTTGAGTTGTCCTCTCGAGCGTTAAAACGTTACGTGATCACCCCTCAAAACTTTTTGCATTCCGATTTGATATTAATGTGTCGCACGTGATTATTTTGGCACTTGTGACACATTTGCTTGAGTTTATTTTTTAACACAACAGGAGTCACTTTGACGAGCGAGCAACATTAAATAATCGTCAAAAATATCTGTACAGGACTCTATTATCACTGATATAAAGGCGTGTAGAGAACATTATGTCCTTATTTTCGTACGGGTATATGTCGCTAACTGCATGTTTGTATATAGGGAGTGATATCTAGAACTACTTATCTGAATAAACATATTCTTTCATCTATATATACTCGTAGAATATAATTTCTAGATGGACTAGCTCGCGTGGATATTCCTGCATATCACAGAGAACCGAAGTAAATCCCCGGGATAAAATATAGCCTATGTCCGTTTGTAAATATTTCCATTATATATACAAGTGAAAGAAATTTTCAAATCGTGTAAAGAGCTTCGGAAATTAACCCCTACATAAGTATAACCTTACATTTCACCAAATTTACCTCCTTATTATAACGTTCTTTCGCATTTCAATGTTCCCAAATGCTGCGTTATGTCCTTCACTCGTTCGGTGAAGCCTATAATTGCCCAATATATGATGAGATCGGAAGTCATAACTCGCGTAACTCAACTGTTTGAGACCACGGCGTTCTTTTTGATAAGTCTCTTACATTTCGTGACCATGTTTTATACTAAACGGGACTTAATCGCGTATATTAGCTTACTCATTTACCTCACTTAGGTCTCCTGACGTTTCGGATGTGTCGCAACATCCATGTTTACGGGACAACTGGCTTGAGCGGGTATCAATATCTTCTAACTTCTTGCCGCGCGGGTTTTCCGAAGTACCCGCATTTGGTCTTTATTAACCACTTGTACACTAGGGTTGTCACCCGGCTGACACACAACACTAATAATGTCCGGTGATATAAAGAACGATGTTTTTTGACTTATGATAGGATTCCACGAAGATGAAATCTTAAAACCGTCATCCCGGTTGATATTACGATGTTTTCTGATTTCAACGGCTTCACGCATTTTTCTACTATAGAAATGACGTTCCGTAGACAGGACTTTCGGTTTATGGAGCTCAATCCAGTGGTTTGGTCGTGAATCCCACAAATGCTCGGCTATGGAAGACTTGTTCACCTGCCGATTTTTGACAGCTGCAATATGTTCCTTGACCCTTTCCGCGATGGTTCGCTTGGTCTCACCAATGTAGGAATCACCTGGAGTTTATAAGATTGACTGCAGTTGTGGAGCTGTAGTCAATCATATAAACTCCAGGTGATTGTAAGGGGATAACATCCTTCGGTGATCTTAGATATCCCACGACCTTGGAAAATAAATAAGTTAATTATACTTACGCGATTAAGTCCCGTTTAGTATAAAACATGTGTGAGAATCGTGAAAGTTAAAATCAATATATTTCATGACCATATCAAGCGACAACAGGGTACAAATATATTTACAATAGTAAAGGCCAGCAACGATGAAATTCAATCTTGTCGGCAGGATATGGTTGATCGTTTGGATTTGACTCTTAGGGCAGTCTCCGACTGGGGCGATGCTAATCTAGTCAAGTTCAACGCAACCAAGACGCAGGCGTGTTTGTTCTCTACTAAACGGAGTCCGTTTAACTTGACTCCAACTTTCCGAGGTGTATCCGTACCAATTTCAGACCATCTGCAGCTCCTTGGCATGGACATCAAGTCCAATATGAACTTTGGGCTCTACATTGAATCCTTGGCGCAAACTGCGGCAAAAAAGCTTGGCATCCTCTCTAAGGTGAGGCGGTACTTCACACCCAGGCAGCTTCTTCAGCTTTACCAAGCACAGGTCCGGTCATGTATGGAGTACTGTTGCCACCTCTGGGATGGATCTGCTAAATATCAGCGAGCCGCCTTGGATTCGATTGATGGGCGTGCCAGGAAGCTCATTGGTGACCTAAATTTAACCGAGGCTAAAATGCAAAGACTGGAACACCGTAGAAAGGTTGCCTGCTTATCGGTGTTGGACAGGATACATTTCGGAGAGTGTGCGCTAGGATTACACGAATTAATCCCGCCCTCACCATTTCGCCATCTTGGGACTAGGCGCGGTCGCGGGTTCCACCCTTATGTTGTTGACTTACCACTGATTCGCACGAAGCGCTTTGCTTCCAGTTTTCTCGCGAGGACAGCCAAAGAGTGGAACTCGCTTCCGGCAAACCTTTTCCCAGTTACATATAACTTGGATCTTTTCAAGACGAGAGTGAATAGGCACTATCTAGGTATGCATGTAACACCCTCGACCTCATCATCACTTACCATCAGGCGAGATAGGGGTCAAATGCGTACCTATACTCAATTAAAAAAAAAAAAAAAAATAGTAATAAGGTATTGTGTTGTTAACAAAGTTATTTAATATCGGAATGCGCTTATAGAAATACAATACTTGAACTAAACTTTACAACTGTCTACATAGTAAGAAAAAATGGGCATGGTAGGTTTGTTAACATTTTGATCAAAATATAACAATTTAACTTAATAACTAACTCAAGACTTTCAGAGATAATATTTACCAATCTGAGTTTTGATGGTCTAAATAAAAAATATCTCTCTTTTAATCCCACAGACAAACATGTAACAATCAGGTGTTTGTGTATAAATACCTAATTATTTGTTTTCAACTTATTTGTTGAAGGGAGTTGAGTTGACCTGTAGGGTAATTGCGTAACTATTCGAAAGAACTTAAAAGCATACTTTTTTCTCATTTCCGGTGTCCTGCCGCGCGATCGAATAGTTACGCGAATACCCTTCAGAGGGGAAATTACGTAACTTTGCAAACAAGAGTTATAACAAAATCAACAATGATTTTCGCAAAAAAAGACATTTTCACATCACCTACTCGGATAAGGGCTTTTTCTTCCCTGCTAGGAGGGATCAAAGTGGCACTTTTCTGTTCCAGGACATATTGTTGCCAGAATAAAAAACAATATCCCAATGAATACATGAAATTAGTATACACATAATCGATTACTTATTTTTTATAATCGATTAATTGCATATATTTTTTGTCTTATTAAATATTATGAAACGTATTAAAATACCACAATATTGGAATGCAGCAGCATGTTTTTACATATGAGGCTATAAATAAATAAACTTATAGTAAGTGTAAATACATGTGTTTTATTACTGACATATTTCATTATCCTCATAAGTGATGTGAAAAGCAGTATGAGTCACACGGAAGCAAAATTATTTCCATCTTGGGCGTGAACACTTGAATGCCTCACTACGCTCAGGATTCCACGTTAGAATCCCTTACTACGTTTGGGATTCTATTCTGGAATCCTTCGCTTCATTCGGGATTCAATCTACGCCCTCGCCGTAAATATGGCATTTTGCTCCCTTGTGACACAATCGACTATTAAGATTAGATCTTAGTTCTATTTAATGTACAGTCAGGGGTATTAATATACGTACATAAATAAGGACATAAATATCTGAACAGGACTTTATTGTCAATGTGATACAGGCGTGACCAGATATTTATGAAATTTATGATAAATCATAATTAGTGTTTTAATATTATACTGTATGTCTGTTAGTCTGTAAGGTATTTGTAACTATGGGCCTTAGTTGCCTGAAATAAATGTTTTTATTATTGTTATTATGTCCTTATTTTATGGTACGTAAATATTACCCCTACCAAGGTACAAAGCGTTAGGTCCGCAATCGATCAGCTGTTCACACATCTTTAGGATTTAAAAACAGAGATTGACAACAGTTCCTTAGTCCCACGGCCACCAGCTCTGATACTGCACCGTGTATATCTCCAAACCCACTGGACACCTGGGAAAGTCCTCGTACGAGCACCGGGAGCCAGCTGGTGAGTAGCCGACCTGGGGCCAGGTGATGTTGGGCCGATGCCCTACAGTGTTGCAGACTGTGAGCCTCATGCCCTTTAGGTAGTACGGCCAGGTCACAAACTGTGGAAATAATGAAGTTTTTAACAATATTCGATCAGCTTTTAGGTGGTAAATAGTAAGGCACGTGAAAATTTTAATAGTCTAGCTATTAATGATACGCAGACAAACGGACGGACAGCGGAGGCTTAATAATATAGGGTTCCGTTTGGTATTAATTGGGAACTCGGCTCAAAAAAAATCGAGTTGTATTCCGTGACCCTGGTCCGTAAATATTTAAACACCAAGTTTCTGATTCTAAGCGATTTATTCTCGAGACATTAATAATATACATGTAATTCAAAACGGCCGCCATAAAATTGAAGATGGCCGACGGAGGAATTGGAATCCTATCAGAAACTTAAAGCTAACAAGTGAAATTAAAAGATTTTTTCAAAAAACCAATTGCTTTTTTTAAATTTTATAACCTATGTCACTCCCATGATTAAGAGGAATCCAACGACACCTCATATGACGAAATCCGTCAAACGGTTTAGGCTGCAGGGCGTGCCAAAGAATAAGGTCACATACATACATACATACATACGCTCGAAAAACATAACCCTCCTCTCCTTCGGGCAGTCAGGTGAAAAAAATGGTGCTATTGTTCAGCGTGTCCACATTTACGACAATTTGTTCTAGCAATCTGCCCCACTAGTAGTCATATTTTGGGCCTGACATTCGCGTGGATGTGATTTCTTCAGAAGCTAGTTCTTTCTATAAATACTAACAATCGGCACTATAATATTAGACGTCATCAGACTTTAAACCACATCAATAATATTGCAATTGTTCCCGGCTAACGCTTTGTAGGGAACTACCCACGCTAAGCCTGCCGGTACGTGTTCGCCGCTCGACAAACTTTCTGCAAAAAAGATCATCGGTTCTAGAGTAGCGACCACGTACAAAGTGGATTGATGCTCGCTGGATGCAGGTGGCGCAGGACGGGCTATTGTGGGGCTCTTTCGGCGAGGCCTATGTCTGGCAGTGGACGTCTTTTGGCGAGGCCTATGTCTGGCAGCGGACGTCTATCGGCGAGGCCTATGTCTGGCAGTGGACGTCTTTTGGCGAGGCCTATGTCTGGCAGCGGACGTCTTTCGGCGAGGCCTATGTCTGGCAGTGGACGTCTTTCCTTTTTATAGCCAGCTGACCTATTTATGTTTTCAAGATATAAGGTTAGTTCCAAATTGATAATCAGAAGGATCTTTATTACGTGTTTGGGAGGCTCTATATGCTATGTTGCTAAACCAACCATAATAGAACGAACGAGCGAAGCGAACGAAGTTCTATTATACAGTTTGGGCCGAAAATCGTTTGTCAGATGTCCAGTCCAGTGTCCCGCTGTTCTCCTCTAAAGGTCGCGTTGCTCAACCGATCCTCGTGAAATTTTGGGAGCAGGTTCAATAACACAAAGAAAAAAAAAAAAGATTTGTTTTGGATTTGTAGCTCGCTAGTTTCTAGTAGCTCATAGAGTCACTAGTCATTAATGCAGATTAGTTTAATGGCAACTTACATGATCTACTACTATATCCATGTCTGGATTATCTACATGTTGTTTTGGTAACTCAACCTTTCTCGTCTTCCAGTCTTCCCAGGTCTGTCCTGAAAACAGATTAGGTCAATTAACTTTAGATACATTAGTGATATGCTTTTAACTTTATGTTTAACGACTGATAGCCAAGTGCGTGTCGAGCCACGTGCAGTGTAGGGTCCCGAAGTTGCCTGTTTATTTTTGTTACATCGATACGCGCGCGCCAACATTGCAGTTGCGATGAACGAATTTGTACATTATATACTGTATTTACCTACTACTGAATTGTTTTTTTTTTCATACTTATGCCCAGTAGTGACAGTGACAGTAGTGGCAGAAGGCCGAAGAATAAAATTTAGGGCTCTAAGCCCAACATCGCACAAACGCATAATGAACTGAAGAGTGGTTTTTAAAGAACCATCTTATAATTGAACAAGCTAGCTAACGCTGTCCCACACCATACTTACCGTTTACCGAAAAAATAAACCACTTAATTGTAGGGGAGGACCCTAAAAAAATATGTACAAAAATAATATTCTACCTTTTTGTCGGCGTGATTGATATAAATCAATCACGCGGCGCACGGTGTATAAACAACCGTACTGAATTACAACTTTCTAGTAGTAAGGGCATGTCAAAACTTAGGCAACTCTATGACATCTAGGGACGAACCAGGGAAAAACAATTATGGCAAGTGACACACATGAGTGACATCACAGGAACTGTAGATCCGTTTAGGCGCAAAAGTTTAAAATGTCAGTTTGTAACAGGATTTTTTGACTAAAAATCATAGTATTTTTGTTTATACTTTCGTGGTCTAATCTACGTGCGATTCTTTCAAATGAAAGCACGATTGAAAATATTGCATCTTCCTTATTGTGCATTCTGAGCACATTATTATTTTAATAGGTATTAATTATACAATACAAAATGATGTCAGAATATAACAATTCAAAATAAAAATAAAAATAATATAATAGGAATTTATTTCAAAATAAACAATTATACAATTAAAAAAATATACAAATACACTTGAAATTTTACGGCAATGTTAATGAAATAAAGGGCTAAAAAGAGGTCACGACCAACACAGAGACGACATCAAAAACTGGGCAGAACTAGAATGGGGTTCGGCTACTACTGAGCCAATAATGCGAGCCGCATCCCTACGAGTAGATCAACCAGTACGTCTAGCACAACTTGCTGCTAAGTCGCTTCGCGCGCGACCGAGCATCTCCTGTCTCACTCGCACCGAGCAAAATAGAAAGAGGAGGGTAGACCTTTCTCGACTGGCGTCGCAGCGCGGCGTCAGTTGTGCTAGGCTGCCTGGGCTAATAAGCGACTTACTAATGAAAGTGTGTGGGAGCCAACGAGGAAGGCGTTTTTTGACGTTCGCATTGTAAATGCCGACGCTGCTTCGTATGGCTTACTCACATGGCCCACAATCGCCCAAATACACGCTCGTGAAAAACACCGCAAATACGACTTGGCTGCAGAAGATCTTAGAGCCTCATTTACTCCGCTTGGGGTCTCCTGTGATGGCATTGTCGGAATGGAATATGAATCCTTTATAAAGAAAACATCTCTAAAGCTATGTGAACAATGGTCCAAACCATACTCACAAATAATAAGCTGGATCAAAGTCAAAATACAAGTATCAATCATCAGAGCGGTCTATATGAGAATTGGAGGAACGAGAAGAAGAATAGAAAGATTTGGATGCGAAGACGGCTGTGGATTACCCAACATACAACATTAAATTTCTCCTGTTTTTCTGATATCATTTTATATGATGTATTATTTAACGTAATATAGGTTACTGACTGAATTAAGGGCTACAATTACATGTCAATCAAAAAGATAAAATAAAATGTCCAAAAAATTTAATAAGTGAGTAAGGCCATGAAATAATATCGTTGATGTATGTGTATCCATGCGTGTGTAGTGTATTATGCAATGTATGTGAGTCTAACTTTGTAACTCTCACCTCTCGTTATATTTTCACAAAAGAAATCATTTATAGGAACAACTGGGATATCCTTAGCAGAACGAAGAAGTATTCCGGCGGAGCAATTGCAATCGTCACCTGCAATCAGCATCACCGGCAACACAAACACGACCAGGGAACGGACACTACGGACATCCTTGAGGCAGAACATGGCAGCGGCCAGTGTCACTGGTTTGGTAGCCGTCAGTGTCACTGGTTTGGTAGCGAAGTCACTGTCACTGGTTTAACAGCAGTTACAACGGTGCACTGGACAGCAGTTATGGTGGCGACTACGTTAGGAATGAGACGGATTTATAAGCGTAAGCCGTTCATGGTCACCGAATCGAATTTCTATTTGTGTTATTTCAAAAGTACTTTATGTAGGTACAAGTTTTGTAATGAAATTGTTGAATTGGTTTGAGGTGTGACTGTTTTTTTAGTTGTTGGAATGTATTTATGTGATTGGAATGTGGTTGGTCTCTCTATGATAACTCGCACAAGGCAGGGGCTTTTGACCCAGCTCCTCAAACAAACCACTCGACTGACCAAGTCTACTAAACCATATCTCATGTGGGGCCAAAAGTATTTAACAAACTATCCGTGAATGTAAAATGCGCTGGTAGTATCTTTTCTTAAGAATATTTCAATCGTGGCTTCTCACCCACTCTCTTTATGACATTAAACATTTTTATGAGTTACCACATAAATAATGCATGTGCATATACATGTTTACATAAATTTTATTAAATTTAAGAATGTAACATTTATAATATTATTAATAAATGACTTATGACTTATTGCCTAGTGCTTAAAGGGAACGAGTTACTGCTAGTTGGACAATATATATATATATATGAAAAGATGATTTAAATTAGAGGTGCGGCACTTACACACGTGGCTTGTCAGGCAGATACAAGAGCGGCAGCCTCTACCGCATAATTGGCAAATAAATGTCCTGCCCGGAGATGACAGTGGAAGAACAGCGCGTTGGTGTCTTAATCGCGTCTAAAGGATAGATCGAACCAAGCTTTATCGTGTTCCACCACCTCCGTAGTCCCCCTCCAATGGTCTCGATTTTGAGAATGTTCTTCCCAAGTTGTGGGGTCGATCCACGAAACTATTATTTCGCAAAGAATAAAACTTAGGCGAAATAAATCATTACGGAATAAGATACTCGCATATACCAGAAGTCAACTAACCCCCATCTTCCCTAGAATATTATCACCTGTAGGCATTCTGTTCTGAGACTTTTTAATATTAAATGATAATATAAGGTTACTAGTATGACAGGTGTCAACGCTCTCAAGCAATTTGAAAAGCACTATATTTTCACTCAAAGAATTGCCGAAGCCTCCCGAGGGATATCAAAGTCTGCCAAAGCTAAGGGCAACCGACACAGCATCCTCAAGCATTAGTTTTGTTGCATCAACTATTATCACACAAATTACAACCTTATTAACACTACCTTAAGGTCTATAGCATTATCGAGTCACCGAAACCAAACCTAAGACGATATTTCGTTCCCTTCGTATCCAGCTTATTATAAACTAAAACGACGTTGCTTGCAAAAGAGCTTTCGCCAAAAAGCTACTTAGCCCGCTAATAGGTTCCCGTTAAGTTTTGACAAGTTCCTTTGCGGAGCTTCCGTTGTCATTTCGAAGGCTTTGTGGAGCAAGTTTGAGTTTAGTGGATCACGCTGTTATTATAGGATGTTCTAGAAATGTTACATTTGAAGCTTATTCGTATTTTTCACACGTTTGCTCAAATGTGTGTGAAAACTAAGGCTGCATTTCTACTAGAATATTTGCTAAGGCGTGATGTTGAAGATGTGTGAGCATGTATTGTGTGCATTGCATGTGTTGCAATAGTAGTACTGTTGGCTGGAGAACTCCCGAGTCTGACTTTATTTAAAAAAAAAATTATTGTTGTATTATCAAAAACGGAATCAACAGTAAAATCAATACTAATATTTATTATAAATGCGAAAGTGTCTGTCCGCCTATCTATCTGTCTGTCTGACTGTCTGTTTACGCTTAAACAGCTGCACCTATTGAGATGAAATTTGGTATAGGAAGTCCTGGGGAAGGACAGGATAGTTTTTATCCCGGAAATCATCACTTAAGTGAAATGGGGGGTGAAAGTCTATATGGAGCTACGATATTAACGAGATCCTCGTGGACGGAGTCGCAGGCAGAAGCTATGTAATTATCGAACCTGCTCTCAAAAGTTCACGAGAGTCGGTTCAGGAATGCGACCTGTAGAAGAGGGACAGCGGGTCACCCGGAAGCTGGAACGGAAAACATGGACTGGTGCTATAATAGGACGAACCCAATACAGCGGTCGAATTGCGTGGTTGGAGAGTAGCCAGGGGAAAATCTAGGGGAAAACTCCGGCACGACCACGCGGGGGCAGTTCAAATCTCTTCATTCGCTCGTTCAATAAATGGTAGCGTTGATGTTTATATCTTTGTATTTGTGCTATTTTGAACCGATTAAAAAAAAAAGGAGGATGTTCTCAATTCGGTTGTGTAACTATTTTTATTTCATGTCTGTTAACTCAGAACTCCGTCAGTTATGAGCCGATTCGTACAATATTTTTTTTGTCTGTAAGTATATGCTTCCAGATTAGTCCCATGTTTTTCCAAAAATCCAGTTGTATGGTGGGATCCATGAGGGATTGAGGGAACTTCTCAATTATATTAGGCACGCGTGTAGTGATTTCGGTATTTTCAATTATAACTAGAGTATTTATACCCGGGAAGCATAAAATTGGTGAAGTGGAATTGATGATGAAGACCACAGATAACTTATGGAACTCCTCAGTTATGTACTTAAAACTATAAAAGTACTCCACAGAGTCCGTTAAAATAGTAACTAATGAAGTGCCAAATGTGATCCTTGAGGAATCGACGGAGGTCCTCAAATATTATCGGCCCACTTACAGCGATTTGGTTTTTTGATCTAATAATCTGACGCATTTCTCTCGGAAATCAGTTCATGTGGTAAATTGAAAAAGAAATGTGGAAATGTTCACGTGGCTTGGCGGAGTACTAAATTGAAGTCGGCTAAAACTTTGTTTTAAAGTAAATTATCATCTTTGGACTTCGAATCAATCGACTATGTGCCTTTTTATCGCCGCTAGCTTAATTGGCTCTTAATTTATCTTCGCAGATGTTTGGGCTACCTCTGTACCTTATTTTAATTCTTGTTTGAGCCTTCCTCCAGTGGGCAGGACAAATGCAGTATCGCTCTGATTCCGAGTGTTAAGGCCGACTGCAAGTTATCGTGCCAATAAAACCTTAAAGTTAATCATATGCCAAGCTTTGTGTGGACGGCCCTTAGCTGTCAGTTTGACATGAACAAAGTAGTTATAGTCTGTGGCACTTGACTTGTCATTATAAATATGCGCGCTTTGTGTGCCCGAGCTGCACGCTTAGCACAAGACGGCGCGCGAGCTCTCTCGCGCGTCAAAATGCGATACAAGGAGCGACATAGCGAAACCGTAGCACGAGACGCTTCTTGTCTCGCGGTCATATGTCAAAGCGATTTTTTTTTGTCGCTGACAGTTGGACGCGAGACACTCTCGAAACTCGCAGCACAAGTGCACTTTAGAGCGACAAAATATATCGCTTTATTCGCGTCTCAACGTCAAAACGCGAGACATTGTCTTCGAGATGTGGAGCCCGCGACAGCGATAATAACTTGATAATTTGACTCACAAGGAACAAGAGCAAACATTTTTTTTATTAATTTTAAGTTAATTAGGGACACATACGTAAATGTAATGATATTTAGTGTCCTTTTTACTACCTATACCTAATTTGATTAAATTTGAAAACCATTCATTTAATAACTGCTTGTAAAATATTCAAAGAAAATATTGTGACTGTCTAGAGCTGCCATAAGCCAGATTCAGAATTCTAATAATGCTTTGGGGGCATGACACCGTTTGGGGACCCCACTGTGGTCAGATTTCAGCACAATTTTGGTAAAGACTCAATGCTTTCCCTGGATCCGCTACCTACTTAGGTAGGAACCGATAGTCAATAGCTGAAGTAGGTATGTTAAAAGTTTTTCAAAATCAAGTGTAAAAGTGTTAACTTACTTTTGCTGTTGACTAGGTATAGATTAGGCTAGGTATACTTACCTAGGTACTTTTAGGAAGTATAATAAATTGCTTGCTTAGATTAGTTATTTCCCGTCACAAGTCATGCAGTCTAATACCTAAATTAATAATGATTATTAAGGATGATGCACAATATATCGCTAAAGTAATGGAATGATCTACAGTTACTCATTGAATTTTCCGACGCGACAGCCCTCTTTCTAAATGATAAGTAGGACTTACGTGCAAGAACAACGAGGGTTAAAACATGCTGAATTGAGGTGAGGTATTACCTACTTACAAAAGCATCATATGGGTACCTAGGTGCATACAACATAATCTTGGAAGTTGTTTTTCAGTTTTTGGTTTGGAAGGAGGTAGGTATCAACTTTCGACTTTTAGCTTGCAGAAAACCGCAGACTACTTGCCCTGTGGGTGTTGTGTTAGGTGTTCTGTTATTCGCTACACGCTAATGCGGCTCACCCCGCCGTTCACCCGTCACGAAACTAGACCTCTACCTACCCTTATTTACTATGCATCGCGGTGTCAAGATATATTTGTGGGTGAGCTTAAAACAAGTTACAGAATAAGGTGGCAGGGCACCCGAGAACCCGCTATTTTGAGAGTGAGGGTCCTACAATCGTCTCTGGTGGACAACACAGTGAAGTCGATCGCTTGTTTTCCACCGTCGCGGTATTACTTAATCATTTTCTCTCAAAAAATGGTAGCTTTTATTGTTGACTGTACTTTTTTTACAGTCATGAACAGCCAACTACTAGAGAGGGTTCCAATGAGCTCAAATACGACGGGGGACTATCTGGTGTAGTTTAGAAGTTGCTATGGCAACCTTCAGTCTCCACCATCAGCTCAGCTCGGTGTGGCCATAATTTTGCCTTGTCACCGTCACTGAGTATAGCAAATTTCAGCCCTATTGGTTTATAAAAAGTATATTTAGTAACTGCTTGATGACCCCAACATACAAACTAATAAGGCAAATTAAATATAAATTAAAAACAGAATTTATATCACTTTAGTAATAGTGAAGTGTTCATATAAATAAATCCACAATAACAATAACTTAATGACAAGGAATTAATAGACAGCTGTTAGCTAAACTACCTATCCTTACCCCTATACACATTGGTCAGTGTCAGTCAAATAATAACAATAACCTGTTTTCTTATGCTTTATTACTGATCATACACATCATTAACAATACAATAGGTTTTATGTAACGTAACTACTAAAGTATGCCTACCTATACTATACTTAGTGTGAAAACTGAAAGGTTAAAATTTATATGACAAGTCCTTTCTTGATTTGAACCAGACTAAAATTAGGGACCGTTTCAACATGAATTGTCTTTCAGCTTTATAATACTTAGTACTATGATGACATTGATGACTATGAGTTTGATACTTACCTATATTTTTATTTTTGAATTATGAAAATATCACTACATTTCCATTGGGAATTTTATGAATATTAGTTTAGTAGCTAGAGGAATACTTGATGTTGACCTACAATTATTACAAAGGCGTTTACATTATGTTTTAATACAACTATGCCATACAAGAAAATTGAATTAAGTTAACAAGATAATAGATGTGTAGGTACTAGGGGACATAATAATAATAAAAATAATAAATCAGCCTATATACGTCCCACTGCTGGGCACAGGCCTCGTCTCATGGATGGGAGTGTACGGGCAGGTAGGTAGTGTTAGAGACACAAATGCAAATGCTTACACAAATTGAATAAGTCCCATAGTAAGCTTACCTATTAAGGTTTTTGTATTATGAGTAACTAGACAATGATATATATGAGTTGTTACTTATGTCAGTGTTAAAGAAAAATATATTTCATTAAAAACATGATAGAATATATACGAATATAAGTTTAAAACCAGATTTCAAACTAAAATTAACTTAAAAATAACCTACCAAAGACTAAAAATATCCTTCTAAATTGGGCAAGTCTTTGTGCGAGAACGCTGGCATTGATGTAATCATATATGATATGCTATCAATATAATTGCCCTTACCGGCATTTTACAGCCATTGTTTCATTATCCAATAGTGATACATAAGAGGAAGATAAAGGTTTTTTTGTATAATAGTCAACACTGATCGTCTTTAAAATACATTAGTGAATAGCCTCATAAGATATAGTTTTTGGTGTCCATAATGTCTGCTTCCACCGTGGCACTATATTCTTGACTTTTGAGTCTTTTGACTCCACAACCAGTCCCTGGAATGAATTGAGTATTGTTAGATATATTGTTAAATACAATGAACAAACTGCTGTCCAAATATAATAACTGTTTGAGGAAAATTAGTTGTAGAAGGTTGACATAGTTTTTGAAGGATACTTACTCGCTGATTATGCATTGCTTATGATTCCAAACATACTTACGACAATATTTTATATTAAAGTGATTGATGAACTTTTTCTTCCTACCATCTAGGAACTCGTTACCTTCTACCTTGTTTCCATGTCTGTTCCATGTGTGTTCGTATTCGGCGAAAATCCAGCAGCTCTTCATGGAGAATATTATTATTCTAACGGACCATATTCTGTTCTCTAAGTTCCTCGATTTAGACTGATCGAAATCATCGAAATGAAGCAAAGTATTATCGTTTTTGGGCTGTCTGCATTTATTTCGATTCCGATTCCGTTTACAGCAACGCATTAAATAACTCTTCTGTTTTAAAAGTTATTGTTAGAAAGCACGAGAATCTCACGGCAGTGAGTAATGTGAGTATTATATTCTTTGCTCACGGCAAGCGAGTTCTCTGTTTAAAATACTAGATATATTATATTTTATTTTGACACTTCAATTTCTTTCACATTGACAAATTCTTTCCCGCGGGATATTTTTAAACGTCATGTACTCTGTCTCTTTCATTTTGAAGCTTTAGAGAAAGAGACAAAGTTATCGTGATTAGGGACGTTGCTAGTATAAGGCTTGCCATTCACTCTTTACTCCATGTTTTACCATCGATTCAGTGTTGCCATACAGCAATATGGCATCAGGGACTATTTTTCTGATAAATGGCAACACTCACTGTGTCGACCGCGACAGAGCTCTCTCGCTTGGGCCGGTTTTCTCGATGTGCCAAGTAGTGGTGCTACGAAAATCGAGAAAACTGACAGCGCGACCGAGAAATTTCGCAACCGCGAGCGAGCTGGCTCGCGCCGCGAGAGTATGTCGCGGCCGTCGTGTGCTAGAGGTGCTGGTATGTTTGTTGAAATTATCGAAAAGATACCCAAATTGTCCTCATTTGGGAGTGTTTGATGTTAATTGTACTTGCGAATTGGGAGCCACGGTTGGCCATAATAATGTGAGTTGACACCGGGTCGTTGTGTGTTTTTAACGTTGGTTTGCGGTGATTTTGGGCTTGTGCGGGTCTCCGGAGGACCCCCCCCTAACCCTTGTAGGTTCAACGGTACCGACGGCAGGAACCTGCTCCGAAGTCAGAAGAGAAGAGAGAAACCGACGATGCCATGAGTAGTTAAAGTAAGTCAGTTTTAAGGTTCAAGCTCAACTCAGTCCTCACCTGCGCGGCGCGCGCGTGTACGGGTATGACAATAATGGGGCGTCAGTGACGTGTGGGAGCGAAGCCCGGTGCCTATGACGACCACCTATAATTCAGAGTTCGCCAAGGGCCGAATTCTGAACACCGAGCAATATAATACTACATATTACGCAAATGTAACACTTGGCAGTATTGCGACAAGTACCAAAATCTGGGTGACATCAGTAAGCTCTCGGTAAAGTACAAAATGCCGCGTACCGATTCGGCCTGAAATGCGGAAGTGACTTACTTCTATTAAATATAAAACGCCTCATGTTAATCACATAAGACTCAATCTCGCAAACGCGAGCCTAAAGTATCCTAAAGTATTTACAGGGCCAAGTTAAACAATTACGTTCAGCACGACGCGTCCAAAACGTCGAGTAGTCCGAGACTTAGGCTGTCGGTTACGTCCACTGGGAATGAGGTCTCTGCGTTTATTATAATTCAATTTCCATACGAGCTGGGGAGTTGGATCAAGTCGCGATTCACGTGTAATTCGCGGTGCCCGACGCGTGGGAACACACGGGTTCTAGTTTGGCATAGACTCGCTGTGTCATATTTTTATCCGACTTGAAAAAAGGAGGAGGAGAATTCATCGGAAACTTAAACTTTTTATGTACGAGGTGATCCTCTATTCCTCGATTACGAGTAAGACGCCTGGAGTGAATTGGAAAATTATTTTTTTGTTTGAAAGGATATCCTTCCCAGGCCCCGTAGGCCGTCACGGCTGACACCGTTCGATAGAACGAGACTGACGCTCTATCTTGTCACTTATCGCGTGATAAGGCCGACTATGATACGGAGCTAGGTGGTCCCATGGTTATCAAGTAACGATCTGATGGTGGGATTTAACTATTTATTAATTTTTTAGGACCTTCAACAATAAGCATATCATTACATAATAATGCTCTTCAATGCACAAATTAAAACTAACTACCTTATTAATTACAGAAGGACACAGGGGACCGATTTTTGACTTTCGAGCGCTCGACTCTTTCACTCGAAAACTGACAAAAATTATGAAATGCTATTTTGAAATAGCGATAGAAAATTTAAAAACGAGTGGTATTGACCACTCGTATTAAATTCTATTGGTAGAAAGTAAGTGCCTGCCATTTTGACACTACAAACGTATTTACTTTTATTTGATTTTCGAGCGCTCGAAACTCAAAAATCGGTCCCCAGCATGCATCAAGTAACACTTGAAAATATAAAATAAAAAAACCGGCCAAGGGCGTGTCGGGCCACGCTCAGTGTAGGGTTCCGTAGTTTATGTAATTTTTTTCAAAAACTATTCAACTTATCAAGTTCAAAATCCTTTTTCTAGAAAGTTTTTATAAAGTTCTACTTTTGAGATTTTTTTTATATTTTTAAAACTTATGGTTCAAAAGTTAGAGGAGGGGGGACGCTTTTTTTTTTACTTCTGGAGCGATTATCTCCGAAAATATTAACATTATCAAAAAATGATTTTAGCAAACCCCTATTCATTTTTAAATACCTATCCAACAATATATCACACGTTAGGGTTGAAATGAAAAAAAAAACACTCCACACGTTAGGTATAGGCCAGAGGAGATACCCTAATAAAAAAATACAAATACAAATACAAAATACAAATAGTTTATTTCTCAAAACATACTTAATCTATTACAATAATACTGACCCCCACACTAGGCATTGCCTGTCCCGTGGGGGAGATATGTACTACAGTTGACGAACAACATTTAACGGCTACTGGCACCAGTAAAAAATTACTTAAACTAATAATTTGAAGTAGATATAATGATATAAGCTGTGGGCTTATTTTAAAAACAAATAGATATCTGTAATCTTCATAATAACAAAAACATTAGACTCTAAACAAACAAACAGAATGTTATTTAATTCAAACTAAACCTATTCTAAGAAAAAAGTGTGTGTGTGTGCGTGTGTGTGTGAGAGTGTGTGTGTGTGTATGTATGTATGTCAGTACTGTATCTTTACAAAGTTTTCTGTGTCTACAAAAGATAAATGCATCATGTGCTTTGTCAGCAGCTTCTTTACCTCGATGACGGAGTGTTCTTGAAATTTGTATAGCCTGACTAGGCGGTTGTAAATTCTTGGGTATATAAAAACAGCGAAGCGACGAGCAAATGAAGTTTTAGCAGAGGTGACAGGAATTTTGAATGTACGGCTTTTTAGTAAAGTTTTGTAGTCGGGAGAGTTTAGAACTGTTTTGTGTACATGTGCTGCCACCCTAATTATGTATAGTTTCCGAACGCTGAGCACCTTTGCGTCACGGTACAAATCGTTAGTAGGGTATCTAAATGGTTTCCACAGAGCTACCTTCAGGACCGCTCTTTGCGCTCTTTCTAATTTCAAAAGTGTGGCGGTGACTATTCCTCCCCAGGCAAGAATACAATAGTTTATTATCGATTGCCCAATAAAAATAACTTTTTATTTTACCACTGTCGGCGTGATTGATATACATTATTAGTATCTTCCAAATTTCAGCTTGCTAGTGCTAACGGTTAATGAGATTATCCGCGGACGGACGGACAGACAAAGCGAAACTATAAGGGTTCCTAGTCGACTACGGAACCCTAAAAACTGATTACAATTAGTTTACTACTACTACTACCTACTACATAGAACATATGTATATTATTATTACTTATATTAATATTGACATATTGAATGTCAAGATTCAAAAGGAGACAAAATATAATTTGTGCCAAGTCCGGACACAAATTAAGCCTTGTTAGCAATCGCGGCTTTTATGAATGGGATGGTTGACGAGCTGAGATCAATACAATTTTGATGATTCTTTTATGCCGTAAAAATCCGTGACAGCATCATGTAGAAGAACTCTTCAGATAAGGTGAATACCTGAATTGAAGTTGGTTCAATTGTTGGTTGGTTTATTAATTACGACGAAATCGAGGGGCGTGAGTGGTGCATCCAGGATTTAAATTTTAGAGGGTCTTAGCACCGTTTGGGCTTGACCCCGCTGGTGTTGTTTTTGGTGAGGACTTAGATATGCTGCTTTCGGAGACCTGATAGATCCGTTAGTGAGCACTGTGTCGGAGATTTTAACTTTTGAAATATCACTATTAAATTGCGTTGACGGTTATTGGATCGTCTCTGCCGGTAGCCGGCTGGGTTATATTATATTATATCTTTGTTGTGTGATCGCAACAGAAATGAGGCTATCCGCAGCAGAACCAAGGTAACCGATATAGCCCTCCGAATCGCTAAACTTAAGTGGCAGCGGGCGGAAAGGTTCTCAAGTGGCGCCCACGTACCGGAAGGCGCTGCGTGGGTAGGCCCCCCACAAGGTGGACTGATGACCTGGTAAAGGTCGCGGGAGTCCGCTGGATGCGGGTGGCGCAGGACCGGTCACTTTGGCACTCTTTGAAGGAGCCCTATGTCCAGCAGTGGACACCTTTCGGCTGATATGATGATGATGATGTCTTTGTTTAATTATCATGTATGGGAAACGTGACGCTGACGCCGAAAACCCGTGTGTTTTCTCGCTCGCTTCCGTACAGTCGTCCCGGCAACTTTTTAATTCAAATGTAAACAGAGCAAAAGTTGGCTTTAATTCAATACGTGAATTATTCATATCCATTAGAAAGCGCGTTCATGTTGCGCGACCCTCGTACGGCTACGTACAAAAGTCGAGTTCGTAACATAAAAATGCGAATGTTTAGGATCCCATCACACTTTTACATGATGCGCGTTCACCACGGGTTCGACGAAAGAAAGAAAAAAAAAGAAAAAAATGTTTATTTGCAAGAATACGTAAGTACATTGTGTTACATATTCTAAATATAGTTCCAGTATTCAGCCTAAGCTGCATGCAAATGTTGAAGAAAACAACTAATAGGGGTGTAGACTCGAAAATTAGTATTACTCCAAAAGAAAGAAGGCAAAATAATATGCCTAGTGACGAAAATCCCATTCGGATATCTCAAAGAATTACGAAGCTACAACCGTTTTAATATTGCTTGTTAGAGAGAGAAAACGCAAACGGTGTGTGACGTCACATTACAGGATGCTGCCGGCAGGCCGCGTCGACGGCGGCTCCGACCACGATGGGCGCGGCACGTCGTCGTCTTCTGTGACGTCACATTCTTCCAGCATTATTGTTTCATATGAAGTTGCGTTTTGCGAAAAAGGGACAGAACATACCCCTTCTTAAAACTTTGGACACTTATAACTTCGTGATTATTTAACCTTTTGCGTTGATTTTTTCTCCATTTGACTATATTTTTTATCCTTTTTCGAGAAAATATGATATTATTGATTATTTCATTTAGTGTCTACGCCCCTATTATAATTACATAAGTACATTTTGTGTTTACCTACATAATGCTTATTTTTCATAGTCTTGTTTCCATGTTTATTTCTTTACAGAGTAAAAACAATGTTCTTGAAGCCATTTTGATAGTTTTCTTTTAAGGCGCCGTAGGTTCAGCGAAGTTAAGCGAACAGAGTTTTTGAAACGATATAATGCGTCTGTTTATAATAATATGGTTTCAAAAAAATAAGAATAGTAACCTTGAGGCTTTTCTGCATGGAAATCAGTGCTTCGAAACATGATTAAGCAAATTTCGCCCGATAGAAAAAAAACACGAACATAGGTCTAAAACACACAATAATACACTTAAAATATTCGTAACAAATTATGCACAAAAGCTATAAATATTAAAATTGCTTCTAAAAATCGGCAATATCATGTTTGAGGGAAATCAGTGTTTACATTTTTATTTATTTAAACGGTCAAAAAATTAAAATCAAAAAACATGATATCCGCGCTTCCGAGCACGCACTTCCATCTCGCTTACGCTTATGCTCAGTGAGAGGGAGAGAAGACCATGAACCTACGGCGCCTTAAATTCTAGACCATGCAACAACAATCATCAATTCGATTTACAAATACAAATATACAAATAGATATGTTGCAGGCGTTCCGTCTATAAATATCCGCACGGCATCCTTGCCGAAGCCTTAGTCGATTGATACTCGTATAGAAGATACCCGTACTGTGCTCTATGTTATTTTTTAAACACATCTGAACGTAATTCTAAATATTCGCTATGAGTCCCTACAAATAAGCAAAGATCCAAGTTATATGTAACTGGGAAAAGGTTTGCCGAAACAGAGTTCCACTCTTTGACAGCTACGTGGCATGCAGCCAAAGTATTGCGTTCATTCGCGGAGCTTAGGTGAAGGTGCGTAGTTTAAAACGCATTTCAACATGTGAACCCCGGGGGCTTAGACAAGGTTACAAATGTTACAATCGACAAGCGCTAACGCCAATAGGAACTAATAAAATGTATGGGAATGTTTAGTTTAGTTTAGTTTAGTTTCATCGGCATCTGTCATTCCCCTAAATTTTATTAGTTTCTATTGGCGTTAGCGCTTGCCGATTGTAACCTTTTCTACGGCCCCTGATTACATATTAAATTCGTATTGTTACTCCTTTCTCCGTACAAACTTTCACCAATATTTTTACTAAATATAATTTGATAATTCTTTAAGTTCACCATGTACAGCGATGATGTGTCATGTGTATGTAACAGTTTGTACATTGTATATTGTGTGTGTACGGTAAGGATAATATAAATATCAAGATTACACAATATTAAACGATATGATACAGAGAAAGAATATAATGGAAAAATAAACCATCTTCGTCTGTAGCCCCCGACAGGATTCGAACCTGCGACTTTTCTATTAACGCTAGACTGCTCTACCAACTGAGCTACGAGGACAGTGACGGAAGTTGTATATTTTTCAATTTCATTCCCGCTAAGACTAGCGCCCTCTGTATCGTGTTATAGACTTGTTTCACAGCCTTGGCACACCTCTAATGGGCGAGCTAGGCGCCCGCTCCATTCTAATCGAACCACATCAGGTAGTTTTGGAGTAGCGAGAGAGATGACGCTGGTGTACATTAAATACCCTTATCACGAAACAAATTATTCAATTAAATATTTTTTGTTTTCGTGTTATTTTTAACGAGGAAGTTACCCCGATCATTTTATAAATGATATGATACAGAGTACCTACTAAGTCTTTCTATACATTTACGGCCGTATTCATAAACGTACTACAAGCCTGTTTTAACTAAAATGGCGTTAAAATTCGTTTGTCCTTATCTGTCACTTTGACATTTGTGTTCGTAAGAAAGGGACAAAGCACATTTTATTTAGCAGAGGCATTTTAAGTTTTATGAATAAGGGGGAAAGACTTTAAGTACGTTAGGTAGCTTACGCATACGCGTTCCGTAGCATGGCAATAAATGATATCAGTTCACATTTTGACGGTTTCACATTAATAGATTAAAGCGTTATTCCCGATTCTGCCCTTAAAGTAGCTTGGGGTCCGCTTTGACATGTAATCCCAAGATTTTGCATAGGCACTAGTTTTAATGCTAGACTAGACCTTATTGGGATAAGACCGGTATCCTCACGATGTTTTCCTTCACCGTAAAGCTAACGGTAAATATTCCGTACATAAGTTCCGAAAAATTCATTGGTACGAGCCGGGATTTGAACTCACGGCCGCCGCTTGACAGCCGAATGGGACCCCTAGGCTACCGTAGCTTGAAAACTAACCACGTTAACCCTTGGCATGCCTGGTAGGGTCTGACAGACCCGGGCTGTTAAAAATCCGTCGTTATTTTTTGTAATTTTAAATTTACCGCGTCGCGTTTCTGAGTAGCTTCGCGTCATGAACTACCCGACGTTTTGACGCTGCTCCCGCAGTCGGCGAGCACCCTTTCGATTTGGACGTGCGTTAAGTGCTCGCGGGCCTGAGAAACCCGACCAGGCATACGGCGTAACATTTTATCGCTAAGTACATTTACGTTATTTTTCGTATATATTTTATATACATACGAGTATATATTTTATAGATAGTCACAATGATATATCAGTGCCTTAAGAGGGGGCGCTCCGCGAAATCGGGGTCCTTAGATTGAATATTTACCTATGACAAACTAAAGCGAATGCCAGGAAAAAGAACATACCAAAACTACATCATATTTGCAATTGAATCGTCTGAACAAAACCATACAAAACCAAAATTGCCTCGATAGAAAAGAACCGCCAAAACATGTCTTATTTTTACTCAATTTCAATAGTGTGAGGTTCCCGTGCATATAAATTAAGTAAAAGTTGAGTGTATAATAGCTTTTCACATTACCTAATGAAAGTACTAGCGGGGTATTTTTATGTAGTCCCTTTTCAGACTTATTGAGGTGAAACGTATTTGGCGTATAGGCCTTTTTTATTTAGCGCGATACCCTTTCTCCCGTCGCGTGTTTCGTGCGGTTCTGTATATCTTTTGTTGCCGTTCGCGGGCGGAGTCAGTCGTAATCGCTCCGCTGAGACGAGAGGACTACGTTCTGTGCTCTCACGACAGCACGATGAACATAATTATTTCAATAATATTGTGACCCAGTATATTCGTCCAGTGAATGAACGTATCATTACATTCCAGTAGATATTTTGCTACTTTTTGAAATAATATATTTAAAAGTCGACCTTAACATATAGATCTTAAAATTCAAAATACAACTATAAGATTACGCAGCAATCGGCCGGTGACCGGCTTCTAAGAATAATTTGTGCAGTACATGCAAAACTAGACGAACATTTTTCTGTCAATCGTGACATTTACTTTATGAAAGATTATCACTATCACTACATAGTATAAAACAAAGTCGCTTCCCGCTGTCTGTCCCTATGTATGCTTAGATCTTTAAAACTTCGCAACGGATTTTGATGCGGTTTTTATTAATAGATAGAGTGATTCAAGAAGAAGGTTTATATGTATAATATAGTATCCGTGCGAAGCCGGAGCGGATCGCTAGTTGAGAATAAATCTGGTTATGTTCAAAATCGATGTCTGAGAGGTCTAATTACGAATTCATAGTCAGAAATATTTCAAAAAGTGGTCGCATTATTTAAATTTTTTGAAACATTCGTTGTAAATTAATATGCGCGTTTTTTTTAAAGAACAACATACATTGGCAGGCTTCTCGAGGGTGAAGATTCTAGAAATGATGTCCATTTTGAATTCCAAGATGGCGGACATTGCTTTTCGAATTTAAACTTTCGTGAGACGTGTTGAAACAGTACTAATAATTACACGGTTCAACTCACGTATTAAATGTCACTACGGGCGACATGTTTCGAACTCTTCGGGAATTCTTCTTAAGGATGAGTGTTTTCGCGGCGGTGTCGCTTGAATCTTGTCGTGATTCAAGCGACACCGCCGCGAAAATACTCATCCTGAAGAAGAACTTCCGAAGAGTTCGGAATATGTCGCCCGTAGTGACATTATTGACATTGTTTTTCTTTAAAGTCATCACTGGTGTCGCTTTTAGGGTTATCGAGAGTGCAGATTCCAACAGTTATTGCCTGCGAACTTGGACATTTTGATATTAAAAAAGTGAACATAATTATGCACTTTTTCTTTAATATGTTCAAAATTGATAACTAAAGGGCCAAAGCGTCTCCATTGTCTCCAAGTACGAATCCGAGATCAGAATTGAAAAATTTGGCCGCCACACAGTGGTGGCCTGAAAATCTGACTTTCATAGACATGATCGAAGTTTTCATAATATATTATAGTTTTTTTTTAATGCTACTAATAAATTCACGGTTAAATTCACGTATTAAACGACACGACAGGCGACATGTTTTGAACACTTCGGGAGTTCTTCTTCAGGATGAGTGTTTTCGATGTTTGTTTTGAAGAAGAACTCCCGGAAAGTTAGAAACATGTCGCCTGTTGTGACATTTAATACGTTAATTTTTTAACCGTGGATTTCTTAGTTGTATTTTAGATATGTCTCACAAAAGTTTAAATTCGATTATAGCTGTTTTTTTGCTTTAGCCTTTTACGAGACATTATTATGCTAAATTTAAACCCTTACGTGATTTAGTAAAAAAATGGAAGGTCATATTTCAGTTATAGCTCTCGAAACTCTGAATTACTAGCGAAAATTATATCTTCAAATATAGGTACTTACAGATTTTGTCTTTCTTTCCACTTATTATAATTATCGATAGGTATTCATCATGTTTCATCTGACTGTCGGGGCATATACTATGCGAGAAGGAGCGGGGCAGCAATAGACGCATCAGCGCGGCAGGTACGGGGCGCGCGGGTGATTTCTGATTTTTCCCTGGCGGTACGCCCCCTCTTAAATAAACCTAAGACTGACGTTGATCTTAGGTATAAGTTTAATTTTTATGTTTTTTGACATGAGAGTCTATTTTTGTTGATGGAAATATCAAATGTTTTTATTTATGTAATAAGTTCTTATGGAGTTTCTTGGATTAAGACTTGTAATTATTTTTAGTAAAAATAATGTACAAAATAACCAAAAACACACAAACCAGGTTTCAGCAGTTTATACCTATAATATTGCGAGTAAGATTATAAACTGACGGTGTTTACAAACTTACGGTGACATACCTATATAATCGTTGTTGGTGTACAATCGATCAATCAATTATTTATATCACCGACTATACAAAAAGGACGCAGGTACGGTATGCAGGCACGTCTATCTAAAGTCACTCGATCTAAACCCGACCTCGACCCAGCATCAATCAATCTGCCCAAAGAAGGTCACAAACAACGGAACGCACCTATTACGACCAGTCCTTTTACATAAACAAAATCACCATACATTATAATAAGTCAACAATTTCCTTGCCGCCCCAAACATCCACTTTAGTCTCTTTCTATCTTACGCTGTATCAGGTTCGAATGAATGAGACGGCACGTCGGTTCCCTCTTTTGTAGGTCGTATGAATTATTAATGGGACACGTACCTTTTTAAGGTTTTACCATGGCTCCTGGTTTGTCGAATTTGATGGGATTGATTTGAAGTTCAACAGTATTTACGATACCTTCTTTTAACTGAAATAACTTGAAGATATGGATACATAAATTCATGCCTAATTATCAGAAGGGGCAGGCAGGGCACACGATAATCAATTCAATCGCGCAAAGTATACTAGACCAGTACACAACCATCATAATCTACGCAAGTTATAAGGTAATTGTCCCAATGTTTGACACCTCAATGGCTAAAAGTTAACAGCTAATTGTTCACCTGTATTATGAATTTAAGATTGAATGTTTTAAATATTGGGCCAGTGTCTAGCACTGGGACGTTTACACAATTCAATATTTTTAATTTTATTTATAAGAATACAGTTTCATACATGGCCTTAGGATATAGTGTTAAAGTCCTAGTATTTACCATACAGATATTAGATTTAAATAAGCTACAATAACATGTCAATTAGGTATTAAATCAATATTGTAATAATTTCGTAGGACTAATAGTTTTATAATTTAAATAGTCATACATTTGTGGAAACTACTACTGTCGTTTTTACTGTGGGAGAACAGAGGAAATTGTTCCTTCAGCTCTCAACACAACGAATCCTCAAATATATCAAGGGTTGGCAGCGGCTATGTTACTCCTTTGGAGTTGCATGCGTCTATAGGCTGCGGTGTCCGCTTATCATCAGGCGGTCCGTACGCTTGTTTGCCACCGTCGTTGTATAAAATAAAAAAAAACAGAGGGGTAATCACGTAACGTCTCGAACGCGCGTTAGGACAATTAAACTGTAATTTTTACAAGCTTTTTTTTATTTATTTAACTTGCCCTGTTAATTAGTATGTATTGTTAGTATGGGACAAATCTTGCGAGTTAAATTTGACCCAATTCCCGGTGACCGATTGAGCTGAAATTTTGGGTTTAAGTATAGTTTGGATGACAATTTAATATTATGGTACCATCGAGCTTATCTGATGATGGAGACAGAAGGTGGCCATGGGAATTCAGTACTTAACCGACTTAACCCCGTTGAGTTTGGGTTTGTTAGAATCGTCTCAATGAGTAGTTGACGATGGTATACAGAAAAGTACAGTCGGCTATAAAAGCTTGTACCAAAAATGAAATTTTTGATTGAAACTTATTCCATATAAAAAGTGACATTTAGATCTACCTGACGCGCGTACAATGCGTTACGTGATCAACCTGCAGATCTAGAGATGGCAGCTAAAATGCTTGTAGGTGGTTCTACTTTGTCTCCTACCATATGAATTTTCACATACATTCTCCTTGTTGCAAACCTATACAATATGAAGCTGTCAGCTATTTCGTCACCAATAGACAGACAAGTTTCTGTTCTGGAATGATATCTGTGAAGGTATTTTGAATACAACATTTAATGTACCTAGGTAAAAGTGATAAACTTTAAGTCTCAATTTTTTTCGATGATTTTTTTTTGTATTAGGTGTCAGCAAAATGGTTGGACTATAATTAAACAGCCTCTTGCAAGTACCTATTGTCCTTGAGATCTTACTTCCTATTTTTGACATTTATATCTTAACATTACACCCATGTAACGTAAATGCGCCTGACCCATCGAAATATTAAATTAAATCAAGTAAAAAGATTATGGGTTCACATGTTCCTAAAACTATAATACTTACGCTGTTTTAAAATGTGTCTAAACAAATCTTTTTTTTTTAATCTTATCATATCATTTTATGATAATAATTCACCATAAAACATGTCTGTTATTTTTTACTTTTAGTGGCGTGGCGTAATAATTCATGATAAAGTAAGATGACAAGAATCAATAAAATTGATGAATATATGTATAGTCGAAACAAAACATGATGATGAATGAAAAAATATTGAAACAAAACACAATATCTAAATGTGGGGCGGATTCACTGCGCTCGAACGCGAGTTTAAAGTTGGCAATAAAATGGATTCGATTATCCATTTCCTATTCGGTTATAATCGCTAAAATGTGACAAGCGATACGTCTTAGCCTCATCACTACCAACGCCACAGTAACAGTGACAAAAATATCGAGTAAGATCTTACGGTAAATAGTGGCCTACATGAATACGCATTTGTTCTGTTTGTGTTAAATAAAAATGTCATGTCTATTCGAAGGTCACAACTACAACTGCCAAAAGTGTACTTAAGATTCTTACATGCAGGTTTTACTTAGTTGCATAATTACTGACGTTTGTCAAGAAAATTATATATCTTCTGACTCGTTCTACGTCTTGAAGACCGCTTTTTGCATGAATATGCAAGTCACTTTTGTTATTTTATGACTGGATGTTGGTATGCAGTATTGCGTCAACAACGAAATTATTAAAGATAAGTGTTTAGCGAAAATATTTCTTTTAATTTCAATGGGTTAAACTCATACTCATACTCATTTATTCATGATAATATTTAAACATTATGTCACATACCTATCACAACACAATCACAATTGCATATTATTATTATCATGACAATTTTATAAACTTTTATGCATTTTAGTCAATTATTAATATGACAATATTTATATACTTACTTACATAATATATTTAATAAAATTTTATATAAAAAAAATACTTTGAATTCTAAATTTTCGAACATATAGGTTAGTACAATAGCTTAATACATTCGGTATCTATTGATCAACGTCCTTGTAACAACGATATCAATTATTGATAAAAACATCGATATAATTTTCATAATCAAGTTTACTACATCACGGAAACAACTAGGTAAAAATAAATTGTGGACTTTGGCACCACACGATTCAACGTGTTATCTTTTAAAACCGCTTATTAAACACAGCCAGTTTGTGTTCAAGATCCATCGCATACACACATGAAGGTCGCTGTCGTCACCGGTGCCAATAAAGGCATAGGTCTTGCTATAGTCAAGGCTCTGTGTAAGAGATTCAATGGCACCGTGTACCTCACATCCAGAGATGTCAAGCGAGGTGCAAAAGCAGTTGCTGAACTTGAGTCACTCGGTTTGCACCCAACGTATCACCAGTTAGACATCTCTGACGTATCCAGTGTTACTAAACTCAGAGATCACTTAAAAGAAAAACATGGCGGTATTGATATTCTAATCAATAATGCTGCTGTATCCGGGCAAAGACTGCAAACAGCATCATACGAAGACAGCAAAGAAGTTATAGACATAGATTACAGAAGCTTGCTTACGATTCAAGAATTGATATTCCCGATTATAAGAGATGGTGGACGGATTTTGAACATCGCAAGCGATTGCGGCCACTTATCTAATGTAAGAAACAAGTATTGGATTGAGAGGTTATCCAGTAAAGATTTGACAGTGAGCGATATCAACGAATTCGTGAATTGGTACATGAAAAGTGTTAAAGATGGTACGTTCAATAAAAACGATTTGGCAGATAGCGGTACTGTAGCAGCTTACAGGATTGCTAAGGTGGCTGTTTGTGCTCTGACGATGCTTCAACAGAAGGAGCTCGAATCCAGGAAGATCTCCGTGAATTCCATGCATCCCGGGCTTGTTCGGACTGACATGACGAAGGGCAAAGGCTTCTTCACTCCTGACGAAGCGGCCGAAACTCCTGTGTACCTGGTACTAGATGCTCCCGCTACTATTAAAGGAGCATATGTGTTTTATGATAGAAAAGTCCTTGATTGGTTCGACTATAAAGCCGATTACTACTTTAAAATTGAGTCGGTTTATAAGTACTTTGGTGCGATTGGACCGGTGTTGTATTTTCTTAGTGTTAAAATGCCTGAGTGGTGTTGGTATGTGATATTGTTTGTTTTCACTATTTTGTTTATCAGTTTTTTGTGGCGTTTGTTATAAATAGTATCCGCTCTCTCTCTTACTTATGAGTTTTTTTATGTTTATATCAGTAGAGCATATTAAAGACTACTGATATTGGCATCATTATCATGCCGTCGTAAAATTAATTGTTTTTATCTTGGAAGTTTTTTTCTTTAAAATTACAGTGCTAATCGAATCGAATTAGTTTAAGTATTTAATATTTTTGATTCATGTTAACTAAACGAGAAAATTACCGGGTCTATATCGGATGGCATAATTTACTATTGTTCGATATTCGTGTCGCATAACAAATTTTCGCCTACAAACTTTTGGCTTTATTATTGTTGTATATAATATTGATTTAGATTTAGATTTATTTATTTCGAGATAAAAATTACAATATAGATTCGCATACAATGTCAAAGTTATAAGAATCCTTATCACGATTGTCAATAATAAGAAATAAAAATTTAATAATATTCAAAATGTCAATACAGAAAGTGGAAATAGTATCTTCGATTACGGATTGTCATTTAACAACTAGTGTATAATTCATTTTAAACAAAAATAAAAAATGTTAATTTACGTATTACGATTTCACAGTAGAAATACAATATAAATAGTACACAAGCAATAGTATCAGATTAGGTATCAATAAATCAAATTATTATACTTAAAACATTATTTCCGTGAACTCGTGAACAGAGTACAGAGGGTTATCCAACAAAAGATTTCTCAGTCTACGCCCAAATGTTTCGTCACAAGGTTCGTTTCTTATATTTATATTATACAATTGTTTCGCTGAAAGCGTTACGCATAATATCGATTGTCCTAATTATTTTTGTGCATAATATTTATTGTGTTGTAGTTACATCGAATTATCAAACACTAAATGTGCATAACTTCACAATTCTTAATATAAGATGTACTAAAGCTGTTTGGACTACAATTCATAATTCCTAAACATATCCTCAACAACATATGGGAAATAAGTATCTACGGCCCGCCATCAAGTCGACGAAGCTCCTACTTTCCGCTCTGACTGAGGGACGGGTAGTACATACAAAACAAACATAACGTTTTGAAAATTGTAAATAATATATGATATAAGTAGGTAGTAAAAAAGTGTGCAAAAAAAAGATTATGATAACGGTAAAAATATGCCTTTCAAAGTTATGCAAAGAGGATTCGGCCAAAAGATTTTAGGACAATCAATATTAAGCCACGCAAAGGGTACCCAAAATTACCTTGATCAAATGTTATTCATCGGTCAAGTATTAAAGAGTAAAGGTAAAGTCAATAATAAGTATAGCTTGTAGAATAAAATTAGTAGTTAGTGTATAAATTAAGGGAAAACTAAATTAAATAGCAATTTCTTGCAAGCTTAGCAATTTGTGACTTGGCAATCACACAATACTTTATAGTTTTAGGTATGCAAAAATCCATAAATGCAGTAAAGTTGTGTGATTGCCAAGTTGCAGAATATTATTTAGCAAGCAAATAAAGATTAATAAGAATGCCTGAGACTTGGCTCTATGAAATATCTCACAACTTTTTACGGTGAAAGTGTTTCGAGACTTGGCCTCTTTTTTACATGGAATGTTTTTTATGGGATAATTTATACGCGTAAGAAGTCGCGGGCAGAAGCTAGTAAATAAATAAATAAATATTATAAATTAGGTATCAAATCGGAGCCTGAGGCAGGGATCGGAACCGGTTTTTTGCAAAAACCTCTAAATAACCACATATCTCGAACTATTTTATACTTCATATGTAGGAATCAGTTGTGTTTGATGGTAACGACTGCGTATTATTATATTGCCCAATTAGAAATGAAATAATTTACAAAGAACGAAAAAATAACGATTTTGTTCCCATACAAAAAATACCAGTTTCCGATCCCTGGCCTGAGGTTTGCTTTGACACCTAACCCAAACATTTAGCATAGGCACTAGTATTACGACAGCAACGTCAGCAACTGCCATCCGACCTTCCAACCCAGAGGGATAGCTAGACCTTATTGGGATTAGACCGGTTTCCTCTCGATGTTTTCCTTCACCAAAATACGTAGAGTATCAAAGTAATTAAAAATCATTGCGAAAAGGCGCTCACATCTCTATAAGAGTATGTGTAATTAAGTTATAATAACAGCGTGATATTTGCTATGGTAAATGTAGGTCCCGTACTCTCAACACAGCGGTGCGTCCTCGGGGGCTCTGGCGACTTTACTCAACATCAGGAACAGAAACAAATTATAGTTATGAGAGGTTTAAGTTCTATGAATTTCTGAATATGGAGTATTGCCCAAGGTCTTTCATCAAGTGCCACGCATATTTAGTTTAGCGTATTTGCTGCGGTTGGCAGTTTAAATATCGTCATCGTAAGCGGCTGATCGAGCACTAGCAGAATGCTGGATGGGACGGGGCCAGCGTATTCACGCGGGGCAGCAGGGTATATACCTCGGGTGCCTACGTCTAGGGGTGGGTCTCCATCATGAACCAGATACCACGGGTGCCTACGTCTGTGGGTGGAAGTGCCATATCCGGCATGGGTGCTGACTCCCGTGTCAAACATGGCACGGTATACTGGTATTTAAACGTACATATATAAAAAGCAGGGTATATACCTCGGGTGCCTACGTCTAGGGGTGGGTCTTCATCACGAACCATTACATACCACGACCACGACCACGACCACCCACCGACCACGGGTGCCTACGTATGTGGGTGGACTTTCCATGTCCGGCATGGGTGCTGACTCCCGTGTCAAACATGTCTCGGAATACTGGTATTTAAACGTACATATATAAAAATAACTATATAGATAAATAATTGGGGACAATCTAACACAAATCGACCTCAACTACGCTGTGACGCATCTGATTCTGAACAGGACTGCTACAATAACTTGTTTCCTAAGCCGGTGTTAATATTACAAGCGATTTCTACCCACTTTGCCATGTATTTAAGAATTTAAATAGTATATTGGTAACTACACACAATGTTAATTTTTATCAATGTAAAATAGTAAACTGCACGCTATGCATGCCTTTCAAATGTTTTTGTATATTTAAGTGTATCTCATGTAAGTGAATTTTGTAAATTCTTTATGAGATAATAAATGTCTTAAACCATACAAATTGACCTAGTCCCAAACTAAGCAAAGCTTGTACTTTGGGTACTAGTCGACGATATAGAAAACGGCCATGACTTAGGAACAAATAGATTTAGATTTAGATTTCTTTATTTCATAAAATAAATTTACATTATAAGTTAACTTTAAGCTAATTTACACGAATTTATATTCATGCTCATCACACAAATAGATGCCCTTTACCGGGATTCGAACCAGGGACCTCCGGTTTTGTAGGCAGGGTCACTTCCAACTAAGCTACGGAGATCGTCAAACCTCAACCAACTATTTTAGAACATCCTTTACCTTTATGTTGCGTTGGCGTTGGATGCGGGTGGCGCAGATACGGTCATTGTGGCAATTTTCGGTAAGCCTGTAGCCTGGAGTCTTTCGGCTGATCAGAAGTGATTATACTGATTATGATGATAATCATCATGATGATGACGTGATGATCTAAAAAGGGTATTATTGTCCTCCAAAACAAGAGCGCACCACTCATCCCAACCTTGCGCCACTTTCGGCCAGTTTTCGGCTTGAAACTGACGTAGATCCCACTGTACGATGATGCCAAAGAAAATATAATTAAATTAATTTTATCAAACCATAAAACTATACTATAACAAGGAGAAACACAGTCACAACAATTCAACAATAAATCAATCCACTACCCTCCCCAGCTTCCGCAGTTAGACAAAATCACATTTACCGAACAAAAATGGCCGGAAAAGGTAAACAAAAGTTAACTGAAAACACGTTTGAAGCCTCCAAATTACAAGGCGAGCAACTTCACTACGTACTGTCATCAATACACCCTTCACAAAGTTGTTGGAGAAAAACGTCCAAAGCGATACTGTAACTGTATGGTTTAGGACATTTTGACAGAGTGGGAGAAGTACGCACAGGGCGTCCCACGGCACGGCTATAGATACATGAAGGGAAAGTATTTTTAATTGAAGATAGGATATTTCGCTCTGATGCAAAAGACACCTAATCAAAAAAGCGGCCAAGTGCGTGTCGGACCACGCACAACGAGGGTTCCGTGCCTATTAAAAAGGTCGTATCGTTACTGAAATCTTATGGCACTCGTCCTTTTCTTTAAGGAAGGCAGTTTTTTAGAAATATCTCAAAAACCTGTGAACCGATCTTGTTCAAAACAATTTTCGCTGAGAGAATTTAATAAGCCCTATGAGCATGATTTTTTTCATAATTTTAAAATACACGGTTCAAAAATTAGAGGGGGGGGACACAATTTTAGTGACTTTCGAGGAGATTATCTCCGACTCTATTCACTTAATCAAAAAAATTGCTGAGAAACCTTAATTTTTTTAAAAGGTCTATCGATTGATGTGCCACGCGTGGGCTTGCAATGAAAAAAAATAAGTTGACTTTCAGTTTTATGTATGGAGTGCACCCCTAAAAATTTTTTTTTTTGTAATTTAGTTACAAAACTATGTAGCGGTTAACAAAATAGACCTACCCTGAAAATTTTATTCAAATACACCTTATAGTTTTCGAGTAAAATGCCTGTGACATACGGACGGACAGACAGACAGACAGACAGACATGACGAATCTATAAGGGTTCCGTTTTTTGCCATTTGGCTACGGAATCCTAAAAATCCTTACCTCACCGGGAAATCGGGCCAACCATGTAACTTGTATCTAAGATTTCCTGACGTTCTTTTATTTAAATATACCATGTTAAATATTCAAGAGGAATTGATCCTTATTAGTCATAATCATATCAGGCGATGATTAATAAAAAGGAATAATTCCTCTTATAATATAAAATTATAATTTAAAAAAATGGGCAAGGTGGACTTGATGACCTGAAGGTCGCGGGAGTCCGCTGGATGCGGGTGGTGCAGGACCGGTAATTGTGGCACTCTTTGGGGGAGGTCTATGTCCAGTAGTGGACGTCTTTCGACTGATATGATGATGATGATGATGAGAGCATTATATACTATAAGATAAAGATAAGATAAGATAAAAATCATTTATTCAAGTAGGATTTCACAATCACTTTTGCATCGTCAAAGATTACATTGTATCCGTTTTATCACCAATATTACCATTCTGTTATACAAACAATCATACACATTTCTTAATTAAAATAACTAAAATAATTCATGTCACCTAATTCTAAGTAATTCAATGTATGTCTGTTTCAATTATTATCAAGGTGTTTATGTAGCCCTATAAGAGGGCCAGTCATCTTTATCATTTAAAAACTCTTCAACGGTATAATATGCCTTTTTCAGTAGAAAAGTCTTTAAATATGTTTTTACCCTAGGAAAGGGTAAATTTAATGCTTCCTTTGGTAGTTTATTATAGAAATGAATGCATTGGCCCAAAAAGGATTTACTGACTTTCCTAACTCGAAACTTGGTTATTGCAATTTAGTGGTTATAGTCAATATAAAGAGTAGTACTTTCCTTTGATATCGCACAGCCGTGGGACACCCTGTATATATCAATTTTTATTCTACGCCTTTCCGCACCGAATAATCTGTTTGTCATTGAATTGTCCGGATAAAATGGCGTCGTTTGTCATGGTGACACGATCGATTTGTTTTGTCGTGATGGGATATTGCATTATGTTGAGTTATGTCGATTTTTATGGATCAAAGGAAATTGATAAAAACTCCGAGTAGCTTCACTGCAGTTATGAAGTAGAATAAATAGCACTTCTCACCTAGGGTAACTCAATGAATGGTTTAAACCGCAGGAATTATATATTCCTTGTCTTGAGCGATAAATCTGCACACACACGCGCGCACACAATTTAGCCATCTAAAACTAAGCATATATTTTATTTATAAGTTGTAAGTTGTACCTATTTTGCTCTCTTTGTACAGTTAAAGTCAAAAGTCAAAAACATTTATTTGTAAACATAGGTGTACAGGTCTTGCAAGGATTTATAATAGTGTGCTCTATGTTTAGCCATTAGGCATACAAATATTTCAGGTCGAGATAGCATTGTATAATAGATAAGTAGGTTAAGTAATTGGAACGACGAAACTGCGTCCTGTAACACAGGGTTTCCTAGCTCAGGACGCAGAGTCGTGATTTATATTGTAATGTTGCCCTTGAACAATAAACTTTTTCATTTTTTTTTTTTTTTTTGAGGCTTTCTTTATTAACGCCGATACTTGCCTATGCGTATGTACCTACAAAAATCTGAGAAGTGGGATTTTCTTCACGTGTGTAGATTTTTAGGGTTCCGTAGTCAACAAGGAACCCTTATAGTTTCGCCATGTCCGTCCGTCCGTCTGTCTGTCTGTCTGTCTGTCTGTCCGTCTTCGGCTTAGCTCAGTGACCATTACTGCTAGAAAACTGTAATTCGGCATGGGTATATAAATCAATCACGCCGACAGAACATAAAATCTTGAAAAACAAATTTTTTAGGTAAGTACCTCGCCTACACTTAAAGCGGGGATGCAATTTTTTTTCTCGTTAAACTCATAGTGTGGGGTATCGTTGGGTTTCCGAAATCCATTTTTCAAATCAGTGGTTCGTTTGCGAGATATTGAGCTTCAAAGCCCTAATTTTGTTTGAGTCATGTGGGGGACACCGGCCATGCCGGCGAAATGGCTACTACTGGGGATGTGAAAAAATTGGTGGTAGTAGTACATATAATGAATTTAAATGGAAAACTATCATGGACAAGTAGACATAAGTAGTTACCGAGTAATAGTCGACCAACTTAATGTGTACTTGGAAAGACCAATTTTCGTACAAATTCGGCCGACCCAAGGCAACTACGGAACCCTACACTGCGCGTGGCCCGACACGCACTTGAGCGGTATAATTTTATTTTATAAAAGTCTGTCCAATTATTGACTAGGGTCAATCACTGGACAGACTTTTATACCTGTCTGATCTGACCTGACGGTAAGCGACGACAAAGCCTAAGATGAACTCACTGGTTGAGTAATATAGCCTATTTTATATTCACTCTTGTTTTGAAGGCACTAAGATCGGAAAAGCGGAGATTATCAGGAAATACAGATGAAGGGAGCGAATACCATTCCTTAGCAGACTAATATTTTTTTGTGACGTCATTCGAACCAGTTTTTGGAGAGGAACAAATATTTGTATGGCAGCAACTACAATTAAAGAACATAAATACCTAAAAAATTGAGATAAAGATTGACCTCGCTGGCGGCAGCGCAAAACGCTTCATAGTGTGTCTATACAAGTGTGACGTCACATTTGTACATTTGTACTAGTATGGAAAAGCAGGTAAATTGTTGTTTCGGTCGCGAAATACTGCGTTTAAGTACAAAGTTGTCTTACAATTTGTGTTTCTAGAAAAACGTAAGGTTATTGGTAGCTTTTAATTTACTCTTGGACAATAAAAAAAAATGCATATTATATCTATTTATGATTTTAATTATATTTTATAATTTATACTTTATTACGATAATTTGATGGTTTACTATCCATGTAGTATCACTACGTTATCAATTTGAACGTGAGGCATCATGCCTATTGGCACTTTATAATCAGGTCTGACGTAATCAATATTGGAATTGGAAGAGTAGACGATGCTTGGCATGCTTTTGATGATCGGTTAGCCCAGTGGGTAGTGACGCGCTGCACACGAAGCTGAAGGTCCTGGGTTCAAATCCCGGTAGGAGCAAATATTTGTGTGGTGAGCATGAATATTTGGTTCTGAGTCTTGGATGTTTTCTATATATTCATGTATTATACCTATTGAATATATCGTCGTGTAGTACCTTTAACACAAGCATTATTGAGCTTACTATGGGTCTAGTTCGTTTTGTGTACGAGTCATCATCATCCTAGCGTTATTCCCGGTTGTGCCCGAGGCCCGCTGTGACACCTAATCCCGCATTCAAATCGGTCCATCCGTTTGGGCCCTACGTTACCACAGACAGATACACAGATACACAGACACGTTAAACTTATAACACCCCTCTCTTTGCGTTGGGGGTTAAAAAACTTTCCAACGCTATATCGCTTATTCCTATTGGTTCCAGGCCTGTCCATACAAATCTGCTCATCTTCCTTTAGTTATGAGTTTGCTTTCTGTTTTTCTTTCTTCTGTCTGTTTAAAGTACTTTTCGTTAAGCACAATCTTATCCAATCCCAAGACATCGGTAACGATAAAGAATCGATTTGTAAGCGACGCTCTGAGGTCTCTCGGGTCCCATTACGAGTCCTTGTCATGCATGTCTTTAGCAGTCCCTATGGTACGGGGAAATATATATTCACCGCTTTTTACAAAATAGAGCATGCATATTTCACAAAGAAAAATTCATTAAACAACACAATCTTCATTCAAAATCTCATGTATGTTAATATGATTAAACCTTTACAAATTAAGATATTTTTCGACATTTATCCAAAATACTCATATCCGTAGAGTGCTGCATCTTGTTTTTCGTGCACAAAGGACATAAACGTGCCCCTTACACAGGGGCGTGGTTTACTAGAGTCGATTCATCTTAAACTCCCACACGAAGTTAAATTTCTGGCTAAAAGTAAACACGCATATGAGACCAAGCAATTTTGTTATTTTCACCCTGTTGTACTTCCATTCGGGTTGATCACTGCACCCTTGATACTCCGAAGATAAACGACTCAGACGTGCCGCTTATAATAAAGATAAATGACTTCAGTAGATTTACAAACATAATGAAAGACCTTGCGCTCAAGTTGATGATTCTCTAGAGGATTAAAATGTATAAAATTGAGCGTAAAAAGAAATGGACTGATGAATGGGAGGAAAAATAAGTGACAGACCGTTTGGTTTTGAAAATAAAATTTTGAAATTGTATACAATGTATAATTTAAAAGTTTTTACGTAGGCTCGAAAGATGTCGAGCGATTTTCGATCTCACAGACGTGAGTGACTCGTTTCACTATATTTTAACGTTTTTTAAATACCTAATTAAAGATAAAATGCTGACAAAAATATCTACTTCACTATAAAGAAAACGCCAATGAGTCTCAGACATAATAAAATATAATCAATTAATTAAACGCGTCAGTCACGTGTTTAAGGTCGAATATCGCTCGACATGTTTCGAACCAATGCTTATACGAATAAGGAGCACGTATTGGTTCGAAACATGTCGAGCGATATTCGACCTCACAGATTTGAGTGACCCGTTTCATTATATTTGAATATAAAAATAACTACGATACAATTTGTATAAAAAATCCATGAATTTAAAAATATATTCAATTACATGGGGATGCTATAAGGGCCTTTGCTGTCACCGTCTACGCGCGTTCCCCTACTTCCTAGCGGATGATAGTAGTAGAAAGTGCGTCGAAAGCGCGTAAAAAAACGCAGTCTGAATAGGCCCTAATTGAGAGGTGTATTCCTGTTGGCGAGTGTCTCTAAGGTCATTAGTGCTCTCAAGATTGCGTTGAGAATGAGGGATTTGCATTTGTCTCCAATCTCTCTCTGGCTGGCAACAACGAATTCGCAAATCAATAAAGCATCGGAATACGCTCGTGTGATTCTTCTCCAACGTGACATACGCTGTATGTTTCCGTGCGTCACCAACGGTGCTCAGCTGGCTTTAACCCTTAAATGCATGATTTTTTGTATAACTTTTTAATAAATTGAAATAGATGTGTCATGTTGTATAGATTGAGGGAAAAATAAAGAAAAAAATCATAGTTTTTAAAAAAACATATACAATATACGATGCATATATACATCATTATGCATTTAAGGGTTAAATCAGCGCTGTAGGTGTATGACGCCGCAGGATAATGCTGAGCCAGTGTCCGGTTCACTGATAATTGTGTATCTTGTGTGTTTGTGATTAAATGTATCTTTCTTTCTTTTTTATAAGGAACTCGTTAAAAATCAGGTAAAGCCGCAGTGGATCGCTGATCGATAGCGCTCCTCTAAGCCCGGGAGATTCATGACGGACCATTGAATAATGGCGGCTGTTCTTAGTTCTGTCACGTCGTAGGGCGAGTTACGCCAACTGACGATTACTGACCGATCAACGTTAAATATGGCGCCGACAGCTGTCATCATTCATTCCATAGAAACTTGTCAAACTTTCCATAAATTCAGATTTTAACGTACACCGCTTGCTACAGACGGTTTGGTGCAACCCGCCCTTGTGTGGTAATTAGGAAATGCAAACCGGTTAACCGAAAAACCGGTTAACCGGCGCTTTTTGTGCTCGGTTATAACCGGTTTTGGACACTATTAACCGCTTAGTAACCGAAACGATTAATATTTATAAAATGCCTGAAATTGTGAGCCAAGATCGTTATTTAGCAAAAATAATATCTAATAAAACATGTTAGTATTATAATGTTGGGTTGGTAAGTCATTATAGTTGTATTATTTTAATTGACGCTCATTGATTTTTAGTAAGACAATAATAAATAAATAAATAAAAAACAAAGAGTGTATGAGGGAAATGTCGATAGAAAGTTGGAAGGGGACGACCTCCACGAACTTTTTCTGACCTAATCGGAGAAATCGGTCAGGTCAAGAGTATTCAATCGACGGCAGGCTTGGTGAAAAAACGGACATTAGCTGTTGCAGGCAGTCAGGGGATTCTGCTACGAAATGGTAATGTAGTCACTGGGTTGGTTTGACTACACGTTGAATAATTCGTTTGGTATTGGACATTGGACACATCTTGCGCACGGTAATTTTATTGCGTAACTCTTCAAATGAGCGTTAGGATATTAAATGTCCTTTTCAAGCATTTCTAGAAAAGTTGGTAGGTAACCAATTTATTTGCGACGTCAATTAAAGCATTAAATTTTTATACTTACCTGTCCATTATTATAAAAGGTTTTGATAATTATTTATAAATTTGATTACTATTTTTATTAATAACTAAGAGGCGCTTCATCATCAACATATCTACCGAAAGACGTCCATTGCTGTACATAAGCCTCCCCCAAAGAGTGCCAAAGTGACGGGTCCTCAGCCATCCGCATCCAGCAGACTCCCGCGACCTTTACCAGGTCATCACATTCAGTCCTTATACTTCCTTAGTCCTTGGTTCGAAAGAAACTTAAAACATTGTATTAAGTATTACAAAAAAATCCAAAGAGGAAAATTTAAAAGTACGCCTTAATTGGCGTATCTACTCAATTGGTTCAAGTTTTTCTAGAAATATTCTATCACTTGTTAAAAACGTTATTTCACATGATTAGCCATAATAAACACACGATTACTTCATCCCGCTATCAAGAACGGATGACCATTTTGCACCGCGATAACATTTCCGTAATTAGAGTAATCCTTATCATTTGACCTTTGGTCTGTTCGTGGCCAGCGATGCTCGTTAATTGGAAACGACAAGTTAGTCAAGTATAACAACGTAATCTATACAAAAAGTCACTTTATGGTCTAAGCTTAAGGATTCACGATCCAATAACAGTTTTATAAAATATCGGCTAGCAAAACCAACATCAACATCGGATGTAGCCAGTTTAGTGCTAGGTGAGGTTAGGTTTAAGCGGTTGCAGAGCATTTTTGTGCATTATGAAACCGTCGATTTGAATTGTCCGCAATATTTAGCACTCGTTAAGTTTAATCAAGGTTCGGTGCGTGTTGGGCCACACATAAACAAACAGCAACGTAAATATCTTTAAAATTATACCGCTCAAGTGCGTGTCGGGTCACGCGCGGTGTAGCGTTCCTAAGTTGTCCGTCTGTCTTTTTTACGTTTGTAAGGAATTTTTTTTTCAGTTTTCATGTTAAGTCATAAACTTTTGACCTATCATGTTTGTATTTTACCGAATATTTGGGCAAACACCAAATTAAATAAAAAAAAATAAAAAAAAAAAAAAATCGAAATATTGAATTCGAAATTTATGAAGAGCGTATAGTATAAAACATTAAGTACCTCTTTGATCTTGTTTATATTATTTGTGATAATTTAAACAGAACGAATAATATGATCATGTGTAAACAATCAACGATTACATAAGTCTACCGTGTAGATAACCCCAAGCTACTGATCAAATTTATAATGTGTTTACTTCCAACTTGGCATTCAGTGTGTATCTGACTTTACTAGTAAGCAGTCATGTCGCAAAAGGTCGCAGTCGTTACTGGATCCAATAAAGGAATTGGTTTTGCCATCGTGAAGGCACTATGCAAGCGGTTTGATGGCGTCGTCTATTTAACATCCAGGGACGATGGCAGAGGAAAAGCGGCGGTAGCAGAACTCACCAAATTGGGGCTCAAACCTGCATACTATCAGTTAGACGTCATCGATAGAATCAGCATCAAGAAATTCAGGGATCACATTAAGAAGAACCATGGTGGTATTGATATTTTGATTAACAACGCGGCCGTTGCGAACTCTGTCGCTCTTTACAACAGCTACGAAGAAAGTAAAACTATAATTGACATTAATTATAAATCCTTGCTTACAATTCAAGAGTTACTCTTTCCATTGATGAGAAACAATGGAAGGGTTGTCAATATCTCCAGCGACTGCGGGCATTTGTCTAACGTGAGAAACAAGTACTGGATAGAAAGGCTGTCGCGAAAGGACTTGACAGTTAAGGATGTCAACGAATTCGTCGATTGGTTCTTGGACTCTGTGGAGAATGGCACTTTTAATAAAGAAGACATTGCTGATGAGGGGACAGTGTCTGCTTATAGAGTCGCTAAGGTTGGTGTGAGTGCTTTGACTGTGCTACAGCAGAAGGAGCTGGAAGGGCGGAATATTTCAGTGAACTCTATGCATCCAGGTCTCGTAAGAACTGACATGACTGTCGGAGTTGGGTTCTACAATACTGATGAAGCAGCGGAAACGCCTGTGTACCTGGCCCTGGATGCTCCCCAGACTCTGAAGGGCGCGTATGTGTGGTACGATAAGAGAGTATTGGACTGGTACGATGACAAAGCGGATTGGTTCTTCAAGTCAAGCACTTTGAAGGCATAATAGAGCAGAGGAAGTTTATCATAACTTTGATAGTGAAACGGTGATCTACTTAATAAAACTTGGAGTTTCAACAACGCTTTTTATTATATGCTGTACAGGACAAACTACAGCTTATAACCATCCAGAAAAACCATTGAATAAGATTTTTGATCGAAATAATTTCCTCATTTAGTGACCAGAATTGGTGTTTGATTTAATCTCATAATTGAATATACATAATCAGGGATCGAATAGATAAATGCCTAAAGATGAAATATTCCCGGAAAATGTTAAGCAAGGGCTATCCGGCTTGCTACAACATACATAAATAACGATACCATTATTTAAAATTTAGGATAAATCTTTACGTTAATTTAATTTACTACAACATTGCATAAATTGCAGGTAAATTACATATAATTTAGTAGGTTCATACATGGAAAATAACTTCAAATAGTTCATTACAGAACTAGAATTTTAATTCTTTTTTGGTGAGAGTTTCAAGTTCCAACAGACTAGGCAATCGACTCTCACTAAGGAAGCATTTTAAGGGAGTCAAGTTCCGGCGTTTCCGCGGTTGGTCACCTCACACCACGAAGTTGCTTAACACATCGCAGTAATACTGTGTTTTAGTTTTAAAATAAGCTGTGCAAATGTATGATAGTCTGTAAGGAATGTGTGATATGGGCCTTTGTTGACTGAATCAAATAAATAAATTACACACATCTACTTAAATACGCGTTTGTATTACTAAATAAGTAGTTAAAGTCGCGCGGCGGTCGTGGGTTCGAATAACGGCTCTTAGTAATGAATTTTTCAGAACTAATGTACGGAATATTTACCGTTAGCTTTTCAGGTCAGATTAGCGTAGCGTTAACACGAAAATATGAAGAATTTAATGAAGGCGTGTCCACTGGAACACTGCCATTGGCAAAGCTTACAACACAAACTTGAGGGGCGAAATTGTAATTTCGCCGTTGAGGAGGTGCGAAGGCTTTTGTTTTTATTCATCGGGTCACTTCAGGAGCACGTTAAATTACCGCAAGAAGTAGCTGCCAGCTACTAGTGACAAGCACGGACTTTCTGCCCTCTTGAGTGTTTTCTCATTGGCGCGGGAAGCGTTAAAGCAGGGCGGTACGATTTTGGTACCGCTCCGCTGCCTGCTTCACTGCCTGCTCCACTGCCGCTCAATATAAGCTACTGCGCAAATATTACTGACAGTGTACCGACGGGTAATAAAGTTTGGGCGACATGAGCAAGCACTCGGTAAAGTACAAAATATCGCTTAAAGATTTCGTTTCGCCAACTGCGGATGTGACCTTATTGTGGTTTGTTAACCCCCGACGCAAAGAGGGGTGTTATAAGTTTAACGTGTCTGTGTATCTGTGTAGGTATCTGTGTGTCTGTGTATCTGTCTGTGGTATCTTAGCTCCCCAACGGATGGACCTATTTGGTTGCGGTTTTTTTTGTGTCATAGATTGTTCTTAGGCATGTTTCATTAAAATCTGTTTAGCCGTTTTTGAGATATTGGACTTTGAAATGAAAATGTCGGGGGTTTTTCAACTTTTCTAAGTTGTAGTTATTTATAAGTTTGTATGTGGGGGGAAATCTTCGGAAACATTGGAATTATCCGATTTCAAAATTTGTTTCACTTGCACAATGGATAATGGAACGAGCGAGCGAAGCAAACGAATTTGTCAGCTTCAGCTTGGCAGCTTGGGCCGAATATCGATTGTCTGTCCGGCTGTTCTTCTCACACAGCGTACAGGTCGCATTTCTCAACTGATTCGCGTGAAATTTGGTGAACAGGTTTTTTTTTAAAGATTTCCTCTTGAATTCTACAGCTCACAGAGCTATGTAGTAATATTATAGGCTATATTTTATCCCGTTGGACTAGCAATCTGGGAAATCCTGTGTTTGTGTCATCGTCCTTCTTTTTTAAGCGAAAATTCGAAATTGTCTTTGTTTTCTTTCTACTTATTGTAGCGGAACATCAGCGAGCTGCATCCATTTGTTCAGCAATCAGGCTGCATTAGAAGTAGCTCGCGAACCAGCTTCGAGAAACGTTCCGAGTTACGCGTGTTTACTCGCATATGAATAGAGCCACGGAGTTACGCTGTTCCCTCACATATTTCCCAATGATTAAATGCTAAATATATAGTTTAGTTACTTCTCCACTTGGTCCATATTGACATGTCATTCACATCTGATGATAATTAACAACGTAAAAAAGTTAAAAACCACGCGACATTTTCACTTCAAAGTTCAATATCTCAAAACCGGCTTAACCTATCGAAGGTACTAACTACAAGCTAAGAACTGTTAAATTATATACAACCGTGTGTTTTGCATGGAAATATTGACAGTAAAAGATAGAATGACAGTTCGTTACAAGGTTCAAATAAGTTTGACGACCACTTTAGCATTCTTTTTGTGTGCTGAGCACGAATATTTGTTCCTGAGTCATGGATGTTTTCTATGTATTTAACTATTTATTTATCTATATAAGTATGTTTATCGTCGTCTAGGACCCATAGTACAAGCTTTGCTTAGTTTTGGACTAGGTCGATATGTGTAAGATAGTCCCCTAAAAAAAAAAGTATTAGAACCTCTTCTTAACATTCCCTCCTTTCTTCACTTGAGGCTCCTCAGCTCAGTCAGATAAAGCAGCCTTGGCTTGTATATCGGCTTCGTTAACATGTCAGCCAAGTTTTGCGGCGATGTAACTTTAGCAGCCACCAAATTATTATTTAAAATGCATTCTATCAAGAAAAAGTGTCTTCTTTTGACGTGCAAATGCTTAGTCTGATGGTGGTTCTCAATCGGATTCTTGCTGAGTTCCAATGGAGACTCAATGTCTATTAGCAACTTCACTATTGGCACGTCCATAGCTATGTCATGAACAATTTTTTTTAGCCACAAAACTTCTCGCGCAGCTTTGCTCGCCGCTACAATCTCAGCTTCTTCTTCTCCATATCGATCACGTCAGCTTTCGGACAAAAAAAAATTAAAAAATATTGCATTCGTTTAGGAGTGATGCCACAGACAGACACACAGATATACAGACACGTCAAACTTATAACACCCCTGTTTTTGCGTCGGGAGTTAAAAATACCTCGCTATTGCATTGCATCAAGAATGTCAGCAAAAGCCGTATACAAGATTTCTCATTGGCGGCTTTCAGAAACCGTTTTATGTCGTCAGAGACAACATACAACAACATACAACTTTGTCCGAGCGCCTGGACTGCCAGATTCTAAAGTGCTGGCTGTCTGTGCAACGCGATTGAAATAAGAAGTGAATCTGCTGTCCTGTTTCTTTACATTTTATTTTAAATTTACTTTGTCTATACCTGGGGTACACTCCTGGAATAAATTATACTATCATTATTTTGACATCATAAAGATCTTAAGCATTATGCTGTGAATAAATATATTAGCGTGAGTTCAGGCTTAGTTTTAGAATTCAGCTGCTTTTTGGAGGCTTGAGTCCTCAAGTCCTTGGCCCTGAGTCCGCAAATTTTTAAAATGTCTTGTCGGTGGACGTATAGATTAGATCAGATTAGATTATTTATTTCATGATAAAAAATTACAATACAGATTTGCATACATGTCAAAAAAATAAGAATTAATATCGCGATCGTCAAAAACAGAGAAATATTAAGAGAATGTCAACAAATGTAAGAACACAATAACAAGGAAATAGAAGAAACAAACCAAAAGCAAAAGCAAAGAACAGAATATATCAACCTCTAGGTATCGTCATAATTGTATATATTTATATTTTTAAATAAAGATCTATTTTTAGACATGCATCAGTGCCTTTTTAGAAATATATTTGTTATTCGCGAAATTTTTATTCATCGACGTAAACTTTGCGTATAAACACGTATTTCAAATTTTGTATAGTGGAATAGAATCGCCATATAAAATTGATCAAATTTGCATGGCGTGTTTTTTCATTTATGTCATGAAGCAAAAATTGCATTGATAATCAAATCTGAGACTTTTTTGTATAATAATTGTTATTATCAGTATCCTACCATATTCTACTAATATTATATAAATGAAAATAATATGGATGTTTGGATGCTTAGATGTTTGTTACTCAATTACGCATAAATGGCTCAACCGATTTGAATGAAATTTTGCACGAAGATAGTTAAAAGCCTGATTTAACATATACAATAGTTTTTATACTCGGGTCCACGCAGACGAAGTCGCGGGCGGAAGCTAGTATAAAATATAATAAATAGGAACGCACATTAGTGTGGGAGCGCCATTAAACCAGTCTTAAAGGAGCAAAGTGCATCTTGCCTTTTAAACGGATACATTTCAGCGAATATTCTGAGCTCGACGAAGCTAATATTTATCGAACTGTACCAAAGTTGCATCGTAATGTACATTGTACATGCAGCTGACTGTACTGCTTCATAGAAAATCTATAAGTGCTACTACTTGTTTTGTATTTTCAGTACCAGGAAAAGGCTACGTTAGCTGCTCGTAGCTCGTACTTATTTATTTATATAATTATTTATACATGCGTGGACAGCCAACAGCGTGAAATATTACTGTACACTACAATATAATAACAGAGCCAATTACAGGTTCTCACTTAAAGAACTTAACTATCTTACAAGAAAAAACTTAGCCCAATTAAATGACGCACACAAGTACCTACATCTTAAGGATATGCTGTACGAGACATCATACACCCGAACTGTTAAGGCGGTGCGTTGGAAATTATCACGTGCTTTGAAAAGCTGTTCCGACTAGATTAAGAAACACTAAGGTCTGATTTACAGTTAAAATGATTCTTGACTTTATGATTGTTTATCAGATTTAATCGATACATGATTGCCTAAAATTTCCTCGATAAAAAAAAATCCAAAGTTGGGTCTTTATCTTTCTTTTTTTACCCAGCCTACTCAAACAATACTTTATTTTACGTCACAATCAAGTTAATACTATAGCATTTTATCTCATCTAAAATCTCACTTAATTAAATATAAATAAAAATTCACTAAGTTAGGTAGGTAATTATTTAAAGTCCAAAAAACCATTCCCTAAGAGTGTTGCATCTCTTTTTCTCGTGAGCGGAAGGCATAAGCGTGTCTCTGTCTAGGGGGCGTGGTCGACTCGAATCAAGGCATCCCCTTATAACTAATATGCCTACAACTTAGGCGCTTTCCGCTACAAACAGTTTTGAGCACGAGCTTAGCGTTACGAAACCGTTGGCCCTGATTGTGTTACCGGGTTTCCTTTTTTTCATTGTCGATTTTGTTCCTCAGAATTGGATAAAATTTTGTAGGTTGAAATAGCTGGTGATTCTATATTATGTTCGCACAATTTCCTATAGGTAGTTTCCTAAAATTGTATTCCATTAAATGACAAAACGTATGGGATTTACGTAACACGATGAGATGTTTCATGGAAAATAGGGACATAATTTCGATATCATATTTGCGTAGGTTATTCCGATAAGCTATTCAAACCTACCAAATTTTATCCAATTCTGACAAAAAAATCAAATGGTAATCGATAGAAAAATCGGTTTGTATTGTAGGTATCCGGAACAAAATACAAAGATCAGAGCACAAAAAATATTAAACGCCCGAAGAAATTCAACGGTGTATGTGAAGTCTGTATTATATTAATATTGCTATCTGAATGTCACGTTACAATTAAGTCACGTTTCCGAACGCTACCTGTGCGACTATATAAGGAAGATCAAGATGACGTCGAGCTCCCTTTTCCTAACACGAAGATAGAAGCACAACTCCATTCCATGTAATATTAGTGGTTGTAATTAAACATAGACGTGAGGGATACACGCAATTATTGTCTTATAAACTTCTTACAAAAATGGTTGTTCTTGTGTCTTCGTGTTAGGAAAAGAGGGCTCGCCGCCATCTTGATCTTCCTTATAGTAGCACTACACTTGGCGGTATTTTCCCAAATATTCGTGCTGCATCTTTTTTCTTCCTACGGCAAATGAAAGAGAGGCAACGACGCAACGCGAACACGCATTCCCAAGTGTAGTACGACCATTAAATAGTCGCACAGGTAGCTTTCGGAAACGTGACTTAATTGTATAGTGACATTCAGATACCAATATTAATATAATACAAAGTCCTCAACCCGCACTGGACTACTGCCCATTCCCTCTTATCCATGAGAGGAGGCCTGTGCCCAGTAGTGGGACGTATATAATTGGCTGATTTATAATTACATTATAATTATTCTACTAGCTTTGCAGAACGAGAATCAAATTCGGTATCTCTGGAATACTCTTAATGCCCGGTCCGGTATTTTAATAGGTATGTGGCGACGTGTTGTTGAGGGTTAAAAGTCGCCAAAGTTTCTGAAGATGCACTCTGTTAAAATTGTGGGAGCGGAGCGGATTTAAGAGGTGACTAATTTTGGTTCCGTAGTCAACAAGGAACCCTTATTAGTTTCGCCATGTCCGTCTGTCCGTCTTCGGCTTAGCTCAGTAACCTTTACTACTAGAAAACTGTAATTCGGCATGGGCATATAAATCAATCACGCAGACAAAACAGTAGAATAACATCTTGTAAAAAAATGTTTTTAGGGTTCCTCTAACTCGAAAGTTTTTTATTTTTTTATTGATTATATTTTAATTAGGTAACTTAATATTACTTAATGCAATTTAAATGTGTGTATGGATGAAAATCTGAAATAAATGACAATTTAATTTAATTTAAAGTGCAGATGTATTTTCTTCTCGTTAGACCCATAGTGTAGGGGAATCGCTGGATAGCTTGTTCAAAAATAATTATGATGGGTTATTTAAAACCATTTTTCAACTCAGTCATATTGGGCTTTAAAGGCTAAAAATAATTAAATATTATTGTTTACTTGATTTAATCTATCTAATTTCAAGTAGCACTGGTTTTTTACTACATTCTCAATGCTGAAAATAGCCCATTTTTTTCTCAAAGCATGATCAGTTTACGGTACATATCTTTGAGATACTGTACAAGTGACACGGGATCACCGCAGCCATTTTGAGACGAATGCAGTCGTGCAATCTGCAATATTGCATTCTGTTTGAGTCAGCTGGAGGTCGAGCTCACTATTCACTCACTACGTTGCATACCAATATGGTTACAGTGCCAAAATTTAAAACAAAAATGTATTTCTGTTAACACATTCACGGCAAAAAATCCCGTGGTTTTCCTCGTATGAAGCGTAAAGCGACTACGGCGTAGGCGCCCGCTGAGCGTGTTTCTGGCAGTGAAAGTGTTAAGCATCTTTCCTGTAAACAAAATAAAGGTTAAGAGTAAATTGGCTGAAAAATTAAAATGAAAGAGTATTTTAGTAACGATAAGAAGTGTTAATGCAGTGAATATACAGGGTGTTAACAGGGTCATGATCCGGAATGACAAAAAGCGAATAAGATGATCATACTGAACAACCTTTCCCATGGGACCAACCACGAAATCGCAAAAAAAAACCAGGTATTCCATACATAACTCTCAATTAAATCGCAGTTAACTCACAGTTAACTCTTAATTGGCTCTTTTTTTTTGCGATTTCGTGGTTGGTCCCATGGGAAAGGTTGTTCAGTATGATCATCTTATTCGCTTTTTGTCATTCCGGATCATGACCCCGTTAACACCCTGTATACTAAGGAAAAAAAATAAAAATTATATACTCTTACTTCTTATGTATAGCATGCAATACATATTACCTACGGCTAAACCCGATCATAGTAGAAACGCCAACGTTTGGATGGAATCTACGAGTAGGTATAGGTATTTATAAATCGTAATTTGTAGTGCCCAAAATTCTCCAATTCCACACACACACACACACATACACAAACACACTTGTCAACACACAAACACTTACAGAGTTATTCACACCATCACACACACACACTAGTGCATGTAAATATATATTTTTTATAAATTAATGTTTACATAACATTACCACTTTTCAGTTAGCTTTGTTTGTCTCCTTAAATAAAAAAATACAAGTAAATAAATTACTAATGGCTTTTCAGCGACCTCTGTATTTACTACGCTTCTAAATAATAAACGGTTTTTTTTTCCATATTTGAATGCATTTCATACTTAAAAAAAAAGAAGACCGGATTGCACTCCGGGAGTGCCGGCAGAAGTGAAAACTCAATAACATTGTAACAGTTTTTCGATCAGGTCACGTGACATCTTACGGTGTCACCCTAAAAATGAATTTGGCGCAAATTTATAAACAATTTTCAATTATTTAGGCGGACGGGCCGCGGGCGCGTTGGGTGCGTCGGCCCGGCCCGCCCGCCGCCGTCGGCGCCAAGAACAGCGGACGCAAGGCACAGAACAAAATACCAATTTGTTATTGCCATTGCCAAATATTTTTCAAAGCTTTATCTCTTTAGGAATAACGTCCAAATTTGAACTATTCGAATTTGCAAGAACAGCGGACGGCGGCGGCGAACAAAATATCAGTTTGTTTTTGCCGGTGGTAAATATTTTTCAAAGCTTTATTTCTTTAGGAATAACGTCCAAATTCGAACTATTCGAATTTGCTCAATAGCAAAACGGTGAAGGACGCGTGGACAAAATTACAATTTTTTTTGTAGAATATGCTATTGCAAAAAGTGTTTAACGGCTTTATACTCTTACGAATAGCGTTCAGTTTTGAATGAAGTCGAATCGGCTAGCAGCAAAATATAAAAGCTTGTGACCTCCTTCACATCTGACGTCACATCAAAAAGTGCTCAGCGCCGCTAAAGAAGTTTTCACTTCAAAAATGTTTCCATAGTATAATATACTATTTTACAGTTTAAATGTACTTTCGCCTTTCGCCTCATAGCCCCGGAACAGTCTGTTTATAATTTTTGTTAATAGTTACGATAGACTGGTAAGAAACAAGCGAGCGTACACATTGATATGAAGTTAGTATGCGATGTGTCAAGTCAGACGGACCTCGTGCAGCGGTAAACGTAACGGACGGAGTCACGACTCACGAACATCAATCTAAAACGTGCACTATATTGCCGAGTTGGGAGAAGATGAAATGCTTAGTTTTATTGGGTACCTACCAAAAACATTAAAGAAGGTCTAAGTTACTTAAGACGCTGTCAACACCAACATGCCCTTGAGGATTTTGGATACCGCGCACACTGTCTATTTGTATCGCAGTAAACGAGAGCGAGTGTTACTGTCTGGGCAGCCCGGTTTTTGAAGATAATGTTACATAAATATTGATATAAAAAAAAGGGTGGATTCTTTGTAAAATATGACTCGTTAGCGGTTTAGGTATGAATATGTTGACTTCATGTTTTTAATTGCAGACCCATACGTCAAAAAAATAAAGACATAGAACCGTTTAATGTGATTTTAAGACCAATTTTTGCAATTATTTTCTATCGAGCTGATTTCGTCCAATTATGTATCGGGCCCGTCCACGGTCTTTGAAATATGGTGAATAACATATATTTATTTGATGTGCTAGAACAAATAGTTTTTCTTAAAAAACTGCTTAAATAACATCAATTTCACCAAATTAGGTCTTGTCAGCCTCTTAACGTCATGTATTTGTACAAGTATTGTAAATCTTGTTATAATACAGGTGAATAAATCATTCCCTCCGGCGCAAAATGTTCACTACATGCAAAATGTAACAACTAGTGCAATATACAATACTCAAAATGTACACAACGCATATTTTAAACAAGCGGAACGCGCAACATGTGGAATAAAAAGATTCTTCAAAAAACCCAACTGCTTTTTTCAAGTATTATACTATGTCATTGCCACGATTAGGAGGAATCCAACGACTTGTCATATGTCGAAATCCGTCAAACGGCTTAGGCTGCAAAGCGTGCCAAAGAATAAGACTTAACACATGCATATATACATTAATACGCTCGAAAATCAAAACCCTCCTCTCCCTAAGCAGACGGGTAAAAAGCAAAATGTACACATCGAAAAATGTGCACTCCTTGAAATCTCAAATCAATATGCATTTGCATATTACGCGTACAATGTACGATAGTTTGGATAGTTTTCATGGACATGGGATAGTTTTGATCCCGGAAATTATCACATAAGGGGGTGAAATGGGGGGCGGCAGTTTATAAGGGAGGTACGATATAAACGAGCTCCACGCGGACGAAGTCGCGGCCAAAAGCCAGTTTTGAATAATCAGTTTGTCAGGACCAACAAAGCTTATGGACGAACTACACTAAAAAATCACTCAATGCCCTGCGTGTCCAGTAAAACAACGGCTTCAGAGGGTTGATCGGACTGTCACGGTACTGCAGCGCATCTGGGATGTTCGCAGAGGCACGGGTCGATGGTTTCAGTGCCATTATGAGACACAGAACCGCGTCCCTCATGCGTCGTGTGCGTGATAGTTCCAACAACCTTCTTCAGCTGATTTGGGACAGTCCTGCTTGCGCAGTGTGGAGACACTGTAACACCTTACACATGGGCTCATGAGGTTCGGTGTATAATTTAATGTAACTAACGTAGTTGTATAAGTTTTTATTGTTACTAACATGATATGGACATGAGTCTGAAATAAATAATTTGAAATTGAAATTGAAAGTCATTCAGTGCCCCCAGCACGGTTAAATCAAGTCGACTCTCTATAGAAACGTAGTTCGGTTCTAATTTTAAAACAGAATTCTAGAATAATATGGGTTTTTTTTCACAATAGGATGGGTTTAAAGATTTAGTGGCCGAGACAGATAGTTCCGATAGCTCAGTTGGTTAGTAGCGACGCCATGAATGCCTGTGGTCTACGGTTCGAATCCGGCTCGGAGCATTACATTTTTAATTTTTTCCTTTAAATTTACAATGGGAAACGCCATGTATAGGCTTAAAGCTATAGTTTCTGTTGCTATAAATTATAACGTATACAAACTTCCATGTTATTCTAGCATCATCCTCCGCATAATAGCGTTATTCCCGGTAATGCCCCTAAAGGAGCCCGGGGTCCGCTTTGACACCTAATCGCAAGATTTGGCATAGGCACTAGAATAGACAGGGGTAGACAGTAGGGGGGGAGTAGACAGGGGTGGGGTGGGGTGCGGGTGGCGCAGGACCGGTCACTTTGGCACTCTTTGGGGGAGGCCTATGTCCAGCAGTGGACGTCTTTCGGCTGATATGATGATGATGATGATGACTAGAATAGAATAGAATAATAATTTATTGCCAAAAACAAGTACAGACATATACAAACAGTGACAAATACAGAATAATAATATACTAAACAATAAAAAGTACAGCTCAATAATTTTGGGGCAATAGGTCCCAGACTCAGCATGTGCTGAAAATCAAGAGTTCAGCGCTGGTTTTCAGCCTGGGCCTTATTAGGACTCGTTAGGTAGCAGAACCTAAGCGCCGGAGTTGGACGCTGTGCTTTCAAATGCGTACGAATTACAAAAAAAATAATAATAATACAAAAGTTAAAATAAGAGCGTGTGTGCGCGTGTGTGTGTATGTGTGTGTGAGCGTGCGTGCGTGCGCGTGCGGTGTTCTGTATGTGTGTGTGCACTAGTTTTACGAAAGCGACTGCCATCTGACATTCCAACCCAGAGGGAACACTAGACCTTAATGGGATCAGACCGGTTTCCCCACGATGTTTTCCTTCACCGAAAAGCTAACGGTAAATATTCCGTAAGTACATAAGTTCCGAAAAACTCATTGGTACGAGCCGGGATTCGAACCCACGACCGCCGCTTGACAGCCGCATGCCTGAACCACTAGGCTACCGTAGCTCTTCATTATTTTAGCATGCCGTTTTAAAATGAAAACCAAAGTACATATGTATATTAGAAAGTCAAGCATCCTGTTCCTGAGGACCCTTAAACAATGTTTGGTTCGACGTAAAATAACAACTTGCTACAACATTGACCTATCCAATAAAAACATTTCGACGGAGAAATACATAATTCATAAAAAGGGTAACAAAAGAAGGCGTTGCTACACGGGCAAACATTGGCTCACAGGTCATTAGGTGCGAAGATTCCTGTGTAAGCGCCCTTACAATACAGCGAGCCGAGCGGAAAAGTGGGGGGTGAAGGGGCTCCCATACGCCAATGACCTTCGATCTGAATCCCTTAGTTTTCTAATGTTTTTTGTAGCTTATTATATTAACAACAACGGCTTTAAGCAATATATTATCCCATATTTACTTCAAAGTTTATTGTTTTCGAGATATTTGGCATCAAAGTTGAACAATTTTAGGCCAAAAAACTGGTTTTCTGGCCATAACTTTTGTGCTAATTAATGAGATTATAAAAACGCATATCAAATTTATAGGTAAGTTCAGTATGTATGAGTAGGTATGAGTTTCGGGTGTATAAAAGTTGTAATGAGGATGAAGTGTCGGGTTTTGTATTTTTACAGACCTCTCTTTAAAAATGGATAATTAATTCCGTATTAACAACTGTAATTACATTCAAGTTATTCAATATCAAAAATGTTAAACAGGAATCAAACTTTCCCATATCTGCACCTGGAAAGCTAGCTTCAATAAACCGAGGACGAGTGTCGAAATGAAAACTACAAAATTTCGTTGATTTTTGACGGGAGCCCCTGAATGTTGTGAGGGTTAGCAAAATACGTGTTTACTTGAGACCAGGGATGTTGCAGATATTCTCAACCGCGGATGTTCCATATCAACATCTGAGAGTTAGAGTTTTTGCGGATGCGGATGTAGTAGAGTTCGTGACAAGAAAGGGACCAACGCGGCGTGTTCAGTATTTTCGTCATTAGTCTATTTCGTTTCTGTAATCTGACGATTCGCCGCATTCGCTATAGGTGATGCGTTAGGTTTGAAACGATTGTAAATCAGTCGCAACTTGTTCGAGTACCTACTAGGTACGTGACCCTAAAGACGTTGCGTATTTATGTTTTTGAGTGTTTTGCCTCAAAATTCGCATCCGCGGATGTGAGCCTTGAAATATCCGCACCCGCGGATGTCTAAAAGTCGCATCCCTGCTTGAGACTATTATAGTTGGCCGAATTGCATCAAAGTATATAGTCCATTCAAAGGACAATCTCATCGCTCAGGGTAAAAGACTCTAATTCCAATATCAGTAACATAAAAACCGGCCAAGTGCGAGTCGGACTCGCGCACGAAGGGTTCCGTACCATTATATATAATAATAAGTTACAATAGAATTTGTACGAAACTATTACTTCTTGAAGTACATTTTATAAGTTGGTCGACTATTACTCGTAAACGTGTAAAGCCTACTTAGCTGTGATAGTTTTCCTTTTAACTTCGTTATATAGTACTACTACCATGAATTTTTTCACATATCCCAAAACATCCATTTAGCTAGCAGGGGGTGGGGACACTGGATTCTAACAAAAATTAGCACTTTAAGGCTTAATATTTCACAAACGGATCGTTTAATCGAAAAATTGTTTTCACTAACCCCCAATATTTTTAAAATACCTATCCAACGACACCCCACACTATGGGGTAGACGACAATAAAAAAAATCATCCCCACTTTACATGTAGGGGAGGTACCCTAAAAAAAATGTTTTTCAAGATTTTATTTTACCACTTTGTCGGCATGACTAATATGTATATTCATGCCAAGTTGCAGCTTTCTAGTACCAAGAGCCTCTGAGCTAAGCTGCGGACGGACGGACGGACGGACGGACGGACGGACATAGCGAAACTATAAGGGTTCCGTTTTTGCCATTCTGGCTCCGGAACCCTAAAAAGTAGGTCACATTAAATTATGTCAACCAAACATAAGGGGAAATTTAATGCTTTGTTGTTTCAGTTTTCCGGCCACAGGAAACATAAGATAATTTAATAAACAGCAAGTCGATCAAAATCAAATCAAAACATAATCAAAATAATTATTTTGTAAATGGGCTTAAGCTCGCCCTTTTACACGTCATGTTTTAACTACTTAACTGAGGTATTTTACATAAAAATCATTGAATTAGTTTAGTGCGGATTTTTATTCAAGACCGGATCTTAGCATAATACCTGTACTTGTTAAAGCGGGGTGCGATGTGGGAACATTAATTTCAATCAAAAATATTCAGTTACGTATCTACGCACTAAATCACACTATAGTTTGTGAGATCTTACTTCAAATGACAGTACAATTTTATTTATGTCGTCATATGTCACCATTGACGTTTATTGTACCGGAATGACAGCTGTCAAACGTAGGAATTAAGATCTCACAAACTATAATTGACCTACAATATTTACCGATATTTAGCAGAATACTGAAAGAATATTGTTCTGGTAACTTGCCATGGAATTTTGGCAAGTTGCAATGCCCTAATTCCATCAATAACTAACCGTCCCAGGGTTGAATCCCAATCTAGGTGAACATTTGACTGCACGCGCTTTTTGACGAGTTTTGAGTTAATTTTCCTCCGTATCGTATATACTCCGTATTCCTCCTATATACTTATGAGTTTATCTACAATTGCACGAGAAAAAATTTGAAAAATTTCCTTCGCTCTTCTTAGTTTAGGAAATGAAATGAAAATAATTTAATCCAGAACAAGTCCATATTAGCAAATACATCAAAATAATAACTAACAAAACTAAAACTAAAGGTAAAAAAATTGCCCCAGGTTGCTGCCAGGCGGTAGTGTGCCCAGAAGGCTGGCAGAATTGCCACGTTGAATTCGTTCTCTTCTCTCTTTAGTTTAGTTTTGTTAGTTATTTCTCTTTTTTTAATATGTATCTATAATTTTATACATAGTTAAATAAATGTATAGATCAAAATAATTAAATTAAATGAAATACAAATGATACGAAATAAATTAAATATTGTACCTACTCATTTTACTTCTTTCCACAGTCAATTATTTTTCAAATGTACTACTTACTATTACTTTACATTTCAAAATAGCAGGACGATTTTAATGTTACACAAAATAAAGTTAAAATTATTATAAGAAATACAAACTCGGGTCTTAACCCATTAAGATTCTTTGAAGTCGCCAAATGAGACGGATTCTGCGGCCTACCCGGGCATCTTCATTAGATAATGAGGGATGAGGGATCATACAGAGACAAACCTAAATTCAAGCTACTCACAATCTGATTTTATCTCACCTGGTCTAGTCGTATTTCTTGACTGAACGGAATATACTCACACTCATCCCTATCCACAGCAAGGAGGGTGCAAATAAGACTCATGCTAAACCATTAAAAATAGTACTCAGTACACAAGGTCCTCTGTCTCACAAAACCAATGTTTGACAGCTAAATTCAAAACATGTCATCCCGCTCTCCCGTGCTCTTTTATCCAGTGCGTTTTGTGTGATACTGACAGTGACAACGCCGGGCATAAAAAATCACCATCAGCAGTTATAATACTGGTGAAAGAAAATATAATATATGTATAACTGGTTATTTTTTTACATTTCAGAAAAGTAAGTCTTATTTATTTATATGCCAACAAAATACAATAAAATTCAATAAAATAATAACTATAAACTTAAGATTAACTAAAGCCTAGAACCAGGTTAAGATATATAAAAGCGTTTTTAATAATAAATGAATTATGAATTATATCTAGTTTGCCTCAGAAGGAGGGTTATGTTTTTCGAGCATAACGTATGTATAAATATTTTCAGACATACTTAGACAAATCGTCTTTGTCCCAAACTAACCAAAAATTGTACTATGGGTATACTAGACGACGATAAACAAACGATATATTTATATAAATAAATAAATACCTAAATACATAGGAAACATCCATGACTGAGGAACCAACATTCGTACACAAATAAATGCCCTTGCAGGGATTCGAACCTAGGAGTTCTTGCTTCGTAGGCAGGGTTACCACCAACTAGGCTAAAGCGGTAGTCTGCAGAAGAATAATTGTATTTCACAGGCTACATCCATAATAGGCACATACATGGCACGTAGAACCGATGGCCGTTGAGGCGGAAAGATTCTCGAGTGGCAACAACGTACCGGAAGGCGCGGCGTGGGTAGGCCCCCCACAAGGTGGACTGATTTATTTATTCATTTATTTATCGACAAATACATTAACGTGACATTACAGTAAAAACCAATGCGTCACGAAACTAAAAACAACAAATAATACAATTTAGGCGACGAAACGGCGTGGCCCCGTTGCATCGTCATCTCCGGTGTAGGATTCGGCAGATTGCCCCGGAACCGTCAAAACACGACACCCTTCTGCCAGAAGTCAGCACATGCGATGGTCTCCTGCAGCGAACGCAGCCCACGCACCGCTGATGACCTGGTAAAGGTCGCGGGAGTCCGCTGGATGCGGGTGGCGCAGGACCGGTCACTTTGGCACTCTATGGGGGAGGCCTATGTCCAGCAGTGGACGTCTTTCAGCTGATATGATGATGATGATGATGACAGGATGCATTCGAAACATCTTGATGGATCATGATTATGACATATATGGTGTCGTTGGATTGCTCTTAATTGTGGAAGGGACAGCTGCCGGCGCAATATTTATCGTTGATCGGTAAGTAATCATAATCATAAGTTGGTGCTACCCACCCTTAATCACTGGTTCACCCACAGCGAGTGAGTAAGCGTTACGAATACTTACTACCTGACTATTCTATTTCGCTCAGGATGATCGCCAATGGAGCTTTAAAAAGCCCGGGAAATTCCCGGCGTAATTGAGAGCAGGCTTAGCAGGGATAATTCTAATATCAGGTCCCGGGAATCCCGCTTGTAGGTACCTCGGTACTTTTATCAATTCTTTCTAATTAACTTGGGACTGTTTTTAATTTGATTTCCGTGAATTCCTCGCTAATTGGGATTTTAAGGCAAACATTTTTATGCGATTTGGGCCTTTTTCCAATGTTTGATGTTCACGTTTGTTCTTTGTCATATATGTTTTTAATAAATTGCCTTCAATACGATCGCGTTTTTAACATTATTGGATTTTAAATTTATAAACAACGACCTAGGCATTTTTTGCAATACGTAGCTACGTATTGCAAAAAATGCAGGGAAATCCGCGATATCAAATAAATCTTAGGTATGACCATCCAGAAAAACCATTATTTACCTCTTCTTCTAAGTTTTGTATATTGATAAGTATGTTAGTCTGTAAGGTATGTAAATATGGGCCTTATTTGCTGAGACAAATAAATTAATAAATATACGCAGCGTTTCCGGAGATTACTTAGACACAAACTTACATTTTACCAAGCTACAATCTCATAGACTTTTCCTCTTTATAATTTTAGTATAGATATAGTTAATTAAGGAGAAATATCTAAAATAGGATTCAAGTAGCACCTACCACCCATGCGACAAGAACTCTTAGAGAACATTTCCACAAGTAAGTAAATAAAGGCTCACATACTGTCACTAAGATAAGGGATAAGTTAGTTAGGGATAAGTTCGCCTTTGTACCGATTTAACTTTTTTTTTGTCTGTATCTTTACCTGTGTCTTGTGTACAATAAAGTATTTACATACATACATACATACATACTATATAAGGTGCTAACAAATTAAGTACCAATATTTTAAGAGGTGTTACATTACATCAAAACAATTGACATTAAATAGAAATTAAGAAAACTTTTCATATGATATTTTTGTTTTAATTTCCGTTACAAAATAAATAAATTAAAATTTCGACCAAACATAATCAGCCTGTGCATTTAACTGACGAGATGTTTAAACACTATCTGTCAAGTGAACATCGTCGTTTGTGACAAACGTCAGTGATTGATTGTTGACTATCTCATTAACAGGGTGTTTTTACGCAGTAACGTTGTATCCCTAATTATCTCCAAAAAGTGATACACACTTTTAAATGTTTCATACTTAACTCTACTCCTAGAGACGAGTATTGTCAGCTCTAAAAGTATTGGTACCTAATTTGTTAGCACCTTATATTTGTACAGATAGACCAGCCTCATCTTTGCGCACGGTTGAATGCGTGCGTGTCCTTGTAACAGCCGTTGTGTGTGTGCGTGCACCTGTAACGACATTGCCAAACAAATCAAACCTGCGTAATTAAAATCACATGCGAAGAAAATTAATCAAACATTTCTTTTTAAACAAGGTACTTATGCAGAGACATTTCTTGTTCGGCTTAGCAAATAAATAAATAAATAACCAAAACACAGCCGAAATGAGACTGGACATTCCCTGCAAGCAAATAGAATTGCAGCAATATGCTCGGTTGTGGCGTAAAGGCAGTCACGTCGCCATCTGCATTTCAATGCAGTTCAAATATAAACGGAAATAATACAGCCTTCCATATCAAATGCACTGCGGGCTTGCAGATATAATTTTCAAAGGGAAATTTACATTTTATTCGCTACTGCTCCTTACAGTAATGCTAGCTGCCCGCGCGACTTCACCCGCGTATTGCTTCGAATGCAGGCAAATTTACAAGACAAAATATAGCTTTTGACTATCCGGAAAATCCATTCTACACGCAGGTGAAAGAATCTTTGAAATCGGATAAGCGGTTCCAGAGATTAGCCAAAACATACAAATCTACTCGCGTATTTCAGACAACCAAGACAAAGCCGCGGGGTAAAGCATAGTTTCAGTATATTCTAAAGGGCCATTCTATGTAATAAAATATTTTTTAAAGTCGGTTAGTTCTGGAGCTAGTTCCCCAACATACAAACTCAGTGAAAGACTTTTTCTCTATATATTAGTTATACGAGTATTGCGACAAATCTTGATTCCCATATACATATACAGCTGTCATCTTCGTACAATTTATATAACCATAATAACTACAACTGACAAAAGTTGAGAAACCCCCGACATTTTAATTACAAAGTCCAATATCTCAAAAACGGCTGAACCGATTTTCATTAAACACGGCTAAGAACATTCGGGATAAAATTATCTATGACACAAAAAAACCGCATTCAAATCGGTCCATCCGTTTGGGAGCTACTATACCACAGACAGATACACAGATACACGTTAAATTTATAACTCTTTGCGTCGGGGGTTGAAAAGTAAAATTGTACTGATATGAGAGCTTTCTTAGGGATTAAGTTTCGCCGCGATACGTATAGACCCTTTTCTCATCTGCCGCTTCCGTGTCAGTGCGACAGCCGGTCGATTCCAGTCAAGTATGCTGATTATTTACTGTACGACTACATTTTAACTACAATAAGTGCTTCTTAATTAGCGCGGGATGCGCGAAAGCAGGAGTAAGCGAAGCGGTACAAATGCTGTACTGGATGGTTTATTGCGAGAGCCCGCTTCCGCGCAACATAACGCCTTGGCCATGACTTTAGTCTTAAGCGACCTGCGGCAGCGTTTTATCTGTTCATTGCGCGGTCGAGACGCGCAACGCACTGTGGTTAGTTGGGATCACGCGCAATGATATAGAAAAACTACTCCAGGCAAAATACGGTTTTGAAAAACATTAATTTATAATAGCGTTTTTTTTGTTGATTTCATTTGAAAATGTTATTCTAAGATGATTTAGTCAAGAATCCGACAAACTTTCCAACCGGAAGTAATTATGTAGATTTAAATGAAGCACGCATTATCTTTTTTTGTAAATGAACCAAAATAAAGACAAAAACATTTATTAATATTTTTACTGACTTTTTAGAAGCCAGTTAACTTATCATTTTTTCGATGTCTGAAATTTTGTCGGATTTTGTCGCTGGGTAACTACTTAATTGATAATATATCCGTTATACATAAAAAATAAGCTATTATAAATTATTTCCAAAATTGACATTTTTTCCATACAAGTTGTCAGTTCATTGCCTGGACTAAACCGCTGCCGCAGGTCGCTTAAGACCAAAGTCGTAGCGGTTATGCGGCTGCGGTGTGCGGAGCCATAACTATAGGTAGTATTTCTTTCAAGAGACTGACCTATGATTGACCGTAGTCCCTGACGGTAAGTGACGATATGGCCTAAGATGAAGCTCACTGGTTCAGTAATAGCCTATTCATACTCGTTTTTAGGGTTCCGTAGCCAAATGGCAAAAAACGGAACCCTTACAGATTCGTCATGTCGGTCTGTCTGTCTGTCCGTCCGTATGTCACAGGCATTTTACTCGAAAACTATGAGGTGTATTTGAATAAAATTTTCAGGGTAGGTGTATTTTGTTAACCGCTAAAAAGGTTTTTTAACTAAATTACAAAAAAAAAATTTTTTTTGGGTGCACTCCATACATAAAACTGAAAGTCAGCATTTTTTTTCATTGCAAGCCCATGTGTGGCACATCAATCGATAGGCCTTTCAAAATAAATATAAGGTTTCTCAGCAATTTTTTTGATTAAGTGAATGGAGTCGGAGATAATCTCCTCGAAAGTCACTAAAATTGTGTCCAAAAAAATTGTGATAAAAAAAATCATGCTCATAGGGCTATTTAAATTCTCTCAGCGAAAATTGTTTTGAACAAGATCGGTTCAAAGGTTTTTGAGATATCTCTAAAAAACTGCCTTCCTTTAAGAAAAGGATGTAAGTGCCATAAGATTTTAGTAACGATACGACCTTTTTAATAAGCACGGAACCCTCGTTGTGCGTGGTCCGACACGCACTTGGCCGCTTTTTTATTTATACTGTATTGCACAAATAAGGTACAAATAGCGGATTTAATGCCTCATGGCATTCTCTACCGGCTGCTGTAAAGGCACTCAGATCGTAATTAGTCTCGTACTACAAAGTAAAGAAAATTCCGACCCATGACACGAATACCTTTTAACAGCCTCCGAAAACCAAAGTTATTTTATTTCGGAACATACTCAAAGCTGTCACCGTCCTATATCGGTTTTATGCTCGCGGTCAAAGAGCGTTGTAGCCTTTTTGGCAACTTTGTCGTGGACCCTTTGTTGTTGACGCGTTTGGGTTAAAATGGCAGTGTTTTTAGTTGATACCTGTGGCTTTTATTTGCTACCCAAAATTTAACTCTAACAGCCTGTATTAAAGTGTACAATACGAGGTGATAATTGACCACTGAAAGCTGTATGAGCAAGGCAAGGATTTCGATATGTGTGCCTCGCCTTGATAGAGAATGTATAGGATATTTTTCTGTAGTATTGCGATCTGCAACCATACTGCCAGAGTCGTTTAACATTATCAGTATAGTTGCAGATCGCAAATACATCATTAACGGTTTTTGACGACTGGTTTAGCGTAGTAGGTATAAGTCACCCTGCCTACGAAACTAACGTCCCTGAATTCGAATCCCGGTAAGTAAGGTATAGTGTGTGATGAGCATGAATCTGGGGGCACGGGAGTGCCCCCGCCAAGACGAGCCAAGCGAAGCGCAAGGGCACTACCTACCTTTTCTCGAAGCGCTTCGTCGTATTTTTGAACCTTCCTAACTTGGGTGTAGATTATACCAGATAAACAAAATTTTCGGGATATGATGTCAGTGGTTGACTTATTGAAACTGAATTGCATAGCTATTATACTTTAGATTTTATTGATATCTAAAATATCCCGATTTCGTCACTGACTCACTGATGATCATCAATATTCTTAGGGTTCTTCCTGAAGTCCTAGAAAGCTGAAATTTGGTATGTAAGCTAGTAATAGTATACAAACAACGAAAAAATCTTAAAACTTGAAACTTTTACCGCCCCCCAACCCCTTAACCTAGTTTAAGGTTCTGGGTGAAAGTTTGTATGAGACTTCCGCAAATTTTGATGCTAGAAGTCTGAAAATTGATATAGGGGGTCCTTGTTATCCTTGTTATAAATAATAAGATTATGTATTTCAGGATTTTTTGTAAATCACCCCCCACTCTTTAAATTAGGGGATGGAAGTTTGTATGGGTTTTCCCATTCACTTCTTGAGAAATTACCTTACAAAAAGGAATGAGATGCCACCAAAAACATTACATGTAAAGTGATGCCAAGACTCCATAGCTCAGACACTTTCAGCGTGAAAAAGATATCAGATCGCAATTAGCGCCAAGCTTCCTACTCCACACGGCGTAACTACCACTACCAGCCACGCTCTACAAATTCTACATCTTGGCTAAAAAGTAGTAAGTATTTAATCCTAATCCTAATAGTGTTAGATGCTCCATCCCCTGGCATGGATGTATGATTAATGTTAGACAATTCTCTATTACTCGTAGTGAAAGTATAGGTACTGCTGCTGCTATACAATAGGTATCCTGTAGGCAGCATGGTCATTATTTTGAAGAACCACGACATAGTATCATCGGCAGTCTTTATAATTTACCAGGCTAGACGAGCGCTATATTCATGTTTACGCTACGAATGCCATTTAGTGATGCTCCATATTCGGATTTACGCGCTGCCTCCCGCGTAAAACACGCGGCTTTATGTACGGGGGAGTAAAAATGTTATTGTTCGTGCAGTGCAGTGGGAAAAGTAAGACAGTACTAAATATTTGACCGCGATTAGTTTGTGTCTGTCAATTCATGCATACTTCGACGCAATTGGCACTCAAATGGTCTCGCCGGTAGACCAGCGCTGGCTCGTGAGCCAGCATTATGCTGTAAATATTTTGCTTTCATTTCATTTCAATTATAAATATCACATTTCCACCTTCGCGCTGCCGCTGGCGCTGTTTCGGGGCGACACAGCGATGCCTTCGGTGGCCTCTTTTCGTTTTTATACATTTATGATTCTACTTCTGATCGGTGGAGTTACCGTCATTTCAGTCGTATTTTTTTAAGCAGTACTTTCACATTCACTGGAACTATATTTATAACCATATTATACTAATAAACCATTTATTACAGGCATCTGAGGCCTTGCGGATATAATGGTCGACGTTACCGAAAACACAGTTACAATATCCACAGCGATAATATTTTTTTTTTTTTTTTTTATTAAGTATAGGTACGCATTTGACCCCTATCTCGCCTGATGGTAAGTGATGATGAGGTCGAGGGTGTTACATGCATACCTAGATAGTGCGTATTCACTCTCGTCTTGAAAAGAACCAAGTTATATGTAACTGGGAAAAGGTTTGCCGGAAGCGAGTTCCACTCTTTGGCTGTCCGCGCGAGAAAACTGGAAGCAAAGCGCTTCGTGCGAATCAGTGGTAAGTCAACAACATAAGTGTGGAACCCGATAAGCGATGAAACAGCAATCCTGCTACGCCTGCCTGAAAAAGCATGTGACTTATTTAAGAGAGATAAAGTTATGTTTCGTCATTCTGAAGATCTGTCTTCAACTCTTGCCTTCTGGGAAATTCTTTTGTACTTTCTTCAATCTGTGCCGTTACCATATGAAGTGACAGCTTTTTCTGTCTTCATTGTGGCCGGGGCAAAGGGGACATCAATTTCTATCGGTGTCGCGTGGCTCATACGTCATTGGAGAGAATGTATATAAAGAAAGTTATTTTCGTCGGGAGTTAGAGTGTTTCTCAATTTGACTGCGGAGTGAGTGCGTGCATTAACTTTGGATATTGTATAAGTTAGTGTGATACAGACGACGTTAAGTATTGAACAAGCGAGTGAAGCCAAACGAAATTCTCTGCTCCAGCTTGGGTCAAAATTCTGTCGTATGTCCAGCTGTTCAGCTGTTCTCGTCTACAGGTCGCCTTTCTCAGCCGATTCTCTTAAATGTTGTGGGCAGGTTCGAAGGTATAATTATTGTTTTTTTTAATCGACTCAGTGGTTGGAATTTTTGCCACAATTTTTGTTTTCCAAGTGAAAACTTCTTTAGCGGCGCTGTGCACATGTAATGTGCAAAAAATGTTAAACTCGCGACAGGTCACGTGACCGACATATTCGTCAGATTGAAAATTCGTAAGACGGACACGTGACCTGATCAAAAAACTGTTACAATGTCGTTGAGTTTTCACTTCTGCCGGCACTCCCGGAGTGCAAGGCGGTCTTTTTTGCGATTTTACAGCTTTCAGAGTCACTAGTACTGTCCATTTGAGTGTTCCACTCAGTATCATTAGGAGTCTGGGGTCCGCTTGGGCACCTTTTCCCAACTAGGCGTATATAGGCACTAGTTTTGACGCGGAAGTGGCCTTGATATTGTTCGTCTCTGGAAATGTACACTCAACTTAACATGTTCACAATTTTGCACCATATTGATTTGCAAAAAATGTGTAGGTAAGTTAGGTATCGGCAGGAGATTTGAAGTGAATGATTACACACACAACTAGGACACAATTTAGGACTCTATAGACACGTCAAACTTATAACATTTTATTTGTAACCCCCTCTTTTTGCTTCCTGGGTTAAAAATAAAACTGTATTAAACGGAATGTTACGTAAGTATTATCGCGTATGTATAATTATTATATAAAATGGTGTTTTATCTAAATCATTGCTTATACTAAAAAAAAAAAAAATTATTACCTTGAAGAAACTTTTAGTCAATCGTACAGTTTGCTGTTTAACTTGCTATCGTTACTAAAAATGAACACTAATTACCTAATAACGCTGTTGCCGATACCTATAGCTACATATCGTCGGAGATAGTGCAATACCTACCGCGTAACTAGCACTGGTAAATACTGCGTATCTACCACAAAACCCAACTTTACAGGAGAAGCTTGGTATATTTTAATCAGGATTTTACGTTCGTTGGCGGGAAATTTTAATTTGGCTATATTTGTTAGATACGCGGTATTAACCAATGCCAGTTACGCGGATTTGCCCCATGGGTGTTCTGTAGATACGCAGTATTTACTAGTGCTAGTTACGCGGTATTGCACTATCCCCGACGATATATATTTTTACGCTGACTGTACCATCCATTACTATAACAATGCTACCAGCTTCGGCTTCACCAAAATCAGATAATGAATGTGGTCACTGCATTTTACCGATTGATCAGGGTCAATCTAACCTAACGTATTAATGCTGTTACAGACGGACTCCATTTCAACTGCTTTCTGGCTGCAAATGTCCAGTTTGAATGCAGCGAATAGAACTGCATTACAGGTACTGCACTCTAACGTGCAGAACTGCACGCCGACTGCAAGCTACCTGAGCATTTAGTTTGCAGTTTCGATGCAGTTACGTCTTCAACTGCATTCAAACTGAACATTTGCAGCCAGAAAGCAGACGGAAAGCAGTCCGTTTGTAACGTTCCTTAATCTCAAGGCGCTGCACTGCCCCGATTCTTATAAATTGACCCGTCTAAGAGACAGTCATGTTCATACAAACTGGCTTTTTTCGATAAATATCTTGTGAAAAAGTATTTACATTTGCTTTTAAAAGCCTTTAGGTTATTAGATTGAGAAGTAAACGATTACCCGGTCCTTCCTCAGTAATTAATTAATTTATTTATTTATTAGGCACACAAAACAGATAACATTCATTACATAGATAGTACAAGATACATCGGGGTTCTGGTTAGGAATGCCACCCAAAACATGTATGCACAGCATGATTATAAGTAACAACGAGCGAAAACTATCCTAAAACTACACTAAAATTATACATAACAATATGCTTAAGCATGCGAACTAGATCATAAGTAATTGACTGATAGTAAACGATGTGCCACCTCGATGAGTATTTGTTATATGGGCCTTAGATGCCAGAATTAAATGCATTCGTTATTATTATTATTATTTCTAAAAAACTTAAACTGGGTTCTCGATAAAACTGGCTTTTTGCTGAAATTAAAGTTCGGACAAACGATATAGTTGGGAAATTAAGTTTACTGATTGCTATAGGATACTGCCACCACATCATCTGATACTGACAATTCATCTTGTGCTGATAAATAGTGCGGACCAATAAAAACCTGATTAAAAATCAAAACGTTAGCCCAAATAATCCTACATGGTATTGGAAATTTTCATTAGCGCCAGGAATTTAATATCGAGGACCGTTGACAATTGATACATTGTCAAAGCAAATGCCGAATACTAAACAGGTATTTGAGGCATCCTGGCGGTCAGTCTGACTCGACCAATCCCATAATAATACTGGAGGTTCTTAGAGCTGGAACACACGAGCCTGTGTTTTATTAAAAAAAATTATGATGCCTAATGTTGAAAAACTGAAATTCCACATAATTAGAAAAAAAATAAAGAAAATATGTTTGTTTAGCATATAAGAAATAAAAGACACGAAATTGCAGACCTCCTTGTTGAACATGTAGGTCGATCACGTAACGCACTGTACGCGCGTCAGGTATCTAAATGACAATTTTTAAATGGAAACATGACAGTTTGATCTACCTAACGCGCGTTCAAAATGTTACGTGATTACTGGTTACCCCTCTCGCCACAATATTTCACGAGAATCAGATGCGAAACGCGACCTGACCCCCGTATCATGGTCGGCCTTATCACACGATAAGTGACAAGATAGAGCGTCCGTTACTGGCTGACACCGTTCGATAGAACGAGACGACGCTCCTATCTTGTCACTTATCGCGTGATAAGGCCGACCATGATACGGGGACAGTAGAGCAGAACAGAAGGACAGACGGAGATGGGAAAGAAATGTTACCCAATCAGAAACAGAGAAATTCGTTGGCTTCGCTCGCTCGTTCGATGATACTAATGTCGCTTCTAATGAGCGACAACGCTTTCAGCAAAATAGGCACTTTCGCTCATACTACAGGTTGCCATACGATTAAATAAATAAATAAATGTGCTAAAATTGATATTGTATTCGTTGCGATTTGTTAAGCTCAATTGACTTTATGATCGAACGTTATATTGGGTGTTGGCCTCCACACGAGTACATTTCATCGACTTCTATTGATCCCTTGGAAAATGTGTACCTTGAGTATTTTTCTGTTATGTCTATGTTACGCTGCGTATGAAAGTGAAGGTCCTGGGTTCAAATCCCGATAATGGCAAGTATTTGTGTGATAAACATGAATACTTGATTCTGAGTCTTAAATGTTTGTTTTGTATCTAAGTACATTTAATTTAGTTATTATTTAAGTCTAGTACCCATAACACAAGCCTTATTGAGCCTATCTATGGGGCTAGTTCGATCTGTGTAAGATTGTCTCCTAATATTTATTGATTTGACGACCGGTTAGCCTAGTGGGCCTACGAGGCTGAAGGTCCTGGGTTCGAGTCCCGGTAGGGCCAAATGTTTGTGTGATGGGCATGAATATTTGTTTCTGGGTCTTGGATGTTTGGATATTAAATATAACTTTGTATCGTACCCGTAACACAGGCCTTATTAAGCTAACTATATCAATACATGTAGGATTTTTTACACCTGTTAGCGATCTGTAAAATAAACGAGGTCGTGAACGCCGATATATCAACAATAACGTTGGATGAGTGAACGCGACCAGTGGCTGTATGGCCAAAACGCAAGTCTGCGGACGGTTTTAAAAAGAAAGCATTCCAGAGAGCGGAGTAGGAGAAGTGTCAAGCTATGTTGACGCTCTCGACTTTGAAAAAGGAAATAAACTAATTAATCAGTTAACCAGTGACTTTTATTATATCAGAAGTGGTGACGAATAGAAGAAACGCCAGTGTCAATCGATAAAACAGGTGAGGGTTTCTGATTGAAATATAAAAGTATCAAATGTTTGATTTTTCTGTTAACAGTTTGCTGAAAACGGCGCCTTAGGAAGAGGCTCCAGTTTTCAGATACGAAATTTGAATTGACAATGAGTATTATGATAAATGTTGTATTTCGTATGGATTATGAATTATGTATATGATTTTACTATGAGTATACCTATTATAAATCTAGTATTCCATAAATTATATGTGACACAATCAGTTTATGGCATAATCGTATTTGTATTGTATTATAATATGAAATTGAAAAGTTGAATGCAAAAATAATTTATTTATTCAGAAAACAAACAGCAATATAGATTTTATCGTAAGTAGTACTACTATAATTTATATGAAAGAGAAATTGAAAATTAAGTGTGTAGTTTCGCGGTCAATAGAAATGGCAAAAGATGAAAACATACTACTTAGCATGTCAAACCATAGGTTACCGCAAATTCGAATATATTGTCTATACTTACACAAAATTAAGTAATACGTGAATGCCAAATCGAGAATGAAATAAATACAGATTTGGTTACTTAGATACTACTCTAATAACATTTTTACCCACTAATGAACTAGCTACTTAAGTACATGATAAGAGTTTGTGTAACCAATGTGCACCTACCTATTTGTATGGTATCCAAAATATAGGAGGTAGGCAGGAGGCATGACTGCGATTAAAAAAAAAAAATTGTTAAAAAGTAACCATCTGAAACAATTTTGATTTAAAGATTATACCTACTTAACATTATTTTCTTAGTAATCAGTACACACCAACTATGGGTATATGTTTCCTTATTAATCAGTTTAGTAAGTATAGGTACTGTATGTGTGTTTTGTTTGTTTCATTGGATATTTTAATATTTCGTGTAGTATTATTGAAATACATTAATTTTATTTTTATTAATTGAGAACTAGGACACAAACATCAGTTGTTCAGTCAGCCACACCCATGTCAGTAGTAAAAAAAAAGCGGAGAGGATACAGTCCTTTTGTTTCGGCTGAGAGTTCGCTTAGGCGGGTCAATCAACTATTTCTTGTTGTTAATCTGTCATGTTAGCCACGAGACAAAATTACGGATTTTCTAACATGCTTTAACAAATTAACCATACAAAAAGTGGTTGAACATGATAAGAATTAGATGACAACACAATAATAATTTTGTAGGTCTTAATACTGAATTATTTTGTAAATAAATTATAAAACTTCCCTGAAATAGAAAGCTTGTAAGAATAGCCCACAGAAGAAGTTGTTAACTGTGCAAAGAAACTACAGTAATATGATGTGAGAAGAGTTTTGTAAAACCCTATACCACTACAGATAATATACAATAGGCAAACATGGGAGGGCTTAAAAGAAAGAATGAGTGGATTCACATTTAGGGATAGAAAATAAAGCTTGAACATTTGAAAGACGGCAACCAGGAAAGTGAAAATAATGGATTAAAATTTGAAATTAATTATCTATCTGAGAAAGTTAAGTATTACGGAAAGGAAAACATGCTAAAAAAAAGGATAGTAGAATAGCAAATATTTGGAAGAGATATTGGCCTTTTGGTGAATTTATGCTCATGCATCCTACTGAAAAACTATACAAGCCTAAAATACTTATGATTTAATCTTAGGTGACTCAATTACTAGTGATTCGGTGCATTCGTCACTTGCCTTCAGTGGCTAGTGGCAAAAAGACAGCGCAGATTCTGCTGTAGTTGATGGTATTTAATTATAATGAAAAATACTTCCGGAGGCCAATAAAAATTCAATCTTGTATTGAATCAATATCATGAGGCTGACAGGGAAAATTTGTCTCTATAGCCTAAAGTAGATAGGTGAAATAAAGAAAAAAAACAACTGATCATTTAGTATTTTTGTAATTAGATAATTAAAAACATATTGATTGTTGACCGAGAAAAAAAAAAAATAAAAAAAAATAATTAATCCTTAAGGTAAGGTTAAACATAGGTCCCACAGGACACTTCCTTCAATATATCACTTCGACTTCCACAATAGTTCTGCATCATGTTTGTATTTGTAACTTAATAGTGATCATACACTTGTTACACGGCAAAATGCCGACTTATAAGGGAAATTGCGGCACAAAACGTTCAATTGTATTGTTTCTTCCTGTTGAATTGATAGACACATGAAGATCCAGTTAACACGATAATGAAATATCGAAATTAGTTCTTAATCACTTTCCATTGCTGTATTGTTTAGGTTTTGAAACGTGTTAGGTATCTGTTCATAGTAATAAGAACTGTAGTCAAGTCTGCAGCAACGCAGCTCGGTTCTCGTCTAGGAAATCAGTATCCAGACCACTTAGGTCTTAGTCCAACTTATATTACACAAACAAAACGAAACAGCCAATAATTAACTTCAAGTCTTCAACGATGTAAATAACTAAACTAAATATTTCGGATGTTTGACATAAAGTGAAGTGTCATTCAATAAAATGACGTCTGAGGAGATCCGTTTTGCGTTCCGATACTTACCAAATTCATGCTAAAATAACGTTTCTTTGATTTTCACTTTATTCCTTTTACTTATTTATATAAATCAATAAGGAGATCTAGTTTTGCAGATAAAGATAAAACTGAAACATTTAGACGAATGGTTTTGGACGTTTAATGGTCGGACCCTCAAAGTAATCGTAAAAATGTAATGTATTATAAGCATGCGAATGGATGGTGCAACGCAAGAATGCGTACATAAAGAATTCCATAGATGGAGCTCTAGCGGACCTAGCGAGTCCCCGAATATTTCCTTTATGCCGACAGAGACGAAGGTAAATTACCCTACCTAATTAAATTGAGAATTAACAGAAGACCAATATCCTTGACGTCTTATGGGGTCTATACATGTCATGATTTGTCAGCCCCAATTTATCAGAATCTGACTAATTACTATCGACTGGAGGCATGTTGCACTGCTGAACCAACTGTCGAAGTAGTTGTACTTGCAAAGTGCATAGTGCATGCACATCAAAATCAACACAATTTGGACCATGGAAATATTTATGATCAGCCATGTTTTCTGTCAGATAATTTTGAAGTAAAATATTTAAAATATTATATAATCATTTGTTATTAGCCTTTCCACAAAAAGTTTGTATTTTAAATGTTATAGTGCTATAAAAACGCGTTTTATAGTCGATTTGAGTAACGCTTTGATGTCTTTGCATTAAAAAATAAACAGGTTTGAATTTTATTGCAAATAGCGATATCTTAGGAAAAATAAATAGTATCACAATCATGAGACAGTGTTTTTGTATGGCAATATTATTTTTACTAAATGGTACATGATTCGAACAAAACTAGTGATTAACACAAAAAAAAAACCTTTATGTTATGACTGTTATGAGGAACAGGAAATCCGACAGACAATTGGTATTGGAAGACGAGACATTTAGTATAGGTATCTAGGTATTTTGTTCCCACTTGTGTGTGTGTGTGTATAGTCTTTCTACACAAATTGAATTTACGTCCGTCAGCGCGGTTATTTAACGTTGATTACCTGTAAATGAAAGTACCGAACGAATTTTGATATACTTAAACGATATGATACAGAGAGGGAATATAGTGGAGAAGTGAACCGTCTTCGTCTGTAGCCTCCGACAGGATCAGGACAAAAATATTTAATTACATAATTTGTTTCGTGATAAGGGAATTTTGATATCATAGCATTAGGGATCTTGGAATCACAGTAATATTGATGAGACAAGATAATTCAATTGTAGAGGTATTTAGATGGAGTTCAATGTGCAGTACAACTATTAATTATACCTACCTACTTAAAGACATGGATAATAAATCAGGCAACCCAAACTTGACCTTCAGACTTGCTAAGAGATACCTACTAAAGTTGAGAAGAAAAGTAAAATATCTAATAGCCATGATTCCCTATACATCGCAAATCACATACAATTTGCTGTTTGGAATTCCGCTCCATTTTTATTGTCGTATCAAATGATATCGACTACCTACCCTACAGTTGTTAAAAAAATAAAGTAATTCATCGAGGTGTGAATGACATCAAATCCGGAAACGGAAATAACAGAAAAGCACAAAAGAAAGCTACAAGAAAGAACTGAACATGAAATACTTCCATATAGACTACAATCCCTCTAATCTAGATGTAGACAAAAGAAGACTATTACTCACTACGGAAACTGTCAAATAAGCTTGAAGTGGCCCTAATCATCCATACCATCCTTACAACAAAACGAGGGGGCCAGGCAAAAAGCTTCAAGGAAAAAACAAAACTTGCCGGAGGATGTGTTTCAGTCGATTGAACGAGATAGCAATTACCCCAAGATGTCATTGGTCCAACTGTCAATATCCATGAGCGAGCTATCACTTCCTATAAAACTAGCGTGTAGAAAGAAAAAGAAAAAAATGTCAAGCTTAAGTAAGCGAAAATCCAGGGATAAGACGTCATCATACCGACCTACCACAGTCCCATGAGGTCACGAATGCTTCATATAAGAAAAAAACACAGAAGATCTTGACTATACGCAAACTCAATGTAAACTCTAATCAAGTGGGTCTAGTAACAAGCACTTTTGAATCGTCAATTTGAAACATAATCTTAAGCTAGTTGCTTAGAGCAATTTATTAATGCACTTATAATTCGCCAACTGCCTATATTAAATTGATATTATACAGTTGGTGCCATAATAATTATTTGTATATAGATATTATCTGGTAATGCCAATAATCAAAGAGGATATACAAGGATGTTGAAAAACATAGGAGCACAGCAGACTAATATTTGTTTAAAATTTAACCAATACTTTATACTACAAATTTTGTCAGAAAAGGAAACATCTCACAATAAGTAATACAAGATATAATTAGGGTGTACAAAAAAAAAATGTTGTTTAAGCTAGAACAAATTAACAATGCTCATATGCATACTTCAATAGTCTATATCTAGTAGGTACTAGATTAAGCTGTTTTATCATAATGTTATAATTTATATTGTTATTATTGAATAGATAATATAAATTCAATAACTGATTAATTTTCTTATATATCGTCATAGTATTATATAGTATTTGATTAATATCTGAACATATTTGTTTGATTATGTTAAAGTTGTAGAAATAGACTTTAACAACGCCTATGCTATTTATAATATTTGAGTTGATAGGCGAAAGATAGATCCAGGTCTTAAGATAAGCTGTCTATTTAAAAGACCTAAATGTGGGCAATGATTCTGCTTGGAGTATGTGTTGTTTTAGGGTGCAGCAGGTGTTGGGAGTGAGCGTGCTCTAACACTGCTGAAGACTTGATCGAATCGCTGGGTCTTGAAGTAAATCAACTACCGATGGCAGGAAATGAGTGCAGCAGGTGTTGGGAGTGAGCGTGCTCTAACACTGCTGAAGACTTGATCGAATCGCTGGGTCTTGAAGTAAATCAACTACCGATGGCAAGAAAGCAGGTGCAATCTAACCTTTGAGACTTCTAATTTAAATTATTTAATGTTGAAAATGATTCTGTTTGGAGAATTTGTTTATTTTTAGGATGTTGGAGTGAGCGTGCTCCGACACTGCTGAATAGATGAATTACTCGCTGGGTGTCGGAGTGAGCGTGCTACCGATGACAGCGCTAGATGAATTACTCGCTGGGTGTCGGAGTGAGCGTGCTACCGATGACAGCGCTAGATGAATTACTAGCTGGGTGTCGGAGTGAGCGTGCTACCGATGACAGCGCTAGATGAATTACTCGCTGGGTGTCGGAGTGAGCGTGCTACCGATGACAGCGCTAGATGAATTACTCGCTGGGTGTCGGAGTGAGCGTGCTACCGATGACAGCGCTAGATGACTTTCTCGCTGGGTGTCGGAGTGAGCGTGCTACCGATGACAGCGCTAGATGACTTTCTCGCTGGGTGTCGGAGTGAGCGTGCTACCGATGACAGCGCTAGATAACTTACTCGCTGGGTGTCGGAGTGAGCGTGCTACCGATGACAGCGCTAGATGACTTTCTCGCTGGGTGTCGGAGTGAGCGTACTACCGATGACAGCAGCTAGATGACTTACTCGCTGGGTGTTGGAGTGAGCGTACTACCAATGACAGCAGCTAGATGACTTACTCGCTGGGTGTCGGAGTGAGCGTGCTACCGATGACAGCAGATAGATGACTAACTCGCTGAGTGCCGGAGTGAGCGTGCTACCGATGTCAGCAGATGATCGATTCGCTCGAAGATGAGGAATAATGATACGAGAAACTGATAGAATAGGGTCATTCTATGATTGAGGGATGGCCGAAGCACTACAGGAATACAGACTTGAAGATTTAACCCTTTTCGAATACCTAGATTTAGCAAGTCAGATTTGAGGTCCAATCGAGTTGAAATATTGTAAAAATTTACGACAACCTCTTACCTTTCGAAAAAGACTTGGGTCTACATTTACAAAGTCGCGTCCTTCACTAGATTCATGATCACGTTTTAGCCAGCATAACATCATTACTTTTACAGTATTAATTAAGTTACGTTTTGTTACTAGTAGGTACGGAGCTAGTCTTTTTCGTTTAATTCACTTTGCTTTTGGACTAGCAATCCTAGGAGACAAAGTGGATTCCTAATGGACTCTAGCTTGAATTCGTTGGGATAAATAGCCAAAGTTTCTTTAGCTTTTGGATAGTTCAATCCAGAATAGGGTCTAAAACCAATAAAGTCACTTAGTAGATTCAGCCGGGCTTTGTTATTGGGTTAGTAATGTCTAGGAACCAAAGCGAATATCCTATGAAATCTAGCTTGGTCTCATTGGGTTAAATAGTCAAAGTTTCCTTAGCTTCCAAATAAATCACACCAAACCCAAAATTAATTATCACAGTCTTCTGTACCTATCTCATCAGTGAATACTTGATGATTAAAAAAATAAATAAATAAATAAATAAGTACAGTCGGCAATAGAAGCTTGTACCTAAAATGATTTTTGTCACCCTTATTTGAGTTTCCGTATCGTGGTCTGAGGACAGGCACGAGTCAGAATGGCCGAATGTTAGCGATCTGTAAAATAAACGAGGTCGTGAACGCCGATATATCAACAATAACGTTGGATGAGTGAACGCGACCAGTGGCTGTATGGCCAAAACGCAAGTCTGCGGACGGTTTTAAAAAGAAAGCATTCCAGAGAGCGGAGTAGGAGAAGTGTCAAGCTATGTTGACGCTCTCGACTTTGAAAAAGGAAATAAACTAATTAATCAGTTAACCAGTGACTTTTATTACACCCGACGGAATCGAGGAGTGTTTTAGGTTTTTTTTTGTGTCAGCTTGTCGGTCTGTGGTCCCCAGCCAAGGGCCGGTTGCTTTAGGCGAGGTGGGGAGGATATGTCCCGTATTTTCGTTTTTCTTAAATATCGTTTCGTGAGGTAGGGCACAGCAAAATGTCATCCCGCTCGAATTTGGAGCAGCCCAACTGGGGAAGTACCTCCCCCTTGCAGAACACCACAGCCATAATAACGCTACTACTTTCTCTGTAGTAGTGTTGTGTTCCTGGAGGTGAGCAAGGTCGCCAGAGCTCCCGAGGATGCGTTGTGTTGAGATCGAGTTGCATGCGTCTATAGGCTTAGGAAGTTATGTAAGGAAAAAAAAAAGCGTCTATAGGCTGCGGTGTTCGCTAACGATCTGGCGGGCGGTAGGCTTTTTTGCCACCGTCGTTGTATTAAAAAATATATATTTCAAAAACTAAGCGTCGTACGAAAAAAAAAACTTAAATCGTAATGTAATTTATTACATTTAAAATATATATATATATTAATTGTGTTTTTATGACAAATACAAAAAGTGCCAGGGATATGCCATGATACAAACTGAAAAAAGGTATTTATGCCTTAAAAATTAATGTTTGTTGAAGGCTATAACCTTTTCAATCGATCCTTCTTACTAAATAAGTCTAAACAACATATTCGTCCGTTTGGCAAGTAATGTTTACTAGGTCCAATTGCAATGGGTCAGCCATCAATTTTGTAATCAGGGTGGTATGGTTTAAACTCATGAGAGTGGTGCCTCGCCAATTATGATTACATGATTAGACAGCCAATGATACATAGCCATTATAATTGTTGGCGGGGCTCCCTCACATTGGTTTAGCAAGGGGTAGAATATTTAGTAAAACAAAGTAAAATAAGTACTTACTCGTATATTGTCACAAACCTCACTTTAAACTTACACAGAGTATTTGCCAAGTATCTTCACTTTTGCACTGCTTAACGACCAAAGATGAACTGCCCAAGTCGGCGCCATGATGATTATTTTATATTGAACAGAAATGGCGCCAACCGGAAGTTCATATTTGGTCGTGATATTGACAAATCAAAACAGAGGATTTCAATGACTAATTTATGGTGTAAAAATCTTAAATATTTAAAAGGCATTTAAACAATTGTTAACAGTCGGCCATCCAAATTTAAGATGTACGACCTCGTACTAAAGAAGTTACGCACAAAATACCTATTTGAGATATACAAACAAAGATCATAACTAGCCACATTGTATACTTTAGTATAGTGGAATTATACATAACAATAGTTCCGATTGATCATTTATATATCTAGTGAAAAAAAACAGGTCAAACTGACATACAAATCAAACAATTGGCAACAGGCCCCACTACGTCCTGAATGCCATGTTATAATTAATTAAATGACAACAGGCCCCACTACGTCCTGAATGCCCAATATTCTTATCATTTAGTTGACAACAGGCCCCACTACGTCCTGAATGCCTTACAATGTTTTGTTGACAACAGGCCCCACTACGTCCTGAATGCCTTACAATGTTTTGTTGACAACAGGCCCCACTACGTCCTGAATGCCCAATATTCTTATCATTTAGTTGACAACAGGCCCCACTACGTCCTGAATGCCCAATATTCTTATCATTTAGTTGACAACAGGCCCCACTACGACCTGAATGCCCAATATTCTTATCATTTAGTTGACAACAGGCCCCACTACGTCCTGAATGCCTTACAATGTTTTGTTGACAACAGGCCCCACTACGTCCTGAATGCCCAATATTCTTATCATTTAGTTGACAACAGGCCCCACTACGTCCTGAATATCATACGTTATAATCGTTTTAGATGACAACAGGCCCCACTACGTCCTGAATATCATACGTTATAATCGTTTTAGTTGACAACAGGCCCCACTACGTCCTGAATGCCATATGTTATGTAATTAAATGACAACAGGCCCCACTACGTCCTGAATGCCATGTTATAATTAATTAAATGACAACAGGCCCCACTACGTCCTGAATGTTGATAACCTTTTGCGTGGCAAATGTCATGTTTTAGTTTTTTTTTTGTTCTGACCAATATTTGGGTAGGGAACTAGATAGTTAAGATTTAAAGTTAAAATCACATCCACCACTTGGTGATGACATGACTTACCCAGCGAAGGGTTCATTAAGATTCTGTGAATAAAAAAATATTTAATTATTAATTAATTTCATCAATATCACTGGATGACGATATGTCTTCTGTATGAGGCCTTTTAAAACTAAGCCAAGGGGCCATTTTATCTACGGCCACAACTGTGGTTAAACGTTGGCCGCATTTCCTCGTCAATGGCGTCTTCCAGTTTGAAGCGATCATTGTCTAGAATAGCTGTAATTTTGTACGGTCCCTGAAACCGTGGAACTAACTTTTTACTCTGACCTGTGGCAGGTACCTGTCGTTGCTTAACTAAGCCTACCAAATTTAAGAGGCTGACATCTCTTTTTATCATACGATTTATTTTGTTGTTGCTGGTATGATTCAACATAAGTATTGATTTCATCCCTTATTTAGGATCTGTCGCTATCTAAATTATTAGTGATATCTTCGGCCAACTCAGCCTGTAACCTACTATAACTCTCGCCTACCGGTCTTATACCGAATAATGCCTCAGCAGGACTACGATTAAAACCTTTATTAAGTGTGTTATTCATACCCCATTGGACATCGGGCAGGTAGTCATCCCATTTATTATATGGAGAGACAGACTTGGCCGTAAGAGCATCCATAATTACTTTGTTATATATTTCTTCAGCCTTCCGAAATATACATATAATATATATAATTCCGAAATACTTAGAGGTATTTGACTAGGGTATTTGACTTAGTATTCCTAACAGGTTTCAAGAATACGAACCGGTTAAAAGCGTCAACTATGACCAATATGTGCATGTTTCCCCGGCTATTCCGAATGAATGGACCAACGTGGTCCATATGGATTGTATCAAAAGGATTATAAACTTTCTTTATGCGATTCAAAAATCCTTGCTGCTTACCTGCCCTTGATTAAGCGTAAGAACATTCTAAACATAATCGAACGTACTTCTTTACAAAGTTACGCGTCTTAGGGAACCAGTAAGCAGTTATAATTTTCTTCAAAGTTTTGTCAATAGAGAGATTACCAATGTCGGCATGGTTTTGCTTGACAATCTGCCAGTGAACGCCTTTTGGTACGACCCATCTGTCCCCTTGTGGTGTAACTCTAAACAACTTATCACCTGTTAACTTGTAATTGGTTTTGACATCGAACACATTGCCCAAGTCGGGGTTTTTGAGAATGCCGACAATCCATTGAATTTCTTAATCCGCATTCTGAACAGTTACTACCCAATCTGATTGGCATCGCGAAACTGATAATATATCACAAACTATATGAGTGATGTTGTGCATTTGGTTGCGACTTAGGGCGTCAACATGTGCCACAGCCACACCCGGTCTAATCAATGCTGAGATTAAATCCTTGGATTTGTTCCCGCCACCACGCAACTCGTGAGATCATATCTTTTTTTTCTGGAAAGTAGTTCTTAAGGAATTGCATCTTAGAAGGAATGCCGACAAGAAAAACCCACAATTTTTGTAAGACTGATACGACCGCGAGGGTTTCCAAATCATACGATGAGTAATTCTGCTCTTCTGGCCTCGTCTACCTACTGTAGTAGGCAACCGGTTTCAAAACATTATTATCGTCGCGTTGGAGTAAGATTGCACCTAGTCCTAACTTACACGCATCTGTATGCACTTCAGTCGGAGCTTGCGGATTGTAAAGCACCAAGGTGGGCTTTGTCACAATTTTTTCCTTCGGGGTCCTAAAAGGCTCCTTGCTCGGGGCCCCAAGGCCAGCTTGCACCCTTTTTCAAAAGATTTGTTAGGGGTTTAGCAATGATGGAGAATCTAGGTACAAACCTCCGGAAGAAACTGGCCAGCCCCAGGAATTGCCAAACGTTATGCTGACTAGTAGAGACCGGAACTTTCTCAACAGTTTGATACTTCAAATCCTAACTAATCAACTGACTGTCCAAAAAAACGCATTTGGATAGCTTAAGGGTAAGACCCGCATTAGAAAACAACTTTAAGGTGTGTTTTTACGGACAAGAACCACAGGGCTAACGTAAGGCGACATAGAAGGACGTATTATTCCATTGTCTAACAACTCCGTGACTATGTCGCAAACTACCCCCTTCTCATGAAACGCTAGCCTGTATGGCCTGTAAACCACAGGGTCACTATCATTTAATGATATGGACATTTCACCGACCGATGCGGTGCCTAGCTCGGACAAGTTGAAAGCGAAACACCTCCTATATCTATTCAATAGTGGTAATAGTTATTTCTTTTGAGATTGTGTAACTTGTTCGCATATGCGGACATTTGTAACGTCAATATCAGGTGGCGTATGCTTATTTACAGTGGAAACTCGCATGAATGAGAGGAAGAGACTTCAGTATCTTCGCTAGCTATTCGATCACGTGCCAACAGTGAACCTTTGCGCAATGAGATAGTCTGGTTATTGAATACGTTAATTACAAGTTTCCCTAACCCTCCCTTGTCATCATGAAACAACCCTGAATACATAAAAGCGCACATTATTAGAGTTTAGTCTCAGGCCACCTTCAATATATACATCTCCCGCAAACGATGGAGTCTTAACAGAAGAACTTTACTTTGTGACTAATTATTTCATAATTTATCTCATTCAACATAAGCAACTATTCATTATTTTTGTAAACCAATACATGTGGTTGTTCTGTGAAAGACTTTCCTATCATAAGAGGTACATGCATCGCACAGTCAGGAACTATATACAGATCTACCTATAGACTGATCGATTGTAATACTAACCCTACACCTACTTAGCGCGTGTACAACAGAACCACCAAAGCCATTAAGCGATGGTAGAGAATCCGTGTAAACTTGTGTATTGATATTTTTGAAATCGGTTGCCCTAATCATACAGCACTCGCTACCGAAATCAATAATTGCCCTAAACGGTACCCCATCAACTACAATGGATTTTATATGTATATATATATATTTTTTTTATATATTTGATTTCTCATTTGTGCTTGGGTGATTGGTTGGCACTTTGAAATAGCATTGATCAGCGTCGTGGCCTAACTTCAGACATTTGGTGCATTTTTTTATGGGTAAAGTACACTGAGAGGAAACGTGACCATCTTGTTTACAATTGTAACAGCGGGGCTTATTTGGTCGAGTTGCAACGTCATTAGGCTTGGCACCGATTGTGTTTTTAACTACTTTACGATCAGAAATTGGTTTTATATTGCGCGTGTTACCAAGGTATGCCAACAGTTTATCAGGGTCATCAAACTGAGCCGCTTCAGCTCCTAATCGAATAGAACGGTCGTCTATGCCGTGCAATATACATACATTCCACGGCGAGCTTCCCTTTTATCGCTTCGGTAACCCTATTGACTAGTGCTACTTTATCATAAAAGTACTCCTCAAGTGAGTCTCCAAAGCGAGCTCGCCTAGCAAGCATATCGCTAAGCATCTGTCCATAATTTTCCTTGGAGGGAAAGGCTGCCATTAGTTTTGATTGCCACTCCTCCCAAGCAAATAAGACCGATGACAAACCCTCGTACCATCTCTGCGCTAGCCCCCGTAATTTTGGTAAAGCGTAATGTACCAACTGTTTTTCGGTCCAACCGTATATAGACGCGCACTCATTAACTTTATGAAGCCACATTGTCATTGTCTGTTCCTTCTTAGCGGGATCGAACTCAGGGATAGTATTGTGCATATTTCCTATTTTATCTAAAGAATCATTACGTCTTAACGTTTTCAATGCATTAAGCAAAAGATTAAAGTTACTATTGTCAGAGGTATTACAAATTGACTCACGTTTATTTGCATTGCCACCCACCGGCTGGTCCATACAATTGCGCGAGCGTATGCTCGCCCGGCTGCGCGAACGGCGGTGGCCGGCTCGGTTGCGCGAAGAGCGGCGGCTGGCTCGGCTGCGCGAAGGCTGGCGGCAGGCTTGGCTGCGGGAACGGCGGCGGCTGGCTCGGCTGCGCGAACGCCGGTGGCTGGCTCGGCTGCCCGAACGCCGGCGGCTGGCTCGGCTGCGCGAACGCCGGCGGCTGGCTCGGCTGCGCGAAGGCTGGCGGCTGGCCCGGCTGCGCGAACGGCGGCGGCTGACTCGGCTGCGCGAAGGCTGGCAGCTGACTCAGCTGCGCGAACGTCGATTCGTCCAGCTGCGCGTGCGCCGAGTAGCTCTGCTGTGCGGGTGATGGCGCGCACAGCTACGCGGTCGACGGCTCGCCCGGCTGCCCGAACGACTACGCGACCGCCGCTTGTTTCCGGTGGGACACGAAGGCGTGTACAACCCTGGTTCGTCGGTTACATATTCCACTGAAATTTAGGAAATATTGTCGAACAGTTTATTGATCATAAAATACAGTATATGTTAATAATGTTTTAGTTTAAGCAACAGTCCCACGGAAAATAGTGCCCCAGTTTAAAGGGTAAGCAACAAGTAAATAATCCCCATAATACTGTAAGCGCCCGAAGTGCATCAGTTTGTAAACAATGATCGTAATTCCATAAACCAAATTTGTACTTTACTACACCACAACATAATTGGTAAATTAAAGAGAAAAATAAAGTTTCCGCTAGCAATAATAATAACAAATTTAAAACTTACTGGGTGAGTTAACCGTTCCAATCATTTTAATCTTTTATTTGAGCACGTGCTTACAGTGTTCAAATAGAATGAAGATCTTATTTTCTTAAATAAATCTGTTCTTTATAAAAGGTTTATAATATCTACCCGTTAAATACATTTTAAAAGTCGAAAAGGCCCAAAAAAAAAAGGTTCATCCCACTTCTGAACTGTTGAAGGCTATAACCTTTTCAATCGATCCTTCTTACTAAATAAGTCTAAACAACATATTCGTCCGTTTGGCAAGTAATGTTTACTAGGTCCAATTGCAATGGGTCAGCCATCAATTTTGTAATCAGGGTGGTATGGTTTAAACTCATGAGAGTGGTGCCTCGCCAATTATGATTACATGATTAGACAGCCAATGATACATAGCCATTATAATTGTTGGCGGGGCTCCCTCACATTGGTTTAGCAAGGGGTAGAATATTTAGTAAAACAAAGTAAAATAAGTACTTACTCGTATATTGTCACAAACCTCACTTTAAACTTACACAGAGTATTTGCCAAGTATCTTCACTTTTGCACTGCTTAACGACCAAAGATGAACTGCCCAAGTCGGCGCCATGATGATTATTTTATATTGAACAGAAATGGCGCCAACCGGAAGTTCATATTTGGTCGTGATATTGACAAATCAAAACAGAGGATTTCAATGACTAATTTATGGTGTAAAAATCTTAAATATTTAAAAGGCATTTAAACAATTGTTAACATGTTTATTATTCCTTGATAATCATCATCATATCAGCCAAAAGACGTTTACTGCTGTTCATAGGCCTCCCCCAAAAAGTGCCACAATGACCGATCCTGCGCCACCCGCATCCAGCGGACTCCCGCGACCTTTACCAGGTCATCAGTCCACCTTGTGGGGGGCCACCCACGCTGCGCCTTCCGGTACGTGGTCGCCACTCGAGAACCTTTCAGTCCCAACGGCGATCTGTTCTACGTGCAATGTGCCCCACCCACTGCCACTTAACTTTAGTTATTCGAAGTTGGTCCGGCGGAAGACCCTAGAGCTAGACTTGCCCGACACTACACCGACGACATCCCGGACATCAGCCTGTACGAGATCAGATGGCTCTGAAACAGCTTAAGAACAGCAAGGCACCCGGTGAAGACGAAATTACAGCCGAACTCCTAAAGGTGGGTGGAAAACCGATCCTTACGGCCCTTCAGAAGTTCTTCGAAACCGTCCTTCTGGAAGGGAGAACGCCAAAGGCGTGGACCAGAGGTGAAGTGCTGCTGTTTTTCAAAAAGGGTGACAACACCCTGCTGAAGAACTACCGACCCATCTCACTTCTGAGCCATGTCTATAAGCTGTTTTGGCTTGATGACTTCCAGCCTCCCAAAAAAGCCGGTTTACGAAGAGGTTTTAGTACCGTAGACCACAACCATTCGCTCCGCCAGGTTATACAGAAGACTGAGGAGTATAAGCTGCCTCTCTGAATAGCGTTCGTGGACTACGAGAAAGCCTTCGATTCGATCGAAACCTGGGCTGAACTACACTCTCTCCAACAGTGCAGCAGAAAGTACGACGGGCGTGCGGTGCTCTAGCCTCCATTATAGGCTGGCACGCTAAGACGGATCTAACGGTGAAACTGGCTGTCATTCAGGCCTGTCTACTTCCAATATTGGATTATGGCGTGGTACAATTACTCTCACGTTACAGTAAGAGCAACCTACTCAGAATCGAACGCCAATATCGAATGGCTCTTAAGACTAGTGGACAGTTCCCAAAACGCCTAGAAACTTCCCTACTCTGGGAGATGCTCGACTGGGATCCATGGCACCTCCGCGCACAAGACCTAAATGAAGACATGCTGCGCCGATTCAGGGAAATGCACATTGCGGATCTAGATAGCCCTGGTAACGCCTACATCGGACACAGGCAGCACAACCCACTTCTCACTAACACTAGATTAGGAGAAATTTACTATGTACCAAAAAAAGACAGGAGCCGGCAGCTTAGCAAGCGAGCGACCGCTCCACGTCCCCATAGATTATAGGAAATTAGTTGTAAGAATAGTTTTAAGATAGGACAAAATGAAACAACTTTTAAATTTATATAAATCTATTCAGTACGCACACACTAACAAGCACACAGCACAAACAACATGACACTTATACAGATCTTTCAGACAGACATAGGTAGATTGTAAGTAGCTGACACACCCGCAGGCCGAACACACCACCGGCATGATGGACATAATGTAACACATAAACTAGAGAAATAAACACCTTTCTATTCTATTCTATTCTATTCTATTCTATTCCAACAGTGCCAAGTAGACTGCCGCTATATATTGAAGTACTCAAGTGTTTGTACGAGATCGCCCCTATGACAGTCCGACTCCAGGATCGGAACTCAAAGCCTATTTCGCTGCAGGCAAGGGGATGTTATTTCTCCAAAACTGTTCACCGCTGCACTTGAGGACGTTTTCAAGACTCTGGTCTGAAGAAGGCTAGGCATCAACATCAACGGCGAGTACATCACTCACCTTCGGTTTGCTGATGATATAGTAGTCTTGGCTGAGACCATGGAGGACTTAAGTACGATGCTCGATGACCTCAGTAAAGCCTCCGAGCGAGTTGGTCTAAGGATGAACATGGATAAGACAAAGATCATGTTAAACCTCCATGTAGTACCAACTGCCATTTCAATCGGACACTTTACGCTCGAAGTTGTAGACGATTATATATACCTAGGACAGACTGTCCAGTTAGGTAGGTCCAACTTTGAGAACGAGGTCAATCGTCGAATCCGACTCGGCTGGGCAGCATTCGGGAGGCTACGGTACATCTTTTCGTCCAATATTCCGCAGTGTCACAAGACGAGAGTCTGACCAGTGCGTGTTGCCAGTGATATGTAACGTATTCTTTGTCATCCATTTTGAATAAATTCAAGAATAAGGTAAGGCGTATCGAGAATAATGCGTTGTGGATCCAGTACCTACTTCAACATGGTCACCTTGATGAAAAAGTTCATAGATTGTGAGCGCCGCGGCGATTGGGACGGCCACTTAGCTTGCGTTCAGCAAATTATTAAATAACCTTTTCCTATATTTCTAGATAAACTGGGCAATAAAAATATTTTTTTGACATTTTCACCTCCCGTATCTCACTTATTATTAAACCTTAAAAAAAAAATATATAGCATTTTGTAGAAAAAAATAATCAGCTTTATTTTCTATAAAAGGTTCTCTTTTCTAAAACGCATGGTTTTTGATAGAATCACAAAAAACCGTAAAATGGGACCTATTTGCTCCCCCCGCCCAAAGCAACTGCCCTCCCGCTGGGGACTATGTGGTACCTGGGTATCACCCCTACCATTTGAAATAATAACCCAGACTACACGATTTATTGTTTTTATTTTTCCTTCGTCGTACTACTTATAAAGTTTGAAACTCTATTTGAATTAGGAGGTATGGTACAAATCCCTTTTCTAGAACGAATTCAAAAAACTTATCTTTTTACTAGGCACAAAGAGAAGCCAAAGCCATTGTATTTCATCATCATATTCAAAGTTGTAAATACCGATATATCTTTCGTTTTAATTTGATGCTTGCTACTTTAGAGTATTTATTAAATATAGCTTTCTCATTTCAAAGCATTTTTGGCACGTGGCTAAACAATTGTTGTACCGATGGGTCTTAAGGATCCGCTCTAGAAAACGGATTCGGACTATACTTGCCTTAGTACGCGGAGACTTATGAGCCTAAACCTAAGTAATCAAAAAACGTAACTCGTATCCATCCATACTAATATTAAAAATGTGAAAGTGTGTCTGTCTGTTATTACCCCTTCACGCTTAAACCGCGAACCGATTGAGATGAAATTTGGTATGGAGATAGGTTGAATCATGGGGGGTGAAATGGAGCTTACAATATAAACAAGCTCCACGCGGACGCAGTCGCAGGCGGTCTACGAGCTCCGTTTGAACAAAGTAAGACGCGTCAAAACTAGACAAACTTCCTTCATAGTTTATTTACGCGAGAAAAGGGTATGCCAAAGTAATTCCCTACAACTCCCCATTTAAGTCTACCACCGAGTTGTAATGTATGTTAAAACTTCGCCGACAGCGGAAATAGAAACAGTTTGAACCATTGAGGAATTGGGCCTGGGGACTATTTGACTAAACGAATTGAATTGGATTATTAGTTTTAACACGCGCTGGTATCAAGAGATCTTTTTAGGGTTCCGTACCCAAAGAGTAAAAATGGGACCCTATTACTAAGACTTCGCTTTCTGTCCGTCCGTCCATCTGTCTGTCACCAGGCTATATCTCAAAAACCGCTAGACAGTTGAAATTTTCACAAATTATGTATTTCTGTTGCCGCTATAACAACAAATACTAAAAGCAAAATAAAATAAATATTTAAGTAAGGGGGGCTCCCGTACAACAAACGTTTTTTTTTGCTGTTTTTATAGATAATGGTACGGAACCTTTCCGGTTTTTTAAAACCACGTTGGTGGCATATAAGCGTACGAAGTGATCACCGTAGCCTATGAACGCTAGCAACTCCAGGATCACAAGTTGTGTCGACCCTAAATTGATTTGTGTTCGTCGCTTCTCATTAACTTGCAAAATGTATCTTTGCATCTTATAAATTGACAACCGGGTTAGACTGGTGTAACGCCGTCTCATCATACCCCCGTATGATGAGGTTCTCGAATGGCGACCACGAACCGGAAGGCGCGGCGTGGGTAGGCCCCCCACAAGGTGGACTGATGACCTGGTAAAGGTTGCGGGAGTCCGCTGGATACAGGTGGCGCAGGAGCGGTCACTTTGGCACTCTTTGGGGGAGGCCTATGTCCACCGGTGGACGTCTTTCGGCTGATATGATGATGATGATGATGAGGGGTATGCTCTGCCCTCCTAACGAAAAGTGCAACACCTCGAGTTTTGGGTCAAACTGAGTTATAATATACAACGTGTTAATAAAATAACGCAAAACCTGAAAACAGTTTGTTCAGAATCGAGAGTAGAATGCGAAAAAAATAAAAAATAAATTTTTTGACGCGAATTATTTTTTACATTTGTATGGAGCAGGTCGCCCCAGTCGGCCAACACTCCATACAAATGTAAAAAATAAATCTTGTCAAAAAAAATATTTTTTATTTTTTTCGCATTCTATGCTCGATTCTGAACAAACTGTTTTCAGGTTTTGCGTTATTTTATTAACACGTTGTATATTCGTAATCAGCAAAACGAGTTCTATATAATCTTCTTAGACAGTTTCTGCGCATCTTGCAGGGTTAACATCTTTTTATTAAGCGAAAATGCTATATCTAAGGCAGTGAATTAAGACTTACTTATAAAGAACGTCATAACTCTACTTATAGCTAGGTTGGTAATACTTCTAAGCAAAATTACTAATAATAACTGTCATAAGTATAGATACTATATGATGATGATGATGATGAGGGGTATGCTCTGCCCTCCTAACGAAAAGTGCAACACCTCGAGTTTTGGGTCAAACTGAGTTATAATATACAACGTGTTAATAAAATAACGCAAAACCTGAAAACAGTTTGTTCAGAATCGAGAGTAGAATGCGAAAAAAATAAAAAATAAATTTTTTGACGCGAATTATTTTTTACATTTGTATGGAGCAGGTCGCCCCAGTCGGCCAACACTCCATACAAATGTAAAAAATAAATCTTGTCAAAAAAAATATTTTTTATTTTTTTCGCATTCTATGCTCGATTCTGAACAAACTGTTTTCAGGTTTTGCGTTATTTTATTAACACGTTGTATATTCGTAATCAGCAAAACGAGTTCTATATAATCTTCTTAGACAGTTTCTGCGCATCTTGCAGGGTTAACATCTTTTTATTAAGCGAAAATGCTATATCTAAGGCAGTGAATTAAGACTTACTTATAAAGAACGTCATAACTCTACTTATAGCTAGGTTGGTAATACTTCTAAGCAAAATTACTAATAATAACTGTCATAAGTATAGATACTATTGTAGAGGTTATAATTTATTTCTCCTCATTTACTAGTTAAAACTGCAATAAGTATAGTTATCGCTTTCATAATTGGTAGATTTTTTTATTGATTTGCTCATGTACTAATCATAACCGCTACAACTACAACGTCTCACTAATTAAAACTGCAATAAGTACGATAGTTACTGCACTTATGATTCGAAAATACATTGCAGCTAACTATTACTTGCTACCCAAAAATTGAATATCTCGTTTTACTTGCGATGACTGCAATAAGTACACTACATATTGCAGTTATGTCTAGTAAATATGTCATATAGAAATGAAATATTCTAAACATAAGTGCATTTTCTTATTTTTCATAGCATTAATAAATAGATTAATAAAACTTAGGTATGTCAGAATAAGCTACATAATATTACCTATATTCCAGTTAAAGTTTCGAGTCGATAACATGTATAATAAGGGAGATATAGACAAAACAAGAATTAAATCTTTAACCGCCTTTTTCTCGAAAGTAGCTTGAACCTAGTTATTGCACTTTACGTTAGGAGGGCAGTGCTGATAAAGGTGCGCGCGCGGTGCTGCACGTCGCCCGCGCCCCGTTATCGTCATACCGCTGCACCCGGGCCCTGCGCAGACGAGGACTAACTTTGGCCTACGAAGCTGACGGTTCTGGTTTCGCATCCCGGTAATAACAAATATTTGTGTGATAGGTAGGTAAGAAAAATATTTGTATTAGTATAATGGGGGGGTGGGGTGGTAGGGTGTTATAAATACCTACCCAAATACATATTCGGGTATTTATTTATAAATATAAAATAGAAATAGATTTTTGTCTAGTACCCACAACACAAGTCCAATAATTGAGCTAGATTACCTACAATTTACGGGCTCATTGCGATTTTTGTAACATTTTATAGTTAACCGTAGGTTTTTTCTTATTTCATTTTTAGGGTTCCGTAGTCGACTAGGAACCCTTATAGTTTCGCTTTGTCTGTCCGTCCGTCCGCGGATAATCTCATTAACCGTTAGCACTAGAAAGCTGAAATTTAGTACTAATATGTATATTAATCACGCCGACAAAGTGGTAAAACAAAAAGTGTTTATTTTTATTTTTATTAGGGTACCTCCCCTATAGGTACGTAACGTGGGGAGTGTTCTTTTTTTTCATTTCAACCCTAACGTGTGATATATTGTTGGATAGGTATTTAAAAATGAATAGGGATAATCGCCCCAGAAGTTAAAAAAAATGTGTGTCCCCCCCCCTGTAACTTTTGAACCATAAGTTTTAAAAATATCAAAAAATCTCAAAAGTAGAACTTTATAAAAACTTTCCAGGAAAATTATTTTGAACTTGATAGGTTTTTGAAAAAAATTACAAAACAATTTTTGGACGAAAAACTACGGAACCCTACACTGAGCGTGGCCCGACACGCTCTTGGCCGGTTTTTATTGCCTTAAAGGGTTAAGAAGACAAATTGTAAGCATTTTTATTAGGGTACCTCCCCTATAGGTACGTAACGTGGGGAGTGTTTTTTTTTTTCATTTCAACCCTAACGTGTGATATATTGTTGGATAGGTATTTAAAAATGAATAGGGATAATCGCCCCAGAAGTTAAAAAAAATGTGTGTCCCCCCCCCTGTAACTTTTGAACCATAAGTTTTAAAAATATCAAAAAATCTCAAAAGTAGAACTTTATAAAAACTTTCCAGGAAACTTATTTTGAACTTGATAGGTTTTTGAAAAAAATTACAAAACAATTTTTGGACGAAAAACTACGGAACCCTACACTGAGCGTGGCCCGACACGCTCTTGGCCGGTTTTTATTACCTTAAAGGGTTAAGAAGACAAATTGTTAGCACCCGAGGCGTAAAAACTGCTGCTTTTTGCAGCACGAAGGCGAGGAAAGCTGGATTTGTAACAACAGCTGCAAAAAAGGGTGAAAATGGTCACGGATTTATATCTTATAATTTCCTGCGGAGAAGATATGAATATTTGTGACAATGTGTAAGGAATTACGATAATATTTTATTTAAAGGGAAAGGTTTGCAGTGTAGGTTCAGTAAAATGAATACGAATGGTTATAATTAGTTGTTCTTAACCAGTACCCTTTTTTATAATAATAAACATAATAAATCAGCCTATACGTCTTACTGCTGGGCACAGGCCTCCTCTCACGGATGAGAGGGAACGGGCATTAGTCCTCACGCTGACCCAGTGCCCGTTGGGGACTTCACATACATCACCTTTGGAATTTCTTCGCAGATGTATGCAGGTTTACTCACGATGTTTTTCCATCACCGAAAAACTACCGGTACATATCAAATGATGAGCCGGGATTCGAACCCACGACTGCCGTTTTACAGCCGCCTGAACCACTAGGTGGCCTAGTAGCGTAGCTTTTTATGATTTAATATTTATTTTAATTTGAAATATCGTACCCTACCTACCTACCTATACGCGTAAATAATACTAAGCATTATAATTTTAGCTTAAAGACTTTCAAGAGGTTGTACTGGAATAATATCATCGTCCTTAGCAATTTGAAAAGCATTCACCCTACCATATACACCACGTTCCAGGCTATTAGTTATTAAATTTTAAACATATAATATCGTCTTTGCACGTCATTTACGAAGCCACGTCACCGGTAAAGCAACGCGACATTTTGCCCAATTAAGGATTTGATTACGTCCGAATGAACTCGTTTGCTTTTTATTTCTCGCGCTCACGCCATTTGGTTTTTCAACCGACTTCAAAAAGGAGGAAGTTCTCAATACAGTATTTGACAAAAGATGAATCAGCTTTTTATGAAATAAAAATATTGAAAATATTAATAAAATGAAATGAAATGAAATGAAATGAAATGAAATGATTTATTATGAAAAACATACACAGGTGTTATAAATATACATGTCAGTAGAATTAATTTACATGAGGGCATGTAATAAAATAAAATAAAATAAAAATCGTTTATTTACCAACAAAAGTTGCACAAGAAACATAGCTTACAATTATTTGGTTAAACTTATGAGTAAAGCTTGTCCACTGGTGAGAATTACCATCGGGCCCAAACTAGGCACAGCCTGTATCTTGGGAACCGAGTTACTAGATTGGACAATTCAAAGTATAACAATAAAGAATAGTACGGCCGTTTTTGGAAAATGTAATGGAATGTTAAACAATAAAAAAGCGGGCTATAGAAAAAAACTAAAATTAAATCTACTTAATTAAAAACCTGGTGCATGCGTGTATATATAATATGTATATATAAGTGAGTGTGCTTGTGAGTGTTTGTGTGTGTGTGTGTGTGTGTGTGTGTGTGTGTGTGTGTGTGTGTGTGTGTGTGTGAGTACAGACACTCTAGTTATGCTTTAATAATATCTTCGGTTTGATCGTATGAAAGGGTAAGAAGCCATTTTTTTACTGTGGTTTTCAGTCGTGCATTAGGAATAGTGTCAAAAGAGCATATTTTAGAAACCCTGTTGTAAATAGTGGGATGTAGGTAATCGGGAAAGCGTTTGGCAAAAGCAGTCTTGACTCGGGGGTGCTGGAGATATAAATGTTTAAGGCGTTTTTGAACACGTCTGACATGATCAACTGAAGCAATAGCCTTTTGGTGAGATTCAGCAACAGCTTTGACAATGAAAAGTTGGCGAACTCTAAGGATCGGCGCTACTTCTTTATATAAATCATCGGTAGGGAAACGGAAAGGTTTCCTCAACATGACTTTTAAAACAGCACGTTGAGCCCGCTCCAGCCCAATCATTGTAGTCTTACCTGCTCCGCCCCAAGCCGCAATGCAGTACTGTAGAATAGATTGACAGAGTGCAAAGTATACCAACATCAGAATCTGCTTAGGTGCGCCACCTCGCAGGAGTTTCATAATGTAGATGACTTTTCTAACCCGGCCAGACAACGTTTCAATATGTTGTCTAAAGGACAACTTCTCGTCAACAATCACTCCCAGGTATCTTACCGCCTGAGCTCGGTCAATCGATTCGTGAGTACCTTTGCTAGAAGTCAATTTTAGAACATTACAAGAGAGGGGGGCTGATGAAATCGTTTTATGAAACGTTAAAAATTTGGTTTTTTTAGCATTCAGATTAATAAGTTACCATCTAACCAATTCGCTATACCCGATAAACCAGCTTCGGCCATACAAATTGCTTCATCCCACGAACTACCACAGAAAAGGGCAACAGTGTCATCAGCGTAACAAATCAATTCGGAGTTTTCCATCTGAAGTGACAAAATATCGTTCATATAAATTAAAAATAGAGTTGGTCCAAGAATGCTTCCTTGCGGAACACCGAAACTAATCGATAAGTCCCTACTGACACTGTCGCCGACCTTGACATATTGGCTTCGGTTTGTGAGATAACTTTGAAACCATCCCAGTGCCGAGCCTCGTATGCCAGTAAGTTCAAGTTTTTTTAGGAGGATCGGCACTGAAACGGTATCGAAGGCCTTGGCAAGGTCAAGGAAAACTCCAATGCACTTGTTTCCTTGGTCGAGCTGTTTTGCGATGAGGTTAGACAGCAAAACCACGGCATTTTCTGTAGACCGCTCTCGCCTAAATCCAAATTGCCTATCGGAGAGAAGTTGGTGTTTTTCTAAGAATTCTATCAGTCGCTTGTTAACTATTTTCTCCAAAAGCTTAGAAAAAATGCAGAGAAGGGATATCGGGCGATAATGGTCTGGGTTATTTTTTTGACCGCTTTTAAAGATTGGGCATACCGCGCTTTTTTTCCAAGCTTCAGGAAAAGAACCTGAGGACAAACTAAGATTAAAAATATGTGCAAGTGGCGTGCAGATAAATTCACTTATTGCCTTAATTAACGGGGGTTTGTGTCCGTCTGGCCCAGGTGCACTGTCATTTTTAAGGTTCAAAATGAGCTTATGTATTTCGTGCGGGTCAGTTGGCATAAGAAATAACGATTCAGACGGATTCCTTACTACCGCACAAGCCGAAGCCAAATTCTGCTGTGTGGTATTGAGCCTCTGCAGTATTCGATCCGCCAAATTGGCTCCAATCGAAACAAAATGCTTATTGCAATAAGTAAGAGACTCCTGACTATCTGCGGAATTTTTCGTGAGATCACTGGCATCAGAGTTGCGTTTAGGATACACACACTCGCTTAATTGTGCCCCAAAGTTTTTTAGGATTATTCCTATTGCTGGTGAGATCTCGGTTGTCATATTCGGCCTTTATTTTGCGCAAGAGTTGCCCATAAAAGTTTCTATAACGTATGTAGCTTGTCTTCAAAATTTGATTTTCAGGGTTACTTTTAACTTGTAAGTGGAGGCTATCGCGGTGTTTCATGCATCGAATTAAGCCGGGAGTCATCCACGGCTTCAAATTAAAACGACTACGGCTAAGCTTAGATGTGTAGGTGTGTTTTTTCACAGTGTTGTTGATAATCTCATCAAATAGCGTTACAGCAGTATTTAATTCCACACAGCTCGTAACTGGGGTCCAGTCAGTGTCACGAAGCTCTGCTGCGACTGCTTGATAGTGAACACGGGAGATATTACGGTCACAACTATGCTTATTTATGGGGGATGAAACGCTGAGTATTGTGAAGTCATGGTCAGTGATCGCAGTTTTACATACAATACCTGTAGGAATGTTATGGGTTTTAATAAAAATGTGGTCCAGACACGCCTTACCTCTGGTAGGAGCCGTGATGGCCGGTAACAATCCATGGGAGGCCATTAAGGTTAGATAGTCACCAGTTACAGAGCTCATCGAGTCAAGGATATCAATGTTAAGGTCCCCCGCCACAATGATGCAAGAACTGTTACTTATACTACTTAATGTCGAGTCAAGAGAACTATTAAAGGCAGTAAAGTCAGTTAACGATGGGGAACGATATATGCCTAATACAGAAACGTTATCCACTTTGACAAGTAGGAAGTCAGCCCCCAAAACTGGCGGTTCGTGAACAGAAGGGCTTAAGAAGTCCCTAACGTAGATTGTGACACCGCAGCTCTTGTTGAGATGATTGGACGTATGGAAAGAATTATACCCTGGAAGTTGATTAATGATAGAGCTGTCATGGAGCCAACACTCGGAAAGGACAATTATATCAAAGGAAACCTTAAAACGTTTGAGCGCTACTGCAAAATCATTAAAGTTGCGTTGGAGGCTTCTTATATTAAAACAAAGTATTTTAAGTTTGTTGTTTGTTAGAAATTGGGAACAGGATTCAACACCGTCTATCGAATGACATTGAATAGTAAAAGAATTATCCAGATCAGCACCTAGTTCGTCGTTGAATGAAAAGCAAAGAAAGGTTTTTTTAGGTGAATCTTGAAGAGGGAGTCACTCGATAAACGGACTCGAAAATGTGTTCCCGATTTCTTGTGTACTAATCCGCAGATCTTTTTTGGAGCAAAGAGAATCGGAGTTTTATAGTATGTGTGTGTGTATGTGTGTGAATAGAGCTTGTGGGATGCGTGTAGTATGCGTGTTTGATAACTGTTAAGGATGTTGTATTTATTACGTATTAAAAAAAATGTTTGACTTATTGACATGCGTATAAAAGGTAAGAGCCGCCATAGTTTGGCATTCAAAATATAAATTCTAATTTAAAACGTCATAATACTAAATGACATCACATTGTCAATATGTCTATGAAAATATTTTGTATGTACATGAAAACAATGTCAATTTTAGTTAAAACTGTGACTATAAGAATAAGCTCGCGGTGCCCATCACTAGGCTCCAAAAAATAAAAAAAATCATTCATGAGTAATTGTGTCGTTAGTCTAAAACAGTCAGTGGCGCGTTTGACACGGTCGGTGTTCGCGAGTGAAAATTAGTGGGTTTAGTAGAGTAGAGTAGTGTGGTAGAGTCGCGCGCGCGCATTCGTACGTACGGTCGTGTCGCGGTTAGCTAGCTGTTGTGCGCTCGCACCATGGCCGCTACTTTGAAGTGCAATAACTGTAATATTGTTGTAAACGAGCTCCTGGCTTTTGTGGTAAACAAGTTACATCTTATGGACGATGAGAGCATGGGCAGGATTTGTTTGGCCTTCTTCTCGGCGGAAGATATCAGAAAGGCAAAAGATTTGCTGTTTCTATCTGTTCCTGCTCAGAAAAGAAAGATTACTCGAAGACGGGACGGACAACAACGCCGTGACATCGAAGATATAATTGATCTAGCGCGGATTACGGACCCCGACAAATTTCCAGTGTTTGTGGCCAGGGATCTGCACAAATTACCGCCAATAGATTTCGACTCTGTGGACTTAACATCGCTTCTAAAGGATATTGTGGTGCTAAAAAATGAACTACAAGCTATAAAGTCACGGTATGTAACGATGGAGCAGTTCGAAAATTTTGAAAAGAATGTTATGGAGTGCCGTATTGGGAATACAGGCGTTAGTGATCCATTTTATCGAAACGTTAGCCACTCAAATTTGAATGTTAACGTTAGACGCGGAGGATATTTGAACAGCGGACCAATGGAGTTATTATCTAATGTTGACGTATCTAGAACTACAAGTGAGTATGCTGACGAACATAACAAGACATTACTATCTCACTCGGGCACGCGTGAATCTAGCCGTTCGCCATCCCACTCGCATACGCGGCAACATACCGAGGAGCCGATCGGCGCCAGCGTCGTTCACACGAGTGCTAATGCGCATGCGCCGATCCCTGCACCGCGCCCCTCACCCCCGCCAGCGCCCGCCATTGTAACGGAGCAACCACCGAGGGAGCTAGCACATCGCTCAGATACCCGGCCTGACGACGATTTATCAAAAACAATGAACCGGCCAGTGAAGGTGCCTAACGCTGATGGACCTAATGGTGTGATGAGTGCAGTGAGTGAAAAAGGCACAAAGAGTTTTGCGGATGTAGCGAAGGACGGTGTGTGGATGAAAAAAGAAAAGCCACCGAAACCTGCGTCTAAAAACCGTCACGTCGGTAAAATGGGCAAGTCCGAAGTCAAGTGTTCGTTCAAGGCAGCTGATCCTAAGGTACCTATTTTTATCACAAACGTACATAAGGATACATCAAAATCCGATATTACTGAGTATATACGGGAAAAAACCAGCGAAAATATAAGGCTGGATCAAATTGTAATGAAGGACAAAGACCACGATCATAACGCATACAAATTCTTTGTTTGCAGGGACAAAGTGAATATGTTTTTGGACGAGACATTGTGGCCGCGTGGAATTATATTTCGTCGTTTTATCAGTTCTCGTTTCAAACATGTAAACAACAGCGATCACGCATTAACGGCTACGAGTGCTACGACGGGGGCTACGAGCGCTACGCGTGCTACGACTACAACGATTTCTAATAACACGGCAAGGAATGACAATGGATGAAATAAAACTTTGTTCTTTTAACTGTAGAAGCATCAAACAATCTATTGATGATGTTAGACGGTTATGTATTTCCACTGATATACTAGCCTTACAAGAGACATGGCTTCTTCCACATGATTTGGCATATTTAAGCACTATAAGTGATGACTTTGCCTGCACCGGGACCTCAGCAGTAGATACATCAACGGGAATGCTGCGGGGGAGACCGTACGGTGGAACTGCGCTTTTGTGGCGTAAGAAGCTGTTTCCGTCCACCTCCGTTATTCAGTGCGACAATCCCAGAATTAGTGCGGTCAAAATAACGTCGGGTGATAAGTGTATAATCTTTTTTAGTGTATATATGCCAACCAACGGAATAGATAACCTTCCGGATTTCGTACAGTGTATGAGTGAAATTGACTCAATAGTTAAGGAAACTTGCGTTGAAACTGTTTTTATATTAGGTGACTTTAATGCTCATCCCTCCGAGTTGTTTTGTAATGAACTAATTAGTTTTTGTACGGAACAGGGGTGGGTTTGTGCTGATATCGCTAGGCTAGGTATGAATTCCGGCGCGCACACGTACCTAAGTGAATCTCACGGATCTAAGCGATGGTTGGATCATTGTGTAACCTCATTGGCGGGGTGGGACACTGTTATTGATGTTGTTATTGATCACGATGTATACTGTTCTGATCACTATCCCCTTTTCATTAAATGTAATTTGGACCTAGTTAAACCAAAGCTACTATGTAACAAAAATATAAATAATCAATCTAATGTGAAACATATAGTCTGGGGAGAAAGAACAGCTCAGCAAATTGAAATGTATACTACTAAATGTAATGAATTGTTAAAATCTGTTGATTTCCCATCCGAATTTCAGGCTTGTGGTGACGGATGCTGTATAAATAACTCTGACCACTGCGAGATACTTGACAACCTATACCTCAAGATAATAACGTCGCTCTGTGAGGCTTCTTTATACAGCAAGGCTGTCGCAGGCAATCGTGGTTGTGCAAGAAAGAGGGTTATTGGGTGGAACAAGCATGTAAGTGACGCTCACAGGGAAGCCAGGGCTAGATTCCATGACTGGGTTCAATACGGTAAACCCACAGGTGGGTCAATTTTCAACGCCATGTGTAGTAGTCGGAAAATATTTAAATCAAAACTCAGGTGGGTTCAGCAACATCAAGAGCAAATTAAAATGGACCTACTTAGTAAACATCATAAAAATAATGACTTTCGTAACTTCTGGAAAGCCACAAAAAAGTTGGAAACTAGACCTGGACTGTCTGTTAGCGTGAATGGTATTTCTGATCCTAAAAGTATTGCTAATATGTTTGTCGAACAGTTTAATGTGAAGCCTTCTTCCACCGGCGTCGACGGGGCTGGTAGGCAGCAGGTGCTCGATGCTGGCATACCGGGGGGTGCTCAGCAGACCCGATTTAGCGCTAGTGATGTCAGCAAAATAATCAAGAATATGAAACGCGGAAAGTCCCCCGGTCACGACCTTTTAAGTATTGAGCATTTGCAGTTTGGTGGTCCCCACTTACCTCGAGTGTTAGCGATGTTCTATAATTTGTGTATATCCCATTCGTACCTACCTTTGCTTATGACAAAAACCATTGTAGTCCCTATTGTCAAGAATAAAACTGGTGATATATCCAACAAAGCTAACTATAGGCCTATTTCCTTGGCAACAATTGTAGCGAGAGTATTCGATGGCTTGCTTAATATACAACTTGATAAGTACCTAAAGTTACATGACGCGCAGTTCGGATTCCGCGCGGGCTTATCTACAGAAAGTGCTATTGTTTGTTTGAAGCAGGCCGTCGAATATTATACTCGTAGAAAAACACCTATATATGCGTGTTTTTTAGATCTTTCTAAAGCCTTTGATTTTGTGAATTACGATCTTCTATGGAAAAAGCTTGACGAAGTGCAATTTCCTAGAGAACTAACGCGCATATTTGGGTGTTGGTATGCTGGCCAGCGAAATAGTGTCCGCTGGGGTGATGAAGTGTCGGACGAGTATGGCTTGGAGTGCGGGGTGAGGCAGGGGGGCCTGACCTCACCCAAACTTTTCAATTTGTACATGAATGATCTGATCGGTGAGCTTAGCAGTACCCGTGTCGGCTGTCACATAAACAGGGTTTGTTTTAATAACATAAGCTATGCCGACGACATGGTACTGCTGAGCCCATCGATCGGTGGTATAAGAATACTAATTGAGAAGTGTGAGTCCTATGCCTCAAAACATAACTTGCAATATAATGTGAAGAAGAGCGAGTTTATGATTTTCAAGGCGGGGACCAAGTGCCCGTCACATATCCCGCCCATTCATTTGGACGGACAGGAACTGAGAAGGGTTTATTCTTTTAAATATCTCGGACACTTGGTCACTGATGATTTTCAGGACGATCCTGATATTGAACGCGAGCGCAGGGCTCTGGCCGTCAGGGCCAACATGATTGCCCGGAGGTTTAGCAGGTGTACAGCACAAGTTAAAATAACACTATTTCAGGCATACTGTACATCGCTGTACACCTGCAGCCTGTGGACGAGGTACACGCAGCGTGCCATGAACGCCATGCGTGTACAATACAACGACGCGTTCAGGATACTGTTGCGGCTCCCGCGACACTGCAGTGCGTCCGGCATGTTTGCGGACGCGCACGTAGACGGTTTCCATGCGACGCTCCGCAAACGCTGTGCCGCGACGCTGCGCAGGGTGCGCGCCAGCCGCCACAGTCTCCTGGCCGTGGTGGCGGAGAGATGGGACAGTGCCCTAATCAGGCACTGGACCACTCAACATTTAAGCTTAGGTACTAACATACTCATTTAAGGTAAATCTGTAACACTAACACTTTATGGACTCCAAATGTCTGAAATAAACGATTTTTATTTTATTTTTATTTTATTTTTTTATTTTATTTAGTGCTGAATTTTAGTGCCAGAAGGACAGTTTTTGTAGACATGTAAGTAATCTTTAGAATTACATAAAAGCAAGTGTTATTTTAACGGGTTAACTGTAATAAACCCGTGACTAACACAACATACCTACTCATGGTCAAAATCTGGCAACACGTTTTTTGGCGCTTTTCTATTAATTTAATATTACTTTAAGCTATAAAAATTACCGTTAGTTATCATACATTTGTTTAAAATGAACTTAAATGGATTAACAATGGCCCGAAAGTAAATAAATCGATTGAAATTGGTAACGATCATAACAAACCCCTCAGAGGGTGGTTAACTGACAAGGAATTTCCCTCCGAGGGCTGCCCACATAATACCTCGTGCGGTCACTACGATCCGCACTCTATACTAATCATGACCTTGATTTATATTGTTTTTAGATCATATTTTGATGTGATTTTTGTTTAACTAATGGTTATAATAACCATTAGTTAAACATATAATATTATTATAATTAAAACTAAAAGTACACTTAATGGGAATATTAAGGAACCTAATTTGTCTGGTTCAAAACATATGGTTGCTGTGATAGTTGCAGTTGTTTGGAAGAGGTAATTTTGTATGAAAGTCGATAAACTTTTTTCATTTTACTCGCACATAAAACCTGCTGCACCAACGATAAAAAAGGTTCGGTTACACCTAGTTGATGACCCAAATTTATTGTTTAGGCATGAATTGATTACATACAATATAATACACTTCAGATATAACATCTAAATTGAAGCCCACACCAGCAACTTCTGAGTGTAGGCATGCAATGTTTTTATCTTTATTTAGGTTTTTTTACATTTGCTCTATAATATTCAAGATAAATCATACAAAATGAGACAATGCATGCTTTACTTAAATCTATATAATTACTTCCGGGTGGAAAGTTTGTTGTATTCTTGAATAAAGCATTTAGAACGAGGTTTCAAAATGAAATAAACAAAAAAAACGCTATTATAAATTCATATTTTTAAAACCGTATTTTTCCTGGAGGTTGAAATGCACCTTTAGTGGACTCTTCATACAAAGGTAGTTTGGTTCTCATATTAAAACGTCAGGCTGGAATAACATTATTTTTTAAATACTTAATGGGATCCACCATATCTACATAAACACACTGTACATATAATACCACTTATCATAATGTAATAAAACATAACGATCAGTAGTCATAATATTGAGATACATAAAAACAAATAGGTATCATAATTTTATATGAAACTATGATATTCGTTTTTATGCTGTTTAGAGGTTTAAGCAAAAGTTGTTATGATATATTCGTTTTATATTATTTAAGCATTATGTTTACTGGAATTATGGTAACCGTTTATTGTGTTACGGACTTATGTTACATAAAATTATATTATAAAAAAAGTTTTAATGACGATGGAACCGCTCTCGTTCACTAGGCACGCTAGGAATCGAACCCTGTTTCGTTCCCGAATTCCGTTTACCATGAATAATAAGTAGATTATTCATGGTAACCCTTCAGCCTGGCATTTTGGTAGAATATTTCAAATGGTCTAGTGTAAAAAAAATACTTATGAGCCTGCCATTTTATGTTTTTCGAATAAGTATTACACAAATTTCTTCAAATTAAGCCCATTAAATACCCCAAAAAACCAATTTAATTTATTTAATATACCTACTTAACCAAAATATGTTCGTAAACTTCGGTGACCTGGTGACGAGGCCAGCTAGACCGCCTTAATACGACTTTAATGACACGATGATTATCTTTGCAGTTATATGATTTAATATAGATTGAGTTTCATCCAAAACCCTGGCTGAGATTATGTAAAAAACTAAAGAAAATTTAATTTTACTAAATCACTTCACCCCACAAACCTTGTCGGTGGAGCGTCCCTCAGAGGGTGCCACAGACGTGGGTAAGAGGCCATGTTTTTTCGCCACAGCTGAAGGGTTACCATGAATAATCTACTTATTATTCATGGTAAACGGAATTCGGGAACGAAACAGGGTTCGATTCCTAGCGTGCCTAGTGAACGAGAGCGGTTCCATCGTCATTAAAACTTTTTTTATAATATAATATTATGTAACATAAGTCCGTAACACAATAAACGGTTACCATAATTCCAGTAAACATAATGCTTAAATAATATAAAACGAATATATCATAACAACTTTTGCTTAAACCTCTAAACAGCATAAAAACGAATATTATCATAGTTCCATATAAAATTATGATACCTATTTGTTTTTATTATCTCAATATTATGACTACTGATCATTATGTTTTATTACATTATGATAAATGGTATTATATGTACAGTGTGTTTATGTAGATATGGTGGATCCCATTAAGTATTTAAAAAATATGTTATTCCAGTCTGACGTTTTAATATGAGAACCAAACTACCTTTGTATGAAGAGTCCACTAAAGGTGCATTTCAACCTCCAGGAAAAATACGGTTTTAAAAACATGAATTTAAAATAGCGTTTTTTTTGTTTATTTCATTTTAAAACCTCGTTCTAAATGCTTTATTCAAGAATACAACAAACTTTCCACCCGGAAGTAATTATATAGATTTAAGTAAAGCATGCATTGTCTCATTTTGTATGATTTATCTTGAATATTATAGAGCAAATGTAAAAAAAACCTAAATAAAGATAAAAACATTTTTAAATATTTGTTCTGACTTTCAGAAGCTAATTAAGTTTAAATTTTTGTGATGTTTGACATTCTGTTGGATTTTGTCTCTAGGTAAATATTAAATTAATAATATATCCGTTACATAGAAAAAACAGTTATTATAAACTAGCTGATGCCCGCGGCTTAGCCCGCGTGGTTATAGGAAAATGTAACATTTTGAATTTTCCCGTGGGAATTAGAGGTTTTCCCGCTGGAAGAAGTAGCTTATGTCACTCTCTAGCTTCTAAACTATCTCCACACAAAAAATCACATTAATACGACGCTCCGTTGCGACTTGAAAGAAGAACAAACATACACACTTTCGCATTTATAATATTATAGTACCTAAGGATTATTTCCTTTGACATTTGTTTCATACAAGTTGTAAGTACATTGACCGGACTAAGGGTCCGAGTGGGTGTAGGAGAATTCCAAAACGCAAACCGTAACCGCTTTCGGGCAACTGGATTCATTGGTCGATAGCCCCCGGCTGTATAGTCATGCGTGCATTTTGGAAATCTCCGGTAGCCCGCCATTTCCAAAATGCATGCATAGCATACATGCGGGGAGCCGTTTCCACAGCTCGATACCGGCGAGCGAGAGTTCGCTAAAGTTGCTATTAAAACCGAGGGGTAATCACGCAACGTTTTGAACGCGCGTCAGGTAGATCTAAATGACAATTTTTATATGGAAAAATTACAGTTGGGTCTACCTAACGCGCGTTCAAAACGTTACCGTAGAATGGGGTGAGTAGGGTTCGCGGGGAGAGTTGAGTTATGAATGGGGAGAGAAGGGATGAAAGGGGGGTGAGATGGGATTTTAAGGCTACTGCTACAAAAATAATGTATTTCAATTGAAAATGGAGCTATAGTAATACTCATAATAATAAAAATATCGATCCCACAATCTTCCAAAATCACCTTTGTATGAAATCCCATCTCACCCCAATTACGAGGGACTACAGGGTTAGGTGGGATTTCCTGTTTATCGTCAAAGTCGTCAAATGCAACTACCCAAAATAAAATGAAAACTAAAATACAAACGTCCGGAACACATTATATACACCATTCAGTTTGCATATGTAAAAATAAAATGTTATCGAGGTTTGAATGTCAGTTTTGCCCCTACTTACCCCATTTTACGGTACGTGATTAACCCTCAGTAGATCCTTAATTTTTCCATATAAAAAAAGACATTTAGTTCTACCTAACGTGCGGAAAATGCGTTACGTGATCGTCCTGCAGTGCATTCACTGTCTTTTAATGAGTATTCTAGCGAATATTACATAACAGGTAAAAGCTCACAAAATAAACAGGAGCGAAACAACCGTAAATTGACTTCTAGCTTTATGGCGAGCCGAGCAATTTTATTGTGTAATACGGGTGTAGACTCAATATTTATCATTACTCCAAAATAAAGATATCTCGCAATATTACGAAGCTACAATAGAAGATGTTAAGAATAAGAACTAGATATTTATTAGCACTTTTGGAAACCAAACAACCAACGCACTAAACCACAATTTATTTAGAGAGAGAAAAGTCATAGTACCTAAATGACAATCGTTTCATTTTTTTTTTAGTTTTATTTATTCAAGAAATAAACTTATGCTAATACATTTATTGCTGTATTCTTACTGAAGCCTCAATTAGCTTATTGGCAAGAATCAGTTGCGACTTAATTATATATATGTCGGGGTGTGGGCGTATCCTGGGTTCTCGGGCATTGATAGGAAACAATGTTACTATGATTACAAACTTTACTAAGGACTTCTCCACAGCATAATTACAAAATTCATGTGAAATACAGTGAACTGGCAATTTCGGTTCTCGTATTCCGTCACACCATTCTCTCTAAACGATTAATTCTCCATCCAAGAGAACAACCACCTCCTGTCAGGCTTTTTCCTCCATGACAGCGAACACAACCGTCCGTTGTTCTGTTTCTAATTCAAAATAATACTCGTCATAGCCCTCTGTTGGCGCGCGGCGGAACTAATGAGCTCCCGAGTTTGCCCAGACAAATATGTCCTCGTTCGCATGTATTTCAATGATGACATTTGTAGATTGACAGTGGAGCACATTACGACCGAAGTCACGATGAATGTAATAGAGGGCGCTGCATGAAACTTCTCCTCTCCGACACGGCCAACTTGACAATGTACGCGTCCCTGCGTACACCTGTAAAAACAAAAGTTTGGAGTATCTAAAGCCATCGCTCGGCCTACCTGACATAGAAAAGCTGTATACGTCAAAAAGGGCCCTTTCTCTGACCAATTTAATTACGCCTAACAGTTGCAGTGTTGAACAATAACATCCATATACGTTCGTAAAACTTTAATAAAATTAATTTATAACAGTAAATCACTTAGACGCACGCTCAGAACCATCTAAACGAAAGTAAGTACAGCTGTCAAGTAACTAATCAAAATTATGTCTGCCAGTACTTGCTGTAGTTTTCAATATCCACCCAGGCGAGGCTTCAGTCATTTCAATCACGTTTTGCTCTAATTGTAACTTGAGCGTTTGATTTTTGTAAATAATAGTCTACGACAATAAATACTATCCCGTGTTTCACCTACTCAACATTGCTACACTATAAATGCCAATCCGTTCAAATTAAACGTGCTTGTTTTTAAAGAACCACGACAGAAAATCAACATCATCACCATGAGTACATCACCGAGAGTCATACAAACTCATTCTCCAACCAGACCAAGTCTGTCAACACCAAGGCCCCACTACATAATCAGTCTCATCGCCCAGTCCACAACCCCTCCGAGTTGCGGTTACGACCACTGATTCATGTAGCGCCTCCAACACAAATATCACTCCAACGTCACCGACATCTACATAATCAGTCTCATCGCCCAATCCACAACCCCTCCGAGTTGCGGTTACGACCACTGATTCATGTAGCGCCTCCAACGCAAATATCACTCCATTGTCACCGACATGAAATGCAATTTAATTTGTACGGAAAAGCATCCCTTATTTTCGAACCGAAAATGAACTTCACATTACTATCAAGCACGTCGGCGTCAAGAGCTCAAACACTTGATTTCCAACCGTCAAACTTGTCTGCCTTTTAATAAGTCAGTTAATATAGTACCCAGATAAGTTACGAGCACCTCCATTCTGCCAATTTGGAAAATGTCACCTAATCTCTCTTACTTATTATAACCCTGGACCAGCGCAGCGTCTTTAATTCTTAGAAACCCTTTGGCGGAATATCTTGAATCCGATTTAAAGTTATGGATTCCCAAATGATTAACTAATTCATTATCGTTAGTAACTCTGAATGCCACGCAAAACAAAATTCTCTGTTCACATAAACCCTCCGTGATCGCTCAATTCGCTAGAAAATAAAGATTTACCAACTCAATACTTGCAATTTTGGAGCGCAAATGAAACATCAACCATTACAAGTTTAGGAATCATCATATTTGCTAAATAAAAATATTGATTAATAAACCGCTGACTTTCAAAGGTATGAAACAGTGGGAACTGACATAATCATACTCGAATCGATTTGTACGGTAGTGTAGGTAGGTATATTTATGTCAAAAGTGCCCAAAGTAGGTAGCTAACTATATCAAAACTTATTGCACCAACTTATCATTAAGTTGCCTGTCCCTCGCAAGATCACGATTGTGCCAAATTACCATTTAATTAGGTATGTTCTTCCACTTTATGAAAGTCAATAGGAGTAGCTATACAATAGAACGCAAAGTGAAAAAAAAAATCCTGTCCGAGTAAAACAAATATAGAGAAACTGACGACTATGGTATGATTTTTTCTGATGAAAACGTACTCGTCTAAGACCGACAATAACAAATTTAAATTGCATTAACTTATTTTGCGTAGTCAAAGTAGGTATGCAGTAACGCGTATTCTTGCTCTCATGAAATGTCCACATATAAGTACAATTAAATAAGCCAAACTCAGCTCTCGCACAACTCCGAGGTGTAAATTGACACGAAGGCGGCTCACACCGCCGGACAGTGACTCGTTCGGGCATAATCGCATGGCCGGCATTCCACTATCATTGTTACACAAAACGCACCAACGGCCTTAACTAAATGAAAAAGCACGTGCTAGGCGGCAGAACAGGGCGGCACTATTTGAGTTTTCTAGCTGACAAACATCGGTTCCTTTAATTAGAGGATTCTCCGTACATTCTTTGTTCGGTCCCGGGGGTCATATGAGATATTCGTACTGGTACTAAGACAAACCACCGTCACCAAACAGTTTAAACGTGAAAATGACTTTTTCTTTAGAAATTTGACTTGTCTAGCGTAAGTTACTGCAGTTTTGTTTCGGAGGCGTTAGACCAACCATATACAACGTGTTTCATAATTCCCCATGAAAAAGAAACCCGTTATTTAACCGAAAAAAAAGTACCAACTCCAACCACCTGTACGTCGATCAAACCAAATTTTCATAGATTACTTCAACAAAAGACCAATTGCTTATCATATGTACCCAGTTTAAAAGCAAATAAACCACAATACCTATTACAAAAATAGGTTTGCAATCTCAATAAAAGGAAATCAAACCGCTTTAAGTACTTATAACATAAGAAAAAAAAAGGCATCAATTACAAGCCATCTCACTAAATCTTCATCAACTTTTACATTTCACAACTAAAAGACTACTTCGTGTTCATGTTGCCGATTCGTCATAAATTGAGAAACATGAACATGTACCCTAATTCGGTCATGGTTGTTGTCATGTACCTCTCTGATGGCAGTAGGCAAAAAATGCAAACCACTTTACTAGCTACATACTCTTTTATAATTCATCCAAATTGCCTCCTTTTGTCAATCACTTTATGTGGACTACGGTTCTCAAATACTGCTAACAGACTCCCCACAAGGGACCCCTCAACCCCCTTGCGGCTTTAGGGGTATTTTGTAGCAGCCTGTATAAACTGTAGATCTATACACTATTCTTTATAATGTGTAATGAAAAGACTTCACCAATCATACATACGTCATAAATAGACTACAGAAAAGGCTCGTGTTTACTCTTAAATGATCATGTTCCAAAATCATACTTATTTTCCGACAAACGTTTTAGGTAGACACACATAGTTAATGTGCTCACTTGCTCAGGCACTAGGATCACTAGGTAAGACTAATCGTACAATTTCTGAACGGGTAAAATACTCTTGGCACGTACACAATTTTGTTAAATATTCAGATTGTAGTCCCAATTTTTGTTTACATTACTAGACAGGTTGTCACGTTTCTTGAAACACTTACACGAAAACCCTGGCAAGTATGTACTTTCCTAGGCAATGTTATTTTTACTACGCTTAATATTTTTCTATACCCAAAAGAACAGGCGAATAGTAAACAATTTACTTACGAAAAATGTTACAATATGGAATATATTTTCCATCGGCTGAAATCTCAAGCCGTCGATTACACGTAAAATACCTCAACTGAACATTTAACTAATTTACCATTATTATTTGCATTTATTTATCGCATTCTTGTATTTTATTCGGTAAATATTTTGATATTCGACTTAACACTTTTGTCATATGCCACAGATATTGACGTTGCTTATTCGTCTAATCAGCTGACGTTTAAAAATAGGTTTTAATAATAAGGGTGAAACGATAATCTTTGAAAACTTATTGAATGCGCAATTTTCGACTACAATTATTTCAAAAATACACCTTATAAACAACATTGCGAGCATTTACTGCGAACTCGACAGAGAACATAGATACGGATCTCAAGCTCTGTTTATGATTCTACACCTTAAAATCTTATTATTCCAATTTAATTGAATAACTCACTCAGGAAATATAACACTTATTTCCAAATTGAAACTGGCTCAAATAAAATGAGTGTCGAAGTCATCTTAAACTGTGGATAATGTTATAAAAGCTTCTAAGGGACACAAAGAAAAAAAACATCAGTTACTCAACGGAGATTGGCTTATAGGCAGTATATTTTACTGTAAATTGTCAGATATTATCTGATGGCAAGTCTAATGTCTAAGTCACTCATTGATGAAAGCAGCTCACGACCAGTATAGGTATAATTGTCCCTCTGGACAGGAGCCATTAATACAAAAATCGATCGACCTGTATAGGTGTCGTTGGCATTCAAACTGTCACGCGTATGTTGTATTTGACACAATAAACTTTTTTTTGTTGTTCGTTGCCATGGTTACGTCTCCTGGGTCACTAATTAAAACTATGATTTCATTGAGTTTTAATCACAAACACGTGTTTTGTTATATTCTGTTATATCTCTTCAGCATAGAAACTCTGTCACTGCTGTCTCCCGGCTCACTGGCCCAGAACAAAAACAAGAAAAAGGTGATTGACCCATTTCATTTCTATATCCCATAATGAAAAAATAAAAAAAATATCTGGCCAAAGCGTACGTCATTCCCACATTTTTTACCAAAATAGCAACAGAACTGTGCTGTGTTAGCATTAGATTTTACTTCATCGTATCACGGACGAATTAATCATTCTTACGCTTATGGTGTGGTATTTTAGAGACATACCAGCATCAACTTGAAGTTTTCATATGCAAATTGAATTAAGTTACTTATCAGTCAACTATGATATAAATGACTTCGATAACTGCACATCTTATATTAGAATTGTACCCAACTTTAAAATTTACTTGTGGTCTTTCTTAACTCTCTATAGATTTGCCTGTACATTTTCCTCAACAACGTTATTTTCAAAAGACTCAGAACCAACAAAATGAAAACGACTCACTCGATTAACGACAGACTCTCGCCCATGGGAACCTCATGTCCTCTCGACGCTCCAAAATAGCTCGCATTTCAACCGCGTCACGAACTATGATCTTGTGGGCCTGGTGGTTCCTGCCTCGGCAGTAGGTAAATGCCGCTTTATTCCAATAGTTCCCAGCAGACATGTAGACAAATTATTTCCAGTTGTTCCTTCAAATCTTTTCTGACATCTGTCAACATTTCCATGGATCAAATTACAATTTCTTCAAAGATATTTTCTCTCAAGTTTCTTCCTTAGCCCGATTTGGCACCACTTCTGATGTCGGGGTGTGGGCGTATCCTGGGTTCTCGGGCATTGATAGGAAACAATGTTACTATGATTACAAACTTTACTAAGGACTTCTCCACAGCATAATTACAAAATTCATGTGAAATACAGTGAACTGGCAATTTCGGTTCTCGTATTCCGTCACACCATTCTCTCTAAACGATTAATTCTCCATCCAAGAGAACAACCACCTCCTGTCAGGCTTTTTCCTCCATGACAGCGAACACAACCGTCCGTTGTTCTGTTTCTAATTCAAAATAATACTCGTCATAGCCCTCTGTTGGCGCGCGGCGGAACTAATGAGCTCCCGAGTTTGCCCAGACAAATATGTCCTCGTTCGCATGTATTTCAATGATGACATTTGTAGATTGACAGTGGAGCACATTACGACCGAAGTCACGATGAATGTAATAGAGGGCGCTGCATGAAACTTCTCCTCTCCGACATATATATATATTATCCTAGTATATTTACTAATATTATAATTCAATGAAATGCAATGAAATGCTCCGAGCCAGGTTCGAACCGGCGACCACAGGCATACATGACCCGCCGCTACAAACCAACTGAGCTATCGGAACAATCTCTCTCGGCCACTAAATCTTTCAATCAGTTCCTTCTTGCAACGCCTTAGGGAGGCGTGAAGCGAAACCTACCAGAAGACTTAAGCTTCGTGACGGCACCAACGTCTCAAATAATATTGAGAAATCATCAGTTACGATGCAACACCCCATTCTAAATGAATATCAATTTTAATGGTAAAATTTTCCTTTAATTTGTAATCTATAATTAACTAGCGACCCGCCCCGGCTTCGCACGGGTTCTATTTTTACCTTCCTCACGAATCACTCCATCTCTTAAAAAAAACCGCATCAAAATCCGTTGCGTAGTTTTAAAGATCTAAGCATACATCGGGACAGACAGCGGGAAGCGACTTTGTTTTATACTATGTAGTGATGTTATGCTACATTACATGTGTATATTCTATGACACCATTAGATGTATGTTCAAATACCCTCTCCCTTCCAAATTACCCTCTAGTGTGCTTTAAATTGACCGATAGATTTCACTGATCGTTATACCGATTGCGACAAATACCCGCCTGCGACGCGGTAATACGACTGTGCAGCATGACCAATAGCTGATTAACAGACGACCGATAGCGGTTGGGGCGGAAAGGTTCTCGAGTGGCAACTACGTACCGGAAGACGCAGCGTTGTTAGAGCTCCCACAATGTGGACTGGTGACGTGGTAAATGTCGCGGGAGTCCGCTGGATGAGGGTGGCGCAGGTGGCAGTCTATGCGGGAGGCCTATGTCCAGTAGTGGACGTTTTTCGACTGATATGATTATTAATATTAATTGATTATTCTTTAATTTTAATTGCTAAAGCATAACGTCACTTGTAACCCTTTTACCCGCCGCGTCTGTTTCAACGAGCACGCGGCGCACGCTCTCTAAGCTAGCTTTTAAAATGTGAAAAGTTAGCTTTGGGAATGTTAGGAGCTGTCATTTCTGAAGGAAATGGAAGGCTTGTATAAAAACGTTATGAATACTTAAATTAGGATCATAGCATTCATAGCATATAAAACTAAATGATCTCTAACTACCCCAGCGGAAAACGTGGGTAATGATAATATTGTGTGTCTAAGGGTGAAAGTTTATTGTCTTATATCAAGATTGTATTAAATATTTACCATGACAAAACATTCATGAGTTAACTGTAAAGAAGAACAATTAAACAAAAGTGCTTACGAGTATACATAAAGCAACCCCCAACAATTACACCCAGAACTTAACTCTAAGCTCTGACAAAAAATAAGCCCCGTAATTCACTAAGCGCCAGTCCTCCTCTTGCTAATCCACGCTTGAGCTGCAAATTTCCAAATTATCACTTACTTCCCCTACAACTCTTAAACAAACCTTAACTAGAGCGAGTAAGGTTTAAATTAATTTGTTCAGGTTCTGGCATAGGGCCAAGCGTGGCTGTTTTGGACACTATTCGCTAGGACCATCGCTTGGGATTATAATGAAGTTATTGCGTTTTATTGTTCCGTTTTCTTTTGTTTCATGTTCGTTTGTTTGGGTTTGGCTATTTGCATTTGAGCTGTCGTCGCATGCTCTGTGGGGTGTAGAGGAAGAAAAGTAACGTTCATTTGTCTGACGTTGGAGACTCTATACATCTCTGTATTATAGGATTTTGGAGATACTTTACATCTTCCGGTGCGTTTTTGTCGAGGCGTCTTTTGTTGTCATGTAACAAAATTCTATGTTTCTTAATGAGAACCCTGCTACAAACGTCAAACGTCAAACCTTCTCTGGTAATTTTTTTTTAGTTTCGATTTATTTATTTTTGTTATGGCAGTGATTAAATGATGGATCAACTTTAATTGAGTCCATGAGAACTAAGGTTAAATATCTCAAATGTAATCGGTAAGATTTGAAACACTTAGCATAATTCAAGTTTATTACCATCCTAAACAAGCAATATCGCCCGAACTGTAACTGCGGCTTGACTCCTTAAATTAATACACAGCTGCTAACATCAACAATATTTAGATAATTGCAATGCTTACCTAACACTAGATAGCAAATCGAGACGATGGCAAACAATCAGATGTTTGCTGTTTACCAGCATAATACAATATTTGATGACGTCGAATAACAAGGAGTGAATCCAGATTTAGTAATGCTACTTCATAACTCATTGGAATTCAAACTTTATCCCAAATCGAGAAGGTGGTATTTTGAACATGCGAATACAATATACACGAACTGGTTTGGGCTAATATTTGATGTTAGCATTAAATGAGAATGTTGAAAATAATTTAACAAAAAGTGAAATTACTGTTGATATAGGTGGAAAGCAAACGAACTATTGACCTTCGGAAAGAATGGATTTTGTTTTAAGTGTTTCGGAAAATTAGGGGTTCCTTTTACTATATTTATATAACACTTATTTCAGCCTTTCAGTCGCTACTAGGTCATGAGTTCCGAGTATTACAGCGCAAAATTGGCAAGTTCCTGAGTTTATAATCGAATGCGTTAAATTACTAGCCCAACCTAACCTACACATCAGTTTATAATTTCACTAGGGATATTATAAACTAACGGTTCTTACAATTCTACGGTGACATTTATATAAGGTAAACTTTCTTAGGCTTCGCGAGCTTCTAAGTGCCCGGCCTTATAGTGCATAAGGCTTGACCTTATTGCATAGGGTGCCAAAGATGCCCTTTCGTAAGAGTGCGCGTAGCGAGTTCTATATGCCAGACTGCATGATCAATTGATCATCCATTAAGGAATGATTAAATTACGAGATAACCATTCTAGTCACATCGAGGGTGACTGTTGCTTACCCACACAAATTGTCGCTTATCTGCAAGCCACTCGACTCAAGCTAGACCATAAGGATTTCTTAGGCAACGTTAAGCTTCATAAACTATTAAAACATATAGACACTAATGTGTCCATACAACGAAGCTACGTAGTAGACATCACGTTCCTGACATTAACACATCGCTACAGCCCTATTACACACACATAAGGCCCATTTTCTAATGGCAGAATAAAATAAAAAGTACCATATTATGCGCGGTACGGGTCACACGTATGCCTTGCGCAGAAGATTGCTTTTCGTTTGATCGAGGGATTAAACCGTTATTAAAAAACCATGCGACTCGTTGCGGTTACGTGCGGTCTTAAAGCATGGTGTAAAGGTAGCTTTTGTTTTGACCGGTTTCAAAGAAAATGTGGTTTTTGTAGGATGCTAGTCGCGTACGCCGCTAAACTTATTAACGGACACACTTACTTGTTAGAATCGATGGGAATGCGTGGAAGTTCCACTTTAGCACAGATTTATTACGGAGCTAACAGCCGCGAAGGATTCTCCATGTTCTTTACGATTATTTGAACGTTCTTGGACATAGTAAACTTAACTGTTTTAAGTGTCCCCTCATCAATGATTAGCACGTCAACCTTATTTTATGGAAACGAACTCTTCAACGCTTACCGCGTATGGGTTTGGTTTAGTATCACCTAAGTATTGATCAAACCGATGCATGACGGTTGAGGTGTATTCCAGCGCGAGTGCATTAAGTATACTCTCAGTGAACCTAATACACCTCAGGGGCACTAAGTTGACTTAAAACATCTTGCGGATTTGACAGGTGAATTAATTATACTTTTAGTGTTCTTAATTCCCCCAGCTGAATGAAGTACCCGAGGGTGCATTAAGTAGACTCCAGGTTGGTGAACACTACTCACATAAAAAAAAATCGGACCACGAAAAACCACTAACCTACCTACATATTACTTGAATCAAGAAATAAAAAAGAAAGACCGTCAATATCTTAAATATAACAGATATCATTTTGAATTAAGATGATTCGCCCGAAACAACAGGAAAAAATATAATTTCGTATTATTCGAAATATTTACCATCTTCCTAATTAATTTGCTTCAAGAAGACTTACCTCGCATCAAGTTTAGTATGTATTTTGCCTATGTAATAACTTGACATCAATCTTAAATTTGCTCCATCAAAATAACTACAGCTTTAATGTCACTGGAAACATTCAAGATACTTTTTAACCAAATAGCGAGCAAAAATAAATATTTAAATTGAACCCGTAAAGTCGACGCAAAAAACTTAATAAAGTTTGGAGTCTAATTAAATTTCAAGTTCAATAAATTTTAAGTGCCTTCTTAATAAAGCTTGTAACTCAGAAAACCAATAAGTCTCAACGAGTTTCATGTTTTCCTGGTAACCAGGCAACCGCGCAGGAATAAGTCTTTCAATTTTATTTTCTCCGTCTTAGCTGGTCAATGACATTTGGGGCTCGAGCGAATTGCTATTTACGTGGGAATAAATATTAAAAAAATACTTTGGTTAGTTTTGAAGTAAGTACCAAGTATAGTAATAAATGACTCACTTTTGTGTTTCTATTCCAAAATGTATTACATGCGATCGGTACGGTGTACTGCCTTTTTGCCGAATTACGTTTCGACAAATTTCATTTGGCAACCAACTTTTCGCCGAAGTTTTATTTGGCAAACCAATCCTTGGCATAATAATTTACTTCGTATTTTTTTATTACGCTACATTTTTATAATGCAAAATTTTACTACGTCAAATTTTACGTGGTAAATAATTGTGTAGAAAATGATTGGCTTAGGCAAATAACATATTGTCTAATTTTGTGTGGTAAATAATTGTGTAGCAAATGATTCGCTAAGGCAAATAACATATTGTCAACTAATTATGAAGCAAATGATTTCATTCATTTTTTGATTCTTTTCATAATTCCGATGCTACGTAAGATCTAAATCTAATTTTCCCTAATATCATTTAACGTCATTAAATCTCATAATACCAACTAGAGTGCTGCACGCGTTTAAAAAGCCCAAAAAAGGGGGACGGGGGGCGAAGCCCCCACAAGGGGGCACGGGGGGCGAAGACCCCGCAGTAAACAAAACCAATCGTAACAATTGTATTTTTGTTAGGTTAGGTTATGGTTATCTTGTGTCCCTTAGAGCGGAAATAGGCACCCCGCGAAGCGGGGTGACGTCGACACGCTGGCGGTTAGGTTAGGTTTAGGTAAGGTTAAAATAATTGCCGTGCGTTTGTATACCCGCACGCCTACGCAAATAAAATGGCAAACCAATGCATTGCTTAGTTTGGGACTAGGTCGATTTTATGTAAAATTGTCCGCAAACATTATTATTATTATTTATACATTAATACTATTTTGAGCCGCAAATTATGTAAACAAAAATACCCTCTTAATTTAGCTGAATGGTGCATCACCCTACCCGCTTAATGCAATAAAATCATACTGCAATTCTTTGCAGTTCAAAACCTTGGAATATGTTGCTAAATCAAAGTATGCCGATCAATACATTTGACGAAAACATAATTGACATTTAAAAAAAATCCCAAGTAATAATTTGTCTAACAATAATTTATCAAATCATTAGTTGGGAAATGATATCAGTGCGAAACGTTGAGTTGGGAAATAAAAAATTGACCAAATTAAAATATGGGAAACGTAGTTAGGGAAGTTAAGAATTTGCTAAACAATTTTCGGCGAAACATTAGTAAACCGATCGGTACTTGCATGAAAAAAGTAACAAATATCGAAAGCTAAGTCAATCGAAATAAATATCGACACAGATCATTGACCAGAATATAATTGTTAACTGAGATAGTTTAATATTATTTACTACATTAAAAGACAATGACTTCCATCGTAAAATCATGAATTTCGGGAGATCAACGTTAACGTAAATAAATAGGCTTAGTAGGTACTGTATCAATGTATTTTTATAAAAATGTGATACTAAACTTATATATATTATTGTTGTTTTGATAAAAATGCACTTCGCATAGTTTTTTTGTTCGCATGTCCTTTCCGATGCAGTGGTTTTATTTCTAAACTGGTGGTATCGACAATCATAGGCATATGCCTAAATTGAAGAATAAATACTTTTCACTTACTTACAACTTTACTTGACTAAATTATATATCTTAACAATGAGGAAACATTATCATAGGGAGAAGAGAAAGAGCTCAAATAATGTGATATGCGTCTGTACACGTGTTAGTTTGTCTATCTTTTTGTTCCTGATCTCAACTCAATTGCTGAAAGGTTAACTGGAAGAGATCCCTTACAGGGATAAGTTCGCCTTTGTACCGATTTTTATTTTTTTTGTCTCTATTTTTACTTGTGTCCTGTGTACAATAAAGTATTTACATACATACATACATATGCAGGTATATAAAACGAACTATTCCTTTTTATTTTTATTTTACAGTGTAAAGTTAAATTGCGTAGAACTAAAGGATTTTTTCGTTTTTTTTTGTACATATATAATTTGGCTCGCACGCAGAGGGGTCGAACCCTCTGCGTTATTATTTAAACCATGTGCCCATTCCCTTGTTGATTTTGAGCTCATTAATTAGCCTCAGCTGCTTCAACAGATTAAGTCAACGGATTAAGACATCGACTAATAGCCAGATTATGTACAGTAATACTCATGTATCTTGGGAATATGGATTAATATTGATCAATCGATAGCTCTCCAATAAATAAACTAGAGGCTCTTTGAGATGTAGAATTCGAGAACCAGTTTTGTGTAAACGTCATTTAATGGACATAAAAACACAAGAACATAAACTTTTTGACTAGGCTTAAGCTACTAGCTTAAGCCTAGTCAAAAAGTCCCCCACGAGTTGTCCCTGGTGCAAAGGTACCCATCACACTGGCCGCATTACCACGTTCAATGGCGATGGACAACCTTTGCACCAGGTACGAACCCGCGCAGGCGTCAGTACGAACCCGCGCGGGCGTCAGGTACGAACCCGCGCGTGCGTCAGATACGAACCCGCGCGGGCGTAGGTACGAACCCGCGCGGGCGTCAGATACGAACCCACGCGGGCGTCAGATACGAACCCGCGCGGGCGTCAGTACGAACCCGCGCGGGCGTCAGGTACGAACCCGCGTGGGCGTAAGGTACGAAAAATAAACAGGAGCCTAGCGGCCATTCTAGCGAAACGAAAGGATTCGAACTTTGCAACGAGTCGAGCGATTTTGTTACGCGACCCTCAAGTCTGACATCTTCGTCAAGAATGGACTAGAGCGTACGCTGGAATGGTCGTAGAAATGTTCGCAGCGATGTGGCTCTATGTTTGCAGCGATGTGGCTCTAGGTTCGCAGCGATGTGGCTCTATGTTCGCAGCGATGTGGCTATACGTTCGCAGCTATGTGGCTATACGTTCGCAGCTATGTGGCTCTACGTTCGCAGCGATGTGGCTCTATGTTCGCAGCGATGTGGCTCTATGTTCGCAGCGATGTGGCTCTATGTTCGCAGCAATGTGGCTCTACGTTCGCAGCGATGTGGCTCTATGTTCGCAGCGATGTGGCTCTATGTTTGACTTTGTTTGTTGTTCAGTTCAAATTGAAAAACGGCAAATGCTCGTTTTCGTCTACATGCTCCAGGTCTATCAGCACCTTTACCGGGATTTTAAACCACCCAGAAAGTCGATTGCGTAACGTGTCGTACGTACGTTTATTAGTCTAAACACACCGGACGACCGGTCACCGTCAGCCTAGTGAGTAGTGACGCTGCCTATGAAGCTGAAGATTTCCGGCAAGGGCAAATATAAGTATGATGAGGATGAATATTTGTTTTTGAGTCTTGGATATTTTCTTTGTATGAAGGTATTTATATCTATTTAATATAACGTCGTCTAGTACCCATATGATAAGCTTTATTGAGCTTGCTATGTAGTTCGATTTTTGTACGTGTCCCTTAATTATTATTTTTTTTTTTATGTTTTTTTTTGTAAATATGTGGGAAATAGACAATTGAGTTGTCTTAATGCTCGCTCTAAAAGTGACGCAACAACCCCCCAGATCTCATTACTTGTCACTTTATTGCGCAGTTCCATTTAACGACATCTCCGTTTCATTAACGCAAAAGCAACCCTTTAGACAGCTTGCTAGCTCCTTAGTATTATTCGTTTTTATGCTTTAAATAATTCTGTGCACACATTTTAAGTGGGAAGAATATATTTGGAATACTACGTACTCGTCAAAACAAAAAGAGAAATTGTTTTACCACTTTTAAATATGAATCTCAATGATTTTTTGCACGTTATTAACACAATGAAAGAGAAGGTTTATAAGTTTTCCGTTTTCAAAATTTGCAATAAATTCAAACTGAAAGGCACCTCAAAAATCTGCTGTTGTCCACTAGACTCTTTAGCCTGATCTTGCAGGGGAAAAAAACGGTTAGCTTGTTAGGTGACCTGCGACCCTACAGCGCGCGAGCCGAGCGAGCGAAGCGAGCGTGACGCGGTAGCGTCCGGAAAACCACCATAACCGAACATTATCATTTTTTCCTAGTTGAATTTTGAATTCATATTGCCGCTAGGTTCCCCTGGGTGATCGGGGTCAGGTGATTAACGTGGATAACGTGAAAAATCTCCTTCCTCCTCCTTTTTTTTAAAAGCGAAACTTATAAACCTAGAATATATTATGCTGAAGCGATCGACATGAAAATCAACGTGATTTGTTAAGATTTAGTAAGTGGAAACCGTTTTCTCCCGAAATGGAAATTTCATCAAAAAAGTTGTCAGTCGCGAGCTAATTCTAGAGAGCAAAGCAATTCTTCCCTCTTAGGAGGTATATGTCGTTTAGATCCAATTGTTAAGCTTTGCTATATATTTCTTATTACTAGCGGCTCCGTCAGCAGTAGAAGTGCTGAAGTCTGTAAAAAAAAAAAAAAGATTGTACCAGCTCACAAAAATTTACGATAATCGCTTGAGAATGAGAAGCCGGACGGACAGCCGGACAGCGAGAGATCCAGAATTTTGTTCAAAGGTGAAATGGCGCGTTTTAATTGGTACTTTTTCCGGCCCCTTTCAAACACCATGTCACAGAAAATGTATAAAGAGATAATTACACAAAATAATGGTCAGGAATGTAACCTACAACCCGCAGAAAAAACAATTCTAATAAAAACTTCTACCTAGACATTAATCAACACAGATGTCTTAGACTACATTTTTAAGCTGGGTCGAGATCCAGCCGATTTCTGCCTAAGTTCATAGCACAGGTTAGAGCTGGGTGGTGTTAAATCTAGGTCCTAATGACCGGAGTCTCTTCCATGACTTAGGTACTAAAATATACTCTGATACACAGTTATTACATTTACCTTTCTGAAGACTAATTTGCGAGATGGCACTATTACCTCATTAAAATCTTTGTTGCGTTATCCGCTCACGGTCTAATAGTGGCATTAGCTAACGTTGATGTATAACCCTTAATTAATGCCGTAGTTATGACTATCGTAATTAACATGGATGGTTTCACAGACGACTCGAACAGCGGTGCTATTCTAATGGTTTAACAATGTTCACTAACTTTGTGATACTTTGTAAGTAGCTACCTACTTCAGCCACTTCGCTTTGCAGATATCGATCGAGAATAAATATTAGGGGACATCATACACAAATCAAACTACCCCCATACTAAGCTCAATAAGGTTTGTGTCATGGGTACTAGACGACCATTTATTTAATACATATTAGTACACTAGCTTCTGCCCGCGACTCCGTCCGCGTGGAACTCGTTTATATCGTAGATCCGTACAAACTTTCATCCCCCCACTCCATCCCCTTGGGGGATGATTTCCGGGATAAAAACTATCCTATGTATCCCCTATGTATCCTGGACTCAAACTATCTCTATACCAAATTGCATCCAAATCGGTTCAGCGGTTTAAGCGTGAAGAGGTAACAGACAGACAGACAGACAGACACACTTTCGCATTTATAATATTAAGTATAGTATATGGATAGTATGGATATGGATATGGATATGGATATGGATATGGATATGGATATGGATATGGATATGGATATGGATTATTGCCGTGGCCGGGAAGGAGGCAATTGCAGGCCGAGTATTTGTTTAATTATAATACGAAGCCTGCAATTGCCATTCCGGCTGAGGCTAATATAGTGCTTTTCTCAAAAATGGGGGATTAAAAAATATTAAATTTATATACCTACTTAAACTTCGTATATAATAAAAAAATAAATATCGTTGCACAACGTGAAAATATTTACGATTTCCCGCCGTTTTTTTTTAACAGAATCGCAAGTGTATTTTTCCACCAAAAAAACGCAAACTATTTGAGACACGTACAAAAACGTTGTGTTTGAAACAGAAAAATACGAGTTGAATTGGCTGAATACGAGCTGTGCCGTCTTTTATATGCCAGTTTCTACTTTTTTATAAAATTTGGTACTCGACAAATAAAGGAATTTATATATAACATTCCAGGCGTCCTGCAATGTTTTTAATTTTTTTTAATTTAGGTCTGACCTTAAACTATACACTTTACCTGCAGCGAGTTAATGTTCATTTTGCGGGCCATGTTTGAGAAAAATTACTTAAATACATAGAAATCCAAGATTCAGAAACAAAAATTCGTGCTCATCACACAACTGCGCTGGACGCAGGCCATATTGTTATTTTATATCAAAACTAGCTTCTGCCCCTGACTCCGTCCGCGTGGAACTCGTTTTTATCGTAGCTCCATACATACTTTCACCTCCCATTTCACCCCCTTAGAGACTGATTTCCGGGATAAAAACTATTCTGTGGTCTTCCCCGGGACTCAAACTATCTCTATACCAAATTTTACCCGTACAAACTTTGCACCCCTATTTTACCAGCTGAGCGGGACTCCCGCAACCTTTATCGGGTCAACAGTCCACCTTCTACCGATGCTGCGTCTTCCAGTACGTGATCGCCACTCGAACACCTTTCCGCCCCAACGGCTATCGGTTCTACGTGCAATGTCCCACCCACTGCAACATAAGTTAAGTTCGGAGGGCTATATCGGTTACCTTGGTTCCTGCTATTCCCGTCTATCAAAAATTACTATGCTTATTCTGCCTATTACGAGAACCAAAGTGATTTCCAAAAGGCCTACCTACTAGGCCTACCGGTACCTTGAATTTTAATGCTCGTCTGTCATTTCATAATGAAAATTAACAAAAACAATTCATTTAAATTCATCATCAGGAATCTCTCCACGCGATCGACTGCCATTCACCTTTCCAGCCACTGAATTACATAGAAGAATATAAAAGTATGTTGTTTATCTAATATTACTTACATACATACACGCCTTTATTCCTAAAGGGGGTAGACAGAGCAGGCATGCCTATTTGAATGTATGCCATACCATTAAATAAATACCCGTACAAATCTGCGACACGGTTAATGTATCTGCGTGTCAAACTGTGCTAATTGATCCAGTTTTGAAGACAACCACTAATGTGTCGTTACTCGACACGTGTTTAATGAGGCCACGAGTGAACCGGCTCTAGGGCTCTCGGCGACGTGTTGTTGCTGTTCACATTCCCCGGTACACTGGGGTTTAGAAGTGTTTATTTTTACATATAAAGTCATACACATTGTTTGAAACAAAATTGAACTTTTCTGTGGCGAATAGTTAAAAGCAAACGTGCATATAAAATAAATAATGTTTTATAGCATGATAATAGAGGAGCCGTTTATGCGGATTAAGAGTCTATTTAACCTAAAATTTGGCTTGGTAGCCCTTAACTTTAATAATGTCCTCAGGAAAGATGTGGACTTAAATCTGCGTGACTCAGGTAGGTAACTATCTGTGCTATTAATTTTGTATTGCAATTAGACATCTGCTAGGCACATTGGCGCCATCTATTGGGAACTTTTTCATTGAGTTCATAATAAGTTATTTCTTTAATGTTAGGAGTGACACACACAAAAACAAGCGCACGTCACGAATACACATTCTTCAGCACGTAATAATTTGTATTCTCACTTCCGCACTCAACAGCGATTCCTGCAAATCACCCCTTCTTAGATTTTTTCTCATTTTTCACTCACTGCCGTTGCAGTATTTATGGGGTAAGTTAAGGAACTCGAGACACTTGCAGCTGTTCACAGCTCCATTCCAAAAAGACGTAAGTCTAGCTAAGTTTGTATGTACATTAGCTGTTTTGTATCTGGAGAAAATGCAGTCGATATGCAAAGTCGGCTGTACGCTGCTGAGGATAGAATTTATTAGGTTGGAACTTAGTTAGCACTGTAAAGTGACGCTTCGAAATGAAAAAGCGTGTTTGAAAAGTTTTGATCATGTACTACTGAGGTGTTTTGTGATAGAATTTAATTAAAACATTTGGGACGGCCATTCCTGCACTGTTTGGGTGAGGCCTAAATATGTCCAGCAGTGTACGTCTTTCGTCAGTCGCGAACCACTCCAGCGGGGCGACCCCGGGGTGAGGTGGCACTGGGGGGCGGCAGTCAAGTGATCACGTGACTTACCTATCTACCACCGCGGCCGCGACTCGGCTCCGCATTACATTTTTGTATAAAATATTATTAAATCCTAAACTAAGTAATTGGAGTTCATATTCAGCATCCACAACTCAGGATAGCCCTGCAACATTGGTCTTCGAACCTACAACACAAGAACCAGCGAGTAACTACGGATTAACTGTCCAGCCAACGTGGACGGGCCTACGCCATTGTCACAGCGCAGTTAACTATTCGGAATTACAAGCTAATACGTCGAGTCCGCTGCAAAATACAAGCTAAGTCCACCAAAAACTACACGAAGAAAGGGTGACAAGCCTACGTGGACGGATCTAAGGAACCAGAAGCCCAGGATTACTAGAAACCAGCTAAGTTCCCAATCCACTCCTCTTTTTTCAATAAGTGCCCACTTAGGTATCGCTTAATTACTACTACCACTAAAATTACTTTGAATATAACTAGATCACAACGTAATCATACCAGTAAATTACGTACATAACAGCTATTTTTATACGAATTACCTTAAAATACAAGTAGTTAAAGTACAAGGTACGTATCATCCACGGTTAGCAGCTAACGGTAAATAATCAGTTGTTTACGCCGTCAGAACAAATCACTGGCGGTGCATTACTAGTACAATTTTAGCTAAATTACATTACTTCTAGGCTAATTGCAATCAAAGTGAGTTTATTTTCTAGTGTACAAAATAAGGATCGTTAAATATAAATGAACTATTGAACCACACATACTAAATCAACTGGACATTAAGTGCTTCATAATTTTAACCTAAAATCATTAAGAACGAGTAAGTAAGTGTTGTTTACATTCGTTTAATTTCGATTATTACCTATTACAGTGTCTCTTGTGGAGGTGAACAATGACTGATGCCGTAATAAAAGAACAAGTCAAACGTCGTGGAACTTGCAAGGCTCAGTTAACTAATTTCAATAGCTATTTAAAGGAATTAACAGCACAATTAACTCCGCAGCAAAGATTTGAGCTCGAGCTGCGCATTTCGAGGTTGGAAGTAGTGTTTAACGATTTTCATGACATACAATTACAGATCGAATGTGCCCATGAGGACCCTTCCGAGCAATACAAAATGCGAGACTCTTTCGAGGCATCGTACTACAGCAGCATCGCCCGAGCCCAGCATCTGCTGAGCGAGGCGGAGGGACCTGCGACCAGTCAATCTAAATCTCCACAAGCCGATATGAAAGTGACGGATGTGAAGCAGACAAAGTTAAGTGTCAAGTTGCCTGAAATAAATTTGAGTAAGTTTGACGGTACGTACAGTCAGTGGTTGGAGTTTCGGGATATGTTTGAATCAATGATTCACAACGATACTAGTCTGTCCGATATAACGAAGTTTCACTACTTAAGATCTTACTTAGAAGGCAGTGCATCACTCGTAATTAAATCTATTGAATTTAGTGCATCGAACTACGAACTTGCATGGGAGCTTGTGTGTGACAGATACAACAATAAACGTCTACTTATATCTAACCACGTCAAAGCCTTATTCAACGTATTCCCAATGCAAAAAGATACATCTTTTCAGTTACGCAGATTAATTGACACATTCATAAAAAACCTTAAGTCACTCGAAATATTGAAGGAGCCAGTTGATAAGTGGGACACATTATTTATTAACATACATAGTATGCACCAAGATCGATTCGCAAACATTATTTGAGTGGGAAAAATATAAACTAACTTTACCCGGCGATTCTAACAACTTTGAAGACTTGGTCAAATTTGTTAGAATGCGGGCCGATTTATTAGAAACACTCGAGCAAAGAAATGTTAGGCAAGAAAAACCACGAGCCTTGGTCACTAATAATTCTCCAAACAAACAAAATAGTGGTAAGTTATGTTTGTGTCCCGTATGTAACTCGTCCGTTCATAACATTTACAACTGTAAGACATTCCTAGATCTGAATGCAAAGGATAGGGAATACAGGGCCCTAGGTTTAAACCTGTGTCTTAATTGTCTTCGTAAAGGGCATCATACGAACAAGTGTCGTCTGAGCCCGTGCAGAGTGTGTAGGAAAAAGCATAACACTATCCTACATCCGACCACGGTAGTGGAACGTGATGACGTCACGCCTAATACTAGCAGCCCCGCGCTGGCCGTGACTGTCGCGCCGCCGCCGTCTGCGTCGCCCGCGCCGCTCGCGCCGGTTGCGCCCGCGCCTGCTGCCCGGGAGGACGGCGCGGCTGGTGCGTCCGCTCCAACTGGCGTCGGATTGGTCTGTGCTCAACCTCGACAAGGGTTATTGTCTACTGCCGTAGCCGAAATATACAAGGCACGCATTAACGCTTACCCTGTACGCTTGATGTTAGATTCCGGAAGTACTTCTAACTTTATATCGGAACGGTTATGCACAGAGTTGAACCTGGACACAAAAGACGTTTCTACCACGGTAACTGGAATAAATAGCAATGTGTCAGTACTAAATAAAATTTGCACGATTAATTTAAGGTCAAGGTATTGCGATTTTTCGTCTGACGTAAGCTGTATTGTCATATCTAACATAACTAGCCCGTGGCCAAGTGAGCCAATTAACTACAAAGACTTTAACATACCCAAAGGCGTCAAGTTAGCGGACCCTAACTTTTACAAAACGTCTAATATTGACATACTACTAGGTAGCAATATATTTTGGGACCTGTTGGGGTCTGAAAGAATTGAATTAGACAACAAGAACGTAATTTTACACGAAACAAAGTTAGGTTGGGTCTTAGGAGGCTCAATACCAGGCATCGCGGACATATGTGGGTTTTCACACGCACAAAACAATACCTACGCACACGCAAAAAACAAACTCAACATGGAAAATTGCACACTACAAAAACAATTAGCCAAGTTTTGGGAGCTTGATTCAATAACAAATGATCATTCATCTTTGAGTATAGAAGAGATGGAATGTGAAAATAGCTTCGTACAAAATACGACGCGTTTACCTGACGGTCGGTTTTTACTCACAATACCACTCAAAAAATCACCTAGTTTATTAGGTGACAGCTACTATATAGCGAAACAAAGATTCCTTGCTGTAGAACGCAGACTACAACAAAACCCCAGCTTGAAGGAATCCTACACAGCATTCATACATGAATACATGCAGCTAGGGCACATGAGTGAGTCACACAACGATAACTCACAAATAACATATTTTGCCCCGCACCACGCGGTATTAAAATTCGACCGTATTACAAGCCAGTTAAGAGTCGTATTTGACTGTTCAGCAAAGTCGTCATCTGGCTATTCTTTTAACGACTTACAGCAAATCGGACCAAATATACAAGATGATTTGTTTTCAATCTTGACGCGCTTTCGGCAACATGATGTGGCATTGACCGCAGACGTAGCAAAAATGTATCGTCAATGTCATGTCATACCATCGCAGCGACCTTTACAACAAATACTGTGGAGGGACGACCCCACACAACCCATAAAAACATACAACTTGAATACCTTGACTTATGGCACATCGTCGGCAGCCTTTCTTGCCACGCGCTGTCTGCGGCAGCTATCAATTGAGTCTGATGATCCAAACATAAAAGAAATAATTTCAAGGGACTTTTACGTAGATGACCTTATCTCAGGGTGTTCGTCAGAAGAGGACGCCACTGATATTTATATGAAAATCACACAGACTTTGAATAGTGCCTGCTTCCCACTGAGGAAGTGGAGATCAAATAACACTGTGGTGCTCCAAAAAATAAAAGATGACAAGGTGGGTGGTGCCGAAGGAAACCTGGACCTAAGCCCTGAGCATAGTTCCAAGGTTTTAGGCATAACATGGGACAGCATCGCTGATAACTTGTGCATCAATACTACTATAAACTTTCAAGGCGTAGTTACTAAGCGAAGCATCTTGTCAACTATTTCTAAAATATTTGACCCTTTAGGGTTAGTTGCTCCTACCGTTCTAGAGGCCAAAGTTATGATGCAGAAGTTGTGGTTGCACAAGTTATCGTGGGACGAAGCTGTTCCTGACGACATAAGAGACGTCTGGCAGGCATTTGTACTCACGTTGCACAACCTCAATGAGGTACAGATCCCTAGACACGTCATTTGTCACAGCCCTGTCAATTTGCAGTTACATATTTTTGTAGATGCGTCAGAGGTAGCCTACGGTGCTTGCGCGTATGTGCGCTCAACCGATGTAAAAAACGAGGTAACTGTCAACCTTTTATGCTCAAAGGGGAAGGTGGCTCCACTTAAACCATTGACCACACCCCGTTTGGAATTATGTGGCGCCTTGCAAGGCGCTCAGTTACTAGAAAAGATTCTAAAATCCATGAGACTAAAGTTTGACAGTTGTTTTCTATGGTCTGACTCGACTATTGTGTTGGGTTGGTTGAGAATGCATCCAAGTAAATTGCAAACCTTTATTCGTAACCGAATTGCGGAGATACAGTCCACTTGTGCTAACTATGCTTGGAGACACGTCCCAACCAACGAAAATCCCGCAGACCACATTTCACGTGGATTGACAGCCAGTGCGATAGTGCACAACAAGTTATGGTGGAATGGTCCGGAGTTTCTAGCCATGCCAGAACACTCCTGGCCTATACTAAATACTAAAATAGAAACTAAAAACTTACCTGAGGTTAAATCTCAAAATACATGTATGGCAGTAGGTTCCAACGCTAGTGAGCCATTTCCATTCAGCAACTTTTCAGATCTTAAGCGCATGCAACGCTCATTTGCCTACATTGCAAGATTCATTCACAACACGCGTTTTAAGTCTAATAAAAGAAGTGGCCCACTTAGCGCGGAAGAACTAGAAAATGCGTTAAAACAATTAATCCTTATATCACAAAAGGAATCGTTTCCGGAGCAGGGACTGAAAAGGTACCTTTATAAACGGTCATGACCGGGTCTTTTTTAGGGTACCCGACCGTTAAAGTAGCATTTCGGTACCGGTCATCAATACTTTAGGTACTGGTGGTGTCAAAATTAACCATAAATGTTAAATAAATAGCGGGGTGCGACCTCGACACCTGAGGGAGTGGTTTTTGCGGGTTAAAATTAATTTGAAAAGTGGACTGTATTTTTTGCGATAGGTTTAGGTATTTTGGGTATTAGGCGTAGGATCGGCAATGCACTAACCTGATTAATTCTGGTCTGCTGTCTGCTTTCGACGTGGTTGGCCAACCAAAATACGCACTCTGAAGAAATGTTCTTAAGGGTCTATATAGCACAAATCACAACAGTTTTATATAAATTCACTCTGGGAGGCTATAAGCGAAACCTCATCCAATATGGCGGTAAAATTAGTCGAAAAAAAAATGAGCGAGCGACCGTCCGATGCTAGCTGCATCTCGTTACACAGTGCATGCCAAGGTAAGGATGGGTTTGACAGGTAATGGGAAAAATACAATCTACCCACTTATAAAAATATAAAAACGAAACCCAACATCCCCCCGGCCTTGAAGGAACCCTTCAAAGAAAAAAGAGCGAAAGTGCTCTGCTCTATTTATAGAGAGCGGGGTGCGATCATTGTGCTTAGCGGAAAGTAAATAGTAAGAAAACTTAAACTAGGAAAAGCACAGTAGTTTGTGCGCGAAATACGTATTTATGAAAAAACACTACTTAACTAAGAATAACCTTAACTAAGATTGTCTATAAAGACGCGGACTTAAATACTAAATGTTTTAGTTAAGATTGACTCATTGAGTCGGGAGAGGGCAAAGACGTACTACTGGACGTTTATACGTTCCAACTTTCGTCTTTACTTCCGCAACACGCGTTATTCCGTCCTTACCGGGAAAAACGTTAGTTATAACTCCTAATGGCCACTGTAGCGGCGGCGCATTATCAACATTTAACAGTACCACCGTGCCGACCGTTATTGGATTTGAAGAAGTATTCCACTTCTCGCGTTGTTGCAAATTATGTAGATACTCAGATTTGAATCGCTTCCAATATGACTGGACTAGCGAATCCATTAATAAAAAACGAGACAACAAATTAGTTCGTTCGTCCGACAAGTCGGGTGCGGGGAGGTACTCTAACGGAGATGTAGACAAAAAATGTGACGGAGTTAGCGCAAGCGGTTCTGAGGGATCCGAACTTTGAGCATATAGAGGTCTGCTATTGAGCACTGCCTCAATCTGTGTAAGCACAGTAGACATCTCCTCAAAAGTGAGAATTTGTTTTCCAATTACGCGAAATAGTAATGATTTTGCGCTTTTAATATTAGCTTCCCATATACCACCAAAATGGGCGGCAGTCGGAGGGTTCATCTTCCACGTAATGCGGGTTTTAGCGAGTTCGTTACTAAAAGTTTTATAATATTCGTCGGATTGTAAAAAATCGTGGAGTTCATTAAAATAAGCTTTCGATGAAACAAAATTAGTTCCATTATCAGAATATAAAAAGGTACATGGTCCTCGTCGCGACGTAAAACGTTTAAATGCATCTATAAACCCAGCAGAAGTCAAACTCGATACTAACTCTAAATGTACGGCCTTTGTCACTAAACAAATAAAAATACATAAATATGCTTTAACACTGCGTACGCCGCGCTTTCGATATGGAGTGATATACAGGGGTCCTGCATAGTCAGTTCCTGTGTGCAAGAACGCTTTGCACTGCTCTAATCTGCATTTAGGCAAGTCAGCCATAATCGGTGAATTAGCTTTAGGACTTAACCTGAAACAGCTATTGCATTTTTGTAAGCGTTGTCTAACAACACGGCGAGCGGAAAGTATCCAGTATCTAGTTTTCAATATGCCTATTAAAAGCTGCGGTCCTGCGTGGGAGTTATCACGGTGATAACTATCAACAATTAAATGCACCACGTTATCACGTTTAGGTAAGATCATAGGGTGCTTAGATGCATAATCCAATGACGAATTGGCCAGTCGACCTCCGACGCGCAAGATTCCATTTTCAATAAATGGAAATAATTTTTGGAGTTTTTGAGAGCAACGTTGCCCTTTTGCAATATTTTTAATGTCGTCGGAGAAATATATAGACTGTATGACACGAATTATTTCGAACTCGGCGGTATTAAAATCGTTAGCGGTGATTACGTCATTTCGCGGGAGCTTCCTCGAGAAGCGGAGCACGTAAACAAAGGCTCGAAGAAGTTTATTCCAGGAGGAGCATCGCGAAGCAAGCGTAAAAACGGGATGCTCTATTTCAGTGACACTAGTAATGACGTGAGCTACAGTCTTTTCCTCTGGCAAAGATGAGCGGTTGGGAGTAAACTTTTGTAAAGGCCAGTGGTTTAAAGGCTGTGCTAGCCATGGCGGTCCATGGAACCACAACTCATGCTGCATGAGCTGGGAGGGAGTGAGACCCCTGCTAATAGCGTCAGCGGGGTTAAGATATCCAGCAATATGATATAAGTTATCGTGCGAAATATTAGTCTGAATTTGTGAAATGCGGTTGGCGACATAAGTGTCGAACCTATGTGGCGAAGCGACCGACCAACATAGGGCAACTTCTGAGTCAGAAAAATAATAAACATTATCAATTTTATGTCTTTTAGACAGCGTGTCGTGAACTTCGCGTAGAAGCCTTGACATTAATAAAATTCCATTGAGTTCTAAACGCGCTAAAGTAATTTTTGGTTTAGCGGAAGCTACTCGTGACTTCGAGCAGACAAGCGTTACGATCGGTGGCTGTTCGGCGTTGACAACATGTAGATATATTACGCAGCCGTAGGCGGCCTCGCTGGCGTCTGAGAAACCTACCAATGAGACTTGAGATCCTACTTCTACGCCTAGATGTCGCGGGAAATTAAGCTGAGATATCAGCGGCAGCTCTGATAAATATTGTTGCCACAAATTGACGATGCGAGAGGGCGCTATGTCATCCCATTGCAAATTCATAAGCCACAGCTCCTTTATTATTAATTTAGCGTATAAAATAACCGGCCCGACGAGACCTAGCACGTCATATAACCGAGCGGTAGCGGATAGGATAGCGCGCTTAGTACACAGCGCGGGCGGTCTAGAGGTATCGAACACGAACACGTCCTGTGCGGGCAGCCATCGCAAACCTAAAATCTTAAAGGTATTTCCGTCATCAAAGGAAATAGATTCAGACTCACGGTGTGACTCAGGTATGTGCTCGAGTAGTTCGCGCGAGTTGGATGTCCATTTAACTAGGGCGAACCCCCCGGCCTTGAAGAGGTTGATGAGTTCGTCCGCTGTCTTAACTGCTTCCCCGAGAGAAGAAGCAGAAGAAGCGAGGTCGTCCATATAGACATCTCTCTCTAACACGGCAGCCGCAGTTGGCCATTTATGCCGTTCATCAGCAGCAAGCTGACGTAAGGTCCTCAGCGCCAAATATGGTGAACTGCGCAACCCAAAGCATACTCGAGTATAGTTATATACCTCTAGCGGATCAGTATCATCAAATCGATACAATATCCTTTGATATTTATGATGCTGTGCGGTCACATGAATGCGTAAATACATTTGTTTCACGTCAGCAAAAAATGCGATGTTGAATATGCGGACATTTAATAAAATTGTAAATATATTTGCCTGTAAATTACATCCAGTATATAAGATATCGTTGAGTGACAACCCTGTGTCACTTTTCGCAGATCCGTCCAGAACTGGTCTGACCTTGGATGTCGCTTTATCGTTGCGAATTATAGGGTGATGCGGCAAAAAAAAACCCGGAGAGAGAGACTCTTCGGGTGCGGTGCGGGAGAGTATACCTTCAGTTAGGTAATCGTGGACAACATTGTCATAACTAGATTTAAGTGCGGGATCCTTCGAGAACTTTTTCTCGAGAAGTAAAAAGCGCTTTTTAGCTGTTCTAAAAGAATCTCCCAATTTTTCGGGATCATCTTTGAATGGAAGATCAACTGAGTAACTGCCGTCAGCATTACGGACAGTAGTAGAAGTATAAATATCCTCACATTTTTTGTCATCGGGGCTTAAAAAGGTACGCGAAGGTATTTCCTCATCAGACCAAAATTTCTCGACCAGTTGATGAAGCGGGTCACAGCTGAAAGCACAGAGCGTGTGCGGAGCGGGTTGGGAATCAACTATAGGAGCGTCACCCATTAAAATGTACCCTAGGGTAGTTTCATAAGCATTTGGCATATTATCGGATGGGCCTTTAATTTTATCAAACAATAAAATTTCACAGTACAGTTTCACACCTATCAGCATATCTATTGGCCCAGGTTGTGAAAAGTCATCGTCTGCCAGCGGTAAGTTTTTAATATATCCGAGCGAAGCGTTATCTACGCGCGCACTAGGCAACTGCGTCGTAATCCGGTCCACGACCAGGGGTCTGGTTGTGTATTCGCGCGGGGTTCCTACTCGCGGCGTGAATTTGAGTGAAGTTACACCTAATATTTTTTGCGAAGTCCCACCGATGCCTTGCACTTCAGAGTAGCGGTTTTGTTTATTTATAGGTAGCGATAGTCGCTTACAGCAAGGAGCGGTTATATAATCACTTTGAGAGCCTGGATCGACCAAACATCTCAACAAGTGAGTGCGGTTAAAAGAATCAATAACTTTTATTTTTGCGGTGGCCAGTAACGTTGTCGTTTGTAGACAATTATTACTGTCGCACGAAATAGTGCAAATGCTACGATCACTCGAAGAGGAATGCGGAATGCTTTGGTCGACCATAACTGCACTAGTTATATTATCAACATAAGCGGAATTAAACAACTTATTTTCCTCATGAGATAACGTACGCACGCCCGGGACGGATTCAGAATCTCCGATTTTTTCACATTTAAATTTATTAGCGGGTTTGGAAACAGTTGTTCCGACATTACAATTGGACTTCGAACTAACGTTAAAATGCAATAACGAATGATGTCTCGCTGAACAATGAGAACAATTTCGCGTCGAAGTACAAGTTGACGTTTTATGTTTTACACTTAAGCAATTGTTGCAGTATGCGTTCAATTTAATAAAATTATATCTTTCGTGCGGTGTCATTTTCATAAAAGCCGAACACAAATATAGGTGCTCATGTTGTTTAGTTTTACAAAGTCCGCAATTAATATTTATATTAGAACTGCCCGAGTCCGGCCCTGATACGAATGATTTTGTGACGGCTCTCGGGATATGTGACTTAGGCGAGTTAAATATCGGCTTGTTAGTAATAACAGCATTGGGTGTCCGAGATAACACTTTGCTTTGTTCTTTGACGAACTCAATTAAACTTTTGTAAGTTGGAATGTCTTCCTTGCGATAAGCAATTTCAAATAATTTAATTGTTTCTGCATCTAATTTTTGTAATGCCAACTGTAAGAAGATGAAATCGGTTAAATCAGTCAGTTTCATTTCTTTGAGAGCGTTTACGGATGTATCAAAGTTATTTATAAATGAATCCAAACCGTGCGAACTCGCAGTCGATAGCGATTTAAAATGCAACAGCTGCTTAAGATAAGTACAGGCTAGCGATCTTTTGTCATCATATTTCTCAATTAAAGCATTCCAAATAATGCTATAATTTTGGGCAGTAGCAGGCAACCCGGCGCAAATATCGCGTGCCGTGCCACTCAATTTGCCAATTAAATAATAAATCCTTTCACTATCAGTTAGTGAATTATTATCATGTATCATACTCTTAAATTGCTGATAAAACAGCGGCCAGTTTTGCGGTTGTCCATCGAAGGAAAGTAATTCAATTACTGGCAAACGGGGTTGTGACCTATTAACACCAGGGGACTGGACATCGGGTATACTACGTACTTCATTTTCTGACAATAAGTGTTTAATATAGCAGTACATTTCCTCAAACGAAGTCCACGACTCGTAATCAACTTGTGAATCAGGATTCAGTTGTAAAAACAACAAGTTATACGATTCTAAAACCTTTTCATAATCGTCACGCAATGTGTCTATATTCAATGCACTTGTCTTAAATGCCCTGAACTGTGCGGGATCTGTCTCGGCTTTGTATGCCAATTCCAAAATGTTTTCTACCCGTTTATAGATAACCTCACGCCGAACTGTGTAAATTGTTAACTGATTTTTACTTGTGTCATAATCTATTCCCTGGCTAAACTGATCACTCCCTTTCCTACCTTTAACCATCGTAAATAGTAGCTATGAAGTCAATTTCAACAAATAAAATAACAAAAGCGGTCAATTCATAAAACACGAAGAATTTGCTACAGAAGGTCGTAAGTCACCACGATTTACTAAGAACTTAGGACGTTTTATATAAACACGTGCGAATAATGTACAAAGTACGTATAAAAGACGTAAGCGACAACGATTCTTTATTAACTTAGGACCTATTGCATTGGAAGCATGAGTATGATACGATAAGATAGTTTTCTCAAGTTAACTATAATGGTATGCGCGTATGTATTCTATGCAGTTAAAAGAACTTATATGGAATTGCGGAAGAAAAATAGATTTGTTAGCTAAATATTGTTAACTAACTTAGCGGAACACAATAATTGTGATACATGCGAGCGGGACGTAATATTTACGTATTTAAATTAAGATGCGATGATTTTTTACTGTTGTGATTGTAATATTAGCGGAGTGTGGCGGAGTAAATAAATGTCGTTAACCGAACCAATGTGAGTTACAAAGATTGCATATGGCGGCCGTGCGGTGGTACGATTAGAACGACAAAGGCATGTATGCCCACGTGTATCAAAATTGATCACGAGGAATGAACTATATTAGGAAATAACTGGCAATATAATGTACTAAGTATGCGGGTGCGAAAATAAAGCGAAATAATTGCCGATGCGGTTTATATAAAAAGATTTAAAGTGACAAATTATTTCAATACTAGCACAATGATCGCCTATATTTCCCCAATAATTATCATTAAACGTATGCAATAATCACATAGGTGTGATTCTAATCCTGTTCGAAAAGGACCAAAACTTATGGTGGTGTCAAAATTAACCATAAATGTTAAATAAATAGCGGGGTGCGACCTCGACACCTGAGGGAGTGGTTTTTGCGGGTTAAAATTAATTTGAAAAGTGGACTGTATTTTTTGCGATAGGTTTAGGTATTTTGGGTATTAGGCGTAGGATCGGCAATGCACTAACCTGATTAATTCTGGTCTGCTGTCTGCTTTCGACGTGGTTGGCCAACCAAAATACGCACTCTGAAGAAATGTTCTTAAGGGTCTATATAGCACAAATCACAACAGTTTTATATAAATTCACTCTGGGAGGCTATAAGCGAAACCTCATCCAATATGGCGGTAAAATTAGTCGAAAAAAAATGAGCGAGCGACCGTCCGATGCTAGCTGCATCTCGTTACACAGTGCATGCCAAGGTAAGGATGGGTTTGACAGGTAATGGGAAAAATACAATCTACCCACTTATAAAAATATAAAAACGAAACCCAACAGGTACCCAAACAAGCTTCCGTCCAAACGGTACCGATAAATAAAAGTACCTTTAGAAACGGTTTTCACCGGGTCTTTTAAAGATACCCGACCGTTAAAGTTGCGTTTCGGTACCGCTATCAATACTTCCAAACAAGCTTCCGTACAAACAGTAGCGTTAAATAAAAGTACCTTTAAAAACGGTTTCACCGGGTCTTTTAAAGGTATCCGACCGTTAAAGTAAAGTAGTAAATACAAGTGGGGTAACTTCATCAATGAAACACCAAAATTTTCAAGCATCCTGGTTCCGACGTTTTTAAACTGATGATGACTAAATTACGTATCTCGGTGCAAAGTATCAGACTGGTCATTCTGGCACTCTTTGGGGGAGGCCTATGTCCAGCAGTGGACGTCTTTCGGCTGATATGATGATGATGACTAAATTATGCATCTCGGTGCAAAATATCAGACTGGTCATTGTGGCACTCTGGGGGAGGCCTATGTCAAGCAGTGGACGTCTTTCTTCTGATATGATGATATGATGATGATGACTAAATTATGTATCTCGGTGCAATATATCAGACTGGTTATTGTGGCACTCTTTGGGGGAGGCCTATGTCCAGCAGTGGACGTCTTTCGGATGATATGATGATGATGACTAAATTACGTATCTCGGTGCAAAGTATCAGACTGGTCATTCTGGCACTCTTTGGGGGAGGCCTATGTCCAGCAGTGGACGTCTTTCGGCTGATATGATGATGATGACTAAATTATGTATCTCGGTGCAAAGTATCAGACTGGTCATTCTGGCACTCTTTGGGGGAGGCCTATGTCCAGCAGTGGACGTCTTTCGGCTGATATGATGATGATGACTAAATTACGTATCTCGGTGCAAAGTATCAGACTGGTCATTCTGGCACTCTTTGGGGGAGGCCTATGTCCAGCAGTGGACGTCTTTCGGCTGATATGATGATGATGACTAAATTATGCATCTCGGTGCAAAATATCAGACTGGTCATTGTGGCACTCTTTGGGGGAGGCCTATGTCCAGCAGTGGACGTCTTTCTTCTGATATGATGATATGATGATGATGACTAAATTATGTATCTCGGTGCAATATATCAGACTGGTTATTGTGGCACTCTTTGGGGGAGGCCTATGTCCAGCAGTGGACGCCTTTCGGCTGATATGATGATGATGACTAAATTACGTATCTCGGTGCAAAGTATCAGACTGGTCATTCTGGCACTCTTTGGGGGAGGCCTATGTCCAGCAGTGGACGTCTTTCGGCTGATATGATGATGATGACTAAATTACGTAACTCGGTGCAAAGTATCAGACTGGTCATTCAGGCACTCTTTGGGGGAGGCCTATGTCCAGCAGTGGACGTCTTTCGGCTGATATGATGATGACTAAATTATGTATCTCGGTGCAAAATATCAGACTGGTCATTGTGGCACTCTTTGGGGGAGGCCTATGTCCAGCAGTGGACGTCTTTCGGCTGATATGATGATATGATGATGATGACTAAATTATGTATCTCGGTGCAAAATATCAGACTGGTCATTGTGGCACTCTTTGGGGGAGGCCTATGTCCAGCAGGGGACGTCTTTCGGCTGATATGATGATGACTAAATTATGTATCCCGGGGCAAAATATCAAACTGGTCATTCTGGCACTCTTTGGGGGAGCCAATGTCCAGCAGTGGACGTCTTTCGGCTGATATGATGATATAGCCCTCCGCATCGCTAGGCTTAAGTGGCAGTGGGCACATTGCACGTAGAACCGATGGCCGTTGTGGCGGAAAGGTTCTCGAGTGGCGACCACGTACCGGAAGGCGCAGCGTGGGTAGGCCCCCCACAAGGTGGACTGATGACCTGGTAAAGGTCGCGGGAGTTCTCTGGATGCGGGTGGCGCAGGACCGGTTATTGTGGCACTCTTTGGGGGAGGCCTATGTCCAGCAGTGGACGTCTTTCGGCTGCCCTCCGCATCGTTAAACTTAAGTGGCAGTGGGCACATTGCACGTCGAACCGATGGCCGTTGTGGCGGAAAGGTTCTCAAGTGGCGACCCCCCCCGCGCCAACACATGTTACGCGAGCGGGTCAAAAGGTACGAAAAATGTAAGAAATGTAACCATCACTTTATTCGGTATCCGATACTCGGACCGAAATCATTGAGGCCGTTTTATCGGTCACCGTAATTGTACGGCTCATTTTTCGGTCAGGTACCTTTACTTGAAACGGTCAACCTACGGGTACCGTTACTGTTGGATATCTTTTCAATTGGTACCTTTATTTTAGGGTACCGGTCTGTTGCGGTTTTTTCACCATAGCGGTACCGTTTAAAAGGGTACCCATTAAATTTGATTTATTCGGGTACCGATACTGTTGGATACTTTTTCAATTGATACCTTTATTTTAGGTTACCGGTCTTTTGCGGTTTTTCAGTCCCTGTTCCGGAGTACACAAAAATTCAATCCGGAACGCCAATTAAAAAATCTACGATAGCGTCACTAAATCCATACATAGATATAAATGATTTAAATTTGTTGAGGGTAGGTGGCAGACTGTCGAACTCGAACTATGAATACGACAAGGTTCATCCTATTTTATTAAGTAAAAATCATCATTTGACTAGATTAATATTCAAAGGTCAACACAAAGCTCTCATGCACGCTGGTCCTCAGCACCTGCTTTATTCAGTAAGGGAACGTTATTGGCCGATTGGGGGACGTAGCATAGCGAGATCAATTACACATCAATGCGTAACCTGTCGACGTTTTGGTGGTCACACCGTAACTCCAATCATGGGCAATTTACCGAAACAGAGACTTCAGCCAGGCTCAGCGTTCTTGGAAGTTAATGTTGATTATGCCGGGCCAATTCTAATGGCTAATCGCAGAGGGCGTGGTTGTCGTCTGATAAAGGCCTACATATGCATCTTTGTCTGCTGCAAAACCAAAGCCATTCATGTCGAGCTTGTGGGTGATTTGAGCACGGCTAACTTTATTGCTGCTCTCAAAAGGTTCATTGCTCGCAGAGGAAAACCAGTTAATATATTTTGCGACAATGGTTCCAACTTCATAGGTGCATCCAACGAGCTCAAATCTTTCATTGGGCAAAATGCCTCTGATATTTCAGATGCCATAACTTCCGAATCGATCAATTTTCATTTTTTGCCTCCATATGCGCCACACTTCGGTGGCTTGCACGAAGCCGGCGTACGATCCGTCAAGCATCATTTGCGCCGTGTACTAGGTTCGGCACACTTAACATACGAGGATCTGTACACTACACTTACACAAATAGAGGCACTATTAAATTCCCGACCCTTGACCCCACTTAGCTCGGACCAGAACGATTTTTTACCCCTTACACCTGGTCACTTCATTATTGGGAGAAGCATGACAGCAATCCCAGAACAAGATCTCACTTCACGTACGAGACTAGTGGACAGATACCAGAAGATACAGCAGCTTCGACAGCACTTCTGGGCACGGTGGCAGCTCGAGTATATCAGCGAGCTGCAAATCCGAACCAAATGGAGGCAGTCGACGAACGGAGAGTTGACGATTGGGACTCTCGTCGTAATCAAGGATAACCAACAACCACCAATCAAATGGCTCCTAGGGAGAATACGGCGAATCTTCCCAGGGCGCGACTGCATTGCTCGAGTCGCTGAAATTCAAACCGCTACTGGGCTGCTGCGTAGAGACTTTAGCAAGATTTGTCCTTTACCCATCGACACCGATGTTGAAGACGACACTTCAAGGTCCGCCGGCATGTCGCGAACCACTCCAGCGGGGCGACCCCGGGGTGAGGTGGCACTGGGGGGCGGCAGTCAAGTGATCACGTGACTTACCTATCTACCACCGCGGCCGCGACTCGGCTCCGCATTACATTTTTGTATAAAATATTATTAAATCCTAAACTAAGTAATTGGAGTTCATATTCAGCATCCACAACTCAGGATAGCCCTGCAACAGATATGATGATGAATTAGGTTCGATATTGAAGGGTGCAACATATTGGTGAGGTGAGTGATGGGTTAACACCTTAAGTACTTCAAAACGAATGCCATGGTACACGTGTACAATACGCGAAACGCAAACAAGTTTGGGAGTATAAGCCGCAAGCTCGCCAAGTCGTCCAAGCTCACTCATGTGATGGGCCCCGCGGTCTACAACAAATTACCTTAAAAATGTAACCGAAGCCCCAAATTTACAGAGTTTTAAGCGCCGTTTAAAAAACTGGCTTATACTGAGCGCCCGTTCTACAATTTCGATGAGTACATAGTGTACAAAGAATTAATATAAATGAATTATTTATGACTTATGTGTGTGATCAACTAAAGAGATGGTTTTCGGCGAACGGATTGATATTGAACGTCAGCAAATCGAACATAATGGTGTTCTCTAGTAGGTGTGCTCCGAGCGTAAGTATCCAGTGCCCGATACCCATGAGCGATAAGTGCAAGTTCTTAGGCTTTACGGTAGACCCCACATTAAATTGGAAACAGCACGTGGACTCGCTGTGTAATAGACTAGGTGGCGCAGTATTTGCATTGCGCAAATTAAAGCCGTTGGTTTCCCGTGATGCGCTGAGACAAGTATACTTTTCCCACTTCCACTCGCTTATGACGTATGGCGTAGTCCTATGGGGCAACTCGACTGATGCTGGGAGGGTGATGCGCATGCAAAAACGAGCTCTGCGGACCATGCTTGGCCTCAATCAGAGGCAGTCCTGCAAGACTCTGTTTACCGAGCACCGAATCATGACGCATTACTCCCAGTATCTCTTCGAGGTCATTATGTACACAAAAAGGCACCTGCCTCAGTTCAAGCGAGTGGAAGTGACGGGTAAGTGCCTTCGCAGCACGGGAACACTTCGAACAGTACCGCGTCGCACGGCACTTCACGCCAAAAACGCACGGGTTATCGGGCCGACATACTACGAGCACCTTCCCGCCGACATAAAGAGTGAAACATGCGAGGAGACATTTAAACGCAGACTGAAGAACCTTTTGTTGGATAAGTCACTTTACTCCGTAGACGAGTACATCAAAATTATTAAATAAATTGAGAACCAATTTGAATTAATATGGTTTTAATTTTGATTTGTCTGTATCTGTTACTTGTTATTTATTTTCATTTGTTATTACACTCGCGGTCAAAGAAACCGGGTCAGTGACGAAAACCTCAATATTTTGTAAACCGTTGGTCGTATCTGCATGAAACTAACTCTGTTTTATAGAGAATTTAATATCCTTCTAAATCCAACCTTCAATGTTCTACGTAGTAACTGGAAAAAGGTTTAATTGAAAAAAAAAACCAATTAGGTACTTATTTGAAATTGCGTTCGTTTTGCTTTTGCTTGTTTTTAAGCAATTGTTTTCAATCTGTCAAAGAACTATGATAAAAGGCTGTCATTGTTTTATTTTGTGGTCATTCTTGAATGTCTATCATGCCGCTAACACGAGATGAATGTACTCGTATCATCACTATTTAGAAGAAGGAAGAAGTCAGAGGTATACAGCGAGAAGAACAGGTGTGTCACTTTCTACAGTGCAGCGAGTCCTCCAACGTTACCTACAAACTGGGCAGAACCTTAGAAGACCAGGAACTGGCAAAACAAGATGTACTACAGCTAGAGAAGATCGATTTATTGTTACAACCATGCTCCGAAATCGGCACCTCACAGCAGTTGAAGTGAAAAATCAGCTTTTAGAGACCCGAAGGGACGGCATCAGCGAGCGGACTGTCAGGCGGCGGCTCAAAGAAGCAAATTTGACCCCACATAGGCCGGCCAATGGCCCAAAACTTGAAAGAATGCATCGAACAGCAAGACGACTTTATGCCCGCGATCACAGATACTGGGGTGACGAAGATTGGGCAAGAATTTTGTTTTCCGATGAATCCAGATTTATGCTCTATGCAAATGACGGGCGGCAAAGAGTTTACAGACGGCCTGGTGAACGTTTTATTCCAGCATGTTTTGAGGAAAAAGTGGCGTTCGGCGGTGGGTCAGTCATGGTTTGGGCTGGAATCTCTTCAGAGAGTCGCTCGGAGTTAGTTTTAATAGAAAATGGATCATTAACGAGTGCAAGATATGTAGAAGAGATTCTTAATGAGCATGTCGGCCCATACTTAATTAATATGGGTGGAAATTCTATGTTTATGCATGACAACGCCAGGCCACACACAGCTCAAATTGTCAGAGATTATTTTTTGGAGGTTGGTATCAACTGTATGAACTGGCCCTCGAGGAGTCCGGACTTAAATCCGATTGAGCATGTATGGGACGAGCTTGGGAGGCGTGTAAGAGCTCGAAACCCCGCCCCAGCTACACTTAGAGACCTGAAACAGGCGTTAGTGGAAGAATGGGACAATATCCCGCAAGAACGCATAAAGAACTTAATAAACAGCATGCCGAATCGTCTAGAAGCTGTAAGAAGAGCCCGAGGAGGCAATACGAAGTATTAATTTTTATTTTTTGTGTTGTATGTGAAGTACCTACTGCTTATTTTTGTACGTAAAATTGGTTGATTTTTTGTTTCCTATGTAATTTTATTAAACAAAAGAATTACGATTCCACCATTTGATGTTATTTAATTCAGTATAAAATTATCTACAATATGCAGTTTAATTCATGTCCCTAGCTTTATTATTTTAGGAGATATTACAGATTTTCGTACTGACCCGGTTTCTTTGACCGCGAGTGTATTTGTTAGATTTGACATCATTGTATTATATAGTTAGTTGATAGGTACTTCATGGGTACCACATTATTATTTCTTTTATTTTTAATTTTTACTTTGTGACATATTATGATTGGTACCTGCACTCAGGTACAACATCGTTGGTTTATTTTTCTGTTCTTTTAAATTCGTTATGACTTTTTATTTCGGTGTACACCTGACATCGCATCATTTATTAATATTATTACATTATTCGAAGTGCAGCTATATATTTTGTATATACGCTGCACGTGCACATTGTTCATTATTTCCGCATTTTTTAAAATTATGATGACTGTATTTATAACGATCACTATGCGACGAGTAGCATAAGCAAATGTAATGTGTTATGTGAAATTTGTATACTGAGATATAATAAACTAAAACTAAAACTAAACTATGTAAAATTTGTAACATAACGTGATTACTATTATTAATATTTGTTATAATTATTATGATGCGACTAATAGGGAATATGCATGTGATTTAGAAATGGACAAAAAAAATCACGTGTAATCTATATTGCTTAATAAATATACACACATGATTATTTTTACAAATTATCATGTTTCTATTGATTAATTGAATTGTTTAAAAGTACCATTTTTCAAATTCCCTCGCAAATTTCCAAAACGCAACGCTATTGGCGGAGCGAAACGTGACGTCACCGTGCAATCGGTGTCTACCTGTTAACAGGTCGTTAGTATGATTATTGAAAGTTATTCGGTAATTATTAACTGAAAGCAGTGTCTCCTTGTGAAAAAATTCTCGCCACAATGACTGAAGGCGGTTTTGTCAAGGCACAGTTGGATAATCTGCCTAAAATTGATGTGTTCATGATGACTAAATACGTACTTCGCAAATATTTGAAGAAAGAAAGAAAGAAGAAAGAAAGAAAATATGTTTATTTAGCATATAAGGAATAAAAGACAAGAAATTACAGACATAATCAAAACATGCTAAAATGGTCGCCACTCAGCTTTGTGCCACGAAATAAGCCGTAAGGTTATATTCCGCAGCGCTGATTTTCAGTGGCGCCTGGCTACCGGGGTAATTGTCACTTTCTGGTTTATGTTTTATATATATTATGTAATTTGTGACTTTACATCCGCTGAACTAAGAGAAGTAAAAGCTGCAAGGTAAATAAGTTACAGATATTCAATAAATTTTCATATTCCTAGTTTTTATACTCGTGAGATTGGTCAATTAAGTAATTATAACCTTTTTTTGGCGATTCAAATAGCTAAACTTTTAAACTACTTCAAATAGGTGTCTTTCTTAAATAAGTGGAATAAAAAATTAGTACATATTTATCCATACTATATACTATTATACTATACTATATACTATCCATACTAATCCATACTTTCATACTAATATTATAAATGCGAAAGTGAGTCTGTCTGTTACCTCTTCACGCTTAAACCGCTGAACCGATTTGGATAAAATTTGGTATATAGATAGTTTTGAGTCCTGAGGAAGGACATAGGATAGATTTATCTCGGCAATCCTCCCCAAAGGGGATGAAGTGGGGGTGAAAGTTTGTATGGAGCTACGATATAAGGGCCTACGCTAGCTTACGCGGACGCCCGCCGCGTGCGCACGCTCGCGGGTGCCGCTCCGAACAACCCGCCGCGGGTTAGCGGTGTCTATACAATTTCTTTGAGGCGGGATGTCCGTTGCGGGTAATCCGCGTAAGCTAGCGTAGGCCCTAAACGAGTTCCACGCGGACGGAGTCGCGGGCAGAAGCTAGTATTATATAATCAAAGATATGTAGGTACCTATTAGGAATGATAAATGTTGAGCACATCTTTATGAACTTAAACAAACTAGGTTGTTTTCGTCAAGGCTGATAAATAAAACAAAGTGTAGGTCACTCAGTAAAAAGGATTAAATTCTTTCAACTTCGATTTTCGATTAACAGTGCAAACAAAGAAACTTAGCTAAAACGTTTCATGATCAAAATAAACACTCGTAGTCAGCTGTTGATCACCAAAAATCATCATATTTGTAACATGAATAACTAAAAAATTTGGGAATCGGAATAGTTTTATGAATAAGTATATAATACCTACAATTTTGAGGTTAGGTTATTGTTTATATTGTTCGCGAGTCCTAATAAAAAATATTTTAGGTACATACATATTTAATACTCACGTCGAAATGATCTTCATAACAATATAAATTACTCAAGCACGATACATTATCTCTGCTCATCGCCTTACACCACTTTATCCTTATATTTGCACCTTTGGGCATATGAAAATATTTGCAGTTTTAATGTTATTTTCACACATAAGGACAATACAATATTTATAATAAGCTTTTGTGTGCTCTTCCATTACAATAAGTTGATCTTATAAGCTTTAATCACTCACATTTATTAAAAGTGTGAATCAAACACTTTGTTGTTAATTTGTTCTTAGTGCACACTGCACGGTGACGTCACAAATGAGCGCGCCAAAATGGTGGCGTTTTGATCGTCCGAAAATGATAGTAGTTTTAATTAATTTTTTTTTGCTTATTTAATAATAATGTGAAAGTGTTACATTTTTTTCCGGTTATATAATTACTTATAGAATAGATAAAAAAATAAAAATAAACATGAATATTCCCTATTACTTAACAGAAATTCTAAATGATATTTTTTTGACATGTAAATTGGCTTTATAAAATAAATGACTATGACTATGACTATTGTGATATGTGCTTTGGGTTGGAGAGTCTGGTCCAAATACTTACTGGGTTTAGGTTCCAAAGTGAACCCTGGACTTCCTTGGGATTTTCGAAGCTCAAAGAGTGTCCCACTGCTGGGCAAAAGCCTGTCCTGTCGACTCCCACTCGTACCGGCTTTGGGCAAACCAATCATTAAGAACAGTTACGTAATCTTGTCATAATGTAGCTGTGACAGCGACTAGTTAATCTCTCTCACAGTGGCACGGTCGGCGGTGGCGGTCAATAGTAAACTTGACAGTTATTGTCAAAGGACATTGCCGAATCCTGAACCTACGTTTAATTTGTGCCACAACCAAACAGGCGTCATACAACTTGATTTCATTTTCTACCCAATCTGTCTTTATTATAGCTATATAAACAGGGAAATGTAAAAAAGTTACTTACTACTCGTACACTGAAAAATTCCGGCGCCGCCATTGCAAACAACTTCTCATGAACGATTTTTATTAATTATCAAGCCACCTATTGATAATCATACCCTTTCACACCCTTTTCCAACCCACCTCACCATTGAACCAATATGTATAACAATTCCGGATGTCATTACAACTATGCATGTTCGGAGCTCAGACTTTCACTGGTTTAGCATTAATATGAATTGTCGGTAAACGTGAACTTCACTCATTTTCGCTGTCAAGTTCAAACGTCAACACAGTTTGAACTGACCCTCCTGTATTTATATTTAACTTTATTACAGCACATTATTATTATGCACATAAAGTGCACCGATGGTCAGTTAAATGTGTTGGCAATGGTACATTCAAATCCATCCAATTCTGCATAACATAAAAACATTTTGTTTGACATGCCATTATACTGCTTATTGATGAATGCATAAACTGATGAATGACGTTTTTATCCGCGTGGGTAGTAACTTTCATTTGTAGGTTGGTAAATATAATTTGACATGTCAAGATTGTTTGTAAAGATAACCTCAAAATAACGTAATTAATTGAGAAATAATACGTATTCCCTGTATTATAAAAAAAAGACTTGGTGTAGTTGTAGTGGAAGTGTTATTTATTGTCCTCAAAATACACTAGGTCTGGATGTGACACTAAGATTTATGTCGTACTATGGATGCGCGGCAATGCCCTTTGCAATGACCGCCACCGCAGGCCGCACCAGTGTGATTCAGGGCACAAGCCACTGTAGCCAATACATGGACCTATGATATTCAGGACAGGCTATACGTGATGCCACAACGAGGGACGAAAAACTCCTATGCAGCTAAATTAAGAACTGGTCTTAAAATGGCTGATGACTTACCATAAACAACCTACTCAATTTGTACGGGTAATGGTTTATGTGCCACAACTTCATACTAAGTAAATCAGTTGTGGCAAATAAAAAAATAGGAACTATGAGAAGGACAACGAATGATAGTTCCCTTTCTGTCACACTTATCGAGATTTGTATGCTACCAGTGCGCTCGCACGTGGTATTATTATTGCTAACCTAACCTACCCTGTTGGTTTGAAGGGAATCCAAAACGTGGGGTGAAAAATCTTATTTATGTCAAAATAAAAATTCACCACAGTTACACAGTTATTCCGCAGCTGCTCAATTGAGCAATCATGAAGAGGACACTTAGATAACATGTTTAGGCAGCTTACTAACCTTCTGTTTCTTAAAATCGTACCAAGGAGTCAGTGAAAGAGTCAAATTAAGCTCGATAGGCTTGTCCGAAATGAATTTGCTAGACGATATTGAAAGCATCATAAAGTCCCTAAAATAAAAAAATAAAACCTTTTATCAGTTATGGCTTAAAAATACCCTCAGATCAAACCCCTAGACTAGAACATAGTAACACAAAATAATACACATATCAACCGTTAGACCAGGTTTTATCTGTATTTATACTAAACGATACAGTCTTTAGTGTTGATAATTACAAAGTAAAAATTACAAAATATAATTTATAGGTATAATAAAAAGATGGAAAGACCTTCAAAGTTTACAAAATACGAATTTTTTTTAGTGTCCAAGAGTAAATACATATATCTTATTTCACAAGCCTATTGTACACGTTATAATAAGGCACTGAGGCAGTGTCGAAAACTGTACAAATTACCTTACCTCATTTACTGCCACTCTTACGTTCATAGCGCTACGCCGCAGTCCGTAGCCCGTTCGAGCCCAAGCGACGCTACATGTGCTACGCCGTAGCGTTTAATGGCCAATTTCTCGTAGAGGCGGAACTCACATGACCGTATGGTTGAGATTTTTGAATGTGGTCAACTTTTTAGAAAACTGACATATTGGAATCTTTTACCTTGGACCATAGAGTTGCTATTTGAATGACCTACTTTGATGCGATTCGTCAAGTCAAATAATCTCATGTATAGAGCATCTGGGCCTTCAATGGATGGATCTCAATATGTAGCGAAAATTTCCCGTAGCCCTTTCAGGCATGTATGTGATTAGCGCTAATAAATAAATAATAAATAAATAAATATTAGGGGACAATCTTACACAAATCGACCTAGTCCCATTGTAAGCTCAATAAGGCTTGTGTTATGGGTACTAGACGACGATATATTTAATAGATATAAAAACTTAAATACAAAGAAAACATCCATGACTCAGAAACAAATATTCATGCTCATCACACAAATATTTGCCCTTACCGGGATTCGAACCCAGGACCTTCCGCTTCGTAGGCAGCGTCACTACCCACTAGGCTAACCGGTCGTCTAAATAGGTTTTTATACTCGTCGACTATAATCTTTAAATTAGAACCTCGCAAACCATAACGCAATTGAACACTTTTATTCTGATGCAAAAGTTTATATGCTCTATGGACAATCGAATTAATTATTATTCAATTGTACAGAGAACTAAAATGAACTTCAAACAATCACGAGGCTTGATTTACAGAAAGATAATGTCTTTCTGTAAATCAAGCCTCATGATTGTGTCGTTGTTTTAAAAAGTAGCGGTTGGCTGCACTCCGTTTCAGCAGGGCGATTTTCAATAGATACCCAAGTTTGTTTAATAAATTATAATTTCCGTTGACTCGTAGAAAAAGTATTGTATACAATAGTTATATAATTAGCTTTTTATGTCTCGTACCTTAATTAGGCCACTCAGCTTCGTGGCCTAAACGTCGTACTCGACTGAAAATCCATTCATTATATAACGATTGCATAAAATACTATTGTATTATACGGATCGTTTTTGCCCCAGTCTGTATCACACACGTACAAAAGGATTATCGGAGTGGCAGATCCAATGAGCTACGAACAATTACACCGCACTGAATAATCCATTTTATAATCGTGGCACTGCACTTAATTTATGATCAGGCTATGATTTGTGGATAACGGAGAGCGAGGGAGAGGGTAAATGTCTGGGGCGAGAGTGAGGGAGAAAGACGGAAGGCAATTAGGGTGAGGTTGCACTGGGTGTTAGAAATGTTTGCAGTGTATACAGTACTAGGTATAGGTTACAGCTGATGTTATACACTTGACTCTAAAGAAATGTTCATTAGTGTAGGAGCATACACGTACTATATATTTTAGTTGTCCTAGCTGTTGTTTAAAAAGTAACGTAACTAAAGTCGAAATCAAAAAGGTTGAATCTTATTACGACCGCTTTAGCCTAGTTGGTAGTGATCCTGCCTACGAAGCAAGAGGTCCTGCGTTCGAATCCCGGTAAGGGCATTTATTTGTGCGATAAGCACGAATATTTGTTCCTGAGTCATGGATATTTTCTATTTATTTAAGTATTTATTTATCTATATAAGTATGTTTATCGTCGTCTAGTACCAATAGTACAAGCTTTGCTTAGTTTGGGACAAGATCGATTTGTGTAAGATTGTCCCATAATATGCATTTATTTTATTAAAAAAAACACGGGGCAGAGGCGATATTTATATACCTTTATTTCTGACGGTTCGACACGGGTTGCACCGGTCATGGCCTTAGATGACTGTCATCCCAGCAAGTTGTTAACGGAGATAAAGGTGCATAATATTTCACGAGAGTTTAATGTAGCTGAACCTTGGTATTTTGTCTCTTTAAACATGAAGTTAAAACGACAAGGTACAAAGTTATAAACTTCTCGCGAGAAGGATTATTTTTTACCATTTATTAATTTAATTGTTATACAATGTTACATAAGAATCTTAAAAGTACCTATGGGTAGAAAAGGTATTAGTCCAATGCGTGAGAACGATCCTCCCCAACTGGTATTTTTAAAATGTTCCCTGGAAAGTATTGTCGCTACCATATCTATAAATATCGATACCTATCAGCAGACCTCGGACAGAGTGAGCCATTTTTACGTCATTAATGTCAAGTGTAGATGTTAATATAGATATGCCTCAAGATGAAATATTAAAAAGAATTCATGAATAATAATTAAACAAAAATGACAGTGCATTATGTACAAAACGAGTAAGTATTATTTATTTATTCAAATTTTTCTTTGTTATTGGTTATTGTAATAAAGAACTATTTAATTTTTTCTAGATTTTCAATTTTCAACGCACTTCTTCTTGAGTTTAATATCCACTTATAGATGGAAAAAGACCTTTCTACTTCCACTGAAGTGAGCGGAGTGAAGTTGTACATTAAAATACCGTCCACATGTTCCTTCCGAAATTTTTTCAGCATAGTCCCTAAACAGATCTAAGTCTGGGTTTCTAGCTATAATATGCTTATCATTTAAAGAGGCTTGCTATACAATTAATATGTTTTGCTAGTTATGTAAAGATCTAAATAGAATAATTTAATTCGTTATTCAATTACATCACATCTGCCATTGAATGACTACGTAGGTATGTCCATATTATGCAAACTCTTAAAACAGCTCACCCTGTCCGAGGTCTGCCTATCAGCTATAATATCAATGTTGAGTTGAATAAACTTTCACCAATATTTTTACTAAATATAATTTGATAATTCTTTAAGTTCACCATGTATAGCGATGATGTGTCATGTGTATGTAACAGTTTGTACATTTTATATTGTGTTTGTACGGTAAGGATATATAACTATCAAGATTACACAATATTAAACGATATGATACAGAGAAAGAATATAATTGAAAAATAAACCATCTTCGTCTGTAGCCCCCGACAGGATCCGAACCTGCGACCTTTCTATTAAAGCTAGACTGCTCTACCAACTGTGCTACGAGGACAGTGACGGAAGTTGTATATTTTTCAATTATATTCCCGCTAAGACTAGCGCCCTCTCTGTATCGTGTTATAGGCTTATTTCACAGTCTTGGAACCACTCTAATGGGCGAGCTATGCGCCCGCTCCATTCTAATCGAACCACATCAGGTAGACGGTCGGTAGTTTCGTTTATAAAAATGATCGGTGTAACTTCCTCGTTAAAAATAACACGAAAACAAAAATATTTAATTAAATAATTTGTTTCTTAATAAGGGTATTACACAATATTGTATTGTTTATTGAATAAATATGTCTATGCCTAAGAGTTTACTATGTCACAAAACTAACAGATATATAAATGATATATTTACAACTAAAACTAATAAAGATAATGAACTAATAATATTACAGTAATATTACTACAAAGTAATTGAATGCATAAGAGTTGGCATACACACAGAAAAAACCAACGGTCATTACCAAAGCCATGGCATCAAATTCACAAACGGCTTTGATCTAGTGTCCCAATGTGCCCCTGCCCTGCCCTTGCCAAGTCGATGAGAAATTGAGCTCGCACGCCATCGACACTGCACTTCAAAGCGGGCTAACGCCAGGCGTGCCAGCCTGTTGGCTTGAGTCGTATTTAGTTTACGTAATGTGACCCAGTTTACCCTTAAATGCAGTTGAGAAATTAAGCCTAAATTTATAAATAGTATAGTTATTAACAGACCAGTTATCTCGTTGCATTCGGTACCTTAATTGATTTCAAATGTCCCAATGTGCCTCTGTCTTGCCCTTGCCGAGATGAGAAATAGAACTCACACGCCATCGACACTACTTGAGAGCTTGCTAACGCCAGGCTGTTGGCTACAGTCATATTTAGTTTACTTGATGTGATCCAGTATGCCCCTAAATGCTGTTGAGAAATTAAACAGAAATGTATGTAACATTAGTATAGCTAATAACAGATAAGTTAACTCGTATAAGAAATTGGGCTCATACGCCATTGACACTGCACTTCACAGCGGACTGACGCCAGTGGTATTCAGTCAACGATTTAATGTAACCCTTTTGGCCATAGTTTGCGCTGTTGCGAAACTAAGCAAACAAAATAAACGTTAGTTAAGCAAATAAATTAAGCATTACTGTAGCTAACAACAGATTAGTAAGCTCGTTGGCATGTGCAAAATTATTGCGCTTGCCAAGTCGATGAGAAATTGAGCTCACACGCCATCGTCACTGCACTTCAGAGCGGGCTAACGCCAGACGTGCCAGCCTGTTGGCTTTAGTAATGTTTGTTTTACATTTAATGTTAACCAGTTTGCCCCAGATTGTGCTGTTGAGGAATTAAGCTTAAATTTATAGAGCTGTAACAACAAAATAGCTAGCTCGTTGGCTATTGCTAAACCATTTAGTACCAAATTGATTTTAGATACCAAACGATTCTTGCCGTATGTGTGGGAAATTGAGGTTACTTGTCATATCGCTGTCACTACATAGTATAAAACAAAGTCGCTTCCCGCTGTCTGTCCCTATGTATGCTTAGATCTTTAAAACTATGCAACGGATTTTGATGCGGCTTTTTTAAATAGATAGAGTGATTCAAGACGAAGGTTTTTATGTATAATATAGTACCCGTGCGAGTACTAGTAAATAGATAAATACCACTGCTTTGGTTTATGCCATATATCTTACAGTTCGTGGTTTTAATGTGATTGTGACCCAGTATATACCCGTGACCAAGGACTATTGTTTTTACCGCCGTTTTTGCCGGACTACACACGGGCACAAACTATCGACGCGACGCAAGGCAAGAAAATCTACCCTCCTCTTTCTAACTTCCACAGTGAGAGTGAGACAGGAGACGCGCGCGACGCGACTTGTCTGTAAGTTGTGCAAGATGAACTTGTGTTTAAACAGGTTATTCATCTAGCAATATCTGTTATGTATCAGTGACCTCACAGAACAGGATCCGGTTTGCCCCTATTGGGTGCCGTTGCCGCTTCGATGAGAAATGGAGTTCACATCAGTGTAGGTCTTCGGTGCAGTGAACAAATTGAAACCAGATAGACCAGCCTTTTTACAAAAATATTGCTAGTTTTATTTAATTTCGGGCAGGTATTATCGGCCCCGTTTACGTGTTAAATATGGTACGGGCTATTTTCGTTCTACAGCGACTGATACTTTCTATATCGCACATATTATTATTAGGTTTTAAGGCACGTATTTTACGCATGCGACAACAACCAGCATTTTTTTGGTTTGTTTGTTTTATTGATTTCATGCTTAGTGTTTGTATGTAAATGTTATAACAACCCAGATATAAATAGGTAAATCATGACAATAAGGTAAATAATAAAACCGGCCAAGTGCGAGATGGACTCGCGCACGAAGGGTTCCGTACCATTATCTATAAAAACAGTAAAAAAAAAAGTTGTATGGGAGGCCCCTTTAATATTTATTTTATTTTGTTTTTAGTATTTGTTGTTATAGCGGCATCAGAAATACATAATTTGTGAAAATTTCAACTGTCTAGCTGTCGCGGTTCTTGAGATACAGCCTGGTGACAGACAGACGGATGGACAGCTTAGTAGTAGGGTCCCGTTTTTACCCTTTGGGTACGGAACCCTAAAAATTACAGTTAGCAAAATAGATCACAAAACTCAAAAAAATATTACGAAAGCGTTAATTTGTAGTTCATTGACCGGTAAACAAGGTTCTGCGTTAGATTCCTGTTCTTTTTCTATTTTGGTTGCGTTTAGACTATACTAAAGTATTATAATATATTATACTAGCTGTGCCCGCGACTGCGCCCGCGCGGAATGAGAGTCCTTTCCTAACTTAAACTTTATATATGCCAATTTTCACACTTAGTTAAGTAGACCTGCTGGCCTTGAAAAGGTAACAGAAAGACAGACTTATTTCCCCACTGCGGCAGAACCGAAAGGTAGGGATATGTTTTAAGCAGTTGTTGTATTGTATTTACATGTGTTCCACTGTAGCGTTTAAGATACCTAACCAATTTTGGTAAATGACATGTCAATCAATTCCAAATTGTGCTAAAGGTAACATAGGCTAGGCTTTACTACTTTTTCGTAGTCATTACGTATTTTATGTTATTATTTTGAACGCGCGTGAGGGCCGTTATAATAACTGTAATTTTCAAATATAAAATTTGACGTTTAGATCTACGTAACGTACGAAAAATGCGTTACGTGATCGGACTGATCGGCCTGCAGGTTACCTACAGTTTTACGAACTTTTTTTCAGATTAATAATATGAGTTTGTAAAAAGTCTCCATGGCTATGCATTTACGCCCTTTTGTTGTTATTTTTGCATAGAACTGGCCGTTTGCTCAATTCGTTCCGGATTTGAATTCCCGAAGTTGACGTGAAAATGTATCACTCAAAAAGATTATTTCCGTGTCATTTGAGTAGAAGCAGCTACAAGTGGAACATTTCGGGATTAATCCATATTATTTCGTTTAATTTGTGACGAGTTGTGACGTAAATCAGTTCAGTGCTGTGTATAGTTCTTTCCAGAATACTGCGTGTTGCACGCTAGTGTAGAGAACCACCTTTAATATCTGCGGGTAAGTGTCGTTGGTTTCTCTTTGCTAATGGCGCTGTTCACTTCGGAAGCCAGGGGTGTGATTTGTGTGAGGAATTTTATCTTTCAGTTGTTCGTTACCCCGTGGGACAACTGCGCCCAAGCCCTGTCATCTACGCCGCCAATCGTGGCCGCGTTCCCCGACTACGACATATACTATTGTTCGTATCGATGTGTTCTATGACTAGGCTGCATTTAAAGAAAACTGCTTAGTGTAAGCTCTCTGGAATCGGGTATGTAAAGGCAAGATACACAATCGATTTATGTTTGTGTACGTTTAACACGCCTACTCATACATGGGCACAGGCGGGTATAAATTCAATTTTCGTTGCATTGTACGACCAACCGATTTGGGTACCTCGTAATATTAACATATTGATCGAGTCGAGTGAAATTGACTTTGGAATGTAGTGTAGTTTGGTTGTGACAAGGTCGTATTGTGATGAAGGGACATCAAGTTCAGTAGATAATCGTATTGAGTCGTTAATTATAGATATTTAGTAATAACTAGCTACTCGCGCGCCTTTTCCTTCATATTGCAAAAAATTGCCTGTTATGACCAACCAGAAAGTCCATTCTATAAACAGCTGAAAGAGAAAATTACATCGGATGAGTGGTCCTGGAGACTACCCAATACATACAGACAAACTTACAATTTTACAGTCTCACATTTTGGCTAAACGGGCTAGTTAATTTTAATGCCGCGTCGGGTGTATTGGATAGTGTGATAGTAAATACCGCCATTGAAAGAAATGGAAGAATCACCCCGTTATTAGGTAGGTCACAAAATGTATCTTTGTATTGTTTCCTCACATATTTGAGAAATTCACTATTATGTATTTACCTTGGCAGAAAATGAGATTGCCTGACTCGTCTTTTGGCCAACCACCTCGTCAGACAACCCCTTTCTTTACAAGAATGTAACTATTTTTTGGAAAAAAAAAAAAAATCCTCCTTGTGGACTCATTTTCCGAAACAGTAGAAAATACTCTTAATCTCCACAACATAGTCTCAATAAATTATTATATCTAGTAGGATTACATAGATTTGTGTAAGATTGTCCTGTAAATAAACATAGTACTTAAGCGCTTTAAATCATAATTTTTGTATCCAAGCGACAAAGTTACATAAGACTGCGCACCATCTCATTCCATATTTCATTTTACTCTATCGCTGTGCAGAAAATTACACAAATACAACCGTAAAATATCTAGTCATAAGGTCTCGTTTTGAGTGCGTTAACACACACATTAATCTGGCTACGGAACCGTTGATGCGCAAAAGGGGGGGAAAATCTGTATTTTAATTTATTATTTTACTCCCCTTTCCTGCTATGCCCGAATCGCCAGTATTTGGTTTATCCTTGTATAACCGTACAGTTTTCCGGGTAAAGTAGGCTTTATCAATTTTCGCCCCATAAATTATACTTATGCAAAAGTCTGTTCCTCGCTCCATGAAAGACACAAAAAACCATGGGGTCGATTTAAGACTGATATTTTTGTTTCCTAGATGTGTATCTATCTGAATGAGGCTTAGGACAATTTAGCTGCAATTTTCCCGTACAAAAAATACATTTAGATGCTAACGTATGTACGGTGCGTTACGCAATTGACCAGCAAATAGTATTACTCCTTCTTCATGCGCGTTCTCCATCTTGGATCGGCGATCATTTTCCCATATGTCGACCTATATCAGAAATGACGCTATCCGCGGCAGAACCAAAGTAACCGATACAGCACTCCGAATCGCTAAACTTAAGTAGCAGTGGACGGGGCACATTGCACGTAGAACCGATGGTCGTTGGGGCGGAAAGGTTCGCGAGTGGCGACCACGTAACGGAAGGCGCAGCGTGGGTAGTAATGGTCGCGGGAGACCGCTGGCTGCGGGTGGCGCAGGGCCGGTCACTTTGACACTCTTTGGGGACGCCTATGTCCAGCAGTGGACGTCTTTCGGCTGATATGATGTTGATGATGATATCGACCTATGTATGTGTAAAATTAACCTCTTAACCTCTAAAAAATAAGGCCTTCTTCTATTCTATGGAATATACCTATAAATTTAAAATGAGACAGAACGGCATTTGTTTCTTTTCAATCGGTTTAAAAAAAAACTGGCCAAGTTAGTGTCGGAACACACACGAACGGTTCCGTGATTACAAAGGCGCGTCACAGAAATCTTACGTTAATTTCTATAAAGAAGGCAGTTTTTCAGCAATAACTAGAGAACCTTTGAAACAATCTTATTTAAAATAATTTTCTTTGAAAAAAATAACTAATAAGTACATCCATGTTTTTTTTTTTAATTTAAACACACTGAAATTTAGAGACGAGAACACATTCTTGTGACTTTCGGGGCAATTATCTCCGACTATATTGACTTAATAAAAAAAATGCTGTGAACCTTATATTTATTTTAAAATGCCTATCGATTGATGTGCCACACGTGGACTTACAATGTTTTTTTGAAGTGAAAAGTTCTTTAGAGGTGCTGTGCACTTTTTATGATGGGGGAAAATTGTTAAACTCGCCACAGGTCACGTGACTGTAAGATGTCACGTGACCGTAAGATTCGACAGATTGAAAATTCGTAAGACGGACACGTGACCTGATCGAAAAACTGTTACAATGTCATTGAGTTTTCACTTTTGCCGGCACTCCCGGAGTGCAACCCGGTCGCTTTACTTGCAGTGCAGTTGCAGTGCATTGGACACTCAAAAAAAATATTTTTTGTCATTTCTTTACAGAAGTATCGGCTAAAAAAATACACCTAACCTCCAAATTTTATTCAAATACACCTTATAGTTTTCGAGAAAAATGCCTGTGACATACGGACAGGCGGACATCACGAAACCATAAGGGTTCCATTCTTGCCATTTTGGCTACGTAATCCTAACAAAACAATTTACACTTTATTTTATATTATAAGTTGATTCCAATTTCCTTGCCTACATTCCTTGTATGTACTATGGGCGTTTAGAGATTATATCAAAGACAAATCGGAATGCGTAACATATTCTGGAACCGACCCCACTTAATCTTCAATATAATAAAACTCTGGTTTATACCTCAAAAACTGGACTTACAACCGTCCATATGCTGCTTACTATTAGGCGGGCCGTAATTTTGTTTGACTTTACAAATTATTCGCTTGTGGCCAAGCAATACCTACTACGTTTTCTACACTGTAGCCCGTAAATGTGAACAATCACAAAATAACACTTTGGTACAAGACAAGTTAAAGTTTACAAAGGTAGTTCATACTCCGTCACAACTATCGTGATTCCTTTTTTACTTCTAAAACAGTAGTTTACAACTTCAGCATACTGGCTCCTTCTTTCATATTCATCCAAAACTTTACCGTCAAACACTGCCTCAAATAGTCGTCAACAAAATTGCCGAAAAAACTGGAAATCCCCTATTTTGCCCCGCCAAACTTTTAATACCTCGGGCCGGAAGTTAAAATTACCCCCTCGCTGCAAAATTATTCTGATCTTCATTGTGCCATATTTTTAAAGAAATATCCGCCTTCTTTGTTATCTTTAATTCCTCAACTTTGTGAGCTAGATAAAGTATCTTTTAGAAAGTTGTGTATCAGGATGACTGGACGGAACTGTGAGTTAATCAAGAGTTGGGTAACAAAGGAGGTTTCAAATTGCATCGCCTTAATCAGTTCCGTTGATGTAATCGAAGCGATCTATCTAAGGAGGGATAAGATGGTATATTTCTGTTCGTTTTATCCGAAGGAAGGAGGTCACTTTGGCCGCGCGTAGCCTTGTTTAATTTTAATCGTCTCGCGACTTCGTGTGAGCGGTAACTGAATGGGTTAGGTTAAAAGGGTGGTGGCTCTCTTACAATTTGGTATTATGGACGCTTACCACTAAATAGGTTCACAGCGCGGTGATGACCGTTTATTGATTTGAAGAATCGTTGTGTTGATCTAGAGTCAAATAAATAAATAAATAAATATTAGGGGACAATCTTACACAAATCGACCTAGTCCCAAACTAAGCAAAGCTTGTATTATTGGTACTAGACGACGATAAACATAATTATATAGATAAATAAATGCACCTGCATTTGACTCTAGATGTCTAGATGTTTTTTTTATTTTATACAACGACGGTAGCAAACAAGCGTACGGCCCGCCTGATGGTAAGCGGACACCGCAGCCTATAGACGCATGCAACTCCAAAGGAGTAACATGGGCGTTGCCGACCGTTGATATGTTTGAGGATTCGCTGTGTTGAGAGCTGAAGGAACAAATTCCCTCGCTCTCAACACAACGCATCCTCGAGAGCTCTGGCGACCTTGCTCACCTCCAGGAACACAACACTACTACAGAGCAAGTAGTAGTGTTATCATGGCTGTGGTCTTCTGCAAGGCGGAGGTACTTCCCCAGTTGGGCTGCTCCAAATTCGAGCGGGATGACATTTCGCTGTGCCCTACCTCACCATACCACCAGATGTGCTTTACACTGAATACAGCGCATCACTCGCCACGAGGAACACAGCCACACAGGTAGGTATATATAAAAAAACTAGGTGGTCTGTGAGCTGTGTAACAGAAAGAAAGAAAATAAAAAAAGAAGACATTTATTCACTACACAAAAGACACACAGAGACAAAGAGAGTAGACATACCTACAATAAATTTGACACATATTGTGTGTGTCTTCGCGGCAGTGAATCGGTCGCTGTCTCATCATTATGCCGAATAGCGGCGTAGACACTTAATAAAATAATTAATAATGTTGTATTTTCTTGAAAATGGATTAAAAATGTAGTCAAATGGAGAAAAAAGCAACACACCTTCATATGGAACGATTTTACTATGACGCTCGAGCATCGTGACGTCACGATCTGCTAACGTTTTATCTCTAACAAGCAACATTATTAAAACGGTTGTAGCTTCGTAATTTTTTGGGGTATTTGAATGGGATTTTCATCATTAGGCATATTCTTTTGCCTTCTTTATTTTAAAGAAATAAAAAAAAATGAGTCTGCGCCCCGAGTTTATTCCCGAGCCTGTGTTTTTTCAAAAATATTCATATAGGAAAATTACAGTTGTGTTGTGACCTAACGCGTGTTCCAAAAGTAACGTGATCACTCCTCCGATGTGAAAAATCGAAGATAAGATAGGATGATAGCAACTGCTGCGGTCATCCAATCTTGGCTTGGGTTTTTACATCGCGGATTTGACTGTGAGGTGACTAGAGAAGCAACGCTTCTTTACATCTTGATAAGACTGCAGCCGTGTCGTTAGATGTCTGGTCAATTGAGAAATGTTTCGTACGAACGTTCGGTAGATCTAAATGTAACTTCTTGTGTACTAAAATGACAGTTAAGTGGTCTAACGCTCGTTCGGTAAGTTACGCAACTACTCCTTTGGAGGCCAACTCCAAATTGTGATTGCATACGGATATCCCTAGATTCATGTCACCTTCAAAATCAGAATAACAAACATTAAATGTTTTATTAAGCAGAAACGTCCGCTAACGAAAAATAAAATTTCGATCATAGTGGAAAATTGAATAATTATTCGCCACGAGATTTTTCAATTTTTTTTTTCAATTTCCACTATGATCTAAATTTCTTAATAACAAAAACTAAAGAAAAGAGATATCTTAAGGGATCCTTCTTGTCAATGGAATGGTTTCGGTATAAAAAAGTTAATCATTCCTAGCTACTAACTAGAATATCGTGCAATAAAATAGCCGTATAACTTTGACGCGTGTCGAAGATGGACTTCAAGTGGAATCAATAGCAATACAGGTCCCTTGAGATCGAAGTTCGAATGACATTTGTATTATGGCCCCTAAGTCCATTACTGTTTCAGAGTTTTTTGATGGAAGTCGTTCAATACGGGTGTAGCTACACACCAAATATAATAACCAATAATGTTTATGATTCCCGAAAATGGATTAAAAATAATGTCAAATGGAGAAAAAAGTAAAGCAGGGGATTAAATAATCACATACATAGTTATGTGTCCAAAGTTTTAAGAGGGGGTCGTATATTTATTCTGTCCCTTTTCCGCAAAACGCACCTTCATATGAGACGATTATTATTTACGTGATCACGTCACGTCACGATCTGCGTGCGTTTTCTCTCTCTAACAAGCAATATTAAAATGGTTGTAGCTTCGTAATTCTTTGAGATATCTGAATCGGATTTTCGTCACTAGGCATAATGTTTTTGCCTTCTTTCTTTTTTTTTAGTCTGCATCCGTATTTTCAGAAGAACATAATATAATACATTTTCTCAGGATGTAGAGTTTTTGAAGGTGACTAAGAAGGGTACGAAATTTACCTATTTATTTGCATACTTCTCCATGCAGTTTGCAATCGCATGTTGGGTAGGTTTTACGTCGTATGGAGCTGTTGTAGACTACCAGCTTAGGTATATCGCTTGGTTTATAAATAATAAATAAATAAATATTAAGGGACAATCTTACACAAATCGACCTAGTCCCATAGTAAGCTCAATAAGGATTGTGTTATGGGTACTAGACAACGATATATTTAATAGATGGAAAATACTTAAATACATAGAAATCATCCAAGACTCAGAAACAAATATTCATGCTCAGCACACAAATATTTGTCGTTGCCGGGATTCGAACCCAGGACCTTCAGCTTCGTAGGCAGCGTCACTACCCACTAGGCGAACCGGTCGTCAAACGTGTTATAGACGTGTGTGAATCGTCATAAACTACATATGAGCATTATATGTATATTAAACGCTGAAACCATTATGGCTCGGCCACGGTTTGAGAAAAAAATATATATATATTATATATATATAAAATCGTAGTGCGCGCCTAGCCTTACCGCTGCCGCCGCTGCTCCAAGTCGTCGCAGACTCTTTAGAAGATACATTACGTCCCTGTGTGTGCTATTATAATGGTCTTTGCTCCGAAAAAACTAACATGACGCCCACGGCCACATTCCGCCAACGCAACGCTCAGCTCACCACCGGCACCGTCCGGGCGTTCAGGATATTGCAGGACAGTTCACACTGCTTACTAATTCAGCGCCGAAAAATGGGGAGAGGCCAACCACGTTGATTGCTTTCAGTTGGCGGCGAATACTGTCTTAATAATTACTTAAATATAACAGAGAAATAATACAACATTTTCAGGAAAAAATGGTCTTTATTAAAACCTCTTTTCATCGAGTTCACAAATACCGACATCCTATTATTTACAGGTTAATTCTAAAATCATCTATGTACAGTACCACAGTATATTATATGTTAATAGTAATTACATTAATGAATTCGAAAATTGAGATTGTATATAGTCTTTATATAAATAAATAATATAACAATTCTACGAAAGAAATTGAAGATAACAGTAGGAGTAAACTCCTAACTAAAGTTCTGATTGCTAACATTATATAATAAAGTGTATAATATAATTCAACTAGGATTAAATTCGATATATCTTCAACTTAACGACAGATATTAAATCATAGTATTTATAGTCCGTCCAACGAGGTCAACCTTAACTAATGTCAACAATAAATGTTAATAAAAAAAACGATTTACACACTATAATCACCTTATTTCCTGTTACTTGCGTGTGTACTGTCCTGTAAGCCAGAAAACAAAAAAAAAATCTCGAATAAAATTTTACAAAGCGTACTCCTAAAATGCTATGAAGATGGCACATAAAACGGGTTAAAATGAGAAAAAAAACCCTCACTTTTTTTAAATCTATATCTATAAAGTGGCAGTTTAAAAGTGATTTTGATTAGGAGACGTAAGCATGGCAATTAGTGACAGAAAAGGTTGATTATGATTAATCCAAGTAATTTTCGTCAAAAAATTCAAAATTTCCCTCTAAATTATGAGTCTTCTGCCTCCAACTGTGGGTTTATTTCATACTTTACAAAAGTGAATAGATTTACATTGATGATTATAATCACAGTAACCGAAGTTTGAAGAAAGAAAAATAGAAGTCCTGGTTGCCTCGTTGGTTGGGGTTTCAGATTGAAACTGAGACTAAAGTCGTACATTGATGAGAGGTAGAAGTGCACCTCGCCACATACGGACATATATAACGTATACACACACATACACGCAACTGGCTCGCTCTGCTGACTTGACCACAGTAAACAATCAGCAGTAAGCGAACACTTTTTACACAAGTTTGTCTAAAGTACGATTCACTTTTTTGCAGGCATTAAAAACGATACCGAAGAAGGCTCGTATGTACTGATTAAAATACTGCAATAGGGTATTATAAAGGCTGTGTCTTGGGATCTTAATTCAAATTAGGTAGGTATTTATCATGCAGCTATTTTATTTGACCATATTTTATGCCATTAAAGTGGATATTTCAATAATGCAAAAAGCGATCCATGGCTTGTTTGGACTTAACTTACTTTATCAAAATATAGTCCAGTCAATGAACTGACAACTTGTATGGAAAAGATGTTTTTCAAAGCCGTATTTTTCCTGGAGTAATATGCTTTGGTCGCTGTCTGCATTTCTATGGTCAGTTACTTGTAAATTTAAAACTAGAACATTCAACTTTCATCAAGGTTTAAGATGTGAAATATCCAATCGGTTGCTGATAACATTGTTAGATAACCAAAACCTAAATCTAAACTTAACTAACTGAAAATTTGCAAAGGAGACCTGAACAAAATGATATTATGAAAGTCCAAAGTAGAGATAAAACATTCATTATTTTCACATTTCATACTTCTATGCTAACTTATGTACATATACAATAAAATTGGGAGTAAAAAAGTGGTAATTTAAGAGCCGCCTTTCAAAATAAAACGAAATTTTTATCTGTGCAATTGTACCATTATAATTCTGATGTGATTTAGAGGAATTTGGTTGAGGCAAAGACAAATCTTGGAAGATTTTTGTCCCTTTTTTTGGCATACACATGCCAAAAAATAATTGTATATTTCAGAACGTGCAGGGTAGTTTACCAAAACGTGTGAACCTGTCATCGCAATGACAAATGATATAGATCCAACATGATAGTTCACTCGCAAAATTATACGGTCAAACCGGATTCAATCGTTCACGTACCGACCTATTCATAAAAAATCTTCGTCAATTCGCTGTTTTTTTTTCGGTAAGTACTCCAAAATTGAATTTAGGTAAGATGAGCCGGTTAGAACACAAACAATATCATTATTAAACTAGTCACTCTGTGAGCTGTAGAGTCGCGACCTTTCTTCAATAAAGAATTGACAAAAAATATATACTAATATCAATTATTATTGGACCTGCTCACAAAATTTCACGAGAATCGGTTGAGAAATGCGACCTGTAGAAGCTGCAAACTTCGTTCGTTTCATTCGCTCGTTCAATAAGCGAGATACCGAAATTGATACCGGTATGTTTGTACAAAATTAATACCGGTATACAGTCTCTTGTTCCTACTGTTCTCGTCTGACCGTGCAAAGCGTAACGGACCGTCCACCTGTGTCGTCCGCCGCTCCGAGCAATATCAGCACTCCGCTTCCAACTCACTTCACAATTTAATTTTCACTCCAAGAACTTGGACAGTTTTATCTCTCACTACCCTCACATTTTGAGTAAAATTAGGTTATGTCCGCCAAGGGTTATCTTTCAAAAAGTAAAAGAATTTACAGCGTTTCTTTGACATTTGAATGTGAACTTAGGAATGTAAGGAATAAGGTACATTTTTAGTGCACTGTTGTTAGAGCCTTTGTATTTTGAACTAGAATTTTCATGTTAGAGTTTGGTCAGCATTTGGTAGGATCATCTCGAATGTTCATCAAAACTTTTCCTCTCTATTATGTTTATAAAGGCTTCAGCTAATAGATAGAGTACTTTTTATCCATAATTTATTTAAATCTGTTCACGTCGTATAAGTTTCATTGATTATGTCTTTATTGTTTAAGCCTTTTGAAGGAAGTTTACACAAACACAGCATTAACACAATCACTGCACGTGGCCGATCCGTTTTCTAGGTAAGTTGCGGACGAGCGTACGGTGTAGGTGCCTGCTAGGTGGTCCATTCCTGTCAGTGAATGTGATAAAAGTTTTAAATCAGGTAAAAATGCCTTTTACAAGAATACAAGTAGAAGATAAAATAATACACCAGAACATCAAGACGTAAACTAACATAGATTTCGTCCATTCAAATGTCACAAAGGAATAAATAAGTAAAGGAAATTATTACTAATTGTCCTTTTCTTTGATTGTACGATTTATTTTAATTATTCCACTCACCATCGACGTGCTTAAAGCTAATAAAGTAGGATACAAACCAGGCTGAATAATTATAGGCGTCAGGCTTATTTATGCTCCATGTCACATTTTCACACAGTGCTAAACACAGTATTCTCATTTTCACCCTTTCGTCAATCATTTTATCCTATATTTTTATAGTAAGTATCATGTAAGAGATATAAGGGACATCACTTTTGAGTCGCAGTTACCACAAAGTTCACTAGTTTAAATAGTTGTTAGTTCACTATTACCACTTGGGTCTAAGTTTCCAAGTTTGTTAAACACATCATTATTTCTTACAGATACACCATTAGGTTTTAGTTTCTCACGAGTCAATTCTTCTCTTTAGAAATATTCATCTGATAATAATTCTGGATTAATTTGATCCTTTAAAAAGTCATTTAGACTGAGATTTACTGCATTTGCATCGACACTTATTTTGGCTGAATTTTTCAAGCTTTTAGGACGTTTTTCTTGTATTTCGTTCGGGGGGCTTGCACAATTTCGCACGTGGCACATCAACTCCTCTCTCACTCACCCTGTGTAAATTAGAAAGAGGAGGGTACAATTTCTCATCTCGCGTCGCGGTGTCATTTGTGCACCGTGGGAAGTTTCTGGAGAAGATCCTTTATTTCTCCTGTTCTCTAAACTTAAATCCACAGGAAGTTTCTCAAGAAGATTATTTTATTCAAAAGTCCTCTAAACTGAAATCTCCTGGATTTGGACGCGTTTTTTTGCTGGCGCGACGCCCGGGCGCTCTTTCAGTTCGGTTTCGCTGCTGCGCTGTTGGAAGTTAAACATTATGTTAGTCACACAACATAAACACATATTGAGAACAATCACGCGTAGTTACAGTGTCCAAAAAGCAACTGGATGGCTCGTGGTAGTTGAGCTCCGAAACTGGTGGGAAACCGCCCTGTGCAACCCGAACTGAGCCAAAAATATAAAAATGAATGATAAAGTTTTAGTTTGTCGCGAGGCAGCCGATTGAAACAACGGGTGCCTGAAAGTGGGTACGCTGTTTATACAATATTTTTTTTCATCCTTCTTCTCATTTCCGCCCCAGTCCCCACGTTGGCTCACTTTGGGTTGCAAAAGGCTTCGGGAGCTCAAATACGAGCCATCCGGTTGCATTGCTTTAACTAGCACAAATAACACGTCATAAAAATTCTAATTTCTAACCTTAACGAAACCTATTTGGTTTTTAAGTAAGGTTAACGTCCGAGTACTTGACGCTGTAGTAGTATATAAGATGGCGGTAACGGACAAGACTTTTAATCTGGTCGTGGGTTCGAATGGCTCGTACGACTGGGTTCTCTCAAAAAACGTATGTACGAAATATCATTTTGATATTTAGCAGTGGCTTACCGGTGAAAGAAAACATCGTCAGGAAACCCGTTTACGCTGTGACAAGATGCCTTGGTTTTCCCGTATGCATCAACACCTTTGGCATTTGCCTTAACTTTGACAACATGGTTACAATTACAAGGTTGAATGTTTGCTGCTAAGAAAAGGCTAGCAAACATTTGATAAAGGACACATAAAATACATTCCGCTTCGTCCGATAGGCACTAAATCCCGAAGAGTTCAATAAAGGTTTTACTACATATGCAGCGATAAAAGTATTGACGCCGTGTTGGCACTGATTCAATTTCCCCAAGTTACTTGTATTCAGTTCGAAATAATAGTTTAAACGACAAATATATCAGTCATCATCATCATATCAGACGAAAGAAGCCCCCAAAGAGTGCCACTATGACTGGATATACCACGATTTATTTATATACCGGATACGAGTATATCAAGTAATTTTATGAAGTTACTTCATGGGCTTACTCGTAAATCATAAAATTTTATTCAGCAACAATTGCATCCGGATTTCTAAACGTCTAAATAACATGAAGGATAATAACTACATTTAATACTTAGCAGAATTGAAGTTTTAGCATCTGGACATCTGCCATGAGGCCAATAGCATTATTCATTTGACTAGTTTTGAGGTTTTGCTCATGCATGCCTTCCACTATTACGTTCAATGTGTGTTTTAATCTTATCAAAGCAGTGGAGTATTCCCCTGTACGAATCAAATCAAACATTTATTTAATAGGTGGCGTATTTGCAACTTATGAAGTGCAATTAGACGAGCTATAGCGCAATTTAGAGGATGTATTCAAATAAAATTGTGAAATATAATTTTATAAAGAAAATCAATAAATTCATGTGTACAGAAGATATACCTAATGGAAACGAGATTCTAGAATTCTTCGCATCAAATTCTGATCTGTATATACAATTTTTATTTACCGTGCCCCGTGTGGTGTGGCGTTAGAATGTCACCACCCCCCATTTCTTCCCGTGGGAGTAGACTAAGTGAGCAGGGGTTGAAGTGTGTTGTGGGCGCTAGGCTAGCAACCTATCACTGCGATATCACATTTTGTCGATCTTTATACCTACATTAATGCTATAAGTTGCACTGGAACAACAGCAGAGGCCTACTTTATTTGGGAATAAAGGCGTCTCTGTATATTGTTTAACGGCACTGGTTGATGATGTCTAAATGATATTACCTTGAGGGTGCTCTTCATGGGAGATGGAGCTGTAGGGTCGCTGTTGAGAGACCCCGCTGCTGCCCGGCTGCTGCAGCTTCCTGTCGACAAACAATATCGTCATCGATATATTGACGACCGATTTTTTTTTTTTTTTTTTTATTTCCAAATACAAGTTACATGATAAATTACAAATATACACTCGCCAAACTATTAAGTTTGATGGCGAGACGCGCTCATTTACTACAACTATTGTAACTTAACCTAATTTGCTTTTATTACTAACCTAATCTCTTCTCTAAACTTTTTACAGATTTAGGTAGAATGGCAATTAAAAATATTAGTACTTAATAATAAAATACCGTATTATGGCTCGACCTCCGGCGACAGTGGACGACAACAGCTTACCTAACTAGTTACTATGTAGGCACAGGTATCCTATCCACATCCTCTGCGGCCGAGACGTGGTCGGTGGCGGAACCACAGACCTGATCCGCCACCGGGTGCTGGATATTCCGCACCCAAGATCTCCTCGTAGCGGACTCAGGGGGGTCCGCTACTGAACAGGTGGAGATCGAGGAGGCAGGCGCGTCAAAACATCTGGCGCGCCTCACGTGGAGGGCCTCTGGGCATCCGCGAGGAGCCGCTTGTGGGCGGCTGCCGCCGGCGGGGTCGCGGATGTGTGCGCAAGCGTTCCCGTAACCTCGCCACATGGCGGCGAGGCGGCAAGTGGGGGGGTTTTTAGTGGGTACACCGTGGGCCTCATTAGCTTATACGGGAGTCCCACATAACCACTCGGGTCACCCCCTGCGGCCGGGGCTGGTATGCGTAACGCATTTTCCCCCCCTAAACAAAAAAAAAAAAGGTATCCTATCCACAGAGTAAATAAGTAGGACTACCTTCTTATTTACTCTGTGGATGTCCATCTGTTGACATCGACTTGTCGTTAAGGAGCAAGTCCTTTAATCTTGATTTTAAAAGATTGATTTGATTTTAGCCTGTAGACCGGGCAAAGTAGGCATGTTTCACGGTACGTTAAGACGCTGTCAACACTAAAATGCCCTTGAGGATTTTGGACAGCGCGCACACTGTCTATTTGTATCGGAGTAAGCGAGAGCGAGTGTTGAGCGGCCCGGTTTTTGATGATAGTACATAAATATAGAAATAATAAAAGGGTGGATTATTTGTGAAATATGACTCGTTAGCGGTTTAGGTATGAATATGTTGACTTCATGTTTTTAATTGCAGACCCATACGTCAAAAAAATAAAGACATGCAACCGTTTAATGTGATTTTAAGACCAATCTTTGCAATTATTTTCTATAGAGCCGATTTCGTCTAATTATGTATCGAACCCGTCCACCGTCTTTGAAATAATATGGTGAATATTAACATATATTTTATTTGATGTGCTAGAACATATAGTTTTTCTTAAAAAATTATTTAAATAACATCAATTTCACCAAATTACGTCTTGTCAGCCTCTTAAGAGCAAATGTGTTGAAAAAGATTTTTATGGGTTAGGTACTTCAATTAGAACGAATGTTCACATACAGTATCTATACTTATAATATAACATTTTAAGAATGATGACATGCAATTTTTAAAATATTATTAGTAAGTTACTTGTCAGTTATGAAAGAGTAAGTATTCGTTACTTGAAGAGGTTTGAATGATGTTTAATGAATACGTGATTTTATAGACTAAAATATACGTATATACCCGCTTTAGCCTAGTTTGTTTTGTAGTGAACCTGCCTACCAAGCAAGAGGTCTTGGGTTCGAATCCCGGTAACGGCATTTATTTGTGTGATGAGCACGAATATCTGTTCCTGAGTCTGGATGTTATTTAAGTATTTATGTATCGATATTAGTATGTTTAACAACGTTTAATACACATAGGACAAGCTTTGCTTAGTTTGGTTAGGTTGAATTGTGTAAGATTGATCACAAATATTTATTTCATATACGATTACTTTGTAACGATGCGTGTATCGGAAAGTTATGTATACACAAACTTTTGGGCTAGTTTTTCTCTGGCTATCCTAAATATATATTTTATTATCATTCCAATTCCACGTTACCGTGCGTAGCCATTTCTTATCTCTCTTATCAGTCCAGTTTGATATCACCTAGATCTAACATCTAGTCAACAACAACAAAAATGGAACATTAACTATATCGCTATTCAAGTCAAAACCCTTAAAATGTACGGTACGTTAGAACATCGGAGACCCAACTCAAACACTGTCATCAAAAAACACACAAAATTTAAATCAAGACGATAAACATAAAAAACATTGACACCCCAAACAAGCATCAAACGATTTGAATGTATCGTTAAATCCGACTTCAAAAGCACATCCCATCAAAAGCCGAGTCTCTTTTACAAAAGATACGTCGCCTATGTCGGTACGGACAGCATCAGTCAAGAACTAAAACTCAAAATTAAAATAGATTTCAAATCATGAATATAGTCAAGTATACGAAGGGCTCCTAAAAAAAATGCGCTAAATCATAATAAAAAACACACTGCAAACCTCTACACAACTGCAATATGTTACGCGACTTAGGTTAGGACTAGACTTCCCCTGGCCGAAATTCTTCATTGAGCGATAGATTACCAACTTAATTAATCGTACATTACTACAGAGGCCGGGAAGTAAGGGGTTGCTGGCCGAGTACATATAGACGGCCGAGCGTAGCGAGATCGGATAGTTATGAGGCTGGCAACCCCGTTTCACGCCGAGGTAGTAGTATAGGTAGGAGTATAGTGCTTTTCTCAAACATACAATTAAATAAATTAAAAAAAACCCCAAGAAATCAAACTTTTATTTTCATGGCTGAACGCCGTGATCCTGTGCCACAAATTGTGGAATGGAAATTTAAAAAGATCTTCTTGCAGGCTTAGGACTCCAATTTTGTATGAAATGCCATTATAGGTCTCTCGTCTCGCTGCGCCCGAAACGTGACACTTCGAAGCCCATTATGAAGAACACAACTTCAATGCATGTTTGAGAAAAAATGCAATATCAACCAATCCCTGTCCTAAACACTTCACCTATACATATATGTGCTGGTTAAGAAGTAAAATTATGAATTTTCGCGGAATAATAAAAGGATTAAAAATATTGTCAAAATGGAGAAATAAGTAAAGCAGGGTAAATATCTGATCACAAAGTTTTAAGAGGGGGTGTCCCTTTTCCGCAGAACGCACCTTCATATTAAACGATTGTCATTTACTATGACGCTAGAGTGCCGTGACGTCACTATCCCCGAGCGTTTTCTGTCTCTAACAAGCAATATTAAAACGGTTGTACGAGTAGCTTCGTGATTCTTAAAGATATTTGAATGGGATTTTAGTCACGAGGCATTTGTTTTTCCTTCTTTCTTTTAAAGTTATGATTAATTTGAGTCCTCAGCTCAGCCCTATTTAAACTTACAGACTTAACCCACCCACGTTATTTGAAATTCGAACCCATCGAAATTTAAATTGATAGCCGTAAAGGCAGTATTTTTCTGGCCGTCCACTGTACATTTGGGTCGATCGATGAGTAAACCGCACAAGGTCCCGGGGTTTTTGCGGTGCAACTCCCGCCCAACTCGTCAACTATGTGAAGATGTGATTGCAGGACGTAGTTTTTGTTTGAGTTCGGAACAGTCTTGGGGGATTGAACGGTTGGTCGACAAGTATTGAAAAGTTGTTATGGTGATTTGGAAGTTTGATCTGTTGGGGGAATATTGTCGCCTCTTTGTTGGTCTTTGAAACTCGAATTAGGATATTATATATGACAATTGTTCTAATTTCAATGTTTTCTTAAATCAGAGCCTTATTAACATTGATAAAACTAGACTTTCTAATATAAGTATAAGCAAATCCGTAAGTTCTATCCGTATTCTGTTAGGGAGATCCGTCATTGGCTCGACAATTGTATCTTATTTAGCAGTAAGCCTATATTGAACGTAAAAGCTGTTGGTCTTCTAATAAATAAATGAATAAAATACCTCTACCTGAAAAATAATAACCAATGCTCTGCGTCTTTGGCTTATAGTAATTGCCCATCAAGTGAGACAGAGGCATCGTCTAGTCACGTGTTCATAAAAAAAAAGCATTGTCTACATAGACACTAACCATTACATTCATTTACATTAGTAAAGCTTATATATTATGAAAGGTAATTCAAGCACTGAACTCGCCGTAGCACGCAAACAAAAATATTTTGTGGCGTTCACTTGGTTGGTGAAAAGTAATTACGCAGATTACCTTTATGCCCAGAAACGACATTGATAGATACGACGGTAGTTCCCTTTGTTCGATGTTGTATTAATGAGGTTTTTACCAGGAACACGCCAAATCAGGTCGCGGCAAATGTGTAAGCAATTCTTCTTATTAAAGAAGAAAATAAAGTGACTCAACGCCATAACTTATATAGGGATATAACACAACATTGAACAGCATTGTATACTGATAAAAACATAAAAACATAATAGACACGATTAAGCACGCGCACACCGCACACCTGCACTTACGCACATAAAATGCTCAATACATATACACACACACACACACACACACACACACACGCGCACTCATTTTCCTACACACATTCTCACAAGCACTCTGTATCACATAAGTTCCTTATAATATATTAAAATATAAGGAAATTTAATGTATAACTATTTAATTTATAAGTTTAACCAAAGCGTAATAAAAATAAAATTATAAGTAAATTCTATTCTAATATTACCTAATCTAAGTTAAAACTAAATTTAACTATAGGTTTTTATTATGTACTATATTTGGAAGAGCGAGATCTCCTGATACAGGTATCTCTATACCTACTAGGAGACCTCAACCTTACTGTAATCTGAACCCTATTTGTTAAATGAAAATAAACATTTGTATTTGTATTTGTAACTTAATAAAATGGGGCATCCAGCTAATATTGACCTAAGTATGCCTATATCAAGTTATTAACTGAAGAATATTTTTACAGTAATCTTACCATACATTACTTTCACTTCATTATGATTGAATGAAGTTACTATATTTTTGCCATGTATATTTAAATATAGGTACATGGCAAAAATATAGTAACTTACTTACTTATAGTGACTTTATAAGCATTAAAAAAATGCTTATAAAGTCTACAAGAATATTACAAAGAAACGCAATCATGTTTTCGAAGAGCTGATTACCTTCTGCCTAACACCCTGTATACAGGAAATCTTGTCAACTATGCAACACTGAGCACGCCTCCATAACAGTGTTGCCACAAAAACGCATATATTTAAACACTTAGTGAGTTAGTGTACAATAAGACTGAATGATAAGACTAAGATAAGAATTGATAAGACTGAGCACGCCTCCATAACGGTGTTGCCACAAAAACGCTAAGATCCAAGTTGTGGTGTCCGGAGGCTCATGGCCCGGTTACCAACTTTACTACACTTCGCCACCAGTTCGCGCTTCTGTTTGGGTTGTTCAGAAACTTTGTACTTAAGGGTCTTTGTAAATGTTATCGTAGCTTGAACACCCGGTATGAAAGCCGTGTACAGAAGTGATTCGGTGTTGTTTTTGTTCACAAAGCTTACTTATCACGTTTCTATAGGTCAACTATTATAAGTCTAGCTAAGAGTCAAACTATATTATAGATATAGATATATTATAGATATTTTATTAGACTGGTATACAATTTTGAATAATATTCGTAGAGCCTTGCAACTATATAAGCTGAACAAATAAAAACAAGAGATGGCAAGGCCGTCTTTGCTCTATGCCCAGGTGAAGACAATAATGATTCATCTAGGTACTTAGATATTTTTGAAGTGAAAACTTCTTTAGCGGCGCTGTGCACTTTTTGTGATGGGGAAAAATTGTTAAACTCGCCACAGGTCACGTGACCGTAAGATGTCACGTGACCGTGAGATTCGAGAGATACTCGCAACAGGTCACATGACCGTAAGATATCACGTGACCGTAAGATTCGACAGATTGAAAATTCGTAAGACGGACACGCGACCTTGAGTTGAGTTTTCACTTCTGCCGGCACTCCCGGAGTGCAACCTGGTCTTTTTTTATAAGTACCTGTCGTGTGTGTTACTTCCAACTATCCCAACTCATTGCCAATTCTGCCCAGTCACTTTGAAAATAAATATTACATGCATACATACATTCACGCCTTTATCCCTAAAAGGGGTAGGCAGAGCACATGAAACTCGTTGTTCCAGTACCACTTTTAGCATACATGTGGGTATAAAAGATCAACAAAATGTGATATAGCAGTGACAGGTTGCTAGCCCATCGCCCACAACACACTTCAACCCGGTTCTCTTAGTCGACTCTTACGACACCCACGGGAAGAAAGGGGGTGGTGCTATTCTAACCCCGACACCACACAGGGTCCAAAGGAAAAGGGGGAAAATAAATATTATGGGGGACAAATCGAAATAGCCTCACAGAAAGCTCAATATAGCTTATTTAACTAAGATATATTAAACAGATATAAATACTAAAATACGTAGGAAAACATCCAAGACTCAGAAACAAATATTCATGCTCATCACAGCTTCGCAGGCAACATCACTACCCACTAGACTAGGCTAACCGGTCGTCAAATGATTTTTAACAAAAAATTACTAACAAACTATGGACACTTTTTCGTCTGAAATAATAACATTTTATTAAAAAAAAAAAAAAAAAACGTTTATTTCGGAAAACATGTTCCATACTTTTGTTAGTAACAATTGCCTTCAAGAACTATGTTAGACATTCAGAATAAATAAAATAAAAATTAAACAATTAAATAAAACTAACAGGCTCCCCCCGCGCCTCATCTATCCCTATTATTCTTTTATTTTATTTATAATAATCTGCCTGGTTACTTCTTCATTAGTCATCATCGACACATTAAAAAAAAAATATTTGCGGACAATCTTACACAAATCGACCTAGTCCCAAACTAAGCAAAGCTTGTACTATGGGTACTAGACGACGATAAACATACTTATATAGATAAATAAATACTTAAATACGTAGAAAACATCCATGACTCAGGAACAAATAATTCGTGCTCATCACACAAAGAAATGCCCTTACCGGGATTCGAACCCCAGGACCTCTTGCTTCGTAGGCAGGGTCACTACCAACTAGGCTAAAGCGGTCGTCACATATACATATACAACAGCTTTCTACGTAGCGGCAAAAGTATCTACACTCGAAATGACCTACACACGACTCCAAAGTCAAGAAGATAAGGACTGTAGATCATTTTGAGCGTGTTATTTTGTGTAGCTATTTCTGCCGCTGTCTGTACGTAGTCGATTAGTCTTCATCGGTTTCTGTCGATAATTAGTGCGAAAGTCACGGGAGCCGGTAAGATAATTTATGAGAAAGGTCTTTCTCCGGATATTTGTCTGCGATTTTCTATGCTTCAGCTTCGCCCAAAAATCGTTCGTATGTCCGGTGTATGGTGTCTGTCCCGCTGTCAGACGGTCTGGCTGTTCTCCCTTCTCCTCTACATGTCGCATTTCTCAATCGAATCTTTTGAAATTTTGAGAGCAGGTTAGTTATTTAACTACTTATAAAGTTTTTTTTGTCGAATCATTTAAAAAAAAGACCGGGTTGCACTCCGGGAGTGCCGGCAGAAGTGAAAACTCAATAACATTGTAACAGTTTTTCGATCAGGTCACGTGACATCTTACGGTGTCACCCTAAAAATGAATTTGGCGCAAATTTATAAACAATTATCAATTATTTAGGCGGACGGGCCGCGGGCGCGTTGGGTGCGACGGGCCGGCTCGCCCGTCGCCGGTGGCGAACAAAATACCAATTTGTTTTTGCCATTGCCAAATATTTTTCAAAGCTTTATCTCTTTAGGAATAACGTCCAAATTCGAACTATTCGAATTTGCAAGAACAGCGGACGGCGGCGGTGAACAAAATATCAATTTGTTTTTGCCGTTGTTAAATATTTTTCAAAGCTTTATCTCTTTAGGAACAACGTCCACATTCGAACTATTCGAATTTGCTCAATAGCAAAACGGTGAAGGACGCGTGAACAATATTACATATTCATTTGCAGAATATGCTGTTGCAAAAAGTGTTTAACGGCTTTATACTCTTACGAATAGCGTTCAGTTTTGAATGAAGTCGAATCGGCTAGCAGCAAAATATAAAAGTTTGTGCCCTCCTTCACATCTGACGTCACAAAAATATGTCGCGTATTTAACAATTTTTCCCCATCCCAAAAAGTGCTCAGCGCCGCTAAAGAAGTTTTCACTTCAAAAAAAGGAATAATGACTGGCTGGCGAGTTCTACAGTTCACAGAGTCCCTAGTACCTAATAAAATGGGTATCTACTGCAAGTGTCGCAAAGACGTAATTATCCTTTAAGAAAGCGTATAGCACTAAAACATAAAATATGAGTACACTATGAAGTGTGACGGAAAACGAGACAAGTTTATGATAAATGTGTCTCCAGTTCTTAATTTCGCTGAGATATCCTTTAGTGTTCCCAACTGCATTATTTATGTTGCGAACATAAACAGATTAATCATATACCAGCAAATGTATACTGGAATTATTCTTATAATTATTTATTTAATCGTGTGGCTGTTTGAAAAACAGTAACAAATACGCACTGAATGAATATTGAGGCTATAATCAGCTATAAAAATACCGGTATTCAATTTCGGTATCTTTCTTCATTTTATATTTCTGCATTCTATCCGACTTATTTAATAATTCAGCGTCATTTAGGTACCTAATACAAATTTCAAATAACGGAAACAAACGAATTGAGCTTCCTCATTACCTTCGTATTCGGGGTATTGCATTAGGTACCTATACCTACTAATAATTATAAAGTGAAAAAGTCTGTTATTGTAGCTTTGTTAGTTTGTACAGGAGGATGATCTCCAGAAACATCCAATATAAAAATATATATAAAAAAAAAATATTTACAGATTATTTAAAGGAGGCGGGACGATTTGGACGCGTTCTTCTTGGACTGGCAGGAGCATGCCAGCAATAGGGCCGAGTGAAGGAAAAGAGGAGGGCCTATGCAACTCCTAAACAAGCTAGGAAAAAAAAAACACAGATCTTGCCTACAACTAAAGGTACGCCCACACCGCTGCTCAAAATACGCTAACGCACCGTAAACGCAGCAAAATGTATGAAGAATACGTGTTCGACACGTCAACGCGTATACGCAGCGTTACGCACCGGTGTGGTGCGGTATATACATAATATATATTCTTCTGCCAAACCACAAGAGTGGTTTGTTGGCAGACGAAGCTCCTTCACGTTTGTGTAAGCTAGGTAGGAAGTTGATATATTATGTAACTCAAACTGCTTATACTTACGTGTGCGTAGATAAAACTTTCCTAATGGACATAAGCTATATTTTATTACCCGGTTTTACCTGCTTTCTTCGCAAGGCGTGACCGAAACCGTGCGGCTAGCTAGTTTCTTTATAAATACGAGTACCAGTGTACTTAAATCACCAGAGTATTCCAGTGTATAAACTCTCCCGCGTGGTCGTGCCGGAGGATTTTCCCCAGGCTACCCTCCAACCATGCAATTCGACCGCTATATTGGGTCCGTCCTATTATAGCCACAGTCAGGTTCAAGAAAAAAAAAAAAAAACTTAAATCACCCACATATCCTAAAAGTATTTCGCACTTTACTAATCAATTTAAGTAGCATTTTTATTTCTGACATATGTAATTATAACATTCATAATAAAGAAATCGTTTGCGTTTTCGCTTTTTTTTAAAACCTATGTCGCATTAATTCTTCAACGACTGTACAAAAAGTTACGTCAGTTCTGTTCTTTTAACTGTGTTTACACAGTTTTTAAATCTGCATAAAGGCAACTAAACAAAAAATCTCGCAAACTCGCAAAATAAACAGCCACTCCGTAATAAAATGAAAAACGTCCCCTTGGAAAACTAAAAACGCTTAGTAGCAGTATAACTTGCGAACGTCCGTCCGCGGGCAGTCATAAATACCTTCTTAGTCATGCTCTGGAAGTAACGACCCACGATGATATGGAAAAAAGAATTTCCTGAACGGATTTTCTTCATAAAACGCGAACTGGTGAAATATTAACTAAGTAATTTTTCATTTTAAACGATTCGCACACAAAAGGAAACGTAAAGTCTTTCAAAGGCTACGCTTGCGTTTTTCGCTGGTTTTGCAATAAAGTTCTCTTCGTTATTGTTGTCGATACTTAATCTGCTACTAGCAGAGGTAAGTCATTAAATTTAATATGCATAACGCAATTAACGCAGCTGTTAGCTGTGTTTATGGACATGCTGGACGTTCGTGGCCCTACATGCAAGGAGGAGTAAGCCGCTTTCTCGTGTATTGAATGATCTTACGCTCGTGACGAATAAATAAATATTCGGGGACAATCTTACACATAATCGACCTAGTCCCAAACTAAGCAAGGCTTGTACTATGGGTGCTAGGCGACGATTCATCATCCTCCTAGCGTTGTTCCCGGCTATGCCCCTAAAGGAGCCCGGGGTCCGCTTTGACACCTAATCCCAAGATGCTAGGCGACGATTAAATAGATAAATAATATACATAGAAAAACCATGACTCGGGACCAAATATTCGTCACACAAATAAATGACCTTACTGGGATTCGAACCCGGGACCTCCAGTTTCGAAGGCAGGATCACCACAAACTATGTAGGCTAAACAGGTGGCAATATAAATGTTCAGTGGGTAAAACTAATCAAATATCATGACATTCAAGACACACATTCATTTTATTTCCTAGTATAATTATGACAGGGGATCTCTCATCATCTATTATAGGAGCGATGGGGGCGAAACGGAATGGTGGAAAACGCCATAACTCACGCGGTACGCCCCCCCGCTCCGCACATGTTATCTATGTTGTATATTTGGGCATGAACTTTTTTATTTTGCATTCCGTTTGAGGGTGGAAAGCAGTTATGTGCCTACGGAAATGCGAGACGTTTTGTAGTCTCTTGTTTGAATAAGAATTTTAAGGCGTGTACTCGAAGGTTGTCGGGTCGGATGAAATGTCCGGTTTTGAAGACATGGCGACCTCATTATCATCTTCCCAGCGTTATTCCCGGTTCTGCCCCTACAAGAGCCCGGGGTCCGCCTAACCTAATCCCAAGATTTGGCATAGACACTAGTTTTACGAAAGCGACTGCCATCTGACTTTCCAACCCAGAGGGAAAACTAGACCTTATTGGGATTAGACCGATTTCCTGACGATGTTTTCCTTCACCGAAAAGCGAACGGTAAATATTCCGTACATAAGTTCCGATTTCATTGGTACGAGCCGGGATTCGAACCCACGACCGCCGCTTGACTGCCGTATACCTAAACCTCACCGTAGCTTCTGGTTTTGAAGACATGTCGACCTAAGGCTTTATCGATACGGAAAATAGGACGACTAGGTATGAATTCGCGAACTTTGATCCGGGATACAAAATGCATTTGACCTTTTTGTTTTCGTTATTTTTTCATGTGTGTCCAAAATTTGTCCAGCTGTCCTTGAGTTATAAATGGTTTAACTGACACGACTAAGTACATACTTTTTAATGGATTGACAAATACTATAAATAAATAAATATTTTGAGGACAATCTCACACAAATCGACCTAGTCCCAAACTAAGCAAAACTTGTACTATGGGAACTATAGACGACGATATACATACTTATACATAAATAGATATTTAAATACATCCGTGACAAGTATTCGTGCTCAAATGTGTGCACAAATAAATGCCCTTACCGGGATTCGAACTGTATGTCATAATATATGTATATAGGTCTCGTTTTCAATTAGTTATATTTTTTTTACTTCTATTAATCTGCGATCAGTAAGTAATATTTTGACGAAAACGTTAATATCTGGAACTACTCATCGGGTTTCAAAGTTTCTTTTTAACCCCCGACGCAAAGAGAGGGGTGTTATAAGTTTAACGTATCTGTGTATATATCTGTGGTATCGTAGCTCCCAAACGGATGGACCGATTAGAATGCGGTTGTTTTTAATCGAAAGCTGATGTGATTACGAGTGTTCAAAGCCATGTTTCATGAAAATTTCTAATGGCGTTTTTGAGATATTGGACTTTGAAATGAAAATGTCGGGGGTTTTTAAACTTTTCTAAGTTGTAAACCAGTATAAGCATAGATTTTTATATAAATTACACAGAAATGTCACAAAATCTGATAATGGCTAAGGAACCGATCGCAGATAAAAAATGTGGATTTTTTTTTAATTATATATATATAAATTATCCACCTGCGTAAGTCGGATAGCCCAGGCCAAAATACTGCAGGTCAAAATAAAGTCTACCTGAAGGCCAACTGTTACGAAACATATTATGGGCGTTAATATGTATTTTAGATGCAAACACTTTTAAAATCTCCGTATGAAGAGCCAAAATAGTACATTGTTTAACGAGGGGCGGAAGTGGAATATTGCGAACAAGAGTCTATCAGAAGCCCGACGCCGAAGGCTGAGGGCTTTTGATGACTCGAGTTTGCAATATTCTTACGCCCGTGTTATGCACAATGTTTTTCATCACATTTGCGAGGAATTAAATACATTTTAGATGAAATGAATACAAACCGTAATAAAAACTGCAACATGTCAGTCGTCCATTTTGTTGAATTTGACGTGAGGCGCGTATGGCAAAGACCCTTCTCTATACAGCCACGATTTGAAAACACTTAATAACATTTTACATAGACACTAAATAACTACATATTAAATCTGTAAATAATTCAGTTAAACATGTTTAAGTAGTTTTTTGAGTTTAAATTTATTTATAAATACGTTTTCAGACATCGTATTTGATATAAAACCTCTTTGGTTTGTAACTGCCGCATGAGTGACAGATACAATTTAAGAAAAAAACTATTACGCCCGTGGGCGTAACACAGGCTATTACAGCTCTGTATGTCTGCGCATTATGAAGCCCTTTTCGAGCAAGTGTGATGAAAAGAATATTTTCAAACCTAAACGGATATAAAAAGGCTAAGCGGTTAAGGAGGCTGTTCGGCACCAACTGACTGAACTCACAAGGTTTCAGATGGAAGTTTGCAAACGAATGAAATATTAGACGGTTTTTTATTCAATATCTCATTTATTATCGTTAAAGCGCAAATTGTACAAAAGACTATTAGGCAGAGGATTTTCTTATGAAAAGTCTTGTTATATTTTCTTCGCCATACTCTGGAAATTCCTTGGAAATTCTCTTAATCAATCAAGCCATCTAATCAATTTAGCCATTCGACTTCAATGTAAATTATGTTGTTTTTTTTATGTCGGCTTCAATTCAATAACTAAGTACCTACCTACCTACCTACGTTGCGATAAAATTTCAAGTAAGCGAGACGTTTATGACATTTTGCAGACATATGCTGCAATGTTCTGTGTGAGCGGTTGGATGTCACTGGTAAGTAGCAGGCTGAAAATCAGCGCTGCAGCCATGCTGTAGCATTATGCTGAGCTTGTTCCGTTTTGCTGGCACACGATGTGTAATTTTTCTTATTATGTTTTTGTACCATTTTGTAGTGTGTGCTTATGCAAATAAACAATGTTATATTTTATATACGACGACCGCTTTAGCCTAGTTGGTAGTGACCCTGCCTACGAAGCAAGAGGTCCTGGGTTCGAATCTCGGTAAGGGCATTTATTTGTGTGATGAGCACGAATATTTGTTCCTGAGTCATGGATGTTTTCTATGTATTTAAGTATTTATTTATCTATATAAGTATGTTTATCGTCGTCTAGTACCCATAGTACAAGCTTTGCTTAGTTTGGGACTAGGTCGATTTGTGTAAGACTGTCCCCTAATATTTTTTTATTTATTTTATTTTATTTATTTATATTTTTCGAACGCTGCGGTGTAGTCCGTTATGTTTAGGTATCTCTAAAATGCCCATTATTTATTTGTGGTAATTGACCTTGAACGGGTTTTGATTAGAGATGCCAATAGCTCAGTTATATCTCGGATTTAAGCCAGAAAATGCCAGACCAGCTAAATTGAGTTTCAAAGAGTAACGTCGCCAGCACGCCCCGAAAGAAAGGGATAGTCTGGCGAAAACAAATGGAATTGTCCAGATATAAATAATAATAATTAATAAAAATACTGCAGGACAATCTTATACAAAAAAAACTAGCCCCAAACTAAGCAATACATGTAATGCGGGTATTGGATTTCTAGATGAATAAATTATAGATTTACCTTCCCTCCTAGGCCTGCGATTTGTGGCCCTCCGCCGCCCCCTCTGCAGGTAGATGCCGGCAAACACTATCACGTTCAAGACTAGGAGGAAGCAGCCAGCACCCACCGTCACTCCTAGCGCCACCGTGTAGCTGTGGACAAAGCAAAGTTATTAGAATCGAACATTTATTCGTGATACACTAACAAACAGATTACAAAGATAAAAAAAAATATCAGCATTATGCTGGCTTTGCAGTCAGAGTGGTCTTCCGTTGGGGCCATCCAGTGAGAGAACGGTTGGTAACACAACAAGAAAGGAAATATTCTAATGATAGTAAACGAAAAGAAATGCCTACACACACTGCTTTTGGGAAAGCAAAAAAAAACGAACAAAATCACTTTTTAAGATATCAAACAAAGAAAAAAATCACATTTAAAAAAAAAAAGCAGGAGTAATAAATGCTAAACCGTCGTCGGTACAGGGTTTTATTTTACTGTATTAGATGGACGATCGTCAGCTTTAACCGGGAATTATTACAGACTTGGTCTTGCCCGCGACTTCGTCCGAGAATACCCGTTGATCGCCGTCACCGCCTTTTGTATTTGTATGCCATTTTAATTTTATTGAACTTTCGACAGGCGCAACAACAATTATTGCACTTCCATAGAGACTTTCACTCCCCTTTCTACCTCTTTGAAGGAATTTTCCGGAATGAAAACTATCCTATGTCCATAGAGACTTCCGCTCCCCTTTCTACCTCATTGAAGGAATTTTCCGGAATGAAAACTATCCTATGTTCATACAGACTTCCACTCCCCTTTCTACCTCTGAAGGAATTTTCCGGAATGAAAACTATCCTATGTCATAGAGACTTCCACTCCCCTTTCTACCTCTTTGAAGGAATTTTCCGGAATGAAAACTATCCTATGTCATAGAGACTTCCACTCCCCTTTCTACCGCTTTGAAGGAATTTTCCGGAATGAAAACTATCACTAGGCTGCCGTAGCTTAAAAGTAGCTTCATCAACATTATCATCATATCGGCTAAAAGATGTCCACTGCTGCAGATAGGCCTCCCCGAGAGTGCCACAATGACCGGTCCGCCCGTATCCAGCGGACTCCCGCGACCTTTGGGTCGGGTTTTAGGCACGTGTTTGGATAGAATTTTTTTAAAGAGTCTCGTATTCTATGGTTATTTCGTTCGCTGGTTGGGTCTCGTGTAAAAGGCTGACTAAATAAAGTTGCCTAGAACGTATTAGCGAAGTGAATCCCAAAATTCACAAAGGTCCAGTCTAAAGCTGCTTAAGGCTTTGGATGAAAATAAACAATTAAGTACTAATTAATTCAAGACCCGGACGGGACTTAATTCAAGGACGTAAATGGATTTATAACAGGCAGCCCTTGATATTGTTTTGTTAAAACTATGCTAGAAATATAGAGACAGTACCGGCAGTTAAGTCCCGTCTTATTACTAGTACCTAGTAGGTTTTGGTTTAAATTATTCAATCGTTTTAATGTAAATAAATTGTTCAATGGACCCCGCGCCGCACGACCAATACTCGTAGGGATGGTGACACCAAATTAAATAATAAATAATGTTAAATTTTTCTCCAAAGCAAGCTGCGGTAGCCTAGTGGTTCAGGCATGCGGCTGTCATGCGCCGGCCTTGGGTTCGAATCCCGGCTCGTACCAATGAGTTTTTCGGAACTTATGTACGGAATATTTATACCGTTAGCTTTTCGGTGAAGGATAACATAGAAACACAAACAAACAATCAAATCTTTCCTCTTTATAATATTATTAGTGTAGATTAACACTAGCAATGCCAGGAACCCGCATAGCCGGCCCCTACGTCGTAGTGTGGATATAAAGTGTGGTTTATGGATCCTTTAGGGGTCCGTGACAAAACCGGTCTAATCCCTAAGGTCTAGTTTTCCCTCTGGGTTGTAAGGTCCGATGGCAGTCGCTTTCGTAAAACTAGTAAACTAGTGCCTATGCCAAATCTTGGGATTAGGTGTCAGAGCGGACTCCGAGCTCCTTTAGGGGCAGAACCGGGAATAACGCTAGGAGGGTGATGATGAATTTTCTCGAAAAGGGTTAAAAATATAGTCACAGAGAGAAAAAAGTAAGACACGACAATAAATAATCACAAAGTTATAAGATGTCCAAAGTTTTAATAGGGGGCAGACTCTGTCCCTATCCCGCAAAACGCACCTTCACATAAAACGATTGTCATTTACTCTGACACTCGAGACCCGTGACGTCACGGGTTTTAAGCGTTTTCTCTCTATCAAGCAATATTAAAACGTTTGTATCTTCGTAATTTTTTGAGATATGTGGATAGGATTTCCGTCACTAGGCATATTATTTCGCTTTTTTTCTTTCGGAGGAATAATAAAAGAGTCCCCAACCCTATTCAGAATAAAACTTAGTAAGTTATGAGGACTGGAGTGCAATCTCGTTGATTGAACGAGGGGGTCATTATTATAGAGATTTAGGTTCGCGTCTCTTCTGTAGACATTGCCAAAGTTAAAGGCTGTTAAGCCTTATTTCTCGTTGGACTCTGAGTCCGCATAAATAGTGTCTTCTCATGTAGGTATTGTTTTATGTTAAGCCTTGAACTATCGACTACAGGGAGTTAGTTATTTTTGACTCTGTGACATACATAGTTATATGAAAAGTGGCGATTTTCTCGGCCAAATTGCCATGCTTTTAATTTAAAATGCACCAGTCGCAGGAAGTTTGAAGTGGACAACATTGAAACATTATATTATCAAGGCCATGTCAAGAGTTGTCAAAGTCGGAGTCAAATACCGCCCTAGATATTTCTCCATTAATGGCCGGTTCCAATAATCAATCCACCGATAGTTTTCCGTACCAGCAGTTACATTTTGACAGATTAGCCATAGAAAATGATTCAAAATGTAACTGTTAGTGTATCGAGAAACTTTCATATTCATTCGTTAGTTACCTACTAATACCTGATATGAAAATATCTACCTTAATTTATTATCTATCTATCTACCAACTGATGAGTATAGGCCTCTTCTTTATTACGCCATTGATTGCCGTTTGGCAGAAATCATCGATCCATCGGGCTGGTTGTCTGCCCGCTGACCGTTTCGATGACCTTGGCCACCATTAAGTAACCCGTTTTGTCCATCTCCAATCGTTTCTTCTCGCGAAGTGTCCCGCCCACCTACCTCCACTTTAAGTGGGTAATTCGTTTGCCGACGTCCGCTACTTTTGTTCGACGCCGGATTTCAGTGTTACGATCACGACATGCCTAACATGGCTCAGTCCATGGCTCTCTTCGCCACATTCATTTTATGCATTTTCTGTTCCGTAAGTAAGGGTAGGCAAGACACATTGGTTAAATACCTTTGTCTTAAGGCACTGCAGGATTTTGGACTTTAGAACATCAGGACATCCGCAAGGTTACTAAACGCAGCCCATCCTAACTCGATTCGTCTAGCAACCTCTTTCCTCTGGATAGATGGAATCATCCACAAGTTCCACGTGAGAACTACCAACAGTAACATTTGGTATGTTCTGTGGATGATTTGCCTGATCTTGGTATCATTGGACATGTTCAATTTGAGGCTCACCTTTAGGAATACTACATGGAGCATATCTCTTATTTTATTATACCTATGTTTTATTACAAATCGCGCAAACTTATAATAAATAGTATTACAAATTATTATAAATGCGAATCGAAATAGCCATTAAAAGGTTCGTACTCAAAGTAATGGTAAAACTAAAATCGACTTCAACCATTAAAACTTTATTAATGATCCCGTAAAGCACAGAACTAACAACAAGTGCTTAAAACTCTAAAACCATACGTTGTTAACGAACTCATTCTAAATAAAACCCTAATACAATACAGTTGAGTTCGATTTATAAACGATTTCGAATTCCACTTGTTTCCTTCCTACGTATGAAAAGGCTTAAGGATGTTTGTGTTATCCCAATACATACTTTAAAGCAAAAGCCTCATGTTCGAAAATTGAAGGCTCATCAAACGCCTTAGTGCATTCAAAATGTAACCCCTAGCAGTTATTCACGAACGTTAACCGACCGTATCGCCACAAACGCACCAATGTAACGATGATCTCTGATTACGCACGGCTACTACGCATCTAAGAGTCATTTATAACTAGATGAGTTCCAGGCGGCTATAAAATTATCATTAATAGATAGGTCGAAAAACAAAGGACGGAAACAGAAATACGCAGAATTACAAATTAATGACAATAATTCCGGTTCGGAATGGCTTTTTCATTGTAACTCGTTCCAATGTTTCATGTTACTGTTTACTTGATTGCCTGTTAAGCTTGGTTTTCAACAGGAATCAACACTAAACCAATTAACTTTTATAGGAATAATGTTTATTTCAATTCCTGGCCGAGTAATTAAAGTTAAATCATTCGGTTGGCGAGGTTTTTGTAAATATTCATTTAATTTGATAAGTTTTCAGAGTGATTCCGATAACTCGTTCAAGAAACCATAACAACAACACTACTTGCTTTGCAGGTTTGTTTGTCGTATTGTGTTCTTGGTGTAAGTAAGCTCGAGAGAAAACTTAAAAGCGGAATTGAACCGTTGACTCCAATTAGAGACTTCGCCTCCTTTTTTATAATGTATTTTGCTTCTAAGAACTGCTTGACATTATGTTTACGGCAGCTTTCTACCGCACCGATCACCGTCGGCAGGACAATAATCCTCACACCCTGAAACCTACGAGTAAATGGTCCTGTGCGTCATGGTTTCAGTTTCCTCCCTCGGTTGTGGAATCGATTCTTCAATAATTTACTTTAAAAACAAACTGTTAACCGACTTCCACGTACTGGAAGGCGCGGCGTGGGTAGGCCCCACAAGGTGGACTGATGACCTGGGAAAGGTTGCTGGAGTCCGCTGGATGCGGGTGGCGCAGGACCGGTCACTTTGGCACTCTTTGGGGGAGGCCTATGTCCAGCAGTGGACGTCTTTCGGCTGATATGTTGACGATGATGATGAACCGACTTCAATTTAGTACTTTGCCAAGCCAGGTGAACATTTCCACATTTATTTTCCAATTTACCACATGACCTTCCAATTTAGCAAATGCGTTGATTATTAGAGAAAAAACCGAATCGCTGTAACTGGCCCAAAGAAATTTGAGGACTTCCGTCGATTCCTCGAGGATCACCTTAATTCACCTTCGTTGCCTAATATAATTGAGGAGTTCCCTTAATTCCTCATGGATCCCATCATCGAACTGGATTTTTGAAAAAATCGGACCAACCTGTAGCATAATATACAAAAAAAAAATTACGGATCGGCTTCAGATCAAACATTAAAAAATATATATAAAAAAAAAAAACTTTGAAAACCTCCTCCTTTTTTTAAGTCGGGTAAAAAGGGAGCGTATAAAATTCTTAAAGGGTCGGCAACGCGTCTGTAACACCACTGGAGTTGCAAGCGTCTATAAGAGGCTACGGTAACCGCTTACCATCCGGTGGGCCGTAAGCCGTAAGCTTGATTGGCACTGACTCAATACAGTGCACTTACTCTCACGAGAGGTTAGGGCTCGTCCAGAAATCATGTGATCATTTATGAAACTATTTTTTATTAATTTATTGCTTTTTTTTAATTGACTAACTTAATTCATACTTAGTCCCAAAAATACACGTAATCTTGAAGGTGTGGGGGTGGCGTTATAATCACCAAATATCACCAAAGGGGGAAAGGGGGGTCAAAAGTAGGCATCACATGATTTCTGGACGAGCCCTTACTTGGGTGTATTTCTATCAATACAGCAAATCCTCAAATCAAGAATAGATTTTAATGGTTATTTATTGTAAGTTTGTATAAGCAGTTGTTTCTGGTAACAGGAGCTGCCAACTTTGCACACCCCTACATGGCAAGTAAGGACGGTGTTGACATTTCATTAAAGCAACTAGCTTCTGCCCACGTCTTCGTCCGCGTGTAACTCGTTGATATCGCATCCATACAAACTTTCACCCCCTTAGTGGATGATTTCCGGGATAAAAACTATCATAGATCCTTCCACGGAACTCAAACTATCTCCATACCAAACTGCGTCTAAATCGGTTCATCGGTTTAAGTGTCAATAGACAGACAGATAGACAAACACACTTTTGCATTTATAATATTAGTATGCATTTAGGCAACCATATTATAAATCAAAAATCACGTGAGCGAGGTATTAAATATCAATGATTGTTCTCACTCCGCCAAAAACAGAGCCAAATGGCGACGCATTGCAAAAGCTGCGGTGGTGCACAAATCGACCGTGACATGACCGCCACGACCACTTTGTCAAAAGTTCACGACTAAGAAGAGAGAGCTAATTATCTACTTAGCACTCCACCAAAGAGATCAGACGTGACCCTGATTATCCCATAACCTTATTACTGTTGTGCAATACCGCTAAAGTACGGAACCTTTGTCCGCAATCGTCCGTAATGCGCCATTCCTTTTTCCCATCTGGGGGCCTCTGATAGTGGTAATGGATGGCTGGGAGGCATAGTGAAAGAATAAAGTAGGCCAGTGGCCTGTGAAAGCTAGAAGTAACAATTTTAGGAGTCCAAATCGCCAACACTGGTCGATTGGCCAGTCTTTTTTTCTAGATAGTGCCTCTGCTTCAGTGTTACTTGGTTAGACTCCGTCCAAATCGTTTGTCCGGTATCCGGTGTCCCGCTGTTCCGCAGTTCTCTTCAACAGGTCGCATTTCTCAACTGACTGTCGTGAAAGTTTGTGAGCAGGCTCGTTAATTATATAGATTTTTATGATTTTATTTATTTTTTATTAGGTCATGCTCGCGTGACTACTGCTCCTGTGAGCACTTGTTTATTCTGTGATATAAGCTGCTGATGATGCAGCGCCTTGCTAGTGTAAAGTCACTTACTTCCCTCTCCTCACTATGCCAGCTTCCGAATGAATTAACTGGAGTTTCCAGTAACGGAATTAACGGATGAATAATGATTGTTATTTCTCCAACAAGAGACGCGATGTTTTGATGCTTTTTATCTTTTCGTCCGCGTGAGAAATGAGCCGGGAACGTAGGGTTTTAAATTTGTCGCTTAATGGAGATAAACAGGATTTATATTGTTACATTATGGTAATCTGAATTGTGCTTTTGAATATTCAACGTGGTCAGATTCTAGATAGGATGACGTGCCTAATGTTACAAATGGGAACGTAATCGTTTAGCAGTCTGTTAGTAACGTTTTCACGTTAGCAGCGAACCCAGTGGCTGATCAGAAAATATTTTCTAATGGGACACAATAAATAGCTTGAAACTTGACATTCAAAAAGTGTTCGCCATTAATTTATTTGAATAAATAACTTTGACTTTAAGCAATTTATACACACACTAGCTGTCCGCGCGGCTTCGCCTCCGTATTACAAAAAACGCAGGCAAATCTGCGGCATAAAACATAGCCTACAACTACAACTTAGAAAAGTTGAAAAACCCCCGACATTTTCATTTTAAAGTCCAATATCTCAAAAACGGCTGAACAGATTTTCATAAAACATGGCTAAGAACACTCAAGATGAAATTATCAGATACACAGACACACAGATACACAGACACACAGATACACAGCTACACAGACACGTTAAACTTATAACACCCCTCTCTTTGCGTCGGGGGTTAAAAACCATTCAGAAAGTACATTCTACACGCACGTGAAAGAATTATTGAAATCGGAGAAGCGGTTACGGAGATTACCCATTACATACAAACCTTATAATCATTAGATTTAAGATGGTTCGCGGAATACTTGGAGAGATTCTACACAATGATATTAATATGATGGTTATGTGACAACATGATTAGACTTACTTGGGATCTAACCAGTCAGCAAGCTAATAGTATCGTCGAGTACATAAATACAGCTTGGAACGGAACGATGGTCTTTCCCGGAAGAGGAGGATAGTTTAGCGTTAGTGTTCAAAGGTATATTTTTTCAAACTTTTGTGCTAAAATCTGCATATTACGGACAATAAGGTCAATGCCATTACAATAAAAAATATTTTAAGGGATGACAGGAATTACTGTCACCGGAAAGTCGAATTAAGCTTGAACCCTGAATAACAGTGAAATTGACAAAAACATTTTATATTCAGCTATTTACACTTGTCGGACACCAATTTGTATGAGGCGCTGACACCCAGTAAAAATCGGGCGCGACAGGCGACAAGTTGGGAACCCGGTCTTAGATAAACAGTTCAAAAAACTGTAACCCGAGTAGTGAAAAGTACCTAACTGAATAACAATAATAAAAAAAACTCACATACGGTAGTTTATGCCACTCCGAGCATAATTTCGAATCGATTGTCACATCATTAAACAACATCAGGGCAGGATAATAAATGCTATGTTGGAATACACGTAAATACAAACATATACTGCTAAAAACACATCCCTCATCACATCCTTTCGGCTCTGCCGTAGTCGGGCAAAAAAGGGTGATGCACTGTTGCCACAAATACCCTACGTTCCCAAGGGTTAAAAAATATCAGACCAACATTTTGCCCTTAACAATAAGGTCGTGTTCACAATATTTGATCACTTTGTCCGGGCACACACATTTTCAAATTCTTATAATTTTCGTGCATTACATTCGAGTTTCGATTCAGTTTAAAAAAACTAGGTTAAATGCCTTGTTTCTGATAATGTATGTCTACGATCAATTTATTTTGTCCGTTTGTACTTTCTAGGAATTTTAAAGATAACTGTATGAATCCCATTATGGTCTGTTTTATATTCAAGTTGAATAGAGCGGTTGTCTAAAAAAGAATGAGTATGCGAAAATAAAATACGTAAAATATGGTAGAAACTCTTTACCAGGGTAAAACAGAGGTAGGTATTTCACAACTTTTAACGTAGAAAATACAACAATACTTTTACAGAGTTCTTTTATGCTTTACTTCACGCGTACTAGAGTTAGTACTATAAGCTCGAGGAGAAATGCAAACCCATATTATTTAACAGAGACAACTCAAAAATGCTCTGGGACATAATATTTAGTTTTAAGGAAATGTGAAAATTCAGGCTCTGTCTAGGTGAGAATTTTTAAGAGGAGACTAAGTTGGTTGTAGGTACTTATATATACAGTGGTGTGTCGCTTAATTTCATTTGGTCTGTGAAACTGATATTTATATTTTGGCATGGCACAAGGCACAACTTTTATATGATAATTACATTTTATTGTGGCAACAACATACATTTTGATTATAAGTACGGTTGTTGCAGCGTGCGTAGGACTTCGCAGCCACTCGTCAAATCCTTGATTCGTCAAATTATAGGCTGTTGTCCACGTTAATCCCCTAGCCTGATCCCCCAGGGGAAAAAAACGGTTAGGTTGTTAGTTGAACTGCGACCCTACAGCGCGCGAGCCGAGCGAGCGAAGCGAGCGTGACGCGGTAGCGTCCGGCGAAGCGCCATAACCGAACATTATCATTTTTTCCTAGTTGAATATAAAATAATTGCCGCTAATTCCCCTGGGGGATCAGGCTAGGGGATTAACGTGGACAACAGCCTATAATTTGACGAATCAAGGATTTGACGAGTGGCTGCGAAATCCTCTGGGACAAGGTCGACTTGATGACCTGGTAAAGGTCGCGGGAATCCGCTGGATGCGGGTGGCGCAGGACCGGTCATCCTGGCACTCTTTGGGTGAGGCCTATGTGGCAGTGGACGTCTTTCAGCTGATATGATGATAGTTATTGAAGTAGGTAGCAGCTTGGAAGATCTCTCAAAATTACGATCTCGAGTACACATAAAATCCCCAGTCAAATCAAATCTTGAGAATCTTGCTTCAACAACTCACCAGTATACAATAATCGTGAGTATCTAAAATCAGAAAGTACATGTACATACTTACTTAGTTCGCTGGTTCAATGACCTTAATGGATCATGGCCTCCTAAACTAAGTATGATACCCCATTATGCTCTATCTTAAGTAGCTTTTTGCAAATCAAAATCGGCTATTTGAAGCTCAGGCAAAGGAAAAAAAAATTTTTTTTCTTGTACTGTCAGTCAAAGCTGTTGAACGTATCAGACCAACTGATTGGCACGAGACCATGCACATTGTGAGTACAATATGAATATTACATGATATCATTAAATATCGACGGAATAGACGACTTACCTATAATAATGTGTGTCTAACGTAGTAAGCGAGTCTTCCTTCGGCGTTGGCTGCGGCGACGGTATTGACAACGCCGGCCTCGGCGATGGCGAGGGCTCGCATTCCTCGGCTTCTGGACTGTCATCGGCCTCCGTGCTGTCTTCATCGTCCAGTGCTGCCGTCGTGTAGAGCTCAGGGAAGATCTCGCCTGGAAGAGAAGATGGTTATAGTGGACAAAATTTACCTTGTGACCACAACTACATAAGAAGCAGATTCAAAGGCTGCTTTTTCGCTTTCGGATTTTATAAAAGGCAAGCTATAGTGAAAATAAAAATATATAAATAAATATATTTGTCTATAAATATGTTGCGCTGTTGGTTTTCCATGTATCAATAAATAAATAAATAAATAAATAAAATGCGCTTACATCCTGTAATGTATGTATGCATAGATAGGTAGTATAAGTACGGTGGCTGCGACCGCCGCGATTAAGATATTAAAGGTAGTTCGTTAACAGCTACGTTGCGTGTCACTTGTGTACCTGCCCGCTCCTATATTTATCAGTGGCGACGAATCGGTTATCTTACGCGTTAAATTGCCGTGCATCATGGCATCCTCTACTACAGTCGGCTTATTTTCCAATTTTAATCATCAGCAACAAAGCTGGTGCACGTACAGGAATAGGCTCAACCAGTGGTTCATTGCAAATGGCATTGATGACACGAACGACAAAGCGGGCATAAAGCGGCGCGCCATCTTGTTAAGTGCGTTAAGTGAGAACACCTATCAACTAGCAAGTAATCTTGCACTACCCAGTGTACTTGAAGAGAAAAGTTATGGTGATGTGGTGAAGTTATTGGATGCTCATTAAATGAGCAAATACGCAGCGCTTCGGCGTGAAATTTTCACGCCGAAGCGCTGCGTATTTGCGGAGCGGCATCATTTTTATTCCGCGGTGCAGCAGGTAGGCGAGACTTCGGCGCAGTGGGCCGCGCGGTTGCGCGGGCTCGCGGCGCACTGCCAGTTCAAAAACATTGAGGAGGCGCTCTTGGATAAATTCGTCATGGGCCTGCAGGCCGGTCCAGAGCGCGAGAAGTTGTTCTCACAAAATGTTGACGAGCTCACCCTGGCGAAGGCGATTGACACGGCTGAAAGTGTGCGGTGCGCCCGCGCCGCAGCCAGCGCGACCTTGGCGCCGTATGCTTCGGCGTCGGCGCTCGGCGCTGAGAACGTGTTCAAGATCGGCGGGACTACGGCGGATCGCGGGAATAAGTGTTCTGTATGCGGTTTAAGTAGTCATAAAGCTGAGAAGTGTCGTTTCGTAAATTACAAGTGCAAAAAATGTAACAAAAAGGGACATTTACGTAAGATGTGCAACCTAAAATTCATGGAGGCGGGAGAGATGAGCGAGGACGATGATGGTAAGTGTTTTAACATTCGCTCGCTTAAAGGTGCGCCGATGGCTGAAATCGTTTTGGTTAACGGGTTATCATTACAATTTGAGATAGACAGCGGTTCCGCCGTGTCAGCTATGTCGGAAAAAATTTACGAGTTCAATTTCAAAGAAGTGCCACTATCCCCTAGTAATAAAAGACTAATCGGTTATACTGGAAGTGTTATCCAAAGTAAGGGTGTTGCTAAATTACCAGTTTCGTATGAGGGCCGAACTGTTGTTCTCAACATACACATAATACCTAATGGCGGACCGGCAATCCTTGGAAGGGACTTCATTTCCGAATTCAATTTAGAACTGACGCCTGTAAATTATTGCGGTAAATCGAAACCTGAAAACGATGATGCAAGCACCATAATGGCCGAGTATCCACAACTATTTTCGGAAAAATTGGGTCGATTTAATAAGTATAAAATAAAATTAACACTGAGATCCAACGCAAGTCCAGTATTCCTCAAATCCCGGCCCGTTGCTTTTGCGTTAAGAGATAAAGTCAATAGTGAGATTAATAGGCTAGTGCAGCTAGGCATTCTAGAACAGATCGAACATTCAGATTACGCGTCGCCGATAGTGCCGGTTCTAAAACGCGACGGATCAGTCAGGATCTGTGCCGATTATTCTCAAACAATAAATAAACAACTATTAGTTGAGAAGTATCCACTGCTGACTATCGATGAACTGTTTTCACAACTACATGGAGGTATCCAGTTCACGAAGCTGGATATGTCCATGGCTTATAATCAATTCGAAATTGATGACCCCGATAATATAACGTGTATTAACACAAATCGGGGCCTCTTCAAATATAGGCGTTTAATTTTTGGTCTGTCCAGTTCACCGGCTGTGTTTCAGCGTGCTCTGAACAATATCCTTGCCGGTATAGAGGGCGTATTGTGCTTTTTAGATGACGTGCTCATCACGGGCCGCAGCAGGGAGGAGCACGTCGCGCGCCTGCGCCAGGTGCTGCAGCGGTTCAGCGATGCGGGCCTTACGCTACAAAAGGAAAAGTGCTCTTTTTTCCAAAACGAAATAACGTATCTGGGTCACGTTATTAATAAAGATGGTATAAGTAAATGTATGTCAAAAGTAAAAGCAATAGTGGAGGCCCCGGTCCCGAAAAATATAAGACAATTGCAATCATTTCTCGGGCTAATTAACTATTACAGAAACTTTGTCCCATGTGTTTCTACCATTTTAAATCGCTTTTACCAACTTTTAAAAAAAGGAGTGAAGTGGGATTGGAACTCAGAGCACGACAAGGCGTTCGCTGAAATAAAAAATAGGTTAGCATCAGATCAGGTGCTCACGCATTATAACCCTAATGCTAAGCTGATTCTGACAGTGGACGCTTCTCCGCAAGGACTGGGAGCAGTTCTATCTCAGATCCATTTGGATGGTACTGAGCGGCCCATCTCGTTTGCTTCCCGTACCTTAAATTCCGCAGAGAAAAAATACGCACAAATACAAAAAGAAGCCACGGCCATAATTTACGGTGCAAAAAAGTATCATCAGTATTTGTATGCGCGCGCGGATTTAATTCTACCTCTGTCTACGGGACAATTCCCACCAGTGCCTCATGCCCGCCGGGCTAAGTGGGGCGGCCAAGGGATTCCACACCCTCTCGCCACAGCCCCGGCGGACGACGGCAAATTCAATCGCATTTCTGCGACCATCGTGAGTTTCGGCCGCTGCGAGCTCCTAGGCCGCTAGTATCGGCTCGTCAGCCTCCACGGCGCTTATTGAGAGCTCTTCACCGCTAGCGGGAAAGTTGTTCAGTTTTCGCGCCAGCGAAATTAGAGCTCTCACCACCCAGGAGCAACACCGCTTCACAAGCGTCCGGCCAATTACTCTCAATGAATAGACTTAATTACCCCTAGACTAGAAGGCGTGTCATACGTTTCACAACGCAGACGCGTCAAAGAGTCTAAGAATCTGTGTAGTGCTACTCTTTACTACATTACTGAGTAGAAACGGACAAAATAGTGAAAAGACACATTAACCAGTTGGTGAAATATAAAGGGAACAGTCCCGATCCTGTATTCGAACGGGACTATATTGACCGGCCAGCGGCTTCCAGTATATCGGCGCCAGTGGACATACCTCTCGTCTTTGGACTCGACTCACTCGAGATGCAGTCCAGTACCGCAGCGAGCAGTTCTTACGGGGTGCCAGATACGGTCAGCGGACCGGAAGTAATCCGGCCCCAGTCACTCGAGCAAATGGGCTTAGAGCCGGTGGTGGGGGAGGAGAGAGATGTAAGACCCCCCGATATAGCGGTGGACTGCGCGCTGACCGCCGCGCCGGGCCCAGCGCCTGCGCCGCCGCCGCCGCCGCCGCCGCCGCCGCCGCCGCCGCCGCCCTCCGGAAGTGACGACGCCCTGGACTCACTAGCCGAGCCTTCAAGGCTTAAACGGGCTCGCCCGCCCGTTAATTATAAACAATACTTTTAGTTCATTAGGACAAGGAACTATGGAGGAGGGATTGTAATGTATGTATGCATAGATAGGTAGTATAAGTACGGTGGCTGCGACCGCCGCGATTAAGATATTAAAGGTAGTTCGTTAATAGCTACGTTGCGTGTCACTTGTGTACCTGCCCGCTCCTATATTTATCACATCCAATATTTGACAGCTGTCATCCCAGTACAACTTATATATCATCATTGTGAAAATGCCCTTACATCCAATATTTGACAGCTGTCATCCCAGTAAAACTTATGTCATCATATCGTACCGGAATGACTGCTGTCAAATATGGGGTGTTAAAAAAATCGAATTATAAAGCCACCCATAGGTACTTCGCTTGGCAACTATAGCTAGCGCAATCAATTTGAGGTCTGCACAATCGGCAATTCTGGGCAATCAATTCAGCGGCTATCCAAGACTTGCAGAAACCCGGCTAATGTAATGCGATGACCACCAGAGCACATGACCCGAAATGTCCTGATTTCCGCACCCCGAGGGCAAGCTACCCCGACTAACCTGGATGGAAATGAAAAAAGACAAGGAGCAGGCTTTACAACTAGCATGGCTATCACAGGATTCACAGGACGGTCCGTGAGCTGAATTGACGCGACATAGCGTTCTTCTCTAAGAGTTCTAATTAGAAAGAGACGGTTAGTCTATGTCGCCACGACACATATCACGGGTTATCATGTGATAGCCGTGCTAAGACGACACAAAACCGACCACCCTGATGACATAATGATTAGGGTAAACTCCACCATTAGGAAGAGATGCGTGATCGAGACGAGCAACAGTAGCGTTTCTAACGTAGAATACTCGTATACTGTAAAAAAAAAAGATACGGGAATTATGTAACCGTCTAATATTTTGAAAATTATACATGATTTCGAGAAAAATATTTCTTATGTAGACGTCTTTTACGAAGAAAACTCCAAAAAGTAAAAAAAATCGTTTTTGAGTTACTTGTTTTTTCCGTAGGGCAGCTGTGATACCTGCTTGTTTTAGGCTTGACAAAGATTTGACCAAGTATTTTCCAAAACCATTTGATTTTCAAGTATCTCACAACTTTGCATAGATATGGTCAGGATACTTGTATTCAGCGAAGATATACTTGAGTATGAAAATTATCAATAACTCGGAAAATACAAAAAATTATACAAAAAATATATATACGGTACTTGAATTCTGCGTAGGGCAGCTGTGTTATTTGTTGATTTTTCCTCACACACCGCCCCGCTACGTCGCACAGCTCTGATGGAAACCTTAGGAGCGCCCGCCCCAAATAAATAGAGAAAATCGAAAAAAAACGACATAAAGTTACTCCAATATGTTTACTTTCTTCTTAATATCCAAGTAAAAGTAATTATAAGAATATGGCCGCAACCAGTTTTTTTTTTTTTTTTTTTAATAGCTTAAATTGTGTCCCACTGCTGGGCAAAAGCCTCCCCTTTTTTCCGCCACTCGTCTCGCTCCTGTGCTACTGTTCGCCAATCTGTGCAAAACGTATCAAGGTCGTCCCGTCATCTTCTTTTCGGTCTGCCTCTACCTCGGAAGCCATCTTGTGGAAGCCATTCGGCGGCTAATTTGGCCCATCGCTCCGCGTGCATCCGGCAGACATGTCCAGCCCAGTCCCACTTTAGCTTCGCGGTCTTAGCACCCACATCCACGATGCCAGTTTTGGCACGCAGCTCCGTGTTCCTGATCCGATCGATCCTACGAACTCCGAGTATGCCGCAACCAGTTATCGTAAAAAAATATATATAGGCTTCGAAACTTTGTAGACGACTCCACATATTGTTATAAACTAAAAAGTTGGCTCCAAAGCCCACAAACTTTATGGTTAAAAGTAGTTTTAAAGTGTTTACTAAACAGAGTAAATACGTAGAACAAAGAGGCCCATGAAAACCCAATCACAATTTCATCCCTCGCCTCACGCTCCACTGTTCCATAATAATTCAAAACGAAAACACATTTAATTCCACATTTTCCTCAACTGGAAAAAAAGGGCAAATCGCTGGCACCGCACACTAATGAATGGAGAGCCGTATGAATTCATTCCACTGAAGTTTCACCAACAATGCTCCCACACAATACTGGCATTGTAGACTGACACACTTTATGAACGAAATTGCTAGGAAACATAAACAAAGAATACTTCCAAGTTACCTAACTAGATACGTATCGGAAAGTTGGGAGTTTTTGGTAAATATCGTGGAACAAAAGGTGCCTCAACTTGCTTTGTGCCGGGCCATTACGGGGCGTCTACAATGGCAGTGCCGCTTTGTTTGCTCAGCGCCCCGGCCTCGTTCTTTGCACGACGCTCATTATGGGAGCATTTGAGAACGCCCGGATGATAATTAATATAATTCAGCGCCCTTTGGCCGCGGATTGAGTTGAGCATGGGTTGGGGTTACGTACCGATTTGAATGGTGATAAGATCTGGTTAGTGCTGTTTGGGAGGTTTGATCAAAACTTTCGGGGCTTACTGAGTTAGTTTGTTACAATGGGTCTTCATTTGGCATCTTGTGACTGAGGATTCTGAGGAAGTACGCGTGAATGATATAGAAAATTTCTTAGAAAGGTACTTGATAGACGTAGTTATATAAGAAGTAGTTGAACTGAGAGGCCACTCCCCATGTCGTGGTGCGGCATCAGTAAGCTGTCACCGAGACGGTACAGATTCTTTACCGCGCGCCTATTTTAATAAGAGCTCCCGGAGAGGCGCGTGATACACGAAAGTGGGATTGTACGAATGCAGTACAGCATGCGTGCCGCACTGCGTCGCGTCGGCTCATGATGACTGTCTGTTGCTACAAAAGAAAGTGTGTAATAAGAAGATTAGTTGGTCGATTGCGTAACGATTTATGTGTATGGGAAATTCCATTAGTTTTTATGGGAAAATGACATGATTTTGTCAGTTAGGTACCTACGTAATTACCCCACTGAGCGATATTAGTTAGCTTTTGGTAAAATAGAAAATACCGCATAGGTACCGATTAAGTCCTGCAAAATGAGAAAGTGGTCCAGACAACCTTTCATTCTTTTACGTCACTCTGGGCGGTAAGTGAGATTTAGCGCTAGCGGCAAATCTCACTTCACACCCAAGAGAAGACGTAAAATTGTGTACGCACCACGGGCGGTAATTCGCAAAGCCCCAGATCGCATATGTATGGCCCTCACCTTTGGTTCGGGCCACAAACACCGGTGGTCTGGGGCATTCACGAATTCACCGCCTTAGATAGGTACGTAATGTACTTTATAAATCCAAAGCTAACGTTGTAAATATAAAGTGCCTAGTAGTGTGCTTCACAATAACAGTTCAGTTCACTTCATGTAAGTCACAACACTAAATCCTTTCGACAATTTTAGTCTCCCAACGGTACAGTAAACTATTACTCAAATGGAATCCAGAGGAACTAGGTTGAATGGTCTCCCAAGCGGAGCTTACTCGCTATCTTCAAAATATATGCAGACCCTTTGCGGCTGAAAAGCAAAGTCAAATTAAAATGTACCTAGATGTACTCTAGTAGTTTAACTACATGTAATGTGATTTTTAGTGTATCTTTTTGTCCTCATAAACCGAGTAAGTATGTAGACTTGGAAGCAAAATGTATTTTATTTGCTACTGCATTCAAGAATAGGGGCAAAGAAACCAATGAACAGAAAAATAATTTTGCCACAAAAGAACCTTAAATATACAAATTCAGAGTTAATAAAAAATGGAACGAAAAAAATAAAATAACCAATATTGTTGAATTTTCCCGAAAAAGGATTAAAATATGGCCAAATGGAAAAATAAATAAAGCAGGGAATTAAATAATCACAACATTATGTGTCCAAAGTTTTAGAGTTCTGTACCTTTGCCGCAAAACGCATCTTCATATGAAACGATTGTATTTTCCTATGACGCTTCTCTCTCTCTAACAAGCAATATTAAAACGGTTGTAGCGTCGTAATTCTATGAAATATCTGAATGGGATTTTCGTCAGTAGGCGTACTTTTTTGCTTTCTTTCTTTTGGAATAATATTTTTTTTGAGTCTACACCCGTATTGGTTTATTTACTCGTATCAGCTAGGGGAAGAGGCCAGCCCAAGGGTGGATATTACGCCGGAAATGTACGAAGATACATTGTCTTAAATTATATATATTCGACACCTTGCGCTCTTGACAGCTTATTTAAAAATAATAATTTAGTAAAATAAAATTACAGCTGTAATAATTGTGTTTATCTATTGCGACACCTGTGCATGTGATTTAATTCCCGGAAAGACGAATTTTTCATCGCGGTAATCCTACTATAAAATTATAAATGTGAAAGTTTGAATGTTTAGATGTTTTGTTATAGGTATTCAATCACGCTTGTCACGAAAATAGTTTAATGTCTGAATTAAAATATTATAGGATATGATCCCGGGTCCTCGCAGACGAAGTCGCGGGCGGAAGCTAGTTTATCATAAGGGGGGGGGGGGGATATGGAGGTAAAATATTGGTTTGAACAACAAGTTTCATGGGCTTGAAAACAGAAGCTCTTATAATGACCTAACCTAACCTAACTACCTAACCTAACTTTACCATAAAAACCATGTTGACATTTTTTCAGAATAGTAGTTTCAGCAGTTTTTCCACATTACCATTACCACATTATAGTTTAAGTATTTTGTCAGAATAATCGAGTACATCATTACGCACTAAAAGCCCGTAAATAATACTTTGCAATTTCTCCCGCAATTCTGAAGCCAGTCTCACACAAGTCGACATTAAATTTTAAAATCCCGTTTGTCAACGCGACATAATTTATGTACCACGTGTTCCTGACTCGACATCCCACAGACCGAATCTAGGACCTGACGTTTTATTGCTCCTCGTAAAAGGTTTATGGCGCAATCGTTTGATAAGAACGGATTTTTGGAAAATCGGCCCTAAAACGACCGTAAAAAAGTCATACTGAATGCAGCCGTTGTAGTTCAGATAGGTAGTATCAGGGTTTTGGGCCATTGGCCATCGGGTCTAAGGATCGTGATGCCATAAAACCGGGGCATAAATAAAAAAAACAATTGTTTGCTTATCGCGAGATTTTGTCACACTTTTTCGAACTAAATTGGATGTGTAAAGAAAGGTCAAGTCGACGTACATTCGTACTGACACAAAAATATACTCACGCATGTATTTTCAAAAGAGGTAGAGAGCACGGTTAACACAAGACGGCGCGCGAGCTCTCTCGCACTATCCGTCTTTTTCTTATTAGAAAACTTAGAAAGAGAGGGATAGTGCGAGAGCGCTCGAGAGAGCGAGTGCACCGTCTTGTGCTAACCGTGTAGAGCTGGTCAACATACATACACACTGACATGATATAACACCTGTTTTCTCATAAGAGGAAGGAAGAGCCCATTAATAGTACATTATTGCCGTGGCTGGGAAGGAGGCAATTGCAGGCTGAGTATTTGTTTAAACGGACGAGCTTGCGAGTCCGTTTAATTATAATACGAAGCCTGCAATTGCCATTCCGGCTGAGGCTAATATAGTGCTTTTCTCAAAAATGGGGGGGTAAAAATACTAAATATAAACTTTAAATATCTTTGCACAACGTGAAAATATTTACGATTTCCCGCCATTTTTTTTAAACAGAATCGCAAGTGTATTATTCCACCAAAAAACGCAAACTATTTGAGACACATACAAAAACGTCGTGTTTGCAACAGAAAAATACGGTTTGAATTGGCTGAATACGAGCTGTGCCGTCTGTTATATGCCAGTTTCTACTTTTTAAAAAATTTGGTACTCGACAAATAAAGTAATTTATATAGAACATTCCAGGCGGCCTGCAATGTTTTTTATTTTTTAATTTAGATCTGACCTTAAACTATACACTTTACCTTTCAATATGTAGCGAGTTATGTTCACATTGCGGGCCATTTTTGAGAAAATAGATATTTCAGTGCATTTTCTGCCAATTTTAGGGTAGAAGATCGAAAATATAATTGCAGTGACACTGTTAGCCCGTACTGTAAGTGTTACTAATGCTGGGAACTCAAGGGTTACCCTCCCCGTCCCATTACCGGCGTGTTTCTGAAGGATAGATGACCCTCCACCTTTATGTTAAGATCATTGTGTTCGTGATTAAGTGTCGCTTCGGAGTTCAGGGTGACAATATTGAGGGAAATGAGAAAGGATAGCGCACACTGTGGGGAAAAAAAGCTTGGTACATTTTCGGGTTTCAGTTTTGCCTATTTAAGAGAAGCCAAGAAGCCTGGAAGTAGCCTTTATGGATGCCGTTGGCCATTAAATCAAACGGAAACCGATTATATTGCGTGCCTTGCCCTTTATATGATATTTTTTGGTGTAAAATTGTAGTAACTAAATAATGTAGGTAACTGATATCACCAATCACTATTATTTTTTTAGTAAACGGGCCTTAATCCATTATAATAAGAGATGCGCTGAATACTCGGCTAATATTCGGCAATCAGCATATATTCGCCATGTTTTTTAACGGGCGGTATATTCGGCCGAATTATTCGGTTCAGATGCCGAATATTTACCGAACAATTTTAAGAGGTTTTTGTTACAAGTTACAAGAATGTAAAATAGTTACCGACTGCTCCGTGAAATTTATTAATATCTCTCTCTCTTTCTTTTAACCCAATATTATTGTCATTTAACCTGCTTTATTGTAAATATTTCGCTTTGATATTATATAAACAAACATTTTACCATTGAATTTATGCTGTTTTAGGACAACAGTTGAACCGAATAATTCGGCCGGTTCGGCAACACCTGGACCGAATATTTAGGCGAATGTTTGTATTCGGTGAAACCAATATTCGGCGCATCTCTACTTAAAATTAACTTCTCTATTTTCCTACGTTTCAAATGTGTCACAAGATCCGCGATAATTGACCAAGTCATCTCGTGACCAAGGGTAAATAAGTAAATTTTTAGTAAAAATAATAACTCGTATTGAGTTTTATACATTTCAAATGTAACATTGTTTCGATATAGCGACAACAAACTATTTCCATTACTGTTAAATTCCATTTATAGCCAGAGCTTCGTTGAAAAATAACAGTTTGTTACTTCCACAACATTGACACCATTCGGCTGTCTCGGGCGTATTTAATTTATTATTCCCGTTGATTCCGAAACTCGACCCTTTCAGATATGTGTGTACCCATTCACAACTGGTTTCACCTTACCTCACCGTTTATCTCTAGTATAGTTTGTTTTAAACAAAGGTCGTGTCGTCGGAGGCTTGTTGGCGCCCGTCTAGCAGACGCTTAACACGAACCGCGACAACTTAATAGACGAAGAAGCACGTACTATGTATAGAAAACCTGTTCATAAGTAAGGAAATATAACGTCACCACGCTGCCGAGGATCATGCTGGGGGTGTGCCCCTTAACATAGTTCAGAAATTTAAATATTTAGGTCACATGATCACTGTAGATCTCAATGATGATGCGGATATAGCAGTGCGTGGCAATATGCTCGCCTGCAGGTTTGCACGTTGTAACACACAGGTCAAACTGACGCTGTTCAAAGCATACCGTCAGACCTTTTACACGTGCAGCCTGTGGGTGAGATTCTCGCAAAGGGCTATAATACGGTGCGTATACAGTACAACAATGTCCTCAGATTGCTGTTGAGGCTGCCGAAACACTGCAGTGCGTCTGGCATGTTCGCCGAGGCGCGGTCTGACGACTTTTATGCCATCAGAAGAAAAAGAATAGCCTCACTGCTAAGGCGTGTGCGAGGCAGCAGCAACGGCATGCTGAGGATGTTGGCCGAGCGCCTCGACTGCCCGCTCACTAAATACTGGGTCGATGTGGCTATTGGGAGGGCTAAGTAGGGCAATCGGCAAGCCTCGCCCCTAATATGCCGTCAATGTCGCATGTTGTTTTTATGTTTTTATTTTTTACTTTTCAGCTTTTCACTTCTTTTCTTACTAATTATGTAAATTAACATAGATTGTAAGCCCTACTAACAAAATATGGATTTATTATGGTCCGAAATAAACGATTTTAATTTTAATTTAATAAGTATTTATTACTTGTGCTGCTTACCTTAAAGCGAGGTGAAGCGGTCTGAATAACAGCCTTGATTGTGCTAAATTTAGAGGTGGAATATATGCAAATCGAGAAATGCCCCATTTGCTTTCAGTAACAGAATATGTAGCTGAGATTGGTTCGTCGTTCCGAAATGATTCGTGGTGAGTTTCACATTCGCTTTGCTAACTTGAAACTGGACACACATCGGTGCTTACTCTAACTGATTATGAGTGCACAATATTGTTTTAATCTATTCTTACGACGACTGGTTAGCCTAGTGGGTAGTGACGCTGCCTACGTAGCTGAAGGTCCTGGGTTCGAATCCCGGTAAGGGCAAATATTTCTGTGATAAGCATGAATATTTGTTTCTGAGTCATGGAAGTTTTTCTATGTACATATTTAAGTATTTATATCTATTATATATATATATATCGTCGTCTAGTACCCATAACACAAGCCTTACTGAGCTTACTATGGGACTAGGTCGATTTGTGTAAGATTGTCCCCTAATAGTTATTATTATTATTATTTTAGTATTTATTTATTCTTTAGCACAAAAAAATCAAAGTGGGTTTTGTTTTCTTATTGTTGATGCAAAGTTTGCATTTTCTGAGGGCGCTCTCATGCCATCTGTGTACACACACAGAGAGAAACACGCGGAGTAATAAGTTAGGTATGTGACGTCACAGGCCAGAGATCATACGCCTTATGCAAATGCAAGCAAAGGATCATCTGTCTCTCATCGTCATTAGCAAAGTGCGGTGCCCTCGGGAGGAGGGCGTGCATTAAGAATTGTTTATTGAACATCTCATCATCAATATATCAGCCGAAATTCATCCACGGCTGAACATTGGCCTCCCCCAGAGAGTGACACAATGGCCACCCGCATCTAGCGGACTCCCGCGACCTTATAGGTCATCAGGCGACCTTGTGGGAGATCTACCCACGCTCCGCCTTCCGGCATCGACAAGTAATCGAAAATCCACCCCGATCACTCAATCAATTCTAATCCATCGATCTAGGCGCAATTGAGCATCCATACAAATATTACAAAGAGCTGATCAGCTAGCAGACGAGTCAGCTGACTGCGATAACAATACCGCCAATTCCTAGAAATGGGAATACCTACTTGCAATAGCACATTATTCAGTATTAATGCGCATACTAAATAACATTTCAAACAGATTAGATCCATATGTCTAATGAAATTCATTGCCGGTCTTAATTGTAAACGCTTATAACGGTTATGAACGTTCAAACGATTACACAGCGTGAGCAATTAGCAAAATAACTGTTATTTGGACGTTTATCATTAATTAATTACACGCAATTAACGTATTTCATAATCTGTCTGTTTTCCTTCAAATCGGGACTGAAAATCAATTACTGAGGGATTAAGGGAGCGTGAATCAATCTGTTGGACATAGAGGAAAACGAGACAAGGAAAACGATGGCAGAAACAATAGGGCAATTAGTCCGTCAATTTTGGACTCAATCGATAGCCCTCTTCGTTGAAGAGCTTATGACGAGCCTGAAACATGCCGCCGTAAAGTAATTTAACAATAATTAGTCAAAGATAGATAGCCCGATCTTCAGTGACGACATATGGCACTGCTGAAAAGTGGTCACTTATGGGCCTCATAAGAAGGCTCAAAGGCACACAAATGGCAATGCTAGGAGTTTCTGTGCGTGATCGCATCAGACATGAGGCTATCCGCAGCAGAACTAAGGTAACCGATATAGCCCTTCGAAGCTAAACTTCAGTGGCATTAGGCGGGGCACATTGCACGTGGAACCGATGGCCGTTGGAACGAAAATGTTCTCGAGTGACGACCACGTACCGGAAGATACAGCGTGGATGGACGCCCTAAAAAGTGGACCGATGACTTGGTGGAACGATCAATTTGGCACTCGTTGGGGGAGGCCTATGTCCAGCAGTGGACGTCTTTTTGCTGCTATGATGATTATGTATGATAGGCCCAATCAAAGTCAGTCAAAACTTTGAAATGTTAATGTGTATGTGTGTGTGTTCTTTTTTACTGTCATCCATTTTAATGATGTGAGAAAGGAGTGAAAAATATGAAATTAAAGTCGTGAAGCCCACTTTCGCTACGAACAAGATCAAAGTCAGCACCATTCTGAGATGGAGCTGTTTCGTGTCACTTACGTACCGACATCTATGTATAACTGTTCAGTTGTTCACAGAGAACGGAAAATCCACGTGTTGATAATGTCATGGATTGGCTACTTACTCTATTGTATTCAAAACGATACTGCGCAATTTCTGCGAATACCGCAGGTGGCCAGGTGGCGTTTGAGGACGCCTTAGAGCGTTTCATACTCCAACGAAGAATAACCGACGGAGTCGCTGTCGCCGGACACGGTGAGAAATACTGCTACTATTTATTTTATTCTACAGGAAACTTGCAGGCTAGACACGAGCTGCATTTAGGAACTCGAATGATAACGTTGTCTTACCTCTGTGTTATGTCCCTCTAGTTTTAATGTTTGTTATTGTACTGCTTTCAGTTTGGCTTCTCCATAATTATAAGGCCTTTTAAATCGGCATTGCGCCCGCGTCACATCACATGTCTGTCTTGTTTCACGTTTCGTTTTAGTTGCCGGGAGCATCCAGCTGTCATAAATGTCATGGCGCTAGTTGGTCGGTTGGCGCGGTTATGTTGCGTTTGGAAATTTTATTATTTGTCTTTACGGTATTGTTTTTGTTTTATATTACTACTAATATTATTATTTTATGCGAGTGTAAAATGTGTGTTACGCCGTGGAATCACCAGATGGTTCCATCGGAAGACCAGCGCTGGCTACCAGGCCAGCACAACGCTGAGATGGAACTGTTTCGTGGCAATGTTGTCTTCTATTTTTTGTTTTTTGATTTATGTGCATGTATGTGTCGTTGTCATGAATAAATGTTATTCTATTCTATTCTATTTGATTTATGTGCACGTATGTGTCGTTGTCATGAATAAATGTTATTCTATTCTATTCTATTTGATTTATGTGCATGTATGTGTCGTTGTCATGAATAAATGTTATTCTATTCTATTCTATTTGATTTATGTGCACGTATGTGTCGTTGTCATGAATAAATGTTATTCTATTCTATTCTATTTGATTTATGTGCACGTATGTGTCGTTGTCATGAATAAATGTTATTCTATTCTATTCTATTTGATTTATGTGCACGTATGTGTCGTTGTCATGAATAAATGTTATTCTATTCTATTCTATTTGATTTATGTGCATGTATGTGTCGTTGTCATGAATAAATGTTTTTCTATTCTATTCTATTCTATTCTACAGGCCCAAAGAGACGAAAGAATCATCAGAAATAAAGAAAAAGAAAGAAAAATATTTTTATTGCCTTAAACTAAAAAATAAAACAATTAATACAAATATTTTTAGCTACAAGAGAAATTTGGTACACAGAAAAGGAAAAAAAAAAAGCATCAAACAAACATCAAACTCTGGCGCCCAGCCACTTGCCTATTTATGTCTAAAGAAGTTTGTTATAATGTCATATTGAAATATTCGTTAATTTCTGTTATCTTTATATTTCCTTGATGTTACATTTTGAGATTAGATTTAAAAGTGGCCCCGGGCTCCTTTAGGGTACAGCCGGGAATTACGCTAGGATAACGATGGTTTCTCGTCACCAGAAGGTCTCCTTTATACTTACCAGCAAACATGTCGGGATGTATGGAGCGGAACTGGTGGTGGCGAGGGGCGGCGCCGGGCCGGTGGAGTTGCGGGATCAAGTGCAGCCACAGCGCCATCTTGTGGCCTCGGTAGTGACTCTTCACTCGGAGTTTTGTGCCTGAAAGGATGCAAATTGTGAAAATGCATGCGGTGTTTGCAACTTCATCGCAAAACAATTCCAATTCGTGTCAGTTTATGGTATCGTAATAAGAGATATCAATTAAAAAAAGCCTACTAATAATGTTAATGAAACTATAAAAGTGGTGGCGAATATACTTAAGAGTAGGACTGACATGTTTTGAAGTTAATAATTCTGTCCTCATATTGTGTACCGCCTAGTTTTCCCTCTAGGGTGGAAATTAAGATGACAGTCGCTTTGATAAAACTAGTCCTAGGCTAAATCTTATGATTAGTTGGAAAAGCGGACCCCAAACACCTTTAGGATACAACCACGAAAAACTCTAGTATGATAATTACCGTCCTTATTATGTTTATTCTTGAAATTCTCTTTAACTATAGCTTTAACCCTTTGAATATATAGAAAGTCACAATTTCCTTACTGATGCTCAGATACTGTTGCGAATTCAGCTCATATCGTGGCCAGGACACAGAGCCCTCATGATGCTCATCAGCTCTCGGAGTAGGGTCGCCAGTCTTCACGAAGGCGGCCAGCAGCGCCACCACAGACTCCGATACTCCCACGTCTCCTCTAGAGTAGTTCCGGGGCGCATATGGCACCCCCCCTACCAATGGCAGGCCGAGAAAATAGGGGAGGGTTTCACTGCTTGTGCTGCCGAGGCGCTGCAAGGAAAAGTTAAGTCAGATTGATTGATTAAATTCGGCCGGTGATAAATCTACCACTAGGATGTTGCTATAACAATATCTTTTTGGCATTTGCTGATTAAAAAACCGGTTAGAGGTGATGCGATGTACCTATTTGAGTATTTACCAGACAAAAGTACCCAAGAGTCTGAAACAACGATGCTTAGTCTGTGAAAAGAGTGCTGGATGGAGAAGCCTAACCACTAGTTCCAGTAAGGGAGAAGTCCCAGTGCCAAGTAACGTGAGGGCGTTCTCTCTCGCAGAGGCTAAATAAACAATGCCTTTCTAGGTTTCTGTTCCAAAAATGCACCTGTAAAAAGAAGGAACTCTTGCTTCCATGATGCTGTTAGGTCCATACTATCTTTGTAGATATCCAGCGTCCGTTAGAGTTGCAAACGTTCATCAGCATCATGCTTGGTTGTCACCGCGTCTGTAAACAATGTTGATGGAACTGGTATTGCAGATTACTTCTCGTACCTGTGGGTAGTCGGCGTCTTTGCTCTGATACGTGAAATGCGCGAAGAACGTCCTAGCGCCTCGCCTTGCGTGCAGCTGCGCCACTTTCAGCGCCGGCGCAGCCACGGCGGCGTCGCTCAGCGACTCGAGCGTGGCGTCGCGGATGTTGATCGGATGCTGGATGGGCTTCTCCCAGTCCGTGTATTCGTTGCGGATAGCAGCGAAGATCTCGTTGCGGTGGTAACGGTAGATGTTGCGGACGTAGGTGCGAAGGATGCGGTTTCTGGAAGAAAGATGACTTACATAGTGGGACACTACGTAATTCCGAAGAGTTATAGCTATGGCCGAAAGTATTTTTTTTTGATCTTCAAAATTAATGATATATTGCCTTGTGATACACAGTGGCCTTATATGTTCTATTAAATCATCTGCCTCCCAATTTTCGTTAATTGTAAAATGGGGTTCAGTTTTTCCTTTATTATTGTGATCCTTCAGACAAATGACACTTCAGAATGTTTGTGTGTTCCCGTTAAAAGGATAAGAAGTGTAAGCATAAGCCTCAAGAAAGTATTATTTTAATACTTGACCATTGATGATTGATTGATTTGGTGTTCAATATTCTCTTATATCCATTAGAAGAGGCCTATTGATTATTTTATTATTTTTGTTGTGTGATTAATGTGTGGATTCTACCAAGGAAACTCACCTGTGGTCCTCCTCAAATCCATGCCTTATATCATCTTCACTGAAAAACTGATAGCTCTCCGTCGTCGAGACGACAACAGCCAGTGCACAGTCCAGGAATGAGTCGCTGGCATGCAGGGCCCTCGTCGGGGCCTGGTTTGGTGCATCCTTGGGGGTTGGGACTGAGGGGGCCCAGCCGGCGAGGAAGCGGGCTCGGGGAGCCTCGACTGCTAGCAGGGCTGCGAGCGGACGGGCGCGGATACAGGTCACCAACCTGAAAACATGTCCTATTAAAAGAAAGCCTTGATTTTTGTACACCATGGCCTCCTGTTAGAATGATTTTGACCACGGACGAGAAAACGAAATGCTACACTCTTCAGGAATGGTGTTTTGAGCAAATATGAAGTTTTATTCTTATTTGCTTCTATGAGATTGTAAATGTGGGAAAATTCCATCATTTAATCATCGGGCGTGGGCACTGCCTATTCTTTCTCATCTATGGAGCCTGTTCCCAGCAGTAGGACGTACTTGAATCAGCCGATGTCGCTGAAAGACTCACCAGTGCTCCGAAGAAGCTTCATCGGGCACACATCGCAGCGCTTGCGCAGTGTGATCTCGTGCCAGCGACGCGTCCGGCGTCAAAGCCGCTGGACTGAGCGCTGAGCCACTTAGTAGCAGCACTCGGGATATCAAACCTGGTGGGAAGGAAATTTCATGAAAGTTTTGACTGTCATGGATATAGACTGCACATGGACACATCAGCGAGCTGCTGCCTACAACGCTGTGTATGATCTTTACATGTTTGTTATATATGTGGACGTCACTGTCACTATAAATAGTCTTGCCCTTACAGCGGGCGTATCATGGTGTCATTTTATCGTGTGTTATGTCACGACCGTGACGCTGCTTTAATAAAACAATATAATAAAATATATTTATTTCAGACCATAAAAATTCCGTACAAATACAAATATCTCATACAAATCGATCATTTACATTCACAAATTACTTACTCAATAATATTTTATTTATGTTAAAGGCCAATGATGATGATGATGGATGTATATCCACTTTTTTCGACTGCAGTTGCCTCAGCCTGATCGTTAAATCTATCCTATCCTATAACTGTTTTCTGATACTATGACCTAAGCGCAACGTGCTATATGTATCCCACCAAAAACATTACATGTAAAGTGATGCCAAGACTTCATAGCTCATACAGCTTTCAGCGTAAAAAAAATATCAGATCGCAATTAGCGCCAAGCTTCCTACTCCACACGGCGTAACTCTACCACTACCAGCCACGCTGTGTGGATTAGGAAGCTTGGCGCTAATTGCGATCTGATATCTTTTTCACGCTGAAAGCTGTGCATGAGCTATGAAGTCTTGGCATCACTTTACATGACGTCATGTTTTTGGTGGGATCTCATTCCTTTTTGTAAGGTAATTTCTAAAGAAGTGAATGGGAAAACCCATACAAACTTCCATCCCCTAATTTAAAGAGTGGGGGGTGATTTACTAAAAATCCTGAAATATGTATTTTATTATTTATAACAAGGAGTCCCTATATACATTTTCAGACCCCTAGCATCAAAATTTGCGGAAGGCTCATACAAAGTTCCATCCCCTACTTTAAGGGTTTGGGGGGTAGAAATTCAAATTTTTTGAATTAGTTTGTTGATTGTGCACTAATACTAGCTTACATACCACGCCTACGAAGCCGAAGGTCCTGGGTTCGAATCCCGGTAAGGGCAAATATTTGTGTGATGCTGATGAGCATGAATATTTGTTTCTGAGTCATGGATGTTTTCTATGTATTTAAGTATTTCTATCTGTTAAATTCTGGCAATGTTTTTGTTTATACTATTAACTATTAACAATTACTATTAACATGCATCTCAACAACTCAATTTTTTTTTTATGTTTTTAATGTTCAGGTTTAAATATTCTCATTAAGGAAACTGTAAGTCCATAATTTACTACTATTTATTGTGTCAATGTACCTATATGAGACTGTTTGTTTCTTAATAAATAAATAAAATAAAATAAATATATCGTCGTCTAGTACCTACCCATAACACAAGCCTTATTGAGCTTACTATGGGACTAGGTCGATTTGTGTAAGATTGTCCACTAATATTTATTTATTATTTATTTATACCAAATTTCAGCTTTCTAGGACTTCAGGAAGTACCCTAGAGGTTTTGATGATCAACATCAGTGAGTGAGTCAGTGACGAAATCGGCGTTTTTTAGATATCAATAAAATCTTAAGTATAACATAGCTCATGTTACTGAAACTTTATATGTTTAATAAGTCCACTATTGACATCATATCCCTAGAATTTTGTTTATCTGGTATAATCCAAACCCAAGTTACGAGGGTTAAAAAAACGACGAACCGCTTCGAGAAAAGGTAGGTAGTGCCCTTGCGTTGCGCTTTGCTTGGCTCGTCTTGGCGGGGGCACTGCCGTGCCCCCAGATAGTATATTGCGCTTAGATCGTAGCAAAAAACCGTTATCATTAAATCTATCCCATTCTTCCCAATTTTATTCAGCAACTGCAGTCGAAAAAAGAAAGAGTCACTAGAGTGGAAGGACTAACTTTCGGCATGTGTTACAAAGCCACGAAAAGTTCCACTTGTTTGGAGCAAACGTTTTGGAATATCTTTTTCGCAAAACCTGTTTCAACGATTGAACCAACAAGGATCGTACGAAACGGGGTTTATGTACCTTAGTATTATATTGACGATACAATTATGCAGCAAAATGTATAAATAGAGAAAGTGATAGAAATGATTTCAATACCTGATGATGATGATGGCATCCTGGCTAATTTCAACCTTAGCGACTGTATGTAACTAGATAGGTTCTTTCGTAATAATTATGAATTACTGGAGTGTTGTTGTCCTACTCTCTGGTGCGCTCTCAGGTGGCTTGCGTACCCTATCTTTCTTATAAAGGTACGGGCGCTACCTTCCGTTAATCTATGACAGCCTAAATAATTTGCATAAACTTTAGCAGAAAATAAATGTCAGGTTTGAATAATCCAACAATAAAAACTAAGAGCCAGAAGGTGCAACCCTTCTTCAAGCACGTACTCGGCCAATTTAACTTAGTACAAAGTTTAGAAAGCAAACTAAAACTAAGTTATTCAATGCGTTTGAACACTTTGCATTTGAAGTAAGCAAAGTTTTTTAGATTATTATAAGAAGAAACGAATGTCACATAGAAAATAGAGCGTTAAATAATTCTGTTGAGATACCTTTGTACTGTAAGGTACCTAAAGATACCTACGGTAAATGCCATATCATTGAAGCCGGCAAAATGGAGCTGGTATAGCCCATATATTTTCGTTTGAACACAGTTTTTAAGAGAATTAAGGCATATTGGAATATTGATTTGCTCATATTTGGAGCAGTTCTGGAGAAGTATATTCGCGTTCAAAAGACCACAGCCTGTAATCACACCACTACTTCTGATATATACAAGACTGACCAGTGATTAACCCTATCCGTCCGTTGGTTGGTGAGTGACGCCAGGGCCTCAATCAATTAATCAATCATTTATTCCTCCCTCAAATGAAGGTCACTGGTTCAGTAATATCTTTTTAGCTGTTGCCCAGTCACGTCTCGTCGCGGTGACAGTTGTGATAGCCTCGCTGTGGTCACTTGCAATCAGGTGAGAGTAGTTAACTGGTCAGTCAAATAACAAAAAAAAAGGACCTTTCGTATCGGGCAGCATCAGGAACGCGTTGGGGGACAACTGTTACTCGCGTCTCTACCAACTTTAAAGTCGGAATAAAGTACGTCTGGCAAGACGATTAAATAAAGTAATATAAAGCCAACGCGGCTTCCGAATGTTCACGCAGCGTGACCCTCTTAGGTTGAGCCACTGAAGAGCGGCGGCGTTGAGCAATACTGTATGTTAACGGTTTTGTATTCCTGCTGGTCGATCACGTAACGCATCAGGTAGATCTAAATGTCACTTTCTGTATGGGAAAATGACAGTTGAGTTGTCCTAACGTGCGTTCGAAACGCTACGTGATCACCCCTCTCCCTAGTAGCATTTTCGTTGGCATTTCGTTGGGCCAACTTGGTGATCAATGGCCCAACGTGGGGCCAACTTAAAATGCTACTAGGGCTGGTATTGAGTGAGGTCTTCCAGCCAAGCTCACTAACACCACTGCATCCTAGCTACCGCACCATCCCAATTCCCGAGTCATTTTAAACAGATTTTACACACACTAGAAAGAGGTGGGTAGCTTTGGTGACACAACTTTCTGTGTGTGTTGTGATAGCCTCGCTGTCGTCACTTACTACCAGGTGAGAGTAGTACCTAGTCATCTGGTCAGTATTTTAACAAAAAGAAAAAAAATGATTACCCTTCGTATCTGGCAGCATCAGTAGCGCGTTGGCCAACGCGGCCCCTGCCGAATGCCCAGCCAACGTGACCCTCTTCGGGTCTCCGCCGAACGCAGCGACATTGCGCCGGACCCACTGAAGCGCTGCAGCGACGTCCAGCAACGCCGCGCCGCCCGCGCGGTGGACTGCGTCTGATGCCCCCGTTGTTAAATAACCTGAGGAGACAACAATTTTGAGCAATGCGATACGAATGATTGAGGCTTCATGAACTTCTAATGAACACCAATTGGCAGGAGTTAGAGCTAAACCCTGAAATGTCAGTTATTACGAGTTAGTTGCATCCGATCATGGAGGCAAATTCAAGCCGTTTAGCAGAAAAATAATATCACGCCTTCAAAGTCTAGGCCAATTCCTCGTTCTCTGTTCTGAAGTAATACCATTAGATCTAGTCATACCCATTCAGCGCTTATTACGACATATAATGCGTCTCCCATTCGTGTGACGGTGTGCTCACATATAATTTAGTTTCCTGATGTTGAAGAATTAATGAAAGGGAAAACTGCTACCGAACATGGGTCGGCAGACGATCCATGTTCAGTAGCAGTTTCTTATTCTGTTCCGTCTCAGACCCATCTCTCTTTCTCCCGGTCACACCCTATCTCTCTCACAGTCTTGGTCGACCTCTTTCGTGAGGTTGATGCCACGAGCTTCCTCTCCTTCACAGCTGAGGATTTAAAGGTTGCTTCCTGCACTGCTTCAGAGGTCGTGGGTTTTCCTATCCTATCGAGATAGAAAGGAGACGGAGAAAGAAAAAGATGAGAGGGTGTGTTGATGTGGAATTTCAAATCCCAAGATTGTGTATGAGGCATACCATGAATCCGGGATTTTCTATAAAAATCTTGCCTTTGTCTTACCTAGTAACCCTATCCTATAGTTGAGGGTGACGACAAGCAGATGCGCGCGTGCCGCAAGCACGGAGCCGTCGAGCGTATTCGGCGAGCCCCACTCGTGCGCTGGCGCACCCACCCACACCACCACCGCGTATGGCGCCTCCACGCCGCGCGCACCTGCAAAAAAAGTCATTGAAATCCAGATTTTTTATGCCACGTCCATGGCAAACAAGCATGCAGCCCGCCTGACGGTAAGCGATTACCGTAGCTTATAGACGCTTGCAATGCTAGGCGACTAAAACACTGTTTTAGGCACTTTCCCCTATTAAGCGGGAAATGGGCTCCGGCTACGATCGTAGCGTTGTAACACTTGTAACTAAATTGTTCACAGTGAATGTATAAAGGGCTCGAAGTGGTCGCAGTAGTGGCAGTTGTGCGGATACGGGGAAGCGAGAGGCATAACGATATCTGGCTCCGTATGACTCATTCCTGTCAAAAGTTAAGCAAATTTAAGAAACCTCTATTGAAAGGAGTACCTGTCGATTTGCTATTAGTGATGTGTTGCCTGTTTGGGCTTGAACAATTGTAAAGATTAGCTCCGTGAATGGGCTCTGGTATTGTCGCTAAAGTCAAACAAAGGATATAAATCACTAAGGAAATGTCGTTATAATTATATCTTAGTTATATCTTTTTTAAATTCTAACTTCTGCTTTGTTTCCATTAACCGTTCTGGCGCTAGAACCTAAGAAAATACTGCTTAAAACCTCAATTTTAGTTCTAAATTGTGACTTTGTGCAATTACTTAATGTCACAAGTTCGATTGTAATAAAATGTTCAACTTCGCAGAAAACTTATGAAAAACAAAATTTTCACCCCCTGGGATGATTTCTTGGATAAAACTATCATATGTCCTTCCCCGGGACTCAAAAAAAGAGTTTTCCCCATACAAACTTTGCACCCCTATTTAACCCGCATAGGGGCAGGATTTTCCGGAACCCTAAAATTAGTTTTCTTGTATTGTAATTAGGAGTCCATACCCAAAGTTTCAAATCTCTAACAAAAATTTGAAGTCATCCCAAAACAAACTGAACTTTTTTTCAAAAATCCAAGGTCTGCCCTGGAATAGAAGCGAAAAATTAAACGGTTGATTATTGAGCTTGTGAGCAGCAGCAGTTTCCAGTTGGTTTTAAAAGAAAAAAAAATGTTTTTTTTTTTAGTTCTCGTGATTTTTTTTCTGACACAAGTAGTTTTTAAGGGTTCCGTAGCCAAATGGCAAGAAACGGAACCCTTATTGATTCGTCATGTCTGTCTGTCTGTCCGTCCGTATGTCACAGGCATTTTACTCGAAAACTATAAGGTGTATTTGAATAAAATTTTGAGGATAGGTGTATTTTGTTAGCCACTATATTATTTTGTAATTAAATTACAAAAAAAAAACTATGGGTGCACTTCATACACAAAACTTCAAGTCAAAAAAAAAAATAATTGCAAGCCCACGTGTGGCACATCAATCGATAGGCCTTTTTAAAATAGATAGATAGATAAGGTTTCTCAGCAATTTTTTTGATTTTGACCGAAGTGAAGGATTTTTCAGCACTACTTTGTTGACCTGAGTCCATGCATTTTATCGTGTTGTGATGAAGTAGGTGTATTGGGAGTGGGCTTACGGACTTTATTTTGTTGGAGTACCCAACAGAGATGTCCAAACATGTGTTTTCATACATTTGACTCGTATGCTCGACCGCTAGGTGCCAAATAAATGCAAACACAGTTTAGCTTATCTCTGGTAGATATTGGCTGCCTTTCCACAAGAGCCTGAGCTGGGTTTTCAAGGTGCCTTAGCCTCGCAGCATAGCAAACTTGGACGAAATTAGCACAACCTACGAAAAAATGCAGAAACGCTTAATGTAGAACGCGAGTATACTTATACTAGGTCATGATCCGGAATTATTAAAAGCGATAAAGTTGAGAATACTGAACATCTTATTCGCTTTTAATCATTCCGGATCATGACCCCGAAATCACCCAGTATATATGGATGGACTTGGGTACTACATTAAATAAATTTGTAAACTAACCACCAACAGTAGTTATATACAAGATAATAATTGACATTAACTAAATTAAAATAAAACTAAGTTAAATCAAAAAAGGCCCTAAACGCATTGTACCAAGGATGCTGGCGACATTTTCTCCCTGAATTGCAATGCTGATGAGTTGTGCTAGAAAACCACCAAGCTCTTCGGTCACCAGTTACATCAACGGGAGGTTTCGCGATTTCCGCGGAAAGAAGTCGAGAATAAATGATTCTTATCGTGAATAAATGATTCCACTCGAGCCATGATGATTGAACTCTGAACGTTGTTGACTCGACGGTACTCACCGCTACCGGGTACGTAGATGTTGAGGTACAGACAGTCTTCGCTTTGGTTGGCGAGCAGCGGCAGCGTCGCCTTCAGCTCGTTGTACGTTCCTAGCGGCATCTTCGATAATGCTGCGGTCCTGTTAACAGAAATATCGGTTACATCCTGGTTCAACTTGCCGTGGACAGGGCCAAATGGCGCAAACTGGTGTTCCATGGTCGTAAAGTCCACGATGAAGCGTGGTTTAAGACACTCGAAGATAATCGAGCCATGCGGCATGCCAGGCTTGCGGTCGTGTACGCCGCTCCAGCATTAGCTTACACAGCCACAGAAGACGTTGTTTACCTTCTTGACACTGCTTGTACAGTCTTAAAGGAATAAAGTGAAAGGCCAGGCCATGATAAAGTACCCTCATTTTTCTACGACTCAAGAACAATCAAGGAGAATGTCATGAAAGTTAATGAAGCAAGAAAGGTTTCTCAAGATTGTAGCAACTGGAAGTGATCTCTGCCTACTGTATGCAGCAACTGACAAAAAATATCCAAACATTATCAGGGTCATTTTTAGACATTTTTAACCGCCTCAATAGGAGGGGGGCAGGATTTTTCAATGTAATCTACATACAGGCTACAACCGACTGTATTTAACCAATGCACTTACTCTCTGAAAACAAAACATATGGCGAAGTTATTATATATAGAAAAACCATTACTTGTCTTCATACAAGTATGGTTTTTAATGTGGGTACGTATTAGAAGATCGAAAATTAATACATCGAGAAAATGAAAACATCGAAGTACAAAATATCGAAAATCTAAATATCGAACGGTTGAATGGTCTAAATTCAAAATATCGAAAGTTTTATTTACCAACCGATTAAAATATCGAAATAAACATATCGAAAATGAGAATATCGAATTTAAAACATCGAAAATTCATAATGCCATAGTTTAAAACGTCAAAAGTATTAGTTACCGAATGATTTAAGATCAACTGCCTAATTGTCGAAAATATTATTATCGACATAATAAAAAACATCGAAAGTTAACAAAAATGTCGAATGCACAATCTCTTAAATAGGTACCCTCTAATATGACCTATAAAACAACGGACATACTAGAGAACGGAGGTGCGGAGACATTTAGATCAATAGTGACTTCCCGTAGCTCGGGCGCTGCGGGAACAGCAGCCCTTTCGCCCTTGCGTGACGAAGCACGGTCACTTCGCTCGGCTCCGTCACGGCGGGCGAGGACTGCTGTCCTTCCGCTCCTCCGTTCTGTTCTCTTTTATAAACACTCTAGGGGTAGGGCAGACAAAACCACGTAGATAGTGGGGTGCTCCGATTCGGTTTTGGATCATTTTTGGATTCCAAATTCCTAATTTGAGGTCAAATATCTCGGCCATTTTTGATTTTAGAGAAAAGTTTTTCCTACCTTTTATACCTACTGTTACTGTTGATACTGGTATATAATATAGAAGATTAGGTTAGGGCAGCTAAAAAAGGAGGGGCTCGGTGGGCAAAGCCCCCCGCAGTAAAAAAACAACATATAATTTTAACGATGGTATTATTTGTAGGTTAGGTTAGGGTTAGCTTGTGTCCCTTAGAGCGGAAATAGGCACCCCGCGAAGCGGGGTGACGTCGACACGCTGGCGGTTAGGTTAGGTTTAGGTTAGTTAATAATAAATGTTAGCACAACAGACTAATTCTCACGGCCATAAGAGCGTAGCTACAAAGGTACAACCTGTACAACTAATAATTTTACCAGTGGTATGCAAGTAGACCATATGATGTTAGTTATTTGTGATAGTTCGACGTTTTACTTTTCGATTATTTGAGCGTCGCCATTTCAATGGTCGATATATTGTCACTCGAAATTTTAATATATCGCCTGCATGATGATCGATATTCTGTACTTTCGATATTTTAACCGTTCGCCATTTCTATTTTAGACCAATTAGACGTCGATATAATAACATTAGATATTTCGATCGTTCGATATTTTGATTTTCAATATTTTGTACTTCGATATTTGTTGTTGTGTTGATATTTCAATTTTCGATCTTCTAATACGTACCCTTTTAAAGTAAGTACGATGTTTGGAGTCTTGTTGTGTGGTGACTATTTGTCGTGATAATAAAATTTATGGGCATGACTGTGAGAGTTGTAAATGTCTGTTGACATCCTCAGTCCCTAATTCCCATAGTGCCATTACTTCGATTGGCATAAATTTCCCGGTGAAGATTAAAACGGAATAGATAACTTCGAAGAGTCGTTGCCCACTCATTTACTTGTACCTCAAGGTTGATTCTCTCATTAAAAAGGGACATATTTGATTTCTGGAAAATTAATATTCCGGTCTAGTCTCCGAAATTCAAACAGCTTGTAATCAAGTCTGAGCTTTATTCAAAAACATTTCCCAATATGCCAATTTCTTTTCAAGAAAATAGGTTCCTTTCTACAAGCAAATAAGTTTCCATTGTCGTCTATTTCTATTAAGCACTTCCTATTAAGAACCATTCGTGCCTATTAAATCCAAAGTCTTTTGAACTACTTATTAGAACAGTTCCCAAGTTTGTTGTGGAAGTTTTAACAGGGCAGACCATGTTGTCGACCACAATGCGTCGCCAAAGTTAGCATGATTTAATATGTCCTTGAAACTTAGAATAGGCCATTCATGGGGACGACTGTACCCTAATTTATTAGCTAGGTTTGGGATACCTTAGTGGACTTGCTTTGTGTTTAGAAATAAATGCTGGGCTGCCTTTCAATTATCATTTTTGGTTACTTTATTTTATTTTAGACTTAAAATATTGGTAGAAAAAAATCTAATTGGATTTATTTTATATATATAGGACCAATAGATAAATATGATTTAAATAATTATTATCCCCTAATATTTATTTATTTATTTTATGTACCTAAATCAGTTTTGATGGCGTATGTTAGGTACATACTTACATATTAGTGCCTTAGGAAACATTTTAGTCCTATTTTAGTAGTAGTTCGAGAGAGTTGATCAAGATAGGCCCTCTCTACTCTCTCTATGTGGTGACGATGATCATGATTATGATGATGGTGGTGATGACCATGATTATTATGATGATTATGTGGATTCACTGAATAGTGATAAAATCATAAACATTAAAATTATAACCACGATTCAAAATAACGACGTACTTGTTGGATATGTCGGGGTATCTCTGCGGGCAGACTGGCGCGAAGGCGTCTGCAAGCCGGGTGCCGGGCCAGGCGGGCGCCGGCGGCGGGGGCGCCAGCCGGGGGGGCGCCCCCGCGTACGGGACCCCGCGGAACACCTCTACGGGCTCCAGCCGGCGGGATGCGGGCTCCACTATGATGCCGCGGATGGCGCCTGGAAAGAGATATAGTTGAATACTGGGGTACTGGTGGTAGATCGATGTAAGTAATGTTGGAAATGTCGTTCATATTTGCATTCCTTTGTTTTGCATAAAACAAATAAAGACAAAAAAACAGAGTCATCTAGGAATTTTATAGAAATATAAAATACTAGCTTCCGCCCGCTACCTCGTCTGGTCTAACCCGGGAAAAAACTATTCTTTATTTTAATTCAGGCTATAAACTAACTTTGTGCAAATTTTCGTCCAAATCGGTTAAGCCGTTTAAGCGTGATTGAGTAACACACATCCAAACATCTAAACATTCGGGTTCACAAATGTTTCCCAACCTAACCTTTGGTAACCTGATTCATTTCGCAACTTTTCATTGTCCAACTTCTTAATATTTCTGAAACTGTAAATGTTTCAGGACTTTTATAAAACTAACCTAACCTAACGTTAAGGGTTCTACACGGTGGCCCTGAAATAAATCCTGAAATATTTACAGTTTCAGAGTTTGGGAAATGAAAAGTTGCGAAATGAATCAGTTTGCCAAACGTTTAGTTGCGACATGAATATACATACGCATACAAGCTCCAGTCAAATTATGGACAAATTGCATAAAGGTTCTCATATATGTTTATTGCTTTAGTGAATGGCCACGCCAAGGTTTTGATATAAAAAAAATAGCTATTTATTTATCACTCGACGTAATGATAGCAATGATATAATACGTGTTGTGTTCCTGGAGGTGAACAAGGTCGCCAGAGATTCCGAGGATGCGTTGTGTTGAGAGCGAGGGAATTTGATCCTTCAGCTGTCAACACGGCAAATCCTCAAACATATCAAGGGTCGGCAACGCCCAGGTTACTCCTTTGGAGTTGCATGCGTCTATAGGCTGCGGTGTCCACTTATCATCAGGCGGGCCGTACGCTTGTTTGCCACCGTCGTTGTATAAAATTATACATTCTTACGTCAAAATACCACAGGTACGTAAAAGATAAAAAAAAACATTCCTCATTATATCCCGCTCTTTAACATTTTGTAAAATTAAATGATAAACTCCACACAGCATTATACTTTACCGTGTCTTCGCGCCGCCTGTCCGCAAAGTTTCCGTACCCATTTGCATGTATTTTGCAAAGTACAGCCTGCCTACGTCGTACGAGAACATCCCCATGCATAATACTTTGCAAAATTAATTCCGATGTGCCGGACGGCCCGTTTACATTTAAGTTTAACCAATCCTTTTCCCCCTAAGCTCCTAATGTTCATTAAAATAAACTCACAGTTGCCTAATCCTGTTATCGTTGGCGCAATATATTCTTACCGAAACCGTTAGGGTTAATGTCCTTAAACCCAAGTTTTCCACTCGCACAGAATGGAATAAAATAAAATAATTCATAAAAGTTATATTCTAAATATAATCACTTCAATTCGAGGTATCTTCAAAGTTGCCAATTAAATTGTATCTCAAAACGGTCCTCTACAATCGACTCCAATTTTCATAAACGCTTAAACAAATCTGCCATTAGAGAGTTTCTGTCCACAATAAGTCCGATCCGGAATCCGGAAGTAGAATCGTGGTATCAATTTGACCCCGCGTTGGGCAAAATGTAACGATCTCATTTACCCCTCTGGATTCTCAGGATTTGCTCTCTGATTGGATCACCCCTGGCTTAACCAGGCTACCTGGGAATATAAATGCATGCGAACTTCAGCCTAAGCGCAATTTAAATATTAATGATTTAATTACTTCATGGACGGATTTCGCTCGAGGTGGGTATTTATTTATGTATGCGTAGTTTTGGCCCTACTGCGTCGTGTTGAAAAAGTTAACAGGAGCTTATTTCGACGTATTCTTAATTTTATTTCGGGTTCAATTTCATATCCCTAAAATTCTTATTTCAATTATGTTTGACAGCTTAAGGACTTTTTTAAATTAAAGATTTAAAATCTAGGTACAAATGTATCATTAAGACGCTGTCAACACCAAAATGCCCTTGAGGATTTTGGATAGCGCGCACACTGTCTATTTGTATTTGAGTAAACGAGAGCGACTGTTACTGGGCGGCCCGGTTTTTGAAGATAAATATTACATAAATATGAAATTAAAAAAGGGTGAATAACTTGTGAAATATGACTCGTTAGCGGTTTAGGTATAAATATGTTGACTTCATGTTTTTAATTGCAGACCCATACGTCAAAAACATAACGACATACTCGTAGAACCGTTTAATGTGATTTTAAGACCAATCTTTGCAATTATTTTCTATCGTGCCGATTTCGTCCAATTATGTATCGAACACATCTAAGGTCATTGAACTATAATGAATATTAACATATATTATGTTTGATGTGCTATAACAAATAGTTTTTCTTAAAAAAATATTTAAATAACATCAATTTCACCAATTTAGATCTTGTCAGCCTCTTAACACTTTTACTGCTTGGAATCGCTACGCGCTTCGAAAGCGGCTACAGCTTAGGTGCCCGCTAGGCGGGTTCCTTGTAGTGAAAGTGTTATGTGACACAATTACATAGCAACATTGACACAGTACTCAAATACGGACATTAGCTTTTCTAGAATGTTAAACTGAACTAAAAAAAAAAAACATTGAACAATAAAGAAACTATTAAATTTCATCACAGCTAAAATACAAAATACAATACCTTGGTACTGAAATGAAATGAAATGAAATGAAATTTATTTGCTTGAGACATGGTTAACAATAAAGTGGAACAATTTTGTTAGGATCAGCACATCTCGCCAACATTTGGACATGCAAACTTTACAAACTTATAGGTAACTATAATAATATTAAGTATTTAATTACGAGTACATTACATTATTTTTTAAATACATTAAAAAATTCTTGTGTTGTGTAAAAACATTTGTCAATTAGCCATTTGTGTAATGCAGATGTAAATGGTTTTAGGGCAAGCCGTCTTATGTCAATTGGTAAATTATTATACAATTTGATTGCCATGGCATAACTGTTTTTGCTGCAAAGCTTGGTTTTATAAGTTACTGGCAATACAAGTTTTTCAGTATCTCTGACATTAAATTTACAAACACTGCTCAATTTAATAAATAGGTCAGGATGTAATCTAGTAAATTTGCAAGCCTCAAAAATATAGAGCGAAGGTAGGGTCAGTATTCCAAGATCTTTGAATAGAGGTCTGCATGAGGTTCGTGGTGGTAATCTGCAGATAGCTCGGACGCATTTTTTTTGACTGACAAACACTCTATTTATGTCACATGAGTTACCCCAAAGTATCAGACCATACCTTAAGACTGAGGCTACATAACCGTGATAGGCAGTTAGAGCTGTACTTTTATTTACCATTGTAGCCAGTCTTCTGAGAACATAGACAAAACGATTAATTTTGGTACATATTCTGTCAATTTGTGGTTTCCAACTACAGTTTTTGTCTAACAATATACCTAAGAATAAGATATTGTCTGTTTCTGCTATTTGTTCGTCGTTATATTTTAAATGAATGTCAACACTACCGTTACGATTATAGAATTGTACATATTTTGTTTTTTCTAGATTAGGCTGTAAATTGTTCATTTTCATCCACATTATCATGTCATTAAGTGTGTTATTTATGTCCTTATTATATAATTCAATATTATTTACATCGCAGGGAATAATTAAAGATATGTCATCGGCAAACAATATACATTCATGTCTGGTGATCAAAGGCAAATCATTGATGTAAAGCAAAAATAATAATGGCCCCAATACACTACCCTGTGGTACCCCGGTTTTAACTTCCTTATAGCTCGATTTTGAGTAATACGCTATATTTTTTCCATTAATGTTTTCAACTTCAACAGATTGTGTGCGCTTGCATAAGTAACATTTTATCCAACTCAAGGCCAAACCACGAATGCCATACATTTCACACTTTTCAAGAAGGCGATCATGAGAGACAAAGTCGAAAGCCTTGCTCATATCGAAAAATACTGCAGTAACAGGTTTCCTTTTATCAACTTGATCAGTTATGGCTTTGATTAAATTGAACGCAGCCAGTGACGTGGATTTGCCTGTTTGAAAGCCGTTTTGATTTTTAACTATTAATCCATGTTTGTCACAGAATTTAGTAATTCTAACATGCATCGCTCTTTCGAAAATCTTGGACAAAACAGGTAATAAGGCTATCGGCCGATAATTATTTAGATCCTCTTTACTGTTCTTTTTATATAATGGCTTGACAATGGTTTTTTTTAGGCGGTCTGGAAATATACCTGTCGAGAACGAAAAATCAATCAAGTATGTTAATACCGTTGCAATTTCTCCTATACACCTTTTGAGCACCATTGTCGATATTCCGTCGTAGCCTACAGACTTCGTTGGTCTTAGCATTTTTACAATGTTTGTAATTTCAGTAACGTCGCAAGGATACAGAAAAATGGTAGACGGATTGGTAACATTATTCAGATTATATTCTTTGTGATCATATTCATTTTTTGTTACGTTAATGAAGTAATCATTAAATGTTTCTGCTATTTCTTGTTTACATTGAATTAATTGTCCATTTAGGTTTATTTGTTCAATTCTATTTGTGGTTGAGGTGTGATTTGTTTTATTCTGAATTAAGTCCCACGACGCTTTACATTTATTTTTGGCTCTTTGTAAATACAGGTTATTCGCAGATTTTTGTGCATTTTTGATACAGGTTTTTAATATTTTTGAGTATCTATGATATAATGTTTTGCACTGTTCTTTTTTAGTTTTGTAATATTTGAAACGTATACGTCTCTTCGTAACTATTGCATTTTGGATACCTTTGGTTATCCAACTTGACTTTTTTTCTGCATTACTCTTTTTTACTCGAATAACAGGGAAACATAAGTTGTAGAATAAGGTAAAAGTATCATGAAATGCGTCAAAGGCATGATTTAAGTTGGGAAAGCTGTATATTTCACTCCAAGATAAGCTCTTCATACATTCGCAGAACTTTCTAATGTTTTCATCGCATAAGTCTCGTCTATGAATGTACCAATTTTCTATGGGAGTTGATTTGCTCTCATACTGAAAACTCAGTGTTTGGCCCGTATTATGGTCTGATAATCCGAGTTCATGGACAGTAGCTTTCACATTTGTCATATTGCTTGCTATATGATCTATACATGACGTAATTCTAGTGGGGTCTTTTATATGAAGCTGGAAGTTATAGTTTTGCAATATTCGAACAAGTTCCCGTGTGTCGTTTGAATCCTTTAGCGTGTTAATATTGAAATCCCCGGCTATAATTATTTTATATTGATGTCTCTTATACAATTTATGAAGCATATTTTCTAATAGATTAAAAAATATATTAATATTTGATTTAGGTATTCTGTAAATACAAATAACTATACACATATATTGGGGGATTTCTATACCACAGCACTCAAAACTGAATTCAATCGCCCAGTCCTCTATAAAGTCAATTTTCCTACATTCAATTGTATTTCTACATAATATACACACACCACCACGTTTTTGATGTTTTCTTGAAAATGAGGCACGTAGTGTGTAACCCTTTATAAACACGTTTTTTTCTTCATTTGATTTTATGAAAGTTTCTGATAAGCAAATAATGTCTAGAACAATTCTTTTATCTAAAAATTCTTGTATACATAATTCAAGCATTTCTTTCTTGTTGAGGAGGCCGCTAATGTTTTGGTGAAAAATAATAGCGTTGACTTTAGACATTGGATTCACGAAAAAACTGGTTTTCTAAAGGAGCGTTATCAGCAACATTTGAGAAAGTGCGCGCCTGTCTCATAAACTCCCTGAGGCTAGAAAAAACAGACCTCATACCTAATTTTGTTATTTTTCCCGAATAGTACGAAAACATATCAAAAGTAAGGTCGCGGTTTGTGTCAAATAAATAAGCATAGTCATTACTTTGCAAATCCATTGCCAGTAAATTACCGAACATTTCCACTTTATAGTTATAAATAAGAGCTCCGCATACATACGTCGGAAGGCAGATTATTTTGTTCGTATGTGTAACGTTTAGCAGCGATTCACGAATAACATTAACCAAATTCACCAAATCCATACGATCTTCAGCCCTGTCAATATCATTTTCACTAATTAAAATTATACAGTAGTCATTGAGGGTAAAGCCGTCTAATTTTCCATCCAAATTAGAAAGTATATTTGTGATGCCGCCGTTTGGCTTAAGATAATGACAATATTTGGCATCTCTATCAAAATTACATTCTAAGGCTTTTAGAATGCCGCTGCTGCCCTGGTTACTCAGAATACACAACTGATTTTTGGGTTTGTCAGCCCTGGAGCCTGGGGCTAGATGAGTGTAGGGGAAGTCGTTGTCGCAAAGAGGCGTTTTAATGTTACGATCTTGCTCTTGGCAGTCTAGAGTCTCCTTCTGGGGGGTTTGATCTTTGAGGTTGACGGCGGATGTGCTTAGGGATCGCGACAGCAACTCAAGTTTTGTGTTAAGATGCGCGATTTGTTCCTTGTATAATTCCAAATCGTCCTCCGAGGTCTTTACCATTTTTTCTAGATTTAGTAGAGCTGCTGCACATCTCGAATCTAGGCAACTTTTTGTGCCCCTTGTCGGTGGTGGGGTTGATGAATGGTTGAATGTAGCAAAATTAAGACGCATATCATTGTGTATGGAATGCCTCTTTTTCTTGTCCCGTCGAGAAAGTAAGCCAACGTTTGAGGATTGGCATAGTTGTTTTAATGTAGTGATTTCCTTTTGTAGCTTGTCAATGGTCCTTTTCAGACAATTGTTTTCGATTGTCACCTCCTCAAGTTGGTATTGAGTGGAGGCTAGCTCCGATGAGAGCTGATTTATTTCGTCTCTCATTTCCATACCTGTGAGCATATCATTCAATGTGTAGTCTAAACTCTTTGAGAGTTTTTCCTGGACCAACGAACTATTGACAGATATGTCGAGTTCGGTGACTATATTGGCATCTGAAGATAGGTCTGCATCTGATTGTGAACATTCCTGTGATAGTTCATGATCCGAAAGCACACGTGGGCTCGGATTAACCGGTGATACGTTCAATGAAGTATTTGAAGAGCTGAAGACTACAGGTATCTCCAGCTCCACAAGTTTGGGCGAGTCCAGTGAAGAGATCAAACTAGGCTCTAAACAGCCCTCCGGAGAGACGGCATCCGAGCGGATGTGCGCATTTGCGTTGGTAGGTAAAGCATTTGTTGTTACGACGACCGGTTCTGTAACCGTTATTTTGTTTTTATTTATATTTTTCCTTAACGTAACATTCTGTGATGGTGAATTTAGTATCTTTGACGTACTTGCTGATTTATTTTTCCTATTACAAGACTTGCATTTCAAATTCTGCCTTTTTTGAGGTTCCAAAATTCTAAAAAGCTTCTCCGAATAACCCTCACAGTCAAAATGAAGTGTTAATTTACATCCTGTGCATAATACACATTTCTTTGGGTCCGCTGAGCGTTTACATATAGCACAAGTGGCCGCACCCTTACGGCTTCCGGGTTTAGATGAAGACGAATGGGTTGATTCCATCTTTCTTTCCTTTTACTTTGTATTTTTTTTTTCAATTCAATTGATACTAAAGCAAAATAAATAAATGGTGGTAGATGTTAAACTTTCGAAATCTCACACGAAACTCGACCAATATATTAAGCGCTTCAATCGCTGCGACTGCGCCGCGCCGTCGGGTTTGCTAAACAGACATATTTGGCTCGTATCGGTCTTCTTAAACGCAATGACAATTTCTGAACGCAGTGACAAGATTCGTAAGTTGGTATGACGTATAAGTGTCATCTGTCAATGCTCATGCGCAAGATGTCAGACTCAGCTGGTAATCACCGCTTTTATTGCAATAGTTATTCGGAACAATTGTCTGTTAATTCAAAACATTTATATGTGTGAGTGAATATTAAGTTTAACCGTTGAATCTTATTTTAGTTTTGTGCAAATAATTCATATGTTTAGCTCACCCGAGCGATGATTACTATTCATAGTGATGGTTTTGAGCCGGCGTAGGTGTTCTTCGTATCTATTGTGGATTGAAGCGACTTCCAGCAATAAAACAGGTAATAATTATCAGGAGCTTTGTTTACGTAGACTTGTTTACACCACACGCACACACGAATCCGAATTTACTAATTAGTTATTAGTATATACAGAAAAGAATCCCAATAATATCTAATGCTAAACTTTTGCTCAGGCATACCTTTTACCTTTAGTAAATACAACGTTTCATATTTTACTTGAATACACACGAAACACTAAAATGTTTTGCTTTGTTAGCGATAATTAACGTTTAGTTCAGGCTACTGTGTGAAAATATCTAATGAAATGGCTGTAAACTATTAATAATATAAATTAAGGACTAATATTATTATATTCAATTAATCGGAATCTTTTTAGGGTTCCGCACCTAAAGGGTAAAAACGGGACCCTATTACTAAGACTTCGCTTTCCGTCTGTCTGTCTGTCACCAGGCTGTATCTGAAGAACCACGATACATAGACAGTTGAAGTTTTCACAGATGATGTATTTCTGTTGCCGCTATAACAGCAAATACTAAAAACAAAATAAAATAAATATTTAAGGAGGGCTCCCATACAACAAACGTGTTTTTTTTTCAGGCTTATTTTTTTACTGTTTTTATAGATAACTAGCTTCCGCGTGCGACTTCGTCTGCGTGGACCGGGGATAAAAACTACCCTTTATTTTAATCCAGGCTATAAACTATCTTTGTACAAAATTTCATCAAAATCGGTTGGGCCGTTTAACCGTGATTAATGAGTAACAAACATCCAAACATCTAAACATCCAAACATCTAAACTTTCGCATTTATAATATTAGTAGGATGGTACGGAACCCTTCGTGCGCGAGTCCGACTCGCACTTGGCCGGTTTTTTACTATTACTCGAAGACAGGATGGTGCGACACGGGTTGGCCCGCGAGCTGTGTCGCGGCGAGATAGACTATCCATCTCTTTATAAGTGTTCTAATTAGAAAGAGAAGGATAGTGTATCTCGCCGCGACATAACTCGCGCATCGTCTTGTGATAACTGTGCTGGACCGATTTGGAAAATTCTTTTTTTGTTTTAAAGGGTGGTCCCCAGGTCATCAGTTCAGGATCCGAGGAAATCGAGAGAAGTCTTGAAGCTTTTCAGGCACAGTTGAAACGGATGTAATGAATTGAAGTCGTTTAAAGCTTGTTTTTAATATAAATAGTGATACTAAGATTATGAGTCTCCAGTTTCTACTATTTTGAAGCATTCGTCAGATTGACGTCAGAATTCCGTCAGATCGGCACAGCTAGATCAAGCATTTCTAGTTTAAAATAAGTTTCGTGACCAGTAGGATTTCACACGTAACTTTTCACACGTACCTACGTTACCACAACTCAATTGTAATTTTACTATACATATAATTACATAAATTCATATTGACATGTATTTAAACTACATCCTGAAAACGTCCCCCGGTTGTGACGGTTATAAAGGATACGATCCCAGAAATTTTCTGTTTGCAAATTAAACTTGTTGACTTGGCATTTTCGCCTCTAATAAACTATGAAAACAGCTGTCTAACTCCGTAAACAGTTTGTTAATATGTTATTATTCCCCCGTCGACAGGTAATGAAACACTGTCGTATGCATGACGGGTTTTACATTATAAATGCAATTTATATTGTCATCATAATGTCATTAACAGAGCAATTAATTTGTATGGCACAAATTGACACACTATAACGCGAGTTATTACGATTTTTATTTGCTTAGCAGTAGCGGAGCGCTCATACAAGCCGATTTCCAGAGGCTTGCCAAAAATTTATTTCTAGGCAAGCCTTTACTTTTATACTTACTATAAACACTTTCATAACTTTGTTTGTTCCGGGCTGACCATCGAACTTTTTCACGTGCCGCCACTATTACTTAGTGACATCATCATCATCATATCAGCCGAAAGACGTCCACTGCTGGACATAGGCCTCCCCCAAAGAGTGCCACAATGACCGGTCCTGCGCCACCCGCATCCAGCGGACTCCCGCGACCTTTACCAGGTCATCAGTCCACCTTGTGACATATTCTGTATGATTTTTTTATTATTATTATTCTCGTTATTTATATTTGGTCTTAGGCTAGGTTTTTACAGTAATTATATAAAAAGTAAAATATAAAACTATACAAAACATAAAACCACTATAAAAACCTAACCTAGCGTGCAGCGAGGCGGGGCCTAAGCTACCGGTGGTCAGGGCGTCAGAGACAGGAACCTCCTGACTATCCGCGCAGTATCCAGGAGTACCGCCTTCTGTATCTGACCCTTGATCCAAGTCTCTTGAGATGATGGTCGAGACTCTTCGCTATTAAACCGTTCGCCGAAATTACTATCGGGACGATGATCGTCGAATCAACATCCCACACAGCGGTTACCTCGTGAGCCAGGTCTAGGTACTTGCTGGCTTTGTCCTTCTCGGCCTTCACGAGGTTCTCATCATGGCGGACGGTGATGTCGACGAGCACTGCCTGGCGTTTCGATCGATCTGTCAGCACGATATCAGGCCTATTGGCAAGAATAGTTCTGTCCGTGATGACAGATCGATCCCAATAGAGCGTGGCACGACCATTTTCGAGAACATTATTATTATTGCCTCTAGTGTGCCACTGCTGGGCAAAGGCCTCCCCCCACTTTTTCGAGTGCTCTGTATAAATATTTTCATTTAAATAATCTTTACTGTGGTCGACTTTAATACCAGAAGTTATACACCTTTGTGTACGAACTTTGTGAAGTCGAACTTAATGCATAAACGCATTATCTACTAGTTAATCTTGAGGAGAAGCCGATAATAGGTGTGGTGGTGTATTTTTTCTCGTATATTTGATGACGAGATTTTATTTGATAATTCGATTTTAATGATGAAATAAACGCCGCGACCAGCGTTGCAAGCGCCAGCGAGAGAAATAATGACAAAATTACCGCTGTCTTTATCACTCCGTACTCAGGCCATCAGGACGTCCATGCGTACTCCATGCGCCATCACGCAACGCTGTCCCGGAGACAGAAGGATCGTCCTCCTTATCACTCCGTATTGTACCTGCGTGTGTGCACAATGCGAGAGCTGAGCTGTAGCGCGGCCCCACCGCTACCAACGTTGCGAGCGCTAGCGTCGCCCACCAGGCCGTCCATGCGTGCTCCATGCACCATCACGCGACGCTGGTCTGGACATAGAACTATCGTCGTCCTTATCACTCCGTTCTGTACCTGCGTGTGTGTGCACGATGCGAGAGCTGTGGCGCGGCCCCGCCGCTACCAGCGTTGCGAGCGCCAGCGTCGCCCACCAGGCCGTCCAGGCGTGCTCCACGCGCCATCACGCGACGCTGGTCAGGACATAGAACTATCGTCGTCCTTATCACTCCGTTCTGTACCTGCGTGTGTGTGCACGATGCGAGAGCTGTGGCGCGGCCCCGCCGCTACCAGCGTTGCGAGCGCCAGCGTCGCCCACCAGGCCGTCCAGGCGTGCTCCATGCGCCATCACGCGACGCTGGTCTGGATATATAACTATCGTCGTCCTTATCACTCCATCCAGTACCTGCGTGTGTGTGCACGATGCGAGAGCTGTAGCGCGGCCCCGCCGCTACCAGCGTTGCGAGCGCCAGCGTCGCCCACCAGGCCGTCCAGGCGTGCTCCATGCGCCATCACGCGACGCTGGTCTGGATATATAACTATCGTCGTCCTTATCACTCCATCCAGTACCTGCGTGTGTGTGCACGATGCGAGAGCTGTAACGCGGCCCCGCCGCTACCAGCGTTGCGAGCGCCAGCGTCGCCCACCAGGCCGTCCATGCGTGCTCCATGCGCCATCACACGACGCTGGTCTGGATATATAACTATCGTGGTCCTTATCACTCCGTTCTGTACCTGCGTGTGTGTGCACGATGCGAGAGCTGTAGCGCGGCCCCGCCGCTACCAGCGTTGCGAGCGCCAGCGTCGCCCACCAGGCCGTCCATGCGTGCTCCATGCGCCATCACGCGACGCTGGCCTGGAAACAAAAGGAGCGTTTAACGCGAGTGATCACCTTGATTAATGATTAATCAAAACTCACTCCGAAGTAGCAATGAATAAATTGCAGAAAAATCTCGAACGGATCAGGAATCTTTAACGATAATTTAAAGCCGGCTATACACTATGGGCCAACGTTGGCGCGTGAGCAGATGCAGCTATGCGTTAGAGGAAGAGGGCTGTATATCGTTCTCATGCGTTTGCATAGCTGCATCCTGCTCACGCGCCAACGTTGGCCCAATGTGTACAGCCGGCATAAGGCAAATTTCCATTTGTGAGGGCATTAACACATTCACTGCCAACAATTTCGTTGCGCTACGTTCGTAGCCGATAACATGGGAAAATCCATTTGTAGAGGAAATCGTCTACAAGCAGAGAGGCACTGGAAAGTGATAAGATAAAAAAAGTTAGTCAACAAACAACAAATTGATTTCCTACGTACTACTAAACTTCGGATTTTTTTCCTTCAGCTGTCAACACTGCGAATCCTCAAACATATCAAGGGTCGGCAACGCCCATGTTACTCCTTTTGTAGTGTTATTTTATTACTTAGTAAATAAAATCACTTTATGTATAGGAGATTACTAATGTGGTACCTTAAATATATATAAGGGTAAGGCCAAATTAGCCTCAAAAAAGCTCGGTGTGCTCAATAGATCGAGACAGTATTTCACACCGGCCCACCGCCTGCAGCTTTATAAGTCGCAGGTCCGCCCACACATGGAATACTGTTCTCATCTATGGGCAGGGGCACCCCAATACCAGCTTCTCCCTCTGGATCGCATCCAACGACGAGCAACTCGAATTGTCGACAGCGAGCATATTTCGGATCGGCTTGACCCCTTGGCGCTGCGTAGAGATGTGGCCTCTCTCTGCATTTTCTATCGCATGTATAACGGGGAGTGCTCCGAGGAATTGTTCGGATTAATCCCTGCCGCTTCTTTTCGCCATCGTCCAACGCGACAACATTACCATCCTCACCACTTAGATGGTTGGCAGTCCTCAACTGTGCGCTTCTCCAGAAACTTCCTGCCTCGCACAGCTAAACTGTGGAATGGATTGTCGCCTGCGGTATTTCCGGACCGATACGACCTTCAAACCTTCAAGAAAAGAGCGTACTCCCATCTTAAAGGCCGGCAACGCACTCACAACACCTCTGGTGTTGCAAGTGTCCATGGGCGGCGGTAATCGCTTACCATCAGGTGATCCGTCTGCTCGTTTGCCTCCTATATCATAAAAAAAAAAAAAAAAAAAAATATAACAAATTGTTATTTGTCTATGCCTCCATAAAGCCCTCATCGACATCGATGATAACGCGTATCGATATTTACTTACATCGACACGCCCACGCACAATGCCTCGTATAGGACGATGTATAGATAGCGATGCGCCGGCGATCGGGAGATCGACGCGCGCGCCAGACCCATTGAGACTTCGACGCGGAGCGCATGCCGCTCCTGCGCAGATTCATTTACCGCTCTGAAGCGAACAGTTAAGACGTCACAATAATACGTTCAGTCGGACACTATTCCGCCACTAAAGTGAATAAATAGTTGTTACCCCCACTTTTGGGTAAGTGTGAACAATATGTATTTAGTCTGTAAGTAGATATAAGTAATTCTTTAAGTTTAATGCAGTTGTTACTTGCCGCTAGCCGATATGGCCTATTGCAATTATACCTTATCATTCCTAGTGCTAGCTCTCGCGCTTTGGTACGCTTTATAAGAATAGTGGCTGAGTTAACTCCTTTTAAATACATTGTTAAAATAATAATAGTTAATATATATAATAGTGATTAAGATGCAGCATAGTGCGATCACAAAGTGATAACATATTAAGTAAACCTTTAATAACTTCTCATAATGTGTCTCGCTTTTGTAGTGCTTCTGGCTTATGTTGTAGCTAACGTTCTCTTATCGCTCCGTTTCTGGATTCCGTGCACCGCCACATACAACCGTAGTTATTCTGTTATACCCGCTTACGTTAGGTAGAAAAGTACGTGGCGCGGCACGGGAACACGAAATATTCGTTCCTAATTAGTCGGAAATTTTTTCCAGGGTTTATGCACGGGTTTCTGATACCGTAGTACTGCTTCAACGCTTGACGGGAGCTTCTTTTCGCCTACCTGCGAGCTAGCCAGACGACCTTCCAGGGGAGTACCCTACCGTGGCGATCAAATATAGGGTTCAGTAGTACCTTGAGGCTGATTACAACCCATAGACCCAATATCTATGTAATTTTATAGTAAAATAAATTGTAGTTTCCTTATTAAGGTGTCGCAGTTATTTATCAACCACTGGCCTTAAATAGTACATTACAAGTGGCGCCAAGACGTGGTTTTAAGGTCTATTACTGGTGCTAATTACTTATATTTTAGATCGCTACGTAGTTGTGTTGTGTGCGTGTGTGTTGTAACGTTTTGTTTTTTTTTTGTTTGTCTATTTTTCACAGTACTTGGCAACTAAGGTCTAGTGTGGAGTATTTTTTTTTATCGATATCGATACATACTAATTTTGCCTTGCGATTGTAACCACATTATAGACAATAGTTGACCCATTTTTTTTATTGTGCTAATTTTGTGTTTTAGTTTTTATTTTTTCGTGTCGTAAAAAAAAAAACAAAAAAAAAAAAAACAAATATTTATTAATCATCTGTAACAGAACGGAGTTGTTATTGTGTTAAGTGTTAAGTAGCGTTCACATTTACCCAAAAAAAAAAAGTTAACTACTAGTTAATCATAATGGCATACGATATAAAGTACCTGTCCTTACAAAAACCGGAATTAGCGTATGAAGTTGAGATTAGGGGCGAAACACCGGCCAGTACAGTGCAAGAATTACGTAGGCAAATAGTAAAACTGGTACAATTGTTCCCTTCAGGAGATATTTTAGCCTCGCCATTCGAGCCAGATGTGGACGTTAGGGGTATACAGGAGAGCTTAGATAAGGTAGATTCAAATATTAAAACTCTCACCACATCCCCGACCAGGAACTTATTTGATCGTACTTCTAACCTAATGCAACATATTTATCATAGGTTGAACCGGGTCGATTGCTCAGACAACCCGGAAGCTTTAGGTCCTTGTACCGACTGTTTGAAGCGGTTCCAAATCCACACAAACACGCTTAATTCAATGAATGCTAGCAATACACTAGTAGCTCAAGAAACATTCGAAAACTCTTCACCAAAGCACGTTACAGTTACGTGTGACCGCGGGTTTACATCCGATTTATGTAAACTTAAATATAATGGAAAGACTTGCGTACGAGCGTTTATTTTGAGTGTTAACGAATTTACAAGAGCACGAGATATACCTTCTAGCAAAATACTATCTTTTGCAACCGAGATCTTTACCGACGATGCATTACATTGGTTTCGTAGTATTCGGGATTACGTTACATCATGGGAGGAGGTTTGCGATAAATTAAGGGACGATTTCAGTCACTCTGATTATGACTATCGTTTCTTGGCCGAGATACGGGCTCGCACCCAGGGTGAGCGAGAAAATATCACTATATATTTGTCAGTGATGGCGGGGATGTTCTCACAATTGGATAAAGGCTTGTCCGAGGAGGATAAGCTTGAGATCCTTCTACACAACATCCGACCCTGCTATGCAAACGTGCTGACATCATCGGCAGAGATTAAAGATGTAGACTCATTACGTGTTCTCTGTAAAAACTATGAGAGTATACAATCGCGCTTGTCTCGCTTTCATGAACCACCTAAAGTTACGTCAGATACCTTATCACCTGAATTCGCTTACTCTCACGCATCTAGTTCCGGTGACTTAAATAAAACTCATCGACAGCCATATGCTTCAGTCTATTCCCCAAACAAAACCCAAGCTAACATTGGAAAACACTACACATCTAATTATGATAGTTCAAATAGATCTACTATGTACAGGAAAGACTTACCCCAAGACGACACACCAGCCACAGCACGACCCATTATTCAGAGACCCATTCATGCGGTCAACACGAGACCTAAGTTTTGCCCACGTTGTCGTGTGGATACTCATAATTTAAGGAATTGCACGGCTGAACGCGTAGTCGTGTGTTTTCGTTGTGGCCGCGAGGGCGTCCGTTTTTATGACTGCCCCGACTGTCAGAAACCATCTACATCTAACTCTACGTTCCACCAACAAAAAAACGAATAAGGCAGAATTGCAGTAACAGTCAAAACGACGATTGGCAGACCTGGCTAAAATTTGTAAAAAATTTCTTCACTATATACCAGGTAACTTCAATTCTGCAAAGTAAACCAAATAACGATAGTAGAACCTTCGTTGATTTGGAAATTAACAATCTCAAAGCGTGTGGATTACTTGATTCTGGTGCTGCGGTTACGATTCTAGGAAATAATTCACACGCCGACTTACTAGAAGGTGGGTTACAGTTACATACCGATGACATAATAAGTATTGTCGCAGCTGGGGGTCAAAATCTAAATAGTTTGGGCTATATGAACTTGCCGATCAAATTTGATAACTCTAGTAATATTATCAAGGCTTATGTAGTCCCAGCGGTGGAAACGTCACTAATTTTAGGAATTGATTTTTGGAAAAAATTTAAATTGTGCCCAAAATTTATCAGCTCACTAGACATCGGCAAGTCATCCTTTCCTCCTCCCGAAACTTTAGTCTCTAACTTGAACAAACACATCACATCGTATACCGGATTAGATTCCTCACAGCGTTCTATTGCCGATAAAGTGATTGACCAATTTAAAGAGTTATCATTCGAGGTAAAAGGGCTTGGCAGAACCACTCTTATTGAGCATCGTATTGATACCGGTAATGTAGCACCCGTACGGCAACGGTACTATCGCATGTCACCAGAGAAAACTCGCATCGTTAATGACCAAGTAGATGAAATGCTCGCTATGGATGTCATAGAACCCTGTGAGAGTGCTTGGTCCTCACCCGTGCTGGTGGTCGGTAAGAAAGATGGCAAACCCAGATTCTGCTTGGATAGCCGAAAACTTAATTCTGTAACCATAAAGGATGCATACAATTTGCCATATATTGCTGAGATCCTAGATAACCTCAAGGACGCTAAATACCTCAGCAGTATAGACCTGTCAAAAAGCTTTTGGCAAATTCCGATAAAGGATGAAGACAAGATTAAGACAGCTTTTTTTGTACCCAAAAAGGGTACATATTGTTTCAAAACAATGGCTTTTGGACTTACGAATGCTCCTGCTACCCAGCAAAGGCTGGTCGACCGATTGTTTGGACCAGAATTTGAATTGAAGGTATTCTGCTACTTAGATGATATAATCTGCGTAAGTAATAACTTCGAAGACCATGTATCGCTGCTACAGCGTGTTCATGAGAAACTACAACAGGCGAATCTCACTATTAATTTTGAAAAAACCCAGTTTTTCAGAGATAGTCTAAAATACCTAGGTTACGTTGTCGACACGAAAGGACTGCGCACGGACCCAGAAAAAGTAGAAGCTATTATTAGTTACCCTACTCCCACTTCAAAAAAAGATGTCAAACGCTTTCTGGGTACTGCATCTTGGTACCGGCGATTTGTACCAAACTTCAGTACGATTGCAGGCCCCTTAAACAAACTTACATCCAGTAAAAAGGGCGCTCCTCCGTTTGTTTGGACCGAGGAATGCGACTCTGCCTTTAAGACACTTAAAGGCTGCCTTGCTTCTACACCCATTCTTACTTGCCCGAATTATAACTTGCCGTTCCAAGTTCACACGGATGCCAGCAATTGCGGCATCGGAGCTATGCTGTGTCAGGTCGTAGATGGACAAGAACACCCGATTGCTTATATGAGCAAATCACTGACGGGTGCTGAATTGAATTACAGCATAACGGAAAGGGAAACTTTGGCCGTACTGACTGCTTTCGAACATTGGCGTTGCTATATCGACAATGGTCTAGCATTTGTAGTCTACACAGACCACTCAGCTCTTAAGTGGTTCTTGACACTAAATAACCCTACGGGACGGTTAGCACGTTGGGGCATTCGCCTGTCTACCTTTAATTTCGACGTCAAACATCGTCGTGGTGTGGATAATGTTGTACCGGATGCTTTATCGCGTGCAGTACCTATCAGTTCTATAAGCACTTCAAACGCTATCTTAACAACTACTGATCAATGGTACATTCATAAATTTAATACCGTTCTATCTAACCCAGCCAGTCTTCCAAACTTCACCATAACAAACAATTCACTATACAGACTTTCTAAAAACAAATGCTTCCTTACCAGAGAGTTTGATTGGAAGGAAGTAGTACCAAACGAGTTACGTGAACAAGTGATGCAGGCCAATCACGCGGAACCTACATCAGGACACTTGGGAATACACAAAACTTATTACCGTTTGGCTCTGCGCTACTTTTGGCCTGGTATGCATTCTGAGGTGGTTAAATACGTGTCTAGTTGTGCGACTTGCCTTGCTCATAAACTACCCAATCACGCTACATTAGGGTTTATGGGTAGGCCCAAACAATGCTGTAGGCCGTTTCAGATGCTGTCCATCGATTTTGTAGGGCCCCTTCCAGCGAGTCGGAAACAAAGTACTTACCTACTAGTAGTAGTTTGTTGCTTCTCTAAATATTGCCTAATGTTTCCTCTATGACACGCAACTACTCAAGCGGTAATAAAACACTTAGAGAACGATGTATTCCTCGTGCACGGCGTACCGCAAACGATATACATGGATAACGGGAGTCAATTTATAAGCAAAAGTCTCGATCACTTCTTCCTTTATTACAACATCCCAAACGTTTTCTTCACACCTAGATATAGCCCGCAGATAAATACAGTTGAACGCTACAATAAAACAATTGTCACCTGTATTTCAACTTTTATCGATAATGACCACAGAACATGGGACGAAAATCTTTCAAGAATACAGTTTGCCATAAATAATTCCGTGAATGAAGCAACAGGATATACACCGGCGTTTCTTGTGCATGGTCGAGAGCTTGTAACATGCGGTTCGCACTATCTAGAGTCCGACCTTGGCAACGAAATTATTTTTCTTCCACGTAACATATATGCAGAGAATATTGGTCAGTTGAAGAACATTTTTGATAAGGTACAGACTTGTCTTTGGCGTGCGCACGAAACAAACAAATCCCGTTATAACTTACGGCGAAGACCAGCAGAGTTCGAGGTTAACGATGTTGTATGGAAGAAGACTTACTTTCAAAGTGACAAAGACAAATATTTTACTAAAAAATTTGCACCCAAGTTTTTGAAATGCCGTGTTGTTGCTAAACGTTCTCCCTTAGTGTATGATCTAAAAGACATGTCTGGTAAAGATCTGGGTACGTGGCATATAAAAGATTTAAAATTGGTTAGTTAACATCAGATCTAGCTAGTAACCCCAGTAGTAACTAGTAGTCTAGTAGTAGCTAGCCCTAAATATTCATCACGGATTTTACCTTTCTGAGAGATAGTTAAAATCCTAGTGTAGCGGGCGGGGTAACTGTAGTGTTATTTTATTACTTAGTAAATAAAATCACTTTATGTATAGGAGATTACTAATGTGGTACCTTAAATATATATAACAAATTGTTATTTGTCTATGCCTCCATAAAGCCCTCATCGACATCAATGATAACGCGTATCGATATTTACTTACATCGACACGCCCACGCACAATGCCTCGTATAGGACGATGTATAGATAGCGATGCGCCGGCGATCGGGAGATCGACGCGCGCGCCAGACCCATTGAGACTTCGACGCGGAGCGCATGCCGCTCCTGCGCAGATTCATTTACCGCTCTGAAGCGAACAGTTAAGACGTCACAATAATACGTTCAGTCGGACACTATTCCGCCACTAAAGTGAATAAATAGTTGTTACCCCCACTTTTGGGTAAGTGTGAACAATATGTATTTAGTCTGTAAGTAGATATAAGTAATTCTTTAAGTTTAATGCAGTTGTTACTTGCCGCTAGCCGATATGGCCTATTGCAATTATACCTTATCATTCCTAGTGCTAGCTCTCGCGCTTTGGTACGCTTTATAAGAATAGTGGCTGAGTTAACTCCTTTTAAATACATTGTTAAAATAATAATAGTTAATATATAGAATAGTGATTAAGATGCAGCATAGTGCGATCACAAAGTGATAACATATTAAGTAAACCTTTAATAACTTCTCATAATGTGTCTCGCTTTTGTAGTGCTTCTGGCTTATGTTGTAGCTAACGTTCTCTTATCGCTCCGTTTCTGGATTCCGTGCACCGCCACATACAACCGTAGTTATTCTGTTATACCCGCTTACGTTAGGTAGAAAAGTACGTGGCGCGGCACGGGAACACGAAATATTCGTTCCTAATTAGTCGGAAATTTATTCCAGGGTTTATGCACGGGTTTCTGATACCGTAGTACTGCTTCAACGCTTGACGGGAGCTTCTTTTCGCCTACCTGCGAGCTAGCCAGACGACCTTCCAGGGGAGTACCCTACCGTGGCGATCAAATATAGGGTTCAGTAGTACCTTGAGGCTGATTACAACCCATAGACCCAATATCTATGTAATTTTATAGTAAAATAAATTGTAGTTTCCTTATTAAGGTGTCGCAGTTATTTATCAACCACTGGCCTTAAATAGTACATTACACTTTGGAGTTGCATGCGTCTATAGGCTGCGGTGTCCGCTTACCATCAGGCCGTACGCTTGTTTGCCTCCGACGTATATAAATAAAAAATACTTATTTAGAGCCATATTTGTCTTTCGGATGTCCAGAATAAAAACAGCTAAAACACCCTTTTATATCCATTTCACCGTGTCCACGAATTAATACATCTGTTAGTCAATACCATTCATCTATCATGGCTGTTAGCGATCGAGGGACCCATTTTACTAACCGTATTCAGTATCAAATTCACATTCGTTGCGTGCACACGTTCTGACAAATGTAGCTCGGCACATGGGGAAGCACATCAAATCTAAATTTGATTCCAATCTATGACTTTCAGTCAAATAGTCACGGGCTGTCCGCGATCGGTTCGGGATGAATAAGTAATACTGTTGAAATATATCATGTTTGATGCTTTCCTTTTCGTATATAATTTATTTAACAGGGATATTCGATGGGCTGTGTCCGTTAGTACGTACTTAAAAAGACAGGGTGGTCTTCATAAATTTTATTCGAATTTATTATAATTTATGGATTATTTGAAAAAGATTTTCAGGAAGACCTGGTACTTAAATTACCAAAAATGGTGACAATTGTTGCTAACAAATTGTTGGACTTTCATTTACTATCTAATTACCTTCCTCTTATTGGAGAGGGGTCTTGACCCCCGCTCTGGGTCATGGCTCGTCCAACAGGTCTCAATTGCTGTTCAGCGAGGCAATGCCGCAAGCATTTTGGAGACTTTTGGTTCGGGCTTGACGCAGAGCGGGGTGTACTCGTAGTTTTACGTTTTCTTCTCTTTTATTAGGTAGTTAGTTTAGAGCTTATACGTATTTTAATTAAATAATTCTTTACACTATTGTATTCTGACTTGTTTTGTTATTCCTATACCTTTAATAAACGATTTTATTTAGAGAGGAATAACAAAAATGCAATAAAAAACAAAGCATAGTACATACAAGTCAAATCAGACGGCTCATGGATTTAAAGTGCTAACCGTTGTATCAGAAATTTTGTACATTGCTGTTATGGTTGTAAACATTTCTGTTTAGGTTGGTATGGTTAAGGCACTTAGTAATGTGTAAGTTACAATTTATTTTTTATTGAACCATTTCCATTTGATCCGGTTCCAAGGACCAAATAAAAAGGGCTTCGATAGCTTGCTGATGTGGAACAATCTAGATGGAAAATGTAGTAAAAATGAAAAAAGGAGAATCAGTTTGGTAACTTTTAACTTTTGTCAGAAGACAGCTGCGTGACGCCAGCCGGGACGCGATGAGTGCGTCATGCTTGCGGGACGCGCGGTCCCACTGTGGGTTCCAACATCACACTCAATCGCGATCTGTGCGTTCTCGTATTCATTTGTACGCGTCTTATGATTTACGTAGTGTAAAATGTAGTGTGATTGTTTGATAGTTCTCATTGCATAATTGTGGTTGTGATTTATCCCTAGTAAGGTAAACGTCCGACTGCTCGACGCTGTAAATACTAGTATATGGCATAGGCACTCTATGTCAAACTGACATGGCTTAAATTCGAATGAACAACAATTCTCTTAGTTCGAATTTAGCCCATATTCCTTTGACATAGAGTGCCCATGCCATGCTCTAGTACAGAGTCGAGCACTCGGACGTTTACCTTACTTATAGTAGGAGTGGGCCGCTTCATCGTTGATCGTACGACAACACGCAAAAAGAAATCTTCACGATATTTTTTAATCCCGAAAATAATTAAAAAGTTAAAGCCTTAACGAAGACTGCATGCCAGCATGTTACATACAAACATTACATTCGCTGTAGAACTAAAAACCGTATACACTTGTTAATCTCCGCGTCTTTAGGCTCTTTTATACAGCCATACAATGAGCTGAGCTGAATAAGGAAATGAGCTTCCTAATTAACTTGCTTCTATCCCCGTACGCTCATTACGGGAAATGATTATTTCTCAGCTGCCTAATTATTACTAATGAATATGGAAATGGGGAGCACGTATTACACTGTATTTGTATTAACACTTTTAATCTTAGTCTAGAACCAATCAGATGTAAATGGGTCATAAAAGGCTGACTTTTAGTTTGGCTCTTAATCCGCTTAACTTGATAATTTTATGCGATAAATACATTTTATATTTGCACTTGAGCCCTTAAAAATATTCATAATAGAAACTACGTCTTTTGTTTTTTTGCTCTGTATTTTTAAAGTACGTAATAATATGTGAAAATGCGTCATCAGATCTGCTAAGAATTTGAATTGGCTCCCGTAATCTGTATTCCCACTGAACTTAAGTAACATCTATTGGCTTGGTCGTCACTTGTACTTAGGTGTGAGTGTGACTTGAGAAAATCGCCTACTATTTCGCGTACTTTTTCTTGCACAATCATCAACTACTCGTTGAGAGAGTTAAAGTGAGCCCAAACACAACGGATGTGGTTTAGGAGTTGCTGTGATCAACTTCTATCTCCATAATCAGATCCGCTTGGTAAATAAATAAATAAATATTAGGGGACAATCTTACATACATCGACCTAGACCCATAGTAAGCTCAGAAAAGCTTGTGTTATGGGTACTAGACGGCGATAAGGTCAACCGGGGCAAATGCGTCGATGAAGTAAATGTGTCTCTTGTTGATATCTCCAAAACTCAACATTATAGAACTATTACAATCATCTAAATTGAAAGTTTGGTAACTATACTTTGAACATTGAGGGCTGTAATAGTTCTAAAATGTTGCGTTTCGAATATAACTTCAAAAGACGCATTTACCCCATTGACGCATCAACCCTGATACCTTATTTATTAATAATTAAATCTTTATTTCGGATATAAGTGGAGTCTTAAGGTCAGTTGCGAGTGTTGCGACAACATTCGCACATAAGTATAGTTACAACCATAGATTGATTATAATTATATAAATACTTAGAAAACTTCCATGACTCAGAATCAAATATTCATGCTCATCACACAAATATTTGCCCCAACCGGGATTCGAACCCAGGACCGAGCTCGTAGGCAGCGTCAGTACCCACTAAGCTAACCGGTTGGTCGTCAGTCGGTAGTCCACTTGGTGGTTGGTAATGCCGTAAAATTCCGTTGTCACCGAATTTAAAGTTTGCCCAATTTCAGCTCAATCGGAGACGGATACAAATGAAAGACAACTTAGAAACTTAGATTTTTTGGGAACAGAGCAAAAAAGAAACGTGACTGCATTTAGTCATTTATCTAGAAGAAAAAACATATTTTCTATCCAAACCGCTTTAGAGATTCAAAACCAAAATCATTTATTACAGCGTAGTGCACTCTTAAGCGGACATGACAGGGGGTCCAAAACTCCTTTTTGTGCCCAAAGACAAATCGTCCGGGATGTCACACACACGCTTCTGTTAGGGGGTTCTCGAAACACACTTTATCTATTCCAGTGGAGAGTCTATTGAGTGAGCCTATTATGTTACTGCGAAAAATGTGTTGCAAATTTAAGGAACTTCATTATTAATGCACCAAGTATTTATTTAACAAGAAACTTACAAAACTGAGTTTACAAGACAAGATCATGTTCATTCCACATCGCAGTATAGTAGCCGGTTTGACCCACCCATACCCACACCATTTGGTAAAAATCCTGCCTGAACTATAATATGTAATATCTATATAAATAAAAATGAAATGCTATTTCGCTTCAATGTTTACTATACTGGGCGCGCGAAACACAATGAAAGCAAATTTTAATGTGCATAATATTAAAACTTGCCAACAAGTTCATTCACCTGTATCCGATCTTTGATGTAACCCTTCCAAGAATAACTCTCAACCATAAATGCTTGCCTAAACCTAAATAGGTAGTTTAACCTATTTATAGACATATGCCAACTCGACTGTTCTGAATTTAGCAAACTCAATCAACCCTCGAAGTAATCAATTGAATTGTTACTCGACGGAGGAATAATATAACTATTAAAGTTCCGAAGACGTCTGTTGCTATGGATGAATTTGGTTCATGTCAGAAACCCCATCCGACCGGACGATCGTTGTCAGTTACTGACATTCGCAGCCTTATTGAAAATTTATTCCTAAATCTAGTCTATCTATTCAAGTACCAGCTCACTAGAGCTGAGAGCTCACCTGCGGTGATCAGCTACAATTTGTGAATAGTGTCCATTGTGTACTCGGTTGTTTGTGAGCCACATTAAAGTACATTCACGACATCAACGCCGGTGTAGGCAGTCCCCATTGAAAAATCGGTCAGGAGTGAATATTAGCGTAACTATCTACCTACTGCTGATTTAATTTTTATGCCTTTTTATTCACCACTATCCTCGTTCCTGTGCCAATCTTATCGACTGCTTACTCGCAATCCGTCAGGTATCATTTGACAATCGAGCTGGGAGTTTCTCCTGCAGATCGTTTCGATGATCTTGAATACTATGTAGTAAGTACATCTCTAAGTAGAAAATCCTGATTGTTTTGATCATAATGTCAGAAAACAAATGTCGAGTTTCCTGTGGTCAATAGTTAAAAGATTATGTGCACCAACTAACGATTACAATCGGATCAACGTCAAATAACTTTTTAACGAACACCGCCTCCGAGTGCGACCAAAAATTACGCCTTGACTTAAGCAACAACTTAAGCAAGCCTTGGATAGACGCGAACCTTCATCTCTGTATGACCCACTTTCAAAAGGTGATCATTAATATTTGCCAACCGACTTGTTGCGTGAGGTATTCTCATTCCCAAAATCCAGCTTTGTCTCCACTGGAGCTCCGTTCAAACTATGTCAAAAACTTCTAAAACAACCCAGTTTCCACCCAGTATTCCCTGACAATAGAAACTGCCAACGATTTCCCTTTGGACGCGCTCATATTTTGGAGTGACCGCTGTCAACGTCAGGGTTTGCATTTTGCACTCTATCGCTTTGTGATAAGGTGACAAATGTATACGTCGACGCACATAGCTATACAGTGTACCTTTGAGCTAAAACAAACGCCAAGCGGAGCTCAAAGCCGTGTCACACAAAGGCATGGTTTAAAGACCGACGCACACCGGAGGCACGGTATCGCTCGCCAAAGTATTAATTGGAATGTCAAATGACGAAAGCTGCAGGATGCTGTAAAAAGGAAGAATTTCAAATCAATGTTAGGGTTTGCAGCTGAATGGAATGTTGAAAGCACAAAGAAAAGTGTCACTTGATAAAAACTTTTGATTAAATTCAACACAATAGGATCGAACTTCAAATTAAAGGAAAGATTGAAAAATGTAAAGCTCCGACCCGGATTCGAACCGGTGACCACAGGCATACGCGGCCTGTCAATACTAACCAACTGAGCTATGGGAATAATCCGTCTCGGCCACTCATTATTCAACCAGTTCCCGTTTACAACGCCTTAGGCTATTTTCCCACTGCACCGCGCCCCATTACCATTTTATGCATGGTATAAAAACACAGGTACTCTCTTCCGAGACTCGCGAACCACGTGACTGACACAAGCCTACGTCATCACGCTGTTAAATGCCGTTTGATGACGTAGGCTTGTGTCGGTCACGTGGTTCACGAGTCTCGGAAGAGAGTACCTGTGTTGTTAGACCATGATTTTATGCACGAATCTCAATTTATATAGAAAACACGCCTAGTACAACACACTGTCGACGCGCCGATGCGCGTGTAAAAAATCTACCGCTCCGCGCACCGCGGCGGGGCGCGCGCGGTGCAGTGGGTGAATCGCCTTAGGGAGGCGAGGTTTTATCATTAATTAAAAATTTATACATTTTCGTTAGTAGATACAAAATAAATTTCCAACAGTATTGATTTTATATTGGAGAACAATGTTAATAACTATAAATACATAAAATATATAGTCAATATCCAATACTTAGAAACGAATATTTTTAATGTGCCTATATTAAACTTATTAAACCCAGAACCACTCGTTATCGGTCGAAAGTTTCGCAACGAGTGGAAAAAACAGTCTCCAACAAATATGAATGACAGTATTTTAAAACCCACGTAACGATCACAACTTACTTAATTTTATATTTTTCATTAATTAATCCGTTTTTACAATTATGATTATATTTTTCATTAAAGATTAACTTAAGCTTACTTAAAAAGGAACCTACTTAGACAATTTAGTCAAAATCAATAATCATGACGAAACGGAGAAAGCGAGTTTTGGGTGAAAATTGATTTTTGTTTGTTTGTTAGTACATACCTAGAAAGGGACCTCAATGATGTGATACAAAAAAGCGCTCCAAAAGTGGCACACTAAAACTAAGTCAACTGAACCAACTTGACTCAGTTGCGCGTCGTCAATGAAAACGTTATAAACGTGTCTCATCTGTCAGATTTGGTGGCCATTTTTAAAGACGGAATTTTTCACCGTATCTATATATTTTGGCCTTATTATTTTTTATGTTTGTTACCTCCGAACTCCGTCAGTTATGAACCGATTCGTAATTTTTTTTTTGATTGTAAGAATATTTGACGACCGCTTTAGCCTAGTTGGTAGTGACCCTGCCTACGAAGCAAAAGGTCCTGGGTTCGAATCCCGGTAAAGGCATTTATTTGTGTGATGAGCACGAATATTTGTTCCTGAGTCATGGATGTTTTCTATGTATTTAAGTATTTATTTATCTATATAAGTATGTTTATCGTCGTCTAGTACCTATAGTACAAGCTTTGCTTAGTTTGGACTAGGTCGATTTGTGTAAGATTGTCCCCTAATATATATATATATTTTTTTTTTAATGGTCGGAATCATCTCCTTGCTAAATTTCATAGCCATGCCACGACGTACTTCAGCGGACCAAAGATGGTTGCTATTTGATCAGTCGCATACTCGCCAGACCGTGACGGATATCTTATCCACAGTAGTGGTAAAATGTCTGCCATGCCCTCTGAGCGTCGACCTTTTACAAAAATTCAACGTCATTTACTACTAAAGCAAGGAACAGACACGGACTCGGGAAATAATGGGTTTCCAATGCAGCCGTGACGTTCGTCCAATCGAGGTGAAAGAACGCGGTCAGGCATCGTTGTCACTGGTAACAGTGTCCTTGTTGAAACAGTAACTAAAGTCACAAAGGCTTTCATCATCATCATCATTAGAGATGCGCCGGATATTTGGCAATTATTCGGTATTCGGCATATTTTTCAATGCTCGTTTTTCTGCCGAAATCTTCGGTTCAAATATCGAATAATTACCCTTGTCTGGGATTACCCTTGTTTGGCTTAACAACGTTTTGCCTAATTTCGGTTTGCTTAATTTCATTAAGACTAATCTTGTTTCTCGTAATAGCTCGTTTTGCCTAATTTTCATTTGTGCGAAAGTCATTTTGCCTAATATTCAGTTCACCTTTTTATTTTACCTAATTTCATTTTGCCTAATTTTTAGTTTCTATAATCTCTTTTTGTATACTGTTTGACTGACATAATTACATTTTGACTAACATACATTTCGCATAATTTCATTTTGTCTATAAACTCCCCGCCCTCCGCTCGGACTGTCGCCAGAAACGAATTATGAAGGTTTTGAATAAAAGTTTTCGCTAAGTAAATTCTGTAAAAAAAATCGTTTCTGGCGCTTCGCCGGCCGCTGCCGCAGCACGCTCGCTTCGCTCGCTCGGCTCGCGCGCTGAGGGTCGCGGTTTTACCTAACACTCCTCCTCGCTTCGCTCGACGTCGTACCTACACCGACCTGCCTTAAGAAAAGTTTAAGAAACAGGTACAGTCGAGTTCTCCAATATCTATACAGACAACCTTTCAAAAATATCTACACGTGTCTTATGTCAGTAACAATAAAGTTTCTGTATACATATTTTTGAAAGGTTGTCAGTTTAGATATTGGAGAACTGTACATGGAAACGAGGCCATATCAACAAATACATATTATAATGATTCAGTATTAGACAAAAAATCTAAGTAAAAACGATATTCGGCAATGTGATGATTAGTTAAAATAGTAATCGACCAATTGATTTTTAGATACAATAATATTCGGCAATACAAGAGTTATGAAAATCGTCATTTAGGGTAAACGTATTTCGAACAAACAATTATTATGAAAAATGAAATTATACAAATTGACTTTATACAAACAATTAATGCATTATACTAAAAGTTGTTAGACAAACTGAAATAAGACAAAACATTATTAGGCCAAACAAGGGAATCCCGTTTGTCTGTAAGTTCCAATAATGTATTAAGGTATTGCCTTATTATGTAAACGGATTCCTGTTATTATTACTTCACTAACTGTACTGCAAATACTTTACTTTAAAAATCATTATTTTGTATCATTGTATGAGTCTGTTTTGGAAGAGCTGATTAGGCCAAATATTCGGTTCGTCATAAGCTGAACCGGACATTCGTATTCGGCAAAACCCATATTCGGTGCGTCTCTTATCTAATCATCATCATATCAGACGACAGACGTCCATTGCTGAACATAGGCTTCCCCCAAAGAGTGCCACAATGACCGGTCCTGCGCCACCTTCATTCAGCGGACGCACGACCTGATACGACATTTTCAATGACAATAGACAACATACGATTTTCATCCAGGGACCGATTCTAGGTCAATCATGGAATTTGAAAAGAAGCAAGGTCTTACATTAAAAGTAAAGTAATTAATCCGAAATCTTTACTTTGTAATTTTTGATTCCTAAAGCTGATTACTTACTGAACGAACAATAAAGTTATCCTACAAGGGTTTCTGTTTCCTTTTTTGCCCGAGGGATATGATTTTATTAGCGGTCTATGTTTGTATTTAAAACTGAGATCTAAGAAAGTAACGTTTAAGACACTGAACCGATTTTGATATATCAGGTGTCAATCTATTTGAAATTTAGCTCTGGGTGACATACCTTTTTTATGAAAAAAATATAGTTTTTTCAGTTAGCTTTCCGTATTCCGGAAACAGTTTTTTTAACTTTTTATGCTTGTCAAATTATTATTTAGGGTATTAGAACCCTAAAAAGGAATCAAATGCGTCCTATGCTACTGTTCTATCAACTGTGTAATGTGTTAACAAGCGAGCTTGTCACTTCACGAAACGCGAACAAGACTGGAATTACGAGACTTAGACAATTTAACAACCCGGATCATCCGGATATGACTCAAGTATTACTACCGAACTATCAACGCTTGTCCTTGATCGAAATTGGATCTTTGGTATTTCAACTAGAATTCAGCACGAAGGTTGGTCTTGAATTGCATTGAGATTTCAACTTGAATGCAACGCATGTGTGATATTATGCTAAGTTACTTTAAGGTCTTCTAAACTTAATATTATAACGAGGCAAAGTGTGTTAAATTGTAGCCTTGTAAGTTTATAATTATGTCCCCTAGATATAAACTTACAAGGCAAAGTAAGTAATCTCCGAAACCAATAATCCGATTTCAAAAAATACTTCACTGGTGACTTTCTGGATGGCCATCCATACTTACTACTAATATTATAAATGGGAAAGTGTATGTGTGTGTTTGTTTGTCCATCTTTCACGGCAAAACGGAGCAAAAAATTGACGTGATTCTTTAAGTGGAGATTGTTGAAGGGATGGAGAGTGACATAGGCTACTTTTTGTCTCTTTCTAGCCCCCCACTTCCCTAAAATGGGGGGTGAAAGTTTGTATGGAGCTACGATATAAAAGAGTTCCACGCGGACGGAGTCGCGGGCAGAAGCTAGTACGCTTTATTTTATTCCAGGGGTTTGCTTGTGTTCTTTGCAAAAGTGAGCGAGGCCGCGCTGGCAACACGTCCGAGTATAAAGTTGTTGATACAGGTGATACAGGTAACGAGCTTCTGCATAGTACAGTCAGCATCAAAAGTAACTGCGCAATCGAAGACGTCAAAAGCTCTTATTCCCTTTTGATAATGACTTTTGACGTCTTTGTTTGCGCAGTTACTTTTGATGCTGAAAAATTTTATTTCTATAATTTCATCATTTTAATGAGGATTATCTATCTAATTGACTCGTGTGAAAGCACGCAGACATACTGAACCGATTTTTATTTCTAACCAAATTCAACAATGGAGTTTCTCAATTCGTCAGAGCCTTTTATTTTTTGTATGTATGTACCTACTCTGATTAGTCGAAAACGACTGGGCCGATTGGGAAATTTTTTTGTTTTTTGTTTTAAAGGGTATCCTTCCCAGGTCATCAGGTCAGGGTCTGATGATGGGATGCTGGAGAAGTCGATGGAACTCTTTGGGTACCTACCGATTTGGAGTCGATTAAAACTATGTTTCTTTGTTTTTAAAGTATATTCTCTAGTTGACGACCTCTGTAGTCTAGTTTGTAGTGACCCTGTCTACGAAGCTGGAGGTCCCGGGTTCGCATCCCGGTAAAGGCATTTATTTATGTGATGAGCACGAATATTTTGTTCCTGAGTCATGGATGTGTTCCATTGATTTAAGTATTTATTTATCTATATAAGTATGTTTTTCGTCGTCTAGTACCCATAGTACAAGCTTTGCTTAGTTTGGGACTAGGTCGATTTGTGTAAGATTGTCTCCAAATATTTTTTTTTTTATTTAGTTCACACAACTGAGGCCATGAGGAATGTATCGTCCCATAACTCATCGTTGACCAGCCTTACGGAACTTGGCTTTGATCAAACCAGTTTTGAACACACATTGTTGCTGCCAAAACTTACTCAAAGGGACTTAAGGGATAGTTCGGAACTTCCACGCACGAATCGGCAAACATTCAACCTGGGGGATTTCTTGTGTGAAAGAACCCTTGCTCTATTTGGGTATTTTGAATGATTGCAGTTTTAAATTAGGAATATCTTGGAGTGGATGGGTGAAATCCAGAGCAAACTGCACTTAGACCACTTCTACATTAACACTTTCACTGCCAGAAACCCGCCTAGCGGGCGCCTACGCCGTGGGCGTTCCACTACATAGGTATACCGGGAAAAAACATGGAATCGTCTAGGAGCGTAGCTCGTAGCGATTCTTGGCAGTGAATGTTGCAGTGGGCAGTCGGTGCGGTATAGTAAGCTGTTAAAGCGGTACAAAGCTAGCCTCTCATAAAGGTACACGCTGTTTTAACCGACTTCAGAAGAGGAGGAGGTTCTCAATTTGGTTGTATATATATATATATATATATATATATTAGCCTTATTATTTTTTATGTTTGTTACCTCCGAACTCCGTCAGTTATGAACCGATTCATATTTTTTTTTGATTGTAAGAATATTTGACGACCGCTTTAGCCTAGTTGGTAGTGACCCTGCCTACGAAGCAAGAGGTCCTGGGTTTGAATTTTTCATTTATTTGTGTGATGACCACGAATATTTGTTCCTGAGTCATGGATGTTTTCTATGTATTTAAGTATTTATTTATCTATATAATTATGTTTATCGTCGTCTAGTACCCATAGTACAAGCTTTGCTTAGTTCGGGACTAGGTCGATTTGTGTAAGATTGTCCCCTAATATTTATTTATTGAATCACACGGAATCACATATGGAAATCACAAATGTGGTGAAGCGGAACTGATGATGAAGACCACAGATGTCACCTGGAACTCTCTAACGATTTACTTAAATATATAAAATTACGTCACAGATTCAGACATGATTCCGTTGAAATAGCAACTAATGAAGTGCCAAAGGTCTGAATCACATTTCTTGATGAACGACGGAACTCCTCAAATATTGCCGGCCCACATACAGAGATTTGGTTTTTTTCTGTAATAATCAATGTTCATGTGGAAAAGTCGAAAGGAAACGTGCAAATATTTGGTTAACACTTTGTTTTTAAAGTAAATTATTACCTTATGTTAATAATTATTACGTTTCATTTGCTTCTTTTTATTTAATATTATAAAAAGCATAGATAGCTTGATAAGACATTACAAATAGAACTACTTAATTTATAAATATAAAAGTTTCACACTGATTATACTCCAGTATGTTTATAGTGTATCTAATGTTGAGTATGAGCTATGATCAAATGAAAATTAATTTTATCAAACAGTATTGAATAAGCCATGGACCTGACTAAAAAGTTTCTGATATCAATTTACACAAGCCATAATTATTCATGGTATTACTTTACTTACACCAACCAACTTTACACCAACTTTGAACCAAAGTATTTTATCCTCAACACATGTCTCCGACATGGGGAAACCTCAGGATTCTTCTAATTACTTTCCACAAGATCAAACAAGCGAAAACAAACTTTAATAAGTACGGGATAAGATCTCTTTCAGTGTGTTCGGAGACTTTGCTGAAGCTAAAAGTTGTGCGACGTCAATAGGTGGTTTTCTTTGTTCTACTTCCACCGTTTGCCTGTTATCTTTTACGGTTGATTAATTGTTATTAAAATTAGGATGGGGCGACTTTGATTTCTGATTGCATTTGGAATTTGTTAAAAGAGATTTAACTTTAAACTTTAATCCCTTATGCACAATAAACGTTTTCCTTTTTAGGGTTCCGTAGTCGACTAGGAACCCTTATAGTTTCGCTTTGTCTGTCCGTCTGTCCGCGGATAATCTCAGTAGCACTAGAAAGCTGAAATTTGGTACTAATATGTATATCAATCACGCCGACAAAGTGGTAAAATAAAAAGTGAAAAAAAAATATTAGGGTACGTCCCCTATACGTAACGTGGGGAGAGTTTTTTTTATATTTCAACCCTAACGTGTGATATATTGTTGGATAGGTATTTACAAATGAAAAGGGGTTTGCAAAAATAATTTTTTGATAATGTTAATATTTTCGGAGATAATCGCTCCAGAAGTAAAAAAAAATGTGTCCCTCCCCTCTAACTTTTGAACCATATGTTTTAAAAATATGAAAAAAATCTCAAAAGTAGAACTTTATAAAAACTTTCTAGGAAAATTATTTTTGAACTTGATAGGTTGAATAGTTTTTGAAAAAAATAACAAATAATTTCTGGACGAAAAACTACGGAACCCTACACTGAGCGTGGCCCGACACGCTCTTGGCCGGTTTTTAGGGTGCCGTAGTCAACTAGGAACCCTTATAGTTTCACCATGTCCGTCCGTCCGTCTGTGGCTTGGCTCAGTGACCCTTACCACTAGAAAGCTGTAATTCGGCATGAGGACATATGTCGCAGGGAAATGGCCAAAACAGAGATTTGAACAAATCTCTAAGGGATATGATCAAATCACGCAGGATGTTAAAATGGCGAATCCATTTTATCATTTGCCTAGAAAAAATCAGTCATTTAATCAAATCTCTGAGTCTGTTTAGTGAAATGACGAAATCGGCCAAAAAAGGCAACTCGTTTTTTCATTTCACTAGATTTGTTTAGTGATTTGACAAAATCCCTGAACCGCGTCAGTGAGTTGACGAAACTAACTCGCAAAGCCAACTCGTTTTACCATTTCACTAGACAAGTTTAGTGAAATGATAAAAATCGCTAGTGCGGTCGTGTTACCCCCCTCCTGCACCTTACCGCTACCCGCTCTCGCCCTTGAGTGTCAGGGAAATGGCCAAAACAGAGATTTGAACAAATCTCTAAGGGATATGATCAAATCACGCAGGATGTTAAAATGGCGAATCCATTTTATCATTTGCCTAGAAAGAATCAGTCATTTGATCAAATCCCTGAATTTGTTTAGTAAAATGACGAAATCGGGCAAAAAAGGCAACTTGTTTTTCATTTCACCAGATTTGTTTAGTGATTTGATAAAATCCCTGAAACGCGTCAGTGAGTTGACGAAACTAACTGCTCGCAAAGCCAACTCGTTTTACCATTTCACTAGACACGTTTAGTGAAATGATAAAGTCTCTACTGTAACATGGTATAGGTGATGTGATCAAATCTCTGAACTGGTTCAGTGTTACTCTACAATTAAGTTTGATCAAATCTCTCACAAGATGTTTCAGGGATTTTATCAAATCACTGAACAATTCTGGTGAAATGAAAAAAAAAACGAGTTTACTTTTTTGGCTGATTTCGTCATTTCACTAAATAGATTCAGGGATTTGATCTAATGACTGATTTTTCTAGGCAAATGATAAAATGGAATAGCCATTTTCACATCCTGCGTGATTTGGTCATATCTCTTAGAGATTTGTTGAAATCTCTGACATGATTTAGTGAAATGTTAAAATAAAATGTCGAAATTAGGTAATAAAATAGTATGTCAAATCAGATTTTTTAATCGTATACAAGAATTTTGTAAACCAGAATATAATCATTTTAAGGTGGTTCGCTTTCCATACAAAAAATGACAGTCGCAGGGTAACAGCGTGCTATTTTAACTGCTACGTACTGCGCACGTGCGTCTGAGCCGGCCGGTGCCTAATACGCAAGGGCGAGAGCGGGTAGCGGTAAGGTGCAGGAGGGGGGTAAGACGACCGCACTTGAGCGACTTAATCCGTACTAGAGTTGAGATTTTTATCATTTCACTAAACTTGTCTAGTGAAATGGTAAAACGAGTTGGCTTTGCGAGTTAGTTTCGTCAACTCACTGACGCGGTTCAGGGATTTTGTCAAATCACTAAACAAATCTAGTGAAATGAAAAAACGAGTTGCCTTTTTTGGCCGATTTCGTCATTTCACTAAACAGACTCAGGGATTTGATCAAATGACTGATTTTTTCTAGGCAAATGATAAAATGGATTCGCCATTTTAACATCCTGCGTGATTTCATCATATCCCTTAGAGATTTGTTCAAATCTCTGTTTTAGCCATTTCCCTGCGACATATACAATTACGCCGACAAAACGGTAAAATAAATTTAAGAAATATATATTTTTAGGGTCGGTTCCCTACACTTAAAGTGCAGAAGTAATTTTTTTATTATCTGTGTGGGGTATTTAACACTATAACGGTGGGAAATTAGCATACGACCTGCCTGAGGCACAGTAACCTATAAACAATTTTATGGGAATCCAGAATCAGAACAGACCAGTGACAAAAGAAAGAAAGAAAGAAAGAAAGAACACATTTATTCACTACGCAAAAGACACACAGAGACAAAGGTAGTACAAATACAATTACAATTTACACATAATGTGTGTGTCTTCGCGGCAGTGAATCGGTCGCTGTCTCAGCATTATGCCGAGGTGTCAGACAGACACCTACAGCGCTGATTTTCAGACAGCACCGTACGTGACCCACGGAACGCAACACAACATACCGCCGATACAAACGTATACACAAAATAAATAAATAATTAATATACTAGTAAAATAAGTAACACAAGCACAATGGGATGAGAGACAATGTGAAAAACGCGAAACGGTTGGGATGTTAATTAAAAAAAAAATGGATAAAAATGAAATAAAGTGCTAGATGGGTTAGGGTTGGGATTTTTGGAGCGTCAACAAATAGCCCTTAAGCTGGCGCCTAAAGGTATACCTGCTAGACGCTCCTTGGATAGGTGGGGGGAGATCATTCCAACACTTGGACGCCGCGAACCTGAAGCTACCTCGAAACGCCGCGGTCCGATGCTTTGGCACCAGAATCATCGCCTTACACCTACGCGCACTCTTGGGCCATACAAGTCTAAAAGCAGGTCCCTGACCCTTACTCTCAACACAGCGCAGCCTCGGGAGCTCTGGCGACCTCCCTGAGTTGACCAATAGCACACAACCTACAGACCAATAGAACAGCACACAGGTACCTAATGAGCAATAGGGGTGTAGACACTGAATAGCTGAATAGGTATGATGACTAAGATTTTTTTTAGACAATAGACACCAGTCATTCGAACCAGTTTTTGTAGAGGAACAAATGTTTGTATGGCAGCAACTACAATTAAAGAACATGAATACCAAAAAAATTGAGACAAAGATTGTCGTCGCTGGCGGCAGCGCAAAACGCTTCATACTGATAGACACACAAGTATGACGTCACAATTGTACAAAGTAGTTGTATCGTTGTATGGAAAATTCGGTAAATTGTTGTTTCGGTCGCGTAATACTGCGTTTAAGTACATAGTTGTCAAACAATTTTGTTTCTATAAAAGCGTAAGGATTCTATTGGCAGCTTTAAATTTACTCTTGGACAATAAAAAAAAAACATAATTTTCTAAATTTTCAAGGTTCATAATATGATTCGTTCGTTGATTTGTTCTTTTTATGATTTTAATTATATTTTATAATTTATACTTTATTACGATTATTTGATGGTTTACTATCGATTTAGCATCAACACTACGTTATCAATTTGAACATAATCTCTAATTTTATTTTATTTTAAGAACTAATGTATTGCAAAAATTCTAGTAGACGTATCCTGTAACATATTATTGCAATAATGTTTGAAGTATATTTTGTATATGCATATTTTATAGAACCTGAATGTAGGTAAATATTGTTGTAACTGATGACGATGCGAAAGTAGTTTAATGAATCCTACTTGAATGAATGAATTCTTTCTTTCTCTTCTTTCTTCAATAAAATAATCAATAATTATGTATATTCTTGAAAAAGGATTAAGAATGTAAACAAATGGAGATGTATTTTTTTTTTGATTCCTGATACAATACACCGGTCGAATTTCCTGGATGGAGGGTAACATGGGGAAAATACAGGAGAAACTTCCGGCACGACCACGCGGGGGCAGTTTAAACACTGGAATACTCGAGTTTACGCTCCAGTGAGATTGATTGAACGGTATCAACCGAATCTGGGGTGGAAGTGCTATCGAACTACTGGGAGTTTAATTACCGGTTGGCTTAAACCTAGCATAGCTGAGAAGAGTCCAGCAAGGCTTGGGTCGGATTGACTCTACCCGGTATGCGGCGGTACCGGGACCAATAGGGACTATTATGTGTCTGTATTGTCGCGATCTCGCGGTGGACGTCCCCTCAAAGCAACGCAAGAGGTTAAATAATCACAAAGTTATAAGTGTCCAATGTTTTAGGAGGGAATATGTTCTGTCCCTTTTCCATAAAACGCACCTTCGTATGAAACGATTGTCACTTACTATGTCACTCTAGTATCGTAAAGTCACGATCTGCTAGCGTTTTCTCTCTCTAACAAGCAACATTAAAACGGTTGTAGCTTCGTAACTTTTTGAGATATTTGAATAGGATTTTCTTCATTAGCCATATTTTATGCATTCTTTCTTTAGCAATAATAAATGTTAAGTATACACCCCTATTGTCACGTTATCCACGTTAATCCCCTAGCCTGATCCCCCAGGGGAATTAGCGGCAATTATTTTATATTCAACTAGGAAAAAATGATAATGTTCGGTTATGGCGCTTCGCCGGACGCTACCGCGTCACGCTCGCTTCGCTCGCTCGGCTCGCGCGCTGTAGGGTCGCAGTTCAACTAACAACCTAACCGTTTTTTTCCCCTGGGGGATCAGGCTAGGGGATTAACGTGGACAACAGCCCTATTGTTGGTATTAATACGAACGAGATGACGTTCCACTGTGTCCATCCTCTCTGCCTTCATTTCTGACGTTTCGACGCGGGTTGACCTGGGTTGACCCGCCGCCGGTGTCTCAGATGTCTAGAACGTCAGTCGTCTGAGACTACGGCCGTCTAATAATACGAGGCAGGCAATTCCTGTTCCAGCCGAAGTTAATAATCGTATCGCATTTTCTCAAAAATGCGAGGAAATAACTGTTAGTAAGTTTCTGTCAAAAATGTAACTTTAGGTACAAGCTTTTATTGCCGACTGTTCTTTTCTGTATACCGTCATCAACCACTTATTGAGACGATTCTAACGAGCCCAAACTCAACAGGGTTGCGTCGGTTAAGTACCGAATTCCCATGACCTTGTCTCCATCATCAGAGCTGCTTGATGGTACTGTAATATGAAATTGTCATGCAAACTATATGTATACCCAAACTTTCAGCTCAATCGGTCACAGGGAAGTGGGTCAAATTTAACTTGCAAGATTTCATTACAGATCGGACAGGTGAAACTCAATAAAAGCTTGTAAAAATGAATGAACCTCCGCTTCAAAGCGACAAGACTGCCTGATTGTTATCATTTATTGCGAAGCAAATTTTTTGTAAAATGTTTCTCTCGTGTCGTGGTGCATTAATGGGTATTTAATATTATTATGAAACCCAACATTTAGTATAAAGTATTTAAGCATTTATAACCTGTGACGTTTATTAAGGTGTAAAAATCATTCTATCTTCACGATTACTGGTTCAAATGTTTCGCTCGGTACCTGTGTCGCCATCTACGAGTTCTTTTTTGTAATAATTATACGTTGTTCGAGTTGGGAGGCCATGCTAATAGGTTTAGCAAGGCAAGACTCTCTTGTCCAACAGTCGCTTGTTAATATATGCTGCTTCCTTTGCAAATAAACCGTAATTTACTAATTAATGGTTTTATTTAGCTCATAATATACTAAAACAAATTTAAAAAAATGTAATCAATTCAGAAACGTCTTATGTTTGTAGTTATGTAACTAGTACGCACTATTTAACTAAAACTTTCTTTAAACACCACGTCTAAACACGTATTAACAAGAACAACACAGCCTCATTTATCTTGAAACTGGGTCAAAGATGGAACGTCTAAGTCATTTATGTCCCGTAACAAAATTACGCTTCCGAATGCGAATTTTTATTCGCGGCGAGGAGACCAATTTATTCGCAATGGACTATGGAATCGGAAATTCAAATTTTCCCACAATTCACGAGGGGGATTTTTAAAGGTAAGTTTGTTAATGCGTCAACAATGAGACACGGCGGCGGATTATTTATTATAAATACGGCAATTGACATTTATAATAAATAATTCTCCCATTACATTACTAATGTAAAACTGACGAATACCTACCTACTCGAAAAACATCATCCTTGAACTTATTTGTGCGATTTGATTTTAAATAAATAAAGATCAATAAATGGTTGCTGTTTGATCATAGATACTCGTTACGTCATTATTTTGTTCCCATTTCCCTGCCAATTTCATACTTACTTTATTGTTAATAAACGCGACTAATTAACTTATTTATTTACCTCTCTGAGGTTTCCCAACGTTTCGTATGTGCCACAACAATACAATACTCTTTATTGCACACATCGATGTTACTTCACAACATCCTTGGTCACGGAATAATCTGGCTTGAGCGAGTATCAACATCTTCTTGCTGCGCGGGTTGTCTGAACTACCCGCACTTAAGGCGGAATCAGACGGTTCACTCGGATGAATGTTCCCTCGGGTGATTGATTCTTTTTTCTTTCACTCAATGTTCACACAACTCAGGTAAAATGACATATAAATGAACATTCACTATTCTAGGCGGAATCAGACGGTTCATTTTTCGTTTATTTTTATGTTTCATTCCGCATCTTTCACCCGAAGTGACACGTCTGATCATGAAGTAAACCAAAAGTGCCGAATGAATTCACTAGTGAACGTTCTTTCCGTGTTTAGACCGTTCATTTTTCGGTCATTCGGAGTGCGAGTGAAAGATGCCGAATGAAAATATCAAACATTGTTGGATCGGTTCACTAGTGAATTCATTCGGCACTTTTGGTTCACTTCATGATCAGACGTGTCACTTCGGGTGAAAGGTGCGGAATTAAACATAAAAATGAACGAAAAATGAACCGTCTGATTCCGCCTTTAGTATTTTTTATCACTTGTACTTTATTATAATAACGTCCGGTGTTGTAACGGACGATGTTTGTTGACGCTGGCATTAACTCATGCCAGGACTTCACTAAGACGAAATTGGAGATGAACTTCATAGTATCAGAATATTTCTGGCGTTTCATAAAAAGTTGCTCATTTCATTAACAGACACCTCTTTTATCATTTCATCTCTCATGTCATCTGTGTTGAGTTTTATGAAGCTTCAATCAGATAATATCAATATAATAATATCTAATCACAGATCTGATGGTAGAAAGAGTTATAAAAGACAAAAAAACACGGTAAGGACAGCAGCAAATGAAAATGTAATATTTATTTTTACTCTGTCCGTGCTCTAAGTAAAATCTCATGGCGAATGTTTTTACATCATTGCGTTCACAAGAGCCGAAACCTATACGAGATATAGGAATGATAGTTAGGTAATCGAAAAAAGGTGCTAAAATAGCAATGCCCTCAAATTCTTCAAATCATATTCGGCTGTAGAAGGAAAACCCCGTGAATCGAAATTTTCGTCATTTTATAGGAGAGCGATTGGAAGCTTTTTTAACCATTTTAGAGAGTTGAGTTTTGCCCGTATTGTTTTAAATAGTTATACATTTTAAATAATATTTATACTTACATATTATTTTTTGCGGATCAGCGAGGCAATTACGCAAGCATTTTGGGGACCTTTGGTGCGGGCATGAGGCAGAGCGGGACGTAGTTTCAATTTATACTTTTTCTTCCCTTTTAGGTAGTTAGTTTAGAACTTGTATATATTTTAATGTAATCATTATTTTTTTAAATAAATTGTTTATACATAGTAACACCAGAACCTTCAAAATAGGTTTCGCTTAAGCGAACATTTCAAAGTACAAGAATATTATGTACAATGTTTTCCAACTAAAACAAGCCAAGATTATTTTGTTGACACTGATTGAAAAGATTAGACCTGGAATAAAAGCTGAACACACAATATTACACCGACGGTAAACATAATCTCAACCCATTTTCTCCGCAGTACAGTCAACTTCATAGAGAATCTATGGTTACATGCTTTTATTTCATTTTCAATATATATTTGCATGATGCTGCTGAATTTTAAAGCACTTTCCTAAATAATTAAGCCGAAATGTTGCATAGATTATTAGGTTGGGTGACAAAGCGATACATACATACAGCTTATATTGAGATACCATAAAATTGGTCTGATGATGAACACAGGAAGTAAAATTGGTCTGATGATGAACACAGGAAGGTGGCCATAAAAAAGTACAGTTAGCAGTATAATATTCCAATAAAACTTATTTCCATTTATGGCTAGGTGAAAAAGTACATAGTTTTGTAGTCGACTATACCTAATATTAAAGAATGAAGAATGAAAATAATATTACACGTAACGATATTCTCGTGAACATATAAATTCTTTATTCATCCGAAATAAATAAAATTCAGTCTCGGTGGCGTCTTATGTTCTCCCTTTCTATTCCGTAATTAGATATATTATATGTTTATATTTGCTTTCGACTCAAACGATATTTGACAAGCGGGAAACTAGATGAAATACATTAGGGTGGTTCCATTTCCATACAAAACGTTATTTGACATTCGCAGGCTAACGACGTGATTTTTTAAGAAACCTATGTAAGTAATTTTCACAAATTGGCTTTCCGTTTGCGCGAAATAGGGAATATGCATGTGATTTAGAAATGGACAAAAAAAATCACGTGTAAATCTATATTGCTTAATAAATATACACACATGATTATTTTTACAAATTATCATGTTTCTATTGATAGATTTAATTGTATGGAAGTACTATTTTTCAAATTCCCTCGCAAATTTCCAAAACGCAACGCTATTGGCGGAGCGAAACGTGACGTCACCGTGCACTCGGTGTCTACTAAGGTCGTTAGTATGATTATTGAAAGTTATTCGCATTGTTTTGCCACTGTTTATGATAAATAATAAGGCACCAATTTTGAGCAAAGCCCTTTATTCGGTTTTCTCCTACGGGCGTATCATGGTGGTCTTTTTACCACTTATCGCTGTGGATAAGATATCCGTCACGTTTTGACAATGCGAGTATTGCGAGTGCGAGAGCGAGAGGGAGAGAATGTCTTATTCAGAACTGTGATACCTAACCTAACCTAACCAACATGCAATCACAATAGATATCCGAACCGGGGTAGGATAACGATTTAATACTACAGTTTGGACTAAAAATCTAAATTTTAAACCCGGTAAACCTGCGTAAGCCGATTCGATGCCAATTCACACCCTTGGCTATAGTTGTGTGGTGTTGAAACAAAACGAATGCCATTTGTAACTCGAGCACGTTGTTTGATATTTATTTCATTTGTTACATTGGTTGTATTGTAGTGCGATTTAAATTCCGAATTCAGTTAACGGATCATTTTAAACCATTTGTTTCTGCCTTCAATTTCGTAACGTTTTAGGAAAACATAAGACCACTTATCATAGCATAATCATCGTGAGAAAATCGTCCAATCAATATCGTCTCAATTTCTCTCTGGTTTGGAAGGTCAGTCAGGTCAGAGTCAGCCGCTTTCGTTAAACTGGAGGCTATGCTAAATCTTAGGATTAATTCGTCTGCAATCGATGTGACAAGAAATGCAGCGCTGTTAATAGGACTATATAGCCACCAACGTACATGCAGCAATCCTTTGTCATAGACGCTGTGGCCAATGATGAGGATTAATTGACCCGTGCTCATTTAGGACACATTAGGGGATAACGCTATGATGACGATGATATAATATAATACTAATAATCTAACCTAACATTACATTTTCAATATTATTATTAGTAATAAGAAACATGTGTTTAGGTTTGTGACAAGTTTGCCAGGGGTGCTCTGTCTCCCGAACTTTTTTTTTTAATAATAATAATAATAATAAAAAATCTTTATTGTTCATACTATGATACATGGTACAGTTTGGAGCCCTGGCGACTGCGTTAGTTTGCACTGTGTTGCAGCCCCCAGTGAAAGCCCAATTACATGGTCAGAGATTGGTGATAAGAACATCCAGACTTATAATAATGGTAATGAAGTAACTATAGGTATCACATTTACATTACACGTTAATAAGAGTAAGTTGTATCGTGTTCAAGAGAACTATGCGTATGTACACTAGTGTGCGTGCGCGCGTGTGTGAGTGCGTGTATGCGTGTGTGTGTGTTTGTGTGCGTGAGGGTGTGTGTGTGTGTGTGTGTGTGTGTGTGTGTGTGTGTGTGTGTGTGTGTGTGTTTGCGTGCGTGAGTATGAGGATCTTAAGATAAGAGACATTACTAATGAGACCCTGCAGAATCAACCCCGATCTAGAAGTTTTTCAGTCTCATCATAGTTCATATCACACAACCAGGCCCATACTGTCTTTTTAAAGGAGTGGTTAGAGAAGGATTTGATAGCTTTATAATCTAGTTTAATTTTATTGTATATTAAAAGGGCAGTGTAATGGAAATTTCGTCGCGCAAATATGGTTTTGCATGTAGGAATAGGACAACGATCAATACGTTTATTTGATTTAGGTAACGAGGGAATTACTTTACGGTGATATCTTTTTAGGCATTGCATGATGTACAACTTGCGAACCGAGGGGACCATAGATATGCGGTACAAGTCGAAAGTGGGATAACGGAATGGTAGACTAAGAGTAACTTTCAAAAGTGCTCGTAGGGCTCGTTCTAGTTCTATTAAGTGTGTCTTAGCAGCCCCGCCCCAGGAGGTAATACAGTAATTGATAATGCACTCTCCAAGCGCTTTATAATTTATTATTGTTATGTATGTTTTTTTCATATCTCAGGAACTTGGGGTCCCGGACTTTTAGAAGGCATGCGTGGGGCCGAAGCCAACAGCGCAGAGGACCTTTAAAACAAATATAATATAAAGCGAGGGATACACATGGCAGATACCATCTCCGAGCGCACAACATGATACACCCGGTGATGGTCCCCGCTAGGTGCAAAGACTATTGCAGTGCAACACTGTGCTGCGATGGAAACTAAGGTCATGGGTTATTGGGTTGAATGGTGGGTGGTCTGGACAATGGGTTATGGGAGAAGACTAGCGGACACCTGCCGTGACAATAAGTCTCAAAATTGTGAAAAGGCAGGCGGTGACTCGCCAACTCGTTAAGTGGGCCCCACAAACAGTCGCACGCACAGTGCGACAATGGAGCAACACGTCTGAGCGGCTGTGAGGTTGTCGAGAGGTGAGTCTGCGGTGCGCCAGATCCCGGTAATCCGTTCAAGGGCCGCCGGCGTTATGACATTTTACACTTCCAACCTGGAGCATAGATTCTGCTCTTGCGACTCCACTCTGGCCAGCCGGTTAAGGCAAGCACAGAGGCGAGGGCCAGATCACTCGGGCCCTCTGGAGGTTAGGGGTCCGCGGTGTCGCCACTCACCGTCAGCTCGCCACAAGCTGCCCCCGCGGGCTTATTATTATTATTATTATGGGACCTTTGGAACTATAATTTTCCCGGATGAATTCGAAATTATCACTGATATACAACCAAAGTGCTTCTAAATATTAACGAATGGCATTCTATGCCGTCAATATAGATTTTTCTCTGTCTATCACTTTAACATTTATGTTTCTGAGAAGGGACAAAACACACTTTAGCTAACGGAGGTTCTTTGAGTTTTATGAATGACAAAGTTTTACCAAAAATGTATCACGCTGCACCATAGAATTCACCGTCGAAGCCTAGAATTCTATCACAAAAAATTCGAACCCGCAAAGTTAATTTGGCGAAGTGGCGGAAAGCAACAAATAATATTAATAATTCTGTTCACAAAAAGGGCGCAGATAAGAGAACTGAATAAATGATGGCGGAAGCGACAATATGCCATTGTTTTTGTCTAGTTGCTCGGTCGATGGCACTTTCCACGAGGATGCTTATTGGCCGAAAGATTTTGTACAAACAATACCGGGCTGTAACGATGTCTGGCTGTGAAAATTACCAGTATCAAAGCGTTTGTTTCGTTTTCAAAGAGGTCAATATTAATTTTGAACTTTAAGCCTTCGTTTGTGACATGACGGAAAAGTGCTTGTTACATTGGAGCGAAGTAAGGCTAAGCTACTTTGTTCTGTGGAGACATTATTTTAGTTTTAAAAGAAAGCTCAGTGCTTTAAAGAATAAATAAAAACATTGCTTTACCTGGGAATCGAACCGACCAATGTGAAAAAACGAAGCGGATACGAAAAGATAAGATTGTTAAGGCAAAATTCCTTAGAAGTAACATAACATGATTGGCCATTGTGAATAGTTTTTTTAATCCTTGTGCAGTAATATTGCATTCATGTTGTTGGCGACTGGCTGTGGTGCCACCTTTTTATACAGAAATGTAACCTTTTTGTTTGTATTCTGTTTTTATATGTCTTGCTTGACGTGTCAGTTCAGTTGTCGATCTGCCTTTGCCACGTCATTGTTATTAGCTGGTTCTGTGTATTGTTATTTTAATAAATACCAGTCTTGAAGTGCTAACCTTGATTCCATCATCTCACACATCCATTTATACAGTCCACTCTTATCCACTCGTTATCACATGGTATCAATCAAAATTAAACAATTATTCTATAGAAAGCGTTAAATTTTCGATATTTTTGGACATATCACTGCAGTAGAATTGTGAACTTCGTTAGCTGATGTACGAGTATAAGTAATACAACAAAAAAAAGTTAAAACGTGATGTTTTCCGAACGCTTTCGTCAGTTTTGTTTATTGCTAATGTACTTAAGAATAATGGAGTATTACTGTTGTCAAGTACAGCATTATTGACATTGATTCTAACTAGGACACTCCTAACAGCGGAAATTCCGTAGTTACAGCCGTATTGTCCGCTAAAATTACAGTTTCATCAGCGATTGTCATTAGCGAGCAACAATAGTCCTCAACGACCTGCGTAGTATTTATCGTCAGTCGTTCGGTTATGTAATTACTAGCTTTTGCAATATAGGACGATATTGAAGTCCCGTCCTTTTAGTATTGGAATGTGTGGTCCTGTTCCATTGTTAAGCTGATCCCGGAGACTCTTTACATCTCCAAGCTGTTTTTTTTACTATTCTTGTACGCGGTATCTACCCATACTAATATTGTAAACGTGAAAGTAACCTCTGTCTGTCTGTTACCTTTACACGCTTACACTGCTGAACCGATATAGATATTTTGGTATGGATATAGTTTTGAGTCATTAAAAACGACAAAGCATAGTTTTTACCCCGGAAATCATCCCTCAAAGGGGTAAAAGGGGAGTGGAAGTTTCTATGGGAATGTGATTATTGATGCTGCGTCTGAAAGAAGTCTTATAGCATGTTTGCTATTACGTTTTATAGGCGTATAATTAACACGTAATCTCTTAACACTTTCACTGGGCGCGGGATTTTAATATGCGCTATTATGACTTCGAGTTGCGGAAACCCAGCTCGCGTACACCTATAACCTATAACACTTTTACTGCCAGTAACCCGCCTAGCGGGTGCTTACGCCATACGCGCTTTCCGCTACTTAGCAGAAAAACCACGGGAGCGGCTACGCGCTGCGCTTGTAGCGATTCTTGGCAGTGAATGTGTTAAGGTCATTATTAACGAGTACGTGAACCGAGTCACCGGCAACCGAGCTGAGCAGACAAATAAAAAGGGAAATTATGAAACTGTTTTGTAAGTGATATTCTGACAAGTCCCTTGAGACAATAATCAAAATGTATTGATATAAAACATCACTGTTTACTTTTTTGTAACAATAGGTTTTGTCAAAAACCTGCTCTTATCTGTACTAACATTTAGCGATAGAGCGAGGCGAATTTTAAAGGGTTACATTAGTCCTAACGTTCGTAACAGCAACTTAATAAATATCCAAAACTACATAAATCTAAATCACCGGTACACCTAACGGTTGTGTATGGACGGCGGTCCATCGTTGATACGAACAGTTATCAATTCTCGAACACAAATAAATTTATTTTTATTGGTGCGCCGCGAACGGTCGCCGATATTTCAACCTACGATGGCTCCATTCCACTACACTGGGTTTAATCTGTATCTCGGGTACAGTAAAAAGAAAAAAGTACGGTTGCAGTTCAGTTGTTTATGTTTAATATTGTGTCGATGATTTCAATGAACAACACTTGCACACGTCAGCTTGTCGATTACGTTTCGAACCTACGTTATTTAGATCAAAATGTATTTTTTTCCATGGGGATAACTGACACTGTCTTGACCTGTCTTAATAAATCGGAATTGCCCCTCAGGTTCCCAATACATACAATTACCATTTTAGCATTTTGGTATAAATTCGTATCAGGCACTCAACGACTCAAAGGTTAACTGGAAGAGATCCCTTAGAGGCATAAGTTCGGCTTTGTACCAAATTGTTATCGTAGTTTGTGCAGTGTCTTGTGCACGCTATTTACCGGAAATAATACAGTCAAGATATGTAAATACTTTAAAAAGTAAAATACATACATATAGCAATTTAAACTCTCGCGCTTTGCAATAACTTTACGCGGGTGTCATACTACATTTATTTACCTCTATTTCTGACGTTTCGACACGAGTCGCACCGGCCTTGTTCTCCGCAAGTATACAACTATTTTACAAAAGTCTACAAAAGAGAAGACAGCTTGGTACCAGAGTCTCCTTAAAATCGTGTAATTTTCAACACGCGTTAAGCCCGCATCGCACTGGCGCGGCTTGGCCGCGGCGGTCAATAGTAAACTTGTCATTAGGTGTCAAATTTACTATTGACCGCCAACGCAGGCCATACCAGTGCGATTCAGGCATTACGCGAACTCTGAACGAACGCGCGGCAACGCCCATCAAGTAAACGAGGCCTTAGGCGATAATCCTGCAAGTAAAGCTTTAGTGCCATATTTTTCTTTTTTACTATTTCCCGATGGTTATTTCAACATTCCGACTGACAGATGTTGGAATGGGAGCAAACATGGCGGATAACTGAACGCGGTATCCTTCAGCGAACCTTCCAGAATGTTTTTACGGTTCACGAGTGAGTTTGATGGAGATTTATACTGGCATTACGATAATGTATCGAGTTGGATGTTGAACTTGCTATACTTGGACCACTTTCGCGTTTAGCGGACGCACAATGAACCCTCAAATTAAAGAAGGGTCGGCAACGCCCGTGTGATTTTTCTGGAGTTGCAACCATCAAGTAGGTCGTATGGATGTTTGCTACCGTAGTAGTTAAAATATCAATGTAGTTTAGAAACTTCTGCGATATGATTTTATTTGAATTTTAACACCGCTTACTAAAGTTATAATAATTTCTTTCATTCACAGTATGACCATCATCATCATCCTCCTAGCGTTATTCCCAGTTGTGCCCTAAAGGAGCCCGGGGTTCGCTTTGACACCTAATCGCAGTCTGACCATTACTCCAAATACACTGCTATAGTTCATATTGTCGCTCTTGTGCAGGGACTGCATAACCGAAAAATACCGGTATGTTTTATCACCGACATGAGGTCATATCGGTTTTCAAATAGCGGTTTCCGTAGCGGAACCTTTATATGTCGCTATCGAAATATAACGGCTACCTTAATTTTTTTCGGCACCGTAACCGCTTTTTAAAGGTTACCGATACTTCGATTTTGGCGTGGTAGCCAAACCGCGGGCGCTGCCGTTTTGTCTTTCAGTTTTGGCGGTTCTGTTCTGATTCGTTCGTTCGTTCCTATTGGAAGAAGTTGTCTGTGTAAATTCGCTTATTTTTTCGGTAACCTTTATAATACCGGTTTCGAACCGGTATTACAAAGGTTTCGGTTATCTTTAAATCGATAACGGTAACCGATATTTCAAAACGGTTACGGTACCGTACCCAGGGAACAAGCCGGCTTTAGGAAAAGTTACTCTACGTTAGACCACATATTTACGCTCAACCAATTAATAGAAAAGTACAGAGAATACGGAAAAAACTCTACATCGCATTTATAGACTACTCGAAAGCCTTCGACTCTATATTTCATGAACCCTTATGGCAAACATTAATTGAACAAGGCATAGAAGAACAATATATAAATATATTTAAAGTTATCTATAACAATAGTCGAGCAGTTGTGAAGCTAGAACGGAAAGGCGAAACTTTCAAAATAGAAAGGGGAGTGAGACAGGGCGACCCCATCTCGCCAAATCTGTTTATAAGTCTGTTAGAGTATATCTTTAGAAAACTGGATTGGCAGGGTATCGGTATCCGTATCAATGGAGAATACCTAAACCACTTACGCTTTGCAGATGATGTAGTACTAATTGCTGAAAGCCACGAAGACCTGGAACTCATGGTAAGCTCATTAGACGAAGAAAGCAAAAAATGTGGTTTGGAAATGAACTGGAGTAAAACTTTTGCTATGTCAAATAGTGCACAGATACCTATAGTCACGAACTCAGGCACACTGGAATACGTAGATGAATATCTATATCTTGGACAAAATATATCGTTTAAGAATAGCACATCTCACGAAGTCGAACGTCGCATCAAAAAAGCTTGGGCTAAATACTGGTCGCTGAAAGAAGTATTCAAGTCGAACCTACCCTTAAGACTTAAAAAGAAAGCCATGGACACGGTTGTACTTCCCACACTACTCTACGGATGCCAGACCTGGCCCCTTACAAAGGACATCATACATAAGGTCCAAGTATTTCAAAGATCGGCAGAGAGGAGCATGCTCGGCCTAAAACTGAAAGACAGAAAAAGAAATAAGGAAATCCGAGGACAAACAAAATTAATAGATGCCGCTGAATTAGCCTGTAAACTGAAATGGCGATGGGCCGGGCATCTAGCGAGGACAACCGATGGACGATGGAGCGAGAAAGTGCTCCACTGGTGGCCGCGCGAGGACGTGCGCCCTCGCGGCCGGCCCCGGCGCCGATGGTGCGACGACCTCGTAGAAGCGGCAGGCAAAACGTGGACACGGAAGGCTAAAGTTAGAGACGAATGGAAAAAGATGGAGGAGGCCTTTGCCGGGAAATGGGCACACTAGCTTAGTAGTATATATAAATATTGTAAATTATAATGAATTTAAGAATGTATTAAGTATTATTTAAATGAATGTAATATAAATATTAATCAAAATTATGTAAAATCAAATTAAGTAAGCAATCTTATTGCATAATAATTAATACCTGATAATGTGATAATCTTATTGTAAATGTACCTAAACCTAGTGATAGTTAAGCTAGTAATAAAGGCTATTTTATTTTATTTTATTTATTTACGGTACCGTTATGTTGGCGCGGCGCACATAACCTTTACACCATTACGGTACCGTAATGGACGCGCGCAGGTCGTAATCGGCCAGGATGCCATCACCGTAATGGAATACCGGTTTCATACCGGTAAAACCGTAACCGAAATCAGTGCCTGCTCTAGTGTACATTATTACCCACATGATAACATCCCCACGCCCAATAGCTCTAGTATAAATGAGGGTATATTACATCACATCCTTCCCAAGCCAACCCAATCCGACGACGGATCTATTACCATGCAGATCATTTGATAGCTCTACCTGTTCCGTCGTTCCAGCGTTTGTGATACACACTCAAAGGAAACGTCACAATTGGGGGCGGGTAATCTTATGCATGGCTAGAGTATTGTGAGGTGGCGTTTATATAAAATACTTTTTTAAACTTGATAAGATAACAAGATAATTTTCTCAAACATGCTCGGAAATGTATGCGTTAATAACACGAAATGAAGACATGAAGTTTCTTGTTTAAGCCTCCCTACATTTCTTCTTGGCCTTACGCCAAGAAAGAATGTATGAAAACCCTAAGTAAAACGATTATTGTCCGTTACTCTAACTTTTTAAATTTGCTAACTAATATTAAACTGACAAAGGAAAAATTACATACTGCCAACCACCACTAGACTGTAAGCATACTTGCGACATAAAAAAAACTATGTTAAGGCTTGTTGCAGTGACCAGGTGAAGTTGAAGGACGAGACTCTTGAATTCTCCCATAGTACGGTTTTTCTAGGTATAACCATAGATCATAAACTGCAATGGGGTCCACATATAGTCAAGTTGGCAAATAGGCTTAGTTCGGCAGCATACGCGGTCAAACGAATGAGGCAACTCACTGATGTTGAGACGGCCAGGCTTGTATACTTTTCCTACTTCCATAGTGTAATGTCATATGGCATACTACTCTGGGGAAAAGCCGCTGACATTGAATCTATATTTATCCTACAAAAGAGGGCAATAAGATCAATTTATCAGTTGGGATCTCGTGTCTCCCTAAGAGAAAAGTTCAAGCACATTAACATTCTCACAGTTGCTTCCCAGTACATTCAGCGTCATGATTTACACATTTTGTGATAAAACGACATATTCATTAGGACTAAATTTATGAATAAAAGGTAAAAGTCCTAGTGCTTGACACAATCCTAGTAGTTGACATTCCCAATCGAAATTCATAAAAATACATGAAACAAGCATGGTTTTGATGTGTTTTTAATGCAACATTGCTCCTTCTGACGACCGCTTTAGCCTAGTTGGTAGTGACCCTGCCTACTAAGCAAGAGGTCCTGGGTTCGAATCCCGGTAAGGGCATTTATTTGTGTGATGAGCACGAATATTTGTTCCTGAGTCATGGATGTTTTCTATGTATTAAAGTATTTATTTATCTATATAATTATGTTTATCGTCGTCTAGTACCCATAGTACAAGCTTTGCTTAGTTTGGGACTAGGTCGATTTGTGTAAGATTGTCCCCTAATCACAACCCAGGCCAGCACAACGCTGAGATGGAACCATTTCGTGGCAATGTTGTTATCTCTTGTATTTGTGTTTTACGTGTATGTATGTGTTGTTGTCACGAATAAATGATATTCTATTCTATTCTATTCTAATATTTATTTATTTACTTATTTAAAATATCTAATAATGGCCCAATGTTCGCGCTGCGTTAACTAGTTTTAATATTTAGTCTTAAGTACACAAAAATTACACCTACCACCATTCAAAACACTCGCATGTCACGACATATTTGTAGTTAACCAATCACAGAAGTTCTCACACACACGCCACATACATACGTCACAGCCACGCCGCTCTTGACACTTGCAATCTGAATCCTAGACGAACGACATACAACCTCTGTAATTTGAAGGGAATTAAGTAAAAGCATTTTCGAAGATACAGTTTTTAATCATCTTCTTGCTCCTGTGTGGAACTGGGCAAAATACCCTTTTTTTTATTTCAATATTTATAATATGTAATATTATCTTTAAAAACCGGGCCGCCCAGTGACACTCGCTCTCGTTTACTCCGATACAAATAGACAGTGTGTGCGCTATCCAAAATCCTCAAGGGCATTTTGATGTTGACAGCGTCTTAAGGTACTATGTTTTCATATTGCATAGCCGTGAGACGCCCTATGTATGTTTACTACTTATAGCTTTCGCCTTGTGTTTAGTACTCTAATTATCAAATTTACTGCAAAGCACATAAACATTTACATTCCATTAGAGCGGAGTAGACTTCGTTGGACCGGCCCCAAACCTAATGGTAGCCCGAGATCAATCGAACTTCCTTGTTCAACCGATACTGGACTCTCAAAGTTGATCTTCCATTTTCTTATTAAGCTGGTCTTTTGTTCGCTACGCGAATTTTTCCTGCAATTTGATACTTTTTGCCCTAGTGACGTAAGTAGCCGTGTTTTGTAGTGCTTCGGCAGTGTCGAATTTCCACACGTTTTCCTTTTCCACGTCAAGGAATTCTGTCTTGAGTATTTTTGGCTTATTACTTTGCCCTTGTTTGGGTTGGATGTCTGGAATCAATGTTGCAAGACTTTTATGTAATAAATTATTTTTTTCACCAAAGACATTTTTGATGTAACGTTCACAGATGAATAGGTACCTAATCGAAATTTCCTTACATAAACTACTTCGACGATTATCATAAAATAAATATCGGCTCGTAAATTTATGTTTGATGGATGTAAATAAATGTATATCGAGACTAAGGCGAAATATATACAGCCCACCGAAAAACTGATCTCTAGCACATTTTTAACATTTGTGTTACTTATCCGTTGATTAAAAACACGTAACGTAATACGTATTTTCTGTGAGAAATATTATAGTATCAAAACAAGCCAGAAGTAACACCGAAATTCGACACAATGACGCTTGATAGGGCTCTCTTATCTCGCCATTCGCGTCTAAACTCGATTTAGAGTTAACTTAACTCCCAACTGGTGCTAACAGACATTTAAATGTTTCTGCCTATTTTACATTTCAATCTACGGCGTCTTGTATCCGTAACGAATTTTGCGCTCGGTCGGCCATTTTCTATGTTGTTTGTTCTCACTGTCTTCGGTTTTGGATAAACAGATTTGTTCGGATAATTAAGTTTACAATTTGGTATAGAGCCTGCATTGGCTTTGGAACCGATTACTTTACCGCGAAACGATAATTAACTACTTTCCGATTATTTTTCGTGTTGTCATTTGAACTAGTATAAAGAGGACAAAATATCTGTATAAGACCAACTTCAATGAAAGCAGAACAAAAGTTAACACATTGAGTAAAAATCATACATCGATAGCGACAACAGAGACGGCTCATACGAATAGACACAGAATTATGTCGTCACAAGAAGTAATTTATGTAACCTAATGCAACATATTATTATAATTAAGGCATTATTCTGATGCGCAGGATCATTCAGGTTTAAAATGTCGTTGATATTCCGCATTAGGCTCCCAGTTCATATTCCCGTAGTCTAGTGCTCAGTCCTTGCCCGAGAACAGTCTACCAACTAGGTACAGTAGAAAAATAGTGTTTAATAAAGAATAGGTACTGTCATCTGCGTCATCGATGAAAGAAAAAGCTGAGTTAAGAGTGATGCTTTGTCGGTATTAACAAATAGACGACTACCTAAGGCCCGGCAGAGCTCCAAAAATGTACTCGTATTATATGGCGAATAACCCTGCACTTGGCCTTTTTTGTAAAGGGTATTAGAGTTTAATATTGGCTTAAGCAACAGCCGAACTAAGGCCGTAACGTTAGGTTGCCGCTATGTACTAGTTGTTAAAGAAGTAACGCCCTAAATTGGATCACTACTGTCATTAACCTCATCAGTAGGTATAAGGCCACTGCCGCATTTGGCGGAATCTGAACTTTGATGACACAAGAAGTACTTGGGTCTAGTGAAAACAGATTACGAAATCCACAGCTGATTTTGCCTTGTCGTCAATCAAATACATTTAAGTTGACTTACTGTTTCTCTTCTGCAAACCCTCGATTATTAACGAGCTGAGAATAATAGACGCTGAAAAATCACCCTCCTTGTCCAACGGTCGCGTGATGTATGGCCTCGTTATCACCTTATTGATTCCTTATAATATTGCGAGATCATCTTATATTATAGTCATGTTTAATCTACATATTCAAATTTTATACAGAGGCAAAGTTGGTAAATATGTAACTTTGTGAGTTAAGTTTATTGCGTAGATAATCTCCGGAACTATGCGAATTTAAACTGAGTTGGAAATAATATTTTAAAATTCTCTGAAGTATCAACATGATCATTAACATTAATAATAAAAACTAAGTTAAACTAAGTTAACAATTTGATCCACCGTCATATTTATTTCATTTAGCGTTGCGTTTAATAGAATGACCAACTCAGGAGTCACTCGGGTCCGTGGGGTCGTTACTCGCCGACAGCTCGCGTCAAGCTGCCCTGCGGGCTTATTATTATTAAGCCTTTTTTTATTCCATATTACATTTCAACACGGCGTCTCGGTAGACCACATAGGAGATGGCGAGACGAGCTTGACGTCTTTGACCTAAACTCGTGGGAGTCTGCCCAGGACAGGGATATGTGGAAGAAAAAGAGGGAGACCTTTGCCCAGCAGTGGGACACTTAAGGCTCTTAATAATAATAATAATTTTCACAATTTTGAGACTTATTGTCACGGCAGGTGTCCGCTAGTCTCCTCCCATAACCCATTGTCCAGACCACCCACCATTCAACCCAATAACCCATGACCTTAGTTTCCATCGCAGCACAGTGTTGCACTGCAATAGTATTTGCACCTGTTGGGGACCATCACCGGGTGTATCATGTTGTGCGCTCGGAGATGGTATCCGCCATGTGTATCTCTGGCTTTATATTATATTTGTTTTAAAGGGCCTCTGCGCTTTTGGTTTCGGCCCCACGCATGCCTTTCAAAAGTCCGGGACCCCATGGTCCTGAGATATGGAAAAAACATACAGATAATAATAATAATTACATTTCAAGTTTATATTAACACAAGCCTTATTGAGCTTACTATGGGACTAGGTCGATTTGTAACTATGTTTTATAAAGGATTAAATGAAATTAAATGAAATGAAATTGTCCCCTAATATTCATTTTATTTATTTATATATTTATATTACATTTTTGTAGTTTTATTTCTGTTGAATATGGACCCCTCTTTGGGTGAAGGCATCCTCCAATCTCCTCCAGTCTTCTCTTTGTCTTCCTATCTCTGTCTAATGTTTGCCAGCTGTCTAGATGATGTCATCAACCCATCGCTTGTAAGGTCTGCCAACATTTCGTTTACCGTCTGGCCCTTGCCACATGGTGGTTTCTTGAGTCCATCTTCCATCTGATATTCGTGTGATGTGGCCGGTCCACTGGCACTTTTGTTTGAGAGCGTCAGTAATTTTCATTTTTTCCCTGATTTTTGTGTGCCTTTTGTTTATTTTCCGCAGTCTCATCATGCTTCTCTCCATAGCTCTTTGTGTGCATTTTATTTTCTCTTTGACTTTGTTTGTGTAGACCCATGTTTGTGAGCCATAAGTTAATATATATCTGGCTATATATCAAAAGTTTTTTTTTTTAATCATCATCATCATACTATACTCGTACCTACGTCCCACTGCCGGGCACTTGCCTACTCTCATAAAAGGGTTTTAATACTTACAGCGTGGACATCAAAAAGCCGAATCTAGAACAACTCTTTGAAGTGGTTTAACCCGTGCCTGCAGCAGATTTTTCATCTGAAACCACGTCATACCGGTCTACACTCATTCCGTTGCTCAAACAAATTCCAATTTGACAAATTTTGCGTTTAATTTGAGCCCTCAACGAGACAACGGCTTGGATTCTGGAATAATTACTGCAAACGCGCCCGGGGCGTGCTGAGCGCTCGTCTCCGGGGTGACGGTGTCAATTAATGGAAGATTGTAGATGTTAGCGCTGTTTTCGATATAATGTGTATAGGGTATGCTTAGTTGATGTGAGTTTATTTAACGTTAACAGAGGTTTATTTTAGAACTAGCTGATGCCCGCGGCGTCGCCCGCGCGGTTATAGGAAAATGTAACATATTGAATATTCCCGCCAGAATTAGATGTTTTCCCGCTAGAAAAAGTGGCCTATGTCACTCTCCAGCTTCTAAACTATCTCCATACAAAAAATCACATCAATACGACGCTCCGTTGTGACGTGAAAGAAGGACAAACATACAAACAAACAAACACACACACTTTCGCATTTATAATATTAGTAAGGATTCAGACGGCTGCGATTTACTTAGAAATATTGCAAGCGTCATTTATTTGCAGACAAATTAGAAATATCGGAATATCTCAACAATGGTTAGTGCAGTCTCTTCCGGGAAAAAAGGATGGTTAAAATAAAAAAATACTTTACAACAGTAAAAAATCTTAAACAGTTTCATGTAAATCACTACATTCTTATACTTTTGGTTTTTTAGGTATTATAATGCCTTTTTCTTCCTTATTATTGAATTTTACAATAGTCATATAGTTTTATAATTTCCAGTTTGTTTTCCTTATAATTTCAGCGTAGAATACTATGAATTATACAAAACCGTTTCACAGATAATCATAGACCACGGGATAGCCTATTCGATATTATGGTCTAAGGAAGCAAAATAAATTCTGTAAATTATGAATCTACCTAATTTCAGAAATAATTGCCAACCCAAAGCAAAACTGAAACTAATTACCAGTTCACACATTTCTGTTTAAAAATTAAAATGTCGCAACCGCAAAAATCCAAATACCCTACCGCCTATCAACTTTTCCAGCCAATCATGTTTCGTTACTCAAAAGCGGAATCCATTTTGCCTTTAGACGTGTCACTCGCCGAGTAATGGGACCGCCACTTTTCCAAAGCCTTGCGAAACTAGGAGCATTGGCTTAATGAATCGATGAATTCCTAATGAATGGTGTACGAGTACGAGTAATGAAAGTCGGGTAGTGGGTGGGTGTAGTTTTCAGAAAACAGCTAGAGCCGGCTGGACACATTGGGCCAACCTTCGCGCGTGAGCAGAATGCATCTATGCGTTAGAGGAAGAGGGCTTTATTTCGTTCTCATTAGTTTGCATAGCTCCATCCTGCTCACTCGCCAACCTTGGCCCAATGTGTACAGCCGGCATAATATGATGGATTTTTAGTAAGCTACCTAGTAGTTCAGGCATACGGCTGTCAAGCGGCGATCGTGGGTTTGAATCCCGGCTCGTACAGTCAAGGATTTTAATTGTTAAGCCATTTAGAGCTCACTTTATACTGGACACTATGTTAAAAACCAAAATTAGTTACACCTAAATGGCCCAACAATTAAATACCTTGACCGCACCAATGAGTTTTTGGAACTTTTGCGCGAAATAGGGTCATTACGCTGGTTACGCGACCACCTTCGGTTAGCGACCACCTGAAGGAGAAGGTTTTTTTTCTATTGAAGATAACATCAATTCTACAGACCCTATTGAGACAATTATTTGTACATGCACTTTATTGTTGTTTTAGAATAGAAATCTACTAAAAAACCGAGAAAACAACCTTTCAGTTCACCAACTCAGCAGTGGTCGCCAACCGGCACATGAAATTCATCGTAGGCCTTTACGTCTATTTAAGACGATTTAACGGTGGTCGCTAACCGGCGAAATGACCCTATTTACCGTTAGCTTTTCCGTGAAGGAAAGCATCGTGTTGAAAGCGGTCTAATCACAATAAGGTCCAGTGTCCCTCTGGTTTGGAAGGACAGGTGGCAGTCGCTTTTGTAAAACTAGTGCCTATGCCAAATCTTGGGATTCGGTGTCAAAGCGGACCCTGGGCTCCTTTAGGGCACAACCGGGAATAACGCTAGGAGGATGATGATGATGATGATGGATCATATTTTGATCCTGAATCTCGGGTTAAATAATCATTTTCACTTAGGTATATGAGAAACATTTCATTAAAAATTTCAAAACGATCCTCACGATGTTTTCCTTCAGCCAAAAGCTAACGGTAAATATTCCGTAGGTACATAAGTTCCGAAAAACTCATTGATACGAGTCGGGATTGGAACCCATGGCCGCCGCATGACAGCCGCATGCGTGAAACACTAGTCTACCATTAGCTTCGAAGTTTGCACGCTCTCATAAATGTAACATTCAGGTATTAAAATATGTAAATGTATATTCCACTGAAACATAATTCATTATTAAGGTCCTAAAGAATTATATTTCAGAATTATATTATGAAACTAGTTGGTTCACATTAATGTTAAAAAATGACAACAATCTCTTTACAAATATTACAAACACGTTTAAACAGCGATGAATTTAAGTAAAAACGCGTAATTGCATAACTCGATCGAGTTTTTCAACGAAATTAAAATGTTAAATGGCTGCCGTTGATGAGCTGTGGGGTAATTCGATTATTCACAAGTCCGGCCGAATAACAGTTGAAACTGGCCGGTTGAAAACATATATTTATTCATCGTCACTTGTTTTTATCGTGTGATTAATGGGTTCGTGTTTCGTTGTTGCCAGTTGACTTTATTACACACTTGGATCGTTTTGTTCAGTTCTATTGGAGATGGATTAATTGATATGCACAACAAAATTAAAAAAATATTCAGCAATTGAGCATCCAGTCTATAGTATCATATATTTGTTGTTAATTCGGATAGCCTCATTTCTGATGCGATCACGCAGAGAAACCCTCAACATAGCCCTTTCCATTGCCCTTTGGGTGACTTTGAGCCTTCTTATGAGGCCCATAGTAAGCGACCACGTTTCAGTCCCATATTTCATCACTGGCAACACACACTGGTCAAAGACTCTCGTCTTGAGACACTGCGGAATAATGGATGAAAAGACGTGCCGTAGCTTCCCGAACGCTACCCAGCCGATTCGGATTCGACGATTGACCTCTTTTTCGAAGTTGGACCTACCTAACTGGATAGTCTGTCTTAGATATACATAATCGTCTACAACTTCGAGCGTAAAGTGTCCGATTGTTAATTCTGATGCAGACCTTAATATCAAATGTATTATTATTTTTATTATTAGGAGCCTATGGTGTCCCACTGCTGGGCAAAGGCCTCCCCCCTCCGTTTTCAGGCATCCCGATTCCAGGCCTCTCGATCCCGAGCAGCCTCTGGCCAAATCTTTAAAAAGTCTATCTCGTCCCACCATCGCTGAATGTACCTAATGGATAATATTTCATTCGTTTTCATTTAGTGACATTTAGTTTGTTAACGGTTTATCGGACGTTAATCAGCAATTTTGAAATGATTATTGTCTATGATTATTTTAAATATGATTTTATTGTAAATTACCGTTTGAGATATAAAAGTCGAACTATTTATATGATACCTCTAACATTCTAAGGCAATATCCGTATTTGGCGTATTATGTACTTCGAGAGCTTACTAGTGTCACCCAGATTACCTTACTTGTTGGTATACGGCCATTCCCAATAATCAATCCACGGATAGTTTTCCTTACCAGCAGTTACATTTTGACAGATTACCCGTAGAAAATGTGTCAAAATGTAACTGCTGGTAAGGAAAACTATCCGTCGATTGATTATTGGGAATGGCCGATAGTGTCCGTAATACATCTGTGACTGACAGCGACTGACGTACCGCGTATATACCGCTACCGCACCGACACCGCATCACCAAACACATCATTATGAGCCTATTGGAGTAACGAATTGCGAAGCACATTGCCATTGATACGCAAAACATTACCTATCACACACAGACGAATCTCACCCATCACTTCCTAAGACAATCGAACTTCGATAATCGAAGATAATTATGCTTCTTACCATTCAAGCACAATGTAAATTCCCAAGACAATACCATTGTCTGCTTAACAGTATTCAGATCGTGATCCATTCCGATACCCTTCGCGGTGTCTCCCTTCCGTGGTACAATTAACCCTCATTGTGTCTTCCGGGGCAATACCGGACAATCGCGCCTTTGTCAAAGTTCGATACAAAGTTTGGAAGATGTGTTTGATGTTCCTACTTATTCAAGTTCACACGTGTGTATGGCAATGATATTGAATCTTTGATTATTAGGTTGGAATGATTGGTTGTATTTTATCGATCACTTGCTGCACGCGTGGCTCCACCCGCGTAACAGGTATTATTTATGTATATATTAGCAACACGAGACCTAGAAGGATGTTTTAACACTTAAAGTGCCAGGAACCCGCTATGGAGATGCTTTGCTTGGGGGGGCATTCACAAAACCAACTAATAAATTCGTAGCCGATGCCGTGGATTTCCCGCTAAGTGGAGGAAAGCGCCTGCAAACAGAATACCGGCTAGGCAGGTTCCTGGCAGTGAATGTGTTAAAATGAGGAAAATGTCTATAGCAAAGTGGTTTTCACCCTTTAAGTTGACGGAACCTAGTGGATTTATATTTTTTTTGGCAAAAAGCAAGTCACTTATTATTATTATACCACAAGTAAAGAGGAAAGCCTGAAAACAGTCAATTTTAAATAACATCGCTATTTTAGCTTAATTTATAACATTTTGTGGATGAATAATCTAACTAAGGCCGGCACCAACTGACAATAAAATTACAGACCGATCAACGAATGTGTTAAACACATTCATTGCCCAGAATCGCTACGCGCTACGCTCGTAGCCGATCCCGTGGTTTTCCTCGTATGTAGCGGAAAGCGACTACGGCGGTCTGACGCATATGTGTCGTCATGGGCCCTGAATGGGGATGTAAGTATGCATTTGGAATACGTAGGTACTAAAAATAAAAAATGAGGTAAATAAAATAAGTTAATTATACGCGATTAAGTCCCGTTTAGTACAAATAATATGTAGGTACTCGTCCACACAAAAAGAGAAATTGTTAATCCACTTCTAAATATTTTCCAATCTCAATGATTTTGTAGTACGTAATTGACACAATGAAAGACTAGGTTTAATAGGTTTTCGTCTTTCAAAAACTGCAATAAATTAAAAATTGGCAACATTTTTTTTGTTTTTAAAGCGAAACCTATATAAGCCTAGATATTGTTATGCTGAAGCGATCGACATTAAAATCAAAGGGATTAGTTAAGATGTAGTTAGTGGAAAACGTTTTCTCCCGAAATAGAAATGTCATATAAAAAGTACCTTTTGCAAGTCGCGAGATGCTAGCCTAGAGCTATACTTCGCTCTTAAATACAGCGCCGGTAGCCGACATTTCATAGAAACTTGACAAACTTTTCATACATTCTGATTTTAACGAACACCGCTTACGATTTAAGATGGTTTGTTGGAAGCTAATTTTTGCTGTTTGGATATATTTGACGACCGGTTAGCCTAGTGGGTAGTGACGCTGCCTACGAAGCTGAAGGTCCTGGGTTCGAATCCCGGTAAGGGCAAATATTTGTGTGATGAGCATGAATATTTGTTGCTGAGTCATGGAAGTTTTCTATGTATTTTAAGTATTTATATCTATTATATATATCGTCGTCTAGTACCCATAACACAAGCCTTAATGAGCTTACTATGGGACTAGGTCGATTTGTATAAGATTGTCTCCTAATGTTTATTTATTTATAATTTATATTTATTGACTTTTTTATGAGATTTGTATCCTACTTACTAATATTATAAATGCGAAAGTTTAGATGTTTGGATGTTTAGATGTTTGGATTTTCAAATGTTTGGATGTGTAGATGTTTGGATGTTTGTTACTCAATCACGCTTAAACGGTTTAACCGATTTGCATGAAATTTTGCACAAAGATAGTTTATAGTCTGAATTAAAATATAGCATAGTTTTTACCCCGAGTCCACGCAGACGAAGTCGTGGGCGGAAGGAAGCTAGTCACTTATAAATTTGAATTAAAGGTAAAATTGAAAAATTAGAACCAGCGAGCACAGGCATTCATGGCCCGTCGCTACTAACCAACTGAGCTATCGGAACAATCTGTCTCGGCCACTAAATCTGTCAATCAGTCTCAACGCCGTAGGGAGGCGTGTGAGGAGGTGTGTTTATATTTTCTTTAGCAGTGTTACTGCTTAATACATTTTTTTTATATCACTTCTGTCATAACATTGTTACGCAAAGAAATTATCGAATTGCGTAATAGTGCCCCGGAAACTCGGTCACCAGCGGGGTCAAATTTCAAGAGTAATGACCGGGCATCAAGTGTCGACTCGGTCAGTTTGCATGTTGCTGACACTGCGCATGCCGTTGCACGGCCCGCGTGCCCCCTCCGCGCCGGGCCTCCCCCCGCCCCATCCTCTAAATCACGTCATCGCTATGCTGATGCCGTAGCTGGTCGGTCTGTCGCAGCCGACCGGAGAGACGCGCCCTCAAGAGCGCGTGAAGTTCGGGTTCCTCCAAAGGAGAAGCCCCCCGCGCACCGATGTGGATAAGGAGGGTTTTACAACGGTGTCGAGGAAGCGCAAGCCGCGCAAGAGTCAGTGTGGTACTGCAGAACCGGTTGGTTCCGGTCTGCGGGTTGCCACACGGAGCAAGGCGCTATATATATCGCGCCTGCATTACACCGCCACGGCTGATGACGTGGTGGAGTACGTTCGTCAGAAGACCGGCTTCTCGCTGAGGGTGTTCCAGCTGCGTTCGCGCCACTATGTGCACTTCAGCTGGTTTGTGGTGCGCGTGCCGCGGCCGCTGCAGGAGACCATCGCATGTGCTGACTTCTGGCCGAAGGGTGTCGTGTTTCGACGGTTCCGGGGCAACCTGCCGAATCCTACACCGGAGATGACGATGCAACGGGGCCACGCCGTTTCGTCGCCTAAATAGTATTATTTGTTGTTTTTAGTTTCGTGACGCATTGGTTTTTACTGTAATGTCACGTAAATGTATTTGTCAATAAATAAATAATAAATAAATAACAACACCTGAAATTGAAGTCACTCTCTATAACTAACCTCTCAGCTATGATTATGACGTCACACTCGCTGTATTAACTGGGTATCCCACAAAGGCAAATCCCTTAATGCTTCTAAAATTAACTCAAGGGCTCATCCGCCCTTATCAGAATGTCACTTGTCATAACATGCTGTCACAGTAGGATATTAGGTCGCGTATTCTATTACGAGGGGAATTGTGGTCCGTGGCAACGTTAATATGTATACAATCCATGACTCGTAACAAGATTTTCGGTAAATCATTTTTGTATTAAGCGTAACGTCTGCTGACAAAAATTCTAAGCTTCTAACTAAAGGGAAAGTTAAAAGGGAAGCTGGATTCAACTGCACGGTTTTGATAGTTCAATTTGTAAGAGCTATATGTGTGCCCTACCCAGCGAACGAAAAAAACCATAGAATGTAAGCTCCTTACAAACCACCCAAACACGTGCCTAAAACCCGGTACGTCGTTTGAACTAAACGGCTGCCTGGCATCGTTTTGACACCCCGCCCCCAACCCCGCATAATGGCAATGGCACCAATTCTGTGTGGCGATTTTGCGTCGTTACTTAACTTCTATGGTTTTTTCGTTCGCTGAGCCTACCAGTAACTGTTCTATGCGTAGTATTATGACGCCTGCTAATTGATCATGGAATGTCCATTCATTGTACACACCATCAGGTAAATGATAAATGTCATTTTTTTCATGAGAAAATTACAGTTGAATTTTTCTAACGCTCGTACGAAACGTTACGTATCCCGACCCCTTCGATTTCTAATATAGAAATAGCTATTTATAGAATAATTCACCGCCAAAAGTATTGTACCGCTGTGCTCTTAAGATGCGAAAATCGTCTGTAGAGAGCAAATCGCCTACCAGCGGGCTCCTGTCATAGCCATAGTCATATCATTTATTGCATCCATAGTTGTACAGTTCTTAGTAATAGGTACATATGTTCCATATGGGCCCTGTTAGGGCGTAGCAATTTAATAAATAGGTATTAAATTATAATATAAAAGCGATATTCGATTTCAATTCGTTGCAAGTCACATTCAATTTCATTAACCTGGCACTCATATTGTTAACTTTGCTTAATCAGTAAGTTAACTAGCATGGTTGCAGTTATGTCGGACGTAACGTAAAGCATTCGTCCCTCTGGAACTTACATACTTTATCATCATCATATCACCTGAAAGACGTCCACTGCTGGACATAGGCCTGCCCAAAAGAGTGCCACAACTGTCCTGGCTAGTATGTAAACAGTAAACATAATATCACTTAGGTAACACAGTCATCCGGATGGTCAGGTCAGCAGTCATCACGATTCAAAAGGACCGTGATAGCTTCTCAACACATTCACTGACAGGTCTTTGACAAGCGGGCACCTACGCCGTAGGCGCTGTCCGCTAATTAGCAGGAAAACCACGGAATCGGCTTCGAGCGTGCGCGTAGCAATTTTTGGTAGTGCGAGTGTTAAGGCCTACACTTCACCCTTTAAACGTTCATTTTCACTATTAATCAGAGGGAGCTCGTGCTATCCCTGTTTATGTTAAAGGGGAAAACGAGATAACTCGAATTCCCCGCATGCTGTGACGAATTAAGTAAATAAGTCTTACCCTGCTGTTATAATATTGCACTGTGTCACTCATTATGTCTTGTCGTGTGGCTGCCACATCAAAACATGTCGGATCCGTCGCGAAATTAATTAAAGTCGAGTAACTTTGATTACAAGTCGCTTGGAAATTGTAACCGCAGCGGAAGTTGGATTTGGAGCGTTTAGCGCAAGATGTGTGCGCGGGAACACAATATGTGGAAAATAAATCAGTTTTTTTTTTTTTTGAATTATTTTGGTGTTCCTCAAGGCAGTGTACTTGGGCCTTTATTATTCATTGTTTATATAAATGAACTATCTACTTTCTACAAATTAATATTAACAAAACCAATATACCAATAATCTCATTCATTAATTTAAACGGTTAAAAGATGTACAGTCGAATACAAAGAGATCGATACGGCCAAAGTTACAAAAATATGTATCCACGACCGTAATATTAAGGCAAAAAAGTAGTGTATACATAGTTTGTAACTTTGGCCGTATTAAGCTGATTTTCCACCGGAGGGGCGAGATGAGACGAGGCGAGGCGAGAATTGAAATTCGTATGGCAAATTTTCAATTCTCGCCTCGCCTCGTCTCGTCTTGTGGAAAATCAGCTTCAATCTCTTTGTTGTCGACTGTACCTACACATAAAACGCAATAATTTGAATTCAAACCGATTTTTATTTTCAAATCGTGTATCGACCCGACCTAGTTTGCCACAAAATTCGCTCCCCACAGCTGCTGTCGCCCCTTGAACGATATGTAATCTGTTTTAGACTCGACCGAAATGCTAATTCGACTTGACCTGCTACCATGAAACGCACACTTCGTTCAACCATGTATCTCTATCTCTATCGCGCTTGCTAATTCGAGGAACAGAGAGAGGATATACGAACTTCGTATGTATCGAGTTTCGAGGTAGCGGCCCTGAATGATTTACGTTAAATGTAAATGAAATAATCCGTATTACATTGAGATTTATACATGGACAGATTATCTTTATTCGTTTACATTATTTTAAAATTCAGTTAACAAAAAACACGTCGACCATTTAGTATTCCGTCCCATTTTAAAACACATACGTAATATACAAAGATGTTCAAATGTTAACCATTATTTATATTATATATTTTACCGAGTAAGGCAAAGTATAAAGGTAATAGATATAAGGCCGAACGAAGTATTCCACCAGAGGGCATAATACATTTTCATATATTCCGAAGGTTGAAATCTCATAATTATTATCTTTTAATTTTGATTACTTTTTGTAATCTATAATTTGTTGGTTTACTACTCGATATGACGTGTTATAAATTTTTACTAGAGGCAACTACCCAATTGGAGAATTAAGTACGTGACGATAGCCCAGCTCCATACTAGATGCGAAAGTGTGCCTGTCTGTTTGTCTGTGCTTTTAAGCGTGAAGTGGTATCTTCACGCTTAAACTGCTGACCTAAATTAGATGAAAGGTATAGAGATAGTTTGAGTCCCGAGGAAGGGCTAGTTTTTATCCTAAGGGGGTGAAAATTTGTATGGAGCTACTATATGTCTAAACGATTTCCACGCGGATGGAGTCGCGGGCAGAATCTAGTCTTAAATAAAACATACGAGGGCTGCCTTTTAAGTTGTGTCGTTTGGAAAATCTAAAGACAATTTAAGTGTTAAATGGTATTTATTATTTTTCAAAGTAATCACCGTGATATGTAATACACTTTTTCATTCGATCGAACCAGTTTTCGAAACACTTATTCCAGTCCGAAGTCGGGGTCTCCAAAATGGCCGTTTTGTATGACTCAACCGCTTCTTCAGGCGTCTGGTACCGTTGACCACGAAGTCGTTGCTTGATTTTTGGAAAAGTAAAAAAATCGTTAGGGCTTAAGTCTGGACTGTACGGCGGGTGTTCCAGAATTTCGACGTTTTGCTCTTTTAAAAACGCAATAGTTTGCCGGGCGGTGTGCGAGCTCGCATTATCGTGGTACAGTCTTATACGACGTCTTGGGTTATTTTATCGAAACTCGCCGATGACTTCTGGTAAACAGACAGTGGTATACCAGTCAGCATTAACCGTTTTACGATCCTCGAGCACGATGGTGGCAACGTGGCCACTTTTCGCCACAAACGTGGCGACCATTTTTTTCGAAGTGCTCCGTGAGCGTATTACTTTGGTCGGTTTTGGCTCATCTTGGAACACCCAAACAGTCGACTGCTGTTTCGAATCGGGATCGTAGGCATATATCCAAGATTCGTCACCACTGATAATGTCGTAAACATGTTTCGAGTTTCCTCGGTTGAATTGCCGCAGGGTTTTGCGACACCATCGAACGCGAGCCGTTTTTTGGTCTTCACTGAGTAAATGTGGTATCCAGCGTGAGATCAACTTTTTTACGCCTAAGTGATCATGCAAAATACTGTGAACACTGGTCCCTGAAATACTTAAGGAAGCTTCTATCTCACGGTATGTCGCATGGCGATCTTCGATGATCAGTTGCCGTACAGCATCAATGTTCTCCTGGGTTACGGCTGTTTTTGGTCGACCTTCACGATGTCTATCACCAAGACTAGAGCAACCACGTTGAAATTCTAAATACCAGCGTTCCACAGTCCGAAGGCATGGTGCTTTATCATTGAAAACCGTAGTCAACTCTTCGAAGCACTAAAGTCGCGTTAAGCCCCTTTTGAAGTTGTAAAAAATTATCGCACGTAAATTTTCCTTCGAAATTTCCATTTTCACAACTGACTTGTCAACTTTGAACGAACGCTGTACTAAAACGGTTGGGCCGATTTCGAGTCATTCTTTTGTTTTCGAATTCTAAATTCAAATATTTTAACGTGACACTAGTTCTTTTTTATGCAATCACGGGAGGGTTGCAAACGACAGAACTTAAAAGGCAGCCCTCGTATATATATAATATAACGTGTACTAAGCCCTTCGTTGACCTTGCAGACTTACGACGTAATTAGACCTCCGTCGGAATAGCCCCACAGTCTTCAACCTTAATTCTATTCAGTTACACTTAAACATACTCGTATATTTCAGCACTTATATATGTTGTTGTGGGTTAAATCGCATAGAATGGCTAGAGCAGGGTCTTGTTATCGTCCACAGCACACATATTACAGAAGTTCCATTATGACGAATAGAGTTTCTGTGAAAATTCTTGAAGCCAAGTATTCCAGTTTTCTCGAGTTTGAGAAGGCTTGAGCAGAAACATTAATGACGTAGTAGTATATGGTATTGTTTATCTAGAACTATTACTATTCTGTCTACTAAGTGGAACAATGTACGCGCTACTGCGTGGCACACATAGCGTTACCTGTGCTTCTCTGCCACGCCACGGTAGTAGCGCTCCTCCGTTGACCGAATCATCTTAACACATTATTTGCCAATGAATTCGTAGCCTTACGTTCGTAACCGTAGCCGTGGTTTTCCCGCTAAGTAGCAGAAAGCACCTACGAACAGACCTGGGTGGGTTCCTGACATAAGTAAATCTGTTACCCATTCAGCACCGTGCTCCGCCAGCAGCGGTACGACGTACGAATAGTCCGTAGCGTTTAACATATTGGAGGCCAATATTTACTGAGATTTGGTTTTTTCAAAAAAGGTGCAAAAACATATTTATCCAATTAGAAAAAAACACTTATGCAGGCGCGAAAATGTTCAATGTTATTCAGAACATACAATTTATTAATATACAAATGCAATAAATCTAACTGCGTCATTATGCAACATAAATTAGTGTTGTGTTTAAACAAACAAAACACGGGCAAACAAACATATCCTATGTCACGTGCATCCAATCACAGCTATTACTGCATCCGAAATTACCCCGCTTGATTACGATGCTGCTAATTAAAATGGAATTAAATCTACGGGCAAAGGGTCAATTATTGCGAAAACACGGCATTGTTTGATCACCGGTAACTAGGTGTAATTTGATTCGATAAGCGGACGAGCGTCCATGGAATTTCAACAGAAAATTAGGTGTTTTAATGACGAGTTTGGCTGATAGAAAATAGGGGTGTAGACTCAAAGATTATTATTGATCCAGGCACAAAAATGTGCCTAGTGTTGAAAATCCCATTCCGGTATATCAAAAAATTACTAACCTTCAACCGTTTTAATATTGTTTGTTGGAGAGAGAAAACGCTCGGGTATCGTGACGCCACGATCCCCGAGCGTCGTAATTGATGACAATGGTTTCATATGAAGTTGCGTTTTGCGGAAAAGGGACAACTTATACCCCCCCTTAAAATTTGGACACTAATAACGTTGTGCTTATTTAATCCCATGCTGTACTTTTTTCTCTATTTGACGAGATTTTTTATACTTTATCATTACAATTTATAAAAAAACACCATTATTATAAGCCGTTTTTACTTTGCTAGTTTGCACGTATATTTAAGGTTAAAAGAATAAATAACGACTCCAAATAAAAGATTGAATTGAAAGATATTTTTACTAATGTAGGTTGATCCTGCTCACGTCTCCTGAATCACCCTGTATATTTTTTTTCCAAGTGAAACCGCTGTATGTCTATTGTCTGTGTTTCTATGTTGCCAATTAATGTTGCCTTGTCGATACAACCCCGATTGCCACCGCGTTTATTGCTATCACTCGCTGTCTTCACTTCAATCACGGCATTTTTATATTGCTGGATTACGCGATTGTTTGCAGAGTTATATTGCTAATACATCGTTCAGCATGTAGTTTAACAGGAAGACAAATATAATCTGTTACTGCTTTGAGGGCTACAAAGATATTGTTACATTTTAATAAGGCTTTGAGATGACTACTATGACTAGTTCGTCAATGTGATAATATTTTATATTATACTCGTTTATTATAAACAAAACGACCCATACATATATGAGAACCATATCAACAAATAAGACTTACGGCAACAAAAAGCACTCATATCGGTATATAAATCCGTTTGGGTGTGTTATGCATTAGACTTTAACTCATTTGTACACCCGAGACTGTACCACCAACCGACGCTCAAGTTGGTACCAACCTAACAATATCAACACACTGCACATGAAATAAAATGAAATATTTGTTCGTCACAAACACCCACCCACGTCGAATTACAGTTTTCTAGTTGTAATGGTTAATGGGCTAAGCCGAAGACGGACAGACAGACAGACAGACAGACAGACGGACGGACATGGCGAAACTATAAGAGTTCCTTGTTGTCTACGGAACCCTAAAAACTAACTAATATAAGCTAAGCAGTTTGTCACGAAATGATCCCGCGTCAGCATAATGCTTTTTTAAAATTATTTGTTTAAATTAAGTTTCACTGCCCGTATTTTATCTGCTTATAAGGTAGACTGAAAAGAGTGCTTTATAGCATTAAGTCCGCCTTTTGTACCATAAGATATTATTTTGTGCAATAAAGATTAAATAATAGTACATTGTGATACAAGTGAGGTATGTTGACAATCACATCAGAGGCGGAATTGTTCACGCGAGCCGCAGGTGAGCGTGATAAGAGGGACCGAAGATGTAATTATCATAGCTCACGCGATCCATACGACGTTTCTCAACACATTTTGCGAGGAAAAAATCCTTATCATAAGACGAAAATTATATATTAGGCTTCCTAAGTTATTTTCTTTACTTAAGTATTGATGGAACAGGTTTTTAGTGTTTTTACTCACATATTGTACATCGCCAACAATTTTGAGTGGCGTCAATTCTATTTAAGTGTCACTTTTCTATTCACCACGAGGCAACATTTTTGATAATAACCAAACACGCATCAACAATATTTACAAATATTTGTGAAATTACATAATGGCGCGCAGCAATTTTCTTCTGTGAAGTTTGGGCAGTGTGCGCGCAGGCGTTAAAGCCAGACTTAGATGAAATCTCTAAACAGACAATTTTATCAATTCATGTAAAATGTTAGGTAATAAATGTGAATAGTTTTACTAAATTAAACGTTTGTATGTCATATCCAAAAATAAATAGTCAATTCATTAAATAAAAGGATTTAATTGGTTTAGTCTAGTAAGAATCCATTTGCCAAGAATTAAAAAAAAAGCTGTACATTCGGCACCGTGCAATAATGCACCGTGTTCATGCATACACCTTACTGCAAGGGTGCCAACGTGTCTTAATCGGGGTATAACCATAAAACACGAGTGTTGTAATGTTATTAAACACGCGTGTTTAATACCCAGGATTATGAGCCTAAAAGCGACGTAATAAGAGGTACGGTACGAGCAAAATGTGTTGAATATAAATAAAAATGCTGGCTCCCGAGTCAGCTCTGCACGTCGATCACGTAACGTATTGATACGTTAGGTAGATCTAAATGTCAATGGAAAACCTAACGTGCGTTCAAAACGTTACACGATTACCCCTCTGGTCTTACGGCCAGACCATTGACACATGACTTGGTATATGTTTAATTGAGGTCCAAACCGCAACGTTCACAATAACACTTAAGCTCAATGCAGGCCGTTCTCAGGCCATTTCAGGCCTAGTTTACGTGATGGCACTGTCAGTGTTTAATTCCATCGTCTATTTACGTAACGGCCGGCTGCCAGGCTCAAAGCAATCCGGTACCGGATCAGGTTTCCTGACAGGGTTAGGGGATTCAAACCGTTTTATGTCGTAAGCACTTTATGTTGAGGCCCGTTGACAGTGCTATCTCCACAACAGTCGAACGCGACTATCGTAAGCGCAAATATCCTTTTATAGTAAATTGTATGCCGGTAGAGTTCTATTTAGAGTGGAAAGGCTTTTGTACTACGAGTATAGTTAGTTGTCAGTGGTAAAAATGCCGATTTTTAGACATTCATATCTCAGTAGCCGTTTGAGCTGCATTTATGAAATTTGGGGTCGTTGTTAATTTAGTCTGTTACATAGGTTATGAATGATTAAAGGACAGGGCTTGGGGTTGCATGATGATGATGCCGTCATGACCGATTTCGGCCACAGTGACTGTGTGATCTGGACTTGATATCATCGATTAGGAATATGACTGGAGTGTTGTTGTTCTACTCTCTGTCTGTTTGTATGGACCTACGATATAAACAAGTTTCACGCGGACGGAGTCGCGGGCATAAACTAGTATTCTATAATTTATACTTTATTACGATAATTTGATGGTTTACTATCCATTTAGCATCACTACGTTATCAATTTGAACATGAGGCCTATTGCCTATTGCTTGCGTTCTTTGCAAGACGCGGGCAAATCCGCGTGGGCAGCTAGTAGAATATAAACTAATTGAATGTCTGTTGAAATGTTAATCCGTTTATGAGAACCAGACTGCGAAGCATACGTAGCTATCAACACTGCCCGGCTTATAATTTAACCCGTGCATGCCATTAACCCTGCAAATGCCGCTTATGGCTGTAACGAGCGGGCGCGTTGCCAAGGCTGGAACTTCCTACAACTTACTCCATATGATAACGGTCGCTCAGGCAACGCGCGCGCTGCCGTGCTACAAAACACTAACTTTAAAATAGTTTATTTGCGAAACGCTGTTGTTTTGGTAAGTTGGCCATAAATCCGTGAACATGACCCCTTCTTCAATTCAGCATGTTTACTAAAATAAAAATAATGTCGTTCTTACATTGGTCAAATTATAAAAAACATTGAAAAAAAACGTCATGACGTCTTTTACCAAAATAGTATGCGCCCCGAAAATTGAAATTGAGCGTCGTAACAAGCTCGATAAAAAGCGAGATGAGCTGACCCCGTATCATGGTCGGCCTTATCACGCGATAAGTGACAAGATAGGAGCGTCGTCTCGTTCTATCGAACGATGTCAGCCAGTGACGGACACTCTATATTATCACTTATCGTGTGATAGATAAGGCTGACCATGATACGGGGTCAGAAGGCTCGCCTACCGACAACCATCCCAGTACAACTTCGTCGGCGGGGTATTAACCTGCCCAAATTGCGCTCGTACCTTTGCAAAAAAGATAGGGTATGCAAGCCACATGAGATTTTTCATACAACGATACAACTACTTTGTACAAGTGACGTCATACGTGGGTATCTATCAGTATGAAGAGTTCTCCGCTGCCACCAGCGATGTCAATCTTTGTCTCATTTTTTTGGGTATTTATTTTCTTTAATAGGCATGATGCCTCATGTTCAAATTGATAACATAGTGATGCTAAATGGATAGTAAATCATCAAATTATCGTAATAAAGTATAAATTATAAAATATAATTAAAATCATAAGAACCTTGAAAGTTTAGGAAAAATATGCATTTTTTTTATTGTCCAAGAGTAAATTCAAAGCTACCAATCGAATCCTTACGCTTTTCTAGAAACAAAATTGTATGAAAACTATGTACTTAAACGCAGTATTTCGCGACCGAAACAACAATTTACCTGACTTTCCATACTATGATTAGTACAAATGTACAAATGTGACGTCATACTTGTATAGACACACAGTATGAAGCGTTTTGCGCTGCCGCCAGCGAGGTCAATCTTTGTCTCAACTTTTTAGGTATTTATGTTATTTAATTGTAGTTGCTCCCATACAAACATTTGTTCCTCTCCAAAAACTGGTTCGAATGGCATCGTAAAAAAATCTTAGTCCGCATCCCTATTAGTTTATAAATATTCTACTAGCTGCCCACGCGGATTTGCTCGCGTTTTGCAAAGAACGCAAGCAATATGCGTGATAAAATATATCCTACTCGTAGGTACTAGCTTCTGCTCGCGACTCCGTCCGCGTGGAACTCGGGACTTTATATCGTATCTCCATACAAAATTTCACCCCCCGTTTCCGGGATAAAAACTATCCAATGTCCTTCCTCGGGACTGTACCGTCGGCAAAACAGACAGGCGCCTAGTCTGTTTTACCGACGGTACAAAAAGGCGCTCAATTCAAAAGAATTAGCTGGAGAAGCTTTTGACCCTCTTCCCCCGATGTTACTCTTGCCCCGACTCACCTTATGGCAAGTTTCATCTAAATCGATACAGCGGTTTAAACGTGAAGAGGCAACAGGCAGACAGACAGACAGAGAGACAGACAGTCACACTTTCCAATTTATAATATTAGTATGGATTAGTATGGATTGCAACATCGTGATATTCCAATAGTAAATTCTAGTAGAGACTACGTTACGGCCGGATTCATAAACGTCCTAGAAGCCTGTTTTTACTAAAATGGCGTTAAAATTCGTTTGTCCTTATCTGTCACTTTGACTTTTGTGTTCGTAAGATAGAGACAAAGCACATTTTATTTAGCAGTGCCATTTTAAGTTTTATGAATAAGGGGGTAGAAAGTTAGCAATAGATGAACGAGTGAGTTCGAGTTCTGAGCCGCAGATGAGGGCACTGAAGAAGACGAGTCTATCTATTGCACCTCTGGCCGACATTGCATTGTGCTGTTCACACCTAAGGCAAGGAAAATGTAAATATTCTTTAGTGAAAACTAAATAAAAAATAGTTAAACCCTATTTGAGCGTCTGCAGTGAAATTTATCTTTCGACCTTTGCACTAAAATCGAGGATCCAACCCAACTGATCTCGTTCATTATGTGACAATTAGAAACAATCCGTTTTCCGTCTCTCACCGAATTAAACTCTACATTTCCGCCCGGTTAGATCCTGACTGTTCGCCATTTCACTAATTGTTAAACAAACTTGGCTGCCACTACCGTGCCGCCAAAAGTAATTAATGTCAGTTGCACGAAGTAATGGTCATAGGATTTTTTTTGCTGTACAAACACATCTTTAAAAATAACAAAACACAATCTGAAAAACTGGGTCCCAAAATGATACACTGCTTCATACACCAAACGATTTATTCAGCTAGTGTACAAATTGAAATAATTACCACGCTGGGGTCATTATTCCAGGAAAAATCTTAACAGCGTGTTTCAGGATTCCCCATAAACGTAACAGCGACATCTAGTGGTCTACTTGACTAAACTATACAATCTTAGGTAAACAAACCGAGGTGACAGTTGGACACAATCGCTATTTTGCCCGACTACGGGCAGATCAACCGACCGTACCAATGCTGATGAAAGTGATGAATGAGGTATCAATCTATTCATGCTCCGGATGACAAGCTACCGTTTGGTACCTACATGACGAAAACAAGGGCGGAAATTATGCAATCTACGGCTTTCTTTACTATCGTCTAAATACAAGGATATATAATATTTTGACGATAATTGTAGCGAACGCTATAGGAGGTGCCCGTCAAACAAAAGTCGTCAGATGCATCCGTCGCATAACAAAATTGCTCGGCTCGGCCAAAACCCAACCCGGACCCAACTTTGTTTTTTTTTTCAATCGAGGAAATTTTAGGCAATCACGTTTCGAATAAATCAGATAAACAATCATATAGTCAAGAATCATAAATCTAAAAATCAGACCTTATTGTTTCTTAATCTAGTCAGAACGGCGTTTCAAAGCACGCGATAATTTCCAATGCACCCCCTGACGCTTACTAGTTTTTTGTTTTTGAAAACTTCTTTAGCGGCGCTGTGCACTTTTTGGGATGGGGATAAATTGTTAAACTCGCCACCAGGTGTAGGAGCATAGGAGGTCACGTGACCGTAAAAATTAGTGGCAACACAAGCCAATGCTCAGCGGGAGCTGCGCTTTTAAAACGCGGATTTTTAAGATTTTTAAATGAAAATACGGATTTGCGGAATACTTTTATAGGTTTTTTTGATCTAAGACGTACGGGGCTTGAGGGCGGATTCGGGGGGGAGGGGAGAAGAGATTTTTTTTTTTAATTACTTATTCAAGTTTTTACTTCTGCCGGCACTCTAGAGTGCAACCAGGTCTTTTTTTTATTAAGTATCTCGCCTGATGGTAAGAATGAATGCTCGCTAAAATGCTCTAGTTTATTTTGTGAGCTTTTACCTGTAATGTAACATTCGGTAAAATGCTCATCACAAGTGAATGCTTAAGTATATATCAGGATCTTTATATAGACATCGAACGCCCCGCCCCACACTGGGCTGAGAATCGGCTTTCATAGACATAGGAATCGAACTTAACATTTTTAAGTTGTTTTGCTTGAAATGGCTATTACTTACCATTATTATGCTAAATTATGATCCTGGCGCGATTTAGCACTAAAACGCATGAGTTATATTTTTTTTCCGAAAAAAATGTAAGTATAGAGCTGGTACGAAAAATCTGGATATCTCGGGAACTGCGAAAAAAACACAAATATCCTTACAGCCAGCATTATATTACTAATTATTCCTGAGTTTTTGACATACTGCATAATATTTCAGTCGGAGGTGCGGTTTTTTTTAAAAAATCGACAAAAAAAATTTTTTTTTTTTTGTCCCCAACGTCTTACTTAAAAGATAAAAGACAGAAATATGTATGTTTTGTATCTAATTTGTTCAAATTATGAAAAATTATACATTGAAATAAAACCAAAAGGTTTATTTTATTATTATATATTACATAATTACAAGATTGCATCAATTAGTAATGATAATGATCATTTAGCAATAATTAGTAATAAGTAGTACTTAATACGTCTTAGCAAGACCCAGTAATGACTTCTAATAAGCAAATAGCATAATAGAAGGGTCACTGGCGATTAAAGCACCATCATTAGTACACAACAATAAAAGTATCGAACGTCTATATGACAAAATCACTACAAATTCTTGTACGCAACTGTTAACATCTACTTATATATTTTTATTTATTTTAGAAATTGTGAAAACACAAAAATGTTTAGTTTTTGTACCAACTTGGACATTTGTTATATTACAAAACAGGAGTCCATCTTTTAATGATGAAGTATTATTCGAAGCAGTTGGATTCCAGTTAGGCTCTAGCCTATCAGAAAAAGACAGTGTCACCCTCAAGGAATTTTGTCGAAGATTCACCCGATCTGCTGCATGGTGATGGAAGAAATGTAAGAGAAACACCAAGGACTTCAGAAAGTACTACGAAAATTGGCTCCAAAAAGATGTTTATTGGCCCAGTTGTGTGCAAACCAATCTTCTTATGCCTAAAATTATAACGTTTTACTGCTAAATCGCGCCAGGATCATAATTTAGCATAATAATGTCAAGTAATAGCCATTTCAATCAAAAAAACCTTAAAATGTTAACTTCGATTCCTATGTCTATGAAAGCCGATTTTCAGCCCACTGTGCGCCCGTAGCGGAGCGGGCACTCGTCCGTACCCTGAGCAGTGCCCAGCCTGATATAACGCAATATCATTACGAAACTTCATTACCACTGGTCCGGCTTCCATATTAATGGCACGGGAATCACGGGATTAATAGCTCAAACTCCTTCCACGAATTATAATATCAAGTGACTAGGAAGCCAATAGATATCCCCGAGCCTCCGCTAAAGCCATTTGATGTTGCTAGTTGAAGATTGGGGTTACTAGTTGAAATTATTCGACACAGCTTTTGTGAATGAGAATCGATGGCAGAATACGAGTATAAAACACGCGTAAACTAAGTATGTTATTTCATCATCCTCCTAGCGTTGTTCCCGGTAATGCCCCTAAAGGAGCTCGGGGTCCGCTTTGACACCTAATCCCAAGATTTGGCATAGGCACTAGTTTTTACGAAAGCGACTGCCATCTGACCTTCCAACCCAGGGGGAAAACTAGACCTTGTTGGGATTAGACCGGTTTCCTCACGATGTTTTCCTTCACCTAAACTAAGTATGTTATTTATTCGTTCATATTTCTTTACAATAGAGTTAATGCGTGGCTAGGTTTGTATCCCCTTAACTATATGAAATGTAAATAACCGCTACGAGAAGCCCAACATAATATATCGTATGACGATACAGAGAAGTTATTTATTGTTTTAAAATAGTTTTCAAATAATTTTATTCTATCTTTTATAGGTACCGCCTAGGATTCATCCTAATTATTTGTACTAGTTAGTCAATAATAATGATGTTTTATTATATTTTGCATAAGTATGAATAACATTTTCAATTATTAGTTCTTTGACGACCGGTTAGCCTAGTGGGTAGTGACGCTGCCTACGAAGCTGAGGTCCTGGGTTCGAATCCCGGTAAGGGCAAATATTTGTGTGATGAGCAATGAATATTTGTTGCTGAGTCATGGAAGTTTTCTATGTATTTAAGTATTTATATCTATTACATAATATCGTCGTCTAGTACCCATAACACAAACCTTAATGAGCTTACTATGGGACTAGGTCGATTTGTGTAAGATTGTACCCTAATATTTATTTATTTATTTATGAACTAAAAGTAAATTATTAGCTATGATGTTGCTATACTTGATTGCACAGACGAGTAGCAATAGCAATGCACTGACGAAAAACTTCTTAATTTGCGTAACTATTAGTATCTATGGAGAAAGATCCCGTTAATTTTAAATCATTTTCCTAACAAAGGTCTCCACCCTTTTCCTCCACACGGCCCTATTGCTGGCATGCAGAATAACCCCAAGCAGAATGCGTCTAAATCGTCGTGCCAGCTTCTATTTGGTCTGCCTCTTGCGCTGGTGGCCATCTAACAGCGTCCATTCCGTAGTTACCCAGGCCCATCTTTTTTTTGGGCAAAATTTAATGTTCCTTCCTAGGAGCTTCTTAAACATAAAACTTGCCATAAAATCTCGTGAATGTGTCCATATATTTCACACAATACTTTTTTTTTTTTTAGTTTATTTGGCTAAACAAACAGCCACTACAATGATTACTTAAAATAAGTTTTAAAGAAAACGTTTACAGTATGTGTGGCCCACACCGTTTACCACTGGTTAATATTACAATATTTATCATTCAGAAAGTGGGCACCGTCAGTTTTAAGAACGGAAACACTTCTTTCTACATTTTGAGAATGTTCTACAACATGTATTTAGGTACTTTGCTACAGGCAAGGCATGATGATTTATTAAATCTCAAAGAGTCCCGATTCATCGTTGATCAAGTGCGTATGTAGCTTTGAACTTGGTGAGACTATCTAGTTGGTGATATTTCTTGGAAAGTGGTTATGTTTCCAAAATCTCTTATAAATCGTACAATCGAACTCATAAGGATGTGAACACCATGTTACCTAGTCGCTTTCACCCATTTGACTACTTGACGCTACGTGACGTTTAAGAGACACGGTACTAAAGTGTTCAGCCAAGTGTGTTTGTGTGTGTTGTGACTTCGATTGTACGTTTGTTTCATTGAGCCATTGAAAAAGGAATTGAGTCAGTTGCTCTTTATTTTCCTTTGAAGGTAAATAAACTCGTTAATAATTTATCTGAAGGTTCTGAATCATGCTCTTCCTCGATTCCTTCCATACTTCCTTACAAAATATCAATATCCTAATAAACGCTTTAGCAAGTATTTTTCCTTCAACCGTGTCACTTTTGACATGATGATTCCTATATGGATTTCGGGGTGCTAGGCTGCTTTTATTGCCGAATATTTAATGAAACGTGAAAGATATAGGAAATCTCTTGTCGCTCAGGCGAGCCCAGTAAAGACGCATATTTTTATGGGGTGCGTGACGGTCGCTATAACAACCTTTGATATATTATTGATCGATATGGGACATCACATTTGGTATATTCTGATACGATCTATAGTCCAGGCAATGAACTGACAACTTGTATGGAACAAATGTAAATTTTGGGAATAATTTATAATAGCTTATTTTTTATGTGTAACGAATATATTATCAATTAAATAGTTACCCAGCGACAAAATCCGACAAAATTTCAGACATCGAAAAAATGATAAGTTAACTGGCGTCTGAAAAGTCAGTAAAAATATTAATTAATGTTTTTATTTTGGTTCATTTACATTTGCTCTATAATATTCAAGATAAATCGTACAAAAAAAGATAATGCATGCTTCATTTAAATCTACATAATTACTTGCGGGTGGAAAGTTTGTCGGATTCTTGACTAAATCATCTTAGAATAACATTTTCAAATGAAATCAACAAAAAAAAACGCTATTATAAATTAATGTTTTTCAAAACCGTATTTTGCCTGGAGTACTAACTATCATCAGGTATAACAACTTGTAATATAACAACTATGAATCTAAGAGTAATACGGTATAACGTATATATTTGATATAACTATGTTCGATATAACGTTCAGTGGGTACAATGAAGTAATGGTATAATCTGGAATACGTACTACTATTATAATTTAGGTTATATTGGGTTAGAACTGTGACTCCAACAGACACAAAACTATGTCAGAAAAAAAGGCCATATACAAATCGTAATAATATATTTAATACATAACAATTGTTTTTTTTTGTTATTCAAATGACATACTACGCTCTAAGGCTACCCACCTCCACCTCTGGATATCGGATTACCTACCTATTCTAGTTTAAGGCAGGTCGGTGTATGTACGACTACGACTACGAACGAAGCGAGGAGGAGAGTTAGGCGACCCCAGTACCGATTTTTATATTTTACAACACATTATACCACTAATACTTATAGCATATATTAATTAATATAATTATACTAGTTGAACATTGTACACCATGAAATTATGTTTCGTTTTTATATCAAAAGTTTATAATGCCTCCTAAGTAATATATCCTATGAAATTATGTTATAAAATGTTGTTATATCCAGTGAAAATATATCTAAAGTTGTTATATTAATAATGCAAAATGATAACTTGCGCTACTAAAAGTAAGATAGAAGGGTAGGTTCACGTTCACTTTTTTTAAACTTTATTTTTAACATAAATAATCGGTATTTTATTAAGAGATAAGAATTCATTTATTCAAGAAAAAATAATAGAACCGCTTTTCTAAAATAATGAAGATAAAAATCTAAATTATTTTCGCACAATCAGCACACATTGTAATGAGTTTTGAAACATGTTTATCCCGAGAAAACATCTTGTTGAAAAGAAACGAAATCCCTTAATAAGGAAACATACGTTAATCTGTAATGATGAGATCGTATTCTCGTCGCCTGCGGTCTTTCCGAGGTCGAAAAAGTATTCAAATGGCTCCTTATTTTTTTCTGCCCGTAATCTGAAGTTTTACTTAGGCCCGTATTTCCGAAGCTCTACGGTCGATGTTTTGTATAAGGTCTATTCAGGTAGCCGTTGCCATGGGGCACAGTTTTCACGTGTTTTTAATTTCGTAAATTTTCATTTCTCAAACGACCACCGTTTACTTTCCAAATTGGAGTAAGTGAAATAAAATTAAGGCGAAATTAATCATTGGGGAAACAATATTTCGCTAAAAGTAAGAAACCGTTTCGTATTCATTCGTAACCGTAACAAAGCAGATAAACTGAGAGACTGTCACCTGCGTTCGTTCCCCGTTTAGGGCACTTCTTCAATAACTGTTATGATACAGATTTTTTATAAAAGACAAACTAAAGCATGAGAAACCGGTTACCTTTCGTTTTAAACCTGAGTTCCCAGAGTTCGTGACATTACTGTCGATCCCTTCACATTCGACACATTGCTATTTCGATTTATGTTTTTATTTCTAGAGCACCAAAATGAGGTCTTAAAAGGCATTGAAACTTTGAATGTGTCCACCTTGAAGTCTTTTAAAGTTTTTACTCTTAAGTCTTTTCAAGTCTTTTGAACCCTCAGTCAGTCAGCAATGTGAAAAAATGTCGTCATCATCATAAACCTAAGAGCCGGGCTCTTGTCGCTCGTCATTCTGTTCTTCTCTCTGCCACTGTTTTGAGCACTTTCTCTTTAGCTTGGTCCATAAGCGCACGTCTAGGTCTTCCCCTGCTTCTCATTCCTTTTCTTTCCTTCAATTATAGTACAAAAAATGTACTGAGTAATAAAAAAGCATCAAGTCGATCACGTAACGCATTAAACGTACGTTAGGTAGATCTAAATGTAAATTTATAGTATACGGAAAAATTACAGTTAAATTGGCCTAACGCGCGTTTGAAACGTAACGTGATTTGATTACCCCTCTGACATTGTCTATACTCTATGGCATCTTTATAAAGTCCGGCTTTAACGTTTTTTAAGAATGTTATGCCATAATGTAGCATCGCGTTTATACAACGCAAGTATAACGTCGGTATTCCCACGATGCCTACATTGGTTCATGTATATTCGAGTACTTGAATGCGCGTTTTATTCAAATGCCTCCATGTTCGGATTATCCCTACCGTGTTAATGTTCCTTTTGGATTGCGGTATTATTTAGAGTGCCGAGTGCCTAAAGCACGAATTGTTGGGCATGTAGCGTATAAATTACAGCTTTTTTTTACCGCGACGTTGAAAACGAACATACAGCCTGCCTGTTAAGAGTCAGACACCGTAGCTTTTGGACGCTTGGGACCACAGATGACCCATTTGATGATTCGACGTATACGCAGATCCTTCGCTCAACAGTGTACAATGTACATACTCGGGAGCTCTGGCAATCTTACTCGCCAACAGGAATACAACGTCACATGCCTAGCAAGTACATGCGAGTAGTTTACGTTATTATGCAAGGTCGTGTGTAAGGCATTTTTCTTTTTGCCGTAAGCCTTTTAATTGGCATGTACATTCTCATACATTCTTCCACGAAAGCTCAATGCAAGTTTTTATCTAATGTTGTTAATAAAGTTAACTTAACGGAACATTTTGATTTGTGAGCAAAATGTTGTGACATAATCGGTGAGAACTTTCTGCCTACATCCGGCAATAGGGTAATCATGGATGTATCATCTAACAGATTCATTTTATGATGACTTTTTTCTTTGAAACATTCCTACCCGGATTATTTTAAAAGTTGGCATAATATATTATACGAACTTAAAGTGACAACCTTTGTTCAAGAAAACTTTTGGGGACACCAGAGCTCAGTGGAATATTCCAATCATATTTGTAGTCAGTCCCTGGGCAGCCGAGCTCTGCACGGCTAGCACGCGACGGCGCGCGAGCTCTCTCGATTTTTCTCGCACTATCCGTCTCTCACTTATTAGACCATTTAGAACAAGAGGTATAGTGCGATAAAAATCGAGAGTATGTCGCGGCCGCCGTGTGCTAGACGTGCTGTTCGGGTGAAAATAGAAAAAGTAGCATGAAAACGAATTTTCACAGACATGATCCAGTTAGATCGATTTGTCGCCCCGTAAAACCCCATATTCCAAATTGAATTGTATTGACGAGAACGCCGCCGGCGCAATTACCAGAGCCCGTACTCTTCATGCCGATGACGTAAAAATTACGTAATTTTGCACACTGGGTGTTCTGTTGTGTTTAATGAAGCTTGTTGGGTGTACTCCTCTTTATAAGCCCTCCTCTGACCAGACCATGTATTATGGTCGGCCTTATCACTTGATAAGTGACAAGATAGGGGCGTCGTCTCGTTCTATCAAACGGTGTCAGCCAGTGACGGACGCTCTATCCTGTCACTTATCGCGTGATAAGGCCGACCATGATACGGGGTCAGGAATTATTGTACCACGTTATACGTTATGCCTAAAGGCCCCTCCACATTCGCGCGCGATTCGCGGGCGTGAATCGCAGCGCGTATTGCGGTGAGATTCGCGCGTGGATTCTTTTTTGGTTCCACATTTGCAGTGTTCACAATTGTCACAGTGTTCGCGTTCGCAGGCCGTTTGACGCGGGCCAAAAACCGACAAAAAGTGTTTAAAAAGGCGCGAACCCGCGAAAAATATGCGAATCGGCTCCACAAGCACGCTTTCACGAGTTCGCGCATATTTTTCGCGCGTTCGCGCTTGAATGTGGAGTGTCCTTAATATGTCAATAGTAAATAATTATTATGTAAATGAAACATAATAGAAAATGGAAAAGAAAACAACTCTAAAAATAAATATTGCTTGTAAAAACTGTAATGCTATTCAGATTTGGTATTCAGAAAGTAGACAAAACGATTATGATGACGGAACGTTTAAGACAGTTTTTAAGAAGAGTTTTAACCAATATGGTTCGGTTAAAAAAACATTGACGATGTTCGCCAAAATGGCGAAACTTTCAGTTCGTCTTTTGTTTTTGGTCTCCGAATTGAATCAGAATCGTTTGAACTATTCAAAGCCAATGAGACTAGGCCGTTATATTTTTAGTCAAACTGAACTATTCAAAGCCAATGAGACTCGGCCGTTATATTTTTAGTCAAATTAATACTTTCAGGTGCTTCGACGACAACTTATCAACATTATTATAAAGTCTACACATTAACACGTAACCAATTGAATCGTGTGAACAAAGACCGTTATTGTGTTAATAGGCAAATTGATCACGATAATTGATACCTCCTCAAACACAGGCGTTAGAACAATCGCACCCAGGGTACCTCAATCACTTGGGAATTAAGACGCAACCGCAGGGTACAGAGGGGTCGGTAATTGAATATGTAGCTAATGTTTGATTGTTTTGCCGAGGCTTTGATAGTCGAGATTGAGGTGTTGGGTGTGGAATTATTAGACACACCTACATAGGTAAAGGAAACACGTACCGGAAGGCGCGGCGTGGGTAGCCCCCCCACAAGGTGGACTGGTGACCTGGTAAAGGTTGCGGGAGTCCGCTGGATGCGGGTGGCGCGGGACCGGTCACTTGGGCACTCTTTGGGGGAGGCCTATGTCCAGCAGTGGACGTCTTTCGGCTGATATGATGATGATGACATAGGTAAAGTAGGGGAGGCAAAGTTTGTACATATTTAAGGCACAGCGGAATGGCATTTCGCTCAAATTTAATTTAAATACCCTCTACCTGACAGAAGACCGCAGCCATAATAACGCCACTACTTGCTCTGTTAGTATGTGGTGTTGTGTTCTTGGTAGTAATTCAAGTCGCCAGAGCTCCCGAGGATTAAGAGTGAGGGACCCGCGTCCGTCTCTAGCTATCAACACAACGAAACCTCAAGTCAATAAAGGGTCGGCAACGCGCTTGTGGTTCTTCTGGAATCATAATCGTCCATAGGCTACGATACATGTTTACTATCAGGCCGACCGTATGCTTGTTTGCCACCGTCTTTTGCAACTTACGATTACAAACCGATCAACGCGAAAATGTATCTACACTTACAAAAAATCCTTTTAATTGCGGGCGGGTCTAGCTAACGTGTCAGAAAGAACGAGCAAAACACATTAAAAGCAAATTAGAATCCGAAACATACGTAGCATATTGAACTCTTGAGGTAACCAGACCCAACCTTTCACTAGCATCATTAGCACAACCTCATCAAACTGAAAAGTACCTAAACCAGCTAGGCTGCAAACACGTAAACCAATTTTAAACCCAGAAAGCAAACAAACTATAGCAAAATATAGAAACATAAAACATTTCTTCGGAGTAGCTTCACCATTCTAAAAACCCACACCATACCCCCGTGCTCCATAATAGACCTTTTCACTTCACCTAAAGCTCAGTCAAGAAAAAAGTAAGTCAAAATAACGAGTTAGTAAGTTCAGTCATGTGTGCTCGCTTCATCCACTTTATCTTAACCATTCAGCTAAAGAAAGACGTATAACCTATCTTATTTCATCGTCTTTAAGACTTTTTGGCAACGAGATAGTGCACTACTTAACCTTCAGTTCTAAAATGACGTATGTAGTTTTAGAAAATGTGGTTTTAAGACGTTTTACTGCGAGTAGAAGAATATATAAGGGCATGTTGTTGCCGTTTGAATTATGAAGCAGAGGGCATGATACGAACGATGAGTATTGGATTTTATGTTAAATTTGACGGAAGAGGAATTTGTGAGGGAGTATTGGCGCAGGCTGGAAGGATTTTTTGATAAAGGTTCCAGATAAACAGAAATATAGCGCTTTTGATATCTTTCAGATACTATTACGCTTTTTGTATTACGATTATCAAGGGCATCTTAGTCTAGACTTGTGAATACTTTATTTCATATTCGTTATCCGGTTATGCCTTTAAGATTTGTTTTAAAAATATGTAAAGTAACAAAAAATTATGAAAACGCCTTTATGGATAACCATCCCAAATAAAAACTTTGAATTTGAATTTAACAATATTGTAAGACCGTTTTTATTTTATATTGTTTAGAACTTCAATGCTGCCAGTCTCCTTTTCACACTGAAGCCGATTATAAGATCAAATGTTGTATAAAGATTGAAGTGTATGTTCCGGAGAAACAGCTAAAGATATGATAAGTCGCGGGCAAATACTAGTAAGTTTTTATATAGCTATGACCTTGGGCTCAATTTATTTCTTAAAGATACTTATATCATGTTAGTCAACTCTAGGGTATAAAATTTGTATGTCTAAACTGGCCACCTTGAGTATCTTTACCAATTAGCGAATGGCGATTTGGCCCATATAAAAGTAAAACTTTGAGACATGTCGATTTTACCACTTATACGTATTAAATCCCAAATGTTTTATTTATTTACATAAACTGTTTTGCACAGTCACCATCATCATCATTATCCTATAAGCCGAAAGACGTCCACCGCCACAAACACAGGCCTCCCCCAAAGAGTGCCAAAGTGCGTTCTGCGCCACCCGCATCCAGCGGACTCCCGCGACCTTTATCAGAGGGGTAATCCGAACGCACGTTAGGACAATTGAACCGTCATTTTATTACCATTTAAAAAGTGACATTTAGATCTACCTGACGCGCGTACAATGCGTTACGTGATCGACCTAGGTCATCAGTCCACCTTTGGGGGCCTACCCACGCCGCGCCTTCCGGTATGTGGTCGCCACTCGAGAACCTTTCCGATCCAACGGCCATCGGTTCTACGTGCTATGTGCCCCGCCCACTGCCACTTAAGTTTAGCAATTCGGAGGGCTATATCGGTTACCTTGGTTCTGCGGACAACAGCAACAAGTTACAATTTACAAAAGCCTTACTTAATGCTATAAGGCATTTTCTATCAGTCAACCTATAGGCCAAACAGAAATTAATCATAGCTGGTGCGGGATATGAGAACAACACAGATATAAATAAAACAGACTGGTATGTTACATACATAAATTAAATAGTTACATAAGTTGCGGATAAAATATTTACGTTTTATGATTTCATTCATTCATTCATTTATCGATTGCTTTTGGGTGTACAATTTAAGGTCTTAAAAATAGCAGCAAGTTCTAACACAACCCTGTGAGGGCATTGCAATATCATAACATTCATAACATAACCTACTTACACTACTACTAGGACTAGTATAAGTATCATAATTCAGACAAAGAATAAATTAGAAATTATGATAAAATTTGACTTGACAGGAAAAAATAAAATTCAAAATAATTCTAACAATAACAAAACATAAATTAAATTAAATTAAAAAAATTGATCATAATATAATAACAATAATTAATAATAACAATTCATTTTTAGCAATTATTTGGTACTGTAATATTGAATATATTCTGTACAATGTAATTTTGTTTTACACAAAACATTAACACAACACTGCATTTCAGTTTGCACCAATACGCTGGTAAATTCAGTTTCAAGAACAATAGAAGGTCCAAATTATAAAAAAAGAATAAACAACACAATACATTTTAATACTAATTGGCTCTATCGACTATCCATCATCACAATACTTCAAGCATTCATGACACACGTAGGTCCATCTACTTGCAAACACGTCACAATCAGGTGGGTAATGATGATTTATTGGTTTCGCGATGGTAGATATAAAAGAAAGATCGAACGTTGGTAACCCCATTTTTAACGAAACTAGACCTATGGTACTATACCTTCATAACGAAACAAATTTTTTATAAACTATTTTTTGTTTCGTGACGAAGATGGTTTATTTTTCCATTATATTATTTCTCTCTGTGTCATATAGTTTAGACATATGGCGGTTAAAACCTTGAAATACAATCCTTACGATTCATGTGCGTTTCTAATCTCATTTTACTTCGACGATTCCCATCCGGAATCTGCGTTACGGAATTCCGTAATTCGATATTCTCATCCCTATCGGGGATCTTGCTTAAACAAAGCCCGGAAATCTTGCCATGCCCTCTTAGAACTAAACGCCGCAATCATGGGAGAAGTTTTGTGAGTTAGACCGTTTTCTTTCTGCGCTTTATATCTGCGAAGGGTTACCTTCCGTAAAGTGTTTGTTTTATGCTCGTTATATTCCTTGCTGTTTGAATAATTGAACATGTTTCCTTAACGATATGCATTTATGTTCAGGGATGTTGTGGGTGGAAAGGTTTTGACCATAGTGGAGATATGACTACATTATTTCGCATCCGTACTTTAATGACTGACATTTCGTTGTTACTTTATATATAGGTATGTTTTTGACCGCGCATAGAAGCCTTCCTACTTCTTAGCCAAATATTTAAGGGCCCGGTCATATAATATTCCTGTGCATATGGTACAAGAATAGTAGCAAACTCAAGGCGTTTAAGCAGTTCATTAGTATCCCGAGCAATATAATGTTGTGAGTGAGGGACTCGCATTTGTATCAAGCCTATCATCACAACAAATCTTCGAATCAATAAATTCTTCTGGAATTACAATGATCCATGACTACGGTGTCTGATCATTTATCTTTTGAATCAAAAGCGAAAATGAAAAATAATGGTTTATTTTACATCTTTCTTAAATGTCCATCACCATTAAATGTCATTTACTGCCAATAACCTGGGTTGAATGGCTTATGCCATTCGGCGTTGATTGAAAATGGAATGGGATTACGGGATTGATGATCGCGATTAAATATAATTCAATGCTATCAACGGAATATCCCATAGACTCTACAGTATTATCTAGCGCTCCTTGCGCGTTGGGCAATACAATATGACAAAGCCCCTACCCCTCCCTCCGCCCGCCCTCTTCCTCTACCCTATGTTCGCTCTCTGTCGCAACAATGATGGCAGTAAGTGAGTGCAACTCAGCTGTCTGGCTGCAACGTTCAATGGCCCGAGCGCAGCTAGCGTTTCAAAATACTATAGAAGAAAAGATCATCATCATCATCATTATATCAGCCGAAATGGTTTCCCCTGTTTTGGCATATTTTTTTAATAAGAATTATATTTGGCATAATTTATGTAGGCATTATTGACTTTGCGCATAAACTGTTTTGGCAGAATCGAGATTCGCATAGTTCGATTACGCCGAATTTCAATAGTCCGAATATTATTTGTGCATAATTTTGATACTCCGAATCATGTTCACGCATAAAATATATGAGCATAACTTTTTTTTGAATTTTTTTTAACAAACGCCAATTATTTTAACCTAACCTAATCCTAACCTAACCGCCAGCGTGTCGACGTCACCCCGCTTCGCGGGGTGCCTATTTCCGCTGTAAGGGACACAAGCAGACCCTAAACTAACCTACTAATGATACCATTGTTACGATTATTAGTTTTTTTTACTGCGGGGGGCTTTGCCACCCGAGCCCCCCGTGTGGGGGGCTTCGCCCCCCCGCCCCCCTTTTTCTAGCTGCCCTAACCTAATCTACTATATTATGATCCATTATATTGTTGTTATATCTCGTGAGACGCACCCCGTTTTATTATGCTTAGTAAGTATCAGACAATCGATAATATGCCGAATAAAATTATGCGTAAATATAATCGGCCATAGCAATAGTAAGCAAATTTAAATTCGGCCAAACACATTTTCGGAATTTTAGAAATTATATTAAGTAAGGTTTCTGCCACATTAACATTCGGCGAAAACCGAATATCCAAGTCTGTTATGCGAAAAACGTTTCGGACAATTAAAGTTATGCACGTCCACTGCTAGATATAGGCCTCCCGCAAAGAGTGCCATAATGGCCGGTCCTGCGCCACCCGCATCCAGCGGACTCTCGCGACCTTTACCAGGTCAGCAGTATACCTTATGGGGGGCTTACCCACGCTGCGGTCGACGTAAAGATGAGCATAACAAATGTATTTTTTTTTTCCAAGTTCTAAGCTCTCAATTTTTGTTTTGTTTAAATTTATATTCATCAAGGTTCTCTTCGGAATAATAGCAACTTTTATTTAATTTGTAATATTACATTATGTTAGCAGACGCTACGGCATAATACATAATTAAACTATTCAAAACTTCTAATTTAGTAATGAATAATGTACTACTACACGTGAACTAGTACCCACCTCAGAACATCACAATACTACTAAGTTACCCAAAGTTAATTTACTTCGCTAAGATCCACAGTTTGTAAAGGAAATGTAGAGCACTTTGTGATACAAATACAAAAGAGGATTTTCGCTTAGGCCCCTGTTTATAACGAACTAATTTAGTTGAACCTTTATGGTTACGGGGCGATTATGTAGGCGTGCTTAAATAATGTGGTCGGTGAGAAATGTGCGTTTTAGTTTGACATTCGTTGGCATTAAAGATATTCATAAATACATTTAGTACAGCCCGTATTCCCTAAAGGGGTAAGCACAGCACTTTTTTTCCCAGCCTACAGAATGTTTAAGAGCTGGGCAAAGTCTCCCGTCTCGATTTCCACTCGTCCCGGTTCTGAGCAATCTCTGCCTGCAACGTCCTCGCCTCCTATCGACCGGCACCCACTCCGTGGCTAGTTTAGACCACCTCAGTGAAAGCAAGCGGCAGACGTGGCCAGCCCATTCTCGTTTTAGCAATCCAAGTTATTGAGCTCGTATAGTTCCGGACCCAGCCAACCCGTTTGACTCCCGGAATGCTAAGCTTCATCTCGTTGGCAAACCTTCGATCTGGTAATTTTTGTGTGACCATGTTTGGGCACCGTAGGTTAGGACAAGCAGGTTAAGACTTATCGTCGAATCTTCGCTTCAGGATTGAAGTAAACTCTCCCTTGAGTAGCTCTTTTAAAGGGCTCCAGGCGTTTAAGATCCGTCTTTTGAATTCTTTTTATCCTGCTTAAGCCTGAAATGAAATGAAAGAAACCAAGTGGCCGAAAATAAACAGAGCGTATTTAATTTAATTTTCTCAAACATGCAATGAAATATTGACCTTGTGTTCTTCATAATGGGCTTCGAAGTGTCACGTTTCGGGCGCAGCGAGATGAGAGACCCGTAATGGGATTTCATCCTCCTGCAAGATATTGGTCTTTCTTAATTTCCATTCGACAATTTGTGGCACAGGATCACGGCGTTCAGCCATGAAAATGAAAGTTTGATTTCTTGGAGTTTTTTTAATTTATTTCATTGCATGTTTGAGAAAAGCACCATAAACTCGGCGTGAAAATGGGTTCCCTGCCTCATAACTATCCAACCTCGCTACGCTCGGTCGTCTATATGTACTCGGCCGTCAACACCTTACTTCCCGGCCTCTGTAGTAATGTACTATTTCAGTGCCACTTCTTCTAGTGATTAAAGTCAGAGTAAATGTGACATTGCAATTACAGGTTTGCTAACCCATCGTCTACAACACACCTCACCTCGATCCTTTCGTGAATATAAAGACAACACAGGATGAAAATATCAGTGCTTCTAACCCGGCACCACACGGGAAAATAATCAAAATGATCCGAGATTAAAATAAGTGACTCTCCTGGTATACATATAGTAGCAAATACCCATTTTTATGTCTGTCTAACAATCTTGTCTGTTTTTTCCATAAACCTTCAAATGTTTCTCATTCCGATTTTGAAAATTGATAATGAAATAATTCCGTTTTACTTGCAGTTGCTCTACAATGTTCACTTTTCTACAACGCAAAAGAACAAAAGGTCTCGTCATCGCCAACTTTTTAATGAAATTAGTCGGAAACAGCGCGGCAAGTGCTAGGCGATTTTAATTTGCGAAAGAATATTTTAACAGGCACTTTTTAATAGTATTTTTACGCGACTGTCCAAGATAAAAGAAAGACGGTGAAGTTTTCAGGCACATAGTAAGTAATAACAAAGAAGTGAATATTGTCATTCCAAGTTCAAGTTTTTATAATTATAGTTATTATCTTTACGACGAGCTGACAGCTTTCCCGCGCAACGTATCAGAATGAGCTACGATTCACCGAGGAAATTCCGCCAGCATCCTTGGTACAATGCATCGAGAGCCTTTTTATTAAGATTTAACTAAGTTTGTAAATGATTATCTTGCAGGTACGTATATACCTATTTAAGAAAATATAAAAAACCTGGTTACACTCCGGGAGTGCCGGCAGAAGTGAAAACTCAATGACATTGTCACAGTTTTTCAATCAGGTCACGTGTCCGTCTTACGATTGTCAATCTCTCGAAGCTCACGGTCACGTGACATCTTACGGTCACGTGACCTGTGGCGAGTTTACCAATTTTTCCCCATCACAAAAAGTGCACAGCGCCGCTAAAGAAGTTTTCACTTCAAAAATCATCTTATTTCTCAACTGGTAGTTTTTATGTAGAATTCTAAGTTGAAATGCAGTATTTCATAAAATGGATCAGAAAACATAAGTTTTTTAATCGTGTTAGATTGGACAAGGGCTCGCTATAGGGGCTAAAAATTAAAGTTAGCAATTAACTTAAAACGCTTCCAAACTTCGTATAATCGAACAAGTGAGCGAAACGAATAAGTTCTACGAGTATCGAGTATGCTTCAGCTTGGGCCTGACATCGTTTGTCTGTCAAGTGTCTGTCCGGCTGTTCTACTACAGGTCGCATTTCTTAACCGGTTCTCGTAAAATCTTGTGAGCAGGTTTATTAACTAGAATTTTATTGTAGTCGCATTTTCGAAATTCAAAAACTTTATTTTTGTAGACAGGCTCGCGATTTCTACAGGTCATAGATAAGAATAAGAGATACAAATTAAACGTTATATCCAAGATACAACACACCAAACTAGTTTCCGATTGGTACACCGCCATCTATAGGAACGCATGAACGGTGCGACGTTCAACCCGAACGCCATTTTGTCGAATTGTTAAAATAGCCTACAGGTTTACCTTGCATATCTTCAAATGTTCAATTATTTGTTTTCAAAACATGTCAACGTACCTGTAAACACAAAAATACATTAGAAATGAGATCATTACATTACTAACAAGAACATTTCAATTAATTCAACCATAGACTAATGTATAGCCCTAATCCCTGCAACTAGAAAAACTGGCTTTTTAAAGATGGCGTTAGTAGTCTATGATTCATTTACTTACACTTGATTGCACATTTACAATAAATACAAAGGGCGGAATTAATGCCACAGGGTCACACACCAGTCAACCGTAGGGCCAAAAAGAAACTATATGGTCTATATATCGAGGGCTGAGCGGTCAAACCCGATAAGTAGTTTTTTTTAATATTTCTAGTTATTAATGTTTCGTACCCTACTTTACAAGCTCTTTCTAGTGGTAAATACAGATATCGTGATTTAAACCTGCATCTACGTTGTTTAATGTGCGGTAACCCAATAAGTTACTTAATGTCTACGTATGTCTGTTTGTAACAACCATACAAGTAGCAATAAAAGCATTTTTTTATAAAATCCTCGTGCAAAAACTGTATATCTGTTTGTATAGGTATTTACCGCACAAATTATAAGTTCACGTTTACTATTCTACAATTTGGTAAGTACCGTTATGTTTACCTACCAGGTTTTACTTCATAGGCAAGTTTAATTATTTCGCACACTTTTTTACAGTAAAAACATATAACTATAAATGTACGATTTTACCATAAAAATATAAACAACATTTCATAGTCAAAACGTTTTATACGTTTTTACTTCATAAGATAAACAATATACTCTCTTAAAAGCTTTGGAAGAAAAACCAAATAAGTGCAATTATCGTACTCAATCACAAAGCCTGTCGGCTTTGTGATTGAGTACGATAATCGTCATCAGTTCGGTTTGACACTCGTGCGCCGCACTTCGTCGCGGTCGAAATATTAGTCGAAAAAATAGTTAAAGGTGCTTAGTGATTTATTTATTTATAAGGAGTTGATAAAGTGACATTGAATTTCATCGAAATGAACCCGTCAAGGAGATTAGTGAATTTAGCCCGCCATGGGCATAAGGAATTGGGTAAGTTAGTTGCGCTTTGTTTTTATAATCTTAAATAATCTTTTTTTAAATTAAAGTGCTTCTATAAATGAAATGTTCTCATTTGGCCAGTTTTGAAAAACACGCTTTCGAATAACGAAGATGTACTGTTTAGAAGTAAAACCCAATAACTGTTGTTATTTGTTTTCAAGATATCGCTTAACATTTACAGGCACAATTACGAATCATTCGGCGGATGACTCTTAAGCCCACAAGGCATCTAACTTTGAACTCGAGGAACTTGGTAAGTGTAGGTAGCAGTAGTTACACAAAATCTTATACTTAATTGTAAAGGATTAAAAAACATTTTTGGTAGAACCCTATAAATCTCCTATTTATCTCAAGATGTGCAGTTATTGGAATTTACCTTAATTATTGAATACGTAGTTTTTTATTTTTTTCAGAGTCATCTCAGATAAGTAGTCTTAATGACAAGAATTCATCCGATTTTAATGACATTCAACTGAACATGATTAACGAGATCGAAAATTACGTTAATAGGAGTGAAATATTCTCATCGGGTAAGTTTTATGTTATCACTTGTTTCAAACTTAGATTCGGTAGGTACCTACACTAGACGCGTTTGCATCCGTCGATAATGTCGTGTGCACGCAACCCGAGTTTGGTAAATAATAAGAGCAAACGGAACGGAATATGTACCTACGAATAATTATCGTTGTAGGTAACATCTAAAAAACTGAATATACTAAAGGCCTCCATACACTGTTCGCGGTTGCAGGTCGGGCGCGGGCCCGCGGCGCTAACTACTCGGGCAGCGCGGCCGCGGGTCGGGCGCGGCGCGGGTCGGGCTCGGTGCAGGTTGGGCGCGATGCGGGTCGGGCGCGGCGCGGGTCGGGCGATTGTTATCTCTCTCACTACCAACGCATTTAATATCTCTATCACACAGTTGCGCAGGCCCGCGTTGCTTCCGCGGTGGGCCCGCGCTACTGTGTGATAGAGATATTATAGAGACGCCGCCCGCCTGCGGTGTGAATATACCGCTTCAACCGCGCCCGACCCGCGCCGCGCCCGCCCCTCGCCACGCACGACCCGCGTTCGATGTGTGGAGGCCTTTACACACACATTTTTGGTGTGTATGCCTGTTACGTTAACTTTTATATGTCGCCATAATATTTAATATTAATAGGTAGATATAGAACTAAGAAAAATATGTTGAAGAGGTAATGTTTGTGAGTTTGTATGTTAGGCGTAGGCTCCGAAACGAATTATGTGATCTAAATATTGTTTCACCAATTCGTAATAGCGTTTAAGGCAAATGCAGGTCGCCCCCCGCTGTAAAACCACGTTCCTGGCATGACATGACCCTGATGTGACATGTAGCTCTGTATTTATTATTGAACCACCTATTTGTACCATGTTTAAGCGAATAAATGACTGATTACTGATTACTTAATCCTTGGGAGCGTTGGCTACTCACCTCCTGGAACACCATACCACATACCTACATAGCAAGTAGTGGAGTTATTATGCCTGCGGTCTTCTGTAAAGCCTTTTTCTCGTGGACTCTAACCCAGCGTGATAGAGAGAGACTGAACGCATTTGAAATGTGGGCATGGAGAAGGATGTTAGGTATTAGTTAACACAGAAAGAAGAACAAACGAAGAGGTTCTAAATTCGATAGGAGAAAGAAGATGTCTACTAAAAACGGTTGAAAACAGAAGGGGAAATATGTTGGGGCACCTGATACGGCATGACAATTACATAAAAACTATAATTGAAGGAAATATTGATGAAAGGAGAGGCAGGGGAAGACCAAGACGTGCGTTTATGGACCAAGCTAAAGAGAAAGTTAATGTAATCTCGTATCAAGAGCTCAAAACAGTGGCAGAGAGAAGAACAGAGTGGCGATTACTCCACCGACAAGAGCCCGGCTCTTAAGTTTATGATGAATACCTTTTTCGCACATTTTTTCTAAATCTTTTTTCTTTACTATTATACTTATGGGCAAAGGGTTGTCGTACAACGATTCTATTTCTGATGGGTAATCAATTTGTGCAACGGATGGTGGATTAGACTGAGCACGTTTTCTCGTATTTCGAGTACTCGTTATCTGTAAGGGAGAGATCCATTTTCTATATAATCCGGGTCTAAATCAGAATAGTCACTCCCAAACAAGTGTTCGTCACTGTATAATTCTCTAAATGCGTCCATATCAAAAGATATTGCTTGATTTCTTGTCGAGGGATCTGCAATCAAATTTAATTATGAGCTGTATGATACTAGATCAGTTTATTTATAAGGTAGTAGCTACACAAGAGAAGGAAGAAAAGTAAGGCATCAGCAGCAGGTCATCTCGCGCAAAATCATTTGGAACAGCCCAACTGGAGAACTAGTTACGTCTACTTTACAGAAGACCGCAGGCATAATAACTCCACTACTTGCTATGTAGGTATGTGGTATGGTGTTCCAGGAGGTGAGTAGCCAACGCTCCCAAGGATTAAGTAATCAGTAATCAGTCATTTATTCGCTTAAACATGGTACAAATAGGTGGTTCAATAATAAATACAGAGCTACATGTCACATCAGGGTCATGTCATGCCAGGAACGTGGTTTTACAGCGGGGGGCGACCTGCATTTGCCTTAAACGCTATTACGAATTGGTGAAACAATATTTAGATCACATAATTCGTTTCGGAGCCTACGCCTAACATACAAACTCACAAACATTACCTCTTCAACATATTTTTCTTAGTTCTATATCTACCTATTAATATTAAATATTATGGCGACATATAAAAGTTAACGTAACAGGCATACACACCAAAAATGTGTGTGTAAAGGCCTCCACACATCGAACGCGGGTCGTGCGTGGCGAGGGGCGGGCGCGGCGCGGGTCGGGCGCGGTTGAAGCGGTATATTCACACCGCAGGCGGGCGGCGTCTCTATAATATCTCTATCACACAGTAGCGCGGGCCCACCGCGGAAGCAACGCGGGCCTGCGCAACTGTGTGATAGAGATATTAAATGCGTTGGTAGTGAGAGAGATAACAATCGCCCGACCCGCGCCGCGCCCGACCCGCATCGCGCCCAACCTGCACCGAGCCCGACCCGCGCCGCGCCCGACCCGCGGCCGCGCTGCCCGAGTAGTTAGCGCCGCGGGCCCGCGCCCGACCTGCAACCGCGAACAGTGTATGGAGGCCTTTAGTATATTCAGTTTTTTAGATGTTACCTACAACGATAATTATTCGTAGGTACATATTCCGTTCCGTTTGCTCTTATTATTTACCAAACTCGGGTTGCGTGCACACGACATTATCGACGGATGCAAACGCGTCTAGTGTAGGTACCTACCGAATCTAAGTTTGAAACAAGTGATAACATAAAACTTACCCGATGAGAATATTTCACTCCTATTAACGTAATTTTCGATCTCGTTAATCATGTTCAGTTGAATGTCATTAAAATCGGATGAATTCTTGTCATTAAGACTACTTATCTGAGATGACTCTGAAAAAAATAAAAAACTACGTATTCAATAATTAAGGTAAATTCCAATAACTGCACATCTTGAGATAAATAGGAGATTTATAGGGTTCTACCAAAAATGTTTTTTAATCCTTTACAATTAAGTATAAGATTTTGTGTAACTACTGCTACCTACACTTACCAAGTTCCTCGAGTTCAAAGTTAGATGCCTTGTGGGCTTAAGAGTCATCCGCCGAATGATTCGTAATTGTGCCTGTAAATGTTAAGCGATATCTTGAAAACAAATAACAACAGTTATTGGGTTTTACTTCTAAACAGTACATCTTCGTTATTCGAAAGCGTGTTTTTCAAAACTGGCCAAATGAGAACATTTCATTTATAGAAGCACTTTAATTTAAAAAAAGATTATTTAAGATTATAAAAACAAAGCGCAACTAACTTACCCAATTCCTTATGCCCATGGCGGGCTAAATTCACTAATCTCCTTGACGGGTTCATTTCGATGAAATTCAATGTCACTTTATCAACTCCTTATAAATAAATAAATCACTAAGCACCTTTAACTATTTTTTCGACTAATATTTCGACCGCGACGAAGTGCGGCGCACGAGTGTCAAACCGAACTGATGACGATTATCGTACTCAATCACAAAGCCGACAGGCTTTGTGATTGAGTACGATAATTGCACTTATTTGGTTTTTCTTCCAAAGCTTTTAAGAGAGTATATTGTTTATCTTATGAAGTAAAAACGTATAAAACGTTTTGACTATGAAATGTTGTTTATATTTTTATGGTAAAATCGTACATTTATAGTTATATGTTTTTACTGTAAAAAAGTGTGCGAAATAATTAAACTTGCCTATGAAGTAAAACCTGGTAGGTAAACATAACGGTACTTACCAAATTGTAGAATAGTAAACGTGAACTTATAATTTGTGCGGTAAATACCTATACAAACAGATATACAGTTTTTGCACGAGGATTTTATAAAAAAATGCTTTTATTGCTACTTGTATGGTTGTTACAAACAGACATACGTAGACATTAAGTAACTTATTGGGTTACCGCACATTAAACAACGTAGATGCAGGTTTAAATCACGATATCTGTATTTACCACTAGAAAGAGCTTGTAAAGTAGGGTACGAAACATTAATAACTAGAAATATTAAAAAAAACTACTTATCGGGTTTGACCGCTCAGCCCTCGATATATAGACCATATAGTTTCTTTTTGGCCCTACGGTTGACTGGTGTGTGACCCTGTGGCATTAATTCCGCCCTTTGTATTTATTGTAAATGTGCAATCAAGTGTAAGTAAATGAATCATAGACTACTAACGCCATCTTTAAAAAGCCAGTTTTTCTAGTTGCAGGGATTAGGGCTATACATTAGTCTATGGTTGAATTAATTGAAATGTTCTTGTTAGTAATGTAATGATCTCATTTCTAATGTATTTTTGTGTTTACAGGTACGTTGACATGTTTTGAAAACAAATAATTGAACATTTGAAGATATGCAAGGTAAACCTGTAGGCTATTTTAACAATTCGACAAAATGGCGTTCGGGTTGAACGTCGCACCGTTCATGCGTTCCTATAGATGGCGGTGTACCAATCGGAAACTAGTTTGGTGTGTTGTATCTTGGATATAACGTTTAATTTGTATCTCTTATTCTTATCTATGACCTGCAGAAATCGCGAGCCTGTCTACAAAAATAAAGTTTTTGAATTTCGAAAATGCGACTACAATAAAATTCTAGTTAATAAACCTGCTCACAAGATTTTACGAGAACCGGTTAAGAAATGCGACCTGTAGTAGAACAGCCGGACAGACACTTGACAGACAAACGATGTCAGGCCCAAGCTGAAGCATACTCGATACTCGTAGAACTTATTCGTTTCGCTCACTTGTTCGATTATACGAAGTTTGGAAGCGTTTTAAGTTAATTGCTAACTTTAATTTTTAGCCCCTATAGCGAGCCCTTGTCCAATCTAACACGATTAAAAAACTTATGTTTTCTGATCCATTTTATGAAATACTGCATTTCAACTTAGAATTCTACATAAAAACTACCAGTTGAGAAATAAGATGATTTTTGAAGTGAAAACTTCTTTAGCGGCGCTGTGCACTTTTTGTGATGGGGAAAAATTGGTAAACTCGCCACAGGTCACGTGACCGTAAGATGTCACGTGACCGTGAGCTTCGAGAGATTGACAATCGTAAGACGGACACGTGACCTGATTGAAAAACTGTGACAATGTCATTGAGTTTTCACTTCTGCCGGCACTCCCGGAGTGTAACCAGGTTTTTTATATTTTCTTAAATAGGTATATACGTACCTGCAAGATAATCATTTACAAACTTAGTTAAATCTTAATAAAAAGGCTCTCGATGCATTGTACCAAGGATGCTGGCGGAATTTCCTCGGTGAATCGTAGCTCATTCTGATACGTTGCGCGGGAAAGCTGTCAGCTCGTCGTAAAGATAATAACTATAATTATAAAAACTTGAACTTGGAATGACAATATTCACTTCTTTGTTATTACTTACTATGTGCCTGAAAACTTCACCGTCTTTCTTTTATCTTGGACAGTCGCGTAAAAATACTATTAAAAAGTGCCTGTTAAAATATTCTTTCGCAAATTAAAATCGCCTAGCACTTGCCGCGCTGTTTCCGACTAATTTCATTAAAAAGTTGGCGATGACGAGACCTTTTGTTCTTTTGCGTTGTAGAAAAGTGAACATTGTAGAGCAACTGCAAGTAAAACGGAATTATTTCATTATCAATTTTCAAAATCGGAATGAGAAACATTTGAAGGTTTATGGAAAAAACAGACAAGATTGTTAGACAGACATAAAAATGGGTATTTGCTACTATATGTATACCAGGAGAGTCACTTATTTTAATCTCGGATCATTTTGATTATTTTCCCGTGTGGTGCCGGGTTAGAAGCACTGATATTTTCATCCTGTGTTGTCTTTATATTCACGAAAGGATCGAGGTGAGGTGTGTTGTAGACGATGGGTTAGCAAACCTGTAATTGCAATGTCACATTTACTCTGACTTTAATCACTAGAAGAAGTGGCACTGAAATAGTACATTACTACAGAGGCCGGGAAGTAAGGTGTTGACGGCCGAGTACATATAGACGACCGAGCGTAGCGAGGTTGGATAGTTATGAGGCAGGGAACCCATTTTCACGCCGAGTTTATGGTGCTTTTCTCAAACATGCAATGAAATAAATTAAAAAAACTCCAAGAAATCAAACTTTCATTTTCATGGCTGAACGCCGTGATCCTGTGCCACAAATTGTCGAATGGAAATTAAGAAAGACCAATATCTTGCAGGAGGATGAAATCCCATTACGGGTCTCTCATCTCGCTGCGCCCGAAACGTGACACTTCGAAGCCCATTATGAAGAACACAAGGTCAATATTTCATTGCATGTTTGAGAAAATTAAATTAAATACGCTCTGTTTATTTTCGGCCACTTGGTTTCTTTCATTTCATTTCAGGCTTAAGCAGGATAAAAAGAATTCAAAAGACGGATCTTAAACGCCTGGAGCCCTTTAAAAGAGCTACTCAAGGGAGAGTTTACTTCAATCCTGAAGCGAAGATTCGACGATAAGTCTTAACCTGCTTGTCCTAACCTACGGTGCCCAAACATGGTCACACAAAAATTACCAGATCGAAGGTTTGCCAACGAGATGAAGCTTAGCATTCCGGGAGTCAAACGGGTTGGCTGGGTCCGGAACTATACGAGCTCAATAACTTGGATTGCTAAAACGAGAATGGGCTGGCCACGTCTGCCGCTTGCTTTCACTGAGGTGGTCTAAACTAGCCACGGAGTGGGTGCCGGTCGATAGGAGGCGAGGACGTTGCAGGCAGAGATTGCTCAGAACCGGGACGAGTGGAAATCGAGACGGGAGACTTTGCCCAGCTCTTAAACATTCTGTAGGCTGGGAAAAAAAGTGCTGTGCTTACCCCTTTAGGGAATACGGGCTGTACTAAATGTATTTATGAATATCTTTAATGCCAACGAATGTCAAACTAAAACGCACATTTCTCACCGACCACATTATTTAAGCACGCCTACATAATCGCCCCGTAACCATAAAGGTTCAACTAAATTAGTTCGTTATAAACAGGGGCCTAAGCGAAAATCCTCTTTTGTATTTGTATCACAAAGTGCTCTACATTTCCTTTACAAACTGTGGATCTTAGCGAAGTAAATTAACTTTGGGTAACTTAGTAGTATTGTGATGTTCTGAGGTGGGTACTAGTTCACGTGTAGTAGTACATTATTCATTACTAAATTAGAAGTTTTGAATAGTTTAATTATGTATTATGCCGTAGCGTCTGCTAACATAATGTAATATTACAAATTAAATAAAAGTTGCTATTATTCCGAAGAGAACCTTGATGAATATAAATTTAAACAAAACAAAAATTGAGAGCTTAGAACTTGGAAAAAAAAAATACATTTGTTATGCTCATCTTTACGTCGACCGCAGCGTGGGTAAGCCCCCCATAAGGTATACTGCTGACCTGGTAAAAGTCGCGAGAGTCCGCTGGATGCGGGTGGCGCAGGACCGGCCATTATGGCACTCTTTGCGGGAGGCCTATATCTAGCAGTGGACGTGCATAACTTTAATTGTCCGAAACGTTTTTCGCATAACAGACTTGGATATTCGGTTTTCGCCGAATGTTAATGTGGCAGAAACCTTACTTAATATAATTTCTAAAATTCCGAAAATGTGTTTGGCCGAATTTAAATTTGCTTACTATTGCTATGGCCGATTATATTTACGCATAATTTTATTCGGCATATTATCGATTGTCTGATACTTACTAAGCATAATAAAACGGGGTGCGTCTCACGAGATATAACAACAATATAATGGATCATAATATAGTAGATTAGGTTAGGGCAGCTAGAAAAAGGGGGGCGGGGGGGCGAAGCCCCCCACACGGGGGGCTCGGGTGGCAAAGCCCCCCGCAGTAAAAAAAACTAATAATCGTAACAATGGTATCATTAGTAGGTTAGTTTAGGGTCTGCTTGTGTCCCTTACAGCGGAAATAGGCACCCCGCGAAGCGGGGTGACGTCGACACGCTGGCGGTTAGGTTAGGATTAGGTTAGGTTAAAATAATTGGCGTTTGTTAAAAAAAATTCAAAAAAAAGTTATGCTCATATATTTTATGCGTGAACATGATTCGGAGTATCAAAATTATGCACAAATAATATTCGGACTATTGAAATTCGGCGTAATCGAACTATGCGAATCTCGATTCTGCCAAAACAGTTTATGCGCAAAGTCAATAATGCCTACATAAATTATGCCAAATATAATTCTTATTAAAAAAATATGCCAAAACAGGGGAAACCATTTCGGCTGATATAATGATGATGATGATGATCTTTTCTTCTATAGTATTTTGAAACGCTAGCTGCGCTCGGGCCATTGAACGTTGCAGCCAGACAGCTGAGTTGCACTCACTTACTGCCATCATTGTTGCGACAGAGAGCGAACATAGGGTAGAGGAAGAGGGCGGGCGGAGGGAGGGGTAGGGGCTTTGTCATATTGTATTGCCCAACGCGCAAGGAGCGCTAGATAATACTGTAGAGTCTATGGGATATTCCGTTGATAGCATTGAATTATATTTAATCGCGATCATCAATCCCGTAATCCCATTCCATTTTCAATCAACGCCGAATGGCATAAGCCATTCAACCCAGGTTATTGGCAGTAAATGACATTTAATGGTGATGGACATTTAAGAAAGATGTAAAATAAACCATTATTTTTCATTTTCGCTTTTGATTCAAAAGATAAATGATCAGACACCGTAGTCATGGATCATTGTAATTCCAGAAGAATTTATTGATTCGAAGATTTGTTGTGATGATAGGCTTGATACAAATGCGAGTCCCTCACTCACAACATTATATTGCTCGGGATACTAATGAACTGCTTAAACGCCTTGAGTTTGCTACTATTCTTGTACCATATGCACAGGAATATTATATGACCGGGCCCTTAAATTTCAAATCGGATGATTGTTTCCGGATATTACTCGCTACATAGAAACTTGTATTTCACAAAATATTGCCCTTTACTATTATGATTATTGCCGTGTGGGGTCGGTCCTGTGGGTCCATTGTGGGCGGTGGGCTAGCAACCTACCACTGCGATATCCCATTTTGTCGATCTTTCATATCCACATTTATGCTAAAAGTGGCACTGGATAATGCGTTTCATATGCCTACCCCTCTTAGGGAAAAAAGTGTGGATCTATGTATGTATGTCTTATTATAGATATAGACTAGTTGTCCACCCATGTCGCCATTAAAGGCCCATTCTGCATATTGGGAAAATAATTTTATAAATCCGATGAGCAGCAGGTTAATCATGTAATGCATTGTACGCGCGTCAGTTAGATCTAAATGTATCTTTTTACATGGAAAAAATTGATAGTTGGATCTACCTAACGCGCGTTCAAAACGTTGCGTGATTACCCCTCTGAACGACGCGTAACATACAAACTAACAAAGTCACAATCATAAAAAAACCCCTCTACTGATCGTCAAGTTTCATTATGTGAGTAGAAATATTTATTGCAATACATTAAATTTACTATCTAAAGTCGTCTGTCTAGATACCTTCGCTCGTTGAGGCAAAATGAACGTATTTATCTCTTGTACAACACCCATTTCCTTTTATCTGCCTTTGTCTATTTAGCTGGTCAACTAAGCTAGAAGTAAGCAAAGTCATTGTCATCAAAAGATCACAACAACAATGCAACTTTAAGGATTTATTTTCAATTTAACCCCAAAAGCGCTCCTTTATTCCCTAATCAAATCCCAAAAGGAAATGTCAAATTCTAAAATGGTTTTTGAAGGATCCCCACCGATAAACAATCGAATTAGTGACAAAAGACGCTCGAATTCGCAAAAGGAACTATCTCTCTACAAAATAGTTGGAGTTTAAGTTCTTTTTTCGGGAGCGCGCTATTTTTTCAGCGAAGATTCAATTAGACGCGTTTCGGGTCCTCAAATATTTAGCCTTCGCCTTTTGTTGGCAACGCTGGCTTCTGAAACGTGGCGTGACCTTAATCTCTGTCGCTGTTTACGATCCAGCGATTTTTCTGAGCGACAAAACGTTATTTCGTATAAAATTCCGCTTTTGTGTCAAAGCGTTCTGCTCCAGTCCTATGAGCTAGTTGGTTGTTAGAATATTCGTATTGCTATCGTGCATGTGAAAAAGAGGCTGTTTATGAATAGTCTTTTATTCTTGTGTTTCATATCGAATGGTAAAACAGAATTATGTATATACGCCAAGGACGAAACTGATGATCTGGGAAAGGTTACAAAAGTACAGTTCATGAGTATTAAAATAGTAGATATTCGGGCTCGGGAGAAGGCGCGTTAAAGCATATTTATGAAGGTGTTATTAAGTGAGAAATATAGACTCCTAACACGCTTAAAATTAAAATATTTGGACCAAGCCTATGGTAGGTATAATAGTTATGATTATTTTTTTCTAAAAGCATAATAACACATTGTTACTCCTATTTAATTTTTATTACTCTTGTTAAATTTTTGTTATTCTCTAGTTTTGTTTCAATAAACGATTTTCCTTGAATAACAAATACAATATGCTGTCTACGAAGCTGAAGGTTCTGGGTTCGAATCCCGGTAAGGGCAAATATTTGTGTGATGAGCATGAATATTTGTTTCTGAGTCATGGATGTTTTCTATGTATTTAAGTATTTATATCTATTATATATATCATCGTCTAGTACCTATAACACAAGCCTTACTGAGCTTACTATGGGACTAGGTCGATTTGTGTAAGATTGTGTCCCCTTATATTTATTTATTTATTTATTATTATATTATTTAATATTAATTACATTCCCTTTCCATTTGAATATTTTTTTTCTTTCTGTAGCAACTTGGAACTCGGGATTCTAAGTGCCGATGCCGTACTGTTGGTACGGTTGCAGGGGCTGAGGCTGAGGGACATGGATAGGATATCATTGAGATATTTGGGAGTAGGTAGCGCGATACAGCAGCGTGCCACCACTGTGCCCTTGAGGAATTGACGCACCGTAGCGCAGAAGGCAACGAGGCAACAAATTCTGATATGATATATCAGCGGTTGAGATAGCTTTTTGGTGTCGAAAGCAAACGTAACTTTAAGACACGTTTTCAACCTTGAAAAGTGTTTGCTTTTCGGACCATAGCTAAAAAAACTGTTTTAATAATTTTCATCGGCTACAGACAATCTGGTATCTCTAAAAATTATGAACATAAAGGTTGAGTAAAGAAGTATTTGAAGTTATTAGGTTAGAATATTTTATCCAGTTGAGATTGTTATTTACATAAATTTTAAACATTTTCAGTGTAAATAAAAAAGACAACATTTCATTCAAATATTAAATAAATCATTCAATAATTTACAACGAAATCTCAAGATTCCATTCTGACCATCAGCAGACAAATGATTCGCCCGAAAGCAGAATTTAATTTGAGAATGTCACTTAAAATGGACGGGCCTGTAATGCCCAGAATTAAGTTGCTTTAAGTTTAAGTTTTCATTTAGAATTCTCATTTACGTCACCTAATTCCCGTGCGGACCGCGGGTTAGCCCGGCTTTTGTGTATTTCGTAATTAAGTCAGATGCAAGGGATTTCAGGCAAATGAGCCTGAATGAACCAGAAGAATTTCATCCCTGGATTCGTGGTCTGGATTCTGTTAACGACATTGAACCCACTTATTGCGACAGTTGTGATTCAGATTACTTTTAGATCATGTTTCAGTAAAAAATGTTGATTTGTTTACTAATAAAACCAAGTAACTCCGTAATGTTTACAATTATTTCAAACAAAAACCCCATAAGTCTCTTCCGTAAATCAATAAAACTGTAATATAACATGACTACAAGAATTTAAATATGTTTATAAGTCGTAAATGCATTATTCGATAACAATAGTTTTCGTGTAATAAACATATACATTGCGATAATCAATGCTAGCGGATTTGTGGACCTCTAAACTTTCTACACCAATTTTCTCAAAACATAGGTTTTAACACTTATCGGATTTGACCACTCAGCCCTCGATATGATACCAGCAAAGACTAGTTGTACCATCTACATAGTACATACAGCTAGCTTTTTAGTTTCAAGGATGAGCCAAGCCGATTTTTGCGTCTGTATGTGTGCGTGTCCTGACAACTGTCGCACAAATCAAACAAACGGAGCAGTAAAAACTACCTATAAGTTAAAAGAAATGGAATTGAGAACTTTAAACAATTATCTACGTACGCAAAGTATACATTGTCCTGCTTACTCAATCATAATAAGGTTTAGATAATTTGTAAAGCTAGCAAGCTCTAGAAAAATAAGATATATTATATCAGAAGATTTCACCGGATAATTAGCGCTTCAAAAATCATAATTTTGCATGCTCGCCTTGATACGATTTTTACTATTTATCTTCCAGTCTCTTACATGACATGCCGTCGTCATATGCAATCACTCTGGAACATTTATTTGTCTTACAAACTCAATTACAATCAAGCAAAACCGTCAAAATAAGTAAAAAAGGCTCATTTGCCTGAAATCCCTTGCATCTGACTTAATTACGAAATACACAAAAGCCGGGCTAACCCGCGGTCCGCACGGGAATTAGGTGACGTAAATGAGAATTCTAAATGAAAACTTAAACTTAAAGCAACTTAATTCTGGGCATTACAGGCCCGTCCATTTTAAGTGACATTCTCAAATTAAATTCTGCTTTCGGGCGAATCATTTGTCTGCTGATGGTCAGAATGGAATCTTGAGATTTCGTTGTAAATTATTGAATGATTTATTTAATATTTGAATGAAATGTTGTCTTTTTTATTTACACTGAAAATGTTTAAAATTTATGTAAATAACAATCTCAACTGGATAAAATATTCTAACCTAATAACTTCAAATACTTCTTTACTCAACCTTTATGTTCATAATTTTTAGAGATACCAGATTGTCTGTAGCCGATGAAAATTATTAAAACAGTTTTTTTAGCTATGGTCCGAAAAGCAAACACTTTTCAAGGTTGAAAACGTGTCTTAAAGTTACGTTTGCTTTCGACACCAAAAAGCTATCTCAACCGCTGATATATCATATCAGAATTTGTTGCCTCGTTGCCTTCTGCGCTACGGTGCGTCAATTCCTCAAGGGCACAGTGGTGGCACGCTGCTGTATCGCGCTACCTACTCCCAAATATCTCAATGATATCCTATCCATGTCCCTCAGCCTCAGCCCCTGCAACCGTACCAACAGTACGGCATCGGCACTTAGAATCCCGAGTTCCAAGTTGCTACAGAAAGAAAAAAAATATTCAAATGGAAAGGGAATGTAATTAATATTAAATAATATAATAATAAATAAATAAATAAATATAAGGGGACACAATCTTACACAAATCGACCTAGTCCCATAGTAAGCTCAGTAAGGCTTGTGTTATAGGTACTAGACGATGATATATATAATAGATATAAATACTTAAATACATAGAAAACATCCATGACTCAGAAACAAATATTCATGCTCATCACACAAATATTTGCCCTTACCGGGATTCGAACCCAGAACCTTCAGCTTCGTAGACAGCATATTGTATTTGTTATTCAAGGAAAATCGTTTATTGAAACAAAACTAGAGAATAACAAAAATTTAACAAGAGTAATAAAAATTAAATAGGAGTAACAATGTGTTATTATGCTTTTAGAAAAAAATAATCATAACTATTATACCTACCATAGGCTTGGTCCAAATATTTTAATTTTAAGCGTGTTAGGAGTCTATATTTCTCACTTAATAACACCTTCATAAATATGCTTTAACGCGCCTTCTCCCGAGCCCGAATATCTACTATTTTAATACTCATGAACTGTACTTTTGTAACCTTTCCCAGATCATCAGTTTCGTCCTTGGCGTATATACATAATTCTGTTTTACCATTCGATATGAAACACAAGAATAAAAGACTATTCATAAACAGCCTCTTTTTCACATGCACGATAGCAATACGAATATTCTAACAACCAACTAGCTCATAGGACTGGAGCAGAACGCTTTGACACAAAAGCGGAATTTTATACGAAATAACGTTTTGTCGCTCAGAAAAATCGCTGGATCGTAAACAGCGACAGAGATTAAGGTCACGCCACGTTTCAGAAGCCAGCGTTGCCAACAAAAGGCGAAGGCTAAATATTTGAGGACCCGAAACGCGTCTAATTGAATCTTCGCTGAAAAAATAGCGCGCTCCCGAAAAAAGAACTTAAACTCCAACTATTTTGTAGAGAGATAGTTCCTTTTGCGAATTCGAGCGTCTTTTGTCACTAATTCGATTGTTTATCGGTGGGGATCCTTCAAAAACCATTTTAGAATTTGACATTTCCTTTTGGGATTTGATTAGGGAATAAAGGAGCGCTTTTGGGGTTAAATTGAAAATAAATCCTTAAAGTTGCATTGTTGTTGTGATCTTTTGATGACAATGACTTTGCTTACTTCTAGCTTAGTTGACCAGCTAAATAGACAAAGGCAGATAAAAGGAAATGGGTGTTGTACAAGAGATAAATACGTTCATTTTGCCTCAACGAGCGAAGGTATCTAGACAGACGACTTTAGATAGTAAATTTAATGTATTGCAATAAATATTTCTACTCACATAATGAAACTTGACGATCAGTAGAGGGGTTTTTTTATGATTGTGACTTTGTTAGTTTGTATGTTACGCGTCGTTCAGAGGGGTAATCACGCAACGTTTTGAACGCGCGTTAGGTAGATCCAACTATCAATTTTTTCCATGTAAAAAGATACATTTAGATCTAACTGACGCGCGTACAATGCATTACATGATTAACCTGCTGCTCATCGGATTTATAAAATTATTTTCCCAATATGCAGAATGGGCCTTTAATGGCGACATGGGTGGACAACTAGTCTATATCTATAATAAGACATACATACATAGATCCACACTTTTTTCCCTAAGAGGGGTAGGCATATGAAACGCATTATCCAGTGCCACTTTTAGCATAAATGTGGATATGAAAGATCGACAAAATGGGATATCGCAGTGGTAGGTTGCTAGCCCACCGCCCACAATGGACCCACAGGACCGACCCCACACGGCAATAATCATAATAGTAAAGGGCAATATTTTGTGAAATACAAGTTTCTATGTAGCGAGTAATATCCGGAAACAATCATCCGATTTGAAATAATATTTCAGCAGTAGATACAATAGACTTTCGGCGTGGACTAAAATATTATGCTTTCCTACGAGGCCAGCTAGTTTTCGATACAAGCAGTCACAGAAATTACCAAGTTTCAACGCAACTCCTCTGACATCCAAGACCACAGGGTGTACACTGTAAAGTACAGTACAACTTCGGTAAAGTTTAGGAGGGAAAGCTTTTTCTTAATTAACGGTTCCTAATTCTGAAAACGGTTGGATTCCAAATGAAGTAATTGAGTGAAATGAGCTTTGCTACAGTTCCATTTACAAATATTAATTGTAAGGGTAAGGTTCTGTATTTGGCAGTTAAAATTACGTCGAAAACAGGGATAAGCAAGGATATTCAAGAAAATGTTAAAATATGTTTTTTTTTTTCACCATTTTTTACAGAACAAAGATACAAATTATATATATTTATAGCAAATTCAGAGACCTCAGGTGCATAATAAAACAATAGGGGTGTAGACACTAAATAAAATAATCAGTAATGTCATATTTTCTCGAAAGAGGATTAAAAATGTAGTCAAATGGAGAAAAAATCAACGCAAGAGGTTAAATAATCACGAAGTTATAAGTGTCCAAAGTTTTAAGAAGGGGTATGTTCTGTCCCTTTTTCAAAACGCAACTCCATATGAAACGATGACGCTTGTAGATTGTGACGTCACTAATAGACGGCAAAGTGCCGTGCCCCATCGTGTTCGGCGCCGCCATCGACGCGGCCCGCGCGCGTGCGACGCGCTCTGCGGCAGCCTCGCAGTTGTGACGTCACCAACTGTTTGCGTTTTCTCTCTCTAACAAGCAATATTAAAACGGTTGTAGCTTCGTAATTCTTTGAGATATCTGAATGGGATTTTCGTTACTAGGCATATTTTTTTGGCTTCTTTCTTTTGGAGTTATAATAGTTTTCGAGTCTAATATTGTGATCTCTTTTCAAGCCCTTTTATTAGAAGGAGACTTGCGCTAGAAGTAACAATTTATAATACAACTGCCCCCCCCCCCCCAGCAATTAACAAAAACCTCAATGCAAGTTGTTGGTCAGTACTTCAGTAGATTGATAACGTACTACCTACTATGTAAACAACTGCATTGTGATAGGATGAGACATACATGTTATACTTGGGAACCTACACCCAACCCGGGTGCGTAACGATCGATATAAGAACTTTTGATGTATTTTCACTGGACATAACGGTTAAAGGATATAATGCACTTTTGATATATCAACAGATATAATGAACTTGTAATATGACAACTATTAATCTAACAGTCATAACGTATAACATACATGGGATATAACTTTGTTCGATATAAAACTCAGTTGGTATAATGTACTATTGGCATAATCCCCTTAGAGCGGAAATAGGCACCCCGCGAAGCGTGGTGACGTCGACACGCTGGCGGTTGGGTTAGGTTTAGGTTAGGTTAAAATAAATAACGTATGTGTGGAAAAAAAAGTATATCTTACAAAACATTATACCGCTAATACTTATATCCAATATAACGTATATATCCATTAAACGTTATATCAAAAATGTATTATACTATTTGAACATTAATCATTACACACCCCACCAAACCATGTTCATCTGAAGGAATTTATGACTTTTCAGGAAATAATACTCATAACCTATTTATATATTGAATTATTTTAATTATGTTTTTTATTACCATCTTGTAGTACCTAAAATAATAAATAAATATTTGTGAATTAACAAAAAAATATATATATATTTTCCATGAAATTATCGACTAAAGTTTAGTTAGATTCAAATACAAAGGCAAACTTTATTATATTTAACTTAGTTTTAGTTTAATTTAGTTAATGTCATCTTGAAAATAAATATATGAATCACCAAAAAAAAGGCAAACTTGTCTTCTTGTCTTCCTAACCTTTGTTCTTTTTTTTTACATATTTAAAACGGATTCCACAGGTGAATATCTTGTGGCTCTTTTTATTACTAAAAGTCATAGCTAATATGAACTTAGCTTATTCCTTTACTTACATCGAAATAAACAGCTTTTTTGTGCACAAGCACTCCAATACCTCATTCCATATATAACATTAGATCTCCGTCCCATCTTCTTAGTTTATCTGGGGATAGCAAAGGGAAATATTTAAGAGGAAACACTAAGGGTGAGATAATTGAGAAATAGGTATTTGTAAAATGTATTGCTGTCGCACCAACGTCAAGCCTCCCCCCGCAGAGCGCGATAGAGACATTAGAGACAACTGCAGCTTGGACCGAAAATACCTATTAAAAGTACATAAAATCAACGTTTCGTAGTCCCCTGATTTCTGCTCCAAAACTTGACCTCTTTAACTTTTTTTTAAATTAAAAATTAAAGAAAGGCTTTTGCCGTGTTCCTATGTTTTCTTTTTTTTTAATAATCTAGTCAAAATTGATTTCTGGGTGTATGAACACAGCGCAAAATCTGGCATTTTTCTTAGGTTTTTGAAGGTTAATATCTCCTTCAAGAATAAATTTATGAAAAAAAGGAAAACAGGAACATGTCAATAGTAGCCATAGATCTATGGAAAAAAAATATTGCTCGAATGCCATTATCCAGAGAGAAAACAGGGGACTACGTTTCTATGGAAAAATGGCCCTTGTGTTTCCTCTTAACTAGTTTTACTGGTGTGATCATTAAGTACTTATACATTTGTCTTAGCGTTTCAAAATGGTTTTCCTCAAAATCGCATGATGATTTTTCTAGTCTTATATACGCAGACATATATATATTATAAAAAATATCATAAATAGTATTATTTGATGTTTTTAGTTTCGGACGCATTGGTTATTACTGTAATGTCACGTAAATGTATTTGTCAATAAATAAATAATAAATAAATAATGTATAAATCTATATTAAAATAATTTGTTGTTTACACGTAAGTGATGTATAAATAATACTTTATGATACTAAAAAAGAAAGCTACTAAACTAAATAAAATACTCCACGCAGTTCACCCGCTTGAGGCGTGGTCCCTAGGACGCAGGCCTCTTTGCATCGCCGGGCTTAGACGACTATTTTTTTTTCTGTTTTGCCAAACTGAGGGCAGTTTGTCGGCGAATGTGCGCTCTTATCTAACTTTCAAACATGGTTGTGTTATACCTACCTACTTACTATCCTATGGAATAGGGTACCTATTGGCAACACCCAGTGCACGGCTTCGTCGATCCCCCCACAGCGCTTGTCAAATGCCTATATTAAAGGCAGCGATAAGTAAAACCACAACTTTTCATCTAAACCCACACTAAAACAAGAAACCAAACTTCGCCACAACCCTTGTTGTCCACGATGAAATTGAAAAAGTATTCAACGGATCACAAAGATACCTGGCCCCAACTATTTCTCGACCTTTTCAGCGATACCCCGTACCCGGGACCGGGTAAAGGATAGGTTTGCGTGGACCGAGAAACGTATACTTATAGTTAAATCCTTTCTTGCGTGACCTTAATTTTTGGCCGGGTCGCCTTTTCATTGGTACCTGAGTAGTGGTTGACAAAGTTTCCGAAACTAAATTGCCACAGACGTCAATTTTTACAATGGTTAAAATTACGAGTTTACACAGTCAGAAGCAAAAGTAGCTACGTGGTTTAAGTGCTAAAAATAACCTACACATGACTCTAATGTCAAGAGGATAAGGACTGTTTAGATAATGTTGAGTGTGTTATTTTGCGTAGCTACTTCTGATGCTGAGTGTACTTAACAGGCAATCATTTTAAGAGGTTCATTTCTCTTACGTTCGACTTATCTGAACAAAATCAATGTTCTTTTGCTGGCATTTCACGGGCTTGAATTCCATAAAGAAAAAAATACCTAAATTTATGTACAAGTTACAAAAATATAAAAGTCTAATAATTTATTCTAGTCATCTTTATGCAGAAAGTATGGACCAAAATTCTGTATAGATAAATAATTATGGATAGTGAACGGAACGAGAATGTTACAGATCCCTGCTTCAACTATAAACTAACTCTTATAACTATTTCTTTAAGGTGGTTCCATTTACATACAATACGCCTTTTGACATTCGCAGGCTAACGGCGTGATATTTAAGAAACTTAGTAACAAACTTTCATAAATTGCCTTTCCATTTGCGCGAAATAGAAAGCCAATTTATGAAAGTTTGTTACACAAGTTTCTTAAAATATCACGCCGTTAGGCTGCGAATGTCAATAGGCGTTTTGTATTCAATTTTAACATATAGCCATATGTCTGTAAAAATATTTTTCATACACTGAATGGCGCACATCCTTGCCTACATGACGAATTATACATAAGCTGGCCTTTGGTGTACCGCGTTTAATATAAAAAAAAAAACATTATTTTGCATATTCATGCACGTGACGAATTACGCAATCCTTTTTTTGTACTTACTGGCTAAAACATTGCTACGCCTTAAATAATGTTTTGTAAGCACTTTACATTAACAGATTTATAAATATACAAGTCACACAATAGATCAAAGTACAAAGGCGAACTTATCTCTAAAAGGGATGTCTTCCAGCTACCCTTCGAGCAATTGAGAGGAGGTAGGTAGAACGAGATAGGCAAACTTATACCGTGTACAAAAACCCACAGAGAAAATAAAAACAAAACCAAATTATTCATTCTAGATAAATAAAAAAATGCCAATACATATATTAATATACAGGGAGGAACATTTCCTTGGACTAAGCTGAAAGGACAGTGTTATATAAGTGACGTACAAACGATCTATTATAAATGTTAAGCTGGATTTAAAAGAAAAAAAAAAACATAAAAATCGAAATATTTTATCTTAGTGACAACCCTAATACTATACATAGTTATTATTTTCATTTGAAATTGACACATGTCACAAGTCACAAGAATCTTGCTGACTTCATTGAATCTGCTGGATAGGGTTGAAACATACAGTTTTTTTCACCAAAGTTTAACAAGTTGTATCTCGGTAACCGTTAGAAATATTAATATGGTTACTAGGTGAGAAGTAAAGCACTAAACCTGATCTATATCCCATTTGCTTTAAAGTCCATCGATCTGTTCCACCCAGTATATATATATATATGTACATTTACAATATACAATATAATATGAGTAAAACGCATAATTATGTTTGAGGCCTTATTGTATGTACCTGGGTTGCAATAAACATCATATTTAAGTTAGCTTTCACAAAATTTATTTCTCGGCAGATTTCTCACACTTAACCACGTCACTACTCGGCTTTGATGAAATAATATTAGTGGTGGACTCAATGCAAATAGAAACCGACATATGAGGTCTCTGCCAGATAACCCTCCGGTATCGTGCGGCTTGCCGGGGTTAGGGTTACGATAGGGTTTTGGGCAATACTAAGGGATATAAATATGTAAATATTTTAACCAACTCCTGAATCCGTTGACTTTACATCTCTGAAGTTGAACCATTGGTTTTACAAATGGTTTGATCTTGAAATTGGACTGTTGTATTTAGAAAACAAGGAATTTTCAGTTGTGGTGTCGCTATACTGAAAATATGATAAAAAATAAACCTAAGAAACGCCCTTAGTATTGCTAGTAGGTATGTGGTGTATTGTGCCTGTGAAATTGTGTAACTAGAAATTTCTTTCTACACCAAAGCGGAAACGCTAAAACCTAGTTTTCCTCCATTAGTCGAGATACAAATTAATATACATAAAACATCTCAGACAGCAGAATATTTTGTAGAAGTAAGCTTTAATAGAAATAATAACGCCAATTACAACTCCCAACACAAAATCACGGGCATATACAAATTAAATTGCTCAAGACTCTTCAGCAGGAACGTGTCGCAATCTTGTCAAGATCATTTGTATATGTGTGTGACCGTGTGCTTAATTTGTATGGCATAGTTAAAAACTGGCTTATGCTAGGTTTATGCTACGCGGAGCATTACAAACAACCTAGATAAAGAAAGAAATATAGACGCGTCTATCTTTTTTTCTTTGGCACAACAAGTGCTGACCCTACACCTACCTACCTACATGTTATTGTATTGTTTCTCTTTTTAACTGCTTTGTTTGTGTGAGGTGTGCAATAAAGAGTATTTGTATTGTATTGTATTGTGCTGCAATAAAGAATACGCGCAAATATCAATTCGATCTCTAATCAATACGTTCAGTAACATGACCGAGCTTTGTTTTCAACCCCAGCCTGTCAAATCATCAGCAAAGCTTACCTTCGTCACATGAAACAAAAATAAATCAAATCAATCTGCAGCCTTTGATGGCCAGTTAGATCAATACGGCTCGCACTAAAGGGCCAATTTTGCAATCTGGGGAATGTAACCGAGCGTAACACCCTAGCGGCGATCTGATACTTAAATTTCGCATTCCAATTTAAGGAGTATGCCATGTTGGGGTCAAGCAAAGTGAGTGATTTAGTAAGCCTATTTTACAATTGTTGTTTAATTATAAATTTAGTCGTTTCACGGATTTAATAATTAAGGTCAGGGTGGCCAACTCCGTCAGCGGGGAATTTCCATCAAACGGCGTTTGCGGCTATTCAAACGACAGTACACGCTTACCGACTCGATCGGTAAAGCAGAGTGAAAATTTTATACCCGCAGTCAAAAACAGATGGCGCTGTCTAGCCAGTGAACGGAAAAACCCCGCTTTTAAAGTTTAGTTGCGCTCCGAACTCGAACCCGAGTGTAGTGTGCTGCTGTGTTTCGTGACGGTGCGATGAGAAAATGTAAGTTTATGGCTTAGTAAGTATGTTTATTATATAGTTCGATATGCATGTTTGATGGTAGTTTTATTAATTTTCAATTATAATCTGTTGGTGAGAAACTATGAGTGGTTAAATATTGGTATTAACGAAATGATCGAGTAGACAAATCCGTCAATTGTGAAACGGGCAAAACCGTCATGTGCCGGAATTTCCCCATTTCATACATTGTCAACCTTTTTGATTTGGCTTACTTAAATAATAACTATGATTGTTATACTATAATTTATTTTCAATGATTCTTAGTTTAATTTGCAGATGAGCAAGTTTATTTTTTTATTTTTGCTTTATTTTTTTATTTGTTATTCAACTCGGAAGACGGAGATTAGTCCTGATTGAAAGTCAGTTGGTACTAAATCTGTTATAATATGTAAAGGCATTGCACATCAGATGTATTAGACGTGCGCTACCTACTGCATTTACAGGTATACATTTCTGTAGGACAGGTCTTACCGCTTGTGTGACGTGAGCACGCGTGCGTCTCGCAAGCAGTGTGACTTGTATTAGGAGGGAATACTTAAGATAGCTACGTTTACATTTTCAAACTGTCCAATTTACTTATTAAATACTTATGGTTTGAAATTAAAAATATTGTCGCGCCCATAATAACAATGAGTTTGACATTGTACTTCGGACCCTACTCAACAGTGGCGCCAACTGGTGAGTACAAAAACAGTAGCCTATTATTTTAAAAACATGATGTCAGTTGACGGATTTTCCCTAGGGTTTGGGAATTCGTTTTAAAAGGTTTACCATTCCTGATTATAAAAATAGGCCGGAATTGCCCCAAAAAAATATATTTGGCTATACAATCTAAAATAAACCTTAAATTGAGTTCGCTAAAGTTTAGTTTCGATTAAGAGTTCAGCGGTATTTGTTCACTTGACGGATATGTTTGTAATACGTCACGATACAAGAAAAATCGTTGGTTGACGGAATAGCCCCAAACCGTAGGGAAAATCCGTCAACTGACATGTTTTCAAAAAAAATACATATATAAATAACCAGCAGGACTAGCGATTTAATATGAATACATTTATATAGTTAAATAAATGCCCAATCTATTACAGTTATGAGGTTTATTAAAAAGTAAATATCCTCTTAGTTATGACCAGCCAAAGTGAACTTATCAAAAAGTATGACGGAAATGCCCTCATTGACCTTACGTTAAAATAATTTGAATACACTAAATAAAATAAAATAGCAACCAAAAAGTTTCGTGTTCGTAAATTATACAAGTATTTTGCGGGTCAATGTATCCATTTTTATAATAAATAAATTACCTAATAAAATTTTGGCTCTACCCTTTCCAGCTGTTAAAATTGGTATCAGCGTAAGTCGTCCCATTCGTTTCTCGTTCAATTCGTATTTCGTGTCATTCTATGTTCGTCACACATTCTTTATTTGTCTTGTTCGCTATATGTCTCTATCTTCCTAAGTCTAATTCTGTAACGTAAATCTGAATCGTATTTCGTCACAGTCTTCCTAGGACTCATTCTTCATTATTTATTTTAGATTTTGGTCTCATTCAATTATTCGCCTAATTTTTTTGCATACGTTCGATGTTGGTCACATTCGTAATTGGTCTCATTCGTTCTTAGTCCAATTCTAAGTTCGTTTCATTCGTTTTGCGCCTTGGTCGCTATTTGTAACTGTCTTTTCCCGTCAATCTTAAATTATCACTATTAAATCCTTTCTTAGCATAAGAGTTCTAAAAATAGCGGTCATATCTTGGTACACGGGTATTAAACTATGAATAGACGATCCGGCAAAAAAATATAAATATAGCGATGTACGGGACGAGTAGCGAACGTGCCCAAAAAAGAACGAGACGAGTTGCCAATAACGACAAAAAAAATAGAGAGACCAATAACAATGTGTCTAAAGATAAAGTGCAAATGATACTAAAAACGAGAGAGACAAACAATTACGTAGTCCTAGGAAGACCGTGACGAAATACGATTAGGATTTATTAAGAAAGAGACAAGTTACCGAATTAGATTTAGGAAGATAGAGACATATAGCGAACAAGACGAATAAAGAATGTGTGACGAATATAGAATGACACGAAATGCGAATTGAACGAAAAACGAATCGGACGAATTACGCTGATACCTTAAAAATTACTTAAAACAAACATTGATGTCAAAAGCTTATTACAGGGTTGAAGACTATCTCACTGACAGAAATGCATGGCCCAAACCAGAGCGCAAAATAGCTTAATTATTCATATAGCTCATTCGGACATGTGTTCTTGTAGAACAACGCATTTATGATGCTTTTTTTTTCTTTGTATTCATATTCAGTTTGACTTATTTTAAGTAGGTTAAGAACTATCATTGTACCTAATAAGTTTTTTTGGTAAAAAAATATTGACTGTTGAGTTTGTTTCGGCGTTTCTTCTTAACAGTGGTCTTCTTTTTCAGACACGCTGGTAGAATTTTGACCTTTAAAAGTGTCGATCATTTCGGCCTACTTGCAGAATAAAATTCATTTATTTAATTTAAAATGGCAAGCACCTGTTTATTTTGGTTTGTGACATTCTTTAGGAATCAAAATACGTTAAACTAAAATCATCGTTCATTATTTTGAAATAATGTTTCATTGGGACAGTTTATGCATTGGCACGTTTCGATGTCAATAAGTGCGGGTAAGTATGGGTAAGGTAAACGCCCAATGCGCAATCTTAATGCGTAATAGTTGACAACCACCGCAACCGCAATTGTTTTGACAAAAGATTGGAACTATCATGCCTTACTGGCCACTGGGAGGTTTATCTTACATACATAGATACAGCGAAATAAACAAAAACGAAGCATAAAACTGTGTTAATATATTTCTCACCAGCACTCCATTTTTATTCGATCATGAAATCAAAGTAAGATTTCGCCGTAACGCAGTTCGAAAATAGACACACATTGAGAGAATCGTCGCTGAGTCCCGGCATTTTCCATTATTCGAGCATATTTCAGACCGAATGTGCCGCGTGGAGCCATTTTGAATGCTAAAGTCTGGAACGGTTATTAGATGTTGAAATGCTGAAGCAATCTGGAGAAGCAAATATTACTGTGAATTTCAATAACTTGTTTGAAAGGCTGTTTTATTTTGTTATTGAAGTTCATAGTTTGTATGTCAATTTTTCGTGTTGAAAGTAAATATCGAACATCTATCGAACCTATAACTCGACAATACACGCTCAGTCCTTATTTTAAAAGTATGTAGTATACTTGTGATAATGTTTACTTTGGGTTGAACTTTGGTTTGAAGCATCTGTTCCGTTCGAAATCAATTGCGGTCAAGTAAATTGCAGGCAGCAGTTTAAATGAATAATGTATTATAAAAACACAACCGGCCAAGTACGATTCGAACTCGCGCACCGAGGGTTCCGTACCACATTTACGTAATTTGTGGCTGTTTTCATAATTGCCGTCAGTCCACTTCATAATAATACAATATTATTATTCATAGTGTGTATAGGTATTATAGCGATTATATGTATTGATGTATTTTTAATGTAAGTTTGTGAGTTAGTTCCTATTTTCTCATGTCTTTGAAGGTTAACGTTAAGGAGGAAGAGATCCCTTATAGGGATACGTTTGCTTTCAAACATTTATAGTTTGTTGTTTCGTTTCTTTTAATAAAGTGTTGTATACATACATTAAATATATAACACATGTATAACCTGGGGTCCCGAGCGTATTTCATTGTTGAGCGTGTTTCTCCTTGGTTCATGCGCACTCTTACGTAAGCGCATAGTTAATAATATGTGAGCACTACACACTGATATCAAGGGTGTACCTAATTTAACAATTAGGTACTCGTGTAACTCAAAAGCAATCCAATCCCTTGGTAATTCCTTTCAAATGTAACAGAAATACCTGAACTATCAATGTTTGATTGATTTTCCTCATCTGACTCGACAAATTGGCGAATTCATATACCTTGCTTGTTCACTTGCACACGTGCCAAGTTAGGGTCAATCTGACATTTACATGTTACATTTCATCTTGTATTGATCAAAGTGCTTCGCGCGCACAGATCTTTAGAGTGGTTACATACGGCGACTTTTCACAGCGAAACAAACCCACGACTGTTGCGTGACATTAACCATATATTGTCAAAGTCACATCAGCAAAAAGTCATACACTCCTAAGCTGCGGATTCACATAAGGGCCGTCAGGTCCCAACGCCAACCCAGTGCGGTTTGATAACTTCTTACACACCGTTGAACGAATGGATGTGACCTCACGATACTTCCCTTCACTGAAAAGCTGTTTGTAAATTTCAAAAATATCCTGTTCATATTTTCCAAAAAACTTATTAGTACAAGCCGCGGCGATTAATACTTACAACCGCGGTTTACAGCCGTTATTTTAAAACAAATTTCATCATTTATTCGTGATAAGGAGTTACAGAAACAAGACAACTTTTATTTTACTTTCTTCTTTATTGATATCATACTAGATTGCAAAATACCCAGTCAGATTGGCCTCGGGGTACCAAAATGTCTGATAAAGTGTACATTCATAACAGCACGATTTAGGATTCTGTGCGCTTCTCAATGTAACCTGATGAAGCTAACTCGATCTGTATAATGCGTTCGGCAGAGCTATTGATTGTGGAATCGGGAAATTTGGCCCTGGCTTAATCACGGTCTGTTTATCCGGACCCAATGATTGGGTATATTCATATGGAGGCTGGCAACCCTATTGAATAGCCTGCATGCATTAACTTGATTTATTAAAAAGGCACAGGAAAGGGTACAGGGCAAGTTAAATTAATGACATGCAATCTTACGAACTTTTTAGATAGTTATAATCATACCTGGCCTAGGTATTCTTATATTCGATAATCATACCTGGCCTAGAGGAAAATGACCCAAGTCGTCTCTTTCGTAAAAACTGGGGTGATAAAATAAAGATTTAAATTGTAAACCGTGCAGGCTCGGACGAGAAGGGAGTTAATAAAAGTACGTAGGTACTAACGGGCGATCTCGTAATACCTTCATGCACTTTATACTGAATAACTACTAGGCGTTATTTAAATATTTTTATTCGTGCCAGTCAAGCTGTGTGCGACGGCAACTGTAGTCAAAAGAAGCATAAATCATCCCACAATCCGAACATAACTTGAAAACTTTCAAACTAGAATCCTCTGCAAAGTTAGAAAAGTGCCCGAGGTCAAAAACCCAATGGCGTCTTTAGACGTAATCCATTTGGGAACAGCTGTGGATGGATCTTAATTACTGGACGGTGACAAAACTACGTGCAGGGTGAGGATTAAAGTTTTTTCTTCAGAAACTTGAGAAGAAAAGTGTGGGAAATATATCTTAACTTCAGACCTTTTTCGGTATGAAGCATGGTTATTTGTAGTGTGTAGTCTAGAAATTCAATTGAAAAAAATGATTGAATCTGGCGTTATTCTGCGTCGGTCCATGATATTACCATCATCATCATCATCATATCAGCCGAAAGACGTCCACTGCTGGACGTATTCCTCCCCCAAAGAGTGTCAAAGTGACCGGTCCTGCGCCACCCGCATCCAGCGGACTCCAGCAACATTTACCAGGTCATCAGTCCACCTTGCAGGGGGCCTACCCACGCCGCGCCTTCCGGTACGTGGTCGCCACTCGAGAACCTTTCCGCCCCAACGGCCATCAGTTCTACGTGCTATGTGCCCCGCCTACTGCCACGATACACGACATGATATTTTACGAGAACTATATTCCTTTGCTGTTCCGCTATAAGCGACTACCCTCCCTCCGTACGTGCAAACATGCAAATAATAACAGGAAACCACCACCAATAATGACAAAACCTCAAAACGTGTTTTGCGTCTCTACGAGGCATCATCAGGTGACGCTGGCAGGAGATGTTGAATCAAATTAAAACTTGACTACAGTAAAGTAAAACGGGGTGAATAGGGACAAAACTGACATTCAAACCTTGATAACATTTTATTTTTACATATGCAAACTGAATGCTGTATATAATAAATGTTCCGGACGTTTATATTTTGTTTTTTTTTTATACTTTTGGGTAGTTCCATTTCATAACTTTAACGATAAACACGATATCCCACCTCACCCCGTAGTCCCACGTAGTTGGGGTGAGATGGGTCTTCATACAAAGATCATTTCTGAAAATTGTTGGATCGTTTTTTTTTTATTATGAATATTACTTATAAGCTCCATTTTAAATTGGAATACATTATTTAGGTGGCAGTAGCCTTAAAATTCCATCTCACCCCCCTTTCATCCCTTCTCTCCCTATACATAGCCCAACTCTCCTCGCGATCCCTACTCACCCCATTTTACGGTACCAGTTTACTACCGACTCTTGTCTTTTATTTAATTTATTTAAGAACAGTTACAACTTACAAACTAACATATCTAATCATCACATGCGTTTACAAAAAAATCATATTTGTAAGTTTAACAACTGACCACGTCACTTACAAAAATATCAATTTAAGGTACACACAGCAACACACCTAACTAACCATACCGTGAAAACCTAGAACCTTATTACAATGCACTTAAGGTCAGATTAGATTTCCGATGGTCACTTAGCTGTGTTGTCGACTGTACAATGTGAGATGATATAATACTGTAATACTACTGCTAATATTTTGTAAGGTATTGGATTATTAAAAGCTAAAGTTGCATTGGCTTTAATGTATGGAGGGACACTGAAAATAAGTCGCATTTTGAGCAAATATAATTAAATGTGCGACACATGCGGATAGTGGGGCAATTTGCAGAGACATTTTTATTGACAAGTGGACAGGCAAACAATCGCGGATGGGGGACAGGTCTATTACCACATTTAAAATTAAATTCATGAACAATATCGGCATCTACTAAGACAATTTCAATTTTGAATAAGAGTGTAACATCTGCATGTTTTTGCCTATTGTTTAAGGTGACAAACTCTAGTCTAGCTTCATAACTGGGGAGAGATCTGCGTTTACCCATTTTCATAGAAGCAAATCTAAGTGCACGAGCTTGTACAGCCTCCAGTTTCTGGTCGTGGATGCAATAAATAGGTAGGGTTCCATATCGAAGAGTTGTATTCGAGCATGCTTCTTACGAGAGATTTGTACAGGTGTAGGACTGCTTTTCCTTGTTTAAACGGCCTAGTAACGCGAGTGACAAAACCAATTAACCAATTAACCAATTATGTAACACAGTTTTTTTTTAAGTGATAACTTCTTTAGCGGCGCTGTGCACTTTTTGTGATGGGTAAATAATTTTAAACTCGCGACAGATCACGTGACCGACAGCCTCGTCAGATTTAAAATTCGTAAGACGGACACGTGACCTGATCAAAAAATTGTTACAATGTCATTGAGTTTTCACTTCTGCCGGCACTCCCGGAGTGCAAGCCGGTCTTTTTTAGGGTTCCGTAGACAACAAGGAACCCTAATAGTGTCGCCATGTCCATCTATCTGTCTGTCCGTCTTCGGCTTAGCTCAGTAACCATTACTACTAGAAAACTGTAATTCAGCATGGGTATATAAATCAATCACGCCAACAAAACAATACAATAAAATCTTGAAAAAAATTTTTTTTTAGGGTACCGCCCCTACACTTAAAGCGAGGATGTAATTTTTTTTCTCGTTAAACGCATGGTGTGGGGTATCGTTGGATAGTTCGTTCAAAACTATTATGGGTTTTTTAAAACTATTTTTCAAATCAGTGATTCGTTTGCGAGATATTGTGCTTTAAAGCCCTAATTTTTGTTCGAGTCATGTGTCCCCCCCCCCTGCTGGCTAATTGGCAACTACTGGGGATGTGAAAAAAATCGTGGTAGTAGTACATATAATGAATTTAGAAGGAAAACTATCACGGACAAGAAGGCATAAGTAGTTCGGTAATAGTCGACGAACTTAATGTGTACTTGGAAAGGCCAATTGTACAAATTCGGCCGACGCAACCGCACCGCACGTCGATGTAACTAAGACAAGCAACTACGGAACCCTACACTGCGCGTGGCCCAACACGCACTTGGCCGGGTTTTTTTATTATTATTAATAGGTATCTATTGAATCGTCGCCTAGTAAAAAAATGGACGAAAATATCGATAAACACTGTAACTTTGACGCATTTCCAAGACTCCCGATCCATTCAAAAGGACAATTGCAACTGCGGAATTAGATTCAGATTTACCACTCTTCCACGACGGACCCAATTACCGAACCTTCTGTACAGTCGTACTGGACGTGCGCCGCATAGACCCCGAGATGGATCGTTGGAAGGATCCGTAAAGCCGTTTGAGATTGTCAGGCTTGAGAAGTCGCTCATGCTATCTTTGGTTGGGTTGAAATAGTAAGTGTGTCACCCAAAATCAAACATTTATTCTTTAATAGAAGATATGTGCAACAGTATCGTTGAGTTTTGTGAAAATGAATGTCAGAGAACTATCTGGATACACTATCGATTCGTCGTGCAACACGCGCTCCTGGGTAGTTATTTGAGGTGTAAGATAAATGTTACAGAAATAAAAGCACACATTTTGATGTGGTCTGTTTTATTTTGAACATAAGGATATGTACCGATAAGATGCTTTATATTATAAGAGATCGATAAAGTTTATTTTGGTTAAAAAAAGCAAAAATCCAATTTTAACGGTAACAAAAATGAACCGAGACCACGAAAAAGAACATTTTGTTTATTTTAAAATCTTATAATTGTACTATTTGAATGAAAATCCGATCATAATGAGAAAACGAATAAGCATTATTTAATTAATCAGGTATCAACAGAAATAGGCAATCGATATCTATATTAAAAAAAAAAAAACTTGACCTAGAAAATTACGACTTCAAATTGTCATTTTTGTAACCTTTTAAATACTATCTAGAAATTATTTAATTAAAGTAAAATTAATAACTTCAACTCACAAACCAAAACAGCTTTCAATACCATCTATACCTTCTAGGTAAAAACAGGATAATATTTTTTTCTAAAACAATCTACAAAAGACGGCATAACGGCATGACACTGTAAAAAGCAGAAAATTCTATAAAAAGTGTTCTGAATTTTTTCTACTTGTAGGGAAGATCATCTTTTTCGTACCTAGTCTTTAATCAGTTTCGTGGCCCATAGCACCACGAAAATGATGACCACGAAATTGAAAAGTTCTTACTTTCGCGGCTCTGCAGTAAATATCCGGTTAATAGGTTTGAAGCAAATGAAATCAATATTGAATAACTTAACTGCAAATGACACAGCACCAGTAAAACATTATATTTATTTACCCAATACTCACCAAGTCACAACCGTAACGAAAATGACGCTCGATTTATGACGCAAATCTAACTTGAACCTTTATTACATTAATTATAGATAAATACGGAACAATAAACGATATATTTCTAATTTTATAACTGAAAATTTGAGTCTGAACACAATTGAACCTCTCGAAATAATAACCCTCCTAATAAACAACAATTGAACAAGAAAACGCTTGGCAAAGCCCTTAAGTAGTACACCAAAACGCCATTATTGCTTAATCCTCGCTTTATTACTTGATTCGTGCCATAAACAGTCGACGACAAAGATATGTTTACTTTGTACGAAATATGAGTACAATACCATTGACGTCGAGTTTTCCCTTCAAATGTATCAGTCAGAAGTTCAAATATATTTGATTTAAAAAGTCGATTCTTAGTTACACTACTCATAATCTTTGAAGTCAGTATTTTTGAAGTAGCAACGAAATCTTCAACATGAACATTTATTTTAATTCAAACTTATGTTAAGTAGAAAAAAACTCATACGGTGCTCAATGACTGTGAAATTAATTTTAAATTCAAGGAAAGAGCTCGAAGAAAGAAGTTGGATGAAAAAGAAAATCGAAGCTTAAAAACGGGTTCAGAGGATCTATTTTGCTATTATGTAGCGAAAATCTGATGAGCCGTTACGAAGGGTAATCTTAGGTAGCAGCAGCTAGATAGTGTTCTAGTTTATAACAGCACTAGCTGGTGGGTGGTGGAACTTTTGCTATAGCTTTTTTAACATAATGTAATGTTTTTCATAATTTGACGTTTGATATAATGCGATTTATTCCGATGGTGCCCATAATCAAATCTTGCCAATCAAATTTGACCAACTTGTGTAGCCTATTCGAGTTAAAATTTATACACTTGATAAAGTCCGTGACAATGCAATATTATGGTGCTATATATTATTTATTTCGCAATGTTAAGGATCTTCTATCATTGATCATTTCGACGAAACAGAAATCGTTTAATTCATACTTATTGCGGTCTTCCTAGTTATTGTTGATACTTACAAGATTTTTTTTGTGTGCAATTAAAAAAAAATGGAAATTAAAAAATTGTCTCAAAAGTTAATTAAAATATATAATTGTCCCTACGACCAAACGTCTTGGTCCTTCGTATGTTTCCACCACCTCAAAAACAACTTGTCTGAAGCATAACTTTTCCAACGGGCATGTTATCGACCTTACCATTAAGGCAGGCGGAATTTTATGGCTGTCGGAATCGACGCCGTATGCTGGGAAACGGGGGCCATCAAAATATCCGCCACGTGAGGTTCATCAGCGAGTGCCGGCAGATGCTATTTCACTTAGCCGACAAGTTACTTTTATGTTGACCCTGTAGATCGTTCAGTACATGAGGACGCGTTCCCCATTCCTTTTAAATGCGTAGTTCTTTGTTTTATCGAAAGCGTTGGTATACAACTTGCCTGTTTTATGATGGATCTGAGACGTAACTGATTAAAAACTTTCGTTTAATATATTATTTTTTGCTATTTATTTCTAAACTACGTGTTTACGCAAAACGGAGCGGTTTAATTTCTGAACGCATGCAGCGACGTCACACAAGGCTGTCAAAAAATACCACATCATCGTTCGACTGAATTACCTACTTGTCACTATAACGGACACTTTGCGTTTCATACAAACTAATGTATTTTTGATTTAATTAAACTTGTTTATTGTTGAAAACAAGACTTTATAATTTTAATGTCCCATCCTGGACATTTGGCGACCAGTTACACGACACGAACCGAAAATCAACCCTATATTGGACAGCATAAAGGCGGAGGTCAAAGGGCATTCTCCACGGAAAACTACTCCCGTACGAAATTAAGGACCTATTCACCGTCAACGAAGAAGAAGCACAGAGCTACGAGAAAGACCTACCTACTCCAAAGGCTTCGAGTTTGTCAAAAAGGAGTATATTCGACTCACCGCAACCAGCCGGTCAGCTCCGGGATACCAGCACCGCAGCATTGGTTTGCCTTCATAAAAAGTGAGCTCGTTCCATTTATTTCCCATCACACTATAAAGGTCTCGATCTGACCAGAGCCAGGGAACCTAGTTCTTCTCGCTTGCACTAGACAAAGGCTGTAAATTGCTTATACCTATACTGCTCAGTCGTTTTACAATTTTGATTTCTGCTGTCCTTCTAAACCACTATTGCGTGCACTAATTAAAAACAAATCATCCCTTACTAGCATTAAACACGCAAAGTTGTCACCACTGCTTCATTTTAGTGCACCTACGTACATTTCTAGCTACGCGATATATAAAACTTAAACAACTGCACTGCTGCACTCATAATTTTACTAGTTATTCGTAGATACGTTATATATTTAGAGCCTAGTTTCTCAAAATCACTACTTCGAACTGCCTTTTGCATCCCCGCACAACTTAGCAACACAACGCATCCTAGATATTCAGACATTTGCACCAATCTATTCCAGCACTATCACCGTTCTGCACAGCTGACTCCCTATCTCCGAGCGCTCGCGCAGCGTGCATCTCTCGCCACCGTCGGCCTGCCACTAAGGGCCAGTTTCGCCTACCACAGCCGGACTGCTGCATCAGCAAGGCGAGGAGCGTATCGTATGCCATTTGTTCATTTGGAGTAAACAACTTTTTTTGCAAGTTTCACTGTTGCTATTAGGCACTTAACTGTGTTACTATGGGCGAATTAAAAGAATTACTGGTCAAACGTAGTTCGATTAAAGGCCGTTTAACTAAGTTTAAGAATTATTTAATTACATTAGCTACGGATGAGAATATGACATCAATCGAAATCGGTAAATTAACTTGCAAACTAAGTAGTTGTGAAGCGTTATTTAAGCACTTTGATGCGTTGCAAGACGATATCGAAATATTGAATGAGGCTACTTTAAACACGGAATTATCAGAACGAGACTTAATCGAGCAGGATTTCTATCATTGTATTGCCACGGCCCGGGACATTTTAGACAATTACAAGCGTAACCACCCCGATCGCGGCAGTGAGTACAATTCAACCACGACCAATCCTCATGATGACGCTCATGACGTCATGGGTTTCCGTCTCCCTGTTATCAAAATTCCCAATTTTGACGGGGCTTATTATCGTTGGCTGGAGTTCCGTGAAAGTTTTAACTCTTTAGTGCACACCAATGACAAAATTAAAAACATTCACAAATTTTATTATTTAAACTCATATTTAGAGGGCGAGGCAGCTCGAGTCATTTGTAATTTAGAGGTCACGGACAAAAATTACCCCGAGGCGTGGAAGCTGTTACGCGAACGTTATGACAACAAACGCCAACTTGTCAACAATCATTTAAAATCACGCGCGAATCTGACAAATCGCTTAGGTATCTGCATACATAAAACACTGGGCCAACCCGTGGACCACTGGGACACTTTAATCATTTATATGGTCTCATCAAAATTAGACAGCACAACGAGTGTGAAATGGGAAGAACACAGAAATTCTCTCACGGAAATGCCTACCCTAGACAATTTTCATTCTTTCCTAAAGAGCCGTGCGGATGTACTCGAGACGGTTCAACGAAATAAATATGATAAGCCATTTAAGCGTCAGTCAGACGTACCTGTTTTACCGCAACGGTTCAAACCAACTGTTAAGGCATTCGTGGCCCACACCAATGCATCTTCTAGCTCCAAACAACTTCGCTGCGTATTTTGCAATGGAGAACATCGCATCTTCGATTGTGCTTCGTTCAAAGCAAAAACACCAGAAGACAGGCTCACTCAGGCCACTAGTCTAAACTTGTGTCACAATTGTTTGCGAGTTGGGCATGAAGTGCGCCGTTGTAGGTTGCCGGGTACTTGTCGTTTATGTAGACAACGGCACAACACACTTTTACATAAGGAAATGGAGCCCTCTGAGGAAGTTGTTCAAACAAACCTGTCTACATTGACTGTGTCAACCCCATCGGAAACATTACTATCAACGGCTTTGGTTAACCTGGTAAATCCAATTTCAAAAAAGGTCGTTCCAGCGCGTTGCTTACTTGACAGTGGTAGTCAAGCTTCCTTTATCACTCAGGACATAAAACAAAAGTTAGGTCTACCTTCACAGCCTAACAACATCACCCAAAGCGTAGTAGGCATTGGCAATACTCGACTCGCCATGGAGGTCAACCGGTGTATCGTACACCTCCAATCCCAAAGAAGTTCGTTCAGCGCAATTTTAACATGCTTAGTTTTGCCTCAAATAACTGAACGACTTCCTAGAGCCAACATAGACATAAGTCATTTTAATTTGTCGTCTTTCCAACTTGCAGACCCCAGCTTTGACAAACCATCGCAAATCGACATGCTTATTGGTGCTGACTTATTTTGGGATATAATCGGATCCCAACAGCACTCTTTAGGTCAGGGAAATCCCATTCTACGAAGCTCCAAGTTAGGATGGTTAGTCGCAGGTCCCATGCAACGATTTAAATCCCAGCCTAATTCAGAGATTCATTGCAACTTTGCTCGCACTAGCGACCTTCACGATGAACTCGCTAAATTCTGGGAATTAGAGGGCGTACCTCACAAAAAACAAGCTCTTACGGAAGTGGAACGTTTGTGCGAGCAAAGCTTTCTCGTAAACACCGAACGGTCAGACGACGGGCGCTTCATCGTCAAACTCCCCCTAAAGGATGAGCCCGACTGTCTAGGCGATTCATACTATTCGGCCAAGCAAAGATTTTTTAATTTAGAGAGACGTTTCCAAAAACAGCCGGAAGTTAAGGAACATTATACCAAGTTCATCCATGAATACCAAGAACTTGGCCATCTTTCTCCTTCGACCATTCAAAGGCCCATTAACGCATTTTTCCTGCCCCATCACCCAGTAATAAAAGAGAAGAGCGAGTCGACTAAACTTCGCGTTGTCTTTGATGCTTCGGCGTGCTCTGCCTCTGGGCTATCTATAAACGATCTACAGATGGTGGGTCCTACGATCCAAGACTCACTCTTCAATATCCTAGTGCGATTTCGTCAATATCGTTTCGTACTCTCAGGGGACATCGAAAAGATGTACCGACAGGTGTTAGTGCACGAGTCGCAGCGTGATTTGCAACTCATACTGTGGCGTGACGATGAATCACAACCTATACAAACTCTTAGACTCAACACAGTCACTTATGGATTTTCTAGCGCGAGCTTTCTTAGCACTAGATGTCTCTGGCAGCTTGGTGAAGAATCTCAAGATCCTGCCATCAAAACTATCATTCAAAAGGATTTTTACGTGGATGATCTCTTGACTGGGCATGACAGTGAAGAGCAACTGCACTTTATTCAGCAGTCTGTCTCTCAGAGTTTAGCCAGTGGGGGATTCCCTTTGCGAAAATATAGGTCCAATTTACCGTCCATATTGTCTCGGGAAACAAACAACACCGAAGGCAATCTCATGCTCAGTGCTACCACTGACACGCTAGGACTTGATTGGGATCCATCTCTTGACGTTTTGCGCTTTAACATTGAACTGGGTCCAATCGAAAATCTAACCAAGCGAAGCATTCTCTCAGCAACGTTTAAAATTTTCGATCCACTTGGACTCGTTTCACCTTGCACCATCATACCTAAATTAATAATACAAAGTTTATGGTCTTCGGGGCTAAACTGGGATGATCCTGCTCCCCAAGAAGTAACATCAACCTGGCAAAAATTTGCGGACAACATTCGCTCTATTTCGGAGTTGTCTCTCCCCAGGCTTGTATTAATCCGAGACTACAAATCGGTAGAACTGCATGCCTTTTGCGACGCCTCCCAGAAGGCGTATGGCTCTGCTATTTACCTTCGATCAAAGGACGCAGAAGGCCGAATCCATGTAAGCCTGTTATGCGCTAAGGCTCGTGTTGCTCCGATTAAGCCTGTCACGATTCCGCGCCTCGAGTTATCCGGCGCGCTGCTTGCAGCGCAACTAAGCGCTATAGTAACAGATGCCCTCCGCTGCCAAATATCGCGACATGTTTATTGGACCGACCCAAGTGTTGTTTTAGCATGGCTAAATACTGCTTCGAACAAATTAAAAACGTTCGTAGCCAATAGGGTTAGTGAGATAGGTGAACTCACAGATGTATCTTCCTGGCGCCATGTACCTACCTCTGAAAACCCAGCCGACCTTTTATCCCGTGGTGTAGAACCTCACCGTATCAGCGACTGCAGGGCTTGGTGGCAAGGCCCTAATTTCTTACAAGGCCCTGAGTCGTCTTGGCCTACATTAAACTCTGGCTCCAAGCAAGTGCCACAGGAGTTGCCAGAACTGAAGGTTCTCTCCGCAACGGTTACAGAGCCTATAATTCAATTTCAAAAATTTTCAAAGCTCTGTCGTTTACAACGTGCTCTAGCTTTTGTTTACAGGTTCATCGATAACTGTAGATCACCCAACAACAGACGCACTGGTCCTCTGTTAATTGATGAGCTTAACAAATCATACCTAACCCTGGTCAAATTCTCCCAAAATGAGTCTTTTAGCAATGAGACACAATTATTAAAAAACAACAAGCCTCTCAACGCGAAATCCAACATAACTTCTCTTGACCCATTTCTTGATATCCAAGGTATTCTTCGAGTTGGAGGTCGTATGGGCGCTTCCTTGTATCCCTTCGACAAAAGACACCCTATTATCTTGCATGCCAGTCATCCCTTCACCAAGCTACTATTCCAGCAAGAGCATCAACGGCTGTTTCACGCTCCACCACAGCTATTGCTAGGTGCAATAAAGGATCGCATATGGCCTATTGGCGGCAGAGGTCTTGCGAGACGTACTTATCACCTCTGTTCCATTTGCAAGCGATTTAGGGGCAAAACGCTTCTCAATAAAATGGGCAATCTACCCGCTGAGAGAGTGACTCCAGACTACCCATTTTACACTTCTGGAACTGATTTTGCTGGACCATTTATGATCACAGATCGCAAGGGACGAGGTTGTAGGATAACCAAAGCATATCTTTGTATTTTTATTTGCTTTCGATATAAATGTATCCATCTTGAGGCAGTAAGCCAACTATCGAAGGATGCATTCAACCTATGCCTACAAAGATTTATATCCCGGCGTGGCAAACCTAAACAGATTTTTTGCGACAATGGTAGAAATTTTGTTGCTGCCGCAAAAGAAATCACTGAATTTATAAACACTAATATGGAAAATATCGTCGACTTTGCCTCCAACAGAGGAATTGAATTTCGCTTCTCTCCAGCATACGCTCCTAACTTTGGTGGGCTGTGGGAGGCCGGCGTTAAGTCCGCTAAATTCCACATTAATCGAATTCTTGGCAATACTCATTTGACATTCGAAGAATTATCTTCCCTATTCTGTCAGATCGAGGCTATCCTTAACAGCCGTCCCCTTTGTCCTTTGAGCTCATCACCCCAAGATCTCGCTCCGCTTACACCGGGCCACTTTTTAATTGGCAGGCCTCTAACTGCGCTGCCATCGCCGTGTTTGTTGGACTGCAATACCAATCGCCTCGACAGATTTCAGCGGCTCGAGCACATCCGCCAACATTTTTGGAAGCGCTGGAGTTCCGAGTACGTGCCTGAACTGCAGCAACGGACGAAGTGGAAGCTCAAATGCAAGGACCTCAAACCGAACGATCTCGTCTTGCTGAAGGAGGATCACACGCCACCACTGAATTGGCGTCTCGGTAGAATTGAAAAACTCTTCCCAGGCCAAGATGGCATCCCACGAGTAGCCGACATCTCCACAGCTCGAGGCATTGTTCGTCGAGCCATCAATCGCATCTGCCTACTCCCATCACCAGATGCCGCAGAATCTTGAAAGCTTCAAGCTTTCAAGGGCGGGGAGTATGTTTACGCAAAACGGAGCGGTTTAATTTCTGAACGCATGCAGCGACGTCACACAAGGCTGTCAAAAAATACCACATCATCGTTCGACTGAATTACCTACTTGTCACTATAACGGACACTGCGTTTCATACAAACTAATGTATTTTTGATTTAATTAAACTTGTTTATTGTTGAAAACAAGACTTTATAATTTTAATGTCCCATCCTGGACACTACGCAATTGGTTTTATCATAAGCAATCCCATTCTGATAATCCCAACAATATACCGAGTGGTTAGATGACCGGGCTAATAATCCTTTGTAAACGCTTACTGATCAGAATCACACTAACAAGACGATGATGGTTCTACCCTTATACCTTATTATATATTTACTACATTAAGAAGTTGTAACCAATTTATTTCGTGTCTTAACATATTTCAATTTATTAACTATTTAACTGACTGAATTAGAATTATAAAGCCAATTTACTTACGTTACTATGGACTCCCTGTTGTCTAGAGACAAATGCATACTTATTATATTAGTTATATGTATATAACCTGTATTAATAAAGGTTTGCCAAACATTTACAAACAAATGCATAATAATGATACCTTGATTTGCTACTCGTTTTCGCATTAAATTCTGCAAGAGGAAGCCAGAATCTAGATTGTTAAATGCAATGTTCCTAACACATGGACACATCATGTTTTTATTTGAACTTGGTGCAGTCGGTAGGACATTAAGAGTGCTTTTAAAGAGAATTGGAAATTCAAACGTTGAAATGAAATAGGAACGTTGAAGTTAAATTCACAATTTTCGCTGAGATTATGAAGGACTTATACTTTACAAAACAAAACTGCGTCGCGATTCCATTGGGATTAATTAACAACAAGCGACATCCCTATCCCAAATTTATTGTTTATGTTGCATGCCTTTGTCATTCTAATTTTAGAAGGTAGAGGTTATTATATTTGGTCATATTGGATTGGGCCTCTAAATAAATCTTTTACAAATCATATCTGACAACGACGATTGTAAATTCTTGTCCTCTCGTGTATGTCACACATAAATATTCTGAGGTCTATTAGATCAAGAAATCTGTTTAGCATCATGCGCGCATTATTCATGACACGTAAGGGGTCGCACATAGTTGGACCTGACCCGATTTCTATACTATACGTTTAGTTAAAAATACTATATAAGTAATAAATAAGTAAAAAATAAGTATAAAATACTGAATAACTTGATTGATAAATTCGTACCAAAACGGAGATTGAGACGGTCTTGTTATCCTTCATGGTTCAGCCACACATTAATAAAACTTTTGGGTGAGAAAAATAAAATTCGCTTAAAATACCGTAAATATCAAAACCCTCGCGAAGAAATTGAGTTCAAGTTACTTCGTAGTCGCTGTTGTAAATTATATGATGAATGTCATAATAAATACAAGCAAACCATAGACTCAAATATCTCAAACAACCCGAAGGCATTTTGGAGCTATATCAAAAACAAAAGAGGTGGTCGCTCTACTCTCCCCGCTAAAATATATTTAAATAACGATACAGCGGAGACTGGAACAGACATTGCCAATCTATTTGCTAAGAACTTTTCATCAGTCACTCGGAGTTCGCAAATCTCCAACAACAATCTTGTTGACGGTACTGCCAATATACCTGTTGATTACATAAGTAATATACAGATGACTGAAGCTGAGATAACAGGTGCTATTGGAAAACCTGATAGCTCGAAGGGTGCTGGCCCGGATGGCATACCTCCAGTATTTGTAAAGCGATGTGGTTCGGCATTGTCTTTGCCACTGTCTCTACTATTTAATCGGTCACTTACCGAAGGATGCTTTCCTGACGTGTGGAAAGAGGCTCGGATCGTACCAGTTTATACGAAAGGTGACGAAGCTTGCGTCCAAAATTTTAGTCCAATCTCCATCCTGTCCTGCTTCTCAAAACTATTTGAGTTTCTTATACAACTTGTGCTGTTAGGAATAGCTGAAACCTGCATATCAGACCATCAACATGGCTTTAGACCTGGTCGTTCAGTAATGTCGAACCTAGTGCCTTTTGTTACTGATTTATGTGAGCTAGTTGATAAAGGATCAGAGGTGGATACTGTCTACACTGACTTTAGCAGCGCCTTCGACAAAGTCGATCATGTGATTCTATTAAAGAAGCTTAGCCATTTTGGCGTGGGTGGTAATTGGCTGAGTTGGTTCGCATCGTATCTCACCAAAGGACCTCAAAACGTCGTTGTTCATGGCTAAAAATCGGAAACATACTACGCTGAATCTGGGGTTCCACAAGGATCGCACTTGGGCCAGTGTTCTTCTTAATGTTTATTGATGAAATTACGAACCACATTCAGCACTCAAAGTATTCGCTCTATGCAGATGAGTTAAAAAATTACAAGTCTGTGGCCTGTGAATCAGATGCAAGAATGATGAATATAGTGTCCTGGTGCTATATTAATAATATGACTCAACCCGAATAAGTGCTTTTTCATAAAATACAGCCGTAAAAAAAAACCACTTGTGACAAAATACGAGATAGGCGGTGTTGAGCTATCAGAAGTGACTGAAATCAGAGATCTAGGTGTAATACTTGATAGTCAACTTAAATTTCATGCTCACGTAGACTCAATAGTAAAAAAGCCGCACAGATGCTCGGGTTTCCTGAGAAGAAACCCCAGCGAATTTAAACAGCAGAAAACTAAAATTATCCTATATAACACTCTGGTACGCAGCCATCTCGAAACCGCCTCGATTGTTTGGAGTCCTTTCTACCAGGTTCACTCGCAACGGGTTGAGAGCATACAAAGGGCGTTCACAAGATACCTTGCACTTAGTACTCCTGACTTTTCACACAGAAATACCTATAACAGTCGTCTTGCTAAGTTTAACATGGACAGCTTGCGAGATCGGCGGCGAATGTTAGATTTTTGTTTCCCAAGGTAGTTAATGGGCAAATAAAATGTAGCAATCTGTTAGAAAGAGTCTCGTTAACAGTTCCTCGCAATTACCCTCGGCGTCCTATACCAAAACCTTTCGCTACACCGATCACCAGAACAAACCTTGGATTGCAGTCTCCCATGGTAAGAATTTGCTCGAGTCTTAACGACTTTGTCAGCCAAAATACATTCATCGACATCTTCCACGACCGCCTACCCAAGTTTAAAACGGCATTATTGCCAAATGCAAAATAATTCTGTCACTGTTATTCATTCCATAGATATTGACATATAAATTCTGTTATTATTAGTTTAGCTGTTTAGTTCATTATTTGTATTGTATATAAGCTAAAAAAACTTCTCTAACTTTTGTTGATCTCACTGCAACATGCGTAGCCAATGTTATGTACTTCCGTAATTGTTGTTTATATATCAGAAATAAATACCTCCTAATATACTAGCTTTAAGTGAAATGTAATATATACGAGTATGATGTGGTTGTACTTAATAAATAAATAAAAGTTAACTCATTCGAAGCCAAGCAACGCTACGTAGCATACCAGCATTTTATCGCTTTGTAGCGGAAATCTCTTGCAAAGGCGTGACTCATATGTGAGTCGTTCGCCTTAATTGGATTATGTATATTTCATTATTTCTTTCAATTTCATTGAATCAATTAAAAAAACACCAAAAACAGGTCCTAGTAATTCAAATAAAGTAGGCCTTAAAAGATTTGCGCTTCCTCAATAAAGATTAAGGACATCGGGCTGGCTCGGAGCGGGTCGGCCATCTCCGGAGGATTGAGATAATCCTGCTCCGGATTTAGTCTCGTAAATCATAAATATTTAGTTGGTAGGCTTTTTGTTATTATTTAGTGAGACTGTTAAGTAATGGACAATAGCTTAAAGAAGAGACCTCAGAGGACGGGTGCTGTTTGTGGAGTCCGGTCAGTTAATGTTTGCAAGGAGTAAAAGTAACTATTACAGTTTCAGCGGAATTGTCATTACTATGTACTTATTTGATTATTTATGAATTTTGGTTAGTTGTTTTTTATATTATTTTTATTTTATATAATTTAACAATTTTTATTGTGTACCTTGTTAAAGTTTCAGCTCAATGTTCTTTAATGCATGCTGTGATTGCTTGTAAGTAGGAGATCAATTAAGAATGATGTTTCTTATTAATGTGTGTTGTATTTTCTGTTGGCGATCCTAATAAACAAATAAATAAATTTTGACCCTCAGAGCTCCTGGGGATACATGTCTAAGGAGAAGGAATCGTATTTGTTTTCTCTATTTTTTAAAATGTAAAACATTGATCATGTAGTTTATTTTCTTATGAATTATGTAAACTTCAGAATCAACAATACTACTAATATTATAAATGAGAAGGTTTGGATGTTTAGATGTTTGGATGTTTATTACTCAATCACGCTTAAAAGGCTCAACCGATTTGGATGAATTTTTTTACGAAGATAGTTTATAGCCTGAATTAAAATAAAGGATATTTTTTGTCCCGGGTCTACGCAGACGAAGTCGTGGGCGCAAGCTAGTAGATATTCACTTGTTGATTGACCAACTGATAGTTCCAAAAGGCAACTCTTATATCTTCAGAAAAATGCACGGTGAATTTTTATAAAAGTTTATAATAAGCTACCTAATATGTATGTACAAAGACCTAAATAAAAACCAATTTAAGAAAATGTTAAACACCATGCTTAAAGTAAAAGTTTTTACTCATTATTACTTATTATATAAGTATGTATAAATATTTACCATATATCTTTGTCAGTGTTCCTCTATCTTTGAGTGCTGTATAACAGTAGAACATGTTGCACTTTCATAACTATACCTTTTATATATATACACATGTTCAGCAATATAATACATACCGTTATCACGAAACAAATTATTTAATGAAATATTCCTTCCTTTCATTATTTTATCCTGTCGGGGGCTACAGACGAAGATGGTTAATTTTTCCATTATATTCTTTCTCTGTATCATATCGTTTAATGTAATACATTTTCATTTGATACAAGTGCCTTATTTGCAGAATAAATATTTTAATTTGATTTTGACAGTGTTTCCAACTTGTACTCTTTCCACTACAGCGAGACGTACAGGAATTTCAGGGCAAAGCTTCGAGATCTGCTTGACGTATAATTTTTTAGGGTTTCGTAGTTATCAAGGAACCCTTATAGTTTCGCCATGTCCGTCTGTCTGTCCGTCTTCGGCTCAGCTCAGTAACCATTACTACTAAAAAACTGTAATTCGGCATGGGTATATAAATCAATCACGCTGACAAAACATTACAATAAAATCTTGAAAAATAGTTGTTTTAGGGTTCCTCCCCTACACCTAAAGCAGGGATATGTAATTTTTTTGCTAGTTAAACCCATGGTGTGGGGTATCGTTTGATAGCTCGTTTAAAAATACTATGGGTTTCCTAAAACCGTTTTTCAACGCACGTCGATGTAACTAAGACAGACAGGTAACTACGGAACCAGACACGCACTTGGACGGTTTTATATTTATAAGCTTTCAGACAGAACGATTCAGAATAAGTATAGCCCTCTATAGCCAGCGATGTAGAGATTACATTAACATTTACATTAACATACATTCTCTAATAGTACCTGTTTTTCAAATTTCAGCTTGAATGTGACCTAGCTCCAACCTCTTCCATATTTCCATCCCTGGAAAACGCGGATAGTAGGTTATACACAGGTATGAACACAACAACTGACAGCACTGTCAGTCAACCAATTCAGCTTTAGACACGGTTCAAGTCGGTCAATGTCCCATCTCCATTTCATCACTCGTCAAAAGATAAAGATAACGGTTAAAAGGGGTTTTAACCGTTATCGTTATCTTCAAATCGTTACACCATCAACGCAGGATTATGAAGTAGAAAAGTCCTTACAGCTTGCTTTGTGGATTGAACGACCTATACCTAAGTATAGGGCGCAATACTCATACTCATACTCATTTATTAAAAAAATATAAAATTTTACATGTCAAAAATAATATGAATTATAATAGTTAATATGTCAATTTATTTTTATTTTTCTAATTAGATCATAATATGTATAAATTACAAATATAAAATAAAACACAAATACGAAAAACAACTATAAAACAAATATACTTATAAATGATACAAATACATATGCGGTTTTTGTATTCTACGGTGACCTTACTAATGTCGCCAAAATTTCCTTAGTTTATCGGCAATCGGCAAACTCGTAGGTATTTTATTAGCATACTAGTACTGTATTGCGTTATTGTATTCGTCTTTATAATTGTATGTGTGTTAACCTTCAAGGTATTTGTTATATGGGCCTTAGATGCCTGAAGAATAGAATGCCTTAGATGGCGAAGGCACAAGGGGTTGGCACTATTTAACGTAGTCTTTTTATAAATCTGTCATTGGAATTGGAGTCTTCTATCTTGGATGGTACCGTTGCATTTTGAATGGGCTTTGATGCAATTTGAGTCTCGAGTAATTATGTACGCATGCATCTTGTGTGCAAAAAAACCATAATCTGAAACTGCTTTTTAGTATTAAGGACGAAAACTTTAATTATTGTTTCGCTGGCCGAAGCTGTACTCATAACTTTACATTGACAATATACAAGCTACGTTGTGTATAAGCCGAAGGCGTATTTACAGTCGTAAAGCCGAGTTTAAAGCCAGCGCAGTAACTGCCCGATATAAACCGTAGCCTGCGCTACGGGTTTACGACAAACACAATTCACAGATACAAGTTCTTGGAGTGTTCCGGTAAACTTAAGTAAGTGGATAGACATAACGTCTGTTTGTTGCATAATCTAGCAATGTCCCTACACGTTGCTATATTCAATCATCTAATAAAAGCAACTTTAATTATAAATAATTGTACATACTAATAGGCAATGAAGTTCACATAAAAATCCTAGGATTCAAAGGATGCCTCAACTTAATGATTTTTTATTTTGCTCAAAACAAAGTAAGGGCCACTTACATTTTTCTATTTCATTGACAAATTATTGGACATAAACTAATTGATAAGTTGCTAATTAATGATTACCCGCATCCTTCAGAATAACGCCCTTTCATACTGGTGATTAAGTTTAATAACTAGAATAGTAGATTGTATTAGTAGGGAGCAAAATGGTAAACTGTAACAAGAGTGACGGATTGAATCCAGAACGAAGGGAAGGATTCCAGAATAGAATTGTAGTGAGGGATTCTAGCAACGTCGCCCGAGGTATTAAATAATTTTGCTACCGCCTGCTACACTCTTATTTTCACTCCTTCCATGATAATTAAAAACACGATAATTACATTAAATATTTAAAATCTTTTTAGAAATATAATATTGGACGGCCGCATAGGGATTTGTATTTTTCAATGTTAAGCTTAGGTCGAAAGAATACGTCCATATGGAATTACGTGCACTCCAAAAATATGACCAATCGGAAATACGTCATGTATGATTTTTGTCCAAAACTGTCTAATTTCATATTAAGTTTTGATAATTATTTAAATAAGACAACGTTTACTTTGCACGTATATCAATATGAGCCTATTTCAAACTGGACAAAATTCCATTTGGGCTAAGTAAATTCATTTTAAACACGTAAGAAATTCAATAATTTTATACACATATTTTTTTACCAAATTCACTATTATTTTTGGTCTAATTTCAAAATGGTCATTTCGTGTTGACGATTTTCCATTCGTTCCGAATGACAGTAAATCGTTACAACAACTCAACCGTGATTTTCAGATACAAAAAGTGAAATTTAGATTAACCCGAAATACATGCGTTGATTTGCCTGGTGTGATATTTATCACACCAGGCAGATCAACTATTACATAACATTATTAAATTATCTCGTCACTCAATTAACGATTAGTAACAGAGCGCACAGCACTACATTAAAAGTGACAGGTACCGTAAAACGGGGTGAGTAGGGTCAAAACTGACATTCAAACCTCGATAGCATTTTATTTTTACATATGCAAACTGAATGTTGTATATAATAAGTGTTCCGGACATTTGTTGTGTACTTTGTTTTTTTAATGATTTTGGGTAGTTCCATTTCATAATCCCCCGTAGTCCCTCGTAGTAGGGGTGAGATAGGATTTCATACAAACGTGATTTTGGAAGATTGTTGGATCGATTTTTTTTATTATGAATAGCTACAAATGTAATTCTCATATAGTTGAAGATGTAAATAACTTCTTTTGAAAATAAATAATCTTAAACCTGAATATTAGGTAATATAGCTCCATTGCCTTGAAATCCCATCTCACCTACCTTTCATCCCTTCTCTCCCCATTCATAACCCGACTCTCCTCGGGATCCTTACTCACCCCATTTTACGGTAACATAAAACCATGGTGACAGCGCCCCATCAATTAGGCATTAACTTTCCAACGTCAGTGTTTACCCAGCTTTACCTTTAAGAAAACATTATTTTATAGAGCTCCTTTTAATCGAGCTCTAATTGGAGGTCGCGCCTCACCTAGTTATTAACTGGGGCAGGCCGAGTAAACAGACTTAGCGCACGCACCGGGTTTACTCCAGTCGACGTGAGCTGAAGCGAAATATCGTCCGGAAATATTATAAAATAATGATAATGTTAATACATGGTACATACATAGATTCACGCCTTCATTTCCAAAAGGGATAGGTAGAGCACATGAAACTTATGTGCCAGTGCTACTTTTAGCATAAATGTGTGTAGGTATAAAAGATCGACAAAATGTGATATCACGGTGATAGGTTGCTAGCCCATCGCCCACAACACACTTCAACCCTGTTCCCTTAGTACAACTCTTACGACACCCACAGGAAGAAACGGGGTCGTGCTAATCTAACCCGACGCCACACAGGGGAAAAGCGTAATATGTGCAGAAACATTATCACAGGATACATTGACATATGGGCACGACACTTGGAAATGCTAAAATAATACGGTCTTATTTCCCCTGAGTTGAAAGTCAACTAGTGGCTGCGCTGATTCTTGGAACTGAGTAGCTATTTGTCAGGGGTCCTTTCAGAGTAAATTGAATATTCTTAATTAGGTTACCAATTGCATTGAAAGCATTAAGGAGATGCGATTCGCGGTGTTTCGCGAAAGCCACCCCCTTTGTGAGAGACCCGCTTATGTCTTCCGCGCACGAGAATGCTACTCTTATCGAGAATAGTTTTTTGGTCAAACCACAGAATAATTAATCTTACCTAAAAGTACAGAAGGGCCACTGCCTAACTGATGGCGTTAGCTGTATTTCTTTTGCAATAGACAATCATAGTGAGATAGGGTTGTTAACGTACGACATAACTGAACATCCAAAATGATAACTAATTTAGTTACTGTGTTTGTAATCGGAATGATCATCAAATTTTTGAAATAATAATGTGATATGATAATAAAATAATACAATTGCCGGGAAGTCAGGATTAATTAAAAAAAATATAGAATACAGGTTAAGTTTAAAAAAAACTAGTTCATAATTTGCAATGGGATTACTTTTTGCGTCACGTTAGCAAGATGTTGTAAATTGAAATTCGTATAACGGTGTGCGATCAATGAAATCATGTTATTTCCACGTGAAATGGAACGTATATATTATATGAAACGTCATTGTGTGCGATTCATTGTACAGCCCTCGCTATACTCGTACCTCCACAGAGGTTACCATAGACAAAAGTCGTTTCGCGCCAAATTGACAGTGGGATAGGCTTGGTCAAACGGTAAATGTCTAACTTTGTGCAGTTTTATTAATATTTCCATAAGTGAGATTTTAGATGATATATAAAACCATTAGTGGATTGCGACGTATAATAATGCAGGTACCTATTGTTTGAGTCGGCTGAGTTAAAAAAGGACAATAATTATCTAATGTATTTTTTTCAAACGAGGCAATCACGATTCCATTAAATCAGACAAACAATTACATGGTCAAGAAAATCTGAAAATCAGTCCTGATTGTTTCCTAACCTGGTCAGAACGGCGTTTTAAAGAACTCGATGTTTTGCAATTCACGCCCTTAATATTGCCTGCAAAATAACACAATCTTTTTCCTAAAGTGGGTTGCACCAACTTACGAATACAGATCGGTCAACGTTAAATACAGCACCGACAGCTGGCATTCCATTGAAACTTGTCAAACTTTCCATACGTTCAGATTTTAAAGAAAATCGCTTACAATTACAGACGGTTTGGTGCACCCAGTCTTATGCTCAAATAATATGATATGACATGTCTTTATTTGTATTAATCATTCATTGTCAATTACATCAAACGATTAATTTTAATAAATAACTAAAATACTGGGTTAGAATGTCCTAAGAATCAAATTAAAATAATATGAAGATACTTAAAATTAATTACATTTCTTCATTAAGTGTTCAGCTCGATTCATCTAGCAACTCCTTTACCGAGTAGAAAGCGTTTGTTGCGCGATATATTTAAATTGTCAAAATTTGTGTGTAAAGCTACTTTCGGTGTCTTAAGTTCTAATTGGCTCTGGTATTTTATTATAATTTTTGGCACCCATCACAGTAAAATACTTCCCACGCCACTGCTCCGAAATGTGGCAAAAGATGGTCAGAAAACAGGCTTCAATTCAAAGTTGGGGTTAGTTGGACATTGCACCATAGATAAGAGTGTAATATACTGAGACATCACACGAGCAGGCCAACTATGAGTTCAAACTGTCCAACAGTGTTATTGTTGGACAGTTTGAACAGCGATTCGCTCAATTACAGCTCCCCACGCCCTCGCCCCGCTCGCGTGTCGGTGGTGCCCCCCGTCACGCTGGCGAGCGGGGCCGCGCTAAAGTGTTTCATATTATGATTTTTAATTAGGTACTTCATTTTGACTTATAATTATAATAATTTGCAATTTCCTCGCAGTAGGCGTGAAAAGCACTATGTAATGTCTCGGCCAAAAGTGCAATAGATGAATTCGTCTCCTTCGAGGTCCTCACCTAGCGGCTCGGACCTCAAACCCACACGTCCATCTGTTGCCTACTTTCTAGCCTTTACAACAGTGTACAGTCAGCATCAAAAGTAACTACGCAATCGAAGACGTCAAAAGCTCTTATTCCCTTTTAATAAAGACTTGACGTCTTCATTTGCGCAGTTACTTTTGATGCTGACTGTACTATGCCAGTCTTCTGGAACCTGTGCGCGGGTACTGCCAGTCCTGGTTCAATAAAGCTGGAATAATATTATTCACCGATTAAAATTCCATTCATAGTTATTAGCTGGACTAAAATAAAGCGCTTTCTCTTCTCACCCTTACTTTTAAGAAAGAACCACTAACCAATCGAAAAGTTTCAAAGTCTTCCCCATTAACGCATTAATATGCAGAGGTGATGGGTTTTCGGTCCCGAGCAGAGCTCATTTTAATTAATCAGAAAATTATTCCATCCCTAATAATCGCTAATGGTCCAGTACGCTTAGGGAGTTCTTTAACAGATTTAAATTGTCCTTTCGATGTAATTTGGGTATTTCTTGGACAATTTTAATTATGAAATAAAGTCGGGGATTCGCTAGGGACACAGCACAGGTTACTTACACTTATTGTTGCGATGCGAGCGATTTTGAGAGAAGTCGCGCAACTTTGTCAGCTAACTGACACGTGGAATTATGACATGAGAAATACCCAGTAGTGTAGTTATTGTGTGGATTTGGGTGTTACTAAGTGGCGTCCCACAAATATTTACTCTCTCCGGGCAATAAATACATAACATTTAATTAATTTTATATATACTACCAAGTATCCGAATTAAATAATTATGATTATAACATCATCGTCACCATGTCAGCCGAAAGATGTCCACTGCTGGACATAGGCCTCCCCCAAAGAGTGCCACAATTCTCCACAACTCCTACGACTATTGGCCAGGTCATCAGTCCACCTTGTGTGGGGGTCTACCAACGCTGCACCTGCTGGTACGTGGTCGCCACTCATATGTAAATGTTATGTATTAGTTTAAGGGTATTTACGTATACCTATAAATGTTTCTTGAACTGTACCTGTCCCCCAAAAACTCATTTGTAATCAGATATCGATATCGTAAATAACATTCTTTAAAATCTCATTCCCATTGTGATAAAGATATCATACATCATACACAACACAGATCAAAGGCGTCAATAACAATTATTTTCGATCAAAGCTCGCTCATATCTTTCTAAAGTATTCTTTGGAGAGATATTCGAAATCATTATTGGATTCGCTTTTAAAGTGTTTTTATTCTGTTCGAGTGTCAGGAGCATTCTCAAGTCATTAAGAAGTGTTGCACCTACTTGACTTTTTGTACAGTCAAGGAATTTAATTTCCGACCCAACTAAGGCTCAATATTGTATAGCAAACTGTAATAAAAGCTAGCCAGAGCACGACGTTCCTTTGACATATCGCATGCATTGTTATATGTTAGTAACTAGGCAACCAGATGAACTACGTTGACATGGTGAACTGAAATTTTAAACGCGTTATCTCCTCAATCCCCACTTCCTGGTGTAACTCTGCTATTTCTAGCTCTTAATAGTTCACGGTTAGCGGCAGGTATTTTATTTTTCAAATTAATACGAGTAACGTAGGTAATTGAAAATTATTTTTCAGATTTCTCGATTGACACTGACACATGTTCGTAATTAGAAAAGCAAATGATAACTTTTCGCAAAGAGGTTATCTGTAATGTGAAGTGACAAATAAATATGTATTGACAATTTGACATTTCAATACTATTACTGAAATAGAAGTTTCGACCTTAATGCATTGCGAATGTCTAACGACATTTCAACGAAATGGGTAGGTATTTAAATTCCTTGACTGTACTTAGTAAAAATACTCGGTATTTTACTTAAGCCGATTTTTTTTATAAATGGCTTTGGTAGAATACAATGCTGTAATTAATGATGAAATGCGGGCTGGGGAGGATAAGTTTATATGTATCTTTATATATAATATTGTTTTTTTTTATCTATAGTCATATTTATACTTATTCGGTATTAACGTTATTTTTATTTCGTTTAAAGCCTTTATTATCTGTTGTTGAGTTTTTACTATGATAAAATGTTATTAATGGCTAAACATAACGAATTTTTTAAACAAGTTTGGTCCCCACTTTGTTCGGGATTGTGCACGTAATCAAGGGTAAATTAGTTAAAACCCCTGTCCAGGCACTACAATAATCACAGCCATACAAAAAGTACCGGCAACATACCTTTGCCAGGCTCCGTCCGTGTGAAGACCGCCGCCACGTGGGCTCGGCCTGCAGCCCCAGGCTTGTGTTTCCTCACTGCTCAGCCTCCTGGTCACTAGTGTCCTTTGATAGCACTATCTGGTCAGACTATGACAAAGGGGGCCCGTTAAAAAGACAGAATTTTTTTAACCAAAAGTGAAAAATATACAGTAATCATAAAAGACTTAAGAGACATAAGAAAAATTTCGTGCAAAACGCTAAAATAAGCATGTTTTGTAGAAAAAACTTTTGTCTAAAATCAAAAACGGCCGAGATATTTTACTTGAAAGTTGGGAAAATTCTAGGACTAAAAATGATTTTCAGACTTATTTAATATGTTACTATTAGGTAGTAATAAAATGTCCGGTTCTGGCGCTTCGCCGGCCGCTACCGCGGCACGCTCGCTTCGCTCGCTCGGCTCGCGCGCTGTAGAGTCACGGTTCTTCCTAACACTCCTCCTCGCTTCGCTCGTCGTCGTACCTACACCGACCTGCCTTAAAGTTTCTTCATACAAAACATGCTTATTTTAGCGTCTTCTATACCATAGCGGGTCCCACCCCCAAAAAGACTATAAAATAGGGGTTATAATGACACAACATACATCGAAAATTTTACAAGTCCCAGAATCTTCGTGTCTTTGAGGTCTAATAATTCGGCCATTTTTTAATTTTGAGAAAAGTTTTTCAAATAAAAGAAGCTTATTTTAATGTGTTCTACACGAAACAATCATTTAAAATAGGTGTCATAATGACACCACTTCACTCGAAAATTATCCCCCGATTAAGTCCCCGGCCCCCTTTATCATAGTCTAACCCACTATCTCAATCCAAAAGCACACGAAATAACAGTTTTCCGACAATTTTATACGGGAGCGCGCTCATCCCCGTGCACGGCCATGTTGCTAAGTTTTTGTTTCCATTTTTGACACCATCCTCTTGAGCGCTGCAGTCGCGCGGCTTAGGCGCTAGTAATATGCCGATTCGATTTGATTGGACAATGATTAAAGTATGTGTGCCTGAACAGGGATAATCACGTGTAATCGTAAGATTTATAATTATTAATTGGCCAAAAATAGACAGTTTTATGACAGTCTATTTTTAGGTAGATAAAGCAACATCGTCCAGAATTTAGGCAAGTAGAATTTTATGAGCAGATATGTAGTTATGAACAGTGCATTTTATTAGTAAAACAAGAAGTATAAAATTATGTACTTACCTATTTTTTTTATTTCTTTCTTGAGTCGTAATTTAGCCACCGTCTACGTAGACTGCACTCTAAATATCAATTGCTTGCGTTTTGAATAACAATATTGATTACGCGACATGTATTTAACATTATTACAACAATCTAAATATATAAAAGAAGAAACTGACTGACTGACTGAGTGACATATCAACGCACAGCCCAAACCGCTGGTTCTAGAGATTCCAAATTTGGCACGTAGGTTCCTTATAAGGTCTAGGGGAGCACTAAGAAAGGGTTTTTCAAAATTCACCCCCGAAAGGGGTGATATGGGGGTCCAAAGTTTGTATAAGAAAACATTATTTTTAGAACTAGAGACTTGAAACTTTGTAGGAAGATTACCTATTAAGATACAAAAAAAGCACTTAAGGCGTTTTAGAAAATTCTGTCCCTAAAGGGGTTAAATAGGGGTGCAATGTTTATACGAGGGAAACATTATTCTTTTAGCTAGAAACTTAAAACTTTGTAGAAAGATTACCTACTTAATAAAATACAAAAAAGTACTTTCTGCGTTTTTGAAAATTATATCCCTTAAGGGGTTAAAAGGGGTGCAAATTTTGTATGAGGGAACTTTATTTTTTGAGCTAGAAACTTGAAACTGTAGAAAAATTACTTATTAGATTACATAAAAGAACTGTCCGCATTTTAGAAAATTCCACCCCTAAGGGGGTTAAATAGGGGTGCAAAGTTTGTATCCAAAACTACTGGGACTAGAAACTTGGAATTTACACCAGAACTTCCTTTTATGACGTACGCAAGGGATAAGACGGGATTTTTGGAAATTCTATCCCTAACGGGGTCAAATAGGGTGCAAAGTTTGTATCAGAGAAACATTATTTTTTGAACAAGAGACTTGAAACTTTGTAGAAAGATTGTTTATTAGAATACAAAAAAAGCATTATGTGCGTTTTAGTAAATTCTACCCCCCTAAGGGGGTTAAATAGAAGTGCAAAGTTTGTATGGAAGGAACTTTACTTTTTGAGCTAGAAACTTGAAACTTTGTAGAAAAATCACTTCATCATATCAGCCGAAAGACGTCCTGCGCCACCCGCATCCAGCGGACTCCCGCAACCTTTACCAGTTCATCGGTCCACCTTGTCGGGGGCCTACCCACACCGCACCTTTCGGTACGTGGTCGCCACTCGAGAACCTTCCCGCCCCAACGGCCATCGGTTCTACGTGCTATGTGCCCCGCCCACTGCCACTTAAGTTTAGCGATCCGGAGGGCCACATCGGTTACCTTGATTCTCCTGCGGACAGCCTCATTTCTGATGCGATCACGCAGAGAAACTCCCAATATGATCCTCTCCATTGCCCTTTGGGTGACTTGGAGCCTTCTTCTTGAGAAAAATTTCTTATAAGAATACAAAACAAGAGCTGTCAGTGTTTTAAAAAAATCCACCCCTAAGAGGTTTAAAAAGGGATGCAAGATTAGGATGAGATACACTTTGTTTTAGCTAGAGACTGCAACGTTGTAGAAAGATTAATTTTACAATAAAAAAAACACTCAGCGTTTTAGAAAATGTCATCCCTAAGGGGGTTAAAAAGGGATGCAAGATTAGGATGAGAAACATTTTTTTTGAGCTAGAGACTTGCAATGCAACGTTGTAGAGAGATTACTTATTAAATGCTCCCATAACCGAAAAGAAGGTAACGTTTGATTAAGCCTGCGGATTATAATGTATTCTCTAACACCGTTAAATGGGGACTGGGGATGGAGATGGAAAGTTCTACGTCTTTTAGCATAAGATAATTTTGCTTTCAAAACTATACAGGTAACCCGGACTAACGTGAATAAGGACGGATTTCGGCAAAAAATACAGTAATGTCTACATAAAAAAAATATCTAAATATCTTCCACGGCCCGCGTGCCCCCTCCGCGCCGGGCCTCCCCCCGCCCCACCCTCTAAATCATGTCATCGCTATGCTGATGCCGTAGCTGGTCGGTCTGTCGCAGCCGACCGGAGAGACGCGCCCTCAAGAGCGCGTGAAGTTCGGGTTCCTCCAAAGGTTCCCCCGCGCACCGATGTGGATAAGGAGGGTTTTACAACGGTGTCGAGGAAGCGCAAGCCGCGCAAGTCAGTGTGGTACTGCAGAACTGGTTGGTTCCGGTCTGCGCCTAACATTATTTAATACAAATCATTTTTCTAGGACGATAACAAGTTCTACGCGGACGAAGTCGTGGGCAACAGCTATATATTATATTATAAAACTCTTGCGTTACTAATCTATTGACAGACAGCGCATAGCCTTAACCGCTAATGATATAAGCATGAAATTTGGAACATATATTCTTTACAGTACCCGGACGTGTACTAAAAAAGAATTTTTCGAAAATCAAATAAGGGGGTGAAATAGGGGTCTGTAGTGAGGGCACACGGCACACCTGATGGAAAGTTTATACATATTTTCCATCAGTACTTAATCATAACAAACTGTAACATAATACCACGACCTCGGCATACCGATAGGCACATACGTGGACTTTGTACTATTAACCTTGGTAGCAGTTTGCACTCATAGGAACACAAGGAAATGCACTAGTATATAAGACATACATTTTCTCTGAATAAACACAGTTATTACCCGAGTCTCGACTTGTCATTACTATCTAGAAGGCCTAATACTTCAGGTCGAACCGTTGTATGGAAATCGTTCATTTGGAAAGTTATAGACTTGAATCTTTGTATGAAGGTTTTTTACTAAAAAGCAAAACAAACGATTTAGCGTTGTTATAAAAACTCATCCCCTAAAGGGGTTAAAAAAGAGTTGAAAGTTTGTACTGGAAACATATCGTTTTAAAAGTTAGCCATTCAAAACTTCGGTCACAAGCTCTTAATGTACAGTCAAACACATTGATAAGGGTCTTTTTTCTAATTCATGCTTTGAAGGGGTTAAGATAGTGTGATTTTTAATGATAAACTGTGGCTAGAAACATGAAAGCAGGACAGCAGGTTTATTTTATAATATGTAGATCTATACAGATTTTTTTTTAAACTTAAAAACGTAAAACCTGTATATAGGTATCAATGTTTACAAATAAATTATTGGTTGATTGTTGAAGACGTCAAGCAACTTTTTATAATGCATAAAAAGTGTATTCGCATTTTGGCGAATGTGCGTATACCGGATAGCTGCCGTCCGTATTTTGTTCGTTACAAGCTATTAACACTGCCCTGTATCTATATATTGCAAGCTGCTCTCTTTGTTCGCGAAAACCCCTTAGCTATTTGAACTTAAACAGGATAAGCAAACAACCAGAGCACAGTACAGGAATAAATTGCAACTACCTCAAACGAACTTACAAATATATAGAAATGGTCCACATTACTTTTAACAATAAAAGCACTGGTTCCTCAGATTATAATTATATTTCACATTAATAAATTACAAGCCATCGACCCTTAGACATTCTTGTAGACGCGCGACCGCCATGATGCCTCCAGTGTTGCCAACACGCCCATATTCATTAGGCGCGTTCGGAAATGCCGCTAACAGTTCGGCCAGCCTGACAAAACCTTCGTCCACGAAGGTCACCTCCACTCGTACTTCATTGAACTCCACCGCCATGCTCTGCCACAAGCTTCGCTCCCACTACAGGCGGTAGTTTTCACCTGTCCGCTCATTCTGCGAATGAAACTATAATACACCTTATATGCAAGATTGTAAAGTCATACACTAGTCCATACCAGATCTTTACTTTAACGATGCTACCAAAACAGGGAAGTTCCCACGGAATACTACCTGTCTAATGTTTAGTAGCTGTCAATACACAAGTTACAAGAAGACAATGTCCTCAAAATACTGGTACCACTGAGTATTTCATTTAAGTTAAACATGGCTCAAGTGATGGATCATTTGTAATTACTACTTCTGATGAGCAGAATATGGTGTACATTGCATTCCTAAATTTAGATCTCCTTTGGCCACCAAATAAAGTATCTAACTGAACATACATCTTACAAATTTCCTAAAGAGACATGGAACGAACTCACAATCGATTTCAGTGTTGAAGCATCTGCCTTTTCAACGTATTCATTCCGTCTTAGTCAGCATAATCACGCCCGCTGACCCGCCAAGGCCCAGAGAGCAGAAAAGCCTCGCTTTCATAAGCTCCCCAGTGGGGCCCACGACCACCAAAGTAATACGCTGTATGTCTCAATCTCTGTAACAAACTTTAAGGCTGAGGCTAAAAGTTCCTCATAAAACATAGCATAGCTTTTCTTTCATTTGCGTGTTCGAACACTAGTGATAATTCATAATGAACTATTTACTTTGGCCATGGCCATCCTTGAAACACATACAAAGTGATTTTCTTCTTTCTTACTCATTTAGCGAAATCGTAGTTTTACCTCTTTATCCAGGCGACAAACAGACTTGAGCTTGCCTTTAATACGAAAAGAGCATACTCAACTTTCATGTTGACTTTATATTTTCATAAGCTAATAATCATTATCACTAAGTGTACATATTCGTCACCTGTGTCTACTCATCTCGATGAGAAATATTGTAATGTTATCTTACCCTTATTATCTTCTTTACCCTTCCGTCGATGTCAACCTTACATCATCTCGGGCAACGCCATTGTAGGATGACAGCAGCCTCACATTGCAGCCACATGAGGGAAGCACCGTCGTGACCGAACATCAAACATCACCGCTCTGTGGCGTCGTGACCAAACATCATATATCACCGCACTGTGGCGTCGTGACCAAACATCACCGCACTGTGGCGTCGTGACCAAACATCACCGCACTGTGGCGTCGTGACCAAACGTCAAACATCACCGCACTGTGGCGTCGTGACCAAACATCACCGCACTGTGGCGTCGTGACCAAACATCACCGCACTGTGGCGTCGTGACCAAACATCACCGCACTGTGGCGTCGTGACCAAACATCAAGCGTCACCGCACTGTGGCGTCGTGACCAAACAACAAACATCGCCGCACTATGGCGTCGTGACCAAACATCAAGCATCACCGCACTGTGGCGTCGTGACCAAACATCACCGCACTGTGGCGTCGTGACCAAACATCACCGCACTGTGGCGTCGTGACCAAACATCAAGCGTCACCGCACTGTGGCGTCGTGACCAAATGTCAAACATCACCGCACTGGGGCGTCGTGACCAGACGTCAAACATCACCGCACTGTGACGTCTTGACCAAACATCGCCGCTCTTAAGCGTCGTGACCGAATAACATCAACGCTCTAAAGCGTCGTGATCAAATAGATACAATATACTATGTATCATCATCCTATAAGGTCATAATTAAATAAATATATAACATCACGATCAAATTAAGACAATATATACACCACCATTGACGGTGTGATCAAAATATATAAAATACTATACCATCCTCCCATGTCGTCGTGTTTAGTTCAATTTGATACATCACCGTCTAATGACATCGTGATCATCATCATCATCATTTTCAGCCTTTAATCGCCCACTGCTGAGCATAAGCCTCTCTTCGAGTACGCCACTCATCCCGGTCCCGTGCTAGTCTCATCCAGAAATCCAGACATCGTGATATCCGTGATCAAATAAATAAAATAAACTGTGATAACATGACGTCGTGTTTGGGGCAATATATTACGTTATATCACCATCTTTCAACGTCGTGATCAAATAAATATAAAATATCACCGTCCAATGAGGTCTTGATAAAATGTATGTAATATATCACCGTCTATTGACGTCGCGATCAAATATATCATTACGTCAATATATAACCATCACCCATCTCACTCATCATCGTCTAATGAGTAATGACTTCGTGACCCAATATCACCAGTTGCAGTTTTGATACCACAGTGACTTACAGTTTGCTACGTTGGCTATAGATTACGTATCATTTGAACATGCTCGACCATCTCACGCATGATGCGTCATTATCACTGCCAACTGTAACATTGCTCGCCACACTGTTTCCAACATACTCGTACCAGCAGCATCCACATGCTGCTGCTCCAGTCTTGTCAACTGGGTTGCTCACAGGCAATGACTTGCCAACCACCGACATACCCGCATATGTCTATCTGAAAATATAAACCAGCGACAATAATTTGGTTTAGGTAACGCAACTAGCTAACTTAGGTAACTTGGCTCTGACTAATTAGATCCAATGTATTAGGACCATATTGTTGCACAACTCGACGTCGTAAAAGTGCATAGTTGTAGCTATGTCTATTCACTGACTTGGACATCTGCTCTTCGAAATGCAAATTGTTCCAATTAGCACTCCATGAAACAAATTGCTAAGTATTCAAGTATGGTTCATTGCAATGTGAACGGACACCATAACCAATGGACGCTTGTAAGGCCAATGGTGCCACATGCGCATTGCCAGCCACTAACGGTGGTACACATTCCAACTTGACGCTATCAATCAAACAGGATAATATCCCAACGCCACCATGATCATGTCATTTAGAATGGACTGATTCTTTTAGGATCTCAAACCAATAGGACACTCCAGGAGTCTTAAAAACAGCATAGCCGCCACATTCACTAAACATCCCATAATACATATACACATTAGTCAATCAATACACATAAGTGTAAATCAATCCAAGTCAATCTCACATCCCGGTTACCCATAAATGAATACCGTTAGGTCTACAAATTGTCCACTGGACGTCCATGGACTACACATTAGTCAACCAATACACATAAGTGTAATTCAATCCAAGTCAATCTAATCACATCCCGGTTACATTTAAATTAATACAGTTAGGTCTACAAATTGTCCACTAATATCCATGGACAACATCAAGTCTTTGTATTCTCTAACAAAACGTGTACTTGGACAGCGGTTTTTATTTCCATCTTCCAAGAGGTAGGTCTAGGTCAATATTCATCATCATCATCATCATCATCATATCAGCCGAAAGACGTCCACTGCTGGACACAGGCCTCCCCCAAAGAGTGCCAAAGCGACCGGTCCTGCGCCACCCGCATCCAGCGGACTCCCGCTATCTCAAGTCCTCAGTCGCAGGTCAAGATTGACACTAACAATTATTAGTCCAACTTACACAGTCATTTTAAGTAATCATTATCAAAGCAGACAAATGAACTAACCTTTTATTCCATTTTTGTCTCTCACCTCTACTTATTTCTGTGTCCATCTAGTCTAAGTTATACTGACCAATCCTCTTAACAGGTAGGTCCATTCCATTGTTTCCTTTCCACTTGTGTGAGACAGGCTCTAGCATTGCCTCCTCATGATGCATGACTTCTCATCACATAATAAATCAACATCACATCATAACTGTACCTGTAATCATACTATAACCCACACATACAGTACAATTACCCAACATTACATACTTCATACCATTTTTCATTCCAAAATAACTAGAATGACATACTATTGTACTTATTAATACCACCAGTATTTATGAATACCATAACCAATATTTTGTGGTCAACAGTAAATCACAATCAATTAAACCAAAGGAACATTAAGCATTTGTTTCAATTAACTGACTGCCTGAAAAACTATACTGTGACTGTGTTTTGGTGACCACTTGTACAACAACAATAATAGTGTTTAGTTCCTTTCCAATAATTCACCTTTTCCATAGAGACAATATCAGTCACTATCATCTCACCATCGAGGTCAGTCAGGTAATACTGAATTTATTCATTCTCATCGACAAATATTAAATAAATAAATAAGGTTTTCAACCATTTTACCAGCTACTATTATATTATCATTATTGTTGACTTTTATTAGAATGTTCCACCATAGACAAACAAATACATGAAATAGGTATTTGTTTGGTCTCACCACTTGTACCGGCACATTTGCTTCTCCAACACACAGCCATAAATTTCAACATGAAATCTGTCTCTTATTTTAATTGAACTGTACTTATCTGAAACTATAACAAGTAATTAAGTCCACCATTCACAACTGGTACGCAATCATACAAACCATAACTCATTGGTTTGATATTGTAGTATCCCGCTAAATTGTGATCACATGTCTAGATTTAAATAAGCATGACCGATATGATCCCTTATATTTTCCTACACAATAAACTAGCAGTGTGCAGCACTTAAACACACATAATCAGTTTATATGCATATGTATTTCAGACATCTCTTAGTCTGGGCAATATATTTAAGACAACTCGATTAGTTAGATTTTCTTCCGTTTCATTTTAATGAAACCACTGTACCACTAGACCACTACCAACACCACTGTAGTACCCTTGTTCACTTTATCCTCTGTAAAACTTATATGTGTCATCTGCACAGATAATTAGCATAAAATTATAACTGTCATGTTTCATACATACTCTAACTCCCGGGTAAATCAAGTATCCATGTCACTACACACTGGACATAGGCATTTCATATATAATATCTTAGACCCTTACAACTCCAATTGTTGGCTCACTGGTCTCCGCTATACATAACATTTTTTTTTGGTTGACAGCTGCTGCTGCAAGCCTTTATGGCAGGTAACACACATCCAACAGATCTGCACCAACATCCATGGATTTCTGACACAGTGTTTAGTCAGTTTCCATCATATTACTTATCAGTCAGTCACCATTTCTGAAGCTATTTCCCTGAACTTACGACTTTCTCCAAAGAACAGTCTGTGACTCTTTTGTCACAAGTCTCAGTAGATAATTATCACCATGCGTTTGATGCACTCAATTACTAGTCGATGTACTTTAAATTCAGTGCTTTTATCGACATCAATGCAATAAAAGGAACATACGCAGCGTCGCGTCATTTCTTACGAAAATGATCTATGCGATTTCTTACGAAACTTGATGTGTCAGGCCAAACACTTTATGGGCATGAATAATTAAGATCCCGATTCTGAACTTTTAACAATAAAAGCACTGGTTCCTCAGATTATAATTATATTTCACATTAATAAATTACAAGCCATCGACCCTTAGACATTCTTGTAGACGCGCGACCGCCATGATGCCTCCAGTGTTGCCAACACGCCCATATTCATTAGGCGCGTTCGGAAATGCCGCTAACATTACAAATGTATCGTAATTAATAATAAAATTCCAGACATGATTAAGCAAGAACCTCAAAATGATTATATCTTCAAAACCAAATTAGAAAAAATATTACTAGAAAGGTGCTATTATTCAGTTAGTGACTTATTTGATGATAATTTATAATACCTATTTTATTTTTAATTATTATATACCGATTATTTATTAATGTAATTTCGAATGTAAACAATTTGTAGGTAATTTAAGTGACATAAAATTAATTGTAACATATTTTAATGAATTACTAATTTAGAAGATCTTGTAGATTCGTTATTCGCATGATGGTTAATAAATCCTATTTTATAATGAAATGAGTAGCCTAGATTAATGTTAGGTATAATGTTTAGTATAGGAATTGTTGTATGTCCTCTCAGGGCGTCATGGACTGACCTACTCAATTGTATGTAATACCTTAATCATAAAATGTACATGACTTTACAATAAATAAATCAAATGAAAAAATAAAATTGCGGTTAGATGGTCGTATGGAAAAGTTCAAAGCTACGACGACCTTTCTTATATATATAATGATAAAATAATTCTTATATGTATATGTGGACAACTATGGACCTAAACGCAGTATTTCGCGACCCAAACAGGAATTTACTTAATTTTCCATACAACGTTTTCCATGCAACGATTAGTACAAATAGCAACTGTGACGTCACAATCTAATGGCAATTAGTATGAAGCATTTCAGCAGCTCGCTGGCGGAGCTCAATCTTTGAAGAAAATTTTTGGGCTCCCATACAAACTTTTGTGCCTCTCCAAATACTGGTTCGAATGGCATCGAAAAAAAATTAGGAAACAAGCCTATAGCAATGTCCGCGCCACAAATTTGACTTGAAATTCGCGGAGATATTTTGGTCTTATCATGAACATAATATATACTAGCTTTTATTCCAGAGATTCCATTTATCATAATATTAACTTTAATTAAAAAAAAACATACATAAATACATACATTCACGCCTTTATTACCAAAAGGGGTAGGCAGAGCACATGAACCTTATGTTCCAGCGCCACTTTTAGCATAAATGTGGGTATAAAAGATCGACAAAATGTGATATTGCAGTGATAGGTAGTTAGCCCATCGCCCACAACACACTTCAACCCTGCTCCCTTAGTCGACTTTTACGACACCCACGGGAAGGAAGGGGGTGGTGAAATTCTAACCCGAAACCACACGAGCATACAAATAATAGGACTGAAATAAAAAATAATTTACCATAACGGGTTTTGACGAAGGGTTAAATTCATATAGGGGAAGTAAGTAGTAACATGGCCTCCCAACTAGAACAACGTATAATTGATACTAAAAAGAACTCATAGATGGCGACACAGGTACCGAGCGAAACATTTGCACCAGTAATCGTGAAGATAGAATTATTTTTACACCTTAATAAATTCAACGTACCTTAATTATATCACAAACATACTTCCGCACATACAATAAAGGTATATTTTTTAAGTTTAGTAAATGCAATAAAATTGATACTAAATCCATGTAACTCGTACTTATACGAGTGAGCTTTCAAGCTTGCTACATATTATTGGGTACTGTCACTATGTTCGGGCCGACCGTCTGCCCGCCCCCTTAAACTCCTCACGTGTGTACGCCTCTTTTGAGTCTGTGGTTGTGACAGTGACACTTCTTGTCAACGCGGAGAAAAGGAGATAACCTCGTGGTTGCAGACCCGAGAGGTCCGAGTGTTTTTGGATAATTTGGAAACGCATTTTCCTTGTTTTGTGTAATATCGCTCGCTTTGAAGACACACGGGTGTCCGAGTGTTTTGTGTGGATATTTCGGTGACATCGGAAGAGTTGGTGATTTGACGCCGCGGATTGTTGGCGATACTGCCCCGGAACATCACGGCTGCTTCTTCAGCCCGGAGACCTTCTTGATTGAACCTTGACAGATACTAACCGGAGTTGAAGCGAACATCGCGCCTCCCGGAATCAGGTGAGTTGAGCACGTTTTGTAGCCAATCCACTGGCTTATATGACCCGCGAAACGCGTGGCAGTTCACTCCACTCGCACTAGGCGAGGAGTTGAACAATTTTTGGTACCCAGAGCGTGGTTACTCACAAAGAAAAAACGCGAATTTTGATAGTTTTTTCCTTTTGGGTAAAAATTTTGAGGTTATTTGTTAAAACCAAATTTAGCTACAACTATTTAAAACCTCTATTTTGTGGCACTGCAAGTGTTTTGTACTGTAGATTTCACGAAATTATTGTACTTGCAGTGCAAATTAGTGAGATTACAACCTCCGGAAGGTAGGAAGGAAGGAAAATAGTTGAAGGCAAATATAAGCCACATATTTGATTGATTGTAATTTGGAAAGCCTTTCATAGCTTGTTGTTTGGTAATAAGGCATTTGTTTTATTCAGTTTGCTATAAGCGGCCAAGGTTGCTAAAAATATAAGCTAAAATACCATAAATATTAGTTGTAAGCTAGAAGTTATTGTAGAAGTGGTAACTAGCCAATTATAGATTATAATTTGAGCTTCCACTGCGTTTTGAGAATCTATATTGGTTGTTATTGTAAGGCATTTCTGTAATTGAGTTGATATTTGGTTTTGATTCACTAGGGTGACCAAGAGATTGGAATTTCCACATTAATTAAATTAATTTTAATTTTCTCTGGTATTGTTGGAAATTAATTTAAAATGGGATCTACACCTAAGGCTAAGATCCAGTCTGCACTGCGTTGGTTTTCATCTGCAGCAGCTTTGGTTGACAGAAATGACCGGGAGGAGGCTTTGTTGACCCGGTACGAGGAGGTGTCAGACCGTCTTAAGGCTGTGGAGTTCCAGGTTGAACTCTACCTAGCGGAGCCCGGCCGGACGACCCCGGAGACCGAGCAGGTGGAGCGGGACTTTGAGCAATGTATGGATTTTGGGGACAGGATTGTCGAGAGGGCTTCTAAGATACTGCGGGTTCGGAATGGTGCGGCCCGGGACGTTCCGAAACACGCAGTTATCTATAACCCAGGGTTGGCAGCGCGCTTGCCAGCCATACAGATGCCGGTCTTCCGAGGAGACCTGGACGAGTGGACCAGCTTCATCGACCTCTTTGATAGCTTGGTGCATGCCCGGACGGACCTGCCAGCGGCGTTGAAGTTGGCGCAGCTGATGTCTGCTCTCGTCGGGGAGCCGCGCGACTTGATCGCGCATTTGTCGGTCACCGACGACAATTATGAAATCGCGCGCACGTTGCTGAGGGACCGATACCAGAACGTGCGGCGACTTGCGGATACTCTTATGACTAAGATCTGGAATATCCCTCGGATCGCTCAGGCTTCAGACATCCGGCTGAAAATGCTGAATCCTGTTTTGACAGCGACCAAAGGGTTAGAGAACCTTGGTTTGCCGGTGGACCAGTGGTCCTACATACTGTTGAATTTTTTGTTGAACCGGCTGCCGGCTGATGTACGGGCCAGGTTTGAGCACCGGTATGGTGGTGAAAGTGCTCAGCATCTGCCGACCTTCACCAATCTTATCGACCAATTGGAACTTGAGTGTCGACGGGCCAACACCTCGGATCTACCTCCACCCCCGAGGCCTCCTGGGGCCCAGCGGGCCCAGGGGAGAGTTGCACCTCAAAGGGGAGGGTGGGGCAAATCGGCCCCACAACCAGCGGGTCCTCACCAATATAATATCAGTGCATTGGACCCTGAAGTCTGCCTATGCTGCAAGAACCCTGGCCATCGGGTGCCAGCGTGTCCGAAGTTTCTTGCGCAGCGGGCTGTGGGACGCCGCAACATTGCTAAGCAGCGGCAATGGTGCTTTGTTTGCTTGGGCCCACATTTTGTGCGAGATTGTGCCCACCCGCGGGCGTGTAAGTCCTGTGGTGGGAAGCACCACCCCATTTTATGCATGAACCGCAGTGGGGATACACCTCCCCCCCCCCTGCGCAGGGGTCATGCTCCCCTGTTCGGAGTCAGCAGCGGGCTGACCAGGGGCCCATGGCCTACCAGTGGGGACGTCGGGCTACCACCCCCTCCCCCCCCCTCCAAAACTACGCGACTACTTCGCACGCACCCGTGCCCCAACGGGGGGTCCTTACGGGCGGGTGCCCGCAAACGCCTCCACCCCGGCAGGCGCCACGGATGTCGCCGCCGCTTGTGGAGCGACCCCGCTGGGCGTCGGGACCTCCGGTGTACGGCCGGAGTAGGACATACCAGGGGCCGCAGGCGGCACGCATGGCGCGACGGCAGTACCAGCCGGAGTGGGACCCGCTCGAGCGGTACGAGCGGCCCGCCCATGCGGAACAGGATGCAACGCGTTATCCCTGCTAGGGATACGCCGCCCACGCACCAGCCACCGCCACGCCCTTGGAGACCGTGTTATTGCCCACGGCTTCGGTTTGTGTTTGGGGCCCTGGCGGAGGATCAGCCTGCGTGCGCTCTCTCCTTGACACGGGAGCGCAAGGCTGCATGGTATCCAGTAGGTTGGTGCGACAGTTGGGCTTGGTTGTGAAACCCCACCCGGAAAGTATACGTGGGGTAGGCAATGTGACAGTGTCAAACCTGGTAGGGCAGACCTTACTCACCTTTGGACCGGGTCCCACTTCACGCGCGAGGATTAATGCTCCCGCGTTAGTATTGGATGAAGTGGTGGGGAGACTCCCCCAGGTGAAGCTGCCTCCAGAGGTTCGGAGTTTGACAGCTGGATTAGTTCTGGCGGATGCTGGATTTGACAGACCTGGTCCGATTGACGTGTTGCTGGGTGCAGACGTTCTTGGGCGGGTGCTGTTGAGCGGCAACCGTACCTTACAGCCTGGCGGACTGGTTACACTGGAAACGGTGTTTGGCTATGCTGTAATGGGTTTGGTTTTAGCGGCTCCACCGCCTCCTACTGAGGAGGGCTGTCTGGTTGGAACTGCTCTTTCAGAAGCCGTGCAACGGTTCTGGGAGATTGAGGAACCACCTACCGCGTCGCGTATGAGCCCCGAGCAGGAAGAGTGCGAACGGTTTTACCAAAATAATACTGGGCGCCTCTGCTCTGGTCGGTTCATAACACGACTTCCTCTGCTCATCCACCGACCTCCTCTTGGAGCGTCACGTGAGATGGCTGAGAAGCGGCTGGTTTCGATGGAACGCCGAATGAGAAGAGATGCGCTCTTCCGGCAGAAGTATGTGGACTTCATGAGGGAGTACGAGGGTTTGGGACACATGTCGGTGGCTCGGACGGACTGGAGTACAGTGGAGCACTGCTTCCTGCCGCACCACGCGGTCCTAAAATCCCCGGAGTCCAAGATTCGTGTGGTCTTTGATGGGTCCGCGTCCACCTCGACTGGGGTGTCATTGAACCAGTGTTTGCATGCAGGTCCTAAGCTGCACAAGGATATCACGGATATCCTCACAAATTTTAGGAAACATCAGGTGGTGTTCGTCGCCGACATCCGGATGATGTTTCGGCAGACAGTGATCCATCCTGATGATCGTCGGTATCAGCTGATCTTGTGGCGTGAGAGCCCTGATGAACCGATGTTGGTGTACGAGCTAAATACGAATACATACGGCTTGAAGAGCAGTCCGTACATTTCAATTCGAACTTTGTTAGAATTGGCGTCTCGAGAGAGACTGAGGTTCCCTCGAGCGTCCGCCATTTTGGAACGGGACTTATTTCTCGATGACGTGTGCACCGGGGCAAACAGTGTCGAAGAGGCTTTGGTTTTGCGGGATGAGCTGGTGGAACTCTTGCGGACGGGTGGATATGAATTGCGCAAATGGATGTCCAACTCACCGGCCGTGGTGGCCGGCCTCCCCGAGGATCACCAGCAGGATCCGCACCTGTTCGAAAATGTTGAGAGCCCGCACATGTTATCAGTCCTAGGCGTGCAATATCGACCAGTCCAAGATGTGTTCACCTATCGGGTGGAACTGGATTCCCCGAGGGTCTGGACGAAGCGGCTTGTGCTGTCCACGGTGGCCAGGACGTACGATCCGAATGGATGGATCGCGCCGGTCATCTTCACGGCGAAGGCATTTATGCAGCGCCTGTGGATGGTCCAACTGGGTTGGGATGATCCACTATCCGGAAATTTGTTGAGCGATTGGGAGATTTTCTTCTCCACGCTCCCGGAGATAAATCAGGTCGAACTGCCGCGTAAGCTGTTGCCGGCAGGGAAATGCCGAGTAACCCTACACGGGTTTTGCGACGCCTCCGAGCGAGGGTATGCAGCTGCCGTTTACTTGCGGACGGTCAGCTCCGCCGGATCGGTCGATTTGCACTTGGTAATGGCGAAGAGCAAGGTGGCTCCCCTTCGCACGCGTTTGACAATCCCAAAAATGGAATTATCTGGAGCGGCTCTTCTTGTACGCCTACTGAACCACGTGGCCTCTACCTTGAAGGACACCGTGAACCTTGAGGAGAGTGTCTACGCATGGACTGATAGCCAAATTGTATTGTGTTGGCTGCAGTCGTCATTCCATACTTTGGAGGTCTTTGTGGCCAACCGGGTCTCGCAAATCCAGAATTCGGAGACTGCCTTGGTTTGGAGACACGTGCCAGGTGAACTGAACCCAGCGGACGTGGCGTCCAGGGGTTGCACGGCACCTGAGCTTGTTGCCCACTCACTGTGGTGGAGACCAGATTGGTTGTTGGAACCGGAGACACTCTGGCCTGCCAGTTATGTGATTGGGACCCCATCCTCTGGCTTGGGTGTCCACCTTGTCGAGACCGCTCCAGTGTCAGACACTGCTTGGTTGCTAGAACGGTATAGCTCTCTCGACAAGCTGGTTGGAGTGACCGCCTGGGTCAAGCGATTTATACACAATTGTCGCCACCCTGACAACCGGTCACGCGTTAGAGTTCTCGCCACAGAAGAGCGGAATGCCGCCCTACATCATTGGATTAGGGTTGTGCAGGAAGAACACTTTGCGGACGTATTGAAGCCCCTGCGGCAGGGACGTCCTAAGCTACCAAAGGCGATAGCACGCCTCAACCCGTTCATTGACGAGTCGGGTACACTCCGGGTTGGAGGACGGCTCCGCAACGCTAGCTTGCCGTACTCGGTGCGCCACCCCATTTTGCTGCCTAAGAAGGGGCATCTGGTGGAATTGTTGGTGATTGACCGCCACATAAAGAACTCGCATGCCAGCTGCAATGCACTCTTGGGCATTTTGCAGCGAGACTTTTGGATATTGAACAGCCGACGGGTTATTCGGAGCATCGTGTTTCGGTGCTTGCCTTGCTTTCGGCTCAAGGCAGCCACGATGCAGCCCCAGATGGGGGACCTTCCTCCTGATCGGGTCAACGAGGCTAGGACCTTCTCTAGGGTGGGGACCGATTTTGCGGGACCTTTTTTAGTGAAAACGTCGCGACTTCGAAATGCGAAGGTTGTAAAAGCGTATTTGTGCGTTTTCGTATGCCTGTCGACCAAGGCTGCTCATCTTGAACTTGTTGGTGATCTTACGACGGAGGCCTTTATTGCGGCATTGGATAGATTTGTATCCCGTAGGGGACTCCCATCTCTGATCCGGTCAGATTGTGGAACCAATTACAAGGGTGCCGACCGTTATTTACAAGATATTGTAAAATTTTTATTTGAAAATAAGATTGATATTGGAACAGACCTCTCCCGTCGGGGTATCACCTGGACGTTCGATCCGCCAGGCTGCCCCCACTGGGGTGGAATCTGGGAGGCTTGCGTGAAGCAAGCAAAAGCCCATATGTATCGGGTAGTCGGTCAAACTGTATTGACTTTTGAGGAACTCGCGACGTTGTTTTGTAGAATTGAGGCCGTCCTCAATTCCCGTCCGTTGTGTCCGCTCAGCTCCGACCCAAATGACCTGGAAGCGCTCTCTCCAGGCCATTTCTTGATTGGTCAGCCACTTGCAGCGTTGCCGGAGCACCCCCTCCGGGACGTACCCTCCAGTCGTTTGTCGCGCTACCAGATGCTGCAACAAATGGCTCAGAACTTTTGGACCAGATGGTCATTAGAGTATTTGCATGTTTTGCAGCAGCGCCTCAAGTGGACTGACAAAACCAGTCCCCCCAGAGTTGGAGACCTTGTGCTAGTTAAGGATGCTAACCTTCCGCCACTGCGATGGCGCCGGGGGCGCATCGTTAATTTGTTTCCCGGTAAGGACGGGACCCCTCGGTTTGCCGAGGTCATGGTTGGGGACTCGGTTCTGAAGCGAGCGGTAGCAACCCTATCGCGACTTCCCCTAGTATAGCGGACCGGCTTAGAGGCCGTTCCGAGGCGGGTGATTGTTCGGGCCGACCGTCTGCCCGCCCCCTTAAACTCCTCACGTGTGTACGCCTCTTTTGAGTCTGTGGTTGTGACAGTGACACTTCTTGTCAACGCGGAGAAAAGGAGATAACCTCGTGGTTGCAGACCCGAGAGGTCCGAGTGTTTTTGGATAATTTGGAAACGCATTTTCCTTGTTTTGTGTAATATCGCTCGCTTTGAAGACACACGGGTGTCCGAGTGTTTTGTGTGGATATTTCGGTGACATCGGAAGAGTTGGTGATTTGACGCCGCGGATTGTTGGCGATACTGCCCCGGAACATCACGGCTGCTTCTTCAGCCCGGAGACCTTCTTGATTGAACCTTGACAGATACTAACCGGAGTTGAAGCGAACATCGCGCCTCCCGGAATCAGGTGAGTTGAGCACGTTTTGTAGCCAATCCACTGGCTTATATGACCCGCGAAACGCGTGGCAGTTCACTCCACTCGCACTAGGCGAGGAGTTGAACACACTAGATGGCGCCATCACGGGTCGCAAAAGTTCTATGGAACCACAGGCTCTAAGCATTTGGTTATGTATATTTTTGTGTGATGTGTAATATTGTCTCTAAAATACTACTTTTATATCGAAAAAATCAAAAATACTCTATTTGTTGCCCGGGAAGTCAACGCCATCTGGTGATATCTCAATGTATTACTAAAGGCTGACAGCGTCATAGCCGTGGTAGCTCGGATACTGCATCTACTGGTGTAGCTACGGGACTAAAATTGTATACAGAATTGCCTACATTAGGACGGTACGCTTTTGCTCTATGAGATTGGGTATCTGTACTTGTATTCTTTAATCTGTGGTAGTAAGTAGGCCGTTGCCGGCGTAATAATTTACCAGTTATTCCAAAATTACACTTACTACGCGGGCGAAGCCGCGGGCAAAAGCTAGTTCATACATATTAAAACAATGAATATTCAGAGTATGTGCTGGTGGTATTGCGCCTATTCAACATCCTTTATTTGAACACTTCTCTTAATTACAATAAGCATGCATTCCTAAAAGTAACAGAACTTACATAAGTAACTTTGTGTAGTCCCGCAGTTACTTTGGCAGACAAACTCAAAGCTTTATAAACGCTAGTTTCCCGGAAGCGTGTTGATTGCTCTCTCTAATTAACAAAATGTCTGTAAGATATGAAATTAAATATTACCACACTTTCCGCGGCACGGTTGTGTCCCATTAGGGGTGAAGACACTTAATAAAATAATCAACAATGTTATATTTTCTCGAAAAAGGATTAAAAATGTATTTAAGTGGAGAAGAAAGTAACGCAAGAGGTTAAATTGTTCACAAAGTTATAAGTGTGTCCAAAATTTTAAGAGGGGGTATGTTTTGTCGCTTTTCCACAAATGCACCTTCATATGAATCGTTTGTCATTTACGATGACGCCCGCAGATTGTGACGTTTTCTCTCTAACAAGCAATATTTAAACGGTTGCAGCTTCATAATTCTTTGAGATATTTGAATAAAAAATATATATATTATATTTATATTATTTTGTTTGTGTGAGGTGTGCAATAAAGAGTATTTGTATTGTAAATTTTCGTCCCTGGACATATTTTTGTGTCAAAGCGGACCCCGAGCTCCTTTAAGGGCAGAACCGGGAATAACGCTAGGATAATGTGATGATATAAATATAAGGCATATTTTTTTGCCTTCTTTCTTTTTGAGTAAAAATAATTTTGAAGTCTACACCCGTTTGTGAACATGTTGTATTATGCGAATACAGCGAAACTTCTTTTAAAATTAGTGCAGTAACTAAGTTATGAATTGCAAACTTGTTCACTGATTTTACTCATCGCAGAAAAAGAAAGAACTAGTTCAAAAAAGTTATAATTTTTCTCATGTCTGGCTAGTCCGGTAATTCATGCAAATTAAAATAATTCAGCTATTCGTATCCTAGTGACTGCGCCAAGTCAAACGATTTAACAACTAGAAATCATGAAAGCTAATGTGGCAAAAATAGTACTTTACTTACCTAGCCGAAGGTAAAGGCAATAAATAAACGACTGGAGGCTTTCATTATTACCGCCCGTGGTGAGTACAAAACTTTACGTCTCTCCCTGGCCAGAAAGTGAGATTTTCCGCAGCCGTATAAGTGTGCGGTAATTTGTACTTTATGGCGAGGTGTTACGTAAATTATTAAACGAGATTACAGTTAGTTTTGGCAAGTAAACTAATGAGGCATCATAAAAGTAAGTATTTCTTCCCCCTTTTTTTCTAGACTTTATTTGTCTCACTGATAAAATACTCAAATTTCAATTCCATGACTCATATAAAGCAACTTAATTTACTTAATATCATACTACATAAAAGTATTATATCTAACTAGTACCTATCTTATAAATCACAATACGAAATACATACTTCAGACTGTGTGAGCTGTAGACCTCGCGAGTAATTTTTTTATATAATATAGTTTTTGTTTGAGAAACTGAACCGAAAACAAAAATCTATAATAATGTAATTATTGGACCTGCACACAAAATTTCACGAGAATCAGTTGAGGAATGGGCACTGTAGTGGAGAAAAGCCGGACATACGAAATAAATTTCGGCCAAGCTTCGTTCGCTTCGCTCGCTCGTTTATAAGAAAAATAATCAATTTACTCACGTCATTAAAGGTCGAATAGAGCTCGACATGACGTCTTGAATTGATCCTCAATTCGAAATCACGATCATAGTGTTGTGAGTGACTCGTTTCATTATAAGCTAACTTTGTATATTGATTTAAACTTTCACAATTGCTCGACATGACGACGTCTTGAATTGATCCTCAATTCGAAATCACACGATCATAGTGTTGTGACTGACTCGTTTCATTATAATCTAACTTTATATATTGATTTAAACTTTCACAATTCTCGCACATTATAATTTTTTCACGCCACTGCTCGGAAATGTGGCAAAAGATGGTCCGAAAACAGGCTTCAAGGCTGAGGTTAGTTGGATATCGCACGAACAGGCCAACTATTTATTTATTTATTTAAACTTTATTGCACAAAAGAAAACTTATCGTACAAAAGGCGGACTTAATGCCATATGGCATTCTCTACCAGTCAAACCTTAAGGCAACTATGAGCTCAAACTGTCCAACACTGTTATTGTTGGACAGTTAGAACAGCGATTCGCTCAATCACAGGGCCCCCGCCCCACGCCGGGCCGCCCCGCGCGGTGCCCCCCGAAGCGCGAGCGGGCCCGAGCTAGTGTTTCATATTATGATCTTTCATTAGGTACTAAATTTTGACTTATAAGTAATTATAATTATTTGCAATTTCCTCGCAGTAGGCGTGAAAGCACTATGTAATGTCTCGGCCAAAAGTGCAATAAATGGACTCGTCTTCTTCGAGGTCCTCGCTTTCGGCTCGGACCCCGAACCCACTCGTCCATCCATTGCCTACTTACTAGCGTTTACAACAATGTACTATAGTCGTCCTGAAAGAGAAATTAGTTAAAAATAATCTAACATTATGCCAGAGTCATGAACCGTTTCCTGTTTATATAGGATAACAGCAATAACAAACATTGTTTACTTTAGAAAGCAATCCTAGTTTGGAGCGTGATATTTCTGAAGTTAGATCATTACTTTCTAGTGTATTCCGAGTAAATTTAAACAATTAATTGACAGCAGTATCAGTAAGCTGTCAGTTGTTTTGTTAACGGCAGTCAAGCCAGTACAGATTCTTTACTGCGCGCCTACATTTCAATAATGGTTTCCTGATTGGCACGGGATACCAATAGATTACTCGCACTATTTACCTACTATGCCATGACAATATACAGAAATCCAGGTGACATAAGAAAGCTCTCGATAATTTATAAAATACCGCGTGTGTATGACAAGGAATACATGTCGAGCGATTTTCGACCTTAAATCCCAGTATAAACCCGTTTTCCTAATATTTTAATACCGGACACATGCAAGCAATCAATGCAGAAGTGACCTAAGATTAAACATTGCTAACTGTACTTTTTATATATTTATTTGAATCAAACAATAAAGGCCTTATAATGTTTACTTATATTACTAACATAAATATCAATTTAAACTTATTTATTACAACAATAACACACTATAACTTTACTGCTGTGTTACGCAACTTCGTGGTGTCAGTTAACCAGCCGCAATAAATTTGACTCACTTCGGGCAATATTCTTCCTTAGTGAATGAAGGTCGGTAGATGGTCTGTTGGAACTCTCATAATCATCATCATCATCTCATTTGAAAGACGTCCACTGCTGGGCAAAAGTGCCACAATCCTCCAGGTCCTGCGCCACCCGCATCCAGCGAACCTCCTCGACCTTTACCAGTTCATCAGTCCACCTTGTAGGGGTCTCCCCACGCCTGCCGGTACGTGGTCGCCACTCGAGAACCTTTCCGCCCCAAGGGCCATCGGTTCTACGTGGAATGTGTCCCGCCCACTGTACTGCAGTTAAACGTTTCGGAACTCTCACCAAAAAGGAATTAGCCGTCCAAAAACTTCAACATGAAAATACTCAAAGTATCACGAGTATTTCTCCTCTCACTAACACTCGCAATGACAAACGAGCATTGTATTTCAAGTTCGACAGCCGTCTCAAATCGAGGATTATGTAATATCCAAGTGTCCGACTGTCCATCCATCACGGTAAGCCTCGTTAGCTCCGGTTTTAATCGCGCTTTTTCCATCTTTCTGTGCGGGGAATGATAAATGGAATGATTTATTGACGGCGGGACAAAGGCCAGTTAAAGCGGAAAGCTAGTGCGAAACATGGATTTGTTGAGGTATTTATGTGTGTTGTATCACCATGTGAATACTGTGAGTAGACCCTGCGAACTGCGGCGCGGCAAGCGTTTTATGCGTTAATTGCGCGTTTAAGACGCGCAACGCACTGTGGGTTTTCGGGACCACATCATTGCGTGAAAGAAAAACCGCTTCCGCTGCCGCCGCCGCGCAACGTCGTAGCCGGGGCGTTAGAGCGGTTAGACACGGTGACTTTTACGGCGCTACAAACGTGCGTTTTAAGAACGCAAGACAGTCGCGCGACACTAGTCATAAACCACCTGTCAAAAGAACGCAGCCACATTGACGCACTTAAGGAGCGAGCACACCGGTGCTTAACGCTGCGTATACGCGTTGACGTGTCGTATGCGTCACGTATTCTTTATACATTTTGTTGCGTTTACGGTGCGTTAGCGTATTTTGAGCAGCGGTGTGGTCGCTCCCTATAAAATGATTTAGATTTCGATTTGAGAGAAGTAGGGCACAACGGAATCTCATCGCGCTCATATTTGGAGCAGCTCAACTGGGGAATTAGCTTACGGAAAACCGTAGCCATAATAACACCATAATAATACTTTGTGTGTAGGTATGCGGTATGGTGTTACTAGTGGTTGCAATAGCTTCCGAGGTTGTCCTGTGTGCCCTCAAATAATAAAGGTAACTACGATTGATGAAATAAAAACGTCATTTAAAGAGCTTGAAGAAATTTCGTATTCCCTGGAAAATAATTATGGATAGTTTTATGAGTTTTTCGCTCTCCTTGATGTGGAAAAAAAACCTTTGGAGTCGGTGCTCTGCTTTACGATTATTACTTTTAATTGTAGAGTCACTATACACTACGTTACGTTATCCTTTTAATGGGACATAATTACTGCAGACTCTTCAAAATATTTTATAGAATCGTTACACAATGAGGGCTCTTAAAAACGAGCACCGTGTTAAGGCCACGAGGCTTGCCGAGAGGCCTAAGTTAAGTAAGGCACGAGAATTTAAGAGCTAATTATGTAATTGTATACAATACTTTTTCTACGAGTCTACTAAAATAATTAAACAAACTTGGTATTTATTGAAAATCTAAGCCCTGCTGAAACGAAGCGCAGCCCACGGGCTCAGCGTTTCGTTGATGTATTTTGTTCTATGACCAATATAAATGACCTAGATAAAGGCACCACGGCCACGTGATTGGTCAAATTCATTATAGTTGTCTAAACGTTGCATAATAATTGATTATAGTTGCAGGACATTAAACTCAGTAAAAAAATATATGTATATTTGGATTTTAGTACGTTGTTATGTTAAATCTAGCTCTCCGTGCGGCTTTTACAAAGAACCCAGGCCATAGCGAGATAAAATATGGTTAATAGTAAGTATACGTTTTCCCGAAGCTACAGCGTATATACTGAGAGGAAAAATAAATCGTATAAGTTAGTAGTTCCTGTGATGACCCTCAAACTTTACATTTCACACATATTACTTCTTCTTCTTATTATTATTATTTAATATACATATAATAAGGTTCAATCACGGACAAAACGGACACACAAATATTCTATTAAACACAACCTCCGAACCCTTCGGCATCCATTAGTACAAATGTGCCCGTCGTCCACAAAAGCTTTTGATGTCGCCGGTCACCGTAACGAGATGGCACGTGTTACTTTACAAGTTTACACCGTGGAGACGGTGCGGAAAACGCGATGTGTGTATTTTGAGAGAGACACTGTCATTACAATTGAAATCTTGTACCGTGGATGCTAAAGTTGCTTTTCTAGTGGACTACTTTGATGCAATTTGGCCATCTCGAATATGTAATCTCAAGTAAAGGTGTGTAAATAAATAAATGTTGGGGCAGAATCTTATACAAATCGGAGTCCCTTAGTAAGCTCAATTTATGTAGTCGTATGGCATAAATCAATTGCAGAGTCACTCGCAAGCTCCATATGGCTTGTGTTATGGGTACTAGACGATGATATGTTTAATATATATAAATAATTAGGAAACAATCAGAAACAAATATTTACCTTACCGTTAAGTGAACCTGGGTCAAATCTCGTTAACGGCAATTATTTGTGTGATCAGCATGAATATTTGTTTGTTAGTCTACGATGTTTTCTATGTATACAAGAAATGATTTATCTATGTAATAGGCATGATGCCTCATGTTCAAATTGATAACATAGTGATGCTGAATGGATAGTAAACCATCAAATTATCGTAGTAAAGTATAAATTATAAAATATAATTAAAATCATAAAAAGATATGAACCTTGAAAGTTTAGAAAAAAATATGCATTTTTTTTATTGACCAAGAGTAAATTAAAAGCTACCAATAGAATCTTTACGCTTTTCTAGAAACAAAATTGTATGACAACTATGTACATAAACGCAGTATTTCGCGACCGAAACAACAATTTACCTGATTTTCCATACTACGATTAGTACAAATACCTATACAAATGTGACGTCACACTTGTATAAACACACAGTATGAAGCGTTTCGCGTTGCCGCCAGCGAGGTCAATCTTTATCCCAAATTTACGTATTTATGTTCTTTAATTGTAAAAAGTAGCAGCCACGTCGTATAAAGAGGTCAAGGAGGCGGCTCTAGACAGTCAGGTGGAGGGAGCTACACCGACAAGAGTCTAACTCTTCAATTTGTGATGAATTGTAGTTGCTCCCATACAAACATTTGTTCCTCTCCAAAAATTGGTTCGAATGACGGCACAAAAAAATCTTAGTCATCATCCCTATTATGTACATATAGAGTACAACCTTACACAAATCAACCTAGTCTGAATCTAACCAAAGCTTGTCATGAGGGTAATACACTGGGATGGGATTCCATTGCCTCTGAGGTAGCGTACCTTCATAGTTCACTTTGGGAATTACACTCAGAGGCAATGAAAACGCGTCACTTTGTAAAGTAATCCATGGGAAGTGACCCGCTTTCATTGCCTCTGAGTGTAGTTATGAATTGAGACTTTTACTGACGGTTTGCTGTATAACTGACTCGCTTTTCCGACAATTCTTAAAAAAACCAAATGTCAATTTAATTAAAAGTCTCAATATAACAGTAAATGTCTAATTGGTATTATTAAAGTTCATTAATCAATGAAAAGCTAAGCAAATATTTTGTATCGTTAGTTGCTAATCTGCCTTGCTTCAACTTGTATTTAGTTTCTGGTGAACTTTCGAAACACGGGAAGGGTTCCGACTTAAATTGTATAAGTAATTGTATTGTAATAGTACAGTTCTAATCGTTAAATCAATTAATATTAAGTATATATGTTATGTATATGATAGATACGTTATTTTTGAAGTGAAAACTTCTTTAGCGACGCTGAGCACTTTTTGGGATGGGGAAAAATTGTTAAATACGCGACAGTTTTGTGACGTCAGATGTGAAGGAGGTCACTTTTTGCTGCTAGCCGATTCAACTTCATTCAAAACTGAACGCTATTCGTAAGAGTATAAAGCCGTTAAACACTTTTTGCAATAGCATATTCTGCAAATAAATTTGTAATAATACCAACGCGTGCTTCACCGTTTTGCTATTGAGAAAATTAGAATAGTTCGAATTTGGGCGTTATTCCTAAAGAGATAAAGCTTTGAAAAATATTTGGTAATAGCAAAAACAAATTGGTTTGTGTTTGCCGCCGCCCGCCGGCGTGCCAGACCCCGGCACCGTTGCGCCGTGGCGGCGCGTTGAGCCCGTCGCACCCAACGCGCCCGCGGGCCGTCTGACTAAATAATTGATAATTGTTTATAAATTTGCGTCAAATTCATTTTTAGGGTGACACCGTAAGATGTCACGTGACCTGATCGAAAAACTGTTACAATGTTATTGAGTTTTCACTTCTGCCGGCACTCCCGGAGTGCAACCCGGTCTTTTTTTTGTTCTTTGTTTTTTACGAATAAATAATTATCATTTTTTTAATTATCAGTATACTCCGCACCCCAAAATAAAGTCCCGCGGACTTTGATGCCTGACTCTAGAGAAGCTAGTTGACTTTGTCGTCACTACTAGCACCGCCTGAGGTCTCGTCGAAATGAGACAGGCAGTGTAAACTTAACTGCTACAGCAAAAGCCTTGATCGTTAAAGTTTAACTTACATCAAAAGATGAAGATGGTTTGATCTCGGAATGTTGGTGTAGGTAGTAGGTTAGTTTTGAGAGTTGATTTACCGAATCACTCAGTGCTATATAAATCAGCTAATCTGTTGTAGAAAACGTAGGAAAAAAGCGGGATTATATCGCGTTCCATTTATACTAAAAGTATATATGCGAAAGTAACCTTTGCCGCTTAAATCGCTGGACCGATTGATTATGAACTTTGGTATCGTAATAGTTTGAATCTTAGGAAAGGACATATGATACTTTTTACCGCGGAAACCATTATGACATTAAACTAGTTCCACGCGGACAAAGTCACGGATATAGGCTAGTATTAATAAATGACTCCAGGGAACAAATTCTGGTAATAAAAGGCAAACATTATTGTGATGATAACGAGCATTTGTTCCTGAGTATGGGCGTTTACTACATGTTTCGATAGATGTCTATCTATTTATATATAAAAAAAAGCTGAAGAGGGTCGAAACTCTGTACATGGAAAATATTCGAAAAATGGTTGGCTGGAGACTTAGAATCGATAACAGAAGAAGTTCCAACAGTTTTTAAAATGTTTGTCTGTTTATCTGATTATTCGGCCAGGCATCACGTGAAAACGGCTGAACGGATGTTGATGCAAACTTTACTACTCTGTCTAGAAAATCCCCGGCCAGGTTATAGGCTATAACAATTATAAAGATAAGGATGCAAAAGGGTTAAAAAATGGTGTTGATCTTTGTACGGGACCTCCTTGAATATATGAGCTAGAGTCTTCAATATTGGCAAGCATATAGGTACTTGATTGGAAAGTAAAAATAAAACTTTTCAAACTAACTAAAATATTATAGATAAAACGTGAAAAATCACGGGATCGTGGTACGCGGCTAAAGACTATATATTAACCAAAATTGGTTGATACCTCAATCGATAGTAAATATTAGACATTAGAGACCTAATTATATTGGAACATTAGTCGCTGACGACGTCGCTGTTGATATTGAAAAATCAGCAACTTTGATCTCTGCCTTCGTATATATATATATATATATATATATTTTTTATGATATAGGAGGTAAACGAGCAGACGGATCACCTGATGGTAAGCGATTACCGCCGCCCATGGACACTTGCAACACCAGAGGTGTTGTGAGTGCGTTGCCGGCCTTATTTGCTATGAAATCTCTCTAATGCTTATCTCGAATTATCATAGTTCACCAACGCCAAGGGATGTGGGTACAAAATTAAGACAAAACGGCATTCCGCATTGAATTGAGTACATAGGTACCAAATTTATTTATGTAGGAAACTCCCGTGACTTTTCGAAATATTATTGGGCGGATTGATAAGGAGCGCTCCCTAAAGGGATATTTTGGGCCTTTCATTCCAACGAAAATCTCGGCCTTCGGCTGCTTGCACCGTCGCTCAGCTTCGGAACTTTGGCCTGGGATTTCGTTTGCTAGACACCTGGGGATGGTAAATAAGTGTACGTGAGCGTAAACGAAAAGCACGGCCTTTGGCCTCGCTTGCCTCGCCGCTCACCTTCGGGACTTTGGCCTCAGGTCTCGCTTGCAAGACACCTGGGGATAGTGAGTGGCCGTGAGGATCGCCCTCGGGCCTTCGGACCTGGGGCACGCGCATAGGGAGCGCTCACTAAAAGTGTACTTTGGGCATCTATATAATATTAAGATTCGAAGGGAATTTGAACCGTTACACGCACAATCTATGGAAATGATATCTTTATTTTCAAATTTGCCAGTAGTATGCGTTTGGTTAAACATAAGAATATCATGAAAACCATAATTTATGCGCGTACAAATCGCGGGCAGAAACCTAGTGCTAGATAAAATATTTTTTCTATTAAGTATAACATTAATAACCACAAGTCGTGCTATTATTATACAAAGTTATTCTTATTATATTCTGCAGAGTTGCACAACTTCTAGACATAACCTACAACCTTTACCGGAATACCAACGTAATATTCTAATAACTCAGCAACCATGTTCTCATAACATCGCACTCAGATCCTGATGGCAACGGAAATTACCCTTGTCTTAGAAACAGCGACCCATGTCGTCGCGGCGAGTAATAGTAATTTTACCTCCAAGGGCTACAAGTGAACAATTTTACATTTTGTTCCCTAGTCTCGACGGAGAATCCGTCCTTTATGCAACGATCCACAAGGCCCTGAAGGGCCGCTTTTTAAAGCTTCTACCTTGACGAGCTCTTAGCATATTCCAAATATTTTCCAGCGACGTAAAATACAGGCCGACAAAGTCGGATATTTATGGGAGAATTTTAAGAATCCGCTGCTTTAATGAAGATCATTAAATTATGCAAATATCGAAGTTGGAGTTTTATCTGTGAAGCCGGAGGTTTTCCATTAATGTTGTAAAATTGCTGGAAATTTATCTGGGTCGATTCCTTTCTTTGATATCAACATAACATTGATTTAACTTGCACGCTCTCTACGTGCACCTAACTTGGATTATGCAAACTAGGGTGCAATTTATTATAGGTCGTTGCATTGTATCCTTGGTCTTAGACGCTTCGCGAAATAGAACAATAACATAACCCTGTAATAACGTGGCTATCATTATACAAAGATTGGACATCAACTGATTAAGGTCATGAATAGGAAAATTATAAGACTTTTATAACTGCCTGTACAGTCGGGGGTACGTACATGTAAGGACACAAATATCTGGACACGCCTTTATGATATTGACAATAAAATCCTGTCCTTATTTAGGTACATATATTAATTTCCCTGACTACTTGCTTTATGAGCCGTAGAACCCGAGAGTCTAATTATGTTTTTTTTAAACTAAATCGACAAAAAACAAACAACAAAAAATTAATTAACCTGCTCAGAAAATTTCACGAGAATCGCTTGAGAAATGCTACTTGTAGAGGAGTTCTTCTGTCGCCGGACAACCGGACAGCGGGACAGCGCGACATCCAGAACGAATTTTGGCCCAAGACGAAACGGAGATCTTTGTTCACCTCGCTCACTTTTTCAAGAAGATTAGGTTATTCAAGAATTTGCATATATGTACATATAAAAATTAAAATTCAAACATTTCAAACATTTATTCGTGACAAACAAAAATAAACAACAAATAAAAATACAATATCACACTAAGTTTCATCACGGAATGGACCCAGCTCAGCATGTTAGTAGCTTTGCAGCCAGCACTGGTCTTCCGCTAGGTCCATTCGGTGAAGGCACGGTAGGCAGCATTTTTTGAACATGTATTTTGACTATTATATTTTGATATGGTTGTCAGCAAACAAAACACGAGAGCTCAAAAATCCATAGTCATGTCTGTTATTTTCCTGTTTTACCTCAGCTAACTCAAACACTACATTATAAAATAAAATTACTGTATTGTACCATGTGCTGAGCATTTGCTGACCCTGTATGTTATGGCCAGTGATCGGAACTTTTGCAGCATTTTTGGTGCAGCGTTGTGTTGTTAACGGAATTGGTATAGACAATATCAATCCTAGTGCTTAGTTAGCTTTAATAACTTTAATATTACCCTATTATTATTGTCTATACCAATTCCGTTAACAACACCACGCTGCACCAAAACTGCTACAAAAGTTACGATCACTACTTATGACGGATTACTTTAGTTCTCCGTTTTGGATAATCAATCATTTATTTTAAAAACAAAGTTATAACCGACTTCAATTCAGTACTTTGCTGTCTTTTTAAAAGTGTTTTGTGTAGGATCCCGTCACCAGATCTTAACCTGATGACCATGGGTCCATCTGGAAAATAACGACAGTGGCAAACAAGCGTACGGCCTGATGGTAAGCGGACACCGCAGCCTATAGAGCATGCAATCCCAAAGGAGTAACATGGGCGTTGCCGACCCTTGATATGTTTGAGGATTCGCCGTGTTGACAGCTGAAGGAACAAATTCCCTCGCTCTCAACACAACGCAGGATCAGGAGCTCTCGGTCATGGATAATTGGAAAATAGCAAAAAAAATAAGAAAGACGTCGTTTATATTGAAGTCGGTTTAAAAGGCCTTATCTACCGATCTTATTTATCACTAGGACACATAGTTTGGTTTGCAATGTCGTGTACTTACTGATAAAAACTATATTTTCCCTATCGGCTGCTCCTATAACCTAGTTAACCGCTTGAGCTAAAAGGCACTATACCGGCATCGCGAATGCCTTGTGTATATATGAGGCTTTTAACGAATGATTGATTCTGCCGGTATTCAGGGCAGTGTTTTTCCGAAAAAACGGGCATAATATTATTATTATTGAGATTGATTTTTAGTGATGGGACATGAATATAGAATGGCTATAAAGTGTAAAAGAGAGTATCCATCTGCGTGCCGCGCTGCGCCGTTTATCTCCGCGACAAATGAATTTATCCGGAGGTAATATTGTTCCAACGTTGAATTTTGGTATTCCCGTTCCATACGGATGGCGTGCTTGGCGGAGGTTTTCGTTCCGTTTGGATATCCAGACATCATTAAAACTTACAGTTTCGACATTCATGAACCGATTTAAGCGCGGCACTTGTTCCAACTAATCGATTAGAGGGGTAATCACGTAACGTTTCAAACGCGTGTTTTTTTTTATATAAAATTTACATTTTATCTACCAACGTACCGTAAAATGGGGTGAGTAGGGATCGCGAGGAGAGTTGGGTTATGAATGGGGAGAGAAGGGATGAAAGGGGGGTGAGATGGGATTTAGAGGCTACTGCTACTTAAATCATGTATTCCAATTTAAAATGGAGCTATAAACATATTCATATTAAAAAAAAATCCATCCAACAATCTTCCAAAATCACCTTTGTATGAAAACTCATCTCACCGCACCCCCTACGAGGGACTATGGGGTGAGGTGTGATTCAAAAGTTATGAAATGGAATGGAACTACCCAAAATCATAAAAAAACTAAGTTACAAACGTCCGGAAAACTTTTTATATACAACATTCAGTTTGCATTTGTAAAAATAAAATGTTATCGAGGTTTGAATGTCAATTTTGTCCCTACTGACCCCTTTTTACGGTACGTACAAATGCGTTACGCGATAGACCTGCTGGGCAACCTCTCCTATCTGCGTACTCCTTTTATTGAAGTTTGGTTTATTTTTTACAAGCTGTGGCCGCGGCGTGTGATTCAGTTAGTGTCAACTCCCCATCATCTCCCCAGGGGGAGGATTTCAATAAACGAATTACTTAGCCTATGTTCATCCTGGACTTAACTTTTGTACTCGCCTCATCATAAGTGGTTCAGTAGCTTGATCGTGGAAAGTTAAACAGACAGACGAGAGAGTTCGTTTTGCAATATAGTATTAGAATGGATAGGCGATCTTGTCCAATTTAGTTAAAAAAAATATATGCAATGTAAAAATGCAATTTGGTCTCCTGTTATACAGGTAAAGCCTAGTGCGACCGATACTATACTACCTGTAAACGATTTCCTAAATAAATAAATATCTGTCTTAATAGTTTAGCATTTTATAAACCTTACCTATTAAAAACCAATAAGAAATCATTAAAGAATCGATAACTATGACCTTTACAATCGTTTTAGGGTGAAAATTCACCAGACATGTGCATACAAATATAATCGCTGTATTCCGTAAAGGAATACAACGAACAAACACTAATAAATTTAAATTGTATTAAAAATGACATCTACTGTTTTTTAGGTTTAAGATGACATTATTATATTATTATGATGAATGAATATTGAATACTTATTATTTTTTGACTTTAAATCTAGGATGGCCTAGCTATTATTAATATTCTGACATTGACATTGTACCATTTATCATTAAGTATTTAAATTGTAATTACAACAGCTACTGTAATTATGGTGGTAAATGAAGATTTTCTATGGTGAGCTCCTCGTATAGGTCTCGCACGTCAGGGGTGTAGCCACACTTCTTAATACTTTCCGAGGCTCATCTATTACTGGCTAGCCACTCTAATTATAATTTCGGATGTTCAGTTATGTTGTACGTCAACAACCCTATCTCACTGTGTGATTGTCTATTGCAAAAAATACAGCTAACCTCATCACTTAGGCAGTGAACCTTCTGTACCTTAAGTTACTACTTTTTATTTAATAATACAACAGATGTAACACATCTGCACATACTCGTATCTGTGGTGGATATTTACCATTACTCCGCTCAAAAACGCCCCCCATTCTTAAATCTTTTTCATTCCCTGTAAGCAAATGTTACACGCATAAAAGTCAAACTATATTCCCATACCGTTACTCACGGCTTTAACACTCCGTTACACTCGAGATAGTGGGCTTACCTTGTAACGTGTAACATTAATAACCCGTGGACCCGACCCTGCAATAAATTCCGCCCAACATATTTCAAACTACCGCGAAATAAGGCAGCGGAAATGTAAACAGACCTTGGCCAGGGTGGTTGGTTTGAAGTGAGTAGAACATTGGCTATTAAAATTGGTTTCAAATAGGTGAGTGCGGCTGAGTTGGCGGGATTTTGGATTATTGATGACACAGGACGCTACGGTATCCTAGTAGTTACAGCAATGACGTTTTGACGACCGGTTAGTCTAGTGGGTAGTGACGCTGCCTACGAAGCTGAAGGTCCTGGGTTCGAATCCCGGTAAGGGCAAATATTTGTGTGATGAGCATTAATATCTGTTTCTGAGTCATGGATGTTTTCTATGTATTTAAGTATTTCTATCTATTAAATATATCATCGTCTAGTACCCATAACACAAGCCTGATTGAGCTTACTATGGGACTAGGTCGATTTGTGTAAGATTGTCCCCTAATATATATAAAATAAAATAAAATAAAATAAAATATATATATATATATATACAACGTGTTAATAAAATAACGCAAAACCTGAAAACAGTTTGTTCAGAATCGAGAGTAGAATGCGAAAAATATAAAAAAATAAATTTTGACGCGATTTATTTTTTACATTTGTATGGAGCAGGTCGCCCCAGTCGGCCAACACTCTATACAAATGTAAAAAATTAATCTTGTCAAAAAATTTTATTTTTATTTTTTTCGCATTCTATGCTCGATTCTGAACAAACTGTTTTCAGGTTTTGCGTTATTTTATTAACACGTTGTATATATATATATATATTTTTTTTTTTTAATGACGCGTGGTTTCAGTGTCCGAGAGGCAACCAAATGGCTCGCGGTATTTGAGCTCCCGAAGCGTTGTGGAACCGCCCTGAGCAACCCAAACTGAGCCAACTTGGACTGGGGCGGGGCGGACCCCGGGCTCCTTTAGGGCACAACCGGGAATAACGCTAGGAGGATGATGATGAAGCCATTCAGTGACACAGGACGAAATGGTCAGTCGTTTTGTTTAACAGTAACTTGTAGCTTCATGAAACGGGTCACTGGTGGTTAATTGGTCAATTTGTTGTTTAATTTCGCGGAGAACTTAGATATTACAGTTACATTATTACCTTTACAAAATTCATGATGCTCACTGTCATGATTTGTCTATCATATTTTTTTTCCACTGATTTTGATCTAAATGTTTCGATCTAGAATAATTTTATTTGAATGTGCTATTTCTATTATCTTATTGGGAAGTAGTATTTATAACACAACTTCTTAATACGTTCGTTAGGATGGAATCTCTTGTACCTTTTCTCTAAATACAATACAAATACTCTTTATTGCACACCTCAAATTATATGAATCAAATAGAGGACATAAAAACTTAAAAATAGACATTAACAACAGGCGGTTTTCTCTATATACTTTGCTGGCATTGTTAGAGATGATGGCAAAAGACCCTTGGTGTGTCTTTGGTTCCGAGGCAGGAGGAGGACGGATGCCTGTGTGGGTAGCGACCCGTGTTGACACACTGGCAGCGTCCCACCTCCAACGGACTATTTCTAAAGCGGGTGCAGCAGCGGAAAATGCCGAAAATTTTAAACGTTTTAAATATGGAGGTCTCGGCAGAAACTACAACTTTGTGGGCGTTTTTTCAAAAAAAGTGTACAAAACTTTTTTTTTTTCAGATTTCGTTTTTTTTGTTTTTCTTACTCAGAATCGTTGACACTATCGATCGTCATACAGGAAAAAAAGTGTCCCAGATTTCACTATGTAAGTTTGTTCTTCCAGTGCGTCACCATATAAATAATAAAAGACTGCATACAAAAACACACATACACTTTTTTTCTTCTATGAGGATCGATAGTGTCAACGATTCTGAGTAAGATAAACCAAAAAAAACGAAATCTGAAAAAAATAAAGTTTTGTACACTTTATTTGAAAAACGCCCTTGTACACCATTTGGCGTCGAGACCCTCGGTCCGTGGGGTCCCAGTGCGCAAAAGTTATTTGCGGAAATCGCGAAAGGCCTGGTTGACGTAACTGGGGACCGAAGAGCTGGCGGCTTTCTCGCGCAACGCATCAGCATTGCAATTCAGCGAGGAAATGCCGCCAGCATCCTCGGTACACTGCCTCGAGGGCCTTTTTACAAGCTTTTATTTAGATTCACCTGTGCCCTTGTCTGTCTGTTAAATTTGACCCACTTACCGGTGACCGATTGAGCTGAAATTTTGGGTATAAGTAGTTTGGATGACAATTCAATATTATGGTACCACAGAGCTGATCTGATGATGGAGACAGGTGGTCATGGGAATGCAGTACTTAACCGACTTAACCCCGTTGAGTTTGGGCTCGTTAGAATCGTCTCAATGAGTAGTTGATGATGGTATACAGAAAAATACAGTCGGCAATAAAAGCTTGTACCAAAAATTAAACTTTTGACATAAGCTTGTTTTATAGATACTTTATAAAATAAATAATTTATTACTAACTTACCCTTGTACTAATAGTGAAACATTTCTGATTTAATTATGCTCGAACGGTCGATTCCCAGACTATATTTGTGACGTTTTAAATTTTATTGTGACCTATACGAAATTCATGATTTTTGTATTCTAATTTTTTCCAATGATTTTTTTCTAAATATTTCGATCTAGAAGAATTTTATTTGAATCTGCTGATGTATTGCAAGTCTTAAAAATGTGTATAACACTATAAAACAAATTATAAGTTAGGATGGAAGTTCAGTGGAAGGTCACCTTCTCTCTACATACTTACTTTGTTTCTACTCAATTACTAGGTAGTGCTTCAGTGAAGAATTTTACTCTGATTTGATTATGTTCGAACGGTTGCGCATAGTCGCAGACTACAAGAATAATTTCTGACATCCCGCGATTTACAGAAATTTGCTTGATTAGTTATCATTTCACTTTTCCCTTGCCGTGTATATTTTTAACGTTACCACATAATCCTATGATGTATTTTTGATGATTACCTGAAAGCAATACAACATATTAATATTAATTTACTCGTATGATAATTTGTACATTAGTACAAATACAAAAGTTTGCTCAGAATTACTACACTACCTGTTCATAGCTTTAAGGTAAAAAGCTACACAATTGAATTTCCACTTTCCTGCTAAAACAAAATTAACATTTCACACGCAGTCAAGCAAAAAATTAAGTCATAGAGAACATTTACTAAACAAAGTTTAAGCTCTCTTTGGGAGTTAAATACGACGAGGTAATTTAATTTCCTGTTTTATGAATAACAACATTTTTAGTGTCAAAAGATATGAAGCCGGTGAGTAATTCAATGTGAAACTCGAATTTGAGTCAGAGACTATATTGAGGTTGTTAAATTGATTGCAATGCAATTTAGCGTGCAACCAGTTTTGGTGTGAAGAAATACGCACCATTCAGACGATTACCAACTAAACGATAATTACTAGAAGACAGGGCAAAAATGTGGGTCGTGAGCATGAAATATTCCCACCAATTAGCCTTGTACCTACAGTCACATCTAATAACAGGTTAACGGTTTTAATATAAATAATAATAAATATTAGGATAAATTAATAAATAATAATAACACACTGGGCCAACGTTGGAGCGTGAGCAGAAGGCAGCGTGCATGCGTTAGAGGGAGAGGGCTATAATTCGATCTCTTTTTGTTACATAGCTGCATCCTGCTCACGCGCCGCATTAGCTTATTGAGCTATGGGGCTAGTGTGGTTTGTGTAAGATTACCACTAATTGAACGACCGAGCGAAGCGAATGAAGTACTCCAAAGTGTAGATGTCCGGCTGTTCTTCCTCTGCATGTCGCATTTCTCAACCAATTCTCGTGAAATGTTGTGAGTAGGTTCAATAATTATATCGTTTTTTACGTTGATTCGGTTTTCCGAAATTAAACAAAAACAAACACGAAAGGCTCGCGAGTTCTACAGCTCACAGAGCCGTATTTATTTTATTAACAAAATATATTGAGTCACTTATATTAATTGCGTCTACTGTACCGCTAATCCGGGAGGAATCCGGGGAGGGAATTTGTTCCTTCAGCTTGCCATAATAACTACTACTCGCTCTGTAGTAGGGCATTTCTCCGGAGTGGCATTTTTTAGTGTCCAGGGCCAAAAATTCTTCAAATAGGTGCGTGATATTTTTGAATAAAATCTTACATATACTTCAGGCTTTTTGATACCTGGACAGCTATTTAGATATTCTGTAGATATACATATGTTTGAAGAAAAAAAAAAATAGCGCCCAAATTGACGTTCAGTGGGAGCGTCCACTACCCAAGTTGGTTTAAACAAAAAATCATAACCCAAGATTGGAATTATAGTACATGTTTTACATCGGTTCACGTAATCAACATTAGTTTCCCCCATATATAATCCATATTACGATAATTTATCTATTAAACTTACTCAATAAAAGCATTTTTTCGAAGCGTCCGGGGGTAACACGTAAACTCAGTGACATTTAGAAAACGCGTCGGCATCATAACAAAGAAATAGCGTAGGAATCTCGCGACGCACACGCCGGTAGCTTTAGTCGCACCACGTTTGCCGACGAGAGCGGACGCCGGCTGATGTCATATAGGCAGCTACTACAAAGGTTTGTTCGTCGTTCGGTGAGTTTGGTTACGTGTTTTTTTGAATTCGGTGAAGCTATTAAATTGTGTAGTGTTTGTTTTTTAATTATTATAAAAGTGAATAAGCAATCCTCAGAGGTATGTGATTTCGTATTGAATAACTCTTTCCCTGTACTATCTATACTTTTTGTGTAATTTGCAAATATCGATCAATATTGAATTCGGTGACATTGATTTCCGCGGATTCGGTGTACTTTTTGGTCACCGAATTCAATTAAATGAGGACCGAAATCAATCTTTATGTATAAATGATTGCTTTTTAGGGTTCCGTAGTCAACACCCTTATATTTTCAGCATGTCCGTATGTCTGTCCGCCCGAGGCTTAGCTCAGTGACCATTACTACTGGAAAAGTGTAAATTGGTTTGGGTATGTAAATCAATCACGCCAACAAAACGGTTAAAATAAAATAATTAACAAAAACTGGGTACTTGTCTTACACTTAAGGTGGGAATGTAATTTTTTTTTTGTTAAAAAGTAGTGTAGGATATTGGTAAATATGTAGTTCTAAAAAAAATTGTTTAGTAAAACCATTAGTCAATTCAGGGATCTGTTAACTATGTGGTTTTAAAACTCTAATTCTCATTAAAGTTTAGTGCTGGCTAAATGATTAGTTCAGTCAAGGGTACAGTAACATACGTACATAAATAAGGACATAAATCTGTACACGCTTTTATGACATTGACAATAGAGTCCTGTACAGATATTTATGTCCTTATTAATGTACGTATGTTAGTAACCTTGACTGTACCAGGCTATAAACTATCATGAGCCGTTTAAGCGTGATCGAGTAACAAACATCCAAACTTTCGCATATATAGGTTTGATTATGATCCTGGTGCTGAGTGTAAGGTCACTTGAACTTCCTATGGTAAGCTGTTTTGAGAATAAGGGTATTTAATTTGTTTGTAGGTGTCGACACAACGAATCCTCCTATTACTAAAGGGTCGGCAATGCGCTCTTGGTTATTCTGGAGTCGTTAGGCTAACACCATAATATACTCCTTACGTCGGCATAAACCGACCTGTCTTCTTTATTCTCGCCTAATCCCATTGCAGTTGGGGTCGGCTCTCCTAATCATTCTTCGCCGAGACAGTCTAAGTTTTAATTTATTAATAATTAATTTATAAGTTAAGCGTGCAGTATTTAAGTTAAACATATAAAGCTTCTGTAAAAGTTGTGCTTAAAAAAAACGGATGGTCAAATGGACAGTTTTTACAAGTTCATACTGTAATTAGGAACAATGTATGAACTTATAAAAAGTGTTGATTTGATCGCCTGTATTTTTTTAAGTCTAAATTTTACAGAAGCCATATGTGCACTATATTAAATACTATTTAAACACGGTTACATCCGTATAATCAGAAACAAAAGTAATCAATTACACATTATAAATTATCATCAAATTTGAACAGTCATATTTGTATGCAACTGTATGGGAAAAAAAAACGTGTTCTTAATTATCTGGCCACGACTGTATATATATATATTTTGTTAGTGTACCAATTGGAAATAAAGGATATTTTGTAGCAAAAAACATTGTTTAATTTCAAATTTGATTTCGGTGTAAGCATTTTTTGAATTCGGTGATACTATTTTATGAATATTGATTTCGGTGTGTGTGTTTGATTTCGGTGTACGCAAAAACCCGAATATCCCATGAACTACAAGGTTCCTATGAAGGCCTTTACCACCAATATTTTTTAAATTTTGGCCTTTTCTTGAATACCGAGGTCACCAATCGAAAAAGTGAAAAAAAATACGTTCACCGAAGTCAAGCAAATCGAGCCGGCTCGGAGAATCGCCCAGTAGTGTTGTGTTCCTGGAGGTGAGCAAGGTCGCCAGAGCTCCCGAGGATGCGTTGTGTTGAGAGCGAGGGAATTTGTACTTTCAGCTGTCAACACGGCGAATCCTCAAACATATCAAGGGTCGGCAACGCCCATGTTACTCCTTTGGAGTTGCATGCGTCTATAGGCTGCGGTGTCCGCTTACGATCAGTCGGGCCGTACGCTTGTTTTCCACCGTCGTTGTATAAAAAAAAAATCGCAAAAATGATACCTTGGCTTGAGCTGACATAGTTCTCAGAGGCCCTAGTATAAGTTTTACCGAATCAAAACTTTACGATCGCGTTTGCGTTTTACCCTCAATTTGTATGGGATTTGACAGCTAAACGCAAACGCGGTCGTAACGTTTTGTTTCGATAAAACTTATACTAGGGCCTCTGAACCCTTAATCAACGTTCACCAATCACTTCACCTCAACAAATCCAGTAAAAGTCGACGCATAGTTGCTACTTTGACTCCGGGCTCAAGTAATAGTGGTGACCAGTTGTCCACCGAGTCGAGAGTTGTGTGAAAAACAGGCCCAAAAACATCGAAGGGCAGTTAGGTAAGCGTTTGTACCGACGGGAACAGAACGTTTCGGCCCTTCTGCTCAATTACTTGTTGCCCTTTTGTTGAGAATACAGATGTGTTCGGTGTTGTGGAGGATATTGGCGGTTGAGGTTATTAGGCAGGGCCAGTAAGGGTTATTAGGTACAAGCGACCTTGAGACTCGTAAAAAGTAAGTTGGCTGTGGCGTGGATTCGTTGTGCGTGGATTCATTTAGTTGGTCTTAAACGCTCTGTTGTTAATGTTACTAAATAATTACCAACGAAAGTAAATAAAAAGAGGTTGATAATTCGATAGAAGGTCGATCTTTAATATGTATCGCGGTGAATCTTGATCCCTATGACAGCTGACATCTCCGTACACTTCATAACCTTTAAACGTTAACTTATACCGCTGTCAATAATTTAAATTAAAAAAAAAATGCTTTTTGATTTCCTCTGATTTATTCCTTTACAGTACGTGAGATCTTAAAACCGTATTCGGGTTCAAGTGAACACATTTTTACCATAATAACATAAAAACGCAAGCGAGAGAAACATAGACACGATAACTAAATCTATATATGCTCAGAGACTTTAAGTCACCACACCACTTGAAGACTCCTAATTTAGAAATGAAGTGGGTATAATCACTGAGTAACCTCGTCCTTATTAAATTGTCGTCGTTGAATTGTTTACTAAGCAAGAGAGCAAAATACCCCAGTATGTCAGTCTGCAGTAACCGCAGATGATTTGTCATCTTTCAAACCGATTTCAGTTAGTCAAGTTAAACTAAATATGTGTTACACTACACACCGTTTTGCACAAGTGTTGTGAGTTCAGCTCGGCTGAGCCTTACAGAATCGAGCCGTCACGGCACGGCTAACAAGGGTCTTTTAGTACCCCATAACTCCATTCTTAGCTTTAACAGTATTTTCAAGTTGTCAATGCTCCAAGTGTTAAATCAAAAACTACTCTGCACGCAAGCATTCCAAATTTATTTAACGCGACATAACATGCTACCAAACCAAACATTAATGACCTAAAAACTCCGTTCACAACCAAACCCTCGCAAACAACAATCCTTATCCCCGTTCGATTTGCATGAAAAAACCATGAGAATGATCGCGGCCAATATGTGCACACTGTAATGGGCCCACAATCTCGGAAAGCAGAAGGGTAAATAAACTTCCATCACTATCCTTCGCAGCGCTATTATTCGGAACGACATTGCGGCGCGGCGAGCGTTTTATTTGTTCATTGCGCTGTCCAGACGCGGAACACACTGTGGATAGTTGGGATCACCCGCAATGCATTAGAAAAACCGCTGTCGTGGCTGGGCCGGAACCCGGCTCGCCTCACCCGTCACGCTTAACGTAACTAGACCTCTACCTACGGTTAGTTACTACGAACCACGGCGTCACGATATTATACTTGTTGGTGAACGATGAGGTTAAAACTAGTTACAGAACAGCGGCTGTACGCCTCGCTTGGGGCGTGTCATGGCGGGATTGTTCTCTGAAATCTATTGTTAAATAATCGCTGTTTTATTGGGAAAATGTTGAGGGTAACCTCGGAAAACATTGACCGCGTAGATAAAATACGTGGAATATATGATGATGCGTTAAGCTCCGCTGTGGTTGATTTTAATGACTTACATTCATTTCACGATAAACATTACAATATTATGCAGTGCAAATTATAGGTATTCTTATCATGATGGTCAAAAAAAATTACTAATACCTAGTCAGCGAACGGTTTAATAGCCAAGTCTCGACCAACACCTTAAGAGACTCTCGCTAAATGGCTAGGTCAAGGGTCAGATACAGAAGGCGGTACTGCTGCAGGTCGATCACGTAACGCATTGTACACGTTAGGTAGATCTAAATGTAATCTTTTATACGGAAAAATTCTAGTTGGACTGTCGTGTCGTTGTGGTCTAAACTAATCAACACCGGTGTGCCGGGTGAACTGGTCAATATTTTTATATATTGGTATGCACATCAAACTAACCGGGTCAAATGGCTAAATTAACTTTCTGATGAGTACAGGTTGGAATGCGGAGTGAGACAAGGGGGGTTGACGTCTCCTTCGCCTTTCAACCTGTATGTGAACCAGCTGATCGATGAGCTGGGTAGCACTAAAGTCGGCTGCTCGATTGACGGACATATTGTCAACAGTATTAGTTATGGAGACGACATGGTGCTGCTCAGCCCATCGATCTTAGCACTCAGAAGGTTATTGAGAACTTGCGAAGAGTACGCTAATTTGCACGGCCTCTTATACAATGTAAAAAAAAGTGAGCTTCTAGTATTTCATTCTAAGAGTCGTGAAGTGACGACTATGCCCCCTGTGCTGCTCAATGGTGTAGGACTCGTCAGGGTTAAGCAATTTAAGTACCTCGGCCATCTGGTGACAGAGGACTTGAAAGATGATAGCGACATGGAGAGGGAAAGGAGGGCGATGGCGGTTCGCTGTAACATGCTGGCCCGCAGGTTTGCACGATCTGCGGGTAAATTACACGCAGCGAGCCTTCAACGCCCTCCGAGTTCAATACAATAATGCTTTCAGGGTGTTGTTGGGGCTCCCACGCTACTGCAGCGCTTCAGCAATGTTTGCGTACGCGCGCACGGAGGGGTTCAGCGCGGTGATTCGTCACCGTGTTGCATCACTCATGCGCAGGGTGCGGGGGAGCCACAACACCATCCTGAGGGTCATCAGCGACAGGATGGACTGCCTGCCCCATTCTAAGACACTGGGTACGAACGCATGCGCACGTACCAAGTGGTCCTGAGGGTGGCAGATACTTAAATATAATTGTAAAGTATATATAACATTAACCTAACCTAACTAACATAGCGTAACACTTATGTACTTGATTAAATAACTAACATTATATGGATTTTGTCCGAAATAAACCAATTTTATTTTATTTACTTTTTTTATTGTCCTAACGCGCGTTCGAAACGCTATTCTGGACATTGCGCGAATAGTCCAGAGGGGTAATCACGTTTTTTTTTATACAACGACGGTGGCAAACAAGCGTATGGCCCGCCTGATGGCGTAACTCTCTTTGTTACCCCGACCACTGCCTCGCTGCCGGTGACCCTTGTTGTGTACGTTTACACAAACATACCAAAATTGTATGGGTTTGAGGTTAGGAACTTTCACACACCAAATCTCGGTAGAAAACAATTTACACTCGAAACGAGTACGCGAATTACTTACTATGATCCCTAAACTGTAGGTTCCGTGACCTCGGAAAGCCCAGAACACTATGGTAGCACCATATTCCACCGGTAAACATCCACGTTAAATGACAGTTTGTCGAAGCGATTTTCTCAGTAACTACAGCTCGAACATATTAAGTGTTATATATAATTGGAATCGCCGAGCCACGTAGAAGACGATTATGATAGTGGTTTGCCGAATTTCGAAAATATTTATCTCAAAAACGTCAAACCGATTTTGACAGCTAGTGTTGCGACGCGAGGAGTATCGGTTTTAGCTTTAACTCGAGTTTACTAGTAAACTACAAGCTTTGGATGATCCTGGTTGTCGCAATAGTACTTAGGTCTTAATCCCGCATACGTTAGACATAAATCTAGTTAAAAGTAGAAGTCATAACTTAGCCAAGATTAGCATATCCGTGTGTAAAGGCCTAAAAAAATGTACGTTTCGTCAATCCCTATCGGGTCGGAGGAGGGGTTTGACAGTTGCTTACCTGTTGCCTTAGGGGACGCACGCGCCGTGCTCCCGTTGACAGGTTCGAAGACCGATTCGAATCTTGTGACGTTGGTTCGATCGAAGCTCGCGATGTGCCGTAAAGGTGGACCCGTGGGGTCGTAGTTCCTGGCCTTCGCCGCGCGTAAGCGCGCATTCCCGCGCTGTTTGACGGACGCGGTACGTTGGTGACCGTTAGTTTTCTCGGTGCTTCGGGGTCTCCGTGTGAAGAGGATGGAGTACGGATGCCCATCGCGCCGGATGGCGAACGTTACCGCCCGGACGGGTGAGCGTGTAGCGGCGCCTGCTTCTCGTCGCTAGGGCGAGGTATTGTTCCGACGGTCCCAGGATGTTCCCGCGGGAGCGAGCCCAGTGACTTAGCTCGACCACTGGGCCATGCCAAGACCGTCGAGGAGGTGTCCTCGAGTGAGCCTTCGCACCGACTTCGCGCCGACCATCGGACAGCCGTTGGATCTGCGTTCTTGATGTTCCACCTGGATTAGGACTCCATCGCACGTAAGGGACGTCGAAATGTGAGTCCGTCGTTTTTAATACCTTTGGCCAAGGGTTCTTACACAAAGACTATCATCGCCGCGCTATCGTCTCGCGTTCCGCGCGTATCGTATGAGCCGGCTCCGGTTAACTTTAAATTGAATGCCCTTATTTTGTGTAGGCGGACCAACCGAGCACAGTTGACGCGTTGTGTTTATTCAGGCGTCGTTCGCTGAGGCTCCGTTGATCCGTTCTAAGAACCTCTGTAGCCTTAGAACATTTAAATGTCACCGCGGCATCTCGAGGCCGCCATGTGCGCGAAAGTTGGAGAGTACACATTGTGCGGATAGTTATATGTTGTTTTAATCACCGGCGCAGCCCCCGCCATTTTAGGAATCTGCACGGCTCTTGATTCAAAGGTTTAAGCCCTATCGATCGAGACTGTATCCGGCATCTTTAGTTTCACGAAATTAGTAGCGTGATATATTGATAAATGAAAACTGCTTGTGTGTAAAGCTTTATCAAAGAGTTAACCGACTTTTATTTTTTTTTTCTTTTTTTTTACACACAACAGATGGCGCCCGAGGTCTAAATAGAGATTCTTTAATGGTGGTTCTCCGCTGGTGATTAAAGTAATATTTTCAACATTTAATAATTATTTGTGTACATGTGCTACTACTGTTAGGATAAATGTTTGGCATAGTGTGAACACACTAGCACCTACTTGAGTACAATTGGTGGACTATATACACCTTACAGCCAAGATATTTGGATTTTTAAGTTTCACTATGACAAAAAATAGTGTAAACATTTTTCTTTTTTAAGCAGTTGCATTGCAGCACTGTTCTTAACTTAGCTTCACAATCATTGGCTGTAGGCTATATGGTCTGACATACATACAATTTTATTATTAATTTTTTTATAAAAAATCCACAATCATGTCCGATGATGGAAAAGGGGGTGGATCCCAAGGTGAAAGGAGTGGGGGTGAGGAGTCACCAGCCACACCGGTTATTGAGAACCCGGCTTATCGGTTTGTAAACACACAGGCTCGGGGAAATAAAAATGTAAAAGACTTAAAGTTGCCGATGCCACAACCAGGTCCATCAAAGCAGCACATACCGTTAGCTACTCCACTGCCGACTGAGGATACGAATGAGATTACGGAGCGCGTCGTCCATGTTTATAAGGAGGAGAATCTCCGCTCGTGGAATTTAAAGTATTCTGGGGATTCTGACGTCACGGAATTTCTGTTAAGGATCGATGATTACATGCGCAGCCGCGTCGCATCAGAACACAAGGTGTTGAGGTGCTTCTCGGACTTGCTTAGCGGTAGAGCGCTTGACTTTTATAGACAGATTAGAGACAATATCTCTTCACTAACAGACTTGTTAGGGAAATTTAAGTCGTTTTTCACTCCGATAGATAGTGACTATGTCCTGGAGCGAACCATTCGTGATCACAAGCAGTCGACGGGTCAATCACTAAGCATGTATGTGCTCGAGATGCAAGCAATGAATTCAAGGTTGAGCGTACCATTATGGGAACCCAACCTTATCGAGATAATTAAACACAATATCTCGCCTGCTTATGCACACTTGTTGGCCGTTTGTGACATTGACACTGTAGATAGACTCATTGCATTAGGAAAACGTTTTGAGGCTTATGCCAATCCATTTCCTAGCGAGCCGGCTATGAAACCACCCAGACCCCACAAACAAGTCACCGTCATTAATACCCAACATCAAAAGAAACGGTTTACTCCGGAGACTTGTAGAAAATGTAAGAAAGTTGGCCACACTTATAGACAATGTCGAACTATACCGGGTATAGTGTGTTTTGGTTGTGGAGAAAGGGGGGTTCTATCGTCGACTTGCACTAAATGTCACTCTGACTTGCAGAAGCCGGTACAGCCTAGTCCGGCTACTGGTCCAAAAAACTAGAACAACCCGGAGCAACTCTGACAAATAGGGGAGTGTTGCATTTAGGTACAGTTACTCCGGGGTTAGTTATGATGCAGGGAGATAATAGATTATTTGTAGAATTTGGAATTGGACATAGAAATTTTCACGGTCTTCTCGATACTGGAGCTAATATTTCCATAATTGGGAATGGTTTCCATAGTAACTTAGAAAAATTAGGATATCAGTTACAAAGCGCTAGTATGAGCGCGAGGTGTGCCAACGGTTCAGTAGTAGAAGCAATCGGTGATATGACACTACCGATAAGCTTTAATAACAAAATATATAATACAAAGTTCATTGTTATCCCTGGGATAACCAATGACTTTATCTTAGGCATGGATATTATAAATCAAATTGGTTTTAAAGATATATTAAATTTAGACAATAAACCACAGTCAGGTGACGACGAGTCACACCCTCGCATCAACGAGGTGTGCTCAATCATACCGAGACAGGAATTGTCACCGACCGAGTCCATTGAATTAGATAAACTGGTTAGTAAATTTAAATCCATTTCAATGAAAGAGAAGGGCTTAGGCAGAACACATATAATTGAACATAAGATCGTGACAACCGGACAACCAATCAAACAGCGCTACTACCCATTGTCACCACCAAAGCTTAAAGCTTTAAATGACGAGGTGGACAGAATGTTACAGCTAGGGGTAATAGCAAAGAGCCGATCTTCATGGGCACATCCAGTTGTCATGACCACAAAAAAAGATGGTTCACTCCGATTTTGCTTAGACGCCCGGAAGTTAAATGACGTCACCGTTAAGGACTCATATCCATTGCCATATATCAGCTCTATATTAGATAACTTGAAAGGAGCTAGGTATTTAACTTCGATAGATCTTTCAGCCGCTTATTGGCAAATCCCTTTATGCGATACCGATAACACCGATGGTACTGGTACCTCGTGTCAGAAGACAGCATTTGTCGTTCCGAATAGGGGTTTATTTGAATTTAAGCGCTTAGCGTTCGGATTGTCCAACGCTGGGTGTGAGTTACAGCGTTTAATTGACTCTCTTTTTTTGCACAAATATGGAGAGAAAATTTTCGGATACTGTGACGACTTGTTGATCGCCACCAAGACTTTTAAGGAGCATATATCAATCTTAAAAGATGTTCACGAGACGTTAACTAGAGCAGGTCTAACTATAAATTACGAAAAATGTGATTTTTGTAAAGAAGAGCTTCGTTACTTAGGATATATAGTAGGATCACAGGGCTTGAAGACGGATCCGTTGAAATTAGATTCGATAAGTAACTTTCCTAGACCGACAACTGCAAAACAGCTCAGAGCTTTTATAGGTCTCTGCTCATATTATCGAAGGTTCGTAGAGAACTTTTCCACTATCATCGCACCTATGACAGCTTTGCTCGGTAAACGAAAAGGGAAGGAAGCTATAGCGTGGGGAGATGAGCCCGAGAAAGCATTTAAAGCTCTGAAAGACGCTCTAACCCAAGCGCCAGTGTTAGCTTGCCCCGACTTTACCAAGCCGTTTCAATTGCACTGTGATGCATCCAATGTAGGCATAGGGAGCGTGCTAGTTCAAGAAGTGGAAGGTATTGAGCATCCAGTTGCGTATCACTCCCGCCTCTTGTCCAAAGCTCAAAAAAGCTATTCAACCACGGAACGCGAATTATTATCGATTGTAGATTCCGTCAATCACTTTCGTCCTTACATAGAGGGCGGCCATTTTATAATAGTGACAGACCACATGTGTTTGAAATGGTTAAAAACACTTAGCAACCCGTCTGGTCGCTTGGCTAGGTGGGCCATGCAGCTGTCCTGCTATGATTTCGAAATACGGCACAGGAAAGGTATATTGCATACAGTTCCTGACGTACTTTCTAGAGCCGAAATCAAAGCAGTATTATTCTCAGGAGGGAGTAGATCTAGAGACGACTGGTACAATAAGTTATTTACAAACGTACAGTCCAAACCAGCATTCCATAGAAATTACCTCATCAAAGATAACGTTTTGTTTCGATTTAGCAAACCGCCTAACGGTCTCCAAAAAGACAACGCGTGGAAGATAGTTTTACCGCGAGAGATGGCGGCGGAATGTTTAAAACAAAATCACGAGGCTAATGCTGTACATCCCGGTACTTATAAGACGGTCATGAAAATTAAACAAACATATTTTTGGAGGGGCATGCATAGGGATATAGTAGAGTTCGTGTCAAATTGCGAAGTGTGTAAGGCATACAAACACTCAAACGATGCACCACATGGTCTTATGACTAATCAAAAGCAAGTAAATACCCCAATGCATACCCTATCCTTAGATATAATAGGCCCTCTACCAAAATCATACTCAGGCCATATATATATACTTTCCGTAGTAGACGTCTTTAGTAAGTACTGCTGGTTGCACCCTCTAAGAACTGCAACTACTCGTACTGTCACTGCATTTATAGAGTCGGAAATTTTGTTAAAAGATGGCACGCCTTGCGTAATCATTTGCGATAACGCAACAATTTTCAAAAGTAAGGACTTTAAAAAATTTTGCATAGACAACTCTATACCTAAGACTCTATATGGGTGCGTCTACGCAGCCCAATCAAATCCGATAGAGAGATATAATCAATCTGTAGAGACTTGTCTGGCAATTTTAGTAGAGCAGGATCAGAGGAACTGGTCCAAGTTCCTGCCTAAAATACAGTTGTCCTTAAATACAACTGTGAACATAGCCACGGGCTATACACCATGTTTTCTAGCGAAGGGGCGTGAACTGGTTCTGGACGGTTCGTTACACACAGTAAAAGGTAGCGCACCAGATTCCACTGACAACGTTCAGCCCAGAGATAGGGCTAAGAAAGCCGAGTCTTTAAACGAACTAGCTGACATATTCCAAAAGGTAGAGTCCGCGTTAACCAAAGCTTATAAGCAGAGTGCACGCAGGTACAATCTTCGTCGACGCGAGGTTAGGCTAAGTGTCGGAGACATAGTATGGCGTCGCAATTTTGTACAGTCTAACGCGGCCAAATTCTTCTCAGCCAAACTGGCCCCAAGATACGTCAAATGTAGAGTCGTAAATCGACTATCAGACGTAGCCTATGATTTAGAAGAATTAACTACAGGTCAGAAAGGTAAATTTCACGTTAAAGATATCATCAAAATCCCGAAGGGTGTATAGCAGGCTATTATCGAATTTATTTAGAACGCGTATACATACGTCTGTCAGATGTAACGCGAAACTATCATTTTTTTTCTTGGTTACGAAAACGAATGCGTTATAGGAACGTTTCTTTTTCCCGCTTAGTGCCTCGTTAGGACTAAGTTGCTTTTTAGTGGTACCACAATTTTTTATTTCGACGTCACCTTTTCTTTTACGCCGAAATGTGCTCGCGACACACTAGGTAGATTATTCTCACAAATGTACGTAACGTTACAAACGAGTCAAAACGTTAGTACATCAATCAAGAATACACACGACGAAAGTGCAACGGAATGAAATACACGTTGACACTCCGGTCGATGTAATCGGGACTGAAGACTTGGCGTAGAGTCAACACCTCACACGAGGGAGTTCGACGAGCCCAGGCCGATCAACTGGATAGCTATAGTTATTTAGACAATGTAGGGTTACCACAGATATTAAGTTTAGTAATAGCATCCGATGTAAGGCATGTTTAGGTCACGAGTTATATAGAACGTAACATAGGTAGTCATAATACATACTAGGTATAACTTTAGACATATGTAGAGTCATCTTTATATAGCGAAAGTTACTCTTTTAGTATGGTGGGTCAATATCGAATTTAATTACGTATTAGACCACTACCGACCGTTAGGTCGCTTATAATATATAGGCCACAATTTGTCATATATATAGTAAGGTAATATAACAAAGCCAATGGCTGTCTTTTCCGCTGTGGAATCTGGACGCGCAGTCCGTTTTCTTCCGAACTCTCGCTGCGCCGCCAGGATCTCAGTGAAGCCGCGTTCGGACTGTTACCCAAGGAAGTGGGAGGGACAGGAAGGTAAAGCGCGTGAGTTAAATTAAAGCTACTAATAGCATTACAAAAAAATAATATATAAGGCACTTAAATAGTGAAGCATGTTAGTGAGGTAGTCGTAGCCGTAGGTTCTTTAATTAGATGTGCTGTTCAGCAGCAGCTGACAGCACGACGACAAGGTAGTCTCCGGACTCCACGCATGTTAGCACGTATAGTCTCTACCCAGAGACGCGAACTCCGGTTCACCAAATTTTTTTTTTCACGGGTATCCCGGCTGTGGGGTAACCCGAGGTTTACCCTTACCTTGCAAGGGGAGTATTGTTGTGTACGTTTACACAAACATACCAAAATTGTATGGGTTTGAGGTTAGGAACTTTCACACACCAAATCTCGGTAGAAAACAATTTACACTCGAAACGAGTACGCGAATTACTTACTATGATCCCTAAACTGTAGGTTCCGTGACCTCGGAAAGCCCAGAACACTATGGTAGCACCATATTCCACCGGTAAACATCCACGTTAAATGACAGTTTGTCGAAGCGATTTTCTCAGTAACTACAGCTCGAACATATTAAGTGTTATATATAATTGGAATCGCCGAGCCACGTAGAAGACGATTATGATAGTGGTTTGCCGAATTTCGAAAATATTTATCTCAAAAACGTCAAACCGATTTTGACAGCTAGTGTTGCGACGCGAGGAGTATCGGTTTTAGCTTTAACTCGAGTTTACTAGTAAACTACAAGCTTTGGATGATCCTGGTTGTCGCAATAGTACTTAGGTCTTAATCCCGCATACGTTAGACATAAATCTAGTTAAAAGTAGAAGTCATAACTTAGCCAAGATTAGCATATCCGTGTGTAAAGGCCTAAAAAAATGTACGTTTCGTCAATCCCTATCGGGTCGGAGGAGGGGTTTGACAGTTGCTTACCTGTTGCCTTAGGGGACGCACGCGCCGTGCTCCCGTTGACAGGTTCGAAGACCGATTCGAATCTTGTGACGTTGGTTCGATCGAAGCTCGCGATGTGCCGTAAAGGTGGACCCGTGGGGTCGTAGTTCCTGGCCTTCGCCGCGCGTAAGCGCGCATTCCCGCGCTGTTTGACGGACGCGGTACGTTGGTGACCGTTAGTTTTCTCGGTGCTTCGGGGTCTCCGTGTGAAGAGGATGGAGTACGGATGCCCATCGCGCCGGATGGCGAACGTTACCGCCCGGACGGGTGAGCGTGTAGCGGCGCCTGCTTCTCGTCGCTAGGGCGAGGTATTGTTCCGACGGTCCCAGGATGTTCCCGCGGGAGCGAGCCCAGTGACTTAGCTCGACCACTGGGCCATGCCAAGACCGTCGAGGAGGTGTCCTCGAGTGAGCCTTCGCACCGACTTCGCGCCGACCATCGGACAGCCGTTGGATCTGCGTTCTTGATGTTCCACCTGGATTAGGACTCCATCGCACGTAAGGGACGTCGAAATGTGAGTCCGTCGTTTTTAATACCTTTGGCCAAGGGTTCTTACACAAAGACTATCATCGCCGCGCTATCGTCTCGCGTTCCGCGCGTATCGTATGAGCCGGCTCCGGTTAACTTTAAATTGAATGCCCTTATTTTGTGTAGGCGGACCAACCGAGCACAGTTGACGCGTTGTGTTTATTCAGGCGTCGTTCGCTGAGGCTCCGTTGATCCGTTCTAAGAACCTCTGTAGCCTTAGAACATTTAAATGTCACCGCGGCATCTCGAGGCCGCCATGTGCGCGAAAGTTGGAGAGTACACATTGTGCGGATAGTTATATGTTGTTTTAATCACCGGCGCAGCCCCCGCCATTTTAGGAATCTGCACGGCTCTTGATTCAAAGGTTTAAGCCCTATCGATCGAGACTGTATCCGGCATCTTTAGTTTCACGAAATTAGTAGCGTGATATATTGATAAATGAAAACTGCTTGTGTGTAAAGCTTTATCAAAGAGTTAACCGACTTTTATTTTTTTTTCTTTTTTTTTTACACACAACACCCTAGGTTACGTTTTGTATGATGATTTTATATTTTACTTTTTAAGTTTTGTTGTAAAATACGAGGGGTGCTACGAAAGTTATTAGCTGAATAAAAAGTATCAAGTTTTTTGTAAAGTCAGCTTTAACATTTTTCAAAGTATACTCCGCCGTATTCTCAAAAACCAGTCTTCGAAACATTTGTAAAACGGATCTTGCGGAAGGCGCTGGGCACTTTTTGGGATGGAGAAAAATTGCTAAATACGCGACAGATTTTTGTGACATCAGATGTGAAGAAGGTCACAAACTTTTATATTTTGCTGCTAGCCGATTCGACTTCGTTCAAAACTGAACGCTATTCGTAAGAGTATAAAGCCGTTTAAAACTTTTTGCAATAGCATATTCTGCAAATGAATTTGTAATTTTGTCCACGCGTCCTTCACCGTTTTGCTATTGAGCAAATTCGAATAGTTCGAATTTGGACGTTATTCCTAAAGAGATAAAGCTTTGAAAAATATTTGGCAATGGCAAAAACAAATTGGTATTTTGTTCGCCGCCGCCGTCCGCTGTTCTTGGCGCCGACGGCGGCGTGCGAGCCGGGCCGACGCACCCAACGCGCCCGCGGCCCGTGCGCCTAAATGATTGATAATTGTTTATAAATTTGCGCCAAATTGATTTTTAGGGTAAGATGACACGTGACCTGATTGAAAAACTGTTACAATGTTATTGAGTTTTCACTTCTGCCGGCACTCCCGGAGTGCAACCCGGTCTTTTTTTTTTATTTACTCTCCGGCCACCAACAACTTTTAATGGTGGACCGTCTGCCTCGAACACCCATTGCATAGATTGCTGTTTTGTCAGAGGGTCATAGCAGTATATCCGAGACTCGTCAGTAGTAAAGGATGTAGGAAACTTGCTGAGAATTGCCTCCGTTAATTTTTTTCAGCATGTACTGGCACCAATCTACACGCTGGGTTTTTTGGTCTTCGTTTAGAAAATTTGGTATCCAACGCGACGCAACCTTCCTGACGCGAAGGTGATCATGTAAAATGATTGAAACTGCGCGTGATCCAATGTTGTTCGTGTTTGATCTCCCGTTGTGTAAAACTTTTTCGTACCTTAATTAGCCATTCATTTCTGACCCTGTATCATGGTCACCCTTATCACGCGATAAGTGACAAGATAGGAGCGTCATCTCGTTCTATCGAACGGTGTCCGCCAGTGACGGACGCTCTATCCCATCACTTATCGTGTGATAAGGCCGACCATGATACGGGGTCTGATCACATTTTCTGCCGTTATTGCACTTGCCGGGCGACCTGGTCTCGGCTCATCTTCGATGAACTGCCTACCTCGCTTTAACTCGCGGTACCAGTACGAAATTGTGCTTAGTGATGGAGCAGATTCTCCGAATGCTTCGTGCACATTTTTGTGCGATTCCTTAAACGTTAAGTTTCTTTTATAGTCATAGAATATCATACCCCGAAATTACTCTCGTGACAGCTCCATTGCAAAAAACTAAATTGTACTGACCAGCCTTTGGAAACTCTCATAGAATGAAAAAATGTACGGGATAGTTAACGCACCTTAGCCAACCTAACAAAACACAGAACTTTTGCAACTTATTACAAGGCAATAAAGTGCACGCATTTTTCTTTACGTTGGTAGCAGACATAAGAGAATCCTAAAACAATGTATGAAGTTCCGTCTCTTAAAACGTAGTGGTTATTCTCTTTGGTACTGACATGATAGCGTAAAATAAAAAATAAAAAAAAGTTACTGGCCAGTACGCGAATAAACTGTACAAAGATGTTCGTAACGAAATTATCTTTAATTCCACATGCGTTTTGAAAAAATAATGTTGATACTTTTTATATAGCTAAAAACTTTCGTAGCACCCTGTGTGCAATAGGAGCCAGATCGACCCCCTCTGTTCTCGTCTATTGATTGTAAATTTTCCCATTTCCCATTGTACAAAATTCCCTTTCAAGGCCTGTAATACAGCTTCCTTGATTATTAAAATTAACTTCGGCATTTAAGAGCTTCCTAATCTCCAAAACTCCGTAATCGGAGCTTTCAATAGGTACTCGTGATACCGTCCAGCCCGACAGAAATCAAATTAATATTAATCCATGCTATAATTTTTAACCCAATAATATATATCTATGCGGTTGTAAGTAGCCTTTGAGTAATAGTGATGCAACTCTGTGTCCCGGAGAAGGTTATAGGATAGTTTTATATCCTAATTTTCATTCCTCGAAGGGGTGAACCTCAAGGAATGAATAAGTGATGAATAATTTGTAGTAGCCGAGGGCACAGTCAGCTTGTACTGCACAAAGCAATGTTTAATACTAAGTAGATAAACTTAAGCTAGATGAGAATACAAATACAAGTACAAACAACACAACATGAAAATGTCGGTACGCATGTGGCGGTCAATATCACTTGATATCCATTTCCAGTAAGAGATTTGTAAGTTATATCTTAGCATGTATGCTAAAATACTGCCAAACAAATTTTAGCGTTTTTTTTATTTATCTCCTAAGAGGATTAAAAGAGGGTTCGAAGTTAGTATAGAGAGTAAGACATTTTTAAAGTAAGAGATTTGCAACATCGGTTTTAGACTGTCGGTACGTGATTTATTGCACACGCATTTTTCCATGCTCAGAGCCTAACGAAAACTAATATGATATGAACATGTCCAGTCAGATAGACATTTTAGAATGCACATGACCGAGTTTCTATCATAAAAATAATAAAATAACATTAATAAATACGTAAGCATAGGTACTATGTACAAATGATAATGGCCAACGAATTCTAACATGTAAGTAATTTCCACATGACATTTGTCAGGATCGAGCGCTGAAAACACAAATGAATTTCGTGCCGAGCCAAACCCATTTCCCTAGACGGTGTTATCCTTGGGTTGGCGTAAAATTCCTCCCGGGTTACTGTCTTTAAGAAGGGCTTAAGTGCCACTTAAATTGTATGTACATACGACGTTGTTCCTAAAGCGGTATGGCAGCTAGCTACGCGAACAGAGCACTCACTCGACGTAATGAATGTTGGGAAGTGAACGAAAATACGTAGACGCCTGTCGTATTGTTTGGCTCCTGGTTTAACTGGGCATTTAGCACCTAGGCGCCGCGCCGCAGTTAGTCTTGGCGCCAATTGGATGCGTCTAAATCATGGAACTATGATTACTCAGGACAAGCTATTGGTAATAAGCTGTTAGCAGTAAATAACCATGTCAACCTGAAATACTTACACCTAGTTAACACAACCACAACACAAGGACAATGACCGCGGGCAAGTATGAAGTACCTAGAGTGTCTAATTACTATGGTGATAGGACACTAAAGAAACGCATACCTTACATACTAAACACTCTGCCCGTGGACATTGTTCATGAACCTAAAAAAGCTAGATTTAAGAATCGATTAAAAAATACCTTATTGATGCCCTGTAGAAATCTTAATAGTAATATAAAATAATGTAGAGTACCTTTACATTGTAGATATTTAAGACAGTACCTACTATAATTAATATGTTAAAGAGAAATGAGACTGTAATTTTGACTTCACAGTCAAACTATCGATGTAGTGGAGCAATGTATCTTACCATTCATATCTAATTTTAGTTGTTAATTAATAAATAAATAAAAAAATAAGAATCCTGCGAGCGAGCGAGATGGTAGTATACAAATCTCATTGAATAATAGTTTTCCTTGTCAAAGCTCCACTTTTTTTATATGTTCACAAACATTCTAGGGCATCGTTTGGTTGTCCAACGGGCCGCTCCAACTATTGTATTTAAACTAAGCAGTTTTGACCGATTTTGAGACCCACTGCTTCATTTGGCTTGTAAAGCGGTCGTTAATGGCCATCTTAAATTATTTTAATACTCATATACTTAGAGCAATGTATTGGTATTAGGTAGTTCTTTTTGCGTTTGTGATGTGTACTGAATGAAAGGTTGATTTTGGACTAACATAGTAAAAGGTTACTTTAAAGCCCTTGCTTGTCCACACAAAGCCGGCGACTGCAAAATAAATAAACATTTCGTTTTCACAATGTTAATTATATTTTTTTCTCAGAAATGCAATGAAATATTGACGTTGTGTTCTTCATAATGGGCTTGGAAGTGTCACGTTTCGGGCGCAGCGAGACGAGAGACCCGTAATGGCATTTCATACAAAAATTGAAGGCCTGCAAGATGGTCTTTTTTTAATTTCCATTCCACAAAGCAGATGCTCTAAGAAAGTGTCCTTTTAAATATTTGCTCCTGTTACAGGCCACACACTGTATAAGAGGAGACGCCGTTTATGCGGGTTCAGAGCCCAACCAAAAAGTATGATTTGTTGCCCTTAATTTTAACCATTCAGATTCAGATTATTTATTGCGTTCATGTTGTAACACAATAGGTCTTAAAGCTAGGTATACTTCTAACATGAGCTCTGTCGACCATTGCAATATCGAAATATTCTAAATACATATAAAAGTATTCAAAAATTCAATTTTACACAAAACGTTATTCATATTATATTTGACTTGAATTACAATTAGCTAACGATGTCCCCAGGAACCACGCAAACCTGAATCTGTGACCAAATAGCAGTTCTTTTACCAACAACTGTAGCTGAGGTGTTCTATAACCGTTACCCTTCCCATTCCGTCAGCAATGACTCGACTAATGGCCATAGCCGATCTCACGGACCCCCGCGAACCCTAGAGGGCCCCGAGTCCCTGGCGCATTGGAGATGAGTCTCATTCACATAAGGAATTTTCTTGACGTAACGTCCGGAATGTTACTTAGACTGAGCAGAACTAAGTAGGGTGTTTAGTTCACTTCTATTTGAGAGAATTGCGAGATATTTTACGACTTCATTCAAAGAGTGAGGTCTTCCAGTTGTTTGTCTGTTGCTTGGAGAGTAAACCACTCATTAACTGGCACCCAATTGGTCTGTGGTATCTAGTTTTTGCAGAGGTTTTAAGAATCATTCAACATACTTAGTGTAAGCATCTTTATATGCTATCCCTTCCACTCTATAACACTTTTTGTAGTGTATAGCAAATCAGCCATCGCGTAGGTAAGAATGGGAAGGTTTATTAGGGACGAATTTATGTATAAAGTTACCAGAAATTGTAATTTACCAAGTGCAGCAGCGTGACTGACAACTTATAAAAATTACATCTTAAATGAAAAACACCCCTGACATTGCTAAGAACTATCTCGGCAGACAAGACATTAGATTTAAAAAGACACTCAAATCGGTCCATCCGTGAGACCTACAATGCCAGAGACACGGATACATAGATACACCCATATAAAACTTATATATAACAGTTATAACCCCCACATTTTCATCGTCAGTTATAGACTCACGCATACATCATGAGATAATATTATCCCCATGCTTAAACAACGCGTTGAATCGTAAGGAACCGGAACAATCACCATGAAAATCATTTATTCAGCCAACGATCCCCCGGGGCCGCGTTGCCCCGACGTTGACACAGCACTGCGCCGCAAGATAAGCCTGTATTGTATTCGACAAAATGGAATATTGGGAAAATATTAAATTGGATAAAAATGTGCGTGTTCACAATTCAAAATATTATGCAAAAATCTGACAACGAAAACTATGTTTCAAATTAAACGGAAAAAAATATTGTTCCGAGCAGATTCGTACTTGAAACCTTCTGACATAGATACGCGGCCAGTGTCAGTGTTATCTTATCTTATCCTAATGGCTCTCAGCCAACTGAGGTATTGGAACGATCTGATCTAATCAAAGATGAACCAGTTTACTCCAATAACGCCGTGGGGAGGCGTGCAGCGACAACTACCTCGACTCAGGCTGTCCCAGCACCAATGTTTCAAATTATAACCAACTAACTGATGCCCGCGGCTTCGCCCGCGTGGTTATAGGAAAATGTAACATATTGAATTTTCCCGTGGGAATTAGATGTTTTTCCGCTGAAAAAATAGCCTATGTCACTCTCCAGCTTCTAAAATATCTCTATACAAAAAATCACATCAATACGACGCTCCGTTGCGACGTCAAAGAAGAACAAACACACACACCCACTTTCGCATTTATAATATTAGTATGGATAAACGATGCGCCACACCGCCCTATGAGATACTAAATTAATTTTGTACTAAGTAGTAATTGTAACGTCAGCTAAAGCCAATTAAACTTCGTTTACTAGCAGGTCGATCAGGTAACGCAGTGTACACGCGTCACGTAGATCAAAATGTAAATTTTTAGGGTTCCGTAGTCAACAAGGAACCCGGTTTATAGTTTCGCCATATCCGTCCGTCTGTCTGTCCGTTTTCGGCTTAGCTCAGTAATTTAACCATTACTACTAGAAAAGTGTAATTCGGCATGGGTATATAAATCAATCACGCCGACAGAACTACTGTTCTGTAAAAAAAGACAATAAAATCTTGACAAAAAAAAATTTTGACGGTACCTCCCCTACACCTAAAGCGGGGATGCAATTTTTTTTTTCTCGTTAAACCCATAGTGTGCATTACCTAATGTACGTCCAATGCGTTACGTGACCTGCAGGACTCTATCAACGTCTTAAAGGCGTGTACAGATATGTATGTACTTTTTTTTTATATGCGTACATGAATACCCCTGACTGTAACAATAGCGGAAATTTATTTATGTTGGATAATTGCCTAAAAATCGATTTACATCTTTAACCATATATTAAAACGGAATTGTGCTCAGAGATTCAGTTTAATCTTCGTAGTATACAGGGTGGAATCTTGAACGTGATCCAAAATAGCAAAATGTGAATCTATCCATGATTCTGAGCAACTTTTATTATGGGACCAACTTTGTGTTATGCCAAAAAAATCCAACTATTTCATTAACTCTGCTCATTTTAGACTGACAAGAATGTATGAACAGGTGTGTTTTTTTTGGCATAACACAAAGTTGGTCCCATAATAAAAGTTGCTCAGAATCATGGATAGATTCACATTTTGCTATTTTGGATCACGTTCAAGATTCCACCCTGTATAACTAAAACTAGCCAAATGCTGAAATAAGCATACAGAATGGGAGTATCATACAGCAACACTAACCAAATTGGTAATACGTGCAAACATTTATACTACCACCAATTACTGTGACCAAAAACGACGCCCTCATTTTTCCCCGCATCCACGCGGATGCCACATCCATCATCCGCCGGACGCCTCTCGGACGGGAGCCGGATGCCCGCGGTTAATTTATTTTCCGCCCCGTGATGTTCTAATGGACGACCATCAATATGTGGCTGATTGCTTATTATTTGGATATTATTTTTCTTCGATTTTGAAACTTTCGTGAGACATGTTGAAATAATGCTAATAATTACACGGTTTATTAATACGTGGTTATAATACGTAAGTTGAACCGTGTAATTAAGTATTACTAGCTTCTGCCCGCGACTCCGTCCGCGTGGAACTCGTTTATATCGCAGCTCCATACAAACTTTTAACCCCCCATTTCACCCCCTTAGGGTATGATTACGGGGATAAAAACTATCCTATGTTACTCTCCATCCCTTCAACTATCTCCACTTAAAAAAATCACGTCAATTCGTTGCTCCGTTTTGCCGTGAAAGACGGACAAACATACAAACACACACACTTTCGCATTTATAATATTAGTATGGATTATTGTTCTTGGCTCATGATTTCTTGGTCAACAACAATAGGGATGTTAATAGATCAGATTATCGATAGTTCATTCTACGGTAACACAAACTACTACGCAATAAATAAATCAAAATCCTACACGACAAACATAGCTCACAGTTTCACAAAAAAAAACTACTAATTTGAATTTTATTCCACTGAAAATCTCGAGCAATTTTGATCCTAATACGACAAAAGTCCCAAAGTATTTTTCCTATTGGGTTACCATTTCACTTAAACCCATTTCCCTTTGAGTCTCGGGATCAGACAGAATATCAGTGCTTCTCTCGAAAGAGCGAAGCGTATAACTGAGCCTTACCTTTTGTCTTGCTGCAACGTACACATTGTATGTTTTTTTTTTGTTACTATTCGTACTACTACTAACGTACACAGCAATTGTATGTTTTTTTTGATATATAGATTGAAACAGAGACTCACTTAGAGATAAGTTTAATTTTTTTAATATTATGACATTACATTGTCAGTATATTTATGAAAATATTGTGTATGTACATAAAAACATTGTCAATTTTAGGAAAAACTGTGACATACATAATATTAATACTAGAAATAAGCATTAGCTCGCGGTGCCCACCACTCGGCTCCAAAAAATAAAAAAATCATTCATGGGTAATTGTGTAAGGTTTTATACGATCTGTCAAAGGCTTTTGACTGCGTAAACCATGATACTCTTATCATAAAGCTTAGTCACTATGGGGTAAAACATCGTGCACTAAATCTTATAAAATCTTACCTATCCCATAGAACCCAACACGTGGAAATAAATATGATACAATCTGAGGGGTCTAATTTTTCTATAGGAGTCCCGCAAGGCTCAATACTTGGTTTATTTCTTTTCTTGCCTATATTAACGATTTGCCGTATCACGTGCTGAACAAACACGATATTGTACTATTCGCTGATCACATCGTTGATATTTAAACTTTGTAGAAAAGAAAACAATTTGGATCAAGTAAATGCAGCACCAGACTCAGTTGCAGGGTGGTTCACCGCTAACAATTTACTTTTAAATAGTAAGAAAACAAAATGTATTAAATTCAGTCTCTCTAAAGTCAATGCGAGTAAGAACGAACAGGTTAAACTTAATGATGAGTTCGTTGAATTTGCTCATAGCACAGTTTTTCTCGGTATTACACTGGATCATAAACTGCAATGGGGATCACATATTTCTTCGTTAGGTAATAGTCTTAGTTCGGCAGCGTATGCAGTCAAAAGAATAAGGCAGCTCACCGATGTTGAGACAGCTAGGCTTGTTTATTTTTGTTACTTTCACAGCATAATGACCTATGGTATTATGCTTTGGGGTAAAGCAGCTGATATCCAAATCATACTTGTATTACAAAAAAGAGTGATTCGCGCTATTTATCAGTTAGGATCTCGCACTTCATTAAGAGAAAAATTCAAGCAAATCAACATCCTCACATTTGCTTCTCAATATATCTTTGAAATTGTGATGTATGTAAAACGTAATCTACACTTATTTAAACTAAATAGTGACTGTCAATCGTTTAATACTAGAAATAAGGATAAACATTCCGTGCCTCGTTATCGTCTGCAAAAAGTGAATTTGTCTTTTATGGGCAATTGTGTGCGTTTTTATAACAAAATTCCGAAAAATGTACAAGGTTTGTCACTCAATAAGTTTAAGTCGTTCATAAAAAGCCATTTAGTTCGCAAGGCCTACTACACTATAAACGATTTTATAAATGACAAAGACGCCCTTAAATGATTTTAAAATAATTATTATCTTTTATTTTATTTTTCTCTTTTTGTACTGACATACTCTGGTTTTGAATTTGTTTTTTATAATCCTGACATAAGTATATTTTTCTCCTAGCTCTAATAATATTTATCTTTTTGACAATGTGAAAACAGCATTAATGTTTGTAAGTTAACATGTGCTTAATTGTAAATTTTAAATGTACTTTGACCTTCAATAAGTGTTCTGTATGAATCTATATTGAATAAAAATATTTGATTTGATTTATAACAAACTTTCAGGAAACGTAACTGAGTTATCTATTAATAAATTCAAGAACTATGTGAAGCATAAACTTATTTCGAAAGCTTATTATAGCACACAAGACTACATGAATGATAAAACTCCATGGAACTAATTGTGACTGAATTTTTAATCAATAGATTAATTATTTAATTCTCGTTTTATTTTGTTTTTTGACATTAGATTGTTTTTCTCAAAACATTCACTAATATTTTCTATACAATTTTTACTTCATATAAAATTAATTGTTATGTTTGATAAATTACTTTAAAACAATAACTGACGATTTGAAAGTGCTTGTTACTAGGCTAGACTACTTGAATAAAGATCATTTTGAGTTTGAGTTTATTATGTCTATTCTGTTTCATATTGTGTACTAGCTTCTGCCCGCGACTCCGTCCGCGTGAAACTCGTTTATATCGCAGCTCCATACAAACTTCAACCCCCCATTTCATCCCCTTAGGGGGTGATTTCCAGGATGAAAACTATTCTATGTCCTTCCCCGGGTTTCAAACTATCTCCACACCAAATTTCATCGCAATCGGTTCAGCGGTTTAAGCGTGAAGAGGTAACAGACAGACAGACAGACAGACAGACACACTTTCGCATTTATAATATTAGTATGGAATGGATATGGATTGAATATTTTTTATAATGTTGTTTTTGTACCATGTTGTTTCTGTGTGATTGTAGCAAACAAATAAACGTTTTATATATCTATCTACCAAATGGCCACAACGGGAGACCAGCGCTAGCCCTGCCAGCATTGATTAATTAATTGTAATTTAACGTAACGTAAAACGTAATTTACGCTGAGTTGTGGCCATTTCGTGGCAAATGTTTATGTCCGTCAACAGTTTGTCTTTTTTTGCCACTAATAAATGATTTCTTTCTTTCTTTCTTTTCTATCTATTAAATTAATGACTTCGCCCGTGTATTGCAAATAACGCAGGCAAACCCGTGCGATAAAACATAGCTTATAACTGTCCAGAAAGTCCATTCTATACGCAGGTGAAAGAATTTATGAAATCGATCTGGAAACTTACAAAGCTACAATATCACAGACTTTTCCTCTTTTACTAAAATGTGTCACTGTCACAGCCAAACAAATAAACTAAGGTAGGTACAATACATGGGTTATTAATTAAATCCATAATTTTATTTAGACGACCGCTTTAGCCTTGTTGGTAGTCACCCTGCCCACGAAGCAAGAGGTCCTGGGTTCGAATCCCGGTAAGGGCATTTGTTTGTGTGATGAACACGAATATTTGTTTCTGAGTCATGGATGTTTTCTATGTATTTAAGTATTTATTTATCTATATAAGTACGTTTATCGTCGTCTAGTACCCATAATACAAGCTTTGCTTATTTTGGGACTAGGTCGATTTGTGTAAGATTGTCCGCAAATATAATAATACTAGCTTCTGCCCGCGACTCCGTCCGCGTGGAAATCGTTTATATCGCAGCTCCATACAAATGTCAACCCCCACATTTCATCCCCTAAGGGGGTGATTTCCAGGATAAAAACTATCCTATGTCCTTCCCCGGGATTCAAACTATCTCCATACCAAATTTCATCGCAATCGGTTCAGCGGTTTAAGCGTGAAGAGGTAACAGACAGACAGACACACTTTCGCATTTATAATATTAGTATGGATTCAAAATATAATATTTTCCCATAAATGTACGGTAGCAAACCTTACTATAATCAGAATTTGCGCTAATTAGTTTTTCTCGGAGACTGACAACTTTTCAGGATTCTTATAAAACAAACCTAACCTACAAGAGTTCTACATGTACAAATATCAGTATGTTCTGAAAATGTCACAGTGTCAGAGAAAATCATTTTTATTATGACAAACACACGTTATGGCAAATGAAATAGTAATTGATATCGCAAGAATCCAACAATACCTACAAATACATAACCCTCCTTCTGCCGCAATCAGGTAATTAGCTGTCGCGTGTTGGTAAAAAAATATTTGTGTTTCATTGTTACGGTCTCGGTTGTTTCGATCAAAGATCTAATACTAATAAGTCTAATGTTTGTCAATGTTGTGTGTTTAGTAGAACCGCCCAAATACGTGATGCCATTATGTAATCTACGACAAAGCCGAACCAATGTAAACAATGTCAGTCGGTCGACCAGAAACTGATACGATTGTTGTATTTACCATATTACTGGTCAACGGGGTCATTGTGTAGCTTTCCGAACGTGATAAAAGAACGAGCGAGTGGAGAGAACGAAGTTCTCCGTTTCAATTTGGGTTAAAATTATTTCGTTTGTCCCGCTGTCTCGCAGTTTTCCTCTACAGGTCGCATTTCTCAACCAATTCTCGTGAAAATCGCTCTATCTAAATCTATTACTCGCCACTATGATACTTAAATTTTGTTTCGAATCAGTTTTTTGTTTTTTTTTTTTATGACATGCTGGCGAGTTCTACAACTAAAATGAAATGATTATGAGTCGCGATCTTCAATGTTGAGGAAGCTCAAAAGATAAAATTGTCAACAAAAAAATATTCGCAACCACCCCAGATCCTACCGACTTCGCCAATACAAATTATATCACAAAGAACAAGGTACATCAAACTGAATATAAATGTAAAATGTTAACGAAAAACATTTATCCTCAGCAAATCAAAAGCTTTTCGTATTGCGAGATATTTTGGAGTCGCCATCTTTTCATTTCAGATATGGGAATAAAAGAAATAAGCCGGTTGATGTTTAGCCCGATGATTCTGTAATAGAGAGGGGGGGCTTGAGAAGTGAGGGGAGGGGGGACAACAATATTCGGGCTCGTCAGCTGAATCGTTGACTCGTAAAAGTTTTCGACGCGAATCGAATGTGGACACAGAATCGGCAAACAGATAAATCATATGGCAATGACAGTCGCTTATTAATGTTCGGAATTGTTTGTCGGGAGAAACATGCTTTTTTCCTGATACGGTCATAAGTTGGTTATTTGACTGATTAAGGGTGAAGTATTTGGCAGTTTTATTGTTTGTGGGCACAGTTAAGGGAGATGAAGCGTTTATACTTTGAACCTTGTTGCGATGATAATAAGATGAGAGATATTTGTTCGCTCATACACTTGGCCATTCCTACTTATGTTTATAAGTTTAAACTCTGTTATACGTCAATACAGTAAAATGAGAGAAATAGGACTCCATATCGACCCTTCAAATATTGTTCTTGGAATGCAACTGAATTTAAATACGAAAATTTGATATAGCACTAGCTTCTGCCGGCGACTCCGTCCGCGTGGAACTCGTTTATATCATAGCTTCATACAAACTTTTACTTTCCGTTTCACCCCCCTTACGGATGACTTCCGGGATAAAAGCTATCCTAGGGCCTTCCCCGGGACTTCTTCTTTTTACCTTTCATACAAATCGGTGGAGCGGCTTAAGCGTGAAGAAATAATAGACAGTCAGACATAGAGAGAGACGGACAGACAGACAGAAAGACACACTTTCAGATTTATAATATTAAATAGTATGGATTTAAGGGTACGCATACTACAGCAGCACGCAAAGGTGAGTTAGTTGATAGCTCATTTGTAGCGCTAATTAGTTTGTACAGATTACAATCTAGTGCTGCAAAGTAACTTAATATTATTAAACAGTACTTCTCCCTTGCATTCGCTTCGAAACACCCCAAATTTAATGTATCTCGTTCTCGAGCGCACACGGTACACATTAAGGAAATTCCAATTCAATATGGTTGAAGAGCCCTTGCGCTTAAACTAGGTGAAGTAGCTGTTTACCCAAACTGTGAGAGGGGGGGGGGGGGGGTAATAGCTATGCGGAGTGTTTAGCTGTAATGACTATGTCGCGACATCCGAATCAGGGCCAAAAGGTTTCCCATTATCTTGATGTCGAGATAAAGTGGTGAGACGCGGTGCGACGCGGCTTAGCGTTCAATTTCTCGAATCTGATTATAACAGCAAGGGTACCCTCTTCTTTCTAATTTACACAGTGCAAGCGAGATATGAGATGCGGAGTCGCGTGCCGTGCGAGTCGACTTTGCAGCAAGTTGTCCTAGACCTCCAGGACCAAAGCTCGCGGCATTTAGGCGCAAAATGACAGCAGATCGATTGACACATACGTTACGCATTCCAGTTTGATTTCGATGTGTTTTAGGCGCTCATTTTTGCTAACGAGTCACAGCGCATGACATAGTAAGTACGGCATATTGAAATCGGATTAAAATCTAATTGCAACCGGTCTAATTCCAGCAACTTAACCAAGTGAAATCGTAAGATTTTTCAAAAACCCTACTGCATTTTTTTAAATTTTAAAGCCTATGTCACACACAATTATGAGGAATCGAACGAACCTCCGACACGTCGAAATCCATCAAGCCCTTTGGACTGCAGCCAATGAAAAATAATTTTGTTCCATACATACATACAGTCAGTTAGCAGCAAAATGACACACTCAACATTTTGAGCGTGTTATTTTGCGATCTATCTAGACGGTCTTTATCCTCTTGACATTACGTGTGTAGGTAATTTTGAGCACTTGACCCGCTTATAGCTAAGCTGCTGCTGACTGTAAGTACGCTAGAAAAAACCGGCCGAGTGCGAGTCGGACTCGTGCACGGCGGGTTCCTTACCATTATCTATCAAAACGGCAAACAAAAACACGTTTGTTGTATGGGAGCCCCCCTTAAATATTTACTTTATTTTGGTTTTAGTATTTGTTGTTATAGCGGCAACAGAAATACATCATCTGTGAAAATTTCACGTTCTTGAGATACCGCCTGGCGACAGTCAAATCGGCAAAAAAAAAAACACGTTTGTTGTATGGGAGCCCCCTTAAATATTAATTTTATTTTGTTTTTAGTATTTGTTGTTATAGCGGCAACAGAAATACATCATCTGTGAGAATGTCAACTGTCTAGCTATTTATTTATTTATTCATTTATTTAAACTTTATTGCACAAAAGAAAACTTATCGTACAAAAGGCGGACTTAATGCCATATGGCATTCTCTACCAGTCAAACCTTAAGGCAAAGCGGAAAAGATTGTGGGGCAGTGCAAATAACAACTAAAAAAAAAAATAACATTACGGTATTTCTATATACAACATATTTACACAAATACATATAGGTACATAAATAAAATAAATACTTACATACACAAATAAATATATATACATAAATATACACTACATACATACTTACAAGCGAAATTTTCAAACCTGTAACCTTTAGTCTACTCGGATCTGCCAGCAAATAAATTACGCACAGATTTCTTAAAGACGAATTTGCTCGGGGCTTTCCTGATCGCGGGGGGAAGGCCGTTCCAAAGACGAACCACCTGCACAGTGAAAGAATTGGACAGCTATCGCGGATCTTGAGGTACAGCCTGGTGACAGACAGACGGACGGACAGCGAAGTCTTAGTAATAGGGTCCCGTTTTTACCCTTTGGTTACGGAACCCTAAAAATGTAACACTTCTGACGCAGCCGGATAAAAAGGTGTGACACTCGTAATTCTCATGGAGTCAAGAGTGTTCCTGTGAGGCACGAGGCCAGTCGAGGGCCTCATTTTCGCAATCTCGGGTGCGTTGCGTCCCCGTTGCGTCACTGATGACTCTTTTGTTTTGCGTGCGTGTCTTTTGTTTCTCAAGGAATCTTTGAGTGTTCACTCTGCTGGCTGTAAACAAAGGAGTGCGTGGGTGATTGTATGCGTAGGTCGGTGTTATGTAGTGCAGCGTTTACATCCTAGTGAGCAAAAGGCCGAGGTTGAGAGGTTGCGACGAAGTGTTGTTGAAAAGTCATACAGACAGTGAAAGGAAATAGTTTGTCTTTGCGTTGTGCCGCACCAGTATTATCGTTGCTATTTCAATTATGTAAAATGGAAAAAGAAGTAGGGTACATTGATTAATATTAACTTTTTTGACTAAATGTAAATTTCACTTCCAGATACCAGATCTGATCAATTTTTATTATTATCATTTAAGTCCTAAAATAATTTGATTGGACGTTTATTTGATCAGTCAACCACCCTCTCTTACTCGTATGTCGTTTCACTGTACATAACATTGTAAGATAAGTAAGTATGTCAATGTATTTTCTCAAAAATAGTACGAAATGTTCCCATAACATCTGTGCAGATAGTATCCGAAAGTGATTCATCCTGGACAATTTTTAGAAGTGTCCAGTAAGTAAGTATGAAATCCCATTACATATCATAATATTTAAATATAGAACATTTATGGTGTCAGATGCGTAGGAGGTAGGATTCGGAGAGATTCGGGACGAGGCTTGGGGGGGGGGGGGGAGAAATAGTTTGATGATGACTTTTCCTTTTTTTTTTGCTCTTTTTTTTATTTTTTTTGTTTTTTTTTGTTCTTTTTTGTTCTTTTTTTTTTTGATCTACTTTTATTGTTTTTTTTTTTTTTTTTTTTTATTAAAATTATTCAAGTTTTTACTTCTACTGCCTTTGTTATGGCATATACTAATGCTGGTGACTGTACCTATATATTTTTTATTCTAACTTTTATTCAAACATTGTTTTATTTTTGAGAAAAGCACTATACAGGCTTCGACCATAAGTGCCATCCTGGCCTCGTATTATAGCCGGACCTCGACTTCGGCTCGGCCGGCTAAATCATACTCGTCCAGGATGGCTTACTTACTGGTCTCTGCAGTAATGTACTATTAAAGTCATTATTATTATCATCATAAACCAAACAGTTTTTTTTATATACAAAAATAAATTGAAGAGCATAATCATGTCATAAATATTATCTGCCGCAGTGGATTGTCAAATTCAAAATTATTGTATTTGTAACTTAGGTTATTGTTATTACATAACATTTGTCGTACCCTCCTTTTAAGTTTGACACTTGTATTAGGAGGTATTCGCTCTTTCATACAAGGTTATATGATAAAGTTAACAAAAAAAAATATTTTGCGTATTTCACTAGTCTTAAATTATTTCTTAAAAGTATCCTAAGAGTATGACATAGTTAAGGAGCTCCCATACGCTAATGACCTTCGATTTGAATCCCTTAGTTTTCTAATGTTTTTTGTAGCTTATTATATTAACAACAACGACTTTAAACAATATAGTATCCCATATTTACTTCAAAGTTCATTGTTTTCGAAATATTTGGCATCAAAGTTGAACAATTTTAGGCCCAAAAACTGGTTTTCTGGCCATAACTTTTGTGTTAGTTGGTATAAAATGAAAACCCTGGACCAGTTTTTAGAGACGTCACAGACAAACCCAAATATGTAGATTTCGTATAAGTATGTTAGATCTTTCGCGTCAATAGAGATACGAAATAAGTGTTTTTTTAGACAATGTTTAAAAAAAACATACAAAATTAAGTATTCATTTGTTTTAAAATCCGGTGAACCAAAATGGAGATAAAAGATTAAAGAACCGATAATCGTTTGATTTATAATTCTATTTGTACTGCAAAACTTGTCAAAAATCGATGAAAACCTCGGGTAGCCCCTTAAGAGAAGTGAGTGATTATTTGATTAACTATAGAATTATATTAGTTTACTAAACTTAGTTGTATACATATAAAAAAGTAGATTGTAGATTAACATAGAATTATGTGAAGTGCAACTGTAACAAGAAATGATTATATTCAAATGCTAATATCACAAACTATTTTTACACAATTTATAATGGTAACAATTACAAAGTTTCAGGTGATTGGTAATAAATCTGTAATAGTATCTTAGATGATACAGATGATTATGACAGGTAATCTACATGGGAAGTATCCCGCGAAAGTCGCTCGGTCGTATCGGCACAAAAAGTCGCCATGTAACGCTCTAACTGTAACGTAAGCCGTATTTGAGGCTATTAATAGCCTCGCTGCCCCCGACTGTCCCTGACTGATTCAAAGCCAATTACGGATCGATGAAGAGAAAAAACGACAAGAGTGAGCGGACACCGCAGATAAAATGGCCGCCATTTTTTAGAATCACAGCTCAGTTCTACAAGTCTTGGGGTAAGTAAATATGATGTGCAAAGCTGTAATTTCATATAATTATCTGACACCTGGCTTTCAAGTTTTCAAGGTGACAAATATATGAAAACACATCTTCTCAACGTCAATCAATGATAGAACAAATTAGACAAGCACATTTGTGCAAAAAATAAAATTGTAGCTCAGCAATTATATACTTAAAGTACACATATACAGATCACTTGCGGGTGGCGCAGGTCCGGTCATTGTGGCACTCTTTGGGGGAGGCCTTTGCCCAGTAGTGTACGTCTTTCGGTTTATATGATGACGATGATGATCATCATCAGTTGTTTCAACTGCTTGCCTGATAAATAAATAAATAAATATCGTCACACTTCGGTCACTTTGCTGTTGACAACCAAGTCAGCCGTCAGTGTGAACTATCAGTCAAGTCAGTACAGTATATTTACTGCGTGCCTACTTTCAACTGAGCGCTTCCTGATTAGACCGGGATGAATCGGATGCCGGCAAGAGGCTGAAACATAGTTTGCAATATATACATAGAGACGTCAAATTAAATGATTATTCGAACGAGCGTAAAGAAAACTCAACTCTTTTTATCCCATAAGTACAAGAAATAACAATTAACCCTACCTAACGTTCGTGCGAAACTATACGCAAATAGACCATAATTACAGCTATATTTACTAACGATAGATTTAATGTTCAATTACTCAACAATTACACGATTACAAAGCTCGTGGAAACAACTCTAAAGCCCGCACAAGTGAAGCACCGAATAATTGGAAAACAACCTCGATCCCGCCTCGTTACTTCAAGAGCACTCGTCAGTTAAATCCCCTCGCGATAATCAAAACGTTAGAACTTCATCGAAAACCCCGAGACGTCAGTTCCTATTCAAAAATACTCCCCTGATCTTCAGGAATTACCTTTCTTTTGTGATAAGATTTTTGACAAACTTTCCTGGTCCTCAAAGGAAATGGGAAATATTGAAGAACCGTCCTTGCCGCCATTTTATCGTTAACGTGACAGTTAGAAATGCTTTTTTATACGATCTGAGATTGTTTCCGTGTCGATATCGAGCGATCTCAATTCGGTGAACGGTTTTTCCAATTGAAGTCTGTATGTTGGGAAATTATATAAATATCTTACACACTGTATGGGGCAATCGGTCTAACCTAGCCTAGATTAGTTATATACTAGATGACGACATAGGAAACAAAACGGTCATATACAGTAAGAAAGGCAATATCTTGTAATATAAATGAAAAACCCTGGAGTTCCATTAATTATAAAATAAAAAACTAGCAATAAGTATAAGTTGGTTCGCCGACCATACAAAACGTTTTTTGACATTCGCAGATTAACGGCCTGATGTTTTAAGAAACTTATGGAACAATCTTTCGTAAATTGGCTATCCATTTGCGCGAAATTACCCCTTTCCTAGAATAAACTTTTATGAACTAGAATAAAGAATTGAGAAATTAGTTTGTCACGTGATACTTTGGGAAAACGAGTATTCTCAAAGTATTCCAGTTTATACAAGTTTTATCTAGGAAATGGGGAATTTCGGGCAAATGGATAGCCAATTTTGAGTGTTACAAGTTTCTTAAAATATCACGCCTTTAATCAGCGAATGTCACAAAACGTTTTGTATGGTCGGTGAACCACCTAAACTTTAGTATTTAGTACTTTTTCTTGTTATTCTGTTCCGGTGAGCCAGGAGACAAAGACAGAGTTTCTTAGAAACATATTATAAATTGGATTATTTTTTAACTTCTGACAATTTAAATCTAGGATGGCCTAGCTATTATTGATATTCTGACATTGACATTGTACCATTTATCATTAAGTATTTAAATTGTTCCTATTGTTAGTATTTTTTGTACAATCCAGTCAAAAAAAAATCCGATTTTAAATTAAAACAAACATGAGAATTGTTTTAATTTAAAATCGGATTTTTATTGACTATTATTTATTATTGTTCTTTATTCTTATACACTTGACGATCTTTTTGTGAATCCATACTATTTCAATTTTATGATATGTATGATATGATATGATTTCATGTAAATTTTCAGAATGAAATAAAATAATTTAGTCTTGTTGAGATTATATATGTATAGATATATTAAGTAATAGTAGACTATGGACGCTGCAAATTAGTCATACGCGCCCCAACATTTAATTGAACTAGGTCCATTGCGTAAAGTTAGGTATTTAAATCAAAATTTATTTTTTTGTAAGGGAAAATGTCAGTTGATTTATTCTAAATGTTTTATGAAAACTTACGCAATTACCCTTCGATCACGTTGTGGTGACAGCTACAACAAACTGTACCAACTCGTGTTTTATAAACCTCAATTATGTAAAGCGTCAGTAGAATTCAAAGAGTTGAGTTTTATCCTCTCACGAAATAGCCTCGCTTAACTTTGGTTAGAAACTGTGAACATCCATACGCCAAGAACGGGTCTAATATTTAATTGACGAAATTCATACCAGCTCTAATAAAGGCTCACAAAAGGCATAAGTAATTCAGGTACAGTCAACCCGCGCAGTACAGTCGCTCACGAATTAATAGCGCGCTAACGAAGTAATAAGGATAGCCATGTTTGCCAAATCTTGAATACTTTATCTGCCCGCGTATGTTTAGGGTTGGGATGGTGTCGCTTGGGGGTGAGGTTGTTTTAGGTTATCTGTGAACCCTTTGGCCGATATTGCAATTATCGTGGCCTTAAAGCGATAGTAATCCTTAAAAAAACCGTCCAAGTGCGTGTCGGGCCACGCGCAGTGTAGGGTTCCGTAGTTGCCTGTCTGTCTTAGTTACATCGACGTGCGGTGCGGTTGCGTCGGCCGAATTTGTACGAAAATTGGTCTTTCCAAGTACACATTAAGTTGGTCGACTATTACTCGGTAACTATTTATGCCTACTTATCTGTGATAGTTTTCCTTTTAAATTCATTATATGTACTACTACCACGAATTTTTTCACATCCCCAGTGGAAGTCATTTAGCCGGCAGGGGGGGACACATGACTCGAACAAAAATTAAGCCCGATATTTCGCAAACGAATTACTGATTTGAAAAATGAATTTAAAAAACCCAACCCCCCATAGGTTTTAACGAGCTATCCAACGATACCCCACATTATGGGTTAAACGAGAAAAAAAAATTGCAAATAAGCGGGGGCTTTAGGTGTAGGGGAGGTACCCAGAAAAAATTTTTTTTTAAAGATTTTATTGAACTGTTCTGTCGGCGTGATTGATTTATATACCCATGCCGAATTACAGTTTTCTAGTAGTAATGGTTACTGAGCTAAGCCGAGGACGGCCAGACAGACAGACGGACGGACATAGCGAAACTATAAGGGTTCCTTGTTGACTACGGAACCCTAAAAAGTATCTCGCTGGATATGCTGTGCTGTCTTCGCTTGCGCAACCCACTCTTTCATCTATTGCCTACTTTCTAGCCTTTACAACAATGTACTATATTCTGAGGTACACACATACATATTGTGTTCTCTTAATAAGTGTTAATGCATAATGTAAAATAATGTATTGTTTGAGTAGGCTGAGTAAAAAAAGGAAAATAAAGACCCAACTTTGGATTTTCTTTTCTATCGAGGAAATGTTAGGCAATCACGTATCGATTAAATCAGATAAACAAGCATATAGTCAAAAATCATATATCTGAAAATCAGACCTTATTGTTTGTTAAATCTAGTCAGAACGGCGTTTCAAAGCACGCGATAATTTTCAATGCACCCCCTTAAGTCAAATGGCTAATTAAGGGTCGCCAGGCCTCTCTAATCTCCATAAAAACGTAGGTAGTTTGGTTCTCGTTTTAGAACAAAATGTTGAATAAAATAAAAAAATCATGAAACTTTGTCTACAAAATGGATCCGCCATATTAGGTCGGAAACTAGACTGTTTCTTAGCAACAGAAACCTCTTAAGTGATAATTTGAAGATTCTTGTTAACCTGCGATTTCCTATGTATTAAAGTGAAACGATTGAATGTAAGACTTGTAAGAGGCAAACCCAATACATTTATAAATAACAAATGTTATACAAGTAATAGACATCGGATTCCAGTCACGCCGTGCCCATTTTAGCGGCTGTAAATAAATACCCGTTTTCCCCAGAGTCTTTCACGAGAATTCTACTATTGTAAAAACGTGTAGGTAGGGTAGGCTTCTAAATTTAGCAGGGCGGAATCGGTATGCGGTACTGTACTTTACTGAGAACTTACTGACGTCGCAAGGTTTCGTTGCTAGTCAGTCGTACTAAGTAGACGTGTAGTTGACTAATGGCCGGTTCCAATCATCAATCCACCGATAGATTCGTAGAAAAAAACGTAAGAAGTGGATAAGATAATTAACAACTACTACTAATTGAAAAACCCCGACCTTTTCATTTCAAAGTTCAATATCTCAGAACCGGCTGAACCGATTTTGTTGAAACGTAGCTAAGAACCATTTCGATGACGACAGCTTTCAGACAAATAAACCCCATTAAAATAGGTACATTCGTTTAGGAGCTACAATGCCACAGACAGACACACAGATACATACACCGATAGTTTTCCTTACCAACAGTTACATTTTGACACATTTTCTACGGGTAATCTGTCAAAATGTAACTACCGGTAAGGAAAACTATCGGTGGATTGATTATTAGAACCGGCCATAAGAACATTAAAAGTTTTGAGTTATCAAGATGCATCGTTAATCCATACTAATATTATAAATGCGAAAGTGTGTCTGTCTGTCTGTTTGTCTGTTACCTCTTCACGCTTAAATCGCCGAACCGATTGCGATGAAATTTGGTATCGAGATAGTATGAGCCTCGGGGAAGGACATAGGATAGTTTTTATCCCCGAAATCATCCCCTAAGGGGGTGAAATGGGGGGTAAAAGTTTGTATGGAGCTGCGATATAAACGAGTTCAACGCGGACGGAGTCGCGGGCAGAAGCTAGTAGTTTATAATTGCCAGAAAACTTACAGTTATGAATTATGATACATTTGTATTATGGTTGTCACATTGTAAAGATAATCTTTAGAAGTGAAGAACAAAATGTCCAATCAAATTGCTCTCCCGACTTAGAATTTGGTATACTAATATTGAAGCAACGATTCCTCTGCCCTTGAGGGCCCCCGGGGTTTGCTACTCAGTTTCAAATCAAATATTGGCCCAATCTTTTCAGATTTGCATTTTAATTTTGCCGGTCGAAATTTTTGAATAGTTATCAAGCCTGTCGTGATGTTGGAATTGGTTCTGCGGAACGGTTTTAAATTATTCGCTTTCGAGACTTGAATTGCTAATATTTTATGTTTATGACTGACTGTGGTTTATATTTCGAAATCATTGAGAACTCGGTAAATAATAATATAATTTATACCCTTATCACAAAACAAATTATTTAATTAAATATTTTTGTTTTCGTGTTATTTTTAACGAGGAAGTTACCCCGATCATTTTTATAAACGATATGATACAGAGATCAGGATCCTGTCAGAGGCTACAGACGAAGATGGTTTATTTTCCATTATATTCTTTCTCTGTATCATATCGTGAAAAATATAATTTGCTTCTTCTTGCAGTATTTGAAGAGTTCGCGCCATTTTACTTGGAATCCGACATCAGATCCTGACCTAATTACCATGGAAGGATACCATATTTTTTGTTATCAGTAAATATTTCCCCTTGGAGACTAAAATCTCATCGGCCCGGGGTGCTCCAGATGGTCTCAGGGCAGGGCAAATCCGAATTGTATGCCCGTCGGCACTCAGTCTCTAAGAACTTCACCAACACCTTGAAGGCTGGTATGTGCTGGGCATTGTCCCCGCCATAGCGGTGTTCGAACCGGACTCAAACATGATCCGGCATCCGGTTCAACAGAAAGCTCAACAGCATGTAAGGACCACTGATCTATTCGAAAAACTGGTGAAAGTTTTTTTTAAATCAGGTCCCTACTCACAAACTAATAAAAAAAAGACCGGGTTACACTCGGGAGTGCCGGCAGAAGTAAAAACTCAATAACATTGTAACAGTTTTTCGATCAGGTCACGTGACATCTTACGGTGTCACCCTAAAAATGAATTTGACGCAAATTTATAAACAATTATCAATTAAATAGGCGGACGGCCCGCGGGCACGTTGGGTGCGACGGGCCCAACAACAACAACAGACGAAGTCGATCGCCGAATCAATATAACTTGGAAGAAATATTGGAGTTATAAAGAAATACTCAAATCTAAGCTTCCACTCAAGTTAAAAAAAATAGTAATAGACTCTTGCTCACTGCCATGCCTATCATACGTTGCTCAAACTTGGATTTATAACTACAAGATAAAAAACAAGATACTTTCCTGCCAGCGAGCAATGGAGCGAAGTGTGCTAGGAGTCAAGCTGAGGGATAAGCAAAAAAGTGAAAACATAAGAAAGAAAACAAAAATAATCGATGCAGTGGTACACACACAAAGGCGGAAATGGAAATGGGCGGGGCATATTGCCAGAACCACAGACAATAGATGGACGAAACGTGTAACCAAATGGACTGGCCCAAGTTGTAAACGAGGGCAAGGAAAACCAAAAGATCGCTGGATAGACGACATTAAAAAAACTGCTGGCACAGAGTGGATGCAAACAGCAAAAGACAGGAAAGGCTGGAGACAGTTGGAGGAGGCCTATACCCGAGAAGGGGGCATGTCTTGAATATTATATATTTACTGTCATGTACATAATGTGAACTTTTCAAGCCATGGAAATAAAGGCTATTTTATTTTTATTTTTTTAAATATTTTTCTAAGCTTTATCTCTTTAGGAATAACGCCCAAATTCGAACTATTCGAATTTTCTCAATAGCAAAACGGTGAAGGACGCGTTGGTTAAAATTACAAATTTATTTGCAGAATGTGCTATTGCAAAAAGTGTTTAACGGCTTTATACTCTTACGAATAGCGTTCAGTTTTGAATTAAGTCGAATCGGCTAGCAGCAAAAAGTGACCTCCTTCACATCTGACGTCACAAAACTCTGTCGCGTATTTAACAATTTTTCCCCATCCCAAAAGTGCTCAGCGCCGCCACGCATCTCACACCACTCGTCAGCGCCAGTGATAACGAAACGGGTTTTTAGCGATACAAGCATAACATCGTTTGTAACTGCGCTTGAGTCTATAGATTGGAAAGCTATTGCGGCGGAGCACAGTGGCGAATGCAACCTATTCGCAATAAAAAATATTAACATCCTGACATACCTACTGGACATACATTTTCCTTTAAAAAATATTAAAACCTATCCCAAAAATAACCCTTGGATTGATAAGGAAGTTAAAGATTTAAAATTGTTGGTTTTCAATTTTATAAATTTATCCAACAAATACCCGGGTAATATTTCCTTACACGAGGCTTCAATTAAGATATTGAAATCATACAACAACAAATTGAAAAGTAAACGCACTATTTATTTTAACTCATTCATTAGTAACAACCCCAATAAAAGTAGAGCAATGTGGAAGGCCATAAACATCGAGCTAGCTCGGGCGCCGCGCTCGCGCGTTGACTACACCGAGCTGCTCGCGGACAACGCCGGCCGCCCGTTCGCAACAAAACAACTCGCCGTGGACGCGCTTAACCACGAATTTGTAACGGCCGCCGCCGCATGTGGTGCGCCCGCCGCCGACCACTGCTGCAGTATCGCTTCCTTATCAGACGGATACGCCGCCAGCGATTGCTCTATAAGACTCAAGCCTTTTACACCAGATGAAGTCGCAAACATATTTAAAAATTCTATCGCGAACAAAAATAGTACAGACGTTTACGGCCTCTCCGCAAATCTTTTGAAACGAGCCAGTCCCGCAATCAGCTATGTCCTTTGCGAATTGTTTAACAGCTGCATACGATCAGGAGTGTACCCCGAGAGCCTGAAGAAAGTAAAAATATGCCCACTTTATAAAGGAAAAGGTACAAAATCTGTAATAAAATCTTACCGCCCCATATCACTGGTCCCAGGCCCTAGCAAATGTTTCGAAGTAGGGTTAAACAAGAGGCTACTCGGTTTCTGGACACCAAGGAATATGCTATCAGACAGCCAATACGCCTACCGACACGGCCGTTCCACCACAGACCTGGTGCGGGAAGTGGTGCGCTGTATACTGTGCGCCCGCGAGGCGGGCCGTCATGTAGCTGTCATCTGCTGCGACCTGTCCCGTGCCTTTGACACGGCAGACCACGCACTTGTCGCCAATAAGCTTGCCCACTATGGCATCCGAGGCCCAGTCACCAAGCTAATACTGTCCTTTATGACTGACAGAGCGCAAGTGGTGGTGGGCGATAGTGGGAAGGTCTTATCTGCAGAGTTAAAAAATTTGATGGGGGTCCCCCAAGGATCGTGCCTCTCTAACACCCTGTTCGGCGTTTTGCTGAACGATCTGCCAAAGGCGATTAAAGGTGCCGATATATTCATGTACGCCGATGACGTCACAGCAGTCGTCAGCACAACCGCCGAGCGGGAGTTGGAAGCGGCACTAAATTTCGTCATGGAGCAATTGCACCAATGGTTCAAGACAAACGGCTTGGCCCTAAACAAAGAAAAAACCAGCTTCATGTCATTCAAGCTAAACGGCCATTCAAGCCCAAAGATGACGGTGTGCGCCGGCGGTGCCCCTATACAGCACGTGAACGGCGCACGCCTTCTCGGGTTCCATCTCGACAGCGCGCTAACATGGGAGGCGCACATCGATGAACTATGCAAGCGAGTGGGGAGTGCTTGCTTCGCGCTGCGGCGACTGACGTTCACCGCCGGAAGGGGTGCTGTGCGAGAGTGCTATTACGCGACAGTGCACTCGCTCCTGACGTACGGCGTGGAGTTTTGGGGTCGCGCCTCCGACTGGAAGCGTGTGTTTTCACAGCAAAAGCGCGCCATCCGCGCGATGGCCGGTAAGCCGGGGGATGCTCCAGCGCGTGACCTTTTCCGTGACCTCAAGATTCTGCCCCTGCCTTGTTTACTCATATACCAGGTCTCAGTGTTCGCACACGAGAAGCGCAGAGGCATTAACACCAACTACAACCTGCGCAGTAATAGACACCACAACAGGCTGATCGCCGACTCACACAGACTTGCCAAGTCTGAGAGATCCGTGTACTATGCAGGCCCCTCTATTTACAATCGCCTGCCGGACTCTGTACGGGATGCAACTTCCACCGCAGCATTCAAGGTTAGGCTGAAAAAGTGGTTGACGCAGGAGTCATTTTATTCATATGACGAGTTCTTTAGTCTACCAATAATTTTGTAAAGCTATAAAATATAGTGTGACATATAAAAATCTTCGAATACGATATGTAGATAATTGACATATACCTAATACAAAAAACTGTACTTAAAACTATTGAAAGCTCAATATTGTACCTCGACCTGTAACAATTGTTATTAATAATATATTTCATTTCATTTCATTTCATTTCATTTCATGTAAACATCCAAACTTCCAGACTTGCGCAGTTATAATATTAGTAGGAAGTAGGATTGAATCCATCCATACTTCCATACTAATATTATAAATGCGAAAGTGTATGTGTGTGTTTGTTTGTATGTTTGTCCGTCTTTCACGGCAAAACGGAGCGACGAATTGACGTGATTTTTTAAGTGGAGATAGTTGAAGGGATGGAGAGTATACTATACATAGGATACTTTTTATCCCCGTAATCATCCCCTAAGTGGGTGAAATGGGGGGAAAAAGTTTGTATGGAGCTGCGATATAAACGAGTTCCACGTGGATGGAGTCGCGGGCAGAAGCTAGTAATATTATAGCTGAACATACAATTGCTTCACTTGTACTCGATTCTGTTTTAACTTGAAAATACCTGTATTTTAAATGGTTGGCTGTGGTTTTGAATTCCCATTCAGACGTGAAATTTTATTTCGTCACAGTGAAAAGCGGAGCGGTACTGTATCTTTCAATATTAAGGTATGTTTCCAGACCAATTTGGTTGAAATTAAATTAATTCCATCATAAATTTTAACGTCAAAATAAATTAAATTAATATTTCGGTTGGCATAACTTTGTAACGTTTTAAACAGGTAATTTAGTACAATTATCGGAATAAATTGAACTAACGATCGAAACGGGTAAATTATTTCTCATTAAATATTGATAACCAGTAATTTGGTCATTTGCCATGCTAGGTTATAACCAAATATATATAGTTGCCCGTGTGGTGTCGGGTTAGAATTTCACCACCCCCCTTCTTCCCGTGGGTGACGTAAAAGTCGACAAAGGGAGCAGGGTTGTTATGTATCGTGGGTGATAGGCTAGCAACCTATCGCTGCAATATCACATTTTGTCGATCTTTTATATCCACATTATGCTAAAAGTGGCGCTGGAACATAAGTTTCATGTGCTCTGCCTACCCCTATTGGGAATAAAGGCGTGAATGTATGTATGTAGGTAAATATATAGTTAACTAACTTCTTCCCGCAACTCCGTCCGCGTGGAATTGCTTTATATCGCAACTCCATACAAATACTCCAGGAAAAATACGGTTTTGAAAAACATTAATTTATAATAGCGTTTTTTTTGTTGATTTAATTTTAAAACGTTATTCTAAGATAGATGCTTTATTAAAAAATCCGTCAAACTTTTCACCCGGAAGTAATTATGTAGATTAAAATGAAGCTATGTCTCTGCTGTCTGATTTATCTTGAATATTACAGAGCAAATGTAAATTGAACCAAAATACGGACAAAAATATTTATTAATAAAAAATCTGACTTTTCAGAAGCTAGTTCATTTATCATTCTTTTGATATCTGAAATTTTGTCGGATTCTGTAGCTGGGTAACTATTTAATTGATAATATATCCGTTACATATAAAAAATAAGCTATTAAATATAAATTATTACCAAAATTTTCATTTTGTCAGTTAATTGGCTGGACTAAAATGTCCACACCCATTCTAGGGTAAAAAATATCCTATGTCCTACCCTGGGACTCAAATTCTCTAAATACCAAATTTTATCTAACTCGGTTCAGCGGTTTAAGCGTGAAGAGGTAACAGACAAACAGACAGACAGACAGACACACTTTCGCATTTATAATATTAGTATGGATTCAACAGGAACAGACAGAACTAAACAGCACAATGAGCGATCAGCTCATGTTAAAATGTATATTATAATTGTGTCACTATAAGGATAGTGGGGAAATAATAGGTGTGACCGTAGGCGGTCTACGCCGCTACAATTCGTAGGCAGTGCTACAAAGCTACGAAGCCGAACGTGCTACGGATTGACATTGTTTCAACATTCACTGGCGAGAATCGCTACGCTCGTAGCCGATCCCATGGTTTTCCTCGAATGTAGCGGATAGCGCCTACGGTATAGGCACCCGATAATCGGGGCCCAGCACTGAATGTGTTATGATGACATTTTATAAAACTGTCACTGGAGTTTCAATCTAATAGCTTGGAGGGTAGAGTCTCTTGTTCAACGGATTACTATGATGCATTTAGATGCAGTTGTAGTAAATGAGCGCGTCTCGCCATCAAACTTAATAGTTTGGCGAGTGTATATTTGTAATTTATCATGTAACTTGTATTTGGAAATAAATAAGTTAAAAAAAAAAAAAGTATACGATGCGCTCGGATTGCTTCTAAGTACAGTCAACGTCAAAGACGTGTATACTTAAGAATATTTGAGTTGGCCGCATTGCATCAAATTAGTCCATTCAAAAAGCAACTCTAACGTTCACGGTACATAGTATTTCAGCAGTCATTGATTAAGCCGGTATTTGAAGTGCATTTTTTTATTCCTGGATCCAATTTGAGTTTGATTGAAAATTCAAATTTTAAATATTTCGATAATTGGATCCAGGAATAAAATAATGCACTTCAAAAAGAAGTCAAAAACTTCATAATGGGTGCAAATATATAGAAATTAATTAAGAATCATCATATTAGCCGAAAGACCTCCACTGTTGAACATAACTAGGCCTCCCCCAAAGAGTGTCACAATTACCGGTGCTGCGCCACCAGCATCCAGCGGACTCCCGCGACCTTTACCAGGTCATCTGTTCACCTTGGTCTACCCACGCTGCGTACGGTACGTGGTAGTAACTCAAAAACCTAAAAGTTTAGCGATTCGGAGGGCTACATCGGTTACCTTGGTTCTGCTGCGGATAGCCTCATTTCTGATGCGATCATGCACAGCTCCTAGCATAGCTCTCTTCATTGCCCTTTGGGTAACTTTGAGCCTTCTTATGAGGCCCATATTGAACAACTAGGTACGTTTCAGTGCCATACGTCATCACTGGCAACACACACTGGTCAAGGACTCTCGTCTTGAGTCACTGACGAATAATAGACGAAAAGATGCCGTAGCTTTCCGAACGTTGCCCAGCCGAGTCGGATTCGAGGATCTTTCTCGAAGTTGGACCTACCTAATTGAATAGTCTGTCCTAAGTATATAATACAATCGTCTACAACTTCGAGCGTAACGCTTCCAAACGAAATTAACCCATTCAGGGCCAATGACGACACATATGCGTCAGACCGCCGCAGTCGCTTTCCGCTACATACGAGAAAAACCACGGGATCAGCTACGAGCGTAGCGCGTAGCGATTCTGGGCAATGAATGTGTTAAGAATTCACCCAAGTTAATAAAAAACGTGTAAAATACTTAAAAGTCCAAACCCCCAACTATATTGAGTGACGTGTTTACCCGTCACGGTGGAAACACCCAACTATAATGAGTGACGTGTTTACCCGTCATGGTGGACTTATAAAAGCGTCGCGTGCGGCCGCTTGCGTGCGGGTGTCTCCGGAGTATTAACTTGTATGCGATAGCGCGTGGCTTTTATTCGACTCGGTTAGATTACAGATGGCGTGACGAGGGGTGTGATACTATAATTTGGCATTTTTTAGGATTCCGTACCTGAAAAGGAAGAACAAAACCCTTTTAATAAACATTACAATATATATCAATACAAACACTTCATTATTCACCAAGAAAAGAGGTACCTACATAAGTACAAGACAGCTAATTTTCCATTTCGTGACGAAACACCATGTCTGACACTCTTTATTGTTTAATTATTAGTTTTTCAATTTTAAACTTTCGTGAGATATGTTGAAATAATAAACGGCGACATGTTTCGAACTCTTCGGGAGTTCTTCTTCAGGATGGTTTCCCGTAGTGACATTGAATACGTGAGTTGAACCGTGTAATTTATTATTATTAGTTTTTGTCTAGAATGAATGTTTTTTCTTTCTTTCTAAATAAGATCATTTTGGCCCTCTATTTCCATTTTTCTCAAGAACATGCCGAATTATCTAGTTGATGTTTATATCTAATGCCCAAGTCTGCAGTCCTTTGGAGCTGTGATAAAACAAACTTCGAGGTTAACGCAATCAAAAGCTCCGCCATTCATTCCGCATAATTTGACGTCATAAAATAAAATGTTGATACAAACAACAATATGCAACCATACCATATCGCATAAAAAATACTGTAGATATATCCAGCGTGGTTCTGTCCGAGTTCGTAACATTATAGATAACCCCAAAAATAAAGTTTTATTAGTTACAAAAATGCGAATTCGAGTACGGAACCTTCGTGCGCTAGTCCGACTCGTACTTGGCCGGTTATTCAACTTAATAGTTTCTGGTTATACGTATAATCATTAATGGCTTAAGTTTGTCAGTAACTTCTAAAAGGTTCGCCGCTTAAATGCATTTTCTTAGGCCTTATTTAATCCTTAATTGGATAGAAGGGGTTACAAGCTTTGAATCTTGCAACTGAATTTTGAAGCAGATCTTCAACCAATTGAGCTGAAAATTTAGATGACAATTCAATATTATGCTATCATCGAGCTGATCTGATGACGAAGACAGCAGGTGGCCATTGGAATTTAGTACTTAACCGACGTAACCCCGTTGAGTTTGGGCTCGTTAGAATTGACCTCGTGGGGGGCCTACCCACGCCGCGCCTTCCGGTACGTGGTCGCGATTCAAGAACCTTTCCGCCTTAACGGCCATCGGTTGTACAGTCAGCGTCATATAGTTAGTAGCAGCCAGAGTAGCCAAATATTTCGTAACACACCCTTATTCTTACAGTAACAAAGACGTGTACCGAAATATTTGGCTACCTTGGCTGCTACTAACTATATGACGCTGACTGTACGTGCTATGTACCTTGCCAGCTTAATAACATGAAACTTGCATGCTGCAATGAAAATGATGAATTTAATTAATGTCTGTGATATAAATATTTATCGTAGGGCCGACATCAAGTTGGAATGGAATTGAATAAACCAACGTCAAAGATATGTATTCATTTTTCGCCTTATTACAATGGAATAAGGTGCAAAAGTGTATACATATATTTGAACTCGACTGTACCGCAGTAATCTTTTGTGGGATCTCATATATCAATTATGTTCACTCTCTTTGTTTCCCGGCGGATTGCATTTAAAACTAGTACATTTTATTTATTTTAACTTTATTGCATAACAAATGTACGTATGGCGGGCTTAATGTCAAATGGCATTCTCTATCAGCGTGAGCTAAACAGAGATTTTAAAAAAGCGCAAAGAGAAAAGAAGTTATGATTTTAAGAATAAGACATGAAGATGAAGATACTGTGAATGTTAAATGTTATTTTCAGCGTATTATGATTGACAGGGAAAGCTAAGCCCTTTATTAGCTATTTTTTAAGCTAAGCATTTGGCGCAGTGGAGTCGGTGCAGTATCAGTAAGCTGGCAGTCGAGTCACTCCAGAATTTTTACTGCGTTAATTAAGTGTTTTCTGATTCAACCGGTCACTTTGTAACTCTTTGGGGAGCCCTATGTCGAGCACTGGACGTCTTCTGGCTGATATGACAATGGTGATTGAAGGTGTACCGCGCCGTGTCCTCGCAATGTAATACTGATATTATACCGACGTACGACGACCTCTGTAGCCTAGGTGGTAGTGGTAGTGACCCTGCCTACGAAGCCGGAGGTCCCGGGTTCGAATCCCGGTAAAGACATTTATTTGTGTGATGAGCACGAATATTTGTTCCTGAGTCGTGGATGTTTTCTATGTATTTTAAGAATTTATTTATCTATATAAGTATGTTTATATATATAAGTATGTATCTATAGTTAATTTGTTATACTTACAAGTATAGACATAATTGCGACATGACTCTTGGTAAAGTATAAAATAAATACCTCATACCAATTTCGTCCCACCAAGCGTCGACACAGGTAATAATCAGATGAGATTGTTGTTGAATTTTTGTTCAGCATGAAGCCTCAAATCCCGTGATTGATTTTTATCGTAAAATTAATTTGTCTTGCATTTTTATGACTTTTTGTCTTGCTCCCTTAAACAAACAATTCCAAAGCAGGAAAACTTTGGAAGAATAAACACATAAACAAAATATTCAAAGATATGGAAGTAGGGGAAAGAAAACTAAGGCCACTTCCGCGTTGGGCGGAAGCGGTGTGAGTTCATTTTGACCTCCACCGCAAACGAGGGGCTTTATACTTACGTTTAACAACTATATGTGGCAGTCTTTGGTATTGTAGCTCCGAAACAGATGTACAGATTTGAGTGAGATTTTTTTTAACTGAATGTCAATGGCTGTTGAAATGGTTCTTAGTCATGTTTAGTATTTCAAATGTATATGTATACTAATATTATAAATGCGAAGATGTGTCTGTCTGTCTGTTACCTCTTCACGCTTAGACCGCTGAACCGATTTGGATGAAATTTGGTATAGAGATAGTTTGAGTCCTGGGGAAGGACATAGAATAGTTTTTATCCCGGAAAAAGTGGGGGGTGAAAGTTTGTATGGCGCTACGATATAAACGAGTTCCACGCGGATGAAGTCGCGGGCAGAAGCTAGGGTGTTATATGATTTACCGAAAGCTACCTAATATCACTCGGATTTCTTTATTTGTTAGTCAGTATTAGATCTGCTATTGCATTCGTACCAAACCACACCAAGAGGAGTATTCACGTAACTTTTCGAACGCGCGTTGAACTTGGAACAATTCAACTGCATTTTTCTATATAAAAATTGACATTTAGATCTACCTAATGTTACAATCGACCGCGTTACGTGATTGAACTGCAGGAAAAACTAATTTAAATGTAGCACACAGTACCTTATCCGTACTGACATGACTGACAGTTGACACCGGTAGCTGACAGATTACCAGTACCGCACTAGCCCCGCACCGCCAAACGCGGCAGTCGCCTTAGGCTGTATTTGCGAGTGCAACTTCCAAAAGTGGCCTCAAGGGTGCTGTGTGTCTTCCCCTTAAGCTGTGCTGGTATTCACATCGCTTGCCGAACCTGTGCTATGCGAACCTGCCGCTCTATTCTGAAACTTATTTTAAACTCACCTCAACGCTCAACCACAAATATATCTTGACATCATATATCACCGCGATGCGTAGTAACTAAGCGTAGGTCTAGGTTCGTGACGCGACGGGTGACCGGCGGGGTGAGCCGCATTAGCGCGTAGTCAATAACAGCCTAGTGCAGGGACTGTATTTTATTTAATCCCGGTATCTTGCTTGTTATTTCTCACCAATTGACTTATTTATTACACGGCGAATCCTCAAACATATCAAGGGTCGGCAACGCCCATGTACTCCTTTGGAGTGGCATATGCGTCTATATGCTGCGGTGTCCGCTTACCATCAGGCGGGCCGTACGCTTGTTTGCCACCGTCGTTGTATAGAAAATAAATATTTATGTGAAAATGGTCGTAAATCTGCGGCTTCAATAATGGCAAAACCTGTTGTACATTTTTATTGAAACGTTTTCAAGGTCCGGAAAAAATTAAACCCCCTAAGCGGCTTTCACACTGTGTCGCCTAATGCGATCGAAGAACTTGATTCAAACCAACTACATCGGCCAACGACTGTCATATTAACATTAGTCTGATCGCCTACTGGTGTCACATAGGGTGCTGGCAGTTATAGCTGTCAGTCTAACGTCATCTTTACACTGTTGCCGACTTAAGCCTGCATCCTTCCTCCCCTTGGCGCTGCGTAGAGATGTGGCCTCTCTCTGCATTTTCTATCGCATGTATAACGGGGAGTGCTCCGAGGAATTGTTCGGATTAATCCCTGCCGCTTCTTTTCGCCATCGTCCAACGCGACAACATTACCATCCTCACCACTTAGATGGTTGGCAGTCCTCAACTGTGCGCTTCTCCAGAAACTTCCTGCCTCGCACAGCTAAACTGTGGAATGGATTGTCGCCTGCGGTATTTCCGGACCGATACGACCTTCAAACCTTCAAGAAAAGAGCGTACTCCCATCTTAAAGGCCGGCAACGCACTCACAACACCTCTGGTGTTGCAAGTGTCCATGGGCGGCGGTAATCGCTTACCATCAGGTGATCCGTCTGCTCGTTTGCCTCCTATATCATAAAAAAAAAAAAAAAAAAAAAAAAAAACACACTGGCGCGGCCTAGCCGCGGCGGACAATAGTTAACTTGTAATTAGCTGTCAAATTTACTATTGACTGCCATCGCGGGTCGCTCCAGTCTGTGAGAGGCATTTATGTATCTGCCCTTTCCACTACAGCCCTATTTCAGCTATTTGACAATCGTCACTTGACAATGACATTTTACCGTACATCGATGACTGACTATAGTGCCCAGCGACTATATTTCCTTGTAAACTCAGCAATGTTCCAACTCAGCAATTCTTAAGACAAATAAGGCCCTGATCTATTCCAAAAAGAACTTACCTAGTTCGAGCCGGCGGCGGCGACCACAGGCATGCGTGGCCCGTCGCTACTAACCAACTGAGCTATCGGAACAATCTGTCTCGGCCACTAAATCTTTCAATCAGTTCCTTCCTACAACGCCTTAGGTAGGCCATGAATGCCTGTGGTCGCCGGTTCGAATCCGGCTCGGAGTATTACATTTTTCAATTTTTCCTTATTTTAAGTTTATAATTTCGTTAGCAGCGTTACTGCTTAATACAAAATTAATTTAACGAACCCAGTATTTATTCGTTCCTTGGGAATACATGATTTACTGATGCAAAGACCATCGCAAGCTATGATAGCAGTATTCTCGTTTTGAATACTAAATACTTTGCAGATTTCTCGCATCTCAAGAGAGTTGGATCATACAAATAACTTTAGCCAGCGAAGTGACAGTGTAAAGCTCGCAAAATAAATGTTGCACATTTGTTATTTGATAAGGCTGTGATATCATGCCATGTTTTACTTTTACTTTTAATGGCTTTCGGCCTCCGGCAAAAAAGTAGTCTATCCTGTCGCTTGAGCACGTTTTGTTCATAAATATATATTTATCCTACTATATAATATTATAAATGCAAAAGTTTGGATGTTTGGATGTTTAGATGTTTGGATGTTTGTTACTCAATCACGCTTAAACAGGTCAACCGATTTGGATGAAATTTTGCACGAAGATAGTTTATAGGCTGGATTAAAATATAGGATAGTTTTTATCCCAGGTCCACCCAGACGAAGTCGCGGGCGGAAGCTAGTATATATTATATACAGGGTGATTCAAGAGAAATGAGCAGGATCAACCCTACGGATTCAATAGTTTATAAGCTACTCAGTCGTACCAGCATTGGTAAGATTAACGTGAATTTTTTTTTAGTTGTGTAGGGTGACCATGATTTATTGTGAATGAAACTTTTACACAAAATGTAAAAAAAAAACTGTGGGCGTTTAACTTAATTACGATGGTAAAAGATCCATTAACATTAACTGTATGTGTAGGGTTGATCCTGCTCACGTCTCCTGAATCACCCTGTATATCCTACTAATATTATAAATGTAAAAGTTTGGATGTCTAGATGTTTGGATGTTTGTTACTCAATCACGCTTAAACGGCTCAACCGAGTTGGATGAAATTTCACACGAAGACAGTGTATAGCCAACCAACAAACCAAGTTGCAGGTTTTTTTTATACAACGACGGTAGCTAACAAGCGTACGGCCCGCCTGGTGATAAGCGGACACCGCAGCCTATAGACGCATGAAACTCCAAAGGAGTAACACGGGCGTTGCCGACCCTTGATATATTTGAGGACAGGAGGAGGAGGAAGGAACAAATTCCCTCGCTCTCAATACAACGCATCCTCGGGAGCTATCTGGCGACCTTGCTCACCTCCAGGAACACAACACTACTACAGAGCAAGTAGTAGTGTTATTATGGCTGTGGTCTTCTGCAAGGCGGAATTACTTCCCCAGTTGGGCTGCTCCAAATTCGAAGCGAAGGTGGAAGCTAGTATATATTAAGGGTAAGTAAAATAAAGTACGCCAGAGCGCGGCTAATGCCGCGGCATAGTGGCCGTCCGCGCTTTGGTACCAACCGAGTCGCTGTTCCAGCTGGCCTTCTATAAGTAGAACATTGTTGGCCTATTGGAAATCATAGAAGGGTTGCTTGTCCGTGCAATATACAGCTCATTACAGTTGAGGCCTCAATTCTGAACAGTTTTCGCCACATTTCGGAGCAGTTAATAAAAACTACTGAAATACGAAATAGAGCGTGACATATAACTATTTTGTTTTAAAATCCGACGAAACAAAACAAATGTTACTCAAATGTCACGTAACGTTTCGTACGCGCATTAGGACAGTTTAACTGTAATTTTAACCTACATTTTTTTGTGCTACGGTAGCCTAGTGGTTCAGGCATGCGGCTATCAAGCGGCGGTCTTGGGTTCGAATCCCGGCTCGTACCAATGAGTTTTTAGGAACTTATGTACGGAATATTTACCGTTAGTATTTCGGTGAAGGAAAACATCGTGAGGAAAGCGGTCTAATTCCCAATAAGGTCTAGTTTTCCGTCTGGGTTGGAAGGTCAGATGGCAGTCGCTTTCGTAAAACTAGTGCCTATGCCAAATCTTGGGATTAGGTGTCAAAGCGGGGCTGCCGTGTGTCCACTGAACGGACCCTGCGGAAGATCAGCGCTAACTGTAAAGCCTATCAGTAAACACTCATCGAAAAACATGCGCGCAGCAAACCTTCACCGACGGGACTGACATTGACACTGACGGCTGGCAGCGTATTGGTACTAACCAGCCTGCACTGACATTTGCGAAAGTGGCTTCACATGAACACTTAACGATGGCATAAAAAGGTATATAAAAGGAGAAAATTCCCTATAAAACCCAAAAGGTGTCCCTGCTTTGTATTCAGCCATACTCGCGTCACACGCAGGGCTTTGCTCTTGACGTGTCACGGAATCCGTATTGTGAAACGTGCAAATGAATATTATATTTTGTTTACAATGGGACACAACGAGAATTAATGTGAGATGCGGAAAAAAGCTATGACATATCACATCCACGGTGTACAGATAAACAGAACAGCGTAATTGGCGGAAGGGTTAGTAATTATGATATTATGTTAAGGCAATTTTCATAATCATCATTATTTAAATTCAAGGGCCAGGCTCTTGTTGGTGGAGTACTTTCCAAATTCTTTCACAGTATTTCATTAATTTCTGCAGTGTAGGGGAGTTCCAAATTATTCAACAGTATTTTATTTCTGCAGTGTAGGGGAATGTAGTGATTGTAGCCCGATATTTTTTGTCTCGCTTGCTCGGTTATGTCAAATAAACGATCATGAGAGATATAATCAAAAAAACGATTTGGCGTAGCCATTCCTTTTTAGCAGAAAATTAAGTGTGATAAAATCGATAAAGGAAAAGGTGTACGGTCGAGGTCATAAATACGTTTACACTTTTGCACCTTATTGCCTTGTAATAAGGTGCAAAAGTGTAAACATATTTATGACCTCGAATGTACCTAGTGTGACGCAACTAGGAACAAAAAGAACAATGACATCCATTTGCTCAAATTCAGATCAAATCTGACAAGTTCTGACAAGTTACAAGTTTTCTATCTGTGCTTCTACCATGGCGGACACATGCTATCTCTTACTTCCGTTCTTTCTCTTTCTGTCATTAAGTCATTGTGGCATTTGGATGGTTACCATGGGTATTGTAACTTCAGGAGAAAACATTTGTGTGTCAAAAAACCAATGCTTTTGACGAATACATTTAAAACACGTACTTAATTATTTTCAAATGTATAAACATAATATGTATAAGATTTTCGTCATCAACCAGTTTAAAGCCAACATAAGGACCAGAAGATACCAAGAACTTTAGGTACTACCTACATACAAGTTTGTTTAACCTACATATAATATTATAACGAAATATCGAGCGTAAACATTGATTTACTTTTGAAAATCTCCGGCACTTGGATAATACAAGCGGGAGCTGTCTCATAACAAGAAGAATTATGGAAGTAGGTATATTGAGACTGCTTGCGAACGAAAAAGAAACAGTATGGACAAATTGGTGAAATTTTGGAAACATAAATATACCTACCTACTCCAAATAATTTTTATAATTTCTAAATGGGTGTGAAATAAACTGCCATAAAACATTTATTATCCTTTTATTACTTTGTTCGTGTCGATATAGTACAATAATTTGCTCTTCATGCAGGTAGACCTGACCATCATAATTTATCGATATCGATAACGTTGCGTACTAATATATTATCGACATCGATACTGTTAAGTACCACATCCCTAATCCCTTTCGTGCCATTATGTTGGTACGACTTACTTCCGTATCGGACTTTTTAGTGTGGTATGGCAAAATAGCTAAACATAATCAGATTCAGATTCAGATTTTTATTCATAAAACACATTATTTTACATGTCAAATTGAGTAGGTAGGTACATACGTTTTATACATGTCAAGGTAGTTTTAATTATAAATAGATATACAATATTCCTAAAAAATAATATAAATTGACATTGCAGATGTCAGTCTAATTAAGGGTTATTAACTAAGTTATGCGTGGGTCAAAAATACCTTATCATTAAATTCGTCAATGGCGTAACACGACATGTCCAATCAAATCTTTTTTAGTTTTCCTCTGAAAATGGCGTCAGTCGATGAGTTTTTCAATTCAGTCGGAAGAGAGTTATAAAGTTTAATTCCTATTACGTCAAGTGATTTTCGAGCCTTTGCTAGCCTCCGCACCGGCACGACCAGCAAGTGCTGGGCGCGCGTGGTGCGCGCGGGCCCGTGCTGCTGCGCGCGGGTCGTGCATGACTCGAGCCGCAGTCTCACGAACATACAAGCCTCAAGGATAAATACGCTAGGTAATGTAAGTATATTCAGTTGTCTAAATAACATCTGCGCAGGATGATCATGAGGCTTTTGTGCTATGAGTCTAACGGACCGTTTTTGAATTCTAAACGCCCTGTCGCGATCTGCTGCAGTAGCCCACAGATCGACACCATAAATCAGGATGGAGTGAAAATATCCATAGTAAGCTTTCTTTATGTTTTCGAGCGATAGGGTAGGAGCTAGTCTAGATAATGCGTAGCACGCCGAGCTAAGCTTACCGCAGGTGATGTCTAATTGAGTTATCATGTCAAAATCAAATGACAATGTCACTGTCATTCAAAACTGAGTTCGAAGTCCCGTCCGTCTCTTAGAACGTAGTGGTTATATTCTCTTTGTCTATACCTGTAGGTACCTATAGTATCTTTATCGTCGTCTAGTACCCATAGTACAAGCTTTTCTTAGTTTGGGACTAGGTCGATTTGTCTAAGATTGTCCCCTAATATTTATTTATTTATTGATTGATGATGTGCGGACAAACAATCTATTACATTAAAGGACATTGTATTATATATCTTCAACTATTCCACTGAGACGTATGCTCCTTAAGTTGCTGGATAAACGTGCCTTCTAAAAAGTTATCAGACTGCAGCGGAGGTGGCAAATGCGCACGTTCCAGAACTTAGAGCAAAAGTTATAAACTTCGTTAAGCTCCATTCAGTTTCGTTTTAACGACTTTAGGAACTAATCCAGTTACTTAATAATTTAATATGTAATGGCGAAATTGTAGAAATTTCTCTTGCACGTGAGCAATCTTTCTTGTCTTGCAATCTGAGCTTGCAATCTTGCAATCTGAGCAGTTCTTCTAGTTCATTCCGCTGCCTGAGTAACTAAACTTTTGCATACGTTTTGATTTGGCGGGCTGGAATCTGAATGCGTTTTTAGGGTTCCATAGCCAAAAGGCAAAAAACGGAACCCTTATAGATTCGTCATGTCTGTCTGTCTGTCCGTCCGTATGTCACAGGCATTTTACTCGAAAACTATAAGGTGTATTTGAATAAAATTTTCAGGATAGGTGTATTTTGTTAACCGCTACATAGTTTTGTAACTAAATTAATAAAAAAAAATTTTTTTAGAGGTGCACTCCATACATAAAACTGAAAGTCAACATTTTTTTTTTCTTTGCAGGTCCACGTGTGGCACATCAATAGGCCTTTCAAAATAAATATAAGGTTTCTCAGCATTTTTTTTGATTAAGTGAATAGAGTCGGAGATAATCTCCTCGAAAGTCACTAAAATTGTGTCCCCCCCCCCCCTCTAATTTTTGAACCGTGTATTTTAAAAATATGAAAAAAATCATGCTCATAGAGCTTATTAAATTCTCTCAGCGAAAATTGTTTCGAACAAGATCGGTTCAAAGGTTTTTGAGATATTTCTAAAAAACTGCCTTCCTTAAAGAAAAGGACGTTGTATATAGCCGATTACAAGTTCTCACTTATAGAAAAAAAACTAACACAAGAAATCTATAGCCAAACTTAAACTTAGCGTCCATTACGCACAGTTACCTATCGCGCACTAATGGCAAGCATGCCATGCGGTTTATGCACATATAGCATCAGCGCACATCGAGCGTTTAGTTTTTGCTGGTTGGCCCTCTGGCCAACACACGCTCTGTCCTCGCCAAGCAAAAGGGTCCTGTGTGGCTTGAAGTTAGCAAATATCAAAAAAAAACGAGCGTTTAGTGGCCGCGTCCGAGCCACAGGCTGCCGGAGTGGTCGAGCTCGCTAGTGGCTGCATTTAGTGGCGGCCACTCGAAGCTGTAATGTGCGGCCGTTCTTACCTGTCCTTATAATGTTAGATTTATTATTCTTGTTTTGCTTTTGCCTGTTCCCATAATTTCTTCTGTTCCCCGCGTTACTTAGCGCCAGTATTTTCTATCTTAGGTTTCCAGGTTATCGATATAATGGGTCTTCAAGTCACGGGTCACATTACAGAGCCATTTAGATAATGGTTGATTAAGATATGTATGTTATTGACGCAATAGTATTTTGTTGCGCGAAAGCGTGGCGGTATTCATGCAGTACTAATTTCGTACCGCCTCACTTAGACCCTGTCCAGCCGGAGCGTTTTGCGCGCGTAAGCACTCGCGCGCTTCAATGTATATTGCGTCCAGATGCCGCGTTTTACGCGCGTTTCTACAGGGGAGGGACTTAACCAAATAAAATATTCCGTATCTAATTTATCGCGCTCCATTTTGAACCAAGTACGTCCACTCGCCACGGACTCGCGCGTACTACTGAACGCTCCAATGGCGCCATAGTATCTCGACACGCGCGGCGCTCGCGCGTAAAATGAGCGAGTCGAGAGTCCGGCGCATGGCACGCGTTAACGCGCGAGTTTTGAAACGCGCGAGAGCATCTGGACGCGATGTATGTAGCTCTAGTACCTCGGGAACGCGCGAGTGTCTACGCGCGAGTGCTTACGCGCGCAAAACGCTCCGGCTGGACAGGCTCTTATGTCACGTTATGTACGTTCGTCAGGTAATCTAAATGTCAGGGAAAACGACCGTCGATTTGTCCTAACACTCCATCGCATACTTGCGTAATTACCCCTCAGGAAGCAATCATTGAATAGGCACCAGTGCCGATGCGTGAAAGTTTTCGATGGGCAAGAACACAAAAAGTTTAGAGTATGTAACTATAGGTTTGTCTAAAAAAAAACGTTGGCAAGCCGGCGGAAATCCACAACTTATAGGCACGGAGTAGTAGAAAAATCCTGTACTGCTCTAATAATTGTCACTCTATCTGCATTCCACCATACTTTTGTATGACCCTCGGCCTCCAACCAACGCAGCTACGTGACGTGATAAATTAAAGAGTTGCCGTCTCCCGGGCGGTTAATCCGAAAGGGTTGTTATGGTGCCTTATGGCGGCCCCCGAGGAACCTTGTCGCATTTAAGTGGGGTGAGAAATGGGCAACAGCTGTGGAGCTGTCACTTTGTTTAATTTTATTTTTAAAGTGGGATATTCTACTTCCTACTGTTTTTTGCTTGCGTTTTTTTGACAGGATTTTCTCTTAATGTTTTGGACGTACTAATACTAGTGTAGAATGTTTCCTCGCACGCCGCCGCGCTACCTCGCACAGCTTTGGTAAATAGCCACCCTCAGGTTGCCGAAACTGCATCCTCGTCAGTTTGTGTAGCTTTCAACATCCACATTTGCCTCTTGCTGGAGTCCCAAGCGTCAGTAAGCTACGGTAGCTGCTTGGAATCAGGCAAGCAATATACTGAAGTGCTAAAAAAGATTAATGTAAATTACTGACTCAGATTCCCTGTTACAGTCAGGCCGTTATTAAACGTCAAAAAACACCGTGAACAATAATCGTGATGTCCATTGTTCCAAGCTAGCCCAAAACGAAAAAATCTTTTCAACTAATTCAATAGTACGTTGTTACAGAAGTTGTAGCGACAGTGGGCTCAATTTGCGAGCAAACGCAATTTATTTGGCCTGTCCAGTTGTTAATTAGTTTATCAAACTGTTCGTAGTACCAGGTATTGTTCGTGGAGTACAGCGTGGTCAGTTTTATTATAAACGCCGGTGCCGGTTAATGTACGGCCCAATAATCGGCGTCCACTAAACCTCTGTTTCTTTTAAACGCATGCAAAAAGAGAGGGAGAGAGAGACTAATGATGAGAAGATGGACGCGGATTATCGGGCCGTACATTAACCGGCGCCATAAACGCCCTGGTAATAGGTATACGGAATTTCCATTTACTTCGATTGTTTCGTAGGTTGCATAACGTCGTGAGATTATTGGAAATTGTTCAGATATGTCTTAATTTGTAAAAACATTGAGAACGAATTTTATCAACAACATTTAATGTCAACATATTCGCTGACAGTACTATCAAAGCGTGGTGGGCGTTAATAAGCCCACTTATTGAATGCCTGTGGACGGACTGCCACCGACCGCATTAATAAATAAATACTGAAACCTTTAATACTCCAAAATGTTAGCTGATATACGTTACAAACGGCTTCAAAAAACGATACCTAAACTAGAGTTTGAAAAAAGCAAAACTGACACTAAAACTTTTTATTACAACGCAAACAAATACAAATATTATGTTTGCACCATTAAACTCATTTTAATGAGCTCTTACTAATTTTGTTTACCTACCCATTTAACATTTTAAACTCTCCAACCATTGCCGTGTCAGTGTTATTAATACTAAACGGGACTTAATCGCGTATAATTTACTTATTTATTTACCTCACTGAGAGCTCCCGATGTTTCGGATGTGTTGCCACATCCATGGTCGCGGGACAACTCAGTGTCAGTGTTCTTTAACGACTGATAAAATGATGACTGATTTGTTGACCTCAATGGTGCTCAATCTGTTCTTGATCTTCTTCTGGCTAATCAGTCAGCAACGTCGGCATATAAAACGATCGTTTTTCAAGCCAACGCACAGTTTGTGTTCACCACTGTTCTGTCCATTTGCTTTGTCCGTGGCAGGCGGTCGGCGCGCTAATGAATTATTCCCTCCGTCGCGAGTTGTCCTGGCCCTGCCCCTCGGCAATCTCTGCTAGTCAACTATCGTTCGGATGGCCGGAGGGGATATATGATGTTGCTTTTAACGCCTTGAAGTTTGCCTAAATGTCCGCTTTTACTTCGAGTTAAATTTTGCACAAATTACAAAGCCTTTTTTAACCCCCGAAGCCAAAAGAGAAGTGTTATAAGTTTGACGTGTCTTTGTATCTGTATGTGGCATCGTAACTTCGAAACGAAAGGACTAATTCGATGCTTGAATCCGAAAGCTGACGTGATCGAAATTTGTCTTAGCCACGTTTTAACAAAATCGATTTGAGATATTAAACTTTGAAATGCAATTGTCGGGGGTTTTTCAACTTTTCTATGTTGTTAATTATTAATCAGGTAATGCAAATGGTGGGAAACAAGCAATCGGCCTGCCTGATGGTAAGCGGATAGGGTATAGGGTAGGGGGAGGATATAGGTTTTTGACGACCGCTTTAGCCTAGTTGGTAGTGACCCTGCCTAAGAAGCAAGAGGTCCTGGGTTCGAATCCCGGTAAGGGCATTTATTTGTGTGATGAGCACGAATATTTGTTCGTGAGTCATGGATGTTTTCTATGTATTTAAGTATTTATTTATCTATATTTCGAGGTGTCGGCGTATCCTGGGTTCTCGGGCATTGATTGAAAACGATGTTACTATATTTATTTATTTATTTAATATTTACTGCACAAAAGAATATCTTATGGTACAAAAGGCGGACTTAATGCTATAAAGCATTCTCTACCAGTCAACCTTACGGCAAAGCAGATAAAAAACACAGATATTTACAAACTTTACTAAGAACTTCTCGCGGCTTCTCTCTTCTGCGGCTTATGCGGCTGTCAAGCGGCGGTCGTGGGTTCGAATCCCGGCTCGTACCAATGAGTTTTTCGGAACTTATGTACGGAATATTTACCGTTAGCTTTTCGGTGAAGGAAAACATCGTGAGGAAACCGGTCTAATCCCAATAAGGTCTAGTTTTCCCTCTGGGTTGGAAGGTCAGATGGCAGTGGCTTTCGTAAAACTAGCGCCTATGCCAAATCTTGGGATTAGGTGTCAAAGCGGACCCCGAGCTCCTTTAGGGGCATAACCGGGAACAACGCTAGGAGAATGATGATGATGACTAAGAACTTCTCCACAGCATAGGTACAAATTCATGTGAAATACAGTGAACTGGCAATTTCGGTTCTCGTATTCCGGCACACCATTCTCTCTACACGATAAATTCTCCATCCAAGAGAGCAACCACCTCCTGTCAAGCTTTGCCCTCGATGACAGCGAACAGAACCATCCGTTGTTCTGTTTTTAATTCAAAATAATACTCGTCATAGCCCTCTGTTGGCGCGCGGCGGAACTAATGAGCTCCCGAGTTTGCCCAGACAAATATGTCCTCGTTCGCATGTATTTCAATGATGACATTTGTAGATTGACAGTGGAGCACATTACGACCGAAGTCACGATGAATGTAATAGAGGGCGCTGCATGAAACTTCTCCTCTTCGACATATATAAGTATGTTTATCGTCGTCTAGTACCCATAGTACAAGCTTTGCTTAGTCTGGGACTAGGTCGATTTTCGAGTGTAAGATGGTCTGGTCCCGAAATATTTATTTATTTACTAGCTGATGCCCGCGGCTTCGCCCGCGTGGTTATAGGAAAATGTAACATATTGAATTTTCCCGTGGGAATTAGATGTTTTCCCGCTGGAAAAAGTAGCCTATGTCACTCTCCAGCTTCTATACTATCTCCATACAAAAAATCACATCAATACGACGCTCCGTTACGACGTGAAAGAAGGACAAACATACACACTTTCGCATTTATAATATTACTAGCTTCTGCCCGCGACTCCGTCAACTTTCAAGGGTCATATCTTTTTACGATTTTAATTATATTTTATAATTTATACTTTATTACGATAATTTGATGGTTTACTATCCATTTAGCATCACTACGTTACCAATTTGAACATGAGGCACCATGCCTATTGATTAAGTTAAATTATTACACTTAAGTAATTAGGATTAACTAGCTATAAGGCACCCAGCCTTAACTCGAAGATCCTTTACATTTAAATTAACAGTTAAGATTGTGCTTAAACCCAAAAAAAATATTGAAATAAACAGTTCAATTAAATTTTTTTATACCTTTATCGTGTAGTTTAGAAGCTGCTGTGACCATCTTGAGTCCAAACTAACACTTAGTGCTCTGTGAGCTGAAGAACTCACAATCCTGTTTTTTATTTATAATTGAAATACTAGCTTTCGCCGGCGACTTCGTCTGCGCGGGCCTAGGATAAAAACTATCGCATATTTTAATCCAGACTATGAACTATATTCATGCGAAATTTCATCCCAATCGGTGAAGCCGTTTAAGCGCGATTGAGTAACAAACATCAACATCTAAACAATCAAACTACCAGGACGGTAGGAATTTTGAACATTTTCCAAAATTTTATCGACATAAAAAATCTATAATAATTATTATAGAACGCAAATAATTAGCAGGTTCAATTGAACCTGCTCACAAAATTGAGAAACAGTTGTTGCAAAATTGAGAAATGCGACCTATAGAGGACAACGCCGGACATACGAAATATTTTTTCCCATGCATGCTGAAACGGACAACTTCGTTCTCTTTGCTCGTTCGTTTTTTGTTCGTACGCAATTTCAGCTACTGGAAAACGGCTGGAAATTGGGTTGCAAGAGAACTCACTTACACATCTACCCGAGGTTTTCATCGATTTTCGACAAGTTTGAATCGTATCTCCAACTTTTGCACAACAGATAGAATGATAAATCAAACGGCTGTTTGTCAATCTTTTTTCTCCATTTAAGTCTACCGGAATTTGAAAGAAATTAGTAGTCAATTTTGTATGATTTTTTTAAACATTGTCTAGAAAAAAACACTTATTTCGTATCGCTACTGACGTGAAAGATCTAACATATACGAAATCTACATATTTGGATTTGTCTACAACGTCTCTAAAACGTGTCTAGGGTTTTTTTTTAAACTAATTAACACAAATTGGCCTAAAATTGTTCAACTTTGATGCCAAATATCGCGAAAACAATGAACTCTGAAGTAAAAATGGGATACTATATTGCTTAAAGCCGTTGTTGTTAATATAATAAGCTACAAAAAACATTAGAAAACTAAGGGATTCAGATCGATGGTAATTGGCGTATGGGAGCCCCTTCAAGTATATTTATTACCTACATAGGAACAGGGCCAGTTAAATAAAAGCTTTTAAAATAGAACGTCCATGCCAGCAAACACTTTGCCCCCATGAAACACAACGAACTGAGTACATTTTGTAAAGCAACACTTCAGAAAAAGTACACTTCTTATTCTTAATTGTTCTCGACTGGGAAAGCATAAGAACCTCTTGAAACTCGCAATGTTCCAAACCTTTCCACTGCACCAACGCACCATTGTATTCACAAAGACAACGATTCTAACGACAAGAAACAACTTTAAAACTCATCAACAACCGCTATTGTGGCGTTATCACGATAACGGTAGCGGTATACCGGCACAGCTTGTACCGGTATACCGGGATAGTTGAGCGTTAATGGAGGCGACGAAGTTAATGAGTTTCCAGTTTCTTTATTAAAATACTCTTTTAATCGGTAGCTCGAGCTCAGATTTATTCATTAAAATTGTTCAGGAACACCGTAGTCTTGAAAGTTCTATGCAGGATGTTAGTTTAATAACAGCTGATAATGGTCGTAATTTTCGTTTAAGGTTCTAGTACTAATTTCAATTCTATTTATAAGGTTAGGCATACCTATGCTCACTACTAATTTCTTTCAGTAAGTCCCTGAGGTCGATCCTTCGCATTTTCTAGTCAAAAAAATGAGGACTTATGGAGTATGTGAAGGCAACCCATTTCCACAGAGTTCGCGATGCGCAAATGCAACCATCGCTTTTGAGAGGAAGCCGCCGGACGGAAGGTGAATTTGTGGACTTCCTTCGCACACATGGCGGTGAACAGGCAAGGGTGAGCTGCGAGCAGTTGGACTGAGCTGGAGCGAGGCCAGGGTCGTCGCTCAGGACAGGAAGGCGTGTCGCGATCTTATGAAGGACGTATACACCTCTCGAGTGTCCTAAGCCAACAGCAACTTTCTTTCAAGTGGAGAACTACTGGCTTTCTAGGCATGAGGAGTTATGCTTTTGCGGGCTTAAAACGGTTGCGATTTATCACTTATCGTTGTGGACTTTGATCAGTAAGTGCCTTCCAAACATAACAATATTAGCAATCTAGTGTTTTAAAATGGTTTTCCTAGAAATCGCATGACGATTAAATCTTGATTTTTCTTATCTTAATGGAATAGGGTATAGTTAATTCTGAGTTCGTACGACTGGGTTTTTACTTTGAAAGCAAATTCCACGCTAAAAGAAAAAGCCAGCAAGGTACTAAGCAACGTTTACTTTCTAGTACATAATTACTAAGGTACTAAATTACTAACCCTTAGTTCTCTAAAGTCTTAGTTCTTCAATTATTACTCCTACCGTTTCTTCTACTTTTCCTTATTTGAATGCAATCTGATTATTCCTTATTTTATTATACTCGCAGCGGGAACTCGGAATTGCACCACAAATTGTTTTAAATTAAAATGTTGCTGGTTTTCTTCAACAATAACTTTTATGAGAACTTTTCTTAGCAATCGTGTTGACACTTTGTTATTCACTTTGTGTTGAAAGAAATAACAAAGTTGTACTAGGTGTCAGCGAGATACTTTCGTTTTGCTTAATAAATGCGAAATTTTGAATCAGAATTAGTTAAAACTGGTAACACGTTACATTTACACAAATAACCCTAAAATAAATAATAGTAGAACACCAGTTCACGCACGTGAAGTCGCGGGAAAATAGTACTAGTTTACCCCGGGGGATAATTTTCGGGATTTAAAGTATCTTATGTTTCAATCCAAGTCATAAACTAGGTACCTGAAATTACGATTCCTCGTTGTTAATTAATTACGGTGAATCACATAATGTTCCTTCGAGCTGGATGTATTTTGCATTTCAACAGCGTTGGCGGCGCCCCGCAAACCCACCAAAGACTCCCAACTCTTTCGAAGTAACACCCCGAAACTTGGACGCATTTAAAATAATTATTCCACTGAAGTTTCGGTGAGGAAAGGAGATACCTCCGACACTTTGGGGTAATTAAGTGTAGAACGGATACGTCGATTAGCATATTCAAAATTCAAGTACTTATTCTGAAAGAGGCCTTGTGTTATGTAGCTATTTTACGTCAGAGCTTACAAGTGTAATAGTACATTACTACAGAGGCCGGGAAGTAAGGGGTTGCCGGCCGAATGCACGAATGTAGCGAGGCCGGATAGTTATGAGGCTGGCAACCCCTTTTCACGCCGAGGTGCGTATAGTGCTTTTCTCAAACATGCAATTAAATAAATAAATTAAACTCCAAGAAGTCAAACTTTAATTTTGGTGGCTGAACGCCGTGATGCTGTGCCACAAATTGAGGAATGAAAATTAAAAAAGACCAACTTGCAGGCCTCCAATTTTGTATGAAATGCCATTACGGTTCTCTCGTCTCGCTGCGCCCGAAACGTGACACTTCGAAGCCCATTATGAAGAACACAACGTCAATATTTAGTTGCATGTTTGAGAAAAAACTGTTACAATGGTATCATTTAGTGAGATGAATACCTAGCAACAACGTAACAAAAGACAAATAGTATACAAACAACGCAAGCAAAATCACTTTTCGTGAGATATCCATACTTATTTTATACATGCGAAAGTGTCTGCGTGTCTGTTACGTCTTCACGCTTAAACCGCTGAACCGATTTAGATAAAATTTGGTACAAAGATAGTTTGAGTCCCGAGGAAGGATAAGGTTAGATTTTAATGCGTTGCGCGCGTTTTTACTCACTCATTTTTAGAAACCCATAACATAATATATTACAACAAGCTGTCCAACGATTTACGATACCCCTCACTATGGGTTTAACAAGAAAATACATTACATGCCCACTTTACCTTTATAATTTATTTTAAAGATATTATTTTACCACTTTGTCAGCGTGATTGATATATATATCCATTCCGAATTTTCGCTTTCTAGTAGTAAGGGTAACGAGCTAAGCCACAGACGGGCAGACGGGTAGACGGAAATGGGGCGAAACTATAAGAGTTGACTACGGAACCCTATAAAACTAGACTTATTATTTCCGTGTACCCACCATGTTGCAGTCGTAGGTGGCGTATTCAATCCCACAGCCTCCAACCGACGGCGCATTCCCATTGACGACTCTTACAACACCCACGACTGATGCTATTTAAGCCCACATCACACAACATTTCAAGTGCAGTCTACGTGCTGACAAATAGGTTCTCGGTCCGGAACCCGCAAAAGAGTGTGCATGAAACTAAGCAGATTTTCCTAAAGGACTTCTTAGTTTGCGACTCTGGAGCTTGTACCAAATCCTGAAGAATCCGCACTGTACTGTTTTCCAAGCGATCTGACAGAACTCTACCAACTTTCCCCACAGACATGGCTGAAAAACTTTAAATCGTGACAAGCATACAAAGTTCGAACCCAACTGAAAAAATACTATTTGTTTTCATACAAAAGTTACCTAACCTTTGTCACCAGGAGCATAACTTCGAAAAGATTGATACGTCACTCATCAAAATCGGTTCAGTAACTTAAACGCGACGGTGAAACACACGTAAATACAAACATGTGTATACTGCTAAAATCAAATCCCTTCGTTTCTCTGCCCTAGTCGGTCCAAAAGACGAATCCATAATGCACTTTTGTTTCCATCATCTTTGAACAACTAAAATCCACACTATACCATCCTTGGAATTCATTTATTTATTTGATTTTATTGCACAAAAGAATATCCCAAGGTATGAAAAGCGAAATCATTGCTATAAATCATTCTTTCCCAGTCAACCTTAAGGCAAAGCAGATAACATGTAACGATCCTCAATTTTAAATCGTCCCCAAACACCAATTAACTGCAAAAACAAGTGAATACTGCCACAGCGTACCCAAGCTAGCTCACAATGCCTTTTTACCGTTCGATCCGACTGCAGAGTAAATGTTGACCTGCGCTAGCAAACACGGTGGATAAACGATCCACAGAACAGCTCAGAGGGATCAATGTGACGACTCGAGATGTGCTTCATTGAATCCGTACAAGGGGACAATGACACTTTGGAATGTTCTGTAGGTGTTTATTTACCGTAATAAGTTAAGTATCCCAGAAAATTATATGCTAAGTTTAGGTATACTTCGAAAATGAAATGTCCAAGTGCTTCACATTGCCCTTTGTTATTCAATTTCATAGCAATAAAGATGACAAGCAGAATGTGGTTGTGACGTCTTAATCGTAATGATCGAACGAGCGGTTCTTCGTTCTTTCCGAGTCTGCTGGAAAGAGCGAAGATTCTCCGTTTCAGTTTGGGCGAAATTATCGTTTTTTGCCAATTCAGTTTTTCGTTTTTTAGGGTGCCTTAGTCAACAAGGAACCCTTATAGTTTCGCCATGTCCGTCCGTCTGTCTGTCCGTCTTCAGCTTAGCTCAGTGACTATTACTACTAGAAAACTTTAATTCGGCATGGGTATATAAATCAATCACGCCGACAGAACAGTACAATAAAATGTTGAAAATATTTTTTTTTAGGGTACCTCCCCTACACTTAAAGCGGAGATGCAATTTTTTTTCTCGTCAAACCCATAGTGTGGGGTATCGTTGGATAGCTCGTTAAAAACTATTATGGGTTTCCTGAATTCATTTTTCAAATCAGTGATTCCTTTGCGAGATATTGAGCTTCAAAGCCCTAATTTTTGTTCGAGTTATGTGTCCCCCCCCCCCCCCTGCCGGCTAAATGGTTACTACTGGGGATATGAAAAAAATCGTGGTAGTAGTATATATAATGAATTTAAAAACTAATCACGGACAAGTAGGCATAAGTAGTTACCGAGTAATAGTCAACCAACTTAATGTGTACTTGGAAAGACCAATTTTCTTACAAATTCGGCCGACGCAACCGCACCGCACGTCGATGTAACTAAGACAGACAGGCAACTACGGAACCTTGCACTGCGCGTGGCCCGACTGGCACGTGGTCGGTTTTATTTTTAAAGTCAACCTTGCGAGCTCTTCTACAGCTCTTAGCGCCACTAGTTGTCTTTGCCAATATGCATCAATAAATACTCAGGGATCACCACAGTGATGTCCATGTCGGAAACTTGTTTCTGTTTCGGTCGATATGAAATATAGAATAAGCATCTGACGGGCCTATTCTGAACTTTTAGCCAAGCGCTGTAACTTCAATTCGAACAGCAATTGCCATTGATAAAATCATGTCAGTCAGTGCTGCCTTATTATTATTACGAGAATCTTTTTTATCTTTCAGTCGGATTCAAACGCGTTTAGTAATGTGTGTGTATTTAAAATAATACAATGTATTATGCAGTATGAGTACAGCGGACTCGACCGCAGCACGACTGCAAAATGCAGTGTGTAGATATACTAGGTACCTAGATATAAAAAACTTGAATTAAGTATTAATAATCCGTCTGTATTGTATAGAACCAAATAAAAACATTTAAAAAATTAGAACTATATGACCATAGTTGAGATTCCATTCAGTCCGTGTCAGCGCTTGCCATTATGTCAGCACCGTGCAGAGATGGAACCCTTTCATTTTTAACGACCGGTTAGCCTAGTGGGTAGTGACGCTGCCTACGAAGCTGAAGGTCCTGGGTTCGAATCCCGGTAAGGGCAAATATTTGTGTGATGAGCATGAATATTTGTTTCTGAGTCATGGAAGTTTTCTATTATATATATCGTCGTCTAGTACCCATAACACAAGCCTTAATGAGCTTATGGGACTAGGTTGATTTGTTTAAGATAGTCTTCTAATATTTATTATTTATTTAGATATTTATTATTATTTATTTGTTTCATGGCATTAACTATAGGTCAAAATGCCCAGAGAGGTTTATCCAGAACCATATCTGTAACTGGACGCTCTGCAGGCTACACAGGGCAAAATATATATACATATAGGTCAACCGCTTAATTCAGTCATCGCCTGCGCAGCGTGCGGGTGCAGGGGTATGACGATAACGAGGCGCGTACGTGGGAGGTAAAGCCTGGGACCCGCACGCCGCGCGAGCTTCGTTATCGTCATGCCTAGTGATGTGCCGGGGAATATTCCCTTGTGCCCGGGAATATTCCCCAAACTGGGGAATATTTAAATACAAATTGGGAAATTTAAAGTTGTAATAAAAGTAATAAAAATGAATAGTGCCCCGACAAATAAAGTGCCATTCGCCAAAAACTGCATTATTGTACAAGTTCTGACTTTTTATCTCAATTACCATGTAATATGTGAATATTTTCATATTTTGTATTCGTACAAACCTTATTGTGATTTTTTTTATTAACTTTGTATCGCTTTTGTTACTTGCAGAAGTACTTTTGTAAAATTTGTTTTTTTCGGCTGGGGGAAAATTCCCAATAACTGGGAATATTCCCATTGTTCCGGGGAATATTCCCAGGATATAGGTATATAAATAACAATGGTTAATGTCTTGGTAAAAAAATCAAGGGCCCAAGTTATCATGGAATCCCTGATAGCAAGATATATAAACGTACACAATTTCAATATTCCCGTATATTCCCTTGTATGGGAATATCCCCGGGAATGTTCCCGGGAATATTCCTACCTGGGGAATATTCCAGGGAACGGCACATCACTAGACGCATGCCCCGCAGCCGAGGACTGAGTTGAAGACGGATGACCATTTCCTTATTGTCACAAATAAATATCAATTCTATTTCATTATTAATTAAAATCCCCATTAGTAAGACCAAGTTGATTCAAAACCAAACTGTTGCTTGCTACAAAGCTGCTTAAGCTTTGGTTCGAAAGCTGCCGTTATTAACGAGCTTAGCCTTGCTACCTCCGAGCTTAGCACCGGTAAGCTCGCAGTCGCCGATCAATCTCATTTAGCGCCACGTGTGCTTAATGGTTGCGACTGTACTGTTATAAGTATATAAGTAGTAGTATATAAGTAGTCTTGCCCGTTATTCCCAAAACTTAACAACTTCTTCTTTTCTCACAAACACAAATATTTCGGTAACAATAACCAGAAACTTAATGATTGTGGTTAGAATAGTGGAGCAATCGAAAAGTTCGTCACCACGTGTGGAGCCTACGTTAGCTCAGTTGGTTCAGGGCATTGCACGGAACGCAATGGTCGCGGTTCAAGTCCCAGTCGTGGCTTGCAATTTCATCGGATATCTCCCGATATGACTAGGGAAGCACTTATTAAATTGACGGCCCTGAGTAAACAATCTGTACTGAATTTATTGAAAGTTGTCACTGACAGCGGTCAGCTTACGGAGACCTTATCGAGCCCGCACCAACAGATCCAGAAAGGGCCTTAAGTGGACATCAAAATAAAGCCTTAAAACGTGACGCTCGCGCTCTGCATGGATATCACATGCCGTCCGGCGAGCTTTGTCGCGACGACATAAACTATCCGTATTTTTCTAAGCGTTCTTACTAGAAAGAGACGGATAGTAGTAGTAGTATTAAGAGGAAACACAAGGGCCGTTTTTCCATAGAAACGTAGTCCCCTGTTTTCTCCCTGGATAATGGCAGTAGAGCAATTTTTTTCCATAAATCTATGGTTACTATTGACATGTTCCTAAGTTTTCCTATTTTTCATAAATTTATTCAAAAACCTAAGAAAAATGCCAGATTTTCCGCTGTGTTCAAACATCCAGAAAACAATTTTGACTAGATTATTTAAAAAAAAACCGGCAAAGAGCGTGTCGGGCCACGCTCAGTGTAGGGTTCCGTAGTTTTTCGTCCAGAAATTATTTTGTAATTTTTTTCAAAAACTATTCAATCTATCAAGTTCAAAATAATTTTACGAGAAAGTTTTTATAAAGTTCTACTTTTGAGATTTTTTTCATATTTTTAAAACTTATAGTTCAAAAGCTAGAGGGGGGGAAACCTTATTTTTTACTTTTAGAGCGATTATCTCCGAAAATATTAACATTATCAAAAAATGATTGTAGCAAACCCCTATTCATTTTTAAATACCTATCTAACAATATATCACACGTTAGGGTTGAAATTAAAAAAAAAACACTCCCCACGTTACGTATAGGGGAGGTACCCTAATAAAATAAAATAAACACTTTTTATTGTACCACTTTGTTGGCGTGATTAATATACATATTAGTACCAAATTTCAGTTTTCTAGTGCTAATGGTTACTGAGATTATCCGCGGACGGTTTTAATAGGTATTTTCGGTCCAAGCTGCAGTTATCTCTATCGCGCTCTGCTTGAGGTTGGCGCGTCAGCAATAACAAACACATACATACAACAACAACACATAAATACATTTTACAAATACCTATTTCTCAATTATCTCGCCCTTTGATACTTTTTCGAAAAAAAAATTAAAATGTAGTCAAAACGAGAAAAAATCAACGCAAAAGGTCAAAAAATCACGAAGTTATCAGTGTCCAAAGTTTTAAGAAGGGGCAAAGTTTTAATTATTGTCCCTTTTTCGCAAAACGCAACTTCATATGAAACGATGACGCTGGAAGATTGTGACGTCACTAGAAGAAGGCAATGTCGCCGAACACGATCGGCACGGTCCATCGTGTTCGGCGCCGCCGTCGACGCGGCTCCCCGGCAGCATCCTGTAATGTGACGTCACACACTGTTTGCCTTTTCTCTCTCTAACAAGCAATATTAAAACGGTTGTAGCTTCGTAATTCTTTGAGATATCTGAATGGGATTTTCGTCACTAGGCATATGTTTTTGCCTTCTTTCTTTTGGAGTAATAATATTTTTCGAGTTTTCAGACCCGTATTGTGACAGTAGGAGCCGTCACGCAGAGCGCATCAGATGTGGAAATCTAACCGTACTCAAAGTATAAAATCGATATCGGACTGTCACGTCACACCACACCAGATAATGAATCTGGCTTAAGAGCGCTAGCTTGAAATGAGCCTGGTGCGGTATAATTCCCGTCTCGGTCATATCCGAGGGCTTAGTAGTCATTGAGGTTGCCAGGTGTCAGCATTGACGGTTATTGCATGCCTGCGGACGTAAGATAGCTGCCATTTATTTCAATTATCGCTGTGGATATTATCCGTCACTTTATGACAAACTTATCCACATCGATTAGAAACAAAAGGCAAGCATTTAACACCCGTCGGAAGATGACTGAGAATATTTGAAGTTTGACATTGATGCATCTTCATTTCCATTACGATTACAATAATTTTGACATTCATTATTTATTTAGGGTGTAATCTATATAATCGTGAGATCAGCCTAATTAGATGCATAATAAAACATTATATTCAACGAGGCTGTTGTTTCACTAACGCCATTCTTACATGGCGACCCTGCCAGGATGCCACTAGTAGGTAGTAATAAACTTAGTCAAGCACATTGAAACTCCTTTAAATAAATGCAAATGTTTTCATTGCTCAACTCCATTAACAGACATTCAGCAAACATTCAGTCTCCAGATGTTTCAGCAAACTTGCAATCAGAGCGTTATTGTTTCTTTCTAAATCTTAAGTTTGCATAAAACAATGCTCCTGGATCGCAGCCAAACGAACTGCTATTCATAATGCTTAGCGACAATTCGCCTGCAAACCTGTATAAGTTTGACTTACAATCGCACGATGTACATTTAATAATAATAAATTTATAACAATAATCAATGTACCTACGATTTACCAGCAAGAATAAATCATTTTTCCATTATCCACGGCCTTTTTATTTCTCGGTACTCTCTAATCTCAATCTCAAATAACTTACTAATTTGGCTCAGTGATCCAAAAAGGGTGTCTGCCTCCGAAATAAGAGCACGCCACTTATCCAGCTCCTGCGCCACTTCCTGCGATAGCGTGCAGATCCGCATACACCCTATCCCCCTAGCGATACCTGGGCCCCCTACTGGACGCCTAGGTACGCTCTCTTGACTGCCCGATCCTCTCCCATTCGCAGCATCAATCCCAAGCAAACCTTAATTTCTCTCTCTCACAACAAGTCCTTAAACTACTAAGGGGTGTCCTGTGTATGTTTCTAGATATTAAGTCATTTATCATTCTATAATAAGTAACATGCTATAGTAAGTGTTTGAACAGTAACCATGTAATCTTCAATCGTATTTAATTATACGTCCACCCATGCTTACATGGCGATCCTGTCACGTTGCGATTCTACTGGAATCAAAAGCGTTCAAAGGCTACGATGTCTGTTTATCATCTGATAGGCGCTGTAACGTAAAGCATATTTTGCATGTTATCGGCTACGAGCGTTAAATAAAATCTCGGGTCAAGATACATGGGTGAGTAAATAAGTGAGTCGAGACCGCTTTGGAATAGCAAAGCCGAAGGGGGGACATAAATCAACGCCGTGGCCTGAAAATTCATTCAACAGTAGTTTTCCGACAGCTTTATGACTGAGCTGGGTTGGAAGTTCAATAACGCAGGGAAATATGGATGGATATCCAAGTGAAACAATTGACTGTTGTTACACGTTTTTCGTTTTTAGAATGCTTGACATCCGAGAGTTAATAAAATATCCTAGTTATCACGCAAATAAATTCCCTAACCGTGATGACTGTTCCGAGGCCATTCACACGTTTTACGTTTTTTGAATGCATAGAAAATATGCAAGTGTCGGGAAAAAATATTCGTGCTGTTTGTTTGTCAGTGTCTCTACCAAGGACTAAAGTGGTAGTCTAATATATCGTGGTATTTGTGTTGCATTGTATGATGGCAAACGGTAAATGTCTGAATCTTATAGAATATTTCAATGCTTCTCATAGCAATTGTAATTTTTGCGCGTCATTTAACGTTTGAAAGAAAGAAAGAAAGAACGAAGAAAAAATATTTATTCAAGACTACTTAGACTAACACATGGAAAATAAACATTATTGCTTAAAACTATCGCGAAATGTTAATCTCACAAAGGCGTCAGAGAAAAGGACCCACTCAGCTTAATGACAAGGTACCATGTAAATACCTTGACACTGATCTTCCGTAGATACCCTTACAAGAGAGCGCTCCTATCTGCGGCAACATTGATTAATTGGTCGGAAAGGCCGTATGTATAAGTTCTTGGTTAACATGTCTTGTATTGTTTCGTGGCCACATGTTTAGCGATTACTGAAGTCAATAGAGCTATAGAAGCGCTAAGGATACATAGTAATTGACATATAACGATACATAAATATTACTAAATATACACGTACTTTAGACAAAACAATACTATTACTTAGGTACTAGTCTATAAAAACTAAACCAAACAGCGGACTAAAGTGGTTAACCCCTAAGCTGCTATTGCAAGCTGATTACTACTTATTTTTAGAGATGAAATAAAATCGTTTGAATAATGCCATGGTTAAGACCTTTCAAACGAGATATGTCTCAACTGTATACACTCTGGGTACAAAATGCCCATTCTCCTTTGTACATAATGCTAATATTAAACAGATTTCTGTAAATTTCCGTATTTTTTGTACTTAACTTTAAATGGAAAAACCGAAAACTGTTTGAAATACGTACCACCTATTTTCACATATTAAAGTATTTAAATATTAGTGGACAATCTTACACAAATCCAACTGGCCCCATACTAAGCTCAAAAAGGCTTTTGCTATGGGTACTAGGCGACGATACATTTAATAGATATGAATACATAGTAAACATCCAAGACTCCGAAACAAATATTCATGCTCATCTTGATTTGATGACCTTCAGCTTCGTAGGCAGCTTCACTACCCACTAGGCTAAATTACCACGCTAGCACGGTTATCACAAGACGGCGCGAGTTGTGTCGCGGCGAGATAGACTATCCGTCCCATTCTTAGTGTTCTAATTAGAAATACTATCTCGCCGCGACACAACTCGCGCCGTCTTGTGATAAACGTGCTAGCGTGGTAATTGAGCAGCAGCGCAAGATACAATAATTATTGCAAAGGTAATTACGCCACCAAATTAATTAACTGATATAATAATGTTCCGTTTGAAGATGTTTATAAATAGGTAACCATTGTTGTAAATAAAGGACGGGCTTCAACTAATTAGTAGGAAACTTAAGTAGAAAGAAATTAAGATAAAGATCTTAAGTATTTATGTAAATAGAAGCGCCATTATATTTGGGTATTATATAGTCTTGCCTAATCTTGGGATTAGGTGTCAAAGCGAACCACGGGGTCCTTTAGGGCATAACCGGAAATAATGCTAGGAAAATGATGATTTAGTCTTCTACCTAGTTATTTCTCATAAATATTTATAAGCTTATTATGACAAAGTACTGTAGGTCGTAAATATTACATTTCTTTTCCGAATTGCTTCATTTTTATTTTATATTTACATCGCGTATACAGTGTGTGGTCTGTAACAGGAGCAAATATTTAAAAGGACGCTTTCTTAGAGCATTTGCAGTAACTCTTGTATCCAATTTTTTTTTGATTATGAGAATTTTTTATCTTTTTTTTTTATTTTTTTTTATTAAGTATAGGTACGCATTTGACCCCTATCTAAACTTCAAGTAATGTATCTTGGCACCACGAGATCATAGCACAGCATTCAATGAGGATTTTGAGGTAACATCATGTAATGGGTCATAATAGCTTTTGCATTTTTGTTTTTAAAAGATATTTTAGTGTTTTTTTAATTTTTTTTTACATTTTTTTTGTCTTTATAAAATAAAAAAACTTCTTGAAGATTAAAAAATACACGAAAACTTACTTTAAAGAAAAAACAAATATTATTTCAATGTAAACCACCTGGTATTGCTCACAAGCTCAATAATCTACTGTTTCATATTTTGCTCCTATTCTAATAATCTACTGTTTCATTTTATGCGCCACATCCTGTATATAAAAGAGATATTTCGTCATTTATAAATATGTTTAATAAGATTTTGCTCACGTCGCATAAAACGGAGTCTCCTCTCATGTATTATTATGCGATAAAAACATTTATTTATATGCATTTTATTTATTTATCAAGCTCTGAACTAATGAACACTCAAACAACTCATTCAAAAAGCAACTCGCACAGTATGTTATTGAAAATAAACTACTATTATAAATTTTGATATTAATAACATTCTCACGAATGAGGTGAACGGGCAAGTACCTACTACCTACCTAATAAATATACTAGTGAACAAATGGACCTACATATTTATAAACTGTTAATTTTTACCGATGAGCGGATCTTGTTATCTATTAATAATTTATGTATTTTTAATGTAATTAGTAATTTACCTAAACTATTGTTCTCATGGAAGTGATGTAATGTCTTATATTTATGAGAATAAATGTCTTTAAACCTAAAAAACCTGAACACAGGTTGAACACAATGTTGTATGTCACATTTGTCCGAAAGCATACCTATTTTTTCCGAATTTCATAATTCCGAAATCCATGTTGAGCTAAAAAAATATGATTTTTCTGAATATAACACCAACCTATTTAATATATTCCACAAAATCGTCTGCGTCGAAATTTCGGAATAATGATGGTTTTCGGAGTTTTTCTGTGTTCCCGGATTTTGTAAGTCTTTATAATCTGTACTGATGTGCCTGACAGCTGGCAACACAAAATGCCGTTCCCACTTTACTTTCATGTCGTATCTGTCGTGTCATGTTTTGTATATTTACGCACAAACTGGTACTTTACTTATTTATTTCGGTGTTAAGGGTTTGTGTATGTAGATGGAAATAGGTCACACTTTAAGAAGAGAACATCCCAAGGCAAGCCCTGGAATGGACACCACGAGGGAGAGGAAACGTGGCTTGCCGAACACCTGGCGGCGTTCAGTGGCTGCGGATCTGAAGGCAATCTGGCTGACGTGGTCCGAAGTGAAACGTGCAGTCCACGACAGAACGCGATGGCGAAGCACTGTGGAAGCCCTCTGCCCCGTCTAGGAGCCACAGTACATAAAGTCAAGTATGCTCAGGCTTCAGGAACATTGTCTTTACTCCGTAAAGGACTATATGGAAGTAAAATGATGACAAATAAATATTATGTAAGTAGACTCAAAATGTATTTGTAATTAATTGTTTCCTTAATATTTGCTTGCTGCTTTGGCTGAATACTGGAACTATGTTAAAAATATGTAAAACCTTTGTACGTACGTATTCTTGCAAATAACCATATCTATTTCTATATAGAGGAATATTTAAGTAACTACGCACTTTATTATATTTAAAACATCTCGGATACAAAAACATAGCTAAGAACCCATCTGGTCAGACAAGACTTTTGATTGAAATAAGAAACCGCAAACAAATCGGTTCTACGGGTGACATGATGTCACAGACAGACACACATATGCACATGTTAAATTAACTCCAAAAGAGGACCTTACCAAGTGGTAAGGTAAGTACCTTATGTAGGCCTCTGTTATGCCCTAGCAAATTGTTAATATTCTACTGCGCGCTAGTCCAAAAACAAAAAATATTCATAACTTTTCTGGCTATTCGTTGTCGCTCGCGTGTCTTGTTTCGCATAATGAACACCGCGCAATAGTCACGCTGTTCATATCACAATTTTATCGCTCAATAAAGTTAAATTCTATTTATATTAATACTATTCATGTCCAACTTGCTCCACAGCACCCCATGAATACTTGAAGCCTCCATAATCACAACATAAATCAAACATTAAATATGAAATAGTTCGCTATGTCAAGTAATATTCGTCACAATATTTCCCGTTCGGGGGTAATAAATAATTCAGCGCACGTCAAATTTATGACAGCCTCTTGGCGTCTTTCTCTGACTTACGGTACCTAATGTAGTTAGTCGGAGAGGGATGTTTAGGTCTTTCGTCGGGGATGCGGTCAGCGGTGGACGCCTAGCTTCTCAAGCGGAGCTTCTGACGCTGATTGCATTATTGACGACTGACCAAACTACCGAACAACGTCGCTTTATAAGCAAACTTGACATTGGCGAAATCATCTTTACTTAGATGGAAGCCATTTTTTAAAAAATTGAATTGAATTGAGGGATGTTTACTTTATGAGGGGGAGGTAGGAATTTAATTACTGGACGTGAAAAAAGAAGGTTTTAATGAGAGGTGAATGGTCGGACGGAAAACAAGTGAGCAGCTAAGTAAACGCTACAGCGTCTTATTAGTATTCTGTGTGGTTGCTGAAACAAAAAAACTAGCAACACTGACTAGCTTGCGGTTTGTAGCTAAATGCCCGAGGGCAAAAACCAGCTAAGTGTAAACTTAATTTGTGGTAAGTAACATGTTGCATAACTTTTTAGTGTAGTAATTAACTACGGATAGAAGATTAGGAGAATAAGAAATAAAATAAAATAGGAGAGAAAGAAATAATAATGGATAAATGACTAAATATTAGGGGGCAATCTTACACAGCTAGAACTAGCCCTGCAATAAGCTTAATGAGATTTGTATTAACAAAAAACTCGCAAAAAAAAAAAAAGACTCGCAGCGTTGCTAAGCAGGGTATGGGTCAGCTCCAACCCCATTCTGAACACAGTGGCGGTTAGGTATAACACCAACACCGCCATCATGCGCCAATTTGTCAATGTGATGACACCTAGGTTAGGTTAGGGTAAGTTTATAATTTTGGACCAATTTGTTGTCTGTTAATAAATTATAATAATAATTAAGACTACTATAGATAAACGACACTATATTTTAAAGTTTTTTTTTTTTAATACCATGACGTTTTTGCCACACAAGCGGCCCGCCTGATGGTAAGCGGACACCGCAGCCTATAGACGCATGCAACTCCAAAGGAGTAACATGGGCGTTGCCGACCATTGATATGTTTGCGGATTCGCCGTGTTGACAGCTGAAGGAACGAATACATCAAAAAATATCCGAGACTTTGTTGTTGTTTCTTTGTTTATGCTCATCATACAACTTAGGTTCTCGATTGGCGACCACGTACCGGAAGGCGTAGCGTAGGTAGGCCCCCCACAAGGTGGACTGATGACCTGATAAAGGTCGCGGGAGTCCGCTGGATGCGGGTGGCGCAGGACCAGTCATTGTGGCACTCTTTGGGGGAGACCTATGTCCAGCAGTGGACGTCTTTCGGCTGATACGAGTATGATGATGTGATGATGATCACACAAATATTTGCCTTTACTGTGATTTAAACCAAGGGCCGTCAGACACAACATAATATAAATAACGAGTGCACGCCACATAAGGGCCTACAGTCTGCGTTTTTTTTACCTAGCAGATAGGGGAACGCGCGTTGACGGCGCGTGATAAAAGCAGCCAAGTGCGAGTCGAACCACGCACAACGAAGGGTTTCGTGCCTATTAAAAAGGTCGTATCGTTACTGAAAGATTATGGCACTTACATCCTTTTTAGATATATCTCAAAAACCTTTGAACCGATCTTGTTCAAAACAATTTTCGCTGAAAGAATTTAATAAGCCCTATGTCCATGATTTTTTTCATATTTTTAAAACACACGGTTCAAAAATTAGAGGGGGGGGACACAATTTTAGTGACTTTCGGGGCGATTATCTCCGACCCTATTCACCTAATCAAAAAAATTGCTGAGAAACCTCATATTTATTTTGAAAGGCCTATTGATTGATGTGCCACACATGGGCTTGCAATGAAAAAAAAATGTTGACTTTCAGTTTTATGTATGGAGTTGCACCCTTAATTTTTTTTTTTGTCATTTATTTACAAAACTATGTAGCGGCTAACAAAATACACCTATCCTCACAATTTTATTCAAATAAACCTCATAGTTTTCGAGTAAAATGCCTGTGACATACGGACGGACAGACAGACAGACAGACATGACGAATCCATAAGGGTTCCATTTTTAGCCATTTGGCTACGGAACCCTAAAAACGCAGTTTGCATAGGCTCTAATAAAGTCTTTATTTGCATGCAAAGCGAGGATACTACTTGATCAGCCGAAGCTCGAACGAAGGCGAGGCGAAGGCTGAGAATCGAACCCTGTACACATTACTAGAAACAAAAGCATATTCGAAGCGTCCAATGCTCCGGTAGCAGCTCAAGTACCGCTGTCAATTTCATGTTAAAAATGCTGACGTCACCTATATTGGACGTCCCATGAACTACCACAGAAAATGGCTTTTCATGCAAGACTTCTAATAAATGACCTTAACGTGCTCTGACAGCGCGAATGCTCGAATATCTGTCAAACTAAGACTGCTATTTCACACTAAAGAGCCACGCCATTTCAACACTTATTCCTTCTTCATAAGCGTCATTTCTCCATAAAATGCTAACGCTAGGTTATTCACAATGATTCACTGTAACGCAGACGAACCAGTGTAAAGTCATTCATACCTATCTGAGGCTCTAGTATAAGTTTTACCGAAACAAAACGTTACGACCGCGTTTGCGTTTAGCTGTCAAATCCCATACAAATTGAGGGTAAAACGCACACACGATCGTAAAGTTTTGTTTCGGTAAAACTTATACTAGAGCCTCTGACGCGTCGTGTCTAACGCGACAGAATGATGTCAATGATTTAGTTATTCACATTATCTAATGTCTTTTGACGTGACGGCGCCTTTTGTATCAAATAATGAGAATATCATGTATGTGCGGAAAAACCTTCACGAGTTCAAACTCAACAGTGATATGCACGACTTCAACACCAGAAATAAAATCAAGATTGCAGTGAAGGCCAGTCGTCTCCGCAAGGTTAGCACGTCTTTCGTGGGGAGCTGCATACGTTCTTACAATAAAATACCCACCGAAATTTTTAATTTACCGTTCAGTAAATTTAAGTCTCATGTTAAAAGTAATTTGCTAAGCAAGGCGTATTATACTGTCAACGATTTCTTAAACGACAAAAATGCCTTTAAGCCAGTAGTAAGCTAATTCTAATAGGAATATAAGTGTAAAATAAATAAAATTCGCTTTCGGTGGCGTCGTTGATCGGGTCGCCACCTTTCCTAACATATGGTTGAGGGAGGCGATGGCTGAGATATGCGTCATACTCGTGATCGGGTGCTGTTTGTGGAGTCCGGACTGTTCATGCTTGCATGGGCATAGTACTTAAATACTAGTGTTATTATTATTATTATCGTATTGACGAGAGACATCATTCTGATCTTGACACGTTTTATTGTTATTGACCCTGTACATCTCTGACAATATTACATTAATGTTCCTTTTTTGTTTTGTTTTGACGCTTAGAGACAGTATACAATATATAATAATATATTGATTTGATTTGATTTGATTTGATTTGATTTGATTTGATTGAAAGCGCATCAGAGAACGACGTCAGATAAGTACGAATCCACCTTTTAAGGTCACTTCCTAATTTGCCAGTGCAGGCTAAATGAGGCATGAATAAGCTGTCAGCTGCCAGTCAAGTCAGTACTGACAGGTCCATAACTGCGCGTTTACATTAAAACGAGTGCTTCCAGCGGGTTTGACAAGACGATAGGATCCGTCACGTTCTTACAAGTGTGCAAGTGCGAGAGTGACCGATGTATCACTACACATGACTGAGTAGAAGAAGAAGAACAAATGTAATACGGTCAGTATTACATTAAGTACCGTAAAATGGGGTGAGCAGGGTTCGCGGGGAGAGTTGGGTTATGAATGGGGAGAGAAGGGATGAAATGGGGATGAGATTTTGCATATGCGCTAACTTGCTGATAATGCTGTGTGCACTTGCCTTGGATGTCATGCTAGTCTATAGTCTATAATAAAGAACCATTGTATCTCATAATGTATGATGTCTGTAAAGTGTACCTAATAAATAAATAAATAAATAGATGGGTTTTAAGACTACCGCTACAAAAATAATGTATCCCAATTTAAAATGGAGCTATAGTAATTACTGATAATAAAAAAAACGATCCAACAATCTTCCAAAATCAACTTTATATGAAATCCCATCTCACCCCAATTACGAGGGACTACGGGGTGACTTGGGATTTCCTGTTTATCTTTAAAGTTATGAAATGGAACTACCCAAAATAAAACAAAAACTAAAATGCAAACGTCCGGAACACTTATGATACATATACACCATTCAGTTTGCATATGCAAAAATAAAAATGTTGTCGAGGTTTGAATATCAGTTTTGCCCCTACTCACCCCATTTTACGGTATACAAGTAAGGAAATCTGGGCGATTTCAGTGAGCTCTTTGTAAATGACAAGATACCGCATACCGGTTGCGCTGCCAAGTCAGGAAGTAGTCTTAAGTCACAACTCGAAATACGAGTCGGGTGTCAGAATATACAGGGTACAGTGGTGAACAAGTGAAACAACTTTTGAATTGCTTAGCTGAACAAGTACAGTCGGTCACGAACGCGTTATGCACCGCTGGCTCATACGAAACGTGTCTGTACGTACAGTTCGCTACGTTAATCTTGTATTTTAGGTTTGGAACGTGAGCATTTACTGGATCAACAAAAGACAGGGTTTAAGAAAGTAGTTGGCCTATGCAAGCATTTTTCGGGCATTGCACAACGCAGAGTACTTGGATTTCAGTTCGTTTTGTCCTACGCGCAGCCTAGTGGCTAGAAATAGAAAGAAGTTACGGTAGCCTAGTTCAGGCATGCTGCTGTCAAGCGGCGGTCGTGGGTTCGAATTTCGGCTCGAACCAATGACTTTTTCGGAAATTATGTACGGAATATGTACGGTCGAGGTCATAAATACGTTTACACTTTTGCACCTTATTGCCTTGTAATAAGGTGCAAAAGTGTAAACATATTTATGACCTCGACTGTACCGTTAGCTTTGCGGTGCAGGAAAACATCGTGAGGAAACCGGTCTGATCCCAATACGGTATAGTTTTCCCTCTGGGTTGGAGGGTCAGAAGGCAGTCGCTATCGTAAATCTAGCGCCTATGGGCCAAATCTTGGGATTAGGTGTCATCAAATTTATTTTAGTTTTTTTTTATCAGAACACGATACCAGTTATGCCCTTGATTGGTTCACACCCCATTTTTGGTACACTCTGTGTACCGAAATGTGCACTCCAAAAATATGCTCAATCGGACGAACGACTTGTTTGCCATCGGCGGAAGAGTGTAGCCTCGCTGCTGAAAAGGTGCGAGGCAGCAGCAACAGTATGCTGAGCGGGCTAGCCGATTGTCTCGACTGCCCGCTCATAAAATATTGAGTCGAAGTGCTCGTTGGTAGCGCTAAGTACCTAGTTAGTATTGGTACTGCCCGCTCATAAAATATTGAGTCGAAGTGCTCGTTGGTAGCACTAAGGCCGCTAAGTACCTAGTTGGTATTGGTACTGCCCGCTCATAAAATATTGAGTCGAAGTGCTCGTTGGTAGCGCTAAGTACCTAGTTAGTATTGGTACTGCCCGCTCATAAAATATTGAGTCGAAGTGCTCGTTGGTAGCACTAAGGCCGCTAAGTACCTAGTTGGTATTGGTACTGCCCGCTCATAAAATATTGAGTCGAAGTGCTCGTTGGTAGCGCTAAGTACCTAGTTGGTAAATTAACTACTTGCTCCTATCTCACATATATGATAATTATTTATTTATTTATTTAAGAAATATTTATTTATTTAAGTTAAGAAATCCAGACTAATAAATTAATTAATTTATTTATTAGTCTGATTTTCTCTGGCCATACAAAGAGGTAACGCGGCCAGCGTATTTATTGGGTACCCTGCCGGATGAGGACCTTTTGGATGGTGTTTTCTCTTTATAGTTGGGTCTTAGTATGTAGGTTGTTTCTATTTTTCGTTTTGTTATTTTAACATTATGTTCCTTTGTTATTTTAATATTATGTTTGTATTTCATAAGTAAACACATAATGAACCCCTACTAAATAAATAATAAAAAAATAATAAAAATTGTAGATATTCTTACACAAATCGACCTAGTCCAATAGTAAGCTCATTAAGGCTTGTGTAATGGGTACTAGACGACGATATATATAATAGATATAAAAACTTAAATAAGTACATAGAAAACTTCCATGACTTAGAAAAAAATATTCATGCTCATCATACAAATATTTGCCCTTACCGGGATTCGAACCCAGGACCTTCAGCTTCGTAGGCAGCGTCACTACCCACTAGGCTAACCGATCGTCAAAATCAATAAAACAATACAATACAAATACAATACAATACAAATACTCTTTATTGCAAACATAACAACAACAAAACCTTTAACATCTGTTATTATTATTTTAATCTCTTTTTAACATAGTTCTTTAAGCGATAGGTATTGTAACTAACTTTTTATGGATCACTTGCGTCTGAAATAAACAATTTTTTTATTTATTTTTATTTAAGTAAGTACCAATTTAAAAATGGTAATTTCATGTTGACGATTATATCCATTGGTGCCAAATGACAGTAAATCGTGAAAACGGTTGCCCAAATACGGGGCCTATGGCATGCGTTTTGGAAAACTCCCACACCCACCTCTCGACAAATGAAAATGGGCCTTAAAGTGCCGGCGGCGGCAAACGCACTTTACTGAAATTAAAGTATCCTCTGCGCTTCAGGGGCCTCTTGTTTCGGCTTATTCCCCGGAGTGGAAGCTGCGCTCGACTTTACTGTGTTGTTTTGGCCGTTAATCAAAATCTGGGTCATTTGGAAAAAGTGGGTTTATTTAACCGAATTATTATTTTATTTCGTCGATATTTAAACCATTTATTCCATGGCTATCCAGCGTGGAAATGCCGCCAGTATTATGGGGACTTTTGCACCAGGAACGGCTGGGGGCGATTAGAGTTAGAATTAGGTAATTTGTGGTTTTAATGTTGTTATATTGTAAATTTGTTTATTTTATTGTTTAAGCGAAAATTGGTGTTTTTAAATCGTTATAACTTTAAAGTTTGTCACTCTTTAGTACCACCCAGGGGACACGTGCAGGGTTGTGGTAGGTAGCTCCTGCGGATGCGAGTAACAGTTGTCCCCCCTTTGTCAAGTGAGTGGGCAGCACGACTGTTAGTAGTTCTTAAGCCACCCGAAGGCCTCTAACTCGGCTTAACGACTACTGTCATAGACAGCAGCCGGGATCAACTGCTTAGCGCGCCTTCCAAAGCACGGAAGCCATTAACCACTCAAACATCAGGCGGTCACTCATAACATTGGATTAAAATGCAAAGTAAGTATATGCAATATATTTTTACATTGCATCAAATATATACCAATATAAATGTTGTGCTCTATGTGCTGAATAAATTAATACTTTGTCATATAAGAACGCTAACATACGGATTGTTTGGGTTCATGTTTGTTCACTAGAATTTCAACCAAGCCACAAAATCATCTCTTAGTAATCTCACTCAGCACAAACTTTAGAAGACCTTCGGTTTTTATTTCAATTTGTGGGCAAAACAGGTATTTTATTTAAGTAAATTGAAAGAGGAAAGAACTGACAACTATATTTAGTACACGCTTTTAATAAAACAACTTTGTCGATTGTTTTTTTTTTAGTCTGTGGGAAAAGGTGTGATGTGAATAGATTGTGTGTGAATAAATAAATAAATAAAATAAAATACTCACGGTTCTCTTTATAAGCATAACATATCAGACACTTAGGCCCAAAACAGATGAGTTTATGGCATCTAGACACCTTTGAGAGACCACACATGGCGTGACCGGTTTGAAACGCAGTAAACCGTTTCAAAATAGTTCATGACGCAACCACGTGGGCCGCAACCGTGTGGGCTCTCAAAGGAGTCTATGGCATAAACTCAAATGAAACTCAAAAGTGCCTAACTAGAAGTGGCAGTTTCATTGCAGTTGCGTTTCACCGTCTCTTTCGGGCCTTAAAGTTTCTCAATATAATCACAGCATTCTCACACTTCCTACTTCGACCTTATTTTTCATGCTAATATTATTAAGAGGAAACGTCTAAGTGATTGTAGGTTTGTATGTAAGGGGCAATCCCCGGAAATACACAACCGATTTAAAAAATATATTTCACCATTATATATGTATATATATATATATTAGACCAGTAGGTCGATCACGCAACGAACTGTCAATTTTTACTAAATGACAATTTTATATGGAAAAATGACAGTTGAATCTACCTAACGTACGTACAATGCGTTACGTGGTCGAGCTGCAGAATAAGTAGACATAGGCTGTATTTTATTCCGCGACTCCACCTGAAATATATTTCATATAAAAAAAACGGGCGGGTTCGCGCGAGTAACTAGTGAATAATCTGAATAGAAATGTTATACCCATTCTCTCCTTTACTGAAACCTGCAACGACGAACTAAGGGGTCCAAAGCTGTAATATGAAACTCGCACAAAGTCTGGCATCTTCCAAAGAACAAGGCGAATGCAGAAAATTCAAGTTACAAAATTGAATCTTTAGGAACACGATGCAAATTGCACTTCATATTGTCTCTTCAATGTTTCGGATTTCAGCTACGTGCTAGGTCGTTTATAAGGCTTGTTCACTAAGACAAGTAACCACTCTGTTACATTCAGTATTTAGGATTCCGTACCTCAAAAGGAAAAAACGAAATCCTTATAGGATCACTTTGTTGTCCGCCTGCCTGTCTGTCTAGACCCTTTTATCTCAGGAACGCGTGGAGGAATCGAGTTGAAATAACAACCATTTACTCAAAGTCTACAGTCCCTTGAAGTTGTGACAAAACCAAACTTCTAAGTTTACGTGAAACAAATAACCGCCGCATGATATATTGTTGGATAGGTATTTAAAAATGAATAGGGATTTGCTATAATCATTTTTTGATAATGTTAATATTTTCGGAGATAATCGCTCCAGAAGTAAAAGAAAATGTCTCCCTCTAACTTTTGAACCATAAGTTTTAATAATATGAAAAAAATCTCGAAAGTAGAACTTTATAAAAACTTTCTAGGAAAATTATTTTGAACATGATAGGTTGAATAGTTTTTGAAAAAAATTACAAAATCTACGGAACTCTTCACTGAGCGTGGCCCGACACGCTCTTGGCCGGTTTTTTATTCCTTTTATTGATTCATTCATTGCAAATTTAGTGGAAAAGATCAAAACTTTATGTTCTGAAAGAGCGAGTCCTCCTGACACAGACACAAACGTACCTACTAGGAGGCCTCAACCTTATGTATTTAAAACACCACTGTTTAAATTTTTTTAATTTTTTTTATATGCCTGGATCGTAATTTTGATCCTGGTTTTGACCCAAATATATGATGATGATTTGTTTTCCTGGTAATCTGGGCATTAAATAAATAAATCATACCTACTAATTAACATTATAAATGCGTAAGTTTGGATGTGTGGTACTCAAACCGCTGAAACGGCTCATCCGAATTGGATGAGTACGAAGATAGTTTATAGCCTGGATTAGTAGGTATATATAGGTAGGTATAATAGTTTTATCCCGGGTCCACGCAGACGAAGTTCCGGGCGGAAGCTAGTATTAAATAAATGTTAGGTTAGGGGACAATCTTACACAAATAGAACGAGTCCCATAGTAAGTTCAATAAGGTTTGTGTTAAGGTTACTAGACGACGGTATAACTATTTAATAGACATAAGTACTTAAATACATATGAAACATCCAAGACTCAGAAACACATATTCATGCTCATCACACAAATATTTCCCTCACCAGGATTCGAACCCAGGACGTTCAGCTTCGTAGGCCAACTATTATATATAACATTTTATGTTTTCGTACAATGAATGGGACGGGAATATCAAGCTTCTGTCTAATTTGTTGTACCTGTTCTATAAAGAAGACGCTACCAGCATTAAAGCTCGCAGTTGAGCTTTATTTGAACTTCTGCGAACCTTCAACGGGCTTTGAGAGAAATATTATATGCACCTGCCGAGAAACAGGTATTATTTTATGCAATTGCGTTGGAAAATGTACGAGTATTTTGTTTCATTTCAAAATTCTTGTGTACCATCGACGTCAAAGCCAGATACAGTTCTCGCCTTATTGCAGAGGAGTAAGGTGCATAATCTAAACATGACTCTGTGGTCGACTATACAGTATCTTATTGGAGATATATATTTTATGACTCTGAACTTGCGTTGACCTGGGTTCTGTTCAGTACGTGCCCAGTATTATGGCGGTTGTATGAGGCAATTTAGCTTTTAACATCAAATGTTTATTCCACGGTAGCAAGCATACGGCCTGGTAAGGTAGGGTAAATCATCAATAACTGATGGACACATGTCATAAGGTTTTAGTTACTTGGCCACAAATGTTGTATGCTGATGCGATTTGTCGTTCGGAATCTGGCTATTCAATTGAATTGCAAAAATATAAAAAAATGGTGTGCTTACAAATTTTTGCCGTGTAAATAAAGGAGGGCAATCTGACACAAATTGACCTAGTCCCAAACTGAGTTAAGCTTGTACTATGGGTACTAGACGACGATTAACATACTTATATAGATAAATAAATACATAGAACGCATCCATGACTCAGGAACAAAAATATTCGTGTTCACACAAATAAATGCCCTTACCGGGATTCGAACCCGGGACCTCCGGCTTCGTAGGCAGGTACCAACTGGGCTACAGAGGTCGTCAGTGACTAGTTATTACGGGATGGCCAGCAATAAGCAATTGACCTTTGACACCCCAGCCAATAGACAGGCACACAATTTGTTATTCCAAAAAAAACAGTAAATCGTAATTTTCGGCAGGAACTGTACTTCCACAAGTTTGTGTGGCAGACAAGATTATCACGAATTTAATTTCCCAAATGTATAGTTTTTCCGAAATTGTCATATGTATATATTGAAGGAAAACAACTCATAACATCATTATTGAATGATTTGATAGATCGTCGTTTGTTTTCGCGGTTTTCTGGGTAAGTATCGATCCTTTATCGGGTAGGGTAGAGTAGAATCAATTAGGTTAGGTTAGGATGGCTCACGGTATTTTATCTCCCGAAGTGTTGTGGAACCGCCCTGTGCAACCCGAACTGAGCCAACTTGAACTGGAGTGGAAATGGAAAAAATGATTGAAAAAAAAATGTCGCTAGGCAGCCGATTGAAACAGCGGTTGCCTGAAAGTGTGTACGCTGCTTATACTCGTATAATGAACTGCTGTTTCAATCGAATATCTGGCGATATTTTTTTCACCCCCCCCCCACCACGCTTCGGGAGCTCAAATACTGCGAGCCATCCGGTTGCCTCTCAGACACTGAAACTACGCGTCATTGGTTTAGGTAACTATTATTTTTGTTTCATAATAATCCTGAAAATTTCATCGCTTCAAAGAAAACCGGCTTTTTGCCGAAATGAAAATTCAGACAAACGATACGTAAAATCTAGTTATTGCGATATAAACCACCATTATTACTGGATAGGTTACAAACAAAATTTGCTATATTTAAGAGAAAAGGCCTACATCGCAAAAAACTTACAACTTTAAAATATTATTGACTACCGCAGCCGTACGTGATAACGGACCCAATAAATAACACTATCAGTTATTTAAATCCGAACAAAACAAAACACTGCAATTATTTAATGAATTTATAGCCCGCGCGCCATTAAGTTTAAAATTTAAAACGGAACGGTTTTATTCGGCCAAGGCCGTAAAATTCAAGGGGTTTACGGGCCGGGAATTAAGACATTGTTGAAATAAGACGTTATTTATGCGCCTGTAAAGACTGGGACTGAGTTGGTAGTAAATATTGGAAACATATAACTTTGCCATTGGAGGAATGTAGTTTGAGAAATATTGGGATTGGAATTTTTAAAAACATGTTATACTTACTGTTTAAATTGTGAGACCATAGTGAGGCCTGAGAAACCCGACCATGCATACGGCGTAACATTTTATCGCTAAGTACATTTACGTTATTTTTCGTATATATTTTATATACATACGAGTATATATTTTATAGATAGTCACAATGATATATCAGTGCCTTAAATAAACCTAAGACTGACGTTGATCTTAGGTATAAGTTTAATTTTTATGTTTTTTGACATGAGAGTCTATTTTTGTTGATGGAAATATCAAATGTTTTTATTTATGTAATAAGTTCTTATGGAGTTTCTTGGATTAAGACTTGTATTTATTTCTAGTAAAAATAATGTACAAAATAACCAAAAACACACAAACCAACAAGTTAAAAAAACAATTCATATGTATTTTTTTTTTTTACATTTACGGGTTTGTCAGACCCACCAGGCATACAGTGTGACTTTCGTTCACCAGGCATGCCAAGGGTTAATAAATTAGTGCATGACTTTAACCATTCATACGTCATCATGACATGACAGTGCGTGCGTAAACGGGTTCTTGACTTGGACCCAAACTTTTTCAGTATTTTACTTGACAATAATGTCATCAACTCATCATACCTCCTGCAGTGTCCAAATCAGCTATTAAAAAAACCTGTCGCTTATCCCTAAAAGTTATTTGTCATTTTATTTTGAATTAGTTAACTGATTACATTTACATGACTGTATATCCTTTCATACAACTAAAAATAATAATAAATCATTCTAATAGTACATTAACTGAATTCTTACAAACTTTTTTTAAATGGCCAGTTGAATCCATGTGTATGTATTCACGTAAATTGATATGTGAACCATCTAGTGCTTATTGTACAAACAGTAAGGTAAACATTCTAGTCCTCGACATTGCCCTAGTTATGACTTGAGCACTTTATGTCAAAGAAATATGGGTTAAATTCGAACTAAGAGCATTTTCTTCATTCGAATTTCACTCATGTCACTTCGGCATAAAGTGCTCATGTCATACACTAGTGCAATGTCGAGGACTAGGACCTTCACCTTACATTGCCACGAAAAAGGCAGTCAATTAATAACCAGTTAGTAAATAAGTACGTCGGCTTGTTTTGAATTCATTAGCGAGAACAATTAGCGGGATTAATTAAAAGCAACAAACCTTTTTTAATAAAATATTATTGTTGGCCGAACGGACGATAAATAAATAATGGAGTCGAATTTCGTTTCACAATCTTGCTTACGGGGTTCTACGGGCATTCCGCGCTAGTGCAATGTGGTTGTAGTATCGTAAACTAAAGAGTTTTTTTGCAATACGGATTCAACAAGTGAAATTAAAAGATTCACTCCCACGATTAAGAGGAATCCAGCGACACCTCAGATGTCAAAATCCGACAAACGGCTTAGGCTGCAGGGCGGCGTGCCAAACAATAAGATATAAACACACAGATACATACGCACGAAAAACATAACCCTCCTCTCCTTCGGCAGCGACTGACAATCAAGCCGGTTCGTTACGAATACACGCGCACCAATTATGTATATTATGGGTGCAATGCTGCTGAGGAAATGTATCTAATTCTGACAGTATACCGACTGTAAAGGAAATCGGATGACATCAGAAAGCTCTTGGTAAAGTATAAAACACCGCACACCGATTCTATGGGTACGCTTCATAACTCCAAAGAGTAATTTGTCCGAAAACATTTGTTTTTCGTTATTATCATAATTTCGTAAACCATGTTCATAAAAAGAATTTAAGATTTGTCAGGATATATTTTAGCCTGGGACATCTAAAAAGGCTATCAAAATAATGATACTTTTCAACAAATGACTCTTTGCATGTCAACGTTAAACAGATTTTTAAATTTTTCGGCTTATTACTATCGATTAGGTGCAAAAGTTTGACATCGACTGAACCCCGTTCTGCCCAGTCAAATGTAGAAGTGGCTTTACGTTCGTTAAAATGTTATTGTATGGCAAATTTGATAGTTCTCTTTGAGAATAAAGCCACCCCAGCGGCGCTACCACGAACTTCGAAAGAAGTTCGTAATACATGCATCCCTGTCACTCGATTGAGGGAGTGCGATAGAGATGGAAATACCCGAACTTCGACTTTCGAAGTTCGTGGTAGCGCCGCAGGTTGAGAATTTCTAGCCGTGACTTGGTCCCTAAGCGCTGACGTCATCTAAGTTTCATGTATAGTGAATGTTTATTGTATATGTGATTTTTCTCAAAAATGATCGGCAAATTTGACTTTATGGGTAAACAATTAGGACGTGCATAAGATATGGTTAGTCAAAAATAAAAAAAATAAAAAACCTTGCCGGCTCCATTTTGCTCGACAACAATGTTGCATACAAATTCCATTATTTGTCGTGGTACAAACTTATTCAAAAGTTAAAACGACCATATAAATAAAAGGCTCAGTTAGTAGCTGTGACTTATCACGACTTTTTAGTTGTCTCAAATAACTTAAGGCGTTTTCGGAAGCAAAATATACTTCCAACTTATTATTTAAAAAAATAAAGGCGGCAATGTAAAAAATATTCTTATACAGTGGTTAGTTTTTCGGAAAATATAGAAAATTTACGTGTAAATGATTCCAGATTTAAAAGAAGCTGCAAGCTCATTTATTGATAATTTGTTCCCTGCAAAGCCAAAAGACACATATCGAAAGGCGTAAGACAATTTCATGAAGTGGCGAGAAGAAAAGCATGCCTTATCATTTTCGTAAAGTATATTTTTGATTTTTTGCACAATTTTTGAGAAAAGCACTATATTTGTCTTAGCCCTAAATTAAACAATTAATACTCAGCCAGCAATTGCCTACTTCCCTTGCTTCGACAATTATGTACTATTTTTAACCCTTCACCCAAAGGAGGGTTGTTCTAAGTTTAACATGTGTGTCTGAGTGTGTATCCGTGCCATCGCAGTTCCCTGTACCTATAGTATTTTTAGTTGAAAGTCTTGTCCGTCAAGATGGTCTTAGCTATATTACTTAATTTTATTTGCATTACTTCTGAAGGGTAAGCAGGTAACTTTACAAACGAGCATCAAGACAGTTTTACGGTCAAAGTCCTACACAAAATGCGACATATTTGTCGAATTTTCATTAGTTCCGAGTACCACTAAATAAATCAGAGTAATATTTTTTATTCTAATTGGTTTCTGTGTCACTTGCGCATTCGCTTAAATTCACGCCGAATCTAAATGGAAAGAGCGTGAACACATCAAAATCTAATTTCAATTCGAAATATGTTTCAGATAGACCCTCAAGCATATTTCAACAAGACCCACAAAGGACGAACGGCGTTCTTAATGACATTTTAATGTAGCAGAACTTTTAAACGCTACAAGGCCGTAGTAAAATTAAATTCAAACACAATTTGGGTGAAGGAATCCTTATTCGAACTGGGCTTTGATTCATAACGCTTACAAACCCACCCTACGCGAACCAGTTTAAATCTGATATCCGATTCCATTTCGGTATCGGGATCCAAACTAAAATTACACACCTCTAGTTCACACGCGATGTCAGTAAAAATTTATAATAAAATCGACGACAGTATAAAAGAGGAAAAAAGCGAGGGAACGTTTACCAACCGATTTAAAAAAATCCTACCTGAAAAATGATACTTCACCTAGGATGACTTTTTTTAGCGAAACTTGTATAGTTCTTATTCTAATTCATTGTTATAGTTTTAAGATTGTAATAATTGTAAGTTTCTGCTGCGCCCCATCGGGGTATCATGTAAATGTTGTATAACTTGTATGTGATAGCATGAATAAACGAATACGAATACGAAAATAGCACATTACTACAGAGGCCGGGAAGTAAGGGATTGCCGGCCGAGTACATATAGACGGCCGAGCGTAGCGAGGTCGGGTAGTTATGAGGCTGGCAACTTCTTTTCACGCCGAGGTATGTATAGTGCTTTTCACAAACATGCAATGAAATAAAATAAAATAAACTCAAAGAAATCAAACTTTAATTTTCATGGCTGAACGACGTGATCCTGTGTGCCACAAATTGTGGAATGGAAATTAAAAAAGACTATCTTGCAAGCCTAGGCCTCCAATTTTATGCCATTACGGGTCTCTCGTCTCGCTGCGCCCGAAACATGACACTTCGAAGCTAATTATGAAGAACACAACGTCAATATTTCATTGCATGTTTGAGAAAATGTCGTTTTCATTGTCGCTTCAAAAAAACCCCAATTGAACTAGCCTCTTGCCACTCTACTGCTACTACTACTTGCTCAGAGAGTGCTTTTGTGTTCCTGGCATTAAGGAAGGCTGCCAGAGCTCACGAGGACTGTGTTGCAGAGTGAGGGTTCCACTTGCTCCCAATACAGCGCACGCAGGCCAATCTATAGCAGTCAATACAACGATATAGAGTTCGTTCGTCGTAAGAAAGGAGACGGTTACGCCCTTGTGACTCTGGTCTGGTCTGGTCGACCACAAAAGGTCGCCTCCGCGCTTTTGACCTCTGTCAGAGGCGGCCCACTCCGTAATTTCGTCGCGCCGCGATAAGTACATGCTGACCTACCCGCCCCAGCTGGTATGTTAGCGCTGCTAACGCACGCAAGCGTTGCATGCAATAGAAAGGGATGGCCACGTTTAGGCACGTTCGGCATACCTGAACAGGGGATTTGATAACAGAAAACCTTCTGTACGTAGTATTATTGATTCTGTGCTTCTGTCTCAAGTTCCCTTTGCCTACTAACCATCAAGGAGGCCGTCTGTTGCCTGTAGACCTGTAGTATAGAAATAAATCTTGCGGTCTATTTATATTAGAAGCCTGTGAGTCGTGTTGAGAACGGTTGTGAATAGCCTATCTCGCCTCCAGCCACGCTCGGTCATAAAACTCTGTTTTAAAATTTCACCCTAATAGCCTGCTTGCTGCAATCTTGCGGTGAAAACGGGGAGAGGGGGAGGAAAGGGGGGTTATTGCTGCATAAACTTGGTTTATGGGACAGTTGTCAGATGCTGGGCACAGTTTGTCTGTTTATCTCATGGTGCTACTTGTTTTAGTGACGGTTGTGACTTGTGACATGGCTTGTTGCTTTTTATAGGTATATACATACTAGCAGCTCGACCGGTTTCGCTCATATGACACGCAAGCAAAACTGCGGGATGTCCATCCCGAAGGTTAACACAATATTTGAATTTTGATGAGTAGCTTCGGAAATTACCAGACCTCGGACAGAGTGAGCCATTTTTACGTCATTAATGTCAAGTGTAGATGTTAATATAGATATGCCTCAAGATGAAATATTAAAAAGAATTCATGAATAATAATTAAACAAAAATGAAAGTGCATTATGTACAAAACGGGTAAGTATTATTTATTTATTCAAATTTTTCTTTGTTATTGGTTATTGTAATAAAGAACTATATTTTTTTCTAGATTTTCAATTTTCAACGCACTTCTTCTTGAGATTAAACTCAATCCACTTATAGATGGAAAAAGACCTTTCTACTTCCACTGAAGTGAGCGGAGTGAAGTTGTACATTAAAATACCGTCCACATCTGTTCCTTCCGAAATTTTTTCAGCATAGTCCCTAAACAGATCTAAGTCTGGGTTTCTAGCTATGACGTCTTCTAATTTCTGACTGACAGAAGCAGACGAAGACCAGCTTATAACAGCTCTCACTTGGTCCAACGTTAAAAATGTATCTACGACGGATATTTTAGATTCCTGTAATTTTTTTAAGGCATATTCAATTATATGGAAATTCTCAACAATATATTTTAGATTATTGAATGAGAAGAATTCTCCTTCTTCCATTGAATGACTACGTAGGTATGTCCATATTATGCAAACTCTTAAAACAGCTCACCCTGTCCGAGGTCTGGAAATTACACAAAACTACACACTCGCAGACTTTACATTTCAATAACATTGTTGGTCCCTCTCGTCAAATCCCTTGGATTGAGAAAGTGAAATAAAATATGTTCGGTTCTGCTGTAGGGTCGCAGTTCTGCCTAACTTGCCTCGTCGCTTCGTTCGATCCCGCTAATCGCCGACCCGCCGCAATACAAAACTACCCTGTTTTGTAAACTAGCCAGCTGTGATTTAATAAGGCGGATTATACTATATGACTGCGACATATACGTATTTTTGTAGTCCACTAGACATTAACACTTTTACTGACAGGAACCCAGGTAGTAGGTTTCCGCTAAATACGAGGAAAACCATGTGATCGGCTACGAGCGTAGCGCGTAGCGATCCTTGTCAGTGAATATGTTAAGCTGCTACGCAGTAGTCCGTAGAGTGTCTAATTCTTTATCATTATATAATTATTGTACACACTTTATCAAATCCTTTTTTGTATCTGGTTTTCTCCACCCGACTCAATTAATAAACACACATAGGCATAAAGTTTTATGAAAGCGAGGAAAGCCTTAATCCCGCATTCATTCCTACTCGGACTGAAAGAGATTACAGTTTCTCATTAAGTCCCCCGTTTGTCTCGCTGTAGGTAAGTGTAAATAAGTAAGCATTTCATGCACATTGCTGTTTTGCTATTCACGAGTCACTTCACCGCTGCCGCTGGCTCCTAGTCTTAGTTTACCCCTAAAAAGGCGTTTCATATTCTTGTTTTCACTAATAAATAAATACTAGTTAGCTGTAAAACTACTTGTATTTTTTTCATATCGAAAACTGAGCTGTTGAATTAACCCATACTAATATTATAAATGCGAAGTTGTGTCTGCCTGTCTGTCTATCTGTCTATCTGTGACCTCTTCACGCTTAAACCGCTGAACCGATTTAAATGAAATTTGTTGTACCTAGAGATAGTTTGAGTCCCTGGGAAGGACATATGCTAGTTTGTAACTTTGTATCTCGTAAATTACCCACAAATTGAATCAGCCCAATAGTAAGTTAGTAGTTATAAGGGTTCTTTGTTGACTATGGAACCCGTAACGAAAGCCTTGAACTTACTATGGGGCTCATTTGATTTGTGGGTGATTTTCGGGATACAAACTATAACTATACGGCGAAACTATACGGTTACTTTATCCGTTTGCATGGGGTGCCTGTCGTATCGCATAATGTTGATCGTCCTAAAAAATTTTGGCCCAGAATGTTTGGCATAATGTTGAGTGGCATACTACTTATTTAGCCTATTCATTTTTGCGCATACACATTTAAAAGTTCTAAAGTATGTTTATCCTAATATTGATTACTCGAACATCGAATTATCTAAAAAGTAATAGTCCTAATTTTCATTGTCATAGTAATTATTTTGCCTATTATTAAATTAGCTAAAATTACACCTCCTATACTATTTTTTTGCCTAAATTTTATACTATTTTTAAACTCTGAGCAGACCCGACCTACATCTAGATAAATAAGATAGGTTCGTTAGTCGCCTTATGTCCCTCAGAGCAGAAATAGGGGCCCCGCGAATCGGGGCTCCGTCGACATGAGGGCGGGTCATAGGTTATTCAAGTATTAGGCGATTCTCAGCAGAGACAACCTTCATTTACATCAATTAGATAGGTCCTTTAGTTGCCTTTTGTCCCTCAGAGCAGAAATAGACACCCCGCGCAGCGGGGTGGCGTCGAAACAAAATGTATGCACAACATTTTTAAAACATTAAATGTTTAGTAACAAAACTATGCCCATCTATCATTGTAATAAAAAAAATTCGACACAATAAACATTCGGACAGTAAATATTTAGGACAATCGATATTAGGAACAACAATTTCTGCAAATAAAAAATATGCACATCAATGTTTACGCCATACGTTATTCGGCATAAAGTTGGTATGCGACAAAATAGTAGGACCAACAATTTTATGCCACCCGATATAGACCCGTTTGTATGATATTGGGCTTGAAATCCCAAATTTTTGTAAGAGTCATGCCCCCCCCTTCCCCAGATCAGACACATTGGCCTTGAATGAGCTATTCAATGTATACCCCTCTTTTTGCTTGTGACTGTATCTTTCTAACTTCCCGGCTGACGATTCAATTACACTAGTCATTAAAGCCTTTATCCCGCATGCTATCGCTATTCTTGTTTCCAGGGGAAAACAAGATAACACGACCGCATGCGGGACGCAGTCTGCACCGAACTATGTAAATGAGCTCTTATACAGGTTAACTTGAGTCGAATCAGTGAGCATTGCGAATACCTTCCTTGCATATAGTGTTGCCTCTGTCCTCAATTAACGTCTACTCGGCGCCAGGTTGCCGGACTTATCACGCGCACTTAATTACTTACAGTGAATACAGGTTGCTATTGTGGGGAAATCTTTTCTTATTTTGCACCCTGTCTGGTAGCCTGTTATAGTTTTAATACAAAACTAGATAATATCTCGCGTTCATAAGCATATATTGTTATCGCGGGAGCCAATAAGATTTGACAGTACTGAAAGATTATAAAAAACAGTCAAAAACAGAAATGACATTCATTTAGAGAAACTTTTATACCTACGCCCTTAAAATGTATAATTATTTTATTGAATATCAATGCTATCTTATCTCCGTACTTGACTTGATTAGTACTTAAAAAGATGACCTATTAGGTACGCAACCTCATCAGTCACTTTAGACATTTGTCATTCTTGATTGATCTGTATTTGTAACAACATAATTCAATAGAAGTTGCTTTTTAAAATGCCTCGAAGGAAAATAACATGTGATGAATTTGCGGGGTTGTTTATACAGGAATATCCCGAGTTAGAGGCTCGCGATACAAAACTATTTTGCTTGAAGTGCAATGTTAGTTTTTGTAAAACAAAATCTTCTGTGAAACGTCATTTTAACTCGGAAAGACACACTTCTCTCAAAAAAGATTTTAGGTTGGAACTGTAACATACCGTGGTCTCAGATGAAGAATCCTGTATTTGTATTTAAAAAAAATTGAAAAAACTGTTGAGGTCCCTTCAGAATGTTTGCTGAGGCAGACTTACGTGAATGAATTATACAACGAAGAGATGGAATAAATTAGAGCCGAATTAAAAGACGCGTATATAAATGTAAGTGGTGTCGATTCCAGGTTATTATTTACTAACAGAGTGTAAAGCAAGATTAATTAACCTTATGCAGTAAAAACTTGGTGCTAGTTATGATGAACTTCTTGGAGGCTTATAATGTGTAGACAGAAAAGTCTGTTTTTACTAAATGGACAGTCTGTTTTACTACCTCTTTCACAAATATATATTTGCTCCCGCGATAACGATATATGTTCATTAGGAAAGTTATGATGAAAAATTATAAATTCAAGACATCTTAACATTGAAATTTCTATAAAAAATAGCAACGTTTTAAAACGAATTCATTTGATATTTTCCGATAGGCGTTTCGTACGAAGGAATTTTGAATTACGATAATGTGGTTCCGACAATATGCAGCGGAAATATTGTACATTATTGACGTTTTAGATCTCATGCGTATAGTAAATCTTATATTCAGAAATCAAACTAAAGTAACTAAACACCCGTTGAGTGATGGCAGATGTACCAAAATGGTGTCAGAAACGAATCTGCCACCAGGCCACTAAGTAAAAGGAGCGTCGGCCGTCCACCAGCTCGATGGGTGGACGATATAAAGAAGATCGCGGGTCGCTCCTGGAAAAGTCTAGCTCAGCAGTGGGCGATAACGGGCTGAAAATTATGATGATGATGATCATGAAACGCCCTACTTCTTGACACTGAACAAAAAACTTGACACCCTGAGTCTTAATACAGTAGCAATAAAGGTACCTTACGCTATACCCAAGATTGAACCCATTCGAGGCCCAGCAACGTTACGTGTGCTACGCCGTAGTGCGTTGAAGAATCTTTCCGCTTTGCAGCGCTCGTAGAGGCATGACTCCTATGCGAGTCATTAGCTTTGAAGAGATTAAAAACGAGGGCGTAAGTTCATGATTTTTATTGAACGTAAAAACAAACATTTAAACCTGTTGAAACAGGACCGAGTAGTAGTTCAGGTGGTGGACGGAGGTGAGAAATAATGAAGAAATTCTTGAATTTTGACTCCTTTTACTAAATTAAATTGTTACATGAAAATAACGTATGCGTTCGGTAGATGTAGAATTGAGAGTGGGGCGCGGTCCCGTCCGTGCTGGCTGGTTGATGACGCATGTGAGTGTGTGTGTGCCGGTGCTTGCATAGCACACATACGCTGGGTGTTAACAAAACCAATTAGATCGTAAGCCTTCCGGTACGCGTGGAAGGTGCCACAAGGTGAACTGATGACCTGGTAAAGGTTGCGGGAGTTCGCTGGATGCGGGTGGCGCGGGACCGGTCATTTTGGCACTCTTTGGGGGAGGCTGGGGAGACTTATGTTCTGCAGTTATACATTATTTTGAACGACCGCTGTAGAACGACCGCTGTAGCCTAGGTGGTACTGACCCTGCCTACGAAGCAAGAGGTCCTGGGCTCGAATACCGGTTAGGGCATTTATTTGTGTGATGGCCACGAATGTTTGTTACTGTTTTCTTTGTATTTAAGTATTTATTTATCTTTATAAGTATGTTTGTCGTCGCCGAGTACCCATAGTACAAGCTTTGCTTAGTTCGGATCTAGGTCGATTTGTGTAAGATTGTCCCCTAATATTTATTTATTACCCGACTATTTATTAAGTGTAAGATTGTAACTAAACATAAGTGAATCTGAAAGTGAAAATTTTAACAATTCAGTAACAATTGTAACAATGAAAAATCTAACAAAGTGGATTCTGTATTATTAGAGAGTGAACTTTTCAAAGGGTATCCTTAACTTAACAGGAAAATGATGCCTTTCGGTCAAGCGAAAGTTTGTCAAGAGATGTAGAGTTCAATAGGATTGTGTATTTATTGGGGAAGTCAGAAAATGTTTGAAGATAATGTGATCAAACTTTAATATATTTCTTTAAACCCTTTTAACATAATTGAGGTCTGTCAATCAGAAACACACCTTTTTTTTCAACTTTTATTCTAGGTTCTCACATAAGGGTATAAGCATCTAACTACTAACTACTTTTTAGGAATTGGTGGATGTATTCCTCGCACACCGCTCGGCTGTCTCGCACATGGCAACTCACCCTTATACCTAAACTTAATATTTTATCTACTTATAATTTTAATGTATATTTTTTATAAAAAAATATGTATCGTTAGTCACGTTCTGAATTATTTTAACTACCAAACGGATAAGCTCATGTGAATATTGTCACTACCGACGACATCTTTTGAACTATTCTAGAGATCTGCCATCGACAAGTGTTGGCCAGTCTGTCCTCAAGACGCGACGGGGTCTAACCCTGAAGATTTTTAAACAAATCGCTAATTAGTCACAATATATATATATTACAACGCAACCATTTAGTGGTTAGTACAACACGTTAACTTGTTTATTTTCGTAGGTAATTATTTAAGGCCTTTTATCAACTCAACACAATTTAGTTTTTTATTAATATGTTTAATGGAATAGCGTTCGACCTACGTCTAACCCGATGGAAAGTTAAGACAAGGTCTAACATGGATCAGGCTCACCCAGAAGATGTCTGTTCACCTTAAAACAACAAGGTGCCTACACCCAGCCTTAACACCTGTTTTTTTACAACAGGAACGCAATAAAGAATCTGAAGGTAAAGTTTTACAAAGAACCTTCTTAATATAAATACTTTCACAGTCTCTTATTACATTCAGATTCAGATTCATTTATTCACAGTATAAGATTACATAATAAATTACATGTCAATTTACAAGAATCCCTATTGTGATCGTCAATAACATCCGATAACATTCAATCAAAATAATAAGAAGAATCAACATCAGCCGAAAGCATGGTATAACAACACAGGTACTCTCTTCACACAGCACACGTCATCAAACGGCATTTAACAGCATGATGACGTAGGCTTGTGTCAGTCACGTGGTTCGCGAGTCTCGGAAGAGAGTACCTGTGTTGTTATACCATGAGCCGAAAGACGTCCACTGCTGGACATAGGCCTCCCCCAAAGAGTGCCAAAGTGACCGGTCCTGCGCCACCCGCATCCAGCGGACTCCCGCGACCTTTACCAGGTCATCAGTTCACCTTGTGGCGGGGCCTTTAAGAAGAATAATAACACTATTGAAATATAACTATGTCTAGGTTCTAGCTCAAATGCCTAGTTTTTTTGCATTTAGGCCATTTATAACGTATGTAGTGGTTTTTTGTTAAACGTGAGCTTTTTTCAGTCACGCACGGCAAGTTTACACGACTATAAGTACATACATTTTAAGCCACTTATCGCAGAATTATATGACCACTAGCTTAGTTTTTATTAATAAATATGATAAGGTTCTTTTTTATCGAAACTTCTAGCGCAAATAGTATTACCCTATACGTGTACGCGGGCTGGGTTTCCGCAACTCGACGTCATAATAGCGCCTATTATGCGTAGCCTTATTTATAAGTATTCATCAAACCTATTTCAACTAAAATGCCGTTAGAATTCGCCTATCTTTATCCGTCCCTTTGAAATTTATGTAAGGCCAAAAGGCACAAAACACATTTAAGTTAAACCTGAGGTTTGTTAAGTTTTACTTATAAAGAGGGGTACGTCAAAATCCCATTTGAAATAAGAAACATCAACCTAATACATATACAGGGTGATTCAGGAGACGTGAGCAGGATCAACCCTACACATACAGTTAATGTTAATGGATCGTTTACCATCGTAATTAAGTTAAACGCCCACAGTTTTTTTTTACATTTTGTGTAAAAATTTCATTCACAATAAATCATGGTCACCCTACACAACTAAAAAAAAATTAAAGTTAATCTTACCAATGCTGGTACGACTGAGTAGCTTATAAACTATTGAATCCGTAGGGTTGATCCTGCTCATGTCTCCTGAATCACCCTGTATATATATTTTTTAAACCGACTTTAAAAAACGAGGGGCTTCTCAATTCGTCGGAATATTTTTTATCAATCAATCAATATCATTTATTTGCGAGAATACAGTAGGTATATAATACAGATGTCAATAAGATTTCACAGCACAGTGTATTCAGCCCACATGCAGGCATGCAAATGTCTTGAGTTTCATTATATAGGTGCATAAATAATCAATTACAAAAAGTCAAAATTTCACTACACAATATAAAACAATGTCAAAAAATATATAATAATAATATTAATAATCATAATATCCTATTGCTATCAAAGAACTCCTTTACACTATAATAACAATTGTCCAATAACCAGTCCGTCAATGTATGCTTTAAAATAGGTCCTTGTCTTAATCTTTTATCATTTGGTATACGGTTGTATATTTCAATACACATGTTATAAATGTTTCTCCTACAGATATACTTCTTGCATGATAGTCTTTATAACTTGTTCATCAGTCTTACTCTTGTTTCTCTTAAGTCTAATTTTAAAATATTGTAAATTTGACGCGTCAAATACACACTTCTCTTAAATATAGGCACGGTAAGGGCAACACGTGCAACTTTCTGAAAAGTGGAATACAGCTATCGTCAATCTTTGCGTTACATATAACCCTAACACATTTTTTCTGAATTTAGAAAACTCTGTCTACGTCGACAGCGTTACCCCATAAAACCAATCCATATAAGAGAACCGACGATACATAGCCATGATAGGCCGTAAGTGCAGCTTCAGCAGATACAGTATCCCTTAGTCTCTTAAGAGCGAAAACGAATCTATTTAAGTTTTTGCAAACCTGCTCTATTTGCTCCTTCCAATTTAAATGTTGCTCAATTATTATCCCAAGAAATTTAAAGGTATGGATGGAATTTTCTTTCTTTGTTCAAAAGGGTGGCCCCATGGCCAATGGGTCAGGATCTCGTAAAGTTTAATAGGCAAACTTGAAGCAATTTAGGTACTGATTTGAAGTCGGTTAAAACTTAGTTTTTAAAGTAAATTATTTAAAACTATTAGGCCTAGAAACCAAAGCTATCAGGCCATCTGTTATTTCTATTTATCAAGTCTGGCTTCAGATATAAACTGGGATATTTTATTCATGCGTCGAAATATTTCATATCGACACCCAATTAGAAATAAACATTTCAACCCATCCATTCCATTTACGCGAGTATTAAAATATCCAACAATATATCCAACTGGATTATAACAGTTCAATACAAAGCGGCCAGGCTCAGCCCCTAATACCTCACATCGGTATTCATTTCACAATATAAAAGTAATATTCAAGCTTGATTCATTATTGAAGCACTGTGCTGAAATTGGTATAGCTATTTCAATAACAATAATGTATTTTGCTTGATATATCATCATTTGACAGAGGCCTCCCCAAAGAGTGCCACAATGACTGGTCCTTGATATATGGTTAAACTCTAATTGTATATCACCATACCAATTCCATTAAAACCACTACCTACAACGAAATGCTCGCAAATATGCCATAATTGGTTCTATTGATTTGGCGTGCGAATTAATAAAATAAAATTATTTTTCCATTATATTCGTTCTCTCTGTATCATATCGTTTAAAATTTGATCGTGGTAACTTCCACGTTAATTTAACACGAGAAAAATAATATTTCATTAAATAATATGTTTCGTTAATAAGTGTAAGCCTAATATAATTTAAATAAAAAGGTGTAATACAATAAGTACATAAATAATTTATTTGAAACCACGACACAACAAACATAAACTTACTCGCGGTATAATATCTTAGAAAATATATAATTATACCATGCATTAACTATATACAATATTCTTTATGTAATGTATGTCCACAAAACGCTTTGGGCTTTAAACCACAAAATCTAATAATACCTTGTTCACTAATACCCCTAATTTTCAAATTACCATCGGCTCATAATACCTAAAATGTGAAATTGTCTCATTCTTAAAATGACCGAAACTCATTATGACTTTGACCTAAAACGTCATATTCTCTAAATAGCTAAAGATTGAAATGCACAATTCCTTCAAATACTGATGACAGAAATGACAAACTCAAAAAGAAAACACCTAAATTTTGAAGTTTAGGCATTATGAGAAGAAGCTATTTTGAAATTCGGCCATTCCGGAGATTTAGGTATTTTGAAACCAAGAAGTTTTGAGATCTGGGAATATTGATAAAGAGGTAAATTAAATTTAGGAGTTATAAGCCCAAAGCCACAAAATTAAGTATGTCCACTGAAATCAAACTTGGCATTAGAGTAATTGATTCTTGATGTTGATACCATCTGTCGAGATCGCCAAGAATTATTAACATTGCTGTCCAAAACTATCCCAATAGGCAAAACATTTTATACCAAAAAACGTTACATCCGTTCGGGTTCTACTTACTATACACTTGTTAAACTTATAACGCCCCTTTAATTACACGGTTAATAATCTTATACTAACAATCCCACGGCTATACTCATGTATAAAATGTCACTGTGGGCGACATGTTTGGAACTCTTCGGGGGGTCTTCTTCATGATGAGTGTTTTCGCGACAGTGGCGCTTGTAGCACTCCTCCGCTACGGCTACGGGTTCACGCGTTGACGCGAAACCACTCTCGAAGAGTTCGAAACATGTCGCCCGTAGTGACACTCAATAAGTTTAACCGGGGAATTGTTAATATTATGCTAAACATGTTTGACGAAAGTTTAAAATCGTTTAATAATCTCTTCTACAATGATTACTTCTTAGAATAATAATCCCAAGACGTTCGTGTAGGTATTTAATCTTAGCTTAGCCTAAAGTTTGAAATGGCTTCGAAGAAATAACAAATTTGGGAAATAATATTCTTCGCTAAATTATGTAAGGCAGGAAAAGACAACTCAATAAAGCTTAGTCACCAGTTGGAATACACTCAGGGATCTTGTCTCGATTTGGTTCACCTCTATCGCATCCCAAACGACATATCTCTTCACATACTTGTAAAGTTCACCTTTGCGCTAAATTTCAGCAGCACAAAATGCCACTTTCATGCCCTACTGCACAACATATTTTTTTAAATCGGGCCTAGCAGCCACACGCACAATAAAACTTTGTAGAAAAAACTTGTTATTTATTTGATTTGCTTTAATGAATTTCAGATCCGTATTTTCTATTACTAACTCAATAAAACCAGATAAGATGGAAGTCAATTATCGATGAAAATCGTTTCGATACTTGGCAGTATGAAGCACCGAAGTGATGTCATGTGATGAAAATTAAACAAAAACATTTTTTTAATCTTCGGTTTTGCAAGTATTTGTTATTTTCTCGCATTCGAAGTGAGAAGAAGTGTGTACAACTCGGGCATAAATGAGCCAGTTTATCCCTCGACTCGACTTAGCTATCCGCCTTCGCCGGTGGCACAGGTTGATATAAACGTCTCGGGTGAAATGGCTCGTTTTATGCACTTGTTGTACAATGTACTGTTGATTGTTCAAATTAAGTCGGGAGGGGTTGATATGTACGCATGCATGTGTGTGTGTGCACATCGTACATGCGTCTGTAATAAATCAGCATTGCATGAGTATACTGGCGTCTCATCTCATTAATACTATACCCTACACCGCTTATATGGGGCCGAAATTTGTATGCGGTATTTTGTACAATACAAAACAATAACCACCTGAAATAGTGCATAATAGAAAGAGGTAAATTAAATATAAACAATGGTAGGCAACAGGCGGTCTTATAAAAAAAGACCAGGTTGCACTCCGGGAGTGCCGGCAGAAGTGAAAACTCAATAACATTGTAACAGTTTTTCGATCAGGTCACGTGACATCTTACGGTGTCACCCTAAACATGAATTTGACGCAAATTTAGAAACAATTATCAATTATTTAGGCGGACGGCCCACGGGCGCGTTGGGTGCGACGGGCCGCTGGCTCCGGGCGGCGGCAAACACAATACCAATTTGTTTTTGCCATTGCCAAATATGTTTCAAAGCTTTATCTCTTTAGGAATAACGTCTAAATTCGAACTATTCGAATTTGCAAGAACAGCAGACGGCGGTGGCGACTAAAATATCAATTTGTTTTTGCCGTTGGTAAATATTTTTCTAAGCTTTATCTCTTTAGGAATAACGCCCAAATGCGAACTATCCGAATTTTCTCAATAGCAAAACGGTGAAGGACGCGTTGGTATTATTACTTTATTTGCATAATATGCTATTGCAAAAAGTGTTTAACGGCTTTGTACTCTTACGAATAGCGTTCAGTTTTGAATGAAGTTGAATCGGCTAGCAGCAAAAAGTGACCTCCTTCACATCTGACGTCACAAAACTCTGTCGCGTATTTAACAATTTTTCTCCATCCCAAAAAGTGCTCAGCGCCGCTAAAGAAGTTTTCACTTCAACAAGCGATAGCTTCCAGACAACCTTTCGGTGGTGGAGACGTTGCAAAATAATCATATGATTTGAGTAGGAGAAACATAAATACAGAATATAAACAACTTAACAACGAGAAAGACTTACATACATACATACATATAAAAAACATAAATACATAATATAAATATAAACCTATGTAGGTGCACATGCAATAACTAAATATCAAAGAAACAGCATCATATACAGTCGAAAACAAACAGCACACACAAAGTAGGAATTAATTTACGGAAGAGAAAAATAGTATTCCTTTATTCTCGTTTTAAAAATGGGAAGAGACTGAGCACTTTTAATTTCAATAGGCAAAGGATTCCACGATCGAACAGCTCGGAAAGTAAAAGATTCGAGCGGTATTTTGTACAACTTCACTGGGAGTTTACTGATTGCGCCTAGATTTCCTTACAAGGGAAATCCTTATACCGGCAGCAGGGTTTGCACGTCGAACCGATGGCCGTTGGGGCGGAAAGTCTCTTGGGTGGCGAACACGTACCGGAAGGCGCAGTGTAGGTAGCCCCCCACAAGGTGGACTGAGGACCTGGTAAAGGTCGCGGGAGTCCACTGGATGCGGGTGGCGCAGGACCGGTCATTGTGGCACTCTGGGGGAGGCCTATATGATGATATGATGGAATCAGAACCCACACATTAAGAGCGCGGGTAACATTAGAATGTGATTAAGATCGCAACGATCAACAAAAATTCCGACAGGCTTCCCGGGATCTGTTCAAGACGGGTTGACGTTTGTTTCGAAGACTTCCACATGTTAAACTTTAATTATTCTGTCAATCTTTATCACATGCCTTTGGGTTGAAGTACACACACATGTACAAACATTGGTAGGTAGGTATTTTAGTTCGAGACTAGAGAACTTAACCAGTGTTTTTCAACCAATAAGATAACGTTCTATATTTATGTGCTATGCTGATGATGATAAAATGCGAATTAAATTTTAAATGATATTTCATTCATTCATGTAATATAACAAATACAAGTTTTAAATAGCGTGTAATGTCTGTAATATTGCAATATTTAAATTTACTCGGGTTTATTAAATTTTTAGTGACACTATATTTACACATTATTTATCTACTGGGTGGAACAGATCGATGGACTTTAAAGCAAATGGGATATAGATCAGGTTTAGTGCTTTACTTCTCACCTTAGTAACCATATTAATATTTCTAACGGTTACCGAGATACAACTTGTTAAACTTTGGTGAAAAAAACTGTATGTTTCAACCCTATCCAGCAGATTCAATGAAGTCAGCAAGATTCTTGTGACTTGTGACATGTGTCAATTTCAAATGAAAATAATAACTATGTATAGTATTAGGGTTGTCACTAAGATAAAATATTTCGATTTTTATGTTTTTTTTTTTCTTTTAAATCCAGCTTAACATTTATAATAGATCGTTTGTACGTCACTTATATAACACTGTCCTTTCAGCTTAGTCCAAGGAAATGTTCCTCCCTGTATATGAATGAAATAGTTTTTACTTAGCTACTTTTTAAATTACGTTTAAAAATATATATATATATATATTAAGATTATTTAAAAGTATACGATACGATTACGACGTCTTCGTTATTTCGTCTCGTCTCTCGTCCTTGAAGCTGGTTGGCTGGCTGGCTGGCGGCTGCAGTGTGTTCCTCCGGGGCGGCTGCTGCGTCGGTCGCTGATGCGGGCCGGGAAAACCCTGGACTCCCTCGAACTTGGGCCGGGATAACCCTGGACACCTCTGCCGTCTTGTTGTATGTTGCGTGGCGTGGCTCGTGGATTGAATTTTATCGGGCCTCCTCTTTGTGGAACAACATAAGTTTTTCTTCGTGGTGATTGTTCCATGGTTACCGTAGTGGAGCGTTGATTGGTCCCTGAGTCTGGTGGTATGCTGCTGCTAGCGGTGTTTCTTCCTGATGAGTCCGTACCGGGTAGCTGTGGTGGAGCTGCTACCGTGATTTGGAGATTTCGGAACTGCTTGATAGGGCCCACTAGTGTAATGTCGGCGCTCATTTCGGTGGCCTGAGTCTTGTCGGTCATCTTGTCGTTCTGGCTAGCGCAGTGGAGCTGGTTGGTGCTGGCTTTGTGGTTGATGCGTTACGGTGATAGTTTTGGCTGGCCGCAAATTGTGTGGAACGCGGCGCGGTTTTATTTTCTTCGTCGCAAAGGCAGGTCGCCGCGAAGCGACCTGCCCTGGCAGGATCACTATGAAAAATGTCCTGCCAGGCCTGGAAAGGTCGCCATGTATTGGAGTGATGTTGGAGTTAAATAATAGACGAACGTCAGGAATAGAATGAACGCTTTATTAGGGAATACATGGGTTTATATAGGCATACTCTAACAATGATGTTTTACTGTTAATTGGATTTAGTAATGTGAGACATAGTATCAGGTTCCGAGGTCCTATGAAATAGGATCGAACAATAGGATAGTGCACGTGCATGAAACACCTGCATTACTCAAGGTTATTATTACAATGTTGCGCCGTACACCTCAAGGAGTTAACGAAATTAATTCAGTTGTTGCGAATTGGCAATGTTGGCGGCCCAAGAACACGAATGTGTTATTTTCCTGATTTTAATTGCTACACACAGTAAACATGGTTTCTGCGTTCGCGAACACTGACATGTTACCGCAACAAAGGAAATATTTCCAGCAAATAAAATAATTCAATATTCCCGGTAACGGCGCGTTTGATACATGAAAAACGTTGAAACTTCACGATACCACGACATAAAAATATTAACACTACCAAGCGTCTTCGTATTAAATATATAAAGTTGAACCTTGACCAATATACTACCCGTGGGCAAATCCATGGCAGAAACACTCGCGGATGAAATCGACAAGAAAAAAGGGACTAGAATATTTGATAATAATAATTACCTACTTATTTAATAAATCTTACTAATTTGACTTGTAAAATGTACCTGCACTTTTACCAATAAAATTAACTGAATCTGAATCGGATAGATCGTTTAATTTCAGATTCTTGAATCAACCTCTAATTCAAGGAATCCCTGGCTTTAATGCAAATATTCTGCGAAACCGTCAGCAAAATAACTCTTTTAATCCCTCTATATTGCATGCCGAACGCATAGTATTCTTATTCAACCCAGAGCGTAATCCATATGCCATTTTACTGGAATTGATAAAATATATTTCAAAGAATTTCTCTAGCATTTGAGGTTCAACAAGAGATTTACGATTGTGGGACTCATATTCGTAATATTAACTTAAAATATCCAAGAAATCCTCTCGTATTTGATTGAACTACTTTTACCTTTGTAGATATACGATTGGGTCCACTTACGTTTAAATTTAATGATTGAGTATAAATATTTACTGAAAAATATAGATTTTCAATTAATTGTTTCATTCCTACACCGGAGATGACGATGCAACGGGGCCACGCCGTTTCGTCGCCTAAATAGTATTATTTGTTGTTTTTAGTTTCGTGACGCATTGGTTTTACTGTAATGTCACGTAAATGTATTTGTCAATAAATGAATAATAAATAAATTATAGAGAGTCGTGAGAAGGTGTACGAGACTTTTGAAAAAGCATACTAGGACAAGGCAGAAATACAAATTCACAAATCGTACAAGGAAGCGGGTATCTCAATAAGCGTTAACTATTATTTACCTCAATAATAACTAATGTAAGGATTATTTTTACTGCGAGGTACCTACTTCGCTTTTCAAACCTAAATGCTGAAAATTTTCAACAACATTTTAGGTACCTATTCATTCAAATGCAGATTCATTTGTTAATAGAATCTCAGAATAAAAAAGATCTCATTCATTAATTCGGAACATGTTTAGGCAAGCCAGAATTCGTACCCATGTCAGTTTGAGGTCCGCAAAAACGCCGATCTAGACAGTTTATTGCGGAGAATGGTACGCAATTTAGCGGGGGCTTGTTCGCAAGTTTCGTTTACCTCTACGTGCTTAGCTCACGGTGGAGGTTATGTAAATTATAGGTTCTGGATCAGGATTGGTCGAAACATAGAAAGCAAATAGAAATTGTTTGAAATATTTTGTAGATACAATACGAGAGCTTAAATTATTTGAAAGGAACAGCGTTAAGGTACTCACATGGTACCTTGTCATTAAGCTGAGTGGAGTCCTTTTCTCTGACGCTTTTGTTAGATTAACATTTCGCGATAGTTTTATGCAAAAAAAAATATTCTCCATGTCTTAGTTAGCGTCTTGAATAAAAAAAAATAGTTCTAATTTGTGTTGTGTGTGTAGCAAAGACAAGTTTATTTTATTTTTTATTGATCAGAACACATACAGGCATACATAAAAAGATAGGGGTTAGTTACAAATATATGTCAAAACAGACCTGGAGGTTCATATATACAAACATTAAAGTAAAATATACAAAAGCGGCTTAGCGAGTAGGAAAATAAGTAGGTAGAACACTTAGTATTTTTTATCGATAACAATTTAGATCTCGTACGTTCTTTTAAAACATCAAGAGAGTGCATAAATGGAGTGCATTTTAAGTTTAACTATTAAGGGTACACTACATTCAACACGAAAAACAAAATTCCGAAAGTAGAAATCACGAATTTCGTAAAACCGATTTTTATCATTCCGAATGTTTAATGTTTTAATATGTAAAATCCGATTCTTCATAAATCCGGTTTTTTTAATCCGAAAGGTTGAAGTGTCTAGCAGTTACAATTATGATGATCAAAATTCCGAATTTCAATACACCGAACAATAAGAAGTCGATTGAATAATAATCCGATATATCAAAATTCCGAATTCCGATAATTAAAATACCGATTTGCAAAATTCCGAATATCAACCAAGAATAAATCCGACTAGACAAAAGTACTACTAAAAGACATACAACATCCGAAAGAAAATATAATACACATAATGATCACTCTTTGCAAATTGTACGTATATCATATTTCAATTTTAGGTAGTAAAAAGTGTTCGGTTCTGGCGCTTCGCCGGCTCCTGCCGCCTCACGCTCACTTCGCTCGCTCAGCTCGCGCGCTGTAGGGTCGCGGTTCTACTGTACCTAACACTCCTCGCTACGCTCGTCGTCGTACCTACACCGACCTGCCTAAGAGTCTCTCTGAAACTACTTTGAACTAACCTTACACCTTTCGACAAATATATTATTTACGGGGAATAGGCATTTTAATATAATACCGGGGTTCAAAAATCCAATATTCATTATTCCTAATAAATAAAATTTAAAAAAAAACGATTGCTATTTTAACCGATTTTTATAGCCTCGAAGAATGAAAAGCCCGGCCCGAAAACAATATTCTTATTATAAATTCATCGCTAATTCGGAAATTAGACTTTCTGTGAAATGTACTTCGAGTTTTTAATAATCAAATTATAAGCCTTAGGAATTATGAAATTCGGAGTTTTGAAAATCGGAATTAGCAAATTCGGATTAAAATATTTCGGAGTATTTGGGTGTTCCCCTAACTTAAACGGTTTACCTACAAGTCTGCTATTTGTATTGTTTCTAGATACAATTAATAAATTTGAATTATCTACGGTATTATAGAAGTTATAAACTTAGAACTTACTATTTCATTACAAGTCTGTGTGCGTCTACATGACATAGTTAGGAAATGCTGCACTAAGTCAATACACTGCAGGAAAACAAAATATCCGTCCAGATATTGCAACAGCTTTATAAGATTCGTGCTTCGTATTTTAAAATCTTGGTAACTTCATATTTGGTAGTTCCAGACGAAGGCTAAGGCAATAGGCATGATTCCAACTGATTGCAGCACTGATTATCGATGGCATGCGAACCAATTTTTAGAGAAGAATTTTATTAATGTTTGTATGGTGGCAATCTACAATTATAGGACATAAATAGACAAAACATTGAGTCAAAGACAGACCTCGCTGGCAGCAGCCGCTTCATACTAATTGAGACAGAAGCATGACGTCACACTTTTCTATTTATATTAATCGTTGTATGGAAAATCAAGTAAATTGCTGCTTTGGTCGTGAAATACTGCGTTTAGGTGCATAGTGGTCATACATTTTATTATTAATAAAAAGTGTAAAATCGGGATGCATTGGTTTTTCCTACTTTATTGCAATTATTAGATGATTTACTATCTATATAGCAACACTATGTTATGAATTTTAACAAGAGGAACCTACTCTCTTCAGACTAGCCCTAAGTAATAATACCTTCCTATCTATTTTCCACAAGAAATAAAGAGTGATACAATGAATGGTCCCGACTCGTTAGTCTTCGTGTCTCCAAGATGTCTCTGCGTGATAAAGTTTGGCAGACTTTCTGCTGCGGCCTAGTAATTTTTCACAATCTGTTCGGGCCGACCGTCTGCCCGCCCCTTAAACTCCTCACGTGTGTACGCCTCTTGAGTCTGTGGTTTTGACAGTGACACTTCTTGTCAAGGCGGACGAAAAAATATAACCTCGTTTTGCAGACCCGAAAGGGGCGAGTGGTTTTTTTTTGGGTAATTTGGAAACGCATTTTTCCTTGTTTTTGTGTAATATCGCTCGCTTTGAAGACACACGGGTGTCCGAGTGTTTTGTGTGGATATTTTGGTGATATCAGAACAGTTGGTGATTTTGACGCCGCGGATTGTTGGCGAGACGGCCCCGGAACACCACGGCGGCTTCTTCGGCCCCGGAGACCCTCTTGATTGAACTTGACTTGACCTGACAGTTGACTGAACCTTGACAGATACTAACCGGAGTTGAAGCGAACATCGCGCCTCCCGGAATCAGGTGAGTTGAACACGTTTTGTAGCCAATCCACTGGCTTATATGACCCGCGAAACGCGTGGCAGTTCACTCCACTCGCACTAGGCGAGGAGTTTGAACACAATCAGTACATGTTTTACGACTTTTCTACTAGTCCTATACTATATTTTTTTTAAGATTAGAATTATCTGTCAAACGGGTAAACAAAGAAGCAGTGGTCGTACACCTTCCTTCTTCGATTTCAACCGATACCACTGAATTTCTCGGAACTTATGTAAATACGAGTACGGTCGAGGTCATAAATACGTTTACACTTTTGCACCTTATTGCCTTGTAATAAGGTGCAAAAGTGTAAACATATTTATGACCTCGACTGTACATATCATTTGATATTTACCGATAGCTGAACGCATAGTTTTCACATTTATTACAAATGTATTGGCAAAACTGTAAGTTATAAGTGTTTATAAGCAAGATGGCGGCAATAGAAATAAAATAAATAAAAATCACAACGGACTCAACCGACAACAATAAACAATATGAACTCGAATGAAAAACCCACATGAGTGATAGTTGACAGATAGTGACAGTGACGTTTAAAAATAGACCATTGTGTGAGAACTCTGCCTCTTTAGGTTTTTTAATGTACAACCTTTCCATGAAAAATTGCAAACGCAATTTATTAAAATTCTTATCTTTTTATCTTAGAATATAAATTAACTAATATTATGTTTCTTATCTGTTCACAACACTGAGTAATGTATGTATTAATAAAACATGATAATAAATACGTGATATTTAATAACTCGTATTCACTGTTCGATCCGCAGAATGTGCCCGATAAAAAACCTTATATCTCGTTCTGCAAAGGTCTCTCTAATGCTAAAAAAAACAGAGTATAGCGGTACGCCAAAGAAAGCTGCAAAGGGTGTTAAAAGCATTATTTAGGCCATTCAAATCAATTTGACCCGTAGAGCTACATATTTTTTTTGTATGGAAAAAAATAATGTTTGTTCTGAAACATATCGTGTGTAACTGTGTAGTATCTAATAAAAGGGCTTACTAAGCCGATTCTAAAAATATTTCAGATCATTATATTTGTCACTTGTTTTAAATAAAAAATAAAAATCATTTTCAAAACATATGTACCAAGTTTGGGCTCCTCCAGATACGATCATTGTAATAATGATTCAACCGTAAAAAAAAATGATATGTAATAGTCTCATATCCAACCCCAAGAAAGCAATTTTGCAAATATTCACATTTAGTATTTTTTATTGTTTTTTAATATACTCTCTAATATACAGAATGTGATAAAGTCACAATTAGTTAGTTGAAACATGTATAAAAAGTTTTTGTTTTTTTCGTGCTACGTGTCAAATTGATTCGTATGACCAAAGACCAATCGTTCCGATTTTCATGTTTTTAACACCATTTGCAGCTTTTTACTGAACTTCGGGGTGTACCGCTAGCACACTGAAACTTGTAATCTTTGAAAGCATTTTCAGTATTTATAATCATTGCATGTTTGAAAGTATTGTAAACCCGACACAAAAGTGGCATTACACAGTCAAAATCCTCTATCTTGATGTCTGTTTGTCTATGCGTGGCTTTATATGACTGGTTTTTCTCAGGATTTTTGAGTATTCATAGATTTATACTTACTAGAGGCTCAGTGAACCTCTTTGTTTATCGAAAAAAAAAAAAAAGTAAATAAAAAAAAGTACGATCCTGGTTACAAAATTTCAAGAGGATCGGTTGAGAACTGCGACCTGTATGGGAGAACTGCCGGGCAGCGGGACGTCTGGATATACGAAAGGATTTTGGCCCAAGCTGAAAAGGAGAACATGGCTCGCTTTGCTCGCTCGTTAAATTATACAATCGCGATTGGTTTGGGAGTGGGATAGCTGACAATATACCCCCTAATACAAGTGTCTAACTTAAAAGGGAGAAACGAACACTAAATGTAAAAACCTTGTTGAAAATAAATAATTTTGAATTTTTTGAATTTTGAATATACACATGACGTTATTACGAGTATACAGCGTGTCTCTGACTTTGGGGCTATAAATGCAAATGTCAATTATGCTCCTTAAACGGAACTACTTTTGCTCTACAACTTTTCAAAAATACGTTCTCTTTATATTTTCATTATTCCATACAAATAAAATAAAATGTTCAATGTACATCATCCATTAGTTAGTTTTCATACTTGTCAGTGTCATGGATGTCAAATAATGAGGCCGTGTTTGCAATACATTGATGGTACAGTTAAAGTTCAAACAAGAATAAATGATAGAAATAATAGTTATTTTACGAAGTTGCAGAACAAAAGTGGTTCAGTTTCAGGACCGTAATGGAGATTTTCATTTAAAGCCCCTAAGTCAGAGACACGCTGTATACGAAAACTATCAGATCCATTCCAAAGTAAAACCTAGTGCGGCAGATTTTAGGCCAAAAAGTAAAGTAAGTATATTGTGATAGGCTTAAGTGTGATTCTGATCAATGAATATGATTTAAGACTCGAAAAACAGAGATTCATATTTATGGGTAAAGATTTTTATTTTATTTATTTATTTATTATTAGGCACAGGAACAACATACAAATCATAAGGTAGTTTATACAAAAGTTACATAGAAATATCTTGGTAAAGTACATCGATAACAACCGTGCACAACATTTAAATACACTCGTCGAAAATTTATTTACTGTTTTTTTTTTTTACTTACTGGTTTTCTAAGGATAGCCACTGTAGCCTAGCGGTAAGACATGCGACTTTACATCTGGAGGTCGCGGGTTCAAAACCCCGCCTCGCACCACTAAGTTTATCTCAAAAACTTATGTACGAAATTTGATAATTAACAGTGGTTTTTCGGTGAAGGAAAACATCGTGAGAAAACCAGTATAATCAAAAATAAGGTCTAGTTTTCCCTCTGGGTTGGAAGGTCAGATAGCAGTCGCTTTCGTGGAACTAGTTCGTACGCCACATCTTGGGATTAGGTGGTAAAGCGGACCCCGGGCTCCGACAGGGCACAACCGGGAATATCGCTAGGAGGATGATGACAGAATCTTAGCAGTGCGTGAGAAATTTCGAAATTTAATTTTACTTTCTTCGAAGGACGTCCACCGTTGGACATAGGGCTCCCCCAAAGAACGACCGGTTCTTCGATTAATCTAAACTCAAATATTCTCTAAAACTCTGGTTCCATATCGACAGAAAAAGCCAAAAGAAACATTTAATTACAGTGACTCTGACTCGCAAATCGCGACTCGAGAGCCCTTAGCAAGCCCTTAGTTCGCGCTCCGACTTACTAAGAAACAAAGGGCACGGCTCTTTTGTTGGGAAGAAAACTTTTATCTCGAACCCTTTAATGTCAAAAGTGAGCCTTTTAAAAAGATAACCGCTCCCATATACGACGGTCTCTCGTGAATACGGTTATGGGGCGACGGGTGTGCGTAAGCTTATCTCCTAATACTTTATATGTTTGCGAAAATTTTAATCTTTCCATCATATTAAGCGGATTTAGGTTTCTGAGTTAAGAGTCCGCAGTAAGGTCGGCCGAATTTCACCTTCCCATACAAACGTAGTTACGCTGTTATTTTAAAACTACGTGTTGGATTGTGACGAAACTTTGCATATGCAATGACATGAGGTATATCCAGGGCTGTAATTAGTTTATATGGTTCCAGTTTATAAAACAAACAAAATACAGCAAAAACAAGTTTTGTATGAAAAACTTAAATTCGCTGTATTTTATTTACTATGGTAGCTGAAGCTACATAAACTAATTACAGACCTGAATATACCTCATGTCATTGTATATGCAAAGTTTCGTTACAATCCAACACGTAGTTTTAAAATGAGAGCGTAACTACGTTTGTATGGAGAATCGAGCTTACTGCGCACTCTTAAGCTAACGAAATTAATTAACTTTATTTGGTAGTTGAATGAATGAAAATGAAAAATGTTTATTACATATAAGGTTAGTTGGTTTCAGAAAGAAACATTATCAAGAAGAAACGCTGAAATAAGGTCAGCGGTTACAATTTGTTTGCCAATATTAAACTAAATACAATGATTCGGAACCTTCATGTACACTTACACCTACCTAACACACGTACAATCAGCCAAGAAAGTGGTCTACCACTTTTCGACTCTATTGCATGCAAAATAAGGTGCAAAAGTGGTAGACCACTTTCTTTGCTGATGGTAGAACCTGCAGGTCACATTTCTCGACGGATTCTCGTGAAATATTGTGAGCAAGTTCGTTAATTATATAGATTTCTTTGTTGAGACGCTTTTTTAAAATGAAACAAAGAAATCATAATTTTAAAAGACATATATGCTCGCGTGTTTTTCTTCTCTTGGAGTCACTAGTATACCTAATTTTTCTTCTTCGGTAACTAGCACATATACGGAAGTTATGACAATCATGGGGCTCTTCCCAATATCAGTTTCTTTTCCCACTTTGCCCCGCTAGTGGGATATCGACATGGGCTAGGAATAAAATGACAAAGTTCAGCTAGGGCTATATCGGGCATAATGGCATTGTCGGCCGGGTCTACTTATTTGCTGAAATATTAAATTAGAGTTCGCTTTAGGGCAAGTAAATAATAAATCGTTTTCAGTAAATCAAGTTTCTAGTTTGATGATACAGGTCGAATATTCGACCGAACAAGAATACAGTTTATTCCTAGATTAATCTACAGATTAACTCGTTATTTATGTTTAGTCCAATCTGGCTATTAGTGAGTCAAGCAATTTATACTCTGCCTATGAGAACACGCGGTTTGTCAATGGTCTCTAAGTTTTTTTTGTAAATAGATGTAAGTACTTCGTCATTAGAAGGTTTATGACGTTCATCGTTGTGGGTAACAATCTGGTTCTTACTTTAACTACGTCCAAAGATGATAATGATAATTGTTCTTAGTTCACAACATACGTAATTATTCTGGGATTTAAGGCTTGAGAATCAAGAATCAAGCTCAAGCTGCGTATTATTCAAAGCTAGTCCATACGGTCGTGAGTTTAATTAACCAGTGCATGACGTGTCAAATCAATATGACAATCACGACAGGGTTAACAAAACAGATGACAGGATTATGTAACTCTTAAACCTAGCACATGATCCGAGATCCACAATCCATCATAAACCGTGCAAGTCATACTACATAGTACATAAATAATACATAGTCAGAAATCTTGCGAACATCTAAGAAAAAGTCTCGAGAAGTGTGTGAAAGAAAAGATTCCATAACACAGGCTACCATAACGATAGTAATAAGGACATTCGTATGCGAAAATAGAAAAGAATCTCCCTGAGAGTCGAGCAAAATGAAATGCGCACTGCGACTTGTTCATACAAATGTATGGAATATCAGGTATATAGCTCAGATTGTTACGCTATAATCCAGAGGGTAATTCCGAAGTGTAATTTGTACGAAACTATATTTTTTCCGAATTTATAATTCCGAGGACCATGTTTCACTGAAGGAGTTTTTGATTTTTTAGGAAATAGGTAATACTTACCTTACCTAACCCATTTATATATTCCATTAAATCATCTGCGTCAACATTTTTGTAGAGCGGAAAATTGCGTTCGGAATTTTGAACGTTTCGGACAAATGAGTAATGACTCTTTGGAATTTTTCTGTGTCCCCGAATCCAGATATAGTCAAGGGACTGGTGATATTTCATCCCACTAACAGAACGACGGAGTAAAACGGGCCGATGTTCTTTCCTAGTGCTTTGTATGAAACCTAACGTAAGGTTTTATTTACGTTCTAAAAACTACCTAGTTTTATGTGAATTTGTAATAAACTCTCTAAAATTTTACTTAAGCCCTAAATCTTAGAGAATTACTAAAGCCACTAAAATTCAGGTCAGATCAAGAGTACCCTAAACTGACGAGCATGTATGAGGAATGACATGAAAGTGAATGATGCAAGAAAGGTTCAGGAAGTGGAAATCCGTGATCTCTACCTACCCCTCCGGGAGATGGGCGTGATTGTATATATAATATGATATTTTCAGTCCCGGACTAAGTAGTCGTATTAATCCCGAATAGTATCATTTGAAGCCATTTAATTAGCAACTATGTCGTGTATCCTGATTTTGAAACTTAAGAACGGCAATGTTAAGATGTAACATGGATGATAGTGAAATTACAACTAAGAGCTATGAATCCGGGATTTTTTATTTCATTTCAGTACAAATAAAACCCGCTTTCATTGCTCTTCAGTGTATAGTTCAGACGACGATCCAGCTTTGCTTAAATTATACATGCGGCCAAATCTTTGCCGCTTTCCCTAGCCGTCCCAACTTTTTCTTAACAACTTAATATGTGCAGGCCTACCTCGCGCACTGCCGGCTTTCTCTCCGTTTTACACATTCACACACATAACAAACACAGCACAGCACTTCACTACACTGGTCCACTCGGTACACTGATCGGGAGGAACGGCAACACGCAACACGTCTGCCTCTCTCGACGCCAGCCGCGGTACTGGCTGGGAGCTCGCAGGCTCGATTTTTTTTCCATCTTAAAGGCACCGAAACTCGTTAGAGTGCCAAAGTTTTTTTCAATTGTTTTATTCGTTGCTAATGTCAGTTCACGGAGGAATTAAAGAGGGATAGGTAGTGTCAACCGTGGATGATTAAGCGATATTGACGGAACAAGCAACGAGTCGCGAAGCTTGCGACTGGTGAAGATTAATTAGACTTGTTATCGTGTTTCGCAGTTCTGCTGCTTATTGAATAAAGATTAACTAATGAAGAATGATTATATGTCAAATTTGGTATCACATGGCGTTAACGGGTTGCGACGTTTATCGCTGTATATTTGTCATGTCCTGAGTTATGTCGTATGTTTGAATGTGACGTATATTGAATAGCATTGGATATAAACCCTCAGGGATTTTGTTAAGCTGGTTGTTACTGTGCATTGGTTGGCATGTTGTTTCATAAGTTACATATTGACAAGTCTAAATTAGCAAGACTGAGGTTAAGCCCCCCCCCCCCTACACTAGCGGCGTCTTGTGAACGTTCTCATACAAAATTGTGCGTTGCGTCGACGACGCACAATTTTGTATGAGAACGTTCACAAGACGCCGGTAGTGTGTGGGGGGGGGGGGCTTAAAAACTGGCTGTCTCTATTGCCAGACTGTCTATAGTAATAATATTGCATTATGGTGTATTTTCAAATGGGTATTTTAACTATAGGTTAAATTACAATGTTACTAACCGATATGGAACTTGTTCTGAAATAAATGTTTTCATTATTTCTTTAATTCATTCATTCATTGTCATCTAACTTGCACGAGTACATAAAATCCTCACAATAATGGACTTTGGGAAGCAGGAAAAGTTTGCCTTGCCAGATTTAACCGAAACAAATTAATGTAGTGACCTAGATATCTCCGTTACAAGTAAAATATGTTAATCCTTGTAAAGCCGGATCCAACGGGTGCCTGTTTTAGTAACACGTAGTTAAGTACCTAATTACCCTGCTGGGTTCTTGTTTACATGTGCCAAAGAGTCCAAAAAATCCGAAGACGACACGAAAATAGGTACCCATATAACTAGGTTAGGTTAGGTTGATCGTGTATCCTGATAAATAACTGTAAGGTTCAACGGAACATGGTTTCCGAAATTGTGAAATACGGTAAAAATATGCTTTCCGACAAATGGCTCTTCAGAATTCACAACACGAAAATAATTACCTACCTACTCGGAGAACATTGCGCTTCAACTTATTAATTTAATATTTGCTATTATAATATTTAAACGGGCCTCGCGCTCCTTCACGGCCCAACACGGATAAACGCTTGGAGGATGATGCTATTATTTATTTATTTATTTGGACGTTCGTCAATAAGTACACTGATACATGATAGTTTTACATTTCCACGTAACAGTTAAGCACCTTATCACTTAAAGAAGATCACCACATGGACAGATAAAGAAGTAATTAAATATACAAAGATCAAAAAAATGGAGGAATTCGTGACGTCGCTTTGTCCTGTTTCGCTACAAACTTCATAGTTACAAAGTGTTTAAACTTTAAACACTAATAGGGATGTTGACTGATTATCAAATAAGCAACTTCCATAAAACGTTTCATAAAAGTTGCTTATTTGACAATCAGTCAACATCCCTATTATGTTAAATAGCTCTATATGTAGTTTTACTACAATATTACATTACGTACCTAGGGCGGTGAATCCGTGAATGCCCCAGATCGCAGGTGTTTATAAATATGCGATCTGGGGCTTTAAGAATTACCGCCCGTGGTACACAATTTTACGTCTTCTCCTGGGTGTGAAGTAAATTTCAACTTAACAACTTAATAAATCTCACTTACCGTCCAGAGTGACGTAAAATATGATCATCACATTTGCGAGGAAACAAATACATTTTAGATGAAATGAATACAAGTCGTAATAAAAACTGCAACATGTCGTCCATTTTGTTGAATTTGACGTGAGGCGCGTATGGCAAAGACCCTTCGGTATACATCCACGATTTGAAAACACTTAAAAACGTTTTACATAGACACTAAATAACTACATATTAAATCTGTAAATAATTCAGTTATACATGTTTAAGTAGTTTTTTAAGTTTAAATTTATTTATAAATACGTTTTCAGACATCGTATTTGATATAAAACCTCTTTGCTTTGTAACTGCCGCATGAGTGACAGATACAATTTAAGAAAAAAACCATTACGCCCGTGGGCGTAACAGAGGCTATTACAGCTCTGTATGTCTGCGCATTATGAAGCCCTTTTCGAGCAAGTGTGATGAAAAATATGTTAATTAGACGCCATCAGTTTAAAAATCACCAATGTTACACGATGTTATTAAAACTTACTTAAACCAGTCCTAGGACATCTAGATTCACTCAGTAGCGAAACAAAAGCCAAAACGTTGAACTGAGGAGTTCTTAAAGATATTCAGAATTGCAAAGACATGAATATTTAATTTCGTTTCAGCCCGAGATCTCGCTAACTAGATATTACTCTAACGTTTTGTTACTTCAAGTTATATTTTTGCTTACTTTTGTGTTTATCCTTGCTTAGTGTTATTTCTAGTGTATATTTTGCTTAAGGGATTTAGTTTACAAGTATTCAATTTTAATACAGCTTAGTTATGCAAAATTTACTTTTCAACTGTATGTAAAGGTATTGTATTGGTGTGTCTTTATTGGTTTTTCTATCGCTGAGAGTTATACCTCGTTTCAAAAAGCCAATATGATGCTTCGAGCTATCCCGTCAAGGAGAGAATTCCTTAAACATATACCTTTTACACGAGTATAAAGCATTTCACCATTCGAAATGCTCGTGAACAATTGAAACAACGTTGTTCTTTTATTGTGCAATGCCGTGCATGAGAATATATTAAGACACACACAAACAATACAGTTTCATGTATAGTCAGCGTCATATAGTTATTAGTAGCAGCCAGAGTAGCCAAATATTTCGGAACACACTGTAACTGCAAGTTTACAGTACTTGTTGATTATATTCATAAAAATAGGTACCTAATTCAGACAAATACTATAAAACCGTTTCACACGGCCGGCGCTCCTTGAAATTGACCTTACGTCAACATTGGAACAATAAAGCACAGAGCTGGTCTCCTATTTCGTCTTTGTATTATGGTTGAGATTACTTAATGTGGCCGGCCTTTTATAAAACTGTCATTGTAATTAGAAGCTTCTACCTTCGAACGTAGAGTTGCTTTTTGAATGAACCACTGATGCAATTTGGTCAACTTAAATAATCTCATGTATACCATTCAAGTGTTTTAGGTACTTGAAACTCTATGCGACCAGACGATAACAAAAAACAGTTAATGGGCTTAGATCCGAAAGGACTTATATTAGTTGCAAGATATAACACATATGTCTTTTGACTAATTTATAGTAGGACTATTAATTATTGTAAACCAAAATGACGTATGTTAATATGGCATGTAAAATAATTACACCTTTTTAATATTGGACAAGAATCCATGTATAGGGTTTTGTCTTTACATTAGAGCAGTCGAGTTTGGACCTCGCGGCAGGTTGGAATTATCTCATTCGGTTTCCCTTATAATTAATCATCAATTAAATTTGATATTAGATTTCCGCGCGCGTTTCGCGTTTTATTTGTATGAAATAGTGTTCAATTACTAGAGATTTAATAGTGATATTTATAGAGACAATTTTAAGACATTTTAGAGACGAATAAGTGAATTTAATGTAGGCACGTATTTTTTTAAGACAATTGACAATAGTGCGAGTGTGAAACATTAAGTGTTTGATTTGTTTTTATATGAATAGTTAATAATTATAGAGTCAGTGTTCACATTAAGTATTTATAAAAATTTACCTATGTAGTTATTTAAGAGTAAAGTGTTTATTTTTGGTTTGTAATATTTAGGTTGTCGCTTCGGGAGATTAGCTGGAAATATAGTTCTGCGTGCTAATTGCTGAGATAGTCATTTCCAAGGCTTCATAAATTAAAGGTATAGTTAGTTCTTTTCTGCAATTCAACGGGTCCGCTGAGACGTTTAATCGAACATTAATAGGGGCCATAGGGCCAGATATTATTCTAAAATTTAATATTATGTATGTACTATCTCTGGTATGAGAGTGGATTTAAAGATACACTACTATTGTCTTGAAATACAACTCTAATTTAAATAAGGATGCATGAATAGGTGAAAATATAATAAATGATAGCATTGCAATGTGATTGAACTTTGGAAGAGCACACACACACATCTCAATTTTATAACTGGTTTTTTTTAACTTTTCTAAAGCATTGTAGTGTTATGCATTTAATGGCTTTTTGATTCTATTATTTGTGACAAGATAGTGAACTTACATTAAAAAGAAACTTCTATACACACCCATTGTATTTCGTGGCTTTAGCCTGATTTCAATGGACATACACTCATACACATATCACATTTACACCAACATACATAGCTGACACACCACGAGTTTAGATTTCATTTGAATACACGCACTTAGGTACACTCGACGCAAAGCTTTTTGGCTGATACTAGATCCTGGATTGCTGGAGTCGACTCGAGTTTACACCTAAGGAATCTGACGTGTCAATTTCTTAGAAGCTGTGAACTTTTCATACACAATAGGAATACACATCCAAGGCCTGAGCTGTGTATATGTCTGTAACGTATTCTCTGTTTTCCCTGGGGCGCATCCTTTCGATAAAGCTGACCCCTGACGTCTGATGTCGTGTGTGAAGGCAGAGAGCTCTCCGTCCAATTTAAGGGGTCTACAGTACAGACTATGTTATAGCGTATACGTAGTATTCAGAGCACCTTGTACATAATCGACAACAATCACTATCTCTGTTACAAATACCGTGGCTGCACGAACGTATAGGGTATGCGTAAATTCTGCCGCGCGTTATGCTTTGCGTAATTATTAAAATTAATCTTGGCAATCTGCGTAAAGTAAATTTAAAAGTACTTAAGTACTTAAGATTCGTGTAAGATGATGAATGTGTAGGAGAGATGGTTTGAATCAAATAGATAGTAAGGGTTGATAGGTTGCATCATGACGGATTTGTTGGTTTGGCGAGGGTGTAGGAGCGTTGGGAGCCCTCGAAAGATTCAAGACATAACAATAGGTATAGGCCCCATTTTCAAGACCTACGGTCTAGAATCCCAAGGTCCCCTTGTAGTCTGTTTATTTTACAGGTCATCGTTGTCGTTCATCGTGATGGAGCATTTTATAGTATAATTTTAGTTAGTTCTAAGTTAGAAATAAATGTATGTAATTAGTATTAGATAATTATAATTTGTATACGGTAATTAACTAATTAAATCAATTATCTTTGTTCGAGTTGTACCTGATCGGGTGAGTCGCATGTTCACTTATGTAGATAGACTATTTGTTGATCTCAATTTTAAATTTTCATTTTGATTTGCGGACGATAAAATTTATTGACGGATTATAATTTACAGTAATGTTTACGATTACTGAAATGACCTTTCACGTGTTTTGATTCGGTTTTTTTTTTTTTGCGGCTTATGATCATACATTTACGTATGATTTTTGACGTTTATTTAAACGCATTATTTAATGCGTCGATTAAACTACATTTACGTTCTGATTCATTTTGAAATTTTAGTTTCTATCGTTTTATTTATTACGAATGTTATTTATTCACATTTATTTATTGCGTTTGTTACGGTTTCATTTGGAACATCATTTATTTACATTGACATTATTATTTTATACAATGCGTTTTACGACGAGATTTTAACACAACGTAGAGGGTCCTATTCGTACTTCTTGAACTAGACGATCACAAGTATTTTATTTATGGCCAGTATTTTAGTTAACTTATTAAATAGTATTTTATTTAAAGGAGGCTAGTTTAGTCTTTCTACAGTGTTGCCGTGAGCCAGGATTCAAGTCATTCAAAATTGAGTCAATTTAATTGATTTAATTACTTGATTACGAATCTGAGTTAAAGTTTAGTTTATATGTCATTATTCGCAAGTTGTAACACTTGTAACAAAATTGTAAAAGTTACAATTAAAAGGTGTTCTTAGCATTAAACCGTTTTTGTGTAGTAGTTTGTGGTCTTAGAATAAAACATAAAATATGTACGCTTTATTAGAGGCAACCCCTATTTACGAATGTGAGGGCGTGCAATTGATACTTATTACTCATGACTGCGTAATTTATTATTATCTTTACTAAACAGTCGTGCGATTTCTTTGTGAATACAATTTTTATGGGATGTAGTGTACGTTCTGCCTATTATCGGTCAAAGCATATACTTAATAGCAAATGTAATAAAATAAAATAAATATCGTTTCGGTCTTAGAGAAGTGAGGGCGCAGGTTTATGCTTAGTTTGCTCAGATGCTATCAGGGGTTTGAGTACATTACCTATTGAGATAGCCTCACAATTTCATCCTTTTCAATTCTAAAATTGTATCGTCAATCTGAGGGCGCTCTGTAACTGCAAGTTTACAGTACTTGTTGATTATATTCATAAAAATAGGTACCTAATTCAGACAAATACTATAAAACCGTTTCACACGGCCGGCGCTCCTTGAAATTGACCTTACGTCAACATTGGAACAATAAAGCACAGAGCTGGTCTCCTATTTCGTCTTTGTATTATGGTTGAGATTACTTAATGTGGCCGGCCTTTTATAAAACTGTCATTGTAATTAGAAGCTTCTACCTTCGAACGTAGAGTTGCTTTTTGAATGAACCACTGATGCAATTTGGTCAACTTAAATAATCTCATGTATACCATTCAAGTGTTTTAGGTACTTGAAACTCTATGCGACCAGACGATAACAAAAAACAGTTAATGGGCTTAGATCCGAAAGGACTTATATTAGTTGCAAGATATAACACATATGTCTTTTGACTAATTTATAGTAGGACTATTAATTATTGTAAACCAAAATGACGTATGTTAATATGGCATGTAAAATAATTACACCTTTTTAATATTGGACAAGAATCCATGTATAGGGTTTTGTCTTTACATTAGAGCAGTCGAGTTTGGACCTCGCGGCAGGTTGGAATTATCTCATTCGGTTTCCCTTATAATTAATCATCAATTAAATTTGATATTAGATTTCCGCGCGCGTTTCGCGTTTTATTTGTATGAAATAGTGTTCAATTACTAGAGATTTAATAGTGATATTTATAGAGACAATTTTAAGACATTTTAGAGACGAATAAGTGAATTTAATGTAGGCACGTATTTTTTTTAAGACAATTGACAATAGTGCGAGTGTGAAACATTAAGTGTTTGATTTGTTTTTATATGAATAGTTAATAATTATAGAGTCAGTGTTCACATTAAGTATTTATAAAAATTTACCTATGTAGTTATTTAAGAGTAAAGTGTTTATTTTTGGTTTGTAATATTTAGGTTGTCGCTTCGGGAGATTAGCTGGAAATATAGTTCTGCGTGCTAATTGCTGAGATAGTCATTTCCAAGGCTTCATAAATTAAAGGTATAGTTAGTTCTTTTCTGCAATTCAACGGGTCCGCTGAGACGTTTAATCGAACATTAATAGGGGCCATAGGGCCAGATATTATTCTAAAATTTAATATTATGTATGTACTATCTCTGGTATGAGAGTGGATTTAAAGATACACTACTATTGTCTTGAAATACAACTCTAATTTAAATAAGGATGCATGAATAGGTATAATAAATGATAGCATTGCAATGTGATTGAACTTTGGAAGAGCACACACACACATCTCAATTTTATAACTGGTTTTTTTTAACTTTTCTAAAGCATTGTAGTGTTATGCATTTAATGGCTTTTTGATTCTATTATTTGTGACAAGATAGTGAACTTACATTAAAAAGAAACTTCTATACACACCCATTGTATTTCGTGGCTTTAGCCTGATTTCAATGGACATACACTCATACACATATCACATTTACACCAACATACATAGCTGACACACCACGAGTTTAGATTTCATTTGAATACACGCACTTAGGTACACTCGACGCAAAGCTTTTTGGCTGATACTAGATCCTGGATTGCTGGAGTCGACTCGAGTTTACACCTAAGGAATCTGACGTGTCAATTTCTTAGAAGCTGTGAACTTTTCATACACAATAGGAATACACATCCAAGGCCTGAGCTGTGTATATGTCTGTAACGTATTCTCTGTTTTCCCTGGGGCGCATCCTTTCGATAAAGCTGACCCCTGACGTCTGATGTCGTGTGTGAAGGCAGAGAGCTCTCCGTCCAATTTAAGGGGTCTACAGTACAGACTATGTTATAGCGTATACGTAGTATTCAGAGCACCTTGTACATAATCGACAACAATCACTATCTCTGTTACAAATACCGTGGCTGCACGAACGTATAGGGTATGCGTAAATTCTGCCGCGCGTTATGCTTTGCGTAATTATTAAAATTAATCTTGGCAATCTGCGTAAAGTAAATTTAAAAGTACTTAAGTACTTAAGATTCGTGTAAGATGATGAATGTGTAGGAGAGATGGTTTGAATCAAATAGATAGTAAGGGTTGATAGGTTGCATCATGACGGATTTGTTGGTTTGGCGAGGGTGTAGGAGCGTTGGGAGCCCTCGAAAGATTCAAGACATAACAATAGGTATAGGCCCCATTTTCAAGACCTACGGTCTAGAATCCCAAGGTCCCCTTGTAGTCTGTTTATTTTACAGGTCATCGTTGTCGTTCATCGTGATGGAGCATTTTATAGTATAATTTTAGTTAGTTCTAAGTTAGAAATAAATGTATGTAATTAGTATTAGATAATTATAATTTGTATACGGTAATTAACTAATTAAATCAATTATCTTTGTTCGAGTTGTACCTGATCGGGTGAGTCGCATGTTCACTTATGTAGATAGACTATTTGTTGATCTCAATTTTAAATTTTCATTTTGATTTGCGGACGATAAAATTTATTGACGGATTATAATTTACAGTAATGTTTACGATTACTGAAATGACCTTTCACGTGTTTTGATTCGGTTTTTTTTTTTTTGCGGCTTATGATCATACATTTACGTATGATTTTTGACGTTTATTTAAACGCATTATTTAATGCGTCGATTAAACTACATTTACGTTCTGATTCATTTTGAAATTTTAGTTTCTATCGTTTTATTTATTACGAATGTTATTTATTCACATTTATTTATTGCGTTTGTTACGGTTTCATTTGGAACATCATTTATTTACATTGACATTATTATTTTATACAATGCGTTTTACGACGAGATTTTAACACAACGTAGAGGGTCCTATTCGTACTTCTTGAACTAGACGATCACAAGTATTTTATTTATGGCCAGTATTTTAGTTAACTTATTAAATAGTATTTTATTTAAAGGAGGCTAGTTTAGTCTTTCTACAACACCCTTATTCTTACAGTAATAAATGACGCTTACTGTACAATTAGCCCTCTGCAAGAGCCTAAGATGATTACCATATTTTCACTTTTTTTTTTTTTTCTTTCAATTATGGCTTTTACTCCTTGCTGTTTTAGCAAGGTGGATTTGCCAATAACAGTTTTATGACATATTTACACACGAGGAGAATATTTTCACTTATCGGTCTCGATATATCTGTCACGTTCTGACAAGTGCAAAAGTGACGGATGTCTAATCCACAACGATAAGTGATAAGCAGCCATCTTAGACTCGCTCTGGTGGAATAGCCCCGTTCGACTCATAACAATCTGGCCCCGTAGCATGGATGGCGTTATCACGCGATAAGTGACAGGATAGAGCTTCCGTCCCTGGCTGACACCGTTCGATAGAACGAGACGACGCGCCTATCCTGTCACTTATCGCGTGATAACTAACTATAACAAGCGCCGAGCCAACGTGTCACAACTTGTCATATTATTATGCGATATTACGTTGAGTTTAATTGACTTCAGATCACATGATTTGCAATTTTGCATGCACTTCAAGCAGCTATTACAATTTGAATAGCTGTAGACTTGTAGTGTCTGTTAGTATAATTAGGTCAACTCTTGCAAGTCTGACAAATAATAATATCCTGGAGTTCAATTGCGTTGAAATGGTATAAATTAGTGTAAGTCTGATGTCAATACACTATTATGGTACTATAAAGCTGGTCTAATGATAGAGACAGAACTCTTAAAACATAAGATAAACATGGCGTGTTTAGGCTCTTTAGAATCTTAATGAGTTGATGATTATGCAGAAAAGACATTCGATAAAAAAGCTTGTACCAATCATTTTTATTTTGACAGAAACTTATTAGGTAATAACTTCAGTCACCCAACAATAGAGTTTTTAAGAGCAAGTTTGGCCTACCCTGCTCCATCAGAGCTCAATAAGGAAAAATCGTTATTGCTAGAGTTGCCGTCATCGAAATCGATGAGGACTATATATACCAGTAACTTCACTATGCTTCGACCCAATGGCCAGCCAGTTTTATAGGTTAACTACAACGCTCAATTAACTACAACCCCCCTTAATCGTCCAAGCGTCTCCAACAGTGAAATCATTGCGCAGCATTAGGCAACAATAATATGTCAGCGTTCCGTTCTCGATAACCGAGGTCCAAGCCTTTGTCCCGAACATTAGAACAGAATTTCTCGAATGCAAATTCTGTCGCTATCACAAAGGGTCGGGTTATCGGGATCCATCAATTAAGAACCTTGAAGAGCCCAGCCTATCTGCTGCGGAAGTGTATGGATTCTGATCACGTAAAGGCAGTAATTAAATTGTGCGATTGGGTATCGATGTATCTAAGTTTGTGGTTGCAAATATTGTTTTCTTGACAGCCTAGTGGGTTTTTGTTGGGGGGTTTGATTCCAATGTGATTTCGATGTGTTTCGAGCGCTGCCTCGTGCAACGAGCTATCGTGCCAAAAGAAGACGCGAAGCAGATTAAATGCATTTTGTATAATGAAAATGTGTCTAATTGTGGTTCGGGCCACCCCTTCTTCTTTTTTCCGACTTCGAAAGCGCAGGTGGTTCTAAATTTATCTTCCCGGATTCTCCAAAAACGCTTAGACTGATTCAGAAAAATCTTTTTTTTGTTTGAAAGAGTAACCTTCCCAGATGGTTCCATGGCCATCAGGTGAGGATCTGATTATGGGATCTTAGATAAATTAGTACATTACTACAGAGGCCGGAAAGTAAGGGGTTGCCGGCCTAGTACATATAGACGGCCAAGCGTAGCGAGGTCGGATATGAGGCTGGCAACCCCTTTTCACGCCGAGGTATGTACAACATGCAATTAAATAAATTAAAATTGTGGAATGGAAATTAAAAAACGTGCCACTTTGAAGCCCATTATGAAGAACACAATTATTGCATGTTTTAGAAAAATACCTATATAAGTTGTACAGGCACACTTAAAGCGATTTGAGTATATTTTTTCTGTAATAATCAGCGCATTTGCTTTCGGAAAGCAGTTCATTTGGTAAAGTGGAATGGAAATGTGGAAATGTTCATTTATGAGGCTCGTCGTCGTACTGAAACTTTGCTTTTAAAGTATAATATCATTTATTAGAATTTATCCGTTAAGCGGCTTTTAGACCTGTCTAGCGGGCTAAGTGGGGAAGGGGACTCAAACTCTAATGAGAGAGATGGACACCCCTCTTCCAGTTAGCGCACTTGATTAAACGCTGCGTTAGACATGGCTGTGGCCTTCGTACACTATATACAGAGTGTAACACAAATGAGGTGTGAACCGATCAACGGCATAACCAGGTATCGTGTTCTCATAAGAAAAAAACTAAAAGATTTTTAATTTGACGCGATTTTTTTTTCACCTTTGTATGGAGCAAGTCGCCCCAGTCGGCCAACGCTCCATTCAAATGTAAAAAAAAAACTAAAAGATTTTTAATTTGACGCGATTTTTTTTTCACCTTTGTATGGAGCAAGTCGCCCCAGTCGGCCAACGCTCCATTCAAATGTTAAAAAAAATCGCGTAAAAAATGTTTTCTCTTAGTTTTTTCTTATAAGAACACGATGGCCAACGCTCCATTCAAATGTTAAAAAAAATAGATATACTTGACAGGTCCTTGGTGCATTGTAACCGCGTCTTAAAAACAAAGTTTGTTTTTGAGAGCTAGCACACAGCGTTCCATTCTAAAAAGAGTAACTGACGGCTAGCAACTAATCTATACTATTATATTTATTCGACCTTATAGGGGCACTGTCGATGCTATATTTGTTGTAAAACAAATCCAAGAAAAAAGCTTAGAGCAAAATTGTCCCCTATTTAAGTGCTTTGTAGACCTTGAAAGGCTTTCGACCGTGTGCCACGCGATGCTCTGTGGCTTGTTTTGCAAAAAACTGGGTGTCCCGAAAAGTTCGTTAACTTAGTCAGACAGTTTCACGAAAATATGATGGCTACAGTTCGACATGAAAACGAGTTTTCGGAACAATTTCCAGTCACCAGTGGAGTTAAACAGGGTTGTGTGGTGGCTCCTACTCTTTTTGCGTTGTATTTCTCCACAGTGCTTGAGGACTCGCTCCTTGGGTGCTCTGAACAAATACAACTAAGCGTTCGTTCTGACGGAAGTGTATTCGACCTGTCTCGTTTTAAGTCTAAAACGAAAACCACAAAGCTCTCCGTACTCGAGATTCTCTATGCCGACGACGTTTGCTTAATGGCCGATAGCATGGAAGCGCTTCAGTCCTACATGGATGCTCTGCAAAGGTCGTGCCTTAGATTTGCCTTAGTAATAAGCATATCCAAGACTCAAGTGCTTAAACAACCAGCCCGTAATTGCGAAGCGGACACTTCCAACTTAACTATAGAAGGAAACCCCTAACAGAAGTGTCCTCTTTCAAGTATCTTGGGAGCCAAATCAGAAAGATAACAGACTAGCCTTCGAGATCCCATCTAGGATTGCAAAAGCTGCGTCCACTTTTGGTCGGTTAACGCATCGTGTCCGGGGATCGCATGATCTAAAGTTGCGGACGAAGTTGTCGGTGTACAAAGCCATGGTTCTTCCGATTATTTTGTATGCTTCGGAAACATGGTGTTTGTACAAAGGCGACATTCGCTTGCTAGACACGTTCCACTTACGCTGTCTACGTTCTTCGTATGATGCGTATAAATTGGCAAGATCGCGTCCCCAACACTGAAGTACTTCGTCGTTGCAAGATGCCTGGCATGGAGGCGCTCTTGATGAAGGGTCAGCTAAGGTGGTGTGGGCATGTTTGGCGTATGAGTGATCGGAGACTACCGAAAGCCGTTTTCTACTCCCAGCTATCAGCTGGTAAACGGAAGCAAGGTGGGCAGCACCTACGTTACAAGGACGTGCTTGCGGTATACCACCTGACAAATGGGAGGAGTTTGCTTCACAGCGGCCAGAATGGCGTTCTCGTGTTAAGCTGAGCGTAAAGAACTTTGAAGTCGCTCGTCTCATTGACCTTGATGCGAAACGTCAGATACGTAAATCCCGGCCGAAACCCTCCTATAATTATACTTATAATAGTTATGGACAACTTTACTGCCCTACCTGCGATAGAGTTTTTAAAAGTAAGTTCGGTTTTGCAAGCCATATTAGAGCTCACGCTCGTAATTAGCTAGGGTCGCCGTTGCCGATTACGGCATGGATAGCTATATACTATTAAAATATTAACAGACACATTTCTCTGACGTTTCTTCGTTTAATCTAGGAGTCCCTGGACGACCGAGCTCTGCTCGGGTGAAAATAGAGAAAGTACGGATACCAATGTTCCCAGACATTAGACCCAGCTAGATCGATTTCTCGCCCCCGTAAAAACGCTCCAAATTTCATTGAAATCGTGAGAGCCGTTTTGGAGAACGTGATTGCAAATATATATACATTCGAAGGGGTGTTCTTTTTATAATATGCATTTTTACTTCGTTATAATTTAGTTTAATTTTACTTTCTTGTTATTCTTGTTATATTTCTTTTATTTTATTTATCGTATGGCAAATACGTGTATTTAGAACCGTGAGATCTTCGAAAAGACAGTACGGTTGCCAGGTTGTTGCACTTTTAGCACCACCCAGGGGTCACGTGTAGGGTAGCGGTGGGTAATTCCTACGGACGTGGTGCAACTTCGACCCCCATTGCATTGTGGTGCATTTCTTTTATATTTGTATGTTATATATTTTTCTACAAATAATGCTCGTGGCGCAGGACCGGTCACTTTGGCACTCTTTGGAGGAGGCCTATGTCCAGCAGTGGACGTCTTTCGGCTGATATGATGATGATGATTATGAATGCTCGTTTAATAGTATCGGATATCAAATTGTACTAGTTTTACATAATTCGACTATTAAGTGCTTTTAAAACATAGTACTTTTTTTTGGGGTTTTCTTGATATTGCATGATGATTAACGTGTAAGGTGCGTGTAAGGTCCTGTCACGGTCGCCATGTAAGGTGCGGAGTTCGGAGATGAGGTGAAACAAGCGTTCAAGACAAATGATGCTTTATTACTGCTCTTACACATGTGTATTAGTTCTATATATAAGCGTCCTATAAGCTACGTACATATCTATATCTAGTATACACCACAAACGTACGTTTTTTCTAAGTTTATATAATATAATGGCAAAATATAATTGTATGTAATCTCCGGAATTAATCATCCGAATTCAAAACTTCTTTCACCACTTCAGGATGCACAAAGGCTAAAACTCAAACACAAAGCCCTTATTGTTCGTTGTATGCAGCTATTATTGTATTCGACTTCGCCTGCTTTATTTGTAACTAGCTTCTGCCCGCGACTCCGTCCGCGTGGAACTCGTTTATATCGTAGATCCATACAAACTTTCATCCCCCCACTTCATCCCCTTGGGGGATGATTTCCGGGACAAAAACTATCCTATGTCCTTTCCCAGGACTCAAACTATCTCTATACCAAATTTCATCCAAATCAGTTCAGCGGTTTAAGCGTGAAGAGGTAACAGACAGACAGACAGACACACTTTCGCATTTATAATATTAGTATGGATACGTGGGTAGCAAAGCGTGGGCAGCTAGTTATAAATATAAAAATATAAGCCCAAGTGAAAATTATTTTTAGGGGTCCGTACCTCAAAAGGACAAAAACCCTAATAGGATCACTTTGTTGTCCGTCTGTCTTTCTGTCGGTCTGTCTGTCTGTCAATACCCTTTATCTACGCGTGGAGGTATCGAGCAGAAATGAAAGCCATATATTCCGGTCTACAGTCCCTTGTGGCTGTGAAAAAATCATACTCATAAGTTTAGTTAAAAACCGGCCAAGAGCGTGTCGGGCCACGCTCAGTGTAGGCTTCCGTAGTTTTTGTAATTTTTTTCAAAAACTATTCAACCTATCAAGTTCAAAATAATTTTCCTAGAAATTTTTTATAAAGTTCTACTTTTGTTTTTTTTTCATATTTTTAAAACTTATGGTTCAAAAGTTAGAGGGGGACACACACATTTTTTTTACTTCTGGAGCGATTATCTCCGAAAATATTAACATTATCAAAAAATGATTTTAGTAAAACCCTATTCATTTTTAAATACCTATTCAACAATATATCACACGTTACACACAAGTTGATAAGGTAAGATACCTAGGCTTCACTATTGACGCGGGACTAACATGGTCCCCTCACATTGACCTCGTGTGTGACAAACTATCATCGGCATGCTACGCACTCTCGAGACTTGCACCGAGCTTGTCGTTCGAAAACGTCAAAAAGGCGTACTATGGATACTTCCATTCCATATTTATCCAAGGTGTTGATTTGTGGGCAACCGCGGCGGATCGCGACAGGGCATTTAAGATGCAAAAACGAGCCATTCGAACCATAATGAGTAGAGATCGGAAATTCGGGAGCTTTTATACCTAAACTTTGGCCCCAGTACCTACACCGCGTTGTTGTTGAGTAGCATGAAGACGGACTCAATTTAATTTTACTAATAAATTTCCAGGGATTTCCCGGAATACCGAAAATTAGGATAACATGAACACATACGTATTAAAGTATTTAAATAAACTATTTTAGTTGTTCCTATTTACAAAATATTGTTTAATTCACATATTTATTTAACTAACAGTTAGATAACATCAAACCAAAATTGTTTTTTAACTTTTATTAAAAATAATGGTACAAACGTAAGTATCTCTGTTAAATCAATAAATTAAAACAAATGTACATAGCCACACAAAAGTGAATAAATAATCAACCTACAGCGACACACGTGGTATTTTTGCATTTCCGTCCTTGTCTAATGTATGTCGTTAAAACTGTTTACCAACGTGTATGTTGACAAAAATCGCTGAAAATAGTCATAACCTAAAAAAAAAGTAGGCTTTTCATGATGCTTTATACAATCCCGGAACTTAAATAATTAAAATATTATTTTTAAGAAGCCGACTCCATACTTGCTTCGCTTTTTCCGGGATTTTGCTAGGTTTAGGTATAAAAGCTCCCGAATTTCCGATCTCTGATAATGAGGAAGTCATACGACCACCCCGCAAAAGATCTCTTTAAGGAGTCCAAGATACTAACACTACCTAGCGTTTACATATTAACAGCCTGCAAGTACGTGACGGCTAACTTACATACGTACACTACTCATTCCAGTGCTCGTCGATGTAAACGGCTGGTCGTCCCGAGTTGTAGACTTGCAAAGACTCGGAAATCACTCGGTGTCATGGGCACAAAATTATATAACTCACTACCAGCAGAGTTAAAATTGGTGCAAAACAACACAGTTTAAGCCAAACATTTAAAAACGCTATTGACCAGCCTAGCGTGCTATAGCGTTAACGAATTTGTCGAGGTGTGTGGTGACCCAAATTAAAATGATTGCTACGGTAATCATAAAATTATGTTTAATGTTAAATAAAATAAGATAATTGTAACACTTTTAATTCAACTATATGTATTTACTATCCTGACATGTAAAATATCGCATTTTATTAATAAATATCTGAATCTGAATCTGAATCTGTTAGGGTTTAAATGAAAAAAAAAACACTCCCCGCGTTACGTATAGGGGAGATATGCTAATAAAATAAAATAAATCACTTTTTATTTTACCACTTTGTCGGCGTGATTGATATACATATTAGTACCAAATTTCAGCTTTCTAGTGCTAACGGTTACTGAGATTATCCGCGGACGGACGGACAGACAAAACGAAACTATAAGGGTTCCTAGTCGACTACGGAACCCTAAAAACGTATATTTCGACACCACTCTTAAGGGAATCAATATTTATAGGGCACTTTCCGTTGACCTAGAACTATAAAACTTGGCAAGTAATATCGTTTCATACTACAAGTAAATAAATCTGAAGCGCTCATAGCCTAGCGGCGCCTGCGAGTCAGAAACGATAACGCAGGTTAAGCAAAGATGGCAGCGGTCAGTCTTTGGATGGGTTGTAACGTACCTGTTTTTCTGATGGTTACAGCTGCTGCCGAATACTATTTTCTGCACGAGCAAAGGGAGGTTCCTTTTGCTCGTTTGCCGTTTTCCTAGGCGTCCTTGCAATATTTATCGAGCTGCAGGCCCTTGGTTCCTTCTGAAACGCCACAGTTTAAACAATACATTTCTGCGCGCTTGTAATGTTAACGTGCGGTTTAGGCACACTTTTCTTACCTGTTTTCTGTGAATTTGGGCTGTAATTTAATGCTATTTGTGCTAAATTGATTTTCCTGAAAAAAATATCAAATGTTTATATTTTTGACAATATGTCAAACAACGACAGATGCGTCGATTTTGTCAATCGCGCTGCTACGAAGTTTAGGTTTTATACTTTTAGGCTAGGTTTTATTAATTTTATATAAATACGCAGTCCTGGATCTTTGTAAATTGCAATTATAAATTTAGAATCGGAAATTTTAGAATGTGGACCCTCAGGGGTATATAAGCCGTACAACTGATGGAACCATCAGTTCTCCATCGACTTCCAAACTAGGAGTCTGCCAAGTTGATCCGTTGTGGGGTCACAGCCGGCCCCGCAACTCAAGAGGGATCCCTACGTCAGTTTGGTTTTTATCCTGTACGCCCTATTTACACGCCACTGCGTGCCCTTGAGCGCCATTACGTGCCCTTGATCGTCTCTGCGTGCTTCTGCGCGCCACTTTGTACCTCTGCGCGCTACTGCGTGCCTTTGCGTGCCCCTTCTGCGTGCCACTGCGCGCCCTTACTGCGCGCCACTGCGCGCCCTTACTGCACGCCACTGCGCGCCCTTACTGCGCGCCACCGCGCGCCCTTTCTGCGCGCCCCTGCGTGCCTTTACTGCGCGCTCTCACGCACCTTAACTGAGCGCCCTTGCGTGCCTGCGCACCATCACGCGCCTCATCTGCGCGCCGCCGCGTGCCTCTGCTACGCACCGCCTCGAGTCCTGAGACGCGCGCCGCCACGAGTCCTGCCCCTCTATTCTGTAACTTGTTTTAAGCTCACCTCAACGCTCACCCACAAATATATCTTGACACCGCACGATGCGTCGTAACTAAGCGAGGCAGAGGTCTAGTTTCGTGACGGGTGACCGGCGGGGTGAGCCGCATTTGCGCGTAGCGAATAACAGCCCTGAGCTACGCGACCTCTCCCTACCTCTTGATACCCGGAGGGTTCCACTCCGGTTCCATACTACCTTTTACTCTATATATTTCTGGAATAACCCCGTGCCCTGGTAACCCTCAACTCGTCAAAAATTGGAATAAAATAATGACCCTGATCCATACCTTTTCCTTTTTCTTTTTGTAGTTTACCTTTTAGTAGATACGTGGTCTTTCAAAGAGTTTGAAAGCCCACGTAACGTGACAGGGTGACCGCCTGATGTTTGAGTGGTTAATATAAATGAGCGTTTCCGTGCTTTGGAAGGCACGTTAAGCAGTTGATCCCGGCAACTGTCTATGACAGTAGTCGTTAAGCCGAGTTAGAGGCCTTCGGGCGGCTTATAAGAACGTCTACCAGTCGAGTTGCCCACTCACTTGACAAAAGGGGGACACCTGTTACTCGCGTCCGCAGGAGCTACCTACCACAACCCTGCACGTGTCCCCTGGGTGGTACTAAAGAGTGACAAACTTTAAAGGCCAATATGTTATATGCCATACCATTAAATAAGTAAATAAATATTCGGGGAAAATCTTACACACATCGGCCTAGTCCCAAACTAAGCAAAGCTTGTACTATGGGTACTAGACGACGATATACATACTTACGTAGATAAATAAATACTTAAATACATAGAAAACATACATAACTCGGGAACATCACACAAATAAGTAAATGCCCTTACTGGGATCACACAAATAAGTAAATGCCCTCTGGGCCAATAGCACGGACGCACCAAGCCTGTTCATTTTACAAAAAAAGCTCATTCGAATCCTAGCTAATATTAAACAGACTGACAGTTGTAAACCTTATTTTAAACAATACAACATACTCACACTCCCATGCATCTACATACTCGAAATTTGTAAATTTGTCCGTAAACATCCTGAGTTTTATACGAAACGGGAAGATGTGCTCAAAAACCGTAGGATGCGATATAAAGATAAACTAATGCTACCATCCTCACGACTAAAGCTACATTCGTCAGGACCTCTTGTAATGTCAATTAAAATATATAATAAATTGCCGGAAGAGTTGAAAGTTGAAAAAAAAGAAACATTGTTCATACACAAATTGAAACAGTTCTTACTGTCGAAAACCTACTACTCGTTAAAGGAATATTTAGACGATAAGTTTGTTGATAGAATTAATTAAAAACAAGATTGATAATGAACACTATTTATTGTATGCTAATATTAATATAGTACCTAAGTGTCCACCTTCTTATTTGCTGCGCCCAACAGGGAACATAATGTGATACCTTATATTATTTGAATGCCACCTGTATAACCATTATGTGCAATAAATGATTGAGTATTGAGTATTGAGTATTGGGATTCGAACCCGGGACCTCCGGCTTCGTAGGCAGGGTCACTACCAACTAGGCTACAGAGGTCGTCAGTACAGGGAAAGATGTGAAAACTATACATTTGTAATTTTGTACGGATCCCTTGGGCGAGTCCGAGTCGCACTTGTCCGGTTTTTTTAACTACTAGACGTACATTTTGCTATCATGGCTCTGACGTTTATTTGCTCTTGAGTGAGCCAATTAAGAAAGTAGATCTCAATGTTTTAGAAAATATTTTATCAATTCGTAAATTAAAAAAGTTACCTATAATAATATTTTTTTAAGAAATAAGAAACTAATAAGCACAGACTGCTTTCACCGAACGATGTAAATCCTTCACAATTTGTGTTTTTGCAAAGGATTTCGTCTGGGCTTTGAAAAAGTTTTGACATTCACCTTCAAGTTCAAATAAGTTACCAGACGTTTGTAAGGCATTTATTTTCTCTTTTTGAATTTTTAATAATAAGCATACCGAAATACACAAGAATATACGCAGCGCCTTCTCTCGCGCTCTGATTCGGTGTATTTTAACCCCCGACGTAATTGAGGGAAGTTATAGTTTAACAAGCGTTGTTGGTGAGGTAGGGCACAGCGAAATGTCATCCCGCTCGAATTTAGAGCAGCCCAACTGGGGAAGTACCTCCGCCTTGCAGAAGACCACAGCCATGATAACACTACTGCTTGCTCTGTAGTAGTGTTCTGTTCCTGGATCTTGCTCACCAAGGTCGCCAGAACTCCCGAGGATGCATTGTGTTGAGAGCGAGGGAATTTGTTCCTTCAGCTGTCAACACGGCGAATCCTCAAACATATCAAGGGTCGGCAACTTACTCCTTTGGAGTTACATGCGTCTATAGGCTGCGGTGTCCGCTTACCATCAGGCGGGCCGTACGCTTGTTTGCCACCGTCGTTGTATAAAAAAATGTATCTTTGTATGCTTTGTTTGCTTTAGTTCAGTTGGTACTAACCCTGCCTTCGATGCAAGAGGTCATAGATTCGAATCCCGGTAAGGGCATTTATTTGTGTGATGAGCACGAATATTCTTTTTGTTGAGTAGTTATTTAGATCATGAATGTTCTCTTTGTATTTCGGTATTTATTTATCCATACAAGCATGTTTATCGTCGTACTAGACGGCAACCCATAGTATAAGCTTTGCTTATTTTGGGAATACGTCGATTTGTGTAAGATTTTCTGCAAATATTTATTTATCTGTGTGTCTGTCTGCGTCATCGTAGCTCAAAACAATGAACCGATTTGAGTGTGGTTTCTTTTCATCTTCTTTATATTGTTCATAGCTATGTTTGTTGTGTCAGAGGTGTTTTAAATTGTAAATTATAAAAGTTATAGTGCTGCTACTGCTGTGTTACTGCAACTAAACACCAAGGTAGAACACCAAAAAATTTGAAATACCCTAGGCACCTGCAGGCAAACCAGGGAGGCCCTCTTGTCAAGGAAGCTAAAACAGTTAAAGAGGCCGGCACTCCGTCTCCTGACAGGAGCCATAACTGGTCATGCACTACTAAACAAACACCTTTTCACTCTAGGTATTACAGACAGTCCTCTCTGCAGAGCCTGCATGGAAGAGGAAGAGACAGCCGCCCACGTCATCTTGACGTGCCCTGGGGTGGCAGAATACCGGGCAAAACACCTCGGAACACCGGGGTCGCTACCGGAGGCCGTCGGCAACGGTAAGGGTTTGCTAGGCTTCCTGGTGGAACTGGGTTGGCACGAATAACAGTAGTGCCAATAACCCATACGCAAAATAGGCGTTATTATGACGTCGAGTTGCGGAAACCAAGCCCGCGTACACCTATAACCTATATAGAAGTTATAGTAACAGTTCGGGACATAACATACATCTTCCTTATCAAGTCGTATTCCTCATGGCGGAGGGTCGTGCCTGTAGCGGAAGAAAGTTGATTAGTTTGCCTCCTGCGTCTGTCCTCTGCAACGTAAAATGCATCTTAAAGTTTGGTGTTCGATGAATTTGGTCTGATTGGACTACCTCTAGAGTAGAGCATTTAATAAAATAAATATAGTGAATATTAGGAGACAATCTTACACAAATCGACCTAGTCCCATAGTAAGCTCATTAAGGCTTGTGTTATGGGTACGATACGACAATATATATAAATACTTAAATACATAGAAAACTTCCATGACTCAGAAACAAATATTCATGCTCATCACACAAATATTTGCCCTTACCGGGATTCGAACCCAGGACCTTCAGCTTCGTAGGCAACTAGGCAGTGCCACTACCCACTAGGCTAACGGGTCGTCAATCTTCGCGTTAGTCTTCAATCTTGCTAGTACTCGTAGTCATCGGTGACAAACTATTGGGTTGCTGTGGATTTTGCAGCCCTTCATATTAGTGTTCCACACACAGCCAGATGCTGATCTGTCTATGTGTGTCACACACACATTCACACATCCGTGTACAGTCAGTCAAGGAAGCAGTCTACCACTTTTGAACCTTAACACATTCACTGCCAAGAATCGCTACGCGCTACGCCCGTAGCCGATGCCGCGGTTTTCCTCGTATGTAGCGGAAAGCGCCTACGGCGTAGGTGCCCGCTAGGCGGGTTCCTGGGACTGAAAGTGTTAACACTTTCGCTGCCAAGAATCGCTATGCGCTCCGCTCGTAGCCGATCCCGTGGTTTTCCTCGCATGTAGCGGAGAGCGACTACGGCGTAGGCGCCCGCTAGGCAGGTTCCTGGCAGCAAAAGTATTAAAAAAATGTAACACTTTCGCTGCCAAGAATCGCTACGTGCTACGCTCGAAGCCGATCCCGTGGTTTTCCTCGTATGTAGCAGAGAACGACTACGGCGTAGGCGCCCGCTAGGCGGGTTCCTGGCAGCGAAAGTGTTAAAACATTTAAGCCGAGAATCGCTACGCTCGTAGCCGATCTCGCGGTTTTTCTGCTAAGTAGCGGAAAGCGCCTACGGCGCAGGCCGTCGCTAGGCAGTTTCCTGGCAGTGAAAGTGTTAATACATTCACTGCCAAGAATCACTACGCGCTACGTTTGTAGCCGATCCCGTGGTTATTCTAAGATCGACCCCATGAACCGGGCAAAGCAATCTCAGGAGCGAACCCTTTGGAGAAAGACACTTTATGAAGTCATGACACCACACGATATCGCCTGGTTTGACCTCTTGTCCCACAAACGAGTATTGAGACACCAGCGCGCTGCTGCGCCTCCGACAACGTTGTGTATGACATTTACGAGTACATGTCATATATGCGGGCGTCGCTGTCGCTGTTGACCTGACAAGTCACGTACGCAAGTGCCGCGTTTTTATGGACGCTTTGCTGGACTGCATAAATTGACATTGTTTATTTTTCTTTAATTCATTATCCAGTTGTTGTTAAATGACAATCCGTAATCGGAGATACTATTTCCTTTTACTACATTTTGAATATTATTTAATTTTTATTTCTTATTAATTAATTGACGATTATTTTGACATTGTATGCGAATCATGTATATTGTAATTTTAATCCTACTAATATTATAAATGTGAAAGTTTAGATGCTTAGAAGTTTGATGTTAGTTACTCAATCACGCTTAAACGGGTCAACAGATTTAGTTGAAATTTTGCATGGAGATCGTTTATAGCCTGTATTAAAATATAGGATAGTTTTTATCCCGGGTCCACGCAGACGAAGTCGCGGGCGGAAGCTATAGTCTCGAAATAAATAAATCTAATCTAATCTGCTTAAATCATCATTTATACATAGATATGCGGTAGGCGCCTACCGCGTTGGGTTCCAGGCATTGAAAGTGTCAATATAATACAGTTAAAAATTGGTAAACCGCTTTCTTGCTTTACTGTACCAACTAGCTTCTTTGCCGTAACTTTTTTCTAGTCGTCTAATTGCAGCTGATGGAATCAATGTCTTAATTCCGAGCGAGCTACACGGCTTCATGCAGAAGTAAGCCTTTTCAGCGGGTACCCTGCACGGAGAAAGGACGCGATTAGACACATGTGTTATGACTCCTCGTGATATGACCATACGGCCAATTTCATGTGTAAGCGATGTCACAGAATCCACACTAATATTGTTTCTGTTCCTGTCTTTCCGACTGGCTATTTGTTTCATTTTTTTAATTGATATACCTCCTTATTCATAAAACTAGTCAAACCTATGCTAATTAAATTGACTGCGCTTCGCCTGAAAACAAAGAAACGGTATCTTAACCTTGATGATAATGATGATGTATTTCTGTTATCCCTCACGGACATAGGGCTCGCAGAAGAGTTCTCCATTGCATACGATCTTGCGCGACTTCTTCTACCTCTTTCCAGCCGAGACCAGTTGAGCCAGCCTGTTTCTCAACTGATCGCCTTCATGTATTCCGAGGACATCTTGGCCGTCTTATGCGAGTAGATTTCCAGTGGAGACTCTGCTTGGAGCGGTTTAACCATAATAAGTTTAACTGACTTTTTTGATGAATTCGTTTTGCAAAAGGCAATAATGTCACGAAAGCGATATGCTAGGTAGGTCCCCTTCTGTTAGTAAGGCTACTGCTGCATTAGAAGGTGCGGTGACGGTGCGGTCACAGTAAACTGTCAGTGTGAACTAGCCCCAAATAGAATACATAATTTAATAGTTATTGTATCACGCCTAAGGAGCTAGATGACACAATTCCTACAAGAAAACATACCTTAGATTTTAAATAATCGCATTTCCATTCTTTTCGTATTTTCTTAAATCTCTACCTTGTACTAATACAGTTTCGGACATGTTTTCTTGTAGAACAACGGATTATGTTTTTTTTTCTTTGTATTCATATTCAGTTTTACTTATTGTAAGTAGGTTAAGTACTATCATTGTTTTTATTTGGCAAAAAATTACTGACCGTTGAGTTTGTTTGGATGTTTCTTCTTAACTGCGGTCTTTCGGAAACGCTGGCAGAATTATGACTTGTAAAGGTGCCATTACGCCTAATTTCAGAATAAAATTCATTTATTTCATTTAAGTCAGTACAGATTCTTTACTGTGCGTCTATATTTCTCCCGGTCACTTTGTCACTCTTTGGGGGAGGCCTGTGTCCAGCAATGGACTTCTTCGGCTGATATGTGATATTTCAGTGAATGCTGATTATCGCGAGAAGCGTGAAAGCGGGCCGGTATGAATGCCTACCACGGTGCTTCCGCGCAATATACTGGCAGTATACTAGTGCGACATCAGTAAGCTTGTGATTATGACAAATTACTGCCTACTGATTCCACCTCGCCGAATGCGGAAGGCTACTGGAGGGAGACAACTGAAATCGCGGCCAAGATCACGGGTAACATCGCCATTTTTTAGGGTTCCGTAGCCAAATGCCAAAAAACGGAACCCTTAGAGATTCGTCATGTCCATACCTGGGATAACTCGGGGCACATTCTAGGGATTTGATATCGATAAAAAAGGTGTCGATAATAATACATGTGCTCATTGAAAATTCTCGATTACTATAAAAAAGGTCGATAGGTATAATAAATGTATGGGGTTGTCATTTCAAACAAAATTACAATTTACTGTCAGTGCCAGGTAATATTCCGCTACGGTTGTTACGAAGTCCAAAATAATCATGCCGCCCAAGAAAAAGTCACGCCCAAGTGAATATTCTATTAACTCATGAATGTACTATTATTTTTATACTTTTAGCAATAAATGAAGATGGAGTAATGTTTAAGAAATAATAAATAACGATATAAAATGATTAGAATAAAACATTTAGACGACCGGTTAGCCCAGTGGGTAGTGACGCTGCCTACGAAGCTGAAGGTCCTGGGTTCGAATCCCGTCAAGGGCAAATATTTGTGTGATGAGCATGAATATTTGTTTCTGAGTCATGGAAGTTTTCTATGTAAATAGTATTTATATCTATTATATATATCGTCGTCTAGTACCAATAACACAAGCCTTAATGAGCTTACTATGGGACTAGGTCGATTTGTGTAACATTGTCCCCTAATATTTATTATTTATTTATTTATTTAGTGCCAATGTGGAAATACTGAGCTGGTTAGAAATAAAATAAATTCTTCAAAAAAACACCTTTTTAGAATTTATGAAACAGTCTAAAAAGCGATGTTGTATAAATATATTTATTTTGTAGAACATTTAGATGTTGACAGTAACATCGATATATTTAATTGTCGTTAAAATATTTTGCTACGTCACTTTAGTATACGTGCCCCGAGTTATCCCAGGTATGGTCATGTCTGTCTGTCTGTCTGTCCGTCCGTATGTCACAGTCACTTAAAAACTATATAAGGGGTATTTGAATAACATTTTGAGGATAGGTGTATTTTGTTAGCCGCTACATAGTTTTGTAATTAAATTCCTACAAACATTTTTTTTTCGGGGTGCACTCCATACATAAAATGAAAGTCAATTTTTTTTTATTGCAAGCCCATGTGTGGCACATCAATCGATAGGCCTTTCAAAATAAATATGAGGTTTGTCAGCAATTTTGTCGTGAATAGTGAATAGAGTCGGAGATAATCGCCCCGAAAGTCACTAAAATTGTGTGTCTCCCCCCCCTCTAATTTTTGAACCGGGTATTTTAAAAATATGAAAAAATCATGGGCTTATTAAATTCGTTCAGAGAAAATTGTTTTGGACAAGATCGGTTCAAAGGTTTTCGAAATATTTCTAAAAAACTGCCATCCTTAAAGAAAAGGACGTAAGTGCCATAAGATTTCAATAACGATACGACCTTTTTAATAGGCACGGAACCCTTCGTTGTGCGTGGTCCGACACGCACTTGGCCGCTTTTATGATTAATTTAGCATTAATATAGTTATTTCACTAGCTCTCATTAAATTGCTCTCAGTTAATTGCCCGGGAGATTCATATTGATACAGTAATATCATTCATTACGTTCAAAGAAGCTTTGAAAAGCTTATGAATTTAAGGCTTTAGAAATGTCGCCGTCGCGCTGAAAGCCTATGCTAAAAAGCTTTTCTTCACTGAATAGGGACATGTTTTATGAAAACAAAAATCGATGATGTTTTAAGGGTCCCGTACCTCAAAAGGAAAAAACGGAACCCTTATTGAATCACTTTTTTATCCATCTGCCTGTCCCTTTATCTCGGGAACGCGTGGTGGTATCGAGTTGAAATTAAAACCATATACATAAGTCTACAGTCCCTTGAAGCTATGAAAAAGTTAGACTTCTAAATTAACGTAAAAAAAAGATACGGCCGTTTATGCCGCATATAACGTATATTTCGACTCGCAAAGGAATCAAAATGTTTAGGGTACTTTCCGTTGATCTAGAACTATGACATTTGGCAAGTAAAATATGTGTCCCCAAAACACTTTTAAATGTAAACTACCAAAATATTATCTGAGAGACTTTAAAGCTCCTAATATGATTTTTTTGATTTCGTTTCTTGATAGAGCTTTTGTTAAGGGGCTCCCGTCAAAAATCAACGAATTTTAGTAGTTTTCATTTCGACACTCGTCCTCGGTTTATTGAAGCTAGCCTTCCAAGTGCAAATATGGGAAAGTTTGATTCCTGTTTAACATTTTTGATATTGAATAACTTGAAAAATGTTAATAAGTACTGAATTAATTATCCATTTTTAAAGAGAGGTCTGTAAAAATACAAAACCGGACACTTCATCCTCATTAAAACTTTTATACACCCGAAACTCATACCTACTCATACATACTGAACTTACCTATAAATTTGATATGCGTTTTTATAATCTTATTAATTAACACAAAAGTTATGGCCAGAAAACCAGTTTTTTGGCCTAAAATTGTTCAACTTTGATGCCAAATATCTCGAAAACAATGAACTTTCAAGTAAATATGGGATACTATATTGCTTAAAGCCGTTGTTGTTAATATAATAAGCTACAAAAAACATTAGAAAACTAAGGGATTCAGATCGAAGGTCATTGGCGTATGGGAGCCCCTTAACTGTCCATTTTTCTTTTTATATTTAAAAGCCCATTGAGACCTTTTCTCATTTTAGCTAATATTTTTTCGTATTTTTAATGTTTTTTGTACTTATACCTAAAACCTCTGTAGCAAGGAGCAACTACCAAATTGTAAACTGGTTGTCACTAGGGGTGAACTGAAAACCAGCGCTGTGTGCAGCTAGTGTGTGCCGCAGCGAATGCTAAGTTCACTCCAATTGTCGCACAGATATACTAGATTTCGTTTTTATTCTTCTCTTTTTAATTATGTTTTTATGTTCTGTTTCTGGTATGGTGTGTGGCAAATAAATTACTATTCTATTCTATTCAAAAATCTGAAAACTATACATTTGTAATTAAGTACGAAACACTCGGTCCCTGTCCGGATTTTTTACGAAGGCTTTCTTAAACAGCGTGATGGTTATATAATTTAATGATGAGAAATTTAATTATTTATTTATTTATTTACTAAGGCAAGGTAACTAAATGTAAACTACAGAGTTCCTGTCTAACATAGTTGAAATATAGAGAATACAAAATTTACAATAACCCAAGCACAACATTCGCATATAGAATGAATAATTGACATATTTGTAACAAACCAATGATTATATTATAAAGCTAGTTTTTAAGAAAATAACAAATTAAAGTGTTTTATTTTGCTTGGATGTAGATCAGCTTTAGGCTTGAAAAACTAATTACCTAATTGGATACCTTGTATACAGTGTGGAAGTCTAATACAAGCAAATAATTAAATCAGGCATAGGATTAAGTACCGTAATCATGAATTAACAGGACTTTTTAAGTTAGACTTAATTTAAAGCATGTAAATAATTTTTGAAAAAATATCAAGCAGCAATGTAATGCACACAGCTAATACACCACGTAACAACTGTCAAAAAGTCTGACAAGTACCTACCTGTCAATCAGCTTTAGTAAAGTGATGCTGCGTAATGAGTGCTTTACACTGCGGGCTGAATTATTTTGTATGGAATTTTTTTTGGCGTAATTTAGGATAAAAACTAACTAAATACTCGTCTTAGGATCTTTACTAACCACCGTATAATTATTTGCTTGTATTAGACTTCCACACTGTATATGGCGCGCACCCCAAGAGATCGCTTTGCGGTCCAAAGAACATATGGCGTTGTATACGAGTGATACCACTTACAGGCCTAGCAGAAGTTTTCGCTCGTAAACCTACTCTAGTACAGCCAACGAAAAAACCATTGAATGCGAGCTCCTTACACCACCCAAACACGTGCCTAAAACCCGGTATGCGCATGTTCACCCATTCTGTGAAACCATTTTGCGACGCTACGTTGACTTCTATGGTTTTTTCTTTTGCTGCTCTAGTAGGAGTAAATTTGCGTAGTCTGCGGCGGGAGCTTATACTGAATTCCAAGAAAAATTTTCAAGGATCTTAGACAGGGGTCTTTCTATACGTCATAATATATAGTTAGTCAATAGCTGTGAGCGTTTCTATACTCGCCTGACAACACGCATCTCGCGTCGTCGCTCACGTCACCTAACAATAAACAAAGCCTACCTATAGCATAACCTTATACATAGTTACTCTTCATATCTTTTAAAACCCTAAAAACAAACGCAACTGAAAAGCAACTGGATGTTAGCAAAATAGTGTTTGTCGTCCGGAGGCCGGCGTTCAAACAGCCCGAGTCAACAGTCCCGCTGCTGCGATAGCCGGCAGCGGGGGGTTAAATTGTCTTCTGTCTTATAACTGTTGTTTAATGAGAAAGGAGTTAGGGGTCTGCGAGGATTTTCAAACGAAGTTCGAAAGCAGGTTCATTCTATTTCTATCGAATAATTTTGTAAGTATACTACAATATTTTTAACGGGTTACCCTTGTTTTAGCGACAAAAGTTTCATCGAATGAATGTTTCTTCGAATGTTCATTTCACCAAAAACTTTTTTTTTAGAAACAGTAAACTTTTCAGGATTATTATAAAAAACAAACCTAATCTAATGGTTCTACACAATTAACTTTTACGTATACCCAAAAAGTTAACGGTTTCTGGCAAAAGAAAGTTCGTTGAAATGAAAATTCGGCGAAACAATATTACAACAAAACTAATTAAAGGTCATTATGCAACCCAACACAACCCCAAAAAAAAGCAGAGAGTTTTACTGATGGACGAGTGTACAAACTGAAACATTTTAAATCATCATATCCTACACACACATAGAGTAGTTAGCACAGCGTTTAGCACAATCCAAGAAATTAATGTAGGTATCGTGAATGTTCCAGACGGGAACAAGGGAAGTTGAATTAAATCCAAATTGAAAGAAAGACTGTTTAATGCAGTTTAAATAGGTACAAAATTTGGTTTTATGCGGAGTGTTTCGCTAGGCGATGGAAAGGCAAGTGTGTCAAGCAGAGGGCTCTGATGGATGGCGAGGGTGTGTGGTGAGTCAGGATTGGCTGATTACATGTATCACGCAATATTTAAGCTATTTGATTGGCAGAGGCTCGATACAACGCAAATATATGCCTTGTGTAGTGGAAATAAGGTTTGTAATCGGTTAACATGAAAATAATCTTAATAACTAAATGATGTGCTGAACGCAGCGGCGTGAACAGTGAATAATCATTGAAAGTGCTCAACAACGAAATTTTGTCGACCAGTTACCGGCAATATTTTTCATTTCATCTAACTTACCTGGTCCATTTTTTTCGTTACTCCACATCACATTCAATTTGATACCGTTACTTCCACGCTCGCCGTGCTAACGTATCAGAACGAGCGCGCAGCACATTGAAATGTGGATGCGCAGCAAAGAGACGAGCCAAATGGATGGCGGAAAAAAGCGTAATGGCCGATAAATCACAGGTCCTACGCACACAGAGGGCCCACCTCACCAGGCGGCACGTGTATTCCGGCCAATACTGTTTCAGCAAAAAAGCTGTATTCACTAAAAGGGTAACATCACATCTAATTTTCGGTTCTACTTCTAGGATGCGTACCTAGGTAAAAATGGTCGCTCGCTTGCTTTTATTTCATTTAGTTTAATGGAAGCTAGTCGTACCTAAATATACAGGATGTTAACGGGGTCATGACCCGGAATGACAAAAAGCGAATAAGATGATCATACTGAACAACCTTTCCCATGGGACCAACCACGAAATCGCAAAAAAAAAGAGCCAATTAAGAGTTAACTGTGAGTTAACTGCGATTTAATTGAGAGTTAATGTATGGAATACCTGGTTTTTTTTTGCGATTTCGTGGTTGGTCCCATGGGAAAGGTTGTTCAGTATGATCATCTTATTCGCTTTTTGTCATTCCGGATCATGACCCCGTTAACATCCTGTATATTGACATTATCTACAAAATGACGGCCTAGTGGGTAGTGACGCTGCCTACGAAGCTGAAGGTCCTGGGGTCGAATCCCGGTAAGGGCAAATATTTGTGTGATGAGCATGAATATTTGTTTCTGAGTCATGGAAGTTTTCTATGTATTTAAGTATTTATATCTATTATATATATCGTCGTCTTGTACCCATAACACAAGCCTTAAATGAGCTTACTATGGGACTAGGTCGATTTGTGTAAGATTGTCCCCTAATATTTATTTATTTAATGTCTAATTAAACGAACATTTGAACCATTCAATGCTCCGAGCCGGATTCGAACCGGCGACCGCAGGCATACGTAGCCTATCGCTACTAACCAAACTGAGCTAACGAAACAATCCTTCTCAGCCGCTATTTTTTTTTAATAATTCCCTCTTACAACGCCTTAGGGATGCGAGTAGCGACATCTACCTAGAAGACTAGCCTAAGTCTTACGGCACCAATGTCTCAAATTACATTGAGAAATCGTCAGTACGATGCGCCACCCCATACTAGATTAATTTTGTATTAACTGCTACCCCGTGTGGTGTCGGGTTAGAGTTTCACTACCCCGTTTCTTCCCGTGAGTGTCGTAAAAGTTGACTGCGGGAGCAGGGTTGAAGTGTGTTGTGGGCGATGGGCTAGCAACCTATCACTGCGATATCACATTTTGTCGATCTATTATCTAGGTCAGGTTTAGGTCAGGACTACTCTGACGTAAGTAGCTAACACACCCACTGGTTGAATAGACCGCTGACCTGGTTATGTTATATATATGATATATATGTCCAGCAGGACATAATGTAAACATATCAGCCAGGCCAATAAACATAATTCTATTCTATTCTATTCTACTTTGACGTATGTCAAGTAGTTTTTAGTATTAACGTAGCACTAACATACTTTTTAAGGCAAACTGTAACTAAAAATATATACCTGTATGGTCTGAAATAAAACATTTAAATTATAATTTTGATTCATACCCACATTTATTAAGTTTTTTTGCCCTGCCTACCATTTTAGGGAATAAAAGCGTGAATGTATGTATGAATGCATGTATGTATGTCTGCCGAAAATATTGAAATATCGTCAAGAGCTGAAACGTGTCGTGGTAAGACGATACGCGACCACACAGTCTACACCGCTACTTAGCGGGGATAATTGTAAGTCTGGGCTTGCGATAGAATGAACGTACTGAATTGGAATCGGTTTGTCATTTGTTTCACCTGCTACCACAATCATAATCGATATTGCTTCAACATTGAAGTATTATACGTAAAAACATCAGATTATACAGTGTGTAAATTTCATACGTGCGAATATTTTGATGACGATTAGTGTCGGTCCTAAACAACAGATTTACATACATTTCGTAAACTAACTGCTTCATTTTTTTTCTCATACTAAATAATTGAGCACGCAATGTATTCACTACACGTCATGTCATTTGTCTAGTGACATCCATAAAAGTCAAAACGTTTGTTAAGTCAAATCAGTTTGAACGTAATACGTGTACATTGCTGCTCGGCCGTACTTTAAAAAATGGTTAACTCATTATTCATTAAACTATTTAACAAAATTGTTGTCTTATATCATTTGTACGGTCGAATACTATGCCTGGTCAAAATTTACACCCGTATGAAATTTACAGATATGATTTGTTAAATGTACTTAGGTACATGTTTTTTCTGTATATATTTTTTTTTGCTACGTTATCGCATGCGCCTGTAATGATAATTGTATGTGTTGAAATAAAATAAATACATAAATCAGTACAACAGCAGATATTTAACTTAAACTTAAGAGGAACGTTAAGTAGCAGCTTGCGACTGACAAAAGGTACTTTTTATATGAAATTTCCATTGCAGCAGAAAAAGTTTTGTACTAACTAAATCTTAACAAATCACTTTGATTTTTATTTCGAAGCTATAAACCTAGTCTTTCATTGTGTCAATAACGTTCTAAAAATCATGGGCAAATGGGCTATAAAAAATACTATTTACTCACTTAAAAATCATTGAGATCAGAGAGGAAATATTTAAAAGTGGTAAAAACGTTTTCTCTTTTTTTATGGACGAGTAAGTAGTAGGTATTCCCTCTTAAAGCAGTAAAAATAAAACATGTTATAAACCTACTTATACTTCTTACTAGTTAGTATAGTACACATATAAATACAGTAGTATAGGTATCGGCAAGAGAGTTGAGGTGAATGAACACAGCCCACATAGAGTCCTAATCGCAACTAAGATAGAGAATGAACGTATAAGTGAATAATGTGACTTAAGTGCACGATTTCAAATAATAATAATAATAAAATTAATATTTGGGGACAATCTAACACAAATCGATTTAGTCCCAAACTAAGCAAAGCTTGTACTATGGATACTAGACGACGATAAACATACTTATATATACAAATAAATACTTTAATACATAGAACACATCCACGACTCAGGAACAAATATGACGACTGGTTAGCCTAGTGGGTAGTGACGCTGCCTACCAAGCTGAAGGTTCTGGGTTCGAATCCCGGTAAGGACAAATATTTGTGTGATGAGCATGAATATTTGTTTCTGAGTCATGGAAGTTTTTCTATGTATATAAGTATTTATATCTATTATATATATATCGTCGTCTAGTACCCATAACACAAGCCTTACTGAGCTTACTGTGGGACTAGGTCGATTTGTGTAAGATTGTCCCTTCATATTAATTAATTTATTAAAAAAAAAAAAAAAAAAATTCGTGCTCATCACACAAATAAATGCCCTTACCGGGATTCGAGCCCGGGACCTCCGATATTTCATGACCATCATCATAATCATCAGCCTGTAATCGCCCACTCCCACCCACCACTTATCCTTGTCCCGTGCTAGTCTCATCCAGAAATAACCCGTGGTCTGTTACGTCGTCAACCCATCGTGCTGGTGGACGACCAACGCTTCTTTTTCCTATAAGGTGGCCACCAATCCGTTAACGTTTTGGTCCACCTACCGTCCGTCACGCTGCCTGGCAATATGTCCTGCCCAACTCCATTTGAATTTGGTTATGCTGCCCCGTGTGTTCTCGGTTTAGAATAGCACCACCCCCTTTCTTCCCGTGGGTGTCGTAAGAGTCGACTAAGGGAGCAGGGTTGAAGTGTGTTGTTGGCGATGGGCTAGCAACCTATCACTGCGATATCACATTTTGTCGATCTTTTATACCCACATTTATGCTAACAGTGGCACTGGACACAAGTTTCATGTGCTCTGCCTACCCCTTTTAGGGATAAAGGCGTGTATGTATGTATGTATGTATGTATGACTGCTCTGACGTCACGCCGCTTGATGCGATGTCGGATCTCAATATTCCTCACTTGGTCTTGTAGGTTAATGCCAAGCTTGGCGCTTCATCTTTACGATTGATATACTATTTATTATTTATTTATTCTACCCATATTTTTATCATTTATTAATGCCTACCTATTAATTTCATTAAATTAAGTAATTTAAATCAGATAATGTTGCGTATGCGTATTATGATCTATTTATTGAAATCGTTTTTATTGTACCGGCCAAATGCGTGTCGGGCCACGCGCAGTGTAGGGTTCCTTAGTCTCCTGTCTGTCCTAGTTACATCGACGTACGGTGCGGTTGCGTCGGCCGAATTTGTACGAAAATTGGCCTTTCCAAGTACACATTAAATTGGCACCCACACCCCACACCATAGGTTTAACGAGAAAAAAATTACATCCCCACTATAGGTGTAAAGGATATCGATTTAAAAAAAACAAGTTTGTTTTGTCGGCGTGATTGATTTATATACCCATAACGAATTACAGTTTTCTAGATGTGAGGGTTACTGAACTAAGCCGAAGACTGACGGACAAACAGACGGACATGGCGAAACTATAAGGGTTCCTTGTTGACTACGGAACCCTAAAAAATAAGAACTAAATTGAGCATTTAAACTCACTCTGAGCTTTCATATTAATATGTGACATAAAAGAAAACATTAAATATTATTAAAGTACGGTTAGGACGAAAGCGATGTACCGCATTGAATCCATGAACGGAATCCTTCTCCAACATAAAGTATCATACAAACACACCATTCAAAATTCACTTTCATCCAATTTACCAGTAAATCAGGCCGGGAAAACACGCCTTGCCGGATGCGCAGGTAAACCTTATTTTCCCTAAAACTCACATAAATATTGTTTCCATCCGAGCACATTTCCCCTCCGAGATAGTTTTTGCGAAGATAAGTTACTCGTGAGCGAAGAAATGTTCCCCTTTGCTGCCCTTGAAACATAGGGTGCTGGATCGTACGAAAATGTAGTTTGATAAAAGCTAGCGTAGAGGTGCTACGGTGGAGTATCGTAGCTTCGTAGTCTCGTAGCACTATGTGTGTATAGAAATGCGGTGGGTTTTTTTGAGTGTCAAATAAAACCATAGTGATGGAGTTACAAAAGTCCACGTAGAGATGCGATGGCGTAATGTCATAGTCTTGTATCGTCGTGGCACGTGAAAAAGGATGCGGTGCGTTTTTAAGGGGCTCCCATACGCCAATGACCTTCGATCTGAATCCCTTAGTTTTCTAATGTTTTTTGTAGCTTACTATATTAACAACAACGGCTTTAAGCAATATAGTATCCCATGTTTACTTCAAAGTTCATTGTTTTCGAGATATTTGGCATCAAAGTTGAACAATTTTAGGCCAAAAACTGGTTTTCTTGCCATAACTTTTGTTTTAATTAGTAAGCTTATAAAAACACATATCAAAATTATAGGTAAGCTCAGTATGTATGAGTAGGTATGAGTTTCGGGTGTATAAAAGTTAAAATGAGGATGAAGTGTCGGATTTTCTATTTTTACAGACCTCTCTTTAAAAATGGATAATTAATTCTGTAATAACATTTTTCAAGTTATTCAATATCAAAAATGTTAAACAGGAATCAAACTTTCTCATATCTGCACCTGGAAAGCTAGCTTCAATAAACCGAGGACGAGTGTCGAAATGAAAACTACTAAATTTCGTTGATTTTTGACGGGAGCCACTTAATGTGTTGAATAAAACCATGGTGATGGAGTTTAACAAAAGTTCACGTAGCTACGTCGTAGTGTCTTAGTCTTGTATTCTCGTAACAATGTTTGAAAAAAGTAATATACTAACGTCATACTTTTTTCTCATGAAATAAACAATTTTTTTTTTTTTTTAATGCGGTGCGGTTTTGATGTTTCAAATAAAACCATGGTGATGGAGTTAAAAAAAGTCCACGTAGAGCAACTACGTCGAAGTGTCGTAGCCTTGTATTCTCGTAGCACTGTGTGTAAAAAGCAGCGGTGCGTTTGTGAAGTGCCAAATAAAACCATAACCATGGAGTTCCATAAAAGTCCGCGTAGACGAGCTACGACGTAGTATCGTAGCTTCATAGTCTCGTAGCACTATGTGTCTTAAAAGGAGCGGTGCTTTTTTGAAAAGTCAAATAAAACCATGGCCTTTAACCGTCACGCTTGGAAGTTTGTATGCAGGCGGGATCACGTTTATCTGAAACTGACGGTATATAAACACTCCTATACGTCTCGTGGTGAATCTTAGTCCCTACGCCAGTTATCATCTAAGTACAAGTTTCCGTGTTAAGGTTATAAATTGTAGGGAGATGACAGCTGTCATAGGATCAAGAATCGCCGAGATACGTATAAACAATGAAATATAAAGTTAGGTTAGTTCATTCGTTATTTAAATGTACTCCGCGCGCTCGCATTTGTACACGTGTTAGTTTGTCTATCTTGTTGTTCCTGATCTCAACTCAATTGCTCAAAGGTTAACTGGAAGAGATCCCTTACAGGGATAAGTTCGCCTTTGTACCGAATTAACTTTTTTTTGTCTGTATTTTTACCTGTGTCTTGTGTACAATAAAGTATTTACATACATACATAAACGCTCCGAGCCTAATGTGTCAACACAATTTGCGTACAACAAATCGATGTTGTAAAAGGTGGTACGCCAATAACACCTTTACAGATTTCCTTCCAAAACAGACTGGCAGTTCATACGTTTGAGTTTGGAATCCGTTTCTGTTTGATAGAGAAATAGATGCCGGCGTCAGATGTCACGTGGCTGCAGAATAAGCCAGACCTTGGGGCAAGTAAAATCCGATTGCAATATACGTAATTCATTTCGATATATATTGCGCAACTTATTGTGCTGTGTAATTGCAGGCAATAAATTGTATTACATCATCTTCCTAACGTTTTTCAATGTGGCATTCTAAAGAAGCCCTTTGCCCGTAATTTGGCATCTCGTAATCTTGACGGATCTCTAACACATGAAATATATTCGTAAAAATGTCAAGATTTTATTACGTGAATATCGATATTCCGAAGTCGATGAATGAGAAGTCACTATGACAGCTCAAAAATGCCACCATAATTCCGGACTGTGATAATAATATAGAAAATAAAGTATACCTGCATTTTCTCCACCATCCGTTTCAGTTTCTTCATAATATCATATAGCTATACGAAATGTCAAGCCAAAGCGACTCTCTCTCCTTGATTTGATTACATATATATATAATTTTCCTATGTATTCTATATCTATGTTCGAAAATGCCGCAAACAAGCGGCGACGCGTTTCGTTACGACAGTATTTATTGCGGTACAAACGTTGTGTAGTGAAACAGTAAGATTTATACGTACGAGTATGATACATCACATAGCCAGTGATAAGGTTAATCTTACACTTACATTTCGCATTTCAAGTTGATATCAACTTAATGCTATTTATAATAAACTCTCCGTCTCTGTTTCCTTTTCGCGCTTAAACCGCTGTACCGATATAGATAAAAGTTAGATTGAAATCCTGGGAAGAATGGTTTTACCCCGGAAACCATTCCTTCGATAATTGATATTGTGAAGTCTGTTACACTTACCATAGTCGCAGCATATTTGCTATTTTCTTTTTTACAGCCGTATTATTGATTAAACCATATTCAAGCGTCGATTAAGAAACTTTCTATTGGAAAATCCACTGTATTCTGTAAGTGAATTTTTTGACATAACCGCATAATTTTTATTTATTGTTTTTTGATATAATTCAATTATTGTGATATTATGTACCGACGATCCTTTTAGGTGAACTTTGATAACTATGACATAAATTTAAATTAAGTGGACATAATCGATATGATACAGAGAAAGAATATAATGGAAAAATAAACCATCTTCGTCTGTAGCCCCCGACAGGACTCGAACCTGCGACCTTTCTATTAACGCTAGACTGCTCTACCAACTGAGCTACGTGGACATTGACTTACGCTGTGTATTTCTGCATTACATTCCCGCTAAGACTAGCGCCCTCTGTATCGTGTTATAGACTTGTTTCACAGCCTTGGCACACCTCTAATGGGCGAGCTATACGCTCACTCCATTCTCATCGAACCACATCAGGTAGTTTCGGACAAGCGAGAGAGATGGCGCTGGTGTACATTTAAATACCCTTATCACGAAACAAATTATTTTAATTAAATATTTTGTTTTCGTGTTATTTTTAACGAGGAAGTTACCCCGATCATTTTATAAGTGTGTGCCAAGGCTGTGAAACAAGTCTATAACACGATACAGAGGGCGCTAGTCTTAGCGGGAATGTAATGCAGAAATACACAGCGTAAGTCAATGTCCACGTAGCTCAGTTGGTAGAGCAGTCTAGCGTTAATAGAAAGGTCGCAGGTTCGAGTCCTGTCGGGGGCTACAGACGAAGATGGTTTAATTTTCCATTATATTCTTTCTCTGTATCATATCGATTATAAAATGATCGGGGTAACTTCCTCGTTAAAAATAACACGAAAACAAAATATTCAATTAAAATAATTTGTTTCGTGATAAGGGTATTTAAGTGGACATAGTTATATTTCAATTTTTAGTAATTAATTATTATTCTTCCAATTACTTTTATTGAATGTTATCGTATGTTGTTGACGATCACAATAGGGGTTCTTTTAAATTGAAATGGAATGTAATTTATAAAGTAATCTTATATTGTGAGTAAATGAATCTGAATCTAAAATTGCGAAGCTAGAAGTATTATATATTCTGCCTCCGTGCTCGAAAACGTCACAAACAAGCGGCGACGCGTTTTGCTACGGCAGTATTTATTTATAGCTATACAAATGTAGTGCAGCCATAAAGAGAGATTTATATGTACGAGTATGATACATCATATGAACAGAACTTCAATCTTACACTTACGTTTCACATTCCAAGTTAATGATATGCGAGTAAAGCGAATAAAGCAATAATTATATTCGAACTCATGCATAGCATGCATGCTATGCATAATACTAGCTAATGCCCGCGGCTTCGCCCGCGTAGTTATAGGACAATGTAACATATTGAATTTTCCCGTGGGAATTAGATGTTTTCCCGCTGGAAAAAGTAGCCTATGTCACTCTCCAGCCTCTAAACTATCTCCATACCAAAAAAACACATCAATACGACGCTCCGTTGCGACGTGAAAGAAGGACAAACAAACACACACACTTTCGCATTTATAATATTAGTAAGGAAGTAAGGATTACGTATAATGTGACAGCTTAAATTTAAACGTGTAAAATGAAAGTGTTATGCCGGCTGTACAAATTGGGCCAACGTTGGCGAGTGAGCAGGATGCAGCTATGTAAACGAATTAGATCGAGTTATAGTCCTCTCTCTCTAACGCATAGCTGCCTCCTGCTCACGCGCCAACGTTGGCCCAATGTGTACAGCCGGTTTTAGTACGACATAATTGCCCAATCGTGGGAGAGGAAGCAGGTGGTATGGGTAGCCATACTCGCCATATTCTGCCGGTAATCATAACTGTCTGCCTTTGTTTGCGTTACACACATGTGTGTGTGTACGGCAGGCTTTTATTCAAATATGAAGGTCAAAGAGCAAACATCTACCAGATATATAAGGTGCTAACAAATTAAGTACCAATATTTTAAGAGGTGTTACATTACATCAAAACAATTGACTTTAAATAGAAATTAAGAAAACTTTCATATGATATTTTTGTTTTAATTTCCGGTACAAAATAAATAAATTAAAATTTCGACCAAACATAATCAGCCTGTGCATTCAACTGACGAGATGTTAAAACACTATCTGTCAAGTGAACATCGTCGTTTGTGACAAACGTCAATGATTGATTGTTGACTATCTCATTAACAGGGTGTTTTTACGCAGTAACGTTGTATCCCTAATTATCTCCAAAAAGTGATACACACTTTTAAATGTTTCATACTTGAATCTACTCCTAGAGACTAGTACTATCAGCTCTAAAAGTATTGGTACCTAATTTGTTAGCACCTTATACCTATGCGAAGATGTGTTTTCATTTATTTGCCACCTGTGTGTGTTACAGGTTTGCACATATGTGGTGGATAATCACCCTAAGGCTTGCATGCACTAAACTACAGTTCCCTATCTCATTAGGAACGTAGTCGACGCAGTACAATCAGTAACCCAGCCAAAGCTGGTTTCCCGGTACGATTACCCTTTATGAATGGGGAAGCAAGCGCGGAATTAACTCGGAGGTCAATCTGCCTCGACATATCGCATATTAATTAGAGACACATCCGCAGTCTTTTTAGGGTTCCGTAGCTAAATGGCAAAAAACGGAACCCTTATAGATTCGTCATGTCTGTCTGTCTGTCTGTCTGTCTGTCCGTCCGTATATCACAGGCATTTTACTCGAAAACTATAAGGTGTATTTGAATAAAATTTTGAGGATAGGTGTATTTTGTTAACCGCTACATAGTTTAGTAATTCAATTACAAAAAAAAAAAAAATATGGGTGCACTCCATACATAAAACTGAAAATCCAAAAATTTTTTTTCATTGCAAGCCCACGTGTGGCACTACAATCGATAGGCCTTTCAAAATAAATATAAGGTTTCTCAGCAATTTTTTTGATTAATTGAATAGAGTCGGAGATATTCGCCTCGAAAGTCACTAAAATTGTGTTCCCCCCCCCCCTTTAATTTTTGAACCGTGTATTTTCAAAATATGAAAAAAATCATGCTCAATAGGGCTTATTAAATTCTTTCAGCGAAAATTGTTTTGAACAAGATCGGTTCTAAGGTTTTTGAGATATTCCTAAAAAACAGCCTTCCTTAAAGAAAAGGACGTAACTGCCATAAGATTTCAGTAACGATACGACCTTTTTAATAGGCACGGAACCCTCGTTGTGCGTAGTCCGACACGCACTTGGCCACTTTTTTTGAAAATGCGCGAAGAGACTACATTAAGACCGATGACACTCAGAGGAAAAATCTTCTGTACCGACGGCTCTTTGGGTTGAAGCTCTTGGGCCGTGGGGGCCCGGAGCGCAGTTTACAAAGAGCTCGCGAAGCGAGTCGTGGAACCAAGTGGTGACCAGGGGGGCTAGCACAATACCGACGCCGCGCCGCGACGCGAGTCGAGAAAGATCTACCCTCCTCTTTCGAATTTGCACGCTGCGAATGAGACATTGCACGCTGAGTCGCGCGAGAAGCGGCTTGTCGGCAAGTTGGGCTCGACGTACAGCACGTCTATCGAGAGACGGCCGCGACATACTGTCGATTTTTCTCGCACTATATCTCTTGTTGTAAGTGATCAATAAGAAAGAGACGGATAGTGTGAGACAAATCGAGACGTGTCGCGGCCGTCTCATGATAGACGTGAAAAGGGCTGGCGGCTATCTCGCGTAACGGATCGGCTTTCGGCATCGGCCAGTCTTATACAGGGAGGAACATTTCCTTGGACTAAGCTGAAAGGACAGTGTTATATAAGTGACGTACAAACGATCTATTATAAATGTTAAGCTGGATTTAAAAGAAAAAAAAAACCATAAAAATCGAAATATTTTATCTTAGTGACAACCCTAATACTATACATAGTTATTATTTTCATTTGAAATTGACACATGTCACAAGTCACAAGAATCTTGCTGACTTCATTGAATCTGCTGGATAGGGTTGAAACATACAGTTTTTTTCACCAAAGTTTAACAAGTTGTATCTCGGTAACCGTTAGAAATATTAATATGGTTACTAGGTGAGAAGTAAAGCACTAAACCTGATCTATATCCCATTTGCTTAAAAGTCCATCGATCTGTTCCACCCAGTATATGGGCACCTCGGTGCACAGCACAGATTTAGAGTAGGTTTTTTAATAGTATATATTTAGTTTTGTTATTTTTTTGCCTATTAAGTCAAACTAAGCAGATGGCTAGTGGAGAAGGGTTTTTACCAGGTCAGACATTTTCTCGACAAATCAGTTACCTAGATGAAGTAGGTATCCATGTCATAATCGTATTTCTTGTAATGTATTTCATATTTGCACGCCTATAATACATGAGACCAATAAATATGTAAGTATGTACATCCAGTGTAAACTGTATTCTTAGCAAATAAACAATTTTGAATTTAAATTTGAAACTAGATGATATAGAGAAAACTGAGAAATATCTTTATGATTTTCACCCCACTGCTTCAGAAGGAGCGTTATGTTTTTCTAGCGTAGGTATGCGGTATGATGTGAGGAAAATTATAATTCTATTTCACGGGCTACAGTCGAAACAAGTTGATATATTTTGACAAATGAGGTGTAATTCGATTCCTCTTAATTATGGGAGTGCGACATGTGCTTATATGTAAAAAAATGGTGGCTTTCTTAAAAACCTCTTAATTTCAGTGGTTATTTACGTAGTTGATTAACAAGTTTATTTATTCAAGTAGTCTTGCACACTGCGACATTCGCCAAATTGTTCGCTACTCCAAAACCATTAAAACCGCATTCGATCATTTAGAAACCTCCGCCGTGCATATCCATCAATAAGTTTCTGTCAAAAGTTACACTCGTCTCTCTGTCTGTCTATGTTACCTCTTCACGATTAAATCGCTGAACCGATTGAGATGAAATTTGGTATAGAGATGGTTTGAGTCCCGGGGAATGGAGTGAAATCAGAGGTGAAAGTTTGTATGGGGCTACGATATAAACGAGTTTGATGCGGACGGAGTCGCGGGCAGAAGCTTGTAATGGACTAAATGAACAAATATACACGTGTAAGTTAAATAAAAGCTTGTAGCCAGCTTTCCGAAAGAACGCATGCACTTTGTTCGGAAACTCTTTAATTAACTTAAGGGATTAATAGTTCGCCATCTAATAGCAAGTATAATATAAACTTTCGACAGGCTCAGTATCAATTAACGAACTGCTACTGAAACTTCCCCTCCCGTTCACCCCTTTTTGGACGATTTCCGGGACTAAAAACTATTGTATGCCGTTCCCAGGGTAACAAACTATCTCCATATCATCATCTAAATCGATGTGGTCTAGCGTGCACAAGGTAACAGACAGGCGAAGTTAATTTTGCTTTTAAAATACCTATTGCCATATGACGCAACATGTCAGATCAGAATTGCCTCCTCGATGTTTATTTGATGTTGACGAGTTGATTTGATATTTGTATGACATTTGCTTCGCACTTGTTCCGTCACGTTGTAACTAAACGCAGTAAACTGGTCTAGTTTCCTTTATATTACAATACATTTTTCAAAAATTAATTAATTAATTAAATAAATTAAGATCGCGTTAGCATTCTACGTGATGGTAAGTTTATTACCAAACCTGTGATAACTCGGGGCATATTCTAGGGATTTGATATCGATAATAAAGATTTCGATACTACAGTATGTGCTCATTGAAAATTCTCGATAACTATAAAAAGGTTTTATATCACACCTGATATCAAGCGTCATTTAAGAAATTAAGATAATAAATGTATTGTCATTTCAAACAGAATTACAATTTACTGTCAGTGCTATTCATATGCTAGGCTAGAGTAATAAATAATAAAATAATATAATGAGGTAATATTCCGCTACGATTGTTACGAAGTCCAAAATAATCATGCCGCCCAAAAAGAAGTCTGGTAGGTACTGGTAGAGAATGCTTATGGCATTAAGTCCCCATACACCTCCCCCGCCATATACCTCACGATAAAAATGATTAGAATAAAACATTTAGTGCCAATGTGGAAATACTGACCTGGTTTAGAAATAAAATAAATTCTCTGAAATATACCTTTTTAGAATTTAAGGAGCAGTACAAAGCGATTTTGTATAAATATATTTATTTTGTAGAATATTTAGATGTTGACAGTAACATCGATATATTTAATTGTCGATAAAATATTTTGCTACGTCACTTTAGTAAAAGTGCCCCGAGTTATCCCAGGTATTTATCAAACATAGAAGTGAAACTTATTAAGTACCTACAATTTTTTTTGTGGTGTAATTTTACTTATTATTTATTTATTGACCTATAATTAAAAAAGGTACAATTTTAAAGGTACAGTTGTCCCACAAAACGGTTAACACAGTTTGACTGTGGGATCTGAGTCTCTTCGGTAACTAAATTCATATATATGACTATTACCATCGTGTGTTTCTACATTCATTACTTATATCATTCACTATGGTCTACTATGCTATCTATGAAATAATTAAACAATTTTCTTGTAAATATCGATTGGCCTCCAGTCTGATATCTGCCGGCACGCAGATTAAAATGTAGGGTAGGCAGTTCCGCAGGCATCTATCGCCATAGTAGCTGGTTACCCTTGGTATATCGTACTTTCCCGCAGCTACCGGCCTGACCCCGTATCATAATCGGCCTTATTTATTTATTTATTTGGTTTAAACGAAATTACACAGCATTACAGTATATACTAATGCACTGCGAAATTACAGAATGTACACATAAAAACAATCTTATTAACTAGCTGAGGATGGACGGTCATCCAATGCCTCACAAAGGTTTTTGCATTTGTCACAAATTAGCCTCCAACTACTTGCAAAAACATCGCAGTCAGGAGCCGACTTGAGAAGTGCGTTGATGTAGTGCAAAGCGCGAACCCGTGGAGATTGCCTGTGTGCCACAGTGCGCGCTTTAGGTGCTGCAAGTAAGTCGCAATGACGAGGTCTAAAATTAAACTTTGCCTGAGACAGAGAAGGGACGCGGAGGTGCAACAGCTGCGAGACCAGCTGAGGGCAGTCTGAATCCCCCCGTAATATCACACGATAAGTGACAAGATAGAGCGTCCATCACTGGCTGACACCGTCCGATAGAACGAGACGACGCTCCTATCTTGTCACTTATCGCGTGATAAGGCCGACCATGATACGGGGTCTGGTGCCGTAAGTGTGACATATATACTTATACAATACAATACAATACAATACAAATACTCTTTATTGCACACCTCACACAAACAAAGCAGTTAAAAAGAGAAACAATACAATAACATGTAGGTAGAGGTAGACAACAGGCGGTCTTATCGCTGAAGAGCGATCTCTTCCAGACAACCTTTGGGTATCGGAGAAAGAGATAAAACTAGATTATGTAGTAGGTGGTGCAGAGATTATAATAAGCCAAAAATCAAAATAATTATATCAATACACGTACATAAATAGCTCTATATATAAACATACATACACAATCATACATATATACAAATAACACAAATAAAAATATATAAATATAATACATAAACAGTCAGCCAATAATAATAATAGTAAGACAATCGGGGTTAGGGGAGAGACAAATAACCTACCTACCTGACTTATACCTATATTATTAGAAATATTTATTTTAGAGATAACTATTTTTATGTGTTTTTTTTTCGTATGTACTTAAGAATGTTTAGGGTTTTTAAATATATTATAAATGCAAAAGTGTGTCTGTCTATCTCTCCATTAACTCTTCTCGCTTAAACCGCTGAACCAATTTAAATGGGTACAGAGATAGTTTGAAACCCGGGAAAGGGCATAAGACGGAATGGGGTGAAATCACAATATTATTGTGTATTCTGGATAATTGCGAAATAAAATTATCATCTTTCTTTCTTTCTTGAAATAGGGGGTGAGAGAGGGAGGGGTCTTGGTATAGGGCTACGGTATAAACGAGTTCCACGCGGACGGAGTTGCGGGCAGATGGTTCACATAAAAGCCTGTAAAAATGCACCATGATACCAAACAGTGGCTTTTAAAAATAGCTGATACTTGTGCTAGACAATACAAAATAGTTCCAACAGAAACTACTAAATGACTTAACCGGGCAGGAACAGTCCGATAAGACTCTCTCAGAAGTCAGTTGAACTTCTTTTTGCTAGCTCGTTAACAGAACTTGTATTTTCCAGTTATTTCTAGTTTCTTCCAGTTATTGCAACTGTTCCGGGGCTATTTGTTTTTATAAGTTCCAACCAGTTTGTTATTTCTTGGCTAGAGTTGTTAGTGTTTAAACTTGGTCCTTACTGCAATTGAATTCATTTTAATAAGGTAGTATTTTTAGTATTGACACGATTTTCAATGCTGAAGTCTCATTTACAATTTAAAAGACTAATAATAATAAAAATAAAGAGATAACAATAATAAATCAGCGTCCCACTGCGGGGGCCAGGCGCATGGATGAGAGGGAACGGGCAGTAATCCCCACGCTGGCCCAATGCGGGTTGGGGACTTCACATACACCTTTGAATTTCTTTGCAGAAACATGCAGGTTTCCTTACGTTGTGTTTACTTCACCGAAAAGCTAACGGTAAATATCAAATTATATTCCGTATATAAGTTCTGAAAAACTTATTGGTACGAGCTGAGATTCGAACTCGCGACCGCCGTTTGACAGCGGCATGCCTCAACCACTAGGCTACTATAAACAAATGAATCCTACTATATTCCACTATCATACTAATATTATAAATGCGAAAGTTTGGATGTATGGATGCATGGATGTACTTTCCAATTAATCTCAAAAACTACTGGACGAATTTGTATGAATTTTTCCAGTTATGTGCTTTATATATCAGAATAAGACATAGGTTATAATTTATGTCAAATTTCATCCCTTTTAGGGACGAAAAAGGGGATGAAACTCTGTATGGAGACAAACAAACAGCGTGAAATGAGCGTTGCCAAATGTAATACATCGTCTGTTCGTCGTGACACTAGATGGCGCTAGATGTACTTCCAAATCCGTTCTTTATACGTATTGCCGTTGAGATACAATTCTTATGTTAGGTGTAGTTTTCGAAGACAATGATTGAGTTACATATTGTTGCAATAGATGGCGCTTTTCACAGTCCTACTTCGCGCTGTTAAGATTTTTCCTGGTTTAATAGGGTCACGTATGCTAATGATTTTATTATAAACGAGTTCAGATAGATTAGATTGAGTATATCATATCAATCGTACGCGTGTCTTTCAATGAACTATTGAGTTACTTACTTGCCGTATTTAAAATTAGAATAACATTAAATCACTCATATCATCGAATCGAATCATATTCAATGATCAATAGGCAGAATTAACTATCAATTTTCTAAATGATATACTGAAGTATTGAAGTATAATTGAGTCGCTTAAATTCAAACTCATGTAAATCCATCTGTCAGATCATGCGATTTAGGTATTATGAAAAGGTAATAGGGTAGATATTTGCAGAGAGGGTCGAATGGATTTATCTGAGTTTGAAGTTGTTAAGCGACACAATTATGAATCCGAACTGAACTAGTGAACGAAAGAGTGACACCAAGTGAAGAACTTAATTTGAATCACTCATTCGCAAACTACTCATGTCTAGCGGACACAAGCTGTTTGTTACTCAATTACGCTTAAACGGCTCAACCGATCTGGATGGAATTTTGCACGAAGATAGTTTACATCCTGGATTAAAATATGAAATATATTTTATCCTGGGTCCACGCAGACGAAGTCGCGGGCGGAAGCTAGTAAATTAATAATTTAAAGACACACTGCCACACTCTGCCACTGATTTTACATTTTCGTAGTGCTCCACGGCTACCACAGGCCCGCGAGCTGGTGTCATAGACTACCGGTCTCTTTCTAAGCGTTCTAATTAAAGAGAGACTGACTTTATCTCGCCGCGACACAGCTCGCGGACCATCCTATGTTAGCCGTGCTGGTTGTTTTTTAAAGTGACGGCCTCAAACACACTCAGCATGCTTAATAATAAAGCAGACTCCGAAGCATATGGACACCGCTCCAGGCGAGTCAGAAGTGCGTTGCCATACCATTGTATATTTTCGATTCATTCGCGCATCATTTTCAATTTCCAAGTATATAAAAATAACACATCTTAACAATACTGTGTCATTTATATTGACACTGTTGCGATGCATTCTTCTCTGGATATATTTATTGATAACATGGCTTTTAAGACCAGGGGATCGATTTTTGAATCTCACCAAGTGACTAATTCTCACCGATGTGAGTGATTTCCGAAAGTTCGTATTTTTGAAACTCACCGGTGACTTACATTTGTCATACCTATGATATCGATTTACGAGTGCCTCTACCCACTCGTAATTGAAATCACCATGCGATTGTTTTTGACAGTTGACGTTAGTGACATCTGCCAAAAGTACCAAAGTATGTTTTTCGGAAGAATTAGCAGCGGGGTTCGATTGTGATATTTGTGATTGCGACGATTTATTGAGAATATAAATAAGCGGCCAAGTGCGTGTCGGACCACGCACAACGAAGGGTTCCGTGCCTATTAAAATGGCAAAAAACGGAACCCTTATAGATTCGTCATGTCTGTCTGTCTGTCTGTCCGTCCGTATGTCACAGGCATTTTACTCGAAAACTATAAGGTGTATTTGAATGAAATTTTGAGGATAGGTGTATTTTATTAACCGCTACATAGTTTTGTAATTCAATTACTAAAAAAACTGAAAAAAAAATTTTTTTTTTCATTGCAAGCCCACGTGGGCACATCAATCGATAGGTCTTCCTCCACCTCAAAAACCTTTGAATCGATCTTGTTCAAAACAATTTTCGCTAAAAGAATTTAATAAGCCCTATGTCCATGTTTTTTTTCTTCATATTTTTAAAATACACGGTTCAAAAATGAGAGGGGGGGGACACAATTATAGTGACTTTCGGGGCGATTATCTCCGACTCTATTCACTTAATCAAAAAAAATGCTGAGAAACCTTATCTATTTTGAAAGGCCTATCGATTGATGTGCCACACGTGGGCATGCAATGAAAAAAAAAATGTACTGTTTTATGTATGGAGTGCACAAAAAAAAAATTTTTGTAATTTAATTACAAAACTTTGTAGCGGCTAACAAAATACACCTATCCTCAAAATTGTATTCAAATACACTATAGTTTTCGAGTAAAATGCCTGTGACATACGGACGGACAGACAGACAGACATGACGAATCCATAAGGGTTCCGTTTTTTGCCATTTGGCTACGGAACCCTAAAAACCGGTATCAAGGACAACACTATTAACATCTGCGTAAAAAGGAACGTAACGGGAAGATTGTCTTTGACTGACATTGTAAAATTTCTGCATGTTGGTAAACAGCGTGTGACTTTCAAAAATACGGCTCTTGCAAAATGGTGACATAAAAGTCATCGGTGATAATTTTAGTCACCGGTGACTTTGATATCACCAGTGAGATTCAAAAATCGCACTCCAGTATTAGAAAAATATTTTATGATCTCACCCAATAATTATATCAATCCCATTGCTTCATATTAAATAATTAAATAGAACACGCACCGACTAAAATTGTACAGCTATCCTCTTCAAATATATTTGATGTAAAATTATTCATTCTGTGCACACATATTTTGAGTTAAGCGGCAATTATGTACACTTCGTCGTTCGCCGCATGCTGCACGCGGCGACCGCAAAAGTGTAAAGAACACGTTAGTCGGCCGCATTCCGCGATCGACAGCTGCCAACGCTTATAAGAAGGCGGACAGACTAATGTGAAGACGACGTTTGTTGGCCTAAGTAGTTTAAAATGAATACGGCGACCGCATTACATGAACGACGCTGTGTAATTGCCGCTTTATAGTCCAGATCCGAACATATTGCATAATTTTTATCATTCTATAGACTGTTTTGTGAGCTTAGTTAAATAAATAAATTCACTGTAGTTCATCCTCTGAAGCTATGGCGACCAGCGAACGCAAAGACCATAGCATGCGAGCTCCTAACTTATCTACCCAAACACGTGCCCAAAACCCCGGCATGAGCATGTTCAAACTAAACGGCTACCTGGCATCGTTTTGACACCCCGCCCCCATCCCCGCATAATGGCAATGGCAATGGCACAATGATTATGGTTGGGCTATTTTACGACGACGACGTTTTACGGTTTTACGTTTTACTTTACGATTTATTTTGACGACTGGTTAGTCTAGTTGGTAGTGACGCTGCCTACGAAGCTGAAGGTCCTGGGTTCGAATCCCGGTAAGGGCAAATATTTGTGTGATGAGCATGAATATTTGTTTCTGAGTCATGGATGTTTTCTATGTATTTAAGTATTTCTATCTATTAAATATATCGTCGTCTAGTACCCATAACACAAGCCTCATTGAGCTTACTATGGGTCTAGGTCGATTTGTGTAAGATTGTCCCCTAATATTTATTTATTTATTTATTTATTTACGGCGCTAATTAGACTTTGCTGATGGCGACCTTCCTCACATAGTTACACTGTAAAGTAGATCTTGTTATCAATTGAAAAATAGGTTTCTGGCAAATATTTTATTTTTGGTACAGTCGCCATCAGATATATCAGAGCGGCCAAAGTGCTCACAAATATCTGAACACGTCTCTATTGTCAAGACATTAGAGACGTGTTCCGATATTTGTGAGCACCTTGGCCGCTCCGATTTATCTGATGGCGACTGTACTACCTTTTCTTGCCGCCTGTACTTTTTTGTTGTTACTACTCGTTGAGGTTTCAATGTGCCTGAATGCAACGGGTTATTTCGTGTAATTGAGGAGATGCTACAGTCACCTTCCGTCTCATCATCAGACCAGCTTGATCGTAGGTACCTTAATATTGCATTATGATCCGACTTACATAAGCGTACTACTTACATAATAATTCAACTCGATTGGACTACGGAAAGTAGTTCAAAGACAAGCAAAAAATGTTACCCGCACATAATTACTAACAAGGCAAGTTAATATATAACTTGTGAAAACTCAGCTCATATCTAATGCTCATCCCACAAACACGAACACAAACACACAGCCAAGTAAGTTCCGTAATCCAAACTCACAATACACGGTAAACAACTCTAGTGCAGCTGCTTTGCTATTCCCCGTGTTGGTCAGCGAACTTGGCCCGACAACTTCCGTGCTCCTTGCCGTGCAAACTTGGTGATATACGGTGAGAACGGTAGAAGTTTTGCTAAATATAAACCTGCAAGTTTGAGGGGGATTTGAAGTGCAAAGCTTTTGTAGGATGATGTTTGTATTTGTGACACGAGATTCTTGGGAAAACTGCGGGGTATTCACCGATTGGGGTTGATCACGTAACGCATTGTACGCACGTTAGGTAGATCTACATATCAATGTTTGTATGGGAAAATGACGGTTGAATTGTTCCAACGCTATTTCGAAACATTACATGTTTACCCCTCGGGTACTACAATTGAATGTGAGCACGGAACGTGGTGACTGTATTTCCAATTTAATGGCATTTCTATGATAATCTGAAATCAATATAACACATCGACAGTAACATCATGAACAATATGACCATATAACAAAACATTCTTGGTTGCCATACTATAAACTAGAGGTTCTGTGAGCTGTGTTCTCGCGAGCTGAGTTATTTATTTATTGAATAATTTCCAAAAACTGTATTGACAAAAAAAAACTATATAATTATTGAACCTACTCACAAAATTTCATCGCTTCAGAATTGCAACCCTTACAGCAGAACAGCCAGCCCGGATAGCGCCAGCTGCACAGCTGGACAGTCGGATAACCGCACAGCGGGACAGTGGTACATCCGGACATACGAAAGGATGTTAGCCCACATTAAAACGTAGAACTTCATTCACTTCGCTCGCTCGTTCTATAAGGATCTACTGGTCAATTGCGTAACGTTTCGTACGGATATAGCAAATCCCGATTCCTGGCACCCGTTCATTCAATACATTTCAGAATCTAAAAGAAACCCTTTATTTCAAGTGACGTCGAGAAGAGACTAATGCAGGTAGACCTCCTTTAAAAACCCTTTTCCATTCCAAATCAATAGCACAATAATGAAATTGTCAAGTCACTGAAAAGCCACTTTTAGGGTTTCCTCAAAATCTCATTTCCTGAACCAATTAGGAAAAAGTGGCGAAAGTCTCCCAATTATCGCCCGCCGCCGGCTCTCAATATCCTTGAGCGTCACTGAGATAACATTGATTTGTATTTCGATAATCTGATGAAAAGGTTAGAATTAGAATTCTTATATTAAGATGAATCGGTCTTGCTGTTCTTATGTTGGCCAACTCTAAAGTAATGTTAGCATTCTCGTTTCGTATTATCACCTAAAATATCGATACTAATATTATAAAGAGAAAAAATCTGTGAGATTATTTTTATTTCGTGGGTTTGCCTGTGTTCATTGCAATAAGCCGGCGAAGCGTGGTTAGTTCGTTATAATTTCGTACAAATATCTTCAACATACACAGCATAACATCTTCAGCGGCGTGGGTAGGCCTCCCACAAGGTGGACTGATGACCTGGTAAAGGTTGCGGGAGTCCGCTGGATGCGGGTGGCGTGGGACCGGTCACTATGGTACTCTTTGGGGGAGGCCTATGTCGAGCAGTGGACGTCTTTTGGCTGATAATGATGATGATGATCTTCAACATGTTTATCTGGTGATTCAGTCATGTTTATCATGAGAAAGATGCGAGTTGAAGGAATCGTATCGTATCCGCTTTCCGTACATCGATTAGTTTGTCAAGAAACGTTCACTGTCTTTACACAGATTAAAGAATACAAGTACAGATACCCAATCTCATAGAGCAAAAGCGTACCGTCCTAATGTAGGCAATTCTGTATACAATTTTAGTTCCGTAGCTACACCAGTAGATGCAGTATCCGAGCTACCACGGCTATGACATTGTCAGCCTATCTCATAGTTTTAGTGATACATTGAGATATCACCAGATGGCATTGACTTCCCGGGCAACAAATAGAGTATTTTTGATTGTTTCGATATAAAAGTAGTATTTACGAGACAATATTACAACAAAACAAAAATATACATAAAACCAAACGCTTGGAGCCTGTGGTTCCGTAGAACATTCGCGACCAGTGATGGCGCCATCTAGTGACAGTACCCAATAATACGTAGCAAACTTGAAAGCTCACACGTATAGTACGAGTTACTTGGATTTAGTGCCAATTTTATTGCATTTACTAAACTTATAAAATATACCTTTATTTTATGTGCGGAAGGATGCTTGTGATATAATTAAGGTACAGTCGACAACACAGCTAACTGACCATACCGTGAAAGCCTAGAACCTTATTACAATGCACTTAAGGTCAGATTAGATTTCCGATGGTCAGTTAGCTGTGTTGTCGACTGTACGTTGCATTTATTAAGGTGTAAAAAACATTATATCTTCACGATTACTGGTTCAAATGTTTCGCTCGGTACCTGTGTCGCCATCTATGAGTTCGTTTTTGTAATAATTATACGTTGTTCTAGTTGGGAGGCCATGCTTTAACCCTTGACCACAGATTAAACGTCATTCACCACACTATACGTAGACCGATAATTTCTGTGGAAAAATAATTCTCAGAATCTTATCAACGAAGACCGTTGGAAAAACAACCTATAAAGCGGTAATAATGTGAAAAGGAGAGATATTAAACTATTTTCGTAGAAAATAGTTAGTGTCTTGTGGACGATAGCCTAGCAATCTATCATTGCAATATCAACTATCAACGACTACTTTAGCTTAGTTGGTAGTGACGCTGCCTACAATGCTGGAGGTCCTGGGTTCGAATCCCGGTAAGGGCATTTATTTGTGTAATGAGATATTTGTTCCCGAGTCAGGGGTGTTTTCTATATAGTAAGTACTTATTTATTTATCTTAAAAGGTATATAAGGTATATGTATTGTCGCCTAGTACCATAGTACAAGCTTTGCTTAGTTTTGGAGTCAGTCAATTTTGGTCCTCAATGATTTATTTCATTTATTTATTATATCATATATCCCGGTAAGGACATTTATTTGTGTGATGAGCATGAATATTGTTCCTAAATCATGGATGTTTTCAAGTATTTATTTATCTATATACGTATGTGTATCGTCGTCTAGTACCCACAATAAATGCTTTGCTCAGTTTCGGACTAGGTCGATTTGTGTTAGATTGTTACCCAAATATTATACAATTAGCCAATACATAGAAGACAAAGATGCCTGGAAGCTTCTGCATGACCACCACCTGCGGTACCACCACCAAATGTAACTGAACTAAGTATTATATAAAGGTAGACTCAGTTTATGACTTACAAAAGTGCTATGAGAAAGCCTATTTGAATAAACATAAACAATTTATTTATTTCGCCATCCATACTTTCAAGCTAGAAATTAAATGTCTTGTGCTCTGCGTACTTTTGGAATTCAGGCGTGAGAATATGACGTTAAAAAAGATACAACCTTACAGAAGGACAGGTCCTGCTGACAGGACGCCGGGCAATCCATCGTTAACATTATTAGCACAACGCTGATGCGCAAGTTGCGTGACCAGTCGCATTTACGCCGCGAGCGTTTAGCGAAAGACAGGCTTCACTGAATGTTACCTGCACATGTGGATTTTTTACAGAGTTTAGGACAGGGTAACGAATATTGATACCCTGAGGAGTAATTACGTAGCGTTAGAGCGTTAAGACTTGTCCATACAAAAAGTTACATTTTGATCTCGCCTCGTCGCGCCGTGAACACATTGAAAATGCTCCGCGGATAGTTCAACAAACAACACTTTCACACGCAAACACACATGCCTACAGACTCAGACACACATCGAAAAATCACTCACCTGCCAGGTCCCAGAAATCCCAGGATCTTCAGAAAAACTTTTGAGTTTTAATTTATCAAATACCCAAACAAGATTTCACAAATGATTCCAGAAGTAATTTGAACAAAGCCAATCCTGAATAACCTGATACCGTTGAATTTCAAAGAATCAATATCGGTTAATAAATTTCACCAGCCACCAGGTAATTGGGGATTTGCATATTATAACGTCGGAGGGGATAACTGTTTCCCGATCTCCGGATACTCGTACTTTATTATTATATTTTTAAACGGTTTTATAATGCTTGACCTCGTATACAATGCCTGCATTTGCTTCTAGGTGAATAACACTGCTTAGCGAGGGCTGCGGATGCCCCGGCAACCCCGTAGGATCTTTTGTGCAAACTGCAAAACACAAAAACTTACTTGTAGATATATTATGTGCATACATAGTTACATACGAAAATACATAGATATACCCACTTGCGTTGTGCAATTATGTTAGGTTTTAAAGAAGCATAAAATGTAATATTGCCGTGATAGGCCATCTTCTACAATATACTTAAACCCTACATAAAATCGGTTCTTACGACGCCAATGAATGTATCTGACATCATTATTTATTAGATTATCAGACTTCTTTGTTTCGTAGTATAAAAAATACAACATAATTACGCTAGGGTCCATTAACTTAACAAGTTATGTTAACATAGAAGTTAATCGGACCTAAAGAATTTGGAGGCATATCAATAAAGTTCGTCCAAATTTTAATTTTTGTATTAAGCAGTTACGCTGCTAACGAAATTATACATTTTTTAAATAAAGAAAAAATTTAAATTTTATGCTCCGAGCCGGATTCGAATCCGCTCGGAACATTAAATTTTTAAATTTTTCCTTTATTTAAAAAACGTCCAAATTTTATTAAAAATCACACTACATTCAATATGTTACCAATAAAATACAAATCAATACACATTATTATTCCGTTTAATGTTTTTTATATAAGTATTTTTTTACTTTTTACGAGGATCAAAGTAGGATGCAAATATTCAGTGTCTGATTGACCCCCAGGAACACCAGCGGAGCTAGCACAACCAGACGCCGCAATAGCCATGAGACAAGAAAACCTACCCTTCTCTTTCTAACTTGCACAGTGCGAGTGAGACAAGAGTCGTAGTCGCGCGCGACGTGACTAAGCAGCAAGTTGTGCTTGGTGTACATGTTAAAGTACCTGTACCAAGAAACAACAACCATTATAATATCCACGTATAAAAAAACCTACTCTCGCCCGGGTGTTTATTTACCAACTCCCACAAAAATGAGGACCGGTAATGTTTAAACCCCGTTGCATAATCACCCCAATAACTTACACAAGGGGAGTCAGCAAAACAATTTGCGCCCCATGCCTCGGCGCGAGGCAAAATAATAATCGCTTTAAATAAAATCTCGCCCTTTCCTTCCTCAAGGATCTACGTAAAGAAAACCCATCGCTACCAATAGACCAGTTAATCTGAACCCTGATTACCTATAAGTGTTACCACTATAAGGGTGAACTTATATTGGAATATAAAAGAAAAGAGAAACGGTTTTGTGAAGGGCGTACCGAATAAGGCTTTGCATAACTTTATGATTCTTACAGATACGTGGAATGTATTTTTAAGCGCCCTTTTTTGATGCTATTTATAATATAGTTACGCGTCAAGTTTCTAAATGGGGCAATCTTAATATACGAACATTAAACAAGGACATAAATATCTGATATATATGATATGATATTTTCAATAGAGTCCTGTACAGATATTTATGTCCTTACTTATATACGAATAGGAATAGATTCAGGTTGTCTGGAAGAGATCGCTTTTTAGCGATAAGACCGCCTGCTGTCTACCATTGTTTTTATTTTATTTACTTCTATTTCTCTATTATGTACTATGTCTGTTGAGCAATAAATAATATTTGTATTGTACTTGACGGTAGAATAAAAAATAAAAGATTCCGACGAATTGAGAACATCCTTCTCATTAAGTCAGTACAAGAATGCTTTCGAACAAACGAAACTCTGCTGACTTATTTGTGGTAACAATTTATTTAAACACATATTCACACGCAGACCCGCGGTCAAACACTAGTAAGTATTATAAAATAAAGTAATATACAAGCAAAGCTTGAAGGTACTATGGGTACTAGACGACGTTATACATACATATATGTATATTTTTGATAATTAAAGACTTAAATATGTACGGTCGAGGAAAATGAAGGTTTGGCACATGTCAACTCTATTTGAATGACGTTAAGGTCCAAAAGTGCTAAACATTCAAATTCCTCGACTGTACATAAGAAAACATCAAAGACTTGGGAACCAATATTCGTGCTCATCACACAAATAAATGCCGTTACCAGGATTCGAACCTAGGCTACTTCGTATGCAGACCTAAGTGGTCGTCTAATATTTATTTATACAGGACCGCAATTGAAACTGAATTAGAAATGCAACATATTAAAAGTCAGGCAGACAAAGGGCCTGTGTTTCTTCACACTTCTTTAACTTAAATTTTAGCACCTAACAGTGTAACATCGGAATGCGCATAGTAATTTTGTTTACAAACATTTCAGTATGTTACTTGATTCGACTAAATTCGACGCGTTCCGGAAATAGTTTACAAAACAAATGATTTACATAACACTATTCTCAAAATACTTGAGATTCTTACTTTGAACTGAATTTCTAAACGCAGACGCATTATTGATAGAATCTTTACGATCATACATAATTTGTAACTGTAGTTAAATATGTAACGGCGGTCTAAATATAGTTGTTATTTTATAAAACTATCCAAGTGTCCTACACCCTGTAAGTCCTGTATGGAAATTTTACGAGCACATTAAACCTTTTTATACGCTTATGTGATGTATTAAAGACCAGAGTTATGGGTACCATCAATATACCGAGATGAATGGGACAGCCGAGGTTACGAGCAAGCGGAAATTGATTAGATCTAGATTAAAGGTATAAAAATACGCAACATACACTATGTTGTTTGTGTAAGGCAACCATCAGCGACTAGCTGGTTGTTAGCGTAACGCAGCGAACGTTTGATAATGCCATCAGGGTTCTGTACAAGGAACCTTTATCGTGGTTAAAAATTCAAAGTCTAGCTAATAAATCAAATGGGATATCATATGAACAGTATATACATAGTACAGGTCATATTTTGCAATTTTGTTTTGTTTACATTAACTTAGTGACATTTTATTTGTTAACCTTTTATTTTAAATTATTATTGTGTAAGATTACTATTATTTAATTGTAAATTACCGTTTGACATGTAAAAGTGCCCTTGTGGCCTATTTGCAGAATAAATAATTGATTTGATTTGATTTGATTTGAGTAATGTACAGAAAGGGAGGTTATTTCTGCCAACAAACTGTTCTACAGTTTGGCGGAAGTTGATACAAGTTGTAAAAGAGTACCTTCTGTTGTTTTTTGTGAATAAATGCTTTATTATTATTTTTATTTTGATAGGGCATACCATCACATTTTAAAAGCGTTTTTCGTTGTTATCTACAACTTAAATATTGATTTTGACGGAAAATTTTGAAAAAAATACCATCTTATCTCCGTAGTTTAGTGACATCCTTTTATCTAGCGTATTTTATCTTATTTATCAATAATAATTTCTTAGCTAAGTTTATAATTGAATTAGTTATGAAAGTATTTTTTTGTCTTCTACTTCCTATGAGATTATTGTTCAATTACAAGGTTGTCATTTATTATTCCCGAAATGCAAATGGCGCTGTGCCACGGTAATTTCTGGTAAACTTACTCTTCAAGCTGTAAATTTTTTTTAAGAATGAATGGCGTCGTGACGGGTATGGTGTATGAAAGTTTGTACGGAACCCTCCGTGCATAAGTCAGACTAGCACTTGACCGGCTTTTTATGAGACAAATACAGTACAGAAGTCCTAACGCTCGTTCGAAAACTTACGCAATTACCGCTCAGGACCAGTATAAACCGCGTTTGAACGTTGGACGTAAATATGACGTGATGTTACTCCGTTGAAGTTTTAAGCGTCCATAGGTTATAAGTTCCACTACATATACCTACAGTTAATCGAATTCAATATATCCTACCCACTTTAAATTGACTTCTATGTGTTTAATAACAATACAAAATGCCAACGGTGAGCGGTGACACCACATTGAAATGTAAAACTTACCCTGACTGACCCCTGAACAAATCTCAGAATGCACATTGAAATGCAATACTTAAGCGCTTGATTGATCCCCGAACAAATCTCAGAATGCAAAGTCATTACGTGTTCCAACAGTGGTCAACCGCTCCGCGGTGGGCGTGGCCAAACCGAACGCGCGGAATCCACTCGATGTGCTCGCGTTCGCGTCACACACGCGCTAATTGAAATTCCTCGGAAACAATGTCCGTTAATTATGAGTGTTATTAACTTGAACAACTTTGTTGTTTGGAACTTGCGCCAATTATTTGGAATTTTGAATTGGGTGGAATTAGAAAATTGTGTTTGTCATGGTTATTACGGGTTCTTAAGTTACTGTCACCAGGTTCCTCGGAGTCTGTGCATAAGGGGCTCCTAGCTCACAATGACCTTCGATCTGTAACTGTCCGTTTTTCCGTGATTTTTTATGGCTTATCGTATTAACAACAACGAAGTTTACCGATGTAGTATCCCATACTTACTTCAAAACTAACAGTTTTCGAGATAAAGATCACCAAACTTTCGCAATTTTAATTAAAACTAAAAATTTCTAGTGCTAAAACAAAGCTTTTTTAATAAAAAGATATACTTCTAGGTAGGTGTTAGTTGCTTAGGTATTTAGATTTTAGGTATTTTGAACGTAGGCTATTTAACGTTAGTTTTTTTAACTTTAGACATTCTGATACGTACCCCATTTTGTACCACTGAAACCCTTATTTCTTTCTTCTACGTTATCTTTAAAACATTGCTCGAACTTCAATCTCGACATTATTTCCAACTCGTAATAAAAGTATAGTGAGATAGTGACGGTACTTGAACTTTCTAAGAAGGAAAGTTGGACTTGCTGCGATCTCGGTACCTAACGGGCTATCAAAGTATTCTGTAATGAGAAAAATGAGAGCAGATTTTTGCTTCAATGGAAATAAAGTTAAGTAAGGTCAGGGCAATGTCGGGTACCTACGACGTAGTATGAAGTCTCCGTACAAAAATACTTATAAAACAAAATGTAGGCATTTTTACAACATTTCTACATGATAACATTTCAAAACTTAAAATATGGTTTAATAACTAATAAATATTAGTCAGACAATCTTACACAAATAGAACTAGACCCATTGTAACCTCAATAAATCTTGTGTTATGGGTAATAGGCGACGATATATATTTCAGAAACAAATATTCATGTACAGTCAGCCAAGAAAGTGTTCTACGACTTTTCGACTCTATTTCATGCGAAATAAGGTCCAAAAGTGGTAGACCACTTTCTTTGCTGATGGTACATCACAAAAGTATTTGCTCTTACCGATATTCGAACCCAGGATCTTCAGCTTTGTAGGTATCCTACTAAAGACGTTTTAACGTTCAGTAGGTCGTAACTTCAGAATTAATAATGGCATTACAAAATTTTTAAAGATGTCTATTTATGCGTGCAAGGGAACTAAAAATACCAAATGAAAAACTGCTTTAGAAAAGTTGATGTTCTAATTACGTGACTAGTCATTTTGATGTTCCCAAAATTTGATACGGGCCGTTTCTGGTTCAATGGAAATAAAGCTAAATAATGTCAAACTTGACCCGGCTTAGTCGTTGATCATAGTCTTAGCTATGGCGTGGTGGTGGCCACATGGCAACATATCCACCACCACCACCACCACCACACCACCACCATATCACCACCATATCGTGTGTATCGTGTGATCATAGGATCCACGTCGCAGATCACACACCCGCTGGTGTGGCCATATAAAAACTGGGTGGTATCCGTTCCTACCGCGATACGTAGAAAACAGAACCTAGTGGAAATCCATAACCAAGAAGATAGCGGAAACCTTAAGAAGAAAATACCTTCAGCAATGAAGAAAAACGACTACAAAAGAGTCATGGTTATAAAACGAATTCGTCTATAAAACATAAATTACCTAGTTTTTTTCAATGTTGACTTCAAACCTGTAAATTTCCTTGAAAACGTGATATCTTTGAAATTTAAACGGGTAAGTACAAAGACGACATTTCAATTCCAACAGAAAGAGTTCTCGCCGCCATCTCTGCAGGGCGGTTGGAGAATTAATTGGTTCCCAACGCCACGGGTTCTGTACCTAGCCGCGGTTCAGTGCACAGATCTGTGGTTTTGCCTTTATTACATTTTTTTTTTTTTTTTTTTTTTTATGATATAGGAGGCAAACGAGCAGACGGATCACCTGATGGTAAGCGATTACCGCCGCCCATGGACACTTGCAACACCAGAGGTGTTGTGAGTGCGTTGCCGGCCTTTAAGATGGGAGTACGCTCTTTTCTTGAAGGTTTGAAGGTCGTATCGGTCATTTGCGTTATTGGCAGTTTAAAAATCACATCATTCTAATTCAAAAAAGTACTGGTCAGAATTTAAAACTACAACGCACTAGTGCGGAAAAGAGCACTTTTCGTGCATATGTCGAAACTTTAAAAGTTTAAAGAGCCATCACGAAGCTGAAGGTCCTGGGTTCGAATCCCGGTAAGGGCAAATATTTGTGTGATGAGCATGAATATTTGTTTCTGAGTCATGGATGTTTTCTATGTATTTAAGTATTTCTATCTATTAAATATATCGTCGTCTAGTACCCATAACACAAGCCTTATTGAGCTTACTATGGGACTAGGTCGATTTGTGTAAGATTGTCCCCTTATATTTATTTATTTATTTATATGTACAGTAAAACGTTGTACGATACACGTGCGAATAGGTAATTCGCAACTCGTGTTGATTTAAAACACTCCCTTCGGTCGTGTTTTAATTTATCACCACTCGTTGCGAATTTCCTATTTTCGGCACTTGTATCGTTAAATAACTATAGAAAACTCTTAAAGACTAACATGTATTTATGCAAATACAAATTTATTGTTTGAACACTTTTGCCTGCAAGTTCGTCCATGTTATAGGTCGATTCACAAAAGCTGGCGCGTAATGTCTATGAAATTAATGACAGTTTCATATATTTTCCGCGCCAGCTCTTGTGAATCGACCTGAATAGCGTTCAGGGATTAATACTATCTTTTCAAAATCGAATAGCAAATATGCAGCATCAATTATCGCATTCCTTTCTACAATACCTCATCATCATCATATCAGCCGAAAGACGTCCAGTGCTGGACATAAGACTCCCCCAAAGAGTGCCACAATGACCGGTCCTGCGCCACCCGCATCCCGGACTCTCGCGACCGTGACCAGGTCACCAGTCCACCTGCTACGGGGGGTTATGTAGAGTACTTGTTAATGCTATATTCAGAAATTAATTTTGTCTTTCGGAAACGAATTATCTATGCGACTTTGTTTCTACCAATGCATGTACGAATACATAACAATGTGCCGTCTAACGGAGATTCCGACCCACCCTGTAGATAATTAGCTTTCGCTAATTCATTTCCACATGCAATGTAGGTGTTCAACATTACTTTAGTGGGTGTCGAACAATGTCCCTGAGTCTAATTAAACGCCGTAGATGCACCAAATCGGGCAAGTTGCGAACAAGTTTAGTTGCAAACTCACCAACGGTGGTTTAACCGACAACGACCCTTCACGAAACCTTAGTAATCGTCTCTGACGTCAACCGACATAACCTGATCCCGAGGTTATAAAGCCGTGCCATTACAGAATGGAATCTAAATGGCGGTTTTCACGATGATTGACGTGTGTGAATATTAGTAATCGTCTCTGACGCCAACCTAACCTGGTCCCTAGGTTGTAAAGCCGTGCTAATAAAGAATGGAATCTACAATGGCGGGTATCACGATGAATGACGTGTGTGAATATAGTAGCACTATTATACAGTAGCTCTGTTGCCGTTACACCTGCTCGCAACAAAACTTCGTGACGCAAGGTTTTGGTGAGGTACGGCACAGCGAAATGTCATCCCGCTCGAATTTGGAAGCTGGGGAAGTACCTCCGCCTTGCAGAAGACCACAGCCATAATAACACTACTTACTACTTGCTCTGTAGTACTGTTGTGTTCCTGGAGGTGAGCAAGGTCGCCAGAGCTCCCAAGGATGCGTTGTGTTGAGAGCGAGGGAATTTGTTCCTTCAGCTGTCAATACAGCGTATCCTCAAACATATCAGGGGTCGGCAACGCCCATGTTACTCCTCTGGAGTTGCATGCGTCTATAGGCTGCGGTGTCTGCTTATCATCAGGCGTGCCGTACGCCTGTTTGACACCGTCGTTGTATACTAAATAATAATAATAATAATAACGCAACAAATGGGGCTGTAGCCATCGCCAGATTCTGGTCCCGCACAATCTAAACCAAGGAAATAGGATACCATCGACACGAAAAGACGGAGAAGATGGTGTGAGGGAGATGGCGCGAGAGTGGGAGCCATTTTAGATTTTTTCTTGGCACGGCTTATACAATTGCTTATAGATTTGTTAGTGCTGAGGCGGAGCGGTATCTCTAATCTGTCAGCCTTCAGTGTCAACCTCAGTATCGATTTTACTGCGCGCCTACATTTAAGCGACTTCCTGATTCGTCGGTGCTGTGGCGGCACGATCAGTAAGGCGAGGAACACGCGGAGCGGTGCGACGCCACCCGTCGCGGCGTCACGTGGCTGCGCGTGGAGTAACGGCATCGTATGTACGCTCTAGCTCTAAACTATGATACAAAATTTCAATCTGCTCGATCGCGTGCCGCCGCGGCGGGCGGCGCTTCACCGTTCCGTGTGTTCCTCGCCTAAGCTGTCAGCACTCGGTGACAACTGTCTGTCGTCAGTACCGCTTGTTTACTGCGCCTACATTTAAATGAGTGCTTCCTGAATGGCGCGGGATGCGCCGTACGAATACAGTACTGCAAGAGTATACCGACAAGATGGAAATCTGTGCGACATCAGTAAGCTCATGTCTAAGTAAAAAATACCGCATACTGATCCCGCCCCGAAGTCAGGAAGTCGCCTTGCGTAACCGGCGAATAGACAGAAACTGGTCAGCTTACAGTGATATAGATAGTATACCTCATTATTTGTGAATGTCCGTGTAGATCGGATTATAAATAGTTTGAAACCGACCGTGCCTTAGTAATAAATCTTTTGGATTTAGGAAAGATTGTTCTGTCCCTTTCTTGGACAAGGGTTGGTTGGGAGTGGCCAGCGACAAATTGGTCGCTATTTAATTTATATTAAGTTTAACGATAAACTTTATTTATTAAACATAATATTTACATTATATAATTTTCCTACCATCTTACCAATTTTCCAAAAATATTATATAAAATTAATGTAATTTATTTTAACATTCTGTACCAAACTAATACTTTATTCATTCTAAAGAATCTAAAAACGTATTCGTTTTTTTTTATAAAAAAACAAATGGGAAAATTAAAAGCATGCCCTACCTAATTGATACAATTAATTGGTACAAACTATTGTAGAAATACCCCTACATGCATAGATCTCCGTACGGAGGTGCAGAGACACGTATGGTTGAGATTTATTTAAATGGCCGACTTTTTATATAACTGTCATTAGAATTGGAATCTTATACCTTGGACAATAGAGTTGCTTTTTTAATTAAATAATAGCAAATAGTCTCAAGTATACTTTCGCCGTTATATCCTGAGGTACTTGCAACGAGAAAGTGGTTCCGCGCCTCCGGAGATGCGGTGGAGTGTGATAACCGCCCAAATGTCTCAACCAATTAATAATTTACTTTAAAAACAAAGTTTTAACCGACTTCAATTTAGTACTCCGCCAAGCCACGAGAACATTTCCACATTTATTTTCCAATTTACCACATGAACTGATTTCCGAGAGCAAATGCGTTGATTATTAGAGAAAAAAACCCAATCGCTGTATGTGGCCCGATAATATTTGAGGACTTCCGTCGATTCCACAAGGATCACCTTTGGTACTTCATTAGCTGCTATTTCAACGGAATCTTATCAGAATCTGTGACGTGCTTTCGTACTTCAAGTACATAATTGAGGAATTCCATAAGTCATCTGTGGTCTTCATCATCAGTTCCACTCCACCAAATTTATGATTTCCGGGTGTAATCAAATCAAATCAAATCAATTATTTATTCTGCAAATAGGCCACAAGGGCACTTTTACATGTCAAACGGTAATTTACAATAAAATAGTAATCTTACACAATAATAATTTAAAATGATATATAAAAGGTTAACAAACTAAATGTCACTAAGTTAATGTAAACAAAACAAAATTGCAAAATATGACCATTACATTCGATATAAGATCTGTAAATACACAAGATATAATAGAAAATACCAAAAACACTACACGCGTGCCTAATATAATTGAGGAGTTCTCTCAATTCCTCATGGATCCCATCACCCAACTAAATTTAAAAAAAAATGGGACATTTTTGGATGCATATACTTACATACAAAAAACATTTTTTTCGAATCGGCTCATGAATGACGGAGTTCTGAGGTAACAAACATTGAAAAAAAAAATATATAAGGATCCATCATGTGTTAGTGGTACATGTCTCATAATATGTTAGTAGTAGTAATAAGCTAGAGTAAATTAAATTAAATTACATAAAAAAAAAAAAAAGTCAGCAACTTTAACAATACCCAAATTAACGAATTATATAAGTCAAAAATCTAGAACTATAATAAAACTATAATAAAACAAACCGATGCAACGAGTGTACATGGAGGCTATCCCAGTGCATCGCTATGGGGCAATCTAGCCTACCGGCGATCCCACAAAGAATGCTGTTGGTGCTGGCCGCCACGCGGTGCTTGATGGAAGCGACCCGTTTCCGAATAACAGCTTGGAAACCATCTATACGGGCTTCCGCAAACATGCCTGCCTGAGGCACTGCAGTGTCTGGGCAGACCCAACAGCATCCTGAGTATGTTATTATATTGAACTCTCAGAGCATTGACTGCCCTTTGGGTAAAGTTCACCCACAGGCTGCACGAATAAAAGGACTGGCAATATGCCTTAAACAAAGTTATTTTTACCTCAGTCGTGCAACGTGCAAACCTGCGCACGGTGGGCTGGATGGCTCGAAAAGAGGACATTCGCACTTTTTTCAGAAAATCATTTTTTGAAAAATGCTATCCAATAGAGAATTATATGAGGAACAATAAATGTAGTATACATTTTTCCGAAATAAGGCATATTGACAGCAGAAAAAAATAAAGTCTGTTTTTTTTGTATGGGACCCAAAAATAGGTATCTTGTTTCTCAGAAACTATTAGAGGTCCCGTCTTCTACCTTTCAAGACTTTGTTTTTCTACTTTTATAGAGTATGAAACGATAAGCAGATTTTCTATTCAGGTGCTGTTTTTTTTTTTTTAGTCCAGTAAAAGTTAACACATTTTAGATTTTTTCGTTTATGCCTTTGTGGGTTTTTACATTATATTTCGATAGTTAAAAGTAAAAATGATAATAACACAATAATATATGTAACGTTTATTAAGTTATAAAAAAATCGTAAGTACATTTTTTACACTTTTCATACAACTAAAAAGAAATAATCTAATGTTTTACAATGTCATTGTCACATTTTATGATTCATTTTGTTTTTGCGAATAATAATTGTTTCAAGATAAAAGAATACTCACTATTTCGTCTTCCATAAAATGATTTAGTTGTAAATAAGTAACAACAAATTTGAACCAAAATCAACTGTTTCCCAAAAAAAAAATGTCAAAAATCGTCGCATCTGTAACTTGTTATTAATATTATAGAATTAAACTATCAAAAGATATTGTGGCATCCCAAAAAAGACATAAACGAAAAAATCTAAAATGTGTTAACTTTTACTAGACTAAAAAAAAAAAAACAGCACCTGAATAGAAAATCTGCTTATCGTTTCTTACTCTATAAAAGTAGAAAAACAAAGTCTTGAAAGGTAGAAGACGGGACCTCTAATAGTTTCTGAGAAAAAAGATACCTATTTTTGGGTCCCATACAAAAAAAACAGACTTTATTTTTTTCTACTGTCAATATGCCTTATTTCGCAAAAATGTATACCACATTTATTGTTCCTCATATAATTCTCTATTGGATAGCATTTTTCAAAAAATGATTTTCTGAAAAAAGTGCGAATGTCTTCTTTTCGAGCCATCCAGCCCACCGTGCGGTAGTTTGGTGCGCCTATGTGGTGGGCTATCATCAAGGAGCCAGGAAGTGTTCACCAGGACACGCGACGGCCTCGACACACACACTAATACTCATACATTCAGATACACATATCGAAGCCGCCCTGTACAACGGCGGATGAAGCTTCCATCAAGGTAAAAGCACGTTTTGTTTTGTACCGGACCGATACCTGGCGCATCTTCGGTATGCCACGCTTCTTGGAAGCTATAGCTTAGCGGGGTTATACCGGTCGTTCTAGTCCAGGCCTCTATTCGGGTCAGGAACTCGTCGGGCCCAGCCCTGGCATCAACCGAGTAGAGTCTTGCAAGCCCGGGCTAGTAGCGAACAAAACGTATACGATAAAACGGATCAGTAAAACGGAGACCCTGTGTGAACGGGATCTTAGCCGTGATAATTTTCCTTTTAAATTCATTATAATTATGTACTACTGCCACGATTATTTTCACATTCCCAGTATTATTCCCCCCTTTCACCCCTTCTCTCCCCATTCATTCTCCCCTACTCACCCTTTCGGGATTCGTCTATTGTCGATTAGTTGCAATTTATTTACGATTACCTACATAAAAAGTTATATGTGTAACAATCCAATTTAAACCAGTCACTCAGTTATTAAATATCGAGTATAATGAATTTGCAACACACCATCAAACTAAAAAATCGGCCAAGTAAGATTCGGAACTAGGCAATTAGTGTTCTGTACTTTCAATTGTTTCACAATATCCATACTTTAATTTATCCTTTCAACCACTAATTTTGAAACTCAGATGAAGTCCACAATAATTAGATCTACTTATACAAAGTTTGTGATGGTTAAGTATATGTTTTACGACATATACATAACTATAGAATCTTGAAAATAACGAATTAATGTATATATAAAACTATTATGAACAAAATTGGCGAGGTGTATTTACAAATTCGTTAAACTCTTAACCGATTTTTAAAAAGAGAAGACTCTAAATTCCGTTGGGTGTTCATTTTCAATGTTCGTTTGTCATTTAAAAACCGATTCCTACAAATCTTTTTTTTATATATATGATCCATGAAGAATCTGCGGTGGGATCTCCTTAAATATTAGGCTGTTGCCTTTGCTCTCTGAAACCACTTTGTCGTAGCGAATAGAGAGGGCTCGCTCGAGGAATCGAGGTAGCTCTCCTCAAATATTACCGACAAAGACAGGTATTTACTGTACCTAGTTCAGGGAAATCGTGGGAAAGAGAAAACAGTACATATGGCGAAGTGGAAGGGAAATGTGGAATTGAAAAGTAGTTTTTTTTTGTTTCAAATGAATAATTACATATATAATATTACATGCATTGCTATCAACATAACAACTTAATTTTCATTCCATCGAAAGAAGTACTAAGAAATACTACATATTTTAGGAACAGATGAAAGCTTATTTTGTAGAACTTTAGGTTAGGTTTTTTTTTTAAATCCTGAAAAGTTTACTGCTTCTGAAATAAATGGTTTTCGATGAAATGAAATACGATGAAACGTTTGTCGGTAAAACAAGGGTAAAGCAAGTTATGGGTACTATTAGGTATGGTCTGGATTAATATGCATTTTATGCGAAACTGCTGAATGTTGAAATAACTCGCGCCGTGTGCTAATGCGGCTGTTGTCTTCCCGTCTGTCTGTCTGTCTGTCTGTCTGTCTGTCTGACTGTCTGTTTTCCACAAGAGCCGCACTCGCGCCTAGTTCAAAAACTATTGCGTTCCACCAAACGAGTGTATACATTAACATATCCTGTTTTACAAAGCAAGGAATTGCATCAGGTAAACGTCCCATTATTTGTCCATCAACATTAGTTGTTTGGACCATGTTCTACTAAAAACTAACACCTCTTCTACAGTTTTGGTTATAGATTCCTTTATAACGGATCATGCCCCTGTACTTTTTTGCTGCAATCGAAAAATAAAATTACGCAAAGTTGTGTGTCATAAAGTCATCACAGACGAGTCTAGTTGTGTCGAGGCATTAGAAAATCATGATTTTACAAATATCTTAACCAATACTGACGCTGAGTCTGCAGCGAACGAGCTCGTGTCGGTGATAACAAAAATAGTACATATACATTCACGCTCTATAAAAATACCAAGTAGACAGCGAATAATTAAACCCTGGATGACTCCTGGTCTCCTGCGGTGTGTTAGAAATCGTGATTGTCTGTTTAGGCAATCTAAAAAAGATCCTGATAGTCTGACAGCCAAAATTACCTACACGCGTTATAGGAACTATTGCACTAATTTGCTGAAAAAGATAAAGCGTGCCTACGATCAGTTGCAGTTCCAAAAAGCAAAAAATGATCCAAAATTAACCTGGAAGTTAATTAAAAACGCCGCTCATTTAAATTCCAATGTATCCTCAGCCACAGACTTATTATCTTCGCATACAAATCCAGAACACGCTGTTAATCATGTTAACGAATACTTCAGTACTGTTGGATTAAAGTTAGCGTCCAAATTTACTAACAACACTTCTGTGGACGCTTCCGTTAACCCAACCCCATCCGTAGAAAATTCTATGGTCTTTCTGCCAACAGATGAAAAAGAAGTAGAACGCACTATCCTATCTCTTAGAAATTGTGCAGTGGGATGGGACAATATCTCAGTATCGTTAGTAAAATCAGCTCATAGTTATCTTGTACCTGTAATGACGCACATATTTAATCTTTGCTTTGCCACGGGAACGTTTCCTGCTGTCTTCAAGAAAGCGCTGGTTCAGCCAATCTTTAAGAGTGGGGACAGGGACAGTGTAAGTAATTACAGACCTATTTCGATCTTGTCAACATTATCTAAGGTCCTGGAAAAAATTATTAACAGTAGACTGAAGAATTACCTTGATTCCTTTAAAATTATTTCTGAATAGACAATTTGGGTTTCGAAGTGGAATATCCACGGAGGATGCTGTTCTAGAACTAACAAATTCAGTCATAAATAACTTTAACCAAAACCTTAAGACTGTCGGCATCTTCCTGGATCTATCGAAGGCGTTTGACACTGTATCTATTCCCATACTCTTGAATAAGCTGGAGCGTATAGGAATTCGTGGTCATATTTTGGAACTCTTCAAAAGCTACTTGAATGGGCGAACGCAGTGTATTCGAATCGGTCCTTTTACCAGTCAAGACGCTCTTCTTACGTATGGCGTGCCCCAGGGCAGCGTCCTGGGGCCTACATTATTTCTTATCTATGTGAATGACCTGTGTAATATTTCATTGAGTAATTGTAAAGTCCTCGCTTATGCCGATGATACCGCTCTTCTCATCCAAGCTCCCACCTGGAAGGAAGCTCGTTCTCATGCTGAAGCTGCAATGAGATCTGTCATGGCATGGCTTTCCAAAAATCTTCTAACTATCAACTTAACTAAGACAATGTTCTTACCTTTCGCACCAAAATCAACTTCACTACCCGATCGTTCGTTCTCTATAGGTGCACACGAATGCAATCCTTATTGTAACAACTGTAGCTGTATTGCTCTATCGCGCTCCACTAGTACTAAATATCTGGGAGTACTATTTGATAGCCAAATGTCATGGAAGGAGCAGGTAGATGCAACAGTTGGTAGAATCAGGAAACTAATCTATATTTTTAAAAAACTCAGAGCTATAGCGGATCAGCAGACACTTAGAACTGTTTACTACTCTTTGGCTCAATCAGTCCTATCGTACTGTTCAACTGCCTGGGGCGGTTCCGGAAAAACAAGGTTCCTAAGACTTGAGAGAGCCCAAAGGGCTGTACTAAAGGTTATGCTGTCGAAGCCAATTTTATTTCCAACAATAGAGTTATACTCCCTTGCCAAAGTTCTAACAGTAAGACAACTTTTTATAATGCACACAATACTCCGTAAACACGTTACCATAGCATTTGTAAGTTCTTCTTCCAAACGCCGAGCGAATAGGATCTGTAGGGTAATGCAATGTCGAATTGGGCTAATCAAGCAGCATAATGAATATCTCGGAAGTACTTTATATAATAAAATCAACGCGATCTTGAACATACATTCACTCACAGTGCGGGAAGTTAAAGTCAAAATCGTAAATTGGTTACAAAAATTATCATACAATGAGACTGAAACCCTTATTTCTGGCCATTAGTGATCCATACAGGTACATAAACACACACATACACCCACACACCCGCCCATACCCACACCCACACCCACACACACACACACACACACACACACACACACACACACACACATTAACATTTAATATTATTATTGTTTTTAACACTTTTTTGTATCTTTGGTTATATTTATTTATTTAAACTTTATTGCACAAACGTGTAGTAGATTTATTTTCGCATTGTGTTCTACCACATCATCTGTTAGCATGTAATACTAGTCTATATCTGTCTATATATATAATCTGGTTATAAATCAGAACAACACAATTAATGTTTTAGAACTTAAGTCCTTTGTGTCCCGAGGTGGGCGTAATCGCTGCGACTCAGTCTTTGACTACTGCAGCCGATTACGAATGTTTTGTTATTCGGTATACCTGTTATTAAGTTCAATAAAAATCTTTAATCTTCTTTAAATCTTTCAAACTATGATTTTATGCGACTTAAATCCACTAAACACGTGTTTTAGTTACAATGGTAAACCCATTCCATTGTGGGGCATATCTTTAGCATGATACGAGTTCAACTTATACTATGTACATACATACATTCACGCCTTTATTCCCAAAAGGGGTAGGCAGAGCAAATGAAACGTATGTTCCAGCGCCACTTTTAGCATAAATGTGGGTATAAAAGATCGACAAAATGTGATATTGCAGTGATAGGTTGCTAGCCCATCGCCCACAACACACTTCAACCCTGCTCCCTTAGTCGACTTTTACGACACCCACGGGAAGAAAGGGGGTGGTGAAATTCTAACCCCGACACCACACGGGTTATATGTTTCCTAATTTATTTAATCGTATGGCATACATTATTTTGACCTTTAAAGTTTGTCACTCTTTATTACCACCCAGGGGACACGTGCATGGTTGTGGTAGGTAGCTCCTGCGGACGCGAGTAACAGTTGTCCCCCCTTTGTCAAGTGAGTGGGCAACTCGACTGTTAGGAGCTTTTAAGCCGCCCGAAGGCCTCCAATTCGGTTTAACGACTACTGTCATAGACAGCAGCCGGGATCAACTGGTTAGCGTGCCTTCCAAAGCACGGAAGCGCTCATTTATATAACCACTCAAAGATCAGAATCCTAAGAAACTCTGTCACTATTGTCTCTTGGGTTACCAGTACAGAATACCAACAAGAAATAGTTGTTTGAGCCATATGTAGGTATAATAATATCGTGGTATAAAAGACCTCGTTCGAAAACAAATCATTTTTATTGTGCTGCGTGACTTCCCATCTGCCTGAAGCGCATAGCCGGATGCAAGACGCCATTCGATTTGTCTTAATACTAGCTCGAAACATGGCGATATTACGACTTGTGAATGCGATATCACCCGGTACACTTAGAATTTGGTTATTTGTAATGTTTTAGTTATTCGGAGTCCACTTGGGACAGTTGGGTATTTTCATCGATGACAATTAAACTACCAAAAAGTATTATTTTTATATAGTTTTTACCATAAGAACTACGGATATAACACTTATTTGTTATAAACAGAAGATTCTTCTTAATTTGAAAATGAAAATCGTAGTTTGGCACTCTTTGGGGGAGGCCTATGTCCAGCGGTGGACGTCTTTCGGCTGATATGATGATGATGATGATTATCTGTATGTCAAGTGGCCGAAAACGCCGACCGCTATTTTTATCGTGACGTCAGTATAACAGCCAGGACTATGATAAAGGACATTCAGTATGCTCATTTGACTTTTCTATGTTTCTGTTTTTCTGCTCTTATGACGTCACGATAATGGCGGCTGCCTTGTTGGTGCGAATATATAGGTATATCATCGATATGATACAGAGAAAGAATATAATGGAAAAATAAACCATCTTCGTCTGTAGCCCCCGACAGGATTCGAACCTGCGACCTTTCTATTAACGTTAGACTGCTCTACCAACTGAGCTACGAGGACAGTGACGTAAGCTGTGTATTCTTGCATTACATTCCCGCTATGACTAGCGCCCTCTGTATCGTGTTATAGACTTGTTTCACAGCCTTGGCACACCTCTAATGGGCGAGCTATACGCTCACTCCATTCTCATCGAACCACATCAGGTAGTTTCGGACAAGCGAGAGAGATGGCGCTGGTGTACATTTAAATACCCTTATCACGAAACAAATTATTTTTAATTAAATATTTTGTTTTCGTGTTATTTTTAACGAGGAAGTTACCCCGATCATTTTATAATCGATATGATACAGAGAAATATAATAATATTTAATTAAAAATAATTTGTTTCGTGATAAGGGTATTTATATAGGTATATATATCGTTCAAACTTTAACCATTATTTCTTTGCATAAAGCAATATTATTTTGAGGAAATAGAAATACTAGTTGACTATCGAATCTATACGAGCATTTAAAAATATATTTACAAAAAACATAACCTTTGATCCTTCGGCAGTCAGGTAAATTTTTTTTGAATAGCCTATTCTACTTTGGACGGGAATCTATATGCAGTAATTTTAGCCTGCCTTTTCATTTAAATTTAATCGACAAAAAAACATCATGATTGAACGTGCTCACCAAATGTCACGATAATCGGTTGAGAATGGGACCTATAGAATGAAACAGCCGGACAGACACCAGACATATGAAAGACTTTTTACCCAAGCTGAAACAAAGAACTTCGTTCTCTTCACTCGCTCGTTCAAATATCGAACTTTTAATTTAATTTAATCGTATGGCACACATTATTTTGGCCTTTAAAGTGTTTCACTCTTTAGTACCACACAGGGGACACGTGCAGGGTTGTGGTAGGTAGCTCCTGCGGACGCGAGTAACAGTTGTCCCCCCTTTGTCAAGTGAATGGGCAACTCGACTGTTAGAAGCTCTTAAGCCGGCCGAAGGCCTCTAATCTAACTCGGCTTAACGACTACTGTCATAGAAAGCAGCCGGGATCAACTGCTTAGCGTGCCTTCCAAAGCACGGAAGCGCTCATTTATATTAACCACTCAAACATCAGGCGGTCACCCATCCAGAGACTGACCGCTGCCATCTTTGCTTAACCTGCGTTATCGTTTCCGACTCGCAGGCGCCGCTAGGCTATGAGCGCTTCAAAATCCATGGATCTTGTTCGATTTGTGTATCATTGTCCTATAATATTTATTTAATACTACCTTCCGCCCGCGACTTCGTCGGCGTGGACCCGTGTTAAAAACTATCCTATATTTTAATCCAGGCTATTAACTATCTTTAATGCGAAATTTAATCAAAATCGGTTCAGCCTTTTAAGCGTGACTGAGTAACAAACATCTAAACATCCAAGCTTTTATTAGTAGGTTTATCGTTGCTGTATTCACGAAGTCCACGAGTTGCTGTGTCCCCGTGTGGTGTCGGGTTAGAATTTCACCACTCCCTTTCTTCCCGTGGGTGTCGTAAAAGTCGACTAATGGAGCAGGGTTGAGGTGTGTTGTGGGCGATGGGCTAGCAACCTATCACTGCAATAACACATTTTGTCAATCTTTAATACCGACATTTATGCTAAAAGTGGCGCTGGAACGTAAGTTTCATGTGCTCTGCCTACCCCTTTTGGGAATAAAGGTGTAAATGTATGCATGTATGTATGTATGTATGTATTCACGAAGCTGTAAACAATGTGGAATTCAGCCTCAGTATCTACAACTACAATCCCTTGTTTCCGGGAGATCTCGAACCGCCTCGGGCGTCGCGTCGCTGCACGTCATTGTTATGACGCTTTAAAATATATTTTCAGAGAAACGAAGTGTGTATTTAAAAACCGGCCAAGTGCGTGTCGGGCCACGCGCAGTGTAGCGTTCCGTAGTTGCTTGTCTTGGTTACATCGACGAGCGGTGCGGTTGCGTCGGCCGAATTTGTACAATTGGCCTTTCCAAGTACACATTAAGTTCGTCGACTATTACTCGGTGATAGTTTTCCTTTTAAATTCATTATATGTACTACTACCACGATTTTTTTCACATCCCCAGTAGTAGCCATTTAGCCGGCAGGGGGGGGGGGGACACATGACTCGAACAAAAATTAGGGCTTTAAAGCCCAATATCTCGCAAACGAATCACTGATTTCAAAAATGGTAGTAAGAAACCCATAGTTTTGAACGAGCTATCCAACGATACCCCACACCATGGGTTTAACGAGAAAAAAAAATTACATTCCCACTTTAGGTGTAGGGGAGGTACCCTTAAAAACATTTTTTTTTCAAAATTTTATTGTACTGTTCTGTCGGTGTGATTAATTTATACAAGATGTTAACGGGGTCATGATCCGGAATGACAAAAAGCGAATAAGATGATCATACTGAACAACCTTTCCCATGGGACCAACCACGAAATCGCAAAAAAAAACCAGGTATTCCATACATTAACTCTCAATTAAATCGCAGTTAACTCACAGTTAACTCTTAATTGGCTCTTTTTTTTTGCGATTTCGTGGTTGGTCCCATGGGAAAGGTTGTTCAGTATGATCATCTTATTCGCTTTTTGTCATTCCGGATCATGACCCCGTTAACATCCTGTATACCCATGCCCAATTACAGTTTTCTAGTTGTAATGGTTACTGAGCTAAGCCGAAGACGGACAGACAGACAGACGGACGGACATGGCGAAACTATAAGGGTTTCTTGTTGTCTACGGAACCCTAAAAATGAAACGGTAAAGTGCGAGTCGTGCAGTCAACGTCAAAAGTAAGTGATGAAAATCAATAGTTTAAAAACATGTATCCAGCACGGATATCATGCGACGGCGCGCGAGCTCTCTCAATTTTCTCGCACTATCCGTCTCTTTCTTATCAGAGCACTTAGAACAAGAGATATAGTGCGGGAAAAATCGAGAGTATGTCGCGGCCGTCGCATGATAGACGTGTAGATATAACAAATTGTACCAGTGTCATTTTTAACTGAACATTTAATTCGGCGTTTGTATTCTTCATGTGAGATTCTGACTTGCTCTTGAGCGATTGAAATGAAAGATTATAGTGATTTTAAAACGGTTCTAATTTTTATTTGAAATTAATTATTTCGTTTTCTCAAACTAAACTTATATTTGTTTACCCGCGTCTACACCACAGCCAAAGTGTCGTGAAAAGGATCACGGGCGACCAATACAGCTCATCCGTGGTACGAAACGTGTAGGTACCTACATCAAAACGTCCCAGATATCCTATACGTTGCTCGCCTTATTACCAAGGTATAAGATTCAAAACGTGTTAATATAATTATCGACGCTGACTTCGGTATGACATAACGCGGCGTGGGCGCCGAGCACAGCTGACTTCTATTTGTATTCACGAGTTGAAGCCGAGCTTCTAATATGTAGTTATACTCGTAGTGCACGGTTCCAAACGAAATTGATCACAAGTTGTACGTTAGTGTTGTTGTTACCAAAGGGTCTGGAAGACGCGAAGCTATAAGACCGGCTTTTAATACAAGTTTTAACCGACTTGAGAAAAGGAAGTTGTCAGTGCATTTGAATGTTGGTTGGTTCAGAATTATTTCCGCTTACATTTTGTGTCGCATTTTTTATGACGAGCGTATTGTGTTACACATGTGTGTGCGTATTTAAAGAACTAAAGCGCCTAAACAGATACCTGACAATTAAGTGCTCCCATCTACACTGCACTGCAGGAGCAAAAGTTTCGGGTACAGTTTGTTCTGAAATTCTATACAAAGTGTACCCGAAACTTTTGCTTGCGAAATGTTTGCTCTTGACTATAAGATAAGTTTATAATTATATCGATCCAATATAGTAGTCGTTCTTTTGCTATTTCAATTACTTAATTTAGCCATCCGTTCATTAGTGAGTCCACCTGACAATATAACAACTAATTAAGTGCGGTTTATTTCCAATTGATTATCAATGTATACTTAGATTGAACGATAGATTGTACTGACTGATATAAATAAGAAGATAGTTTAATGTAAATGCAATAAAGTCAAGACGTCCAGTGCAATATGCAACCCATTCGAACTTAGGAACTAGTTGAACCATAAGCTATCAGTACCATGGCGGCAGAAGAATCGACTTCGGTGTGGCAGATACACGCCCGCCTAGACGTAGTACTCGAGCTGGTGTTCCTATGGCTGAGCGGGGAAGACTTGGCGCGCTGTGGCGCGACATGTGACGCCTGGCGCTATGCTGTGCGGCGCGCGTGCGCCTGGTGTCATCTGCTGTGCGCCCGCGCGTGTAGCGAGCAGACGGGGCGCGCCCTGGCGGCAGTTTACGGTACGTGCGTGTCTCAGATATTAGACTTGCTCTGTATTAGGTGTTCTGTTGAGTTCCTGGTGGTGATAAAGGTTAGAGCTCCCGATGATGTGCTGTGTTGAGCAAGACTCAGGTGCGTTCGTCTCTAGCTATCAACACTACTGTAGTGTATCTCATACTACGTGTTCATTTCATTTCATTCATTTCATATTTTGTTAGTACTTACAGAGAACCTTAAGAACTATGTTAGGAATATAAGGTAAGGCATACAAAAATAAAAAATATCTAGTACATTTCGCGGTTTAGGCTAGCCCTTCGCAGTGCCAAGCAAGTTCTCTACTTGGCCCTGCCAATAGCTACCTCCACCCAATACTTCATGAGCGGACAGTCGAGGCGCTCGTCTAACGCCCTTAGAAGACTGTTGCTGATGCCGCGCACCCGCCTAAGCAGTGATCCAACTCTTTTTCGCCTAATGGCAAAAAAGTCATCCGCTCTCGCCTCCGCGAACATTCCGGATGCACTGCAATGCCTCGGCAGCCTCAACAGCATTCTAAGGATGTTGTACTGAACGCGCAATAACGCGCGCGCGTTATATGCCTTTTGTGTAAAGCTCACCTATAAGTGCATAACAATTTGGAACGTTTGAAATTTGGAATCCTCAATTCAATAAAGGGTCGGCAACGCCCTTGTGATTATTCTGGAATTGCAAGCGTCCATAGGCTACGGTGTCTGCTTACCATCAGACAGACCGTATGCCTAATTGCCACCGTCAAAGAATAAAAAAGTGCTCAGATCCAGATTTCCGCCTAGGCCGACAAGGCCGCGGCTTAGGGGTCTAGGCAGCCTCTAGGGGACCCAGTCCTTATGGCGGGACCTGTCCCTAAGGGGGCCCCAAATGCCAAGTGCTGGCCGTGCTGCAGATCAATTGGGTTTAGCATCGCAATGTGTTGTTCTCACTCATTCTGATACGCTAGCCATCACGAAACACGTTAAAATCACACTGATGCGTAGTGGCAAACTAGATGTAGTTCTGGAGCTAATGGCCTACTTACTGCTGAGCGGCAAAAATAGAATGTTCTCTTTTATATTGCAGAAGGCGCTTGCCCATGGCGTCAGCTGTACGTGGCGTCATCGGCGCCATGGCGTCGAGTGGCGCGCCTGGCGATCGAGAACCAAACGCGGCTCGCCGCCGCCGCACTCAACCGCGCCGGTGACATGCTTGCTATCGCTGCTGAAGACTGCTCTTTCACGGTAAGAATAGCTATGGCTACGACGGGACTTAATCGCGTATAATTAACTTATTTTATTTACCTCACTGAGGTCTCCCGAAGTTTCGGATGTGTTGCAACATGGTCACGGGACAACTGGCTTGAGCGGGTATCAACATCTTCTTGCTGCGCGGGCTTTCCGAACTACCCGCATTTGGTCTTTATTAACCACTTGTACACTATAAACCCAAAACTTTTCCCAAACTTTTTACCTAACCAAGTGCGTTTTTTTTTATAATCGAAAGCCTTCTCTATCGTATGATTCTTAGCTATGTTTGTTGTGACTCTGGTGTTTAGATTATTTTTAAATTACCTACATACGTATAATTATGTGGGACATATTCTTTAGAACTTCATATCCTCCGAGCCCAAGCATCCATAAAGTTAACGCTAACGTAAAGGTTACACGCCGTGTTTCGTCGGCATCTGTCATTAGAAACTAATAGAATGTAGGGGAATGACTCATTCCCCTACATTCTATTAGTTTCTATTGGCGTTAGCGCTTGTCAATTGTAACCTTGTCTACGGCCCCTGAAGGTATTCAAATCGCTCGATAATGTGATGCTAACGTTTCCAGATTTGGGCGCTGAAGCGCGGCCGTTGGACGCGCGTTGGCGCTGGTTCAGTGGCGCTCGGCTGGAGCGGCGTGGCGCACGCCGAGTGGGCGCCAGACGCGCCACTGTTGCTGCTGGCGGGGTCCGTGCCACTGTCGGCGCAGCGCGGCGCGCTGGCTGTACTACGGCCACACAATGGTCAGTTATTGTGCTAGTTGTAAGTATAACTGGGAATAAGGCGTTCAACTGTAAGATAGTATAAGTGAATGTCATGTCTCTAGTCTTATTATGTCTCTTCAAATTCTATTGAGCTGCCTCGCCCCTACGCCACGATATTGCGCGAATTCAATGCTCGGTCAATACGCGCAAAACATTGGTTAGTTGGGATCACACGCAATGAATTAGAAAAAAGTCGCGAGAGTTCGCTGGGTGCGGTTGGCGCGGGATCAGTCATTATGAAGCTCTTTGGGGGAGGTCTATGTTCAGCAGCAGTGGTCTGTCGGTTCGGCTGGTACCTATGAGGATAATTCCTCCTTTCCTCCATTCCTATGAGGAAAACGCAGTTTCGTTCTCATTTTAAATCGGCATGCTGGAACAACATGTATGGATCCGCCATATCTAGGTTCTGTTGGAAGAAATTATAATAGAAAAAAAATAGAGCGTGCAGAAGTTTTCCTGAAAAACGCATACTCGTATATAAAATGTTTTGTAGCGTCATTATTTAAGAGGAGATGCCGTTTATTGCGAATTAAGAGGTTAACAAAAAATATGTAGCCCTTACACAATGTCCCCACTTCCACAAGAAAGACCTGACCAAAATCCCTTTATGATCCAGTTGTTTGTATGTACAGAGGGCTCGTGGGACTCATGGGTGGTGGCGGCGCGGGCCAGCGGCGGCGGCGGCTGCTGGGCGGGCGAAGGGTTCCTGTCCCTGGAGCTGACGAGGCTGTCGGCGCCGCAGCACGCACCCGTCTTCGGTACTGACGTTTGGCTGAATGCCGCCACGCAGGTACATTGATCAGATGTACCTACCTAACCTAACCTTTTTTTTCCCATGGGTAATCCCTTATGGGGGGAATCCATAACCGCTCTCTTGCTTTCATATTTTAAAAAGGTAGCCTAAACTGCTTCTAATTTTTCATTATCAAGGCAGCCCATACTTCGATTGGCAACCACAGTTGCCACCATAAGTTTAGGAGTCTGCGAAATTGTCAACTGTGGCTGCCACAAGCAAGTGAGTGGCTAGGGGATTTCCTCGGGAGAAGCAGAGTGGGTATGTCCGACTCTCACGGACTAAAACCCCTGGGGTGTTCCGCTCGCTTTTAGATTGAGCCCCGGCAACGCTATTGCATACATCCGGAACTCTGTCAGTATTGCTCTTGCGGGCCCACGTAGGTGGCAAGGTATGGTGCCCTACCCACTCCGCTGTTGGCACCCCAGAACACCATGAGGGCCTTCCTGCTCGGGACGTTTTCTAGGCGGGTGATGGAACTTCCGACCCATCAAGTGCAGGTTCCCGTTATGGCGGCAGCATACGGCCTGCGAAGGCCCTTCGCCGCCTGCCTGGCCTCCTGCGCCGCTGCGGGGCCGAAACCTAACCTAAACCTACGCCAGATGCCCGCTGATTTTTATATACATGTATGTTCAGAGGGCTGGTGGGAGTCGAATGCCAGACATCAGGTAACATCGATTGGACTGAAGACGATTCGAGTTCAAATTTGTAAATGTCATTGCTGTTTTTGACTTGAAGTCAGTTTTGACTTAAAACTCAAAAAACTCAAAATGATCTTTATTCAAGTAGGCCTGGTAACAAGCACTTTCAAATCGTCAGTTATTATTTTAAAGTATTTTATGAAACTAAAAATAAAAATTAATTTTATATGAAGTAAAAATTGTATACAAAATACTAGTGAATGTTTCTCGAAAAACAATCTAATGTCAAAAAACAAAATATGACGAGAATTAAATAATTAATCTATTGATTAAAAATTCAGTCACAATTAGTTCCATGGAGTTTTATCATTCATGTAGTCTTGTGTGCTATAATAAGCTTTCGAAATAAGTTTACGCTTCACATAGTTCTTGAATTTATTAATAGATAACTCAGTTACGTTGCCTGGAAGTTTGTTATAAAACCTTACACAATTACCCATGAATGTTTTTTTTATTTTTTGGAGCCGAGTGGTGGGCACCGCGAGCTTATGCTTATTTCTAGTATTAATATTATGTATGTCACAGTTTTTCCAAAAAATTGACTATGTTTTTATGTACATACACAATATTTTCATAGATATACTGACAATGTAATGTCATTATATTAATATTTTTAAACTTATCTCTAAGTGAGTCTCTATCTCTACTTAGATACAGTGGCACCGCCCATAATTTATCGGCAGTTTTGCCTTAAGGTTGATTTGTTGTGGATGCTTTATGGCATGAAGTCCCTTTGTTAGCACTATTGGTCCCTCCTTTGTGCTCCAACGGCAAAATGAGGTCCTCAAACTTTAAATGTGTCCACGAGAAAATGTGTTTTTGACCAATGTGCAGGAGTCAGAAAACGAGTTCACGGGCACGGCAGCGCGCGTGCTGCGAGTGTACAACGAAACAAGAGCGGTCATCACGTGAGTGAGTTTCACTTATTTTTACCATTTTAAACAGTACCGATCATTTGAATGTCACTCGTTCCTGTTTCTCTAGAAAATGCAACACTAACAACACGTTTCTGATTTGACTATCACTCAACATCCCTAATGTCACAGTAAATATAGATAAAGCATTATCTCAACTAGAGTCTTAAGAGCTATTTAGACCAGAAGGTCAATCATGTACCCTTCAGAGGGGTAACGAAGTAACTTTTAAGGAGCGTTAGAATTATTCAACTGTCATTTTCCCAAACAAAAAGTGACATATAGACCTACCTGACGATCGTACAGTGCGTTAGGGACCGTAACGTAATCGACCAGAAGAGCTCAATTGAAAAAGGTTAGAACTCTACGCGGTACGTGCGTGGCACGCGGTTTGATGTACCGCCATTTACGCCGAACTACGCTTAAGTTTATTGTAACGACGCGTGCCTGTGTGAGTGCATCACATCGGACGTTTGTACGACACTGCTATTGTTGTCGACAGGCAGGCGGTATGCGCGGAAGTGCCGCTGGACGCCCGAGCTGCGCAAGAGTGGGCGGAGGCGGAGGCGACCGCGCGCGCCGAGGACGCATGCGCACAAGAGTCGGCGGACAGCCCGCCGTTGCAGGAATACGGGCCCGATGAGGCGTACTACCGAGTCCTATACGACGTAAGTTTTCATCATGATCATCATTTACAGCCCATAATCGTCCACTGCTGAACATACGTTCTTCAATATAACAGCAGTAATTTTTTTTATGGGCAATATTGTCACCGCTGTCAAGCGAGAAATAAGTAAATATTGTGAAAAAAAAAATGAAATCTTATGTTATTTTACTATATTAGACAATTTTGGACGATGGTAGTCAGTAAAATTATTGCCAAGAACATTCAAATTGTAGTTTTCATTGAGAAATGAGCCTACCGGTAACTAAAACGGGGTTTCGTGCCATCACCCACGAAATCATTTTCCAACCGGAGACGATGAATAAAGGCAAGAAATTGGTGCTAGCTGGGCATGTCCTTGAGGTTGAAGACATTCGCCAAGGAGACATGACCTGTATTATCAAAGCCCGAGTGGTTCGCCAAACTTCTGTCACGGCAACGGCGTACAAGACAACTTTGTGTGTAAGCAGATTTTTATGTTTCGATGCCGTTCAACAAACGCTTATTCTGTGTTTAACAAATCAATTTACTTACAGCTAAACACCAATTGTCATGTTGAGAGTGTATCGTGCGACTGTGTTTATAATAAGTGGGAAATGCGGAGTGGAATTTTTTTTTACGGCAATTATCCACTTATTTCTTTGGTCTCGTTTCCACCACGGTCTTGGAAATTGGTAAAATTTACAGTCGCTATTCTTCTTGGTGTTATTACAATTCACAATAACACATCTTACTAGATATAAAATTTATCACAAACGATTAGAAAATGTTTACTACAATATGGATTTGACAGCTCAAGTCAGCGACAAAAATGTAAATTTTGAGTGCTGTGATCGTTTAGGCTACCCTCCACCCTTTTTTTTTTTTTTCCTTACATATCTCCCTAATTTGGGGCCCTCAATTAATTGCCGATAGCTTCGGTAGCCTAGTGGTTTGGGCATGCGGCTGTCAAAGCGGCGGTCGTGGTTTCGAATCCCGGCTCAGAGTTTTTCGGAACTTATGTACGGAATATTTACCGTTAGCTTTTCGGTGAAGGAAAACATCGTGAGGAAACCGGTCTAATCCCGATAAGGTCTAGTTTTCCCTCTGGGTTGGAAGGTCAGATGGCAGTCGCTTTCGTAAAACTAGTGCCTATGCCAAATCTTGGGATTAGGTGTCAAAGCGGACCCCGAGCTCCTTTAGGGGCATAACCGGGAACAACGCTAGGAGGATGATGATGAATTAATTGCCGATAGCATAGGTGGTATAAAATACACACCAAAAATAAAAACAATATATACAAGAAACGGGAAACCATAAAAATGACAAACTTAAAACTAAAAACTATATACAACTACAGATACTACCTTAAAACTAACAACACAATACTAAAAACACGCCGCCGCGCCGGGCGCGCGACCGGCACCGCACCTACGGTATGGCGACAACCCGATAGCGCGCCCTGCGGCACGCAGGCCACCCAGCCGCCCGCCATAGCAGCGGCCAAGAGCGAGACGCGTAAACGGAGCCACATGCGAGTCGGCATATAGCCCCTCGATAAAAATAAAAAAAGTAAAAATGTACAAACCAAAACCTAACATATAACATGCCAACCATGCAGAAACTTAAAAACTATTGGCAAATTACTCCCTCCATGCACCCACTTTGCACCCTGCCAATACGTATTGAGCGTGTTTTGTTTCAACAGCGCGGGCGTGAGGCAGACGAGGCATGGATACGCGTAGTGGTTCTAGCGTGTGGATGCGTATTGGGAGCGTGGACGCTACCGCGCGAGCGGCCGCCACCGCTGAGCGTGCCCGCCACCGCGCTGCGGCAGCGCGTGTTAGCGCGCGCTGAGCGTCGACAACGGGTGAGCAAACGACCTGAGTGCACGCACCGCAGAGATTATTTTTTCAGTTGTTTTACACTAAGAAACTTGTTGCAATCGTCAAAATGTTGTAGACGAGTGGCGTTGTTATGGGTCAGCTACCCTACCCCGCTGCGAGCTACTTCTGCCTGTAAGATGCTGATTTGGTCCGTAACCAACTTTGAGAACGCAATGTTGCTAAGGGCACCATCACTCAGTGGTATACAGTGGTATAGCTGGCATGGATGGAAGTCGGGGCAGAGATCGCGTGGGAGGTGTAGCGCCGTCCCACGTAGATGAAGCTTTGCGTTGATTGTGACGCCCCCGAAGGGTGTCATTCATGGTTGTACGGTCACTGCTATTTTTACTCTTTAATACATTCCGTGCCAGGAACCCTTTGGCGCTTCCCTCTACAAACGGCTTTTCCGAGGTTACCGCTACGAAATCGTTGGCAGCGAATGTGTTAAAATCTCCCGCCGTTTCTTTCTTTCTGAGCAGCCCCTACTTGATACTTTGTTAAATGGACTCGGTTATTGTCATTCTCTATGGTTTCTTATTGCCCAGGAGGCGGAAGCAGTGGCAGCAGGAGAAGTAGAAGTGGAGGCGCCAGAGCTGTCGATAGCAGAGCTGCGTGCGCGCTGCGACCCACCCACTGCACGCCTGCGCCTGCCCGGACCTGCTTTAGGAGTCACTGCGTTGGACAAGTAAGAAAAAGGTTCTGGAAAGTTGAGCTGCGCTCCAAAGCAACTGAAGATGCAACCACTTAACATCCACCGTTAAGCGGTTGCATCTTCAGTAGAATACGAATCCTTGCCAAAGTTCGCCTACCGGAACCCGGTGTCTGGGGGTCTTGAAGAATAGATGCCGAATGCATGTAATTCGAGCCTACGGATGAGCATCCATCAGCTGTGCGAGGCATAGCGGAGCAGTGTGCGATGAAAAAATCCACCAATAGCAAGACTTACGTGAGCCGGGTCATTAATGCATCGCGTGAGCTCATGAATAAATACCGCGTAACGGTTCAAAACGACCTCAAAGACGAGAATGACCTGTTTAATTATATTTTTTCTATATTTCTATTGCTGGATTCCTTCGCACACCACTCTGCTACTATAGCTCGGCACGACTAGCAAAAGATAGACTATCCATGTCCCTAATTAGAACACTTAAAAACACACGAATATCTTATCTCGTCACCTTACTATTCACACTTCGGATTTCTAATACCGCGAGCCATCCGGTTACCTTTTATGGATATTTACACCGTATATGTTGGCTAGCACGACAGACTATCCATCTCTCTAATTAGAACACTTAGAAAGACACGGATATTTTATCTCGTCACCCTTACACCGAGTATGTTACAGCGGGCGAGCCCTGTGGGTGAGCGTGTCGGGTGGAGCACTGTGTGCGTCGCTACCTTCGCTGCGAGTGCTTCGGGTCGTCCTGGCCACACCCGGCGTCAGGTCGCGACACTATCTACAGCCACACGCCAGCCAGGAATATTTCGGCAGGTAGATATAAGACCCCACACCACCACCACAGATACCACAGATCAAGTAGCGTCGCTAAAAGGGCGCTACGCGTGCGGAAAATACCACTTCCTGACCAGAGGGAGTTGGTTGGTAATAAAGAAAGAAATAAACAACAATTATTCACAGCACAGAAATTACAAAAAATATATACAAACACAAAAGTAGGTAGGTACGTGCCGTGAAACGGTGGTGGTGATGGTAATACAGACTACCTCACATCGCATATATTTTCCCTTGCCGTCGGCTCGGGCGTCAAGTACCTGATGGAATATGAAGCATTCTTTGCCTTACCGCCCTAGATGCATGAGTACCTACTAACAGTAATTTTAAATGGTGACTTTATGCCGAAACTTACGCGTCTCACGCCATCATCATCATATCAGCCGAAAGCCGTCCGATGACATAGGCCTCCCTAAAGAGTGCCACAATGAAAGGGGGAGCTACGATATAAATAAACGAGTTCCATACGGACGGAGTCATGGGCAGAGGCTAGGTACTTAATTTCCTCTTTATAATATCTGCTATCACACATTCACTGCCATGAATTGCTCGCTACGCGCTGCGCTCGTAGCGGATCCCGTGGTTTTCGGCGTTCGTAGCGGAAAGCCAATACGGCGTAGGCGCCCGCTACGCGGGTTCCTGGCAGTGATAGTGATATTACTAATCTATACCCTATACTATAGGTGTGCCACTTGAGCTTGGTAATGGAGACTCAAGTGGAGTTGGACAGTACATGTTGCCAGGCAACGATGGTAGGTGGACCAAAAAGGTGCCAGATTGTTGGCCACTTCTAGGTAAAAGGAGCGTTATTTGGCCGTCCACCAGCTCGTCGGGTGGACGATATAAGGAAGATCGCAAGTCACTTCTGCGGCGCTACCACGAACTTCGAAAGTCGAAGTTCGGGTATTTCAATCTCTATCGCACTCCCTTACTCGAGTGACAGGGATGCATGCCGTTGGGGCGGAAAGGTTCTCGAGTGGCGACCACGTACCAGAAGGCGCGGCGTGCTTAGGCCCCCCACAAGGTGGACTGATGACCTGGTAAAGGTTGCGGGAGTCCGCTGGATGCGGGTGGCCCGGGACGGGTCACTTTGGCACTCTTTGGGGGAGGCCTATGTCCAGCAGTGGACGTCTTTCGGCTGATATGATGAGGGACGAGTGGCGTACTCGAAGAGAGGCCTATGCTCAGCAGTGGGCTGCAAATGATGATGATGGATGTGCCGTTGCCGTTGGTATCGTTTCAGTCCGTGTGGCAGCGGGTCGGGCTGTGCGTGCGTGTGGGGCCCGGCGGGCGGCGCGGGCGCGCGGCTCGGCGGCGGCGCGGCGCCCGCGCTGGCCGTGCTGCTGCTGCGGGCGCGCGCGCCCACCGCGCTCGTGCTCACCGAGGACGCGATGCACGTAAGGCGTACAGCTATAGTACATTCTTTAAAAGGCTAGAAAGTAGGCAATAGATGGACGAGTGGGTTCGAGGTCCGAGTCACTAGGTGAGGACCTCGAAGGAGACGAGTCTCTGTTGCACTTTTGGCCGAGACATTACATAGTGCTTTTCACGCCTACTGCGAGGAAATTGCAAATAATTATAATTATAAATCAAAATTAAGTACCTAATTAAAGATCATAAATACACTTTAGCGCGGCCGCTCGCGTGTCGGGGGGACCGCGCCGGGCCAGCCGCGCGGTTCCCCCCGACACGCGAGCTGTGATTGAGCGAATCGCTGTTCAAACTGTCCAACAATAACATTGTTGGACAGTTTGAACTCATAGTTGACCTGTTCGTGCGATGTCCAACTAACCCCAGCTTTGAAGCCTGTTTTCTGACCATCTTTTGCGACATATCCGAGCAGTGGCGTGAAAATTATTTATTTATTATATTTAATCGTATACATTGTAGGCTTATAAACTCTGGCATATGAATGTTGTCAATGTCAATTTTTATAAGGAAAAATGAAAGTTGGAGCTACCTACCGCGCGCGTTCAAAACGCTACGTGATTACTGCCGCCGCCGTTAAAACCGATTTTACTAACAGTGATTTTCGGCCGCAGGTGTGGCAATGTTCGGCACCGCGCGCGCCCCGCCCCGACGACAACAGTGACAGTAGCGACAGCGACAACAACGTCAGTGACAACAGCGACAGCGACAACAACGTCAGTGACAACAGCGACAGCGACAACAACGTCAGTGACAACAACGACAACAGCGCAAGTGACAACAGCGGCATGGACAACGAAGAGCAAACCAGTGACCATGGTTGACTTCCTAGTTCTCAAAAAATCCTACTTTAACTATATCTTAACAAGTTAAAATTGTATAAACTGTAAATAAACATGTATCAGTAGATATGTGTCATCGTTTATTCTGCAGAGCACCCTAAGGCCGCTCCTCATTCACGTAAAACCACGACCCCGTGTCAGAGAGCCGTTTATCCCGTCAGCGCACGAAAAAAATAAAGCATTCTTTATGAATGACGTTTTTGGACAGAATCACCAGACGGTGATATTTGTGAAGTTTTATACATATTTATTTTTATGAATTTTGATTTGTATATAGAAAACAAGACCCAAGAAGAAATATGGGTGGTAAGTACAAATAAATGCCACAACCCTCATATACACATGGAACCCAGCGGGGTCGCTGGCTTCATAGAGTCACTATACAAGCCGAAATATTGTTATCGTATGTCATCCAAACTATACGAACCTTCCCGACCATTTATTTATTTATTTATTTATTTATTTATTTGGAGAACCAACAGCTACAGAAACATATTGACTATATAGATAAAATACAAAAAGCCAATTACAGGTTCCCACCGATAGCATCGCAGTAAACATTTGTGAGATCACTATTTTTACACTGAATTTGTGAGATTTCCTAACTAGGGGTTACAAAATGTGGAAACTTATGTATTCATTTAACTTAACTAAACAACAACAGCTTTTAACTAAAATCTCACTACAAAACAAATAGAACACGCACGACCATCTAGATTTCAAACGAATCGCGTAGGCCACGCCATCAGTCCGAAGCGTCGCTCGCACGCACACGCAACGCCGCACAGAAACCGCTCGCCACACGCACCATGCCCGCACGCAGGGCTCTGCGCTTACTGCGCCCGCTGTTGACACAGGTATTTATCTTTATGCTATCCTGGTAGCGCTGGGTCGACTTGGCTACCTAATTGGCGTGGGTTTTAACAATCACTGCCAAAGACTTTGTAGGGGTTCGGTTCATTTTAATTTCCAACCAAGAGTAGATCCTTTTGCACTTCCATGAAAATTAGCTACCTATGCTATTTTCAAACGTCCGCGGCGCGCAGAAACATAAAATGTGGAAACGGGACAGCCCTGTTGTGGTCTTTGTCATTGTGTGACGGTGACAGGGAGCACAAGAGAAGTGTCCCATTCCCACATTTTACGGCCCCGCGCAGCGTGCATTTGGTAATACATACTTAGGTAGTGTAGATTCATTTCTAATAGCCTCGTATGACCCAGCTAAAAGAGCTCTAGCTAAATTCTTGAACAAAGGCACTAATTAGAAATAAGCCGAAATATCTGTAGCCCAGTTTTCTTAGTTCAAGTCGATTGCTGTTTCCAAGACAATGGCGGACTTCCTAATTTATTTCTTGATACATTTTTGTTTCTGTCTAGCCCCGGCGCGCAGGCTCCTCCTGCACCGACCGTGGCACGCCACCGCCGTGCCCGCCCTGCGAGTCGGCGCCGCCGCCGCCGTGCCGCTCCGACCAAAAAAAGCCGCTGCTCGGAGAGCGCGTCGTGTGCTGCCCGCCGCCGCAGGGCCAGCGGCCGCCGTGTATGAAGGCGGAACCGGAGTGCGCGAAGACTTGCGAGCATCAGTTACCACAGGTTAGTGTTCTAACTTTTGCCTATCTCCTTTAAGCCATTAAGAAGGGCACCAATTTTTTTAAACTCATCTATGAACAAATTACAAACTATAGCGCATTGAAAAGGAGTGGAGCGAGCATTTTCTCGCATTTTGTGGTGTATTTCAATTGTAATGTTTGTGTCGTAAAATCTGAAGGTTTTCAACTCAATCTCTAAGTCGTTATTATTATTAATCATTTATTCACTAAAGAGTGACAAAATTAAAGGCCAAAATAATATACGCCATACGATTAAATAAATAATAATTCACGAAAGACACATTTATGTTTACAAATTATAGTATACTACCAAACTGCGTTACAGTTTGTTGGCAGTGCATTAATTGCTCTTGATACACAGTTGTGTCAAAACATTTATGGCTAATTTATATTCATGCTATTATATTTAGTGTCCTATAACTACTTACTAGCATGCAAATTTTATATTATATTATGTTAATGTGATGCAATCAGGGCCCATAGGAATGGGTAGTACGTTATCATTGATCCTATTAACTACAATTATCCAATAATATCTTACGGACACTTTTCTTAAACGTCTTCGCTTTAACTTTTTCCACAACAAACAATTTTTCGGGTAAGGAGTTATATATTTTAGGGATCAGATATTCGAATGTACGCAACCTTAGCAAACTTAATTTGTTGGCATTCTCACAGACGCATCATGACGTGCTCTTCCGGTGGTTTTCCAAAGTAAGAATATATTAGGTTAGGTTCGACAAGGAAGACAATCAATAGCTCTTCGTCTCGGCGACTGTTGCTTAAGAGCTAATTCTCATATAACAAACTGCTGTGTACATACTTATAATGACATGCAAATTTACTTTCACAACCGCAGAAACAAGAGAAGAAAACGGCGTCTCCGAGGAAACTGTGCGGCGCAGCCCGCGACGCCGTGACGCAGCGTATGCTCGACTACGAAGAACACCGTCGGCGTCTGTACGAGCGCGCCGCCGCCGAGCGGCTAGCGAACCCGCCGCAGCCGATGGTCCCGCCGATATTCACCATTCAGCCGGCTAGTAAACACGCCGTCGCTACTGACGGACGATTCTACGAGGTTATTTCGGACGCGCCGGCCCCGCGTTGCGCTCCTGCGTCATCACATTGCACAGCCCTTCACCCGCCCGCAACGCCCGTAGCCCTCGCACCTCTCGGGCACTGCCGTCCGAAGGAAACCTCTGTCATTGACCCTTGCGGTCACAAACCGCGCACAATACTCACTATTGACCGGGGAGATCCTGAAAGTGCGCAAACCAGATCGCCGTCGCCGAAGCCGGCGCACGAGAACCCTAAAAAAGGCATCACGTCACGCATCATGGACTCGCTGAGAAGCGGGCGCGGGTCGACCGACGATAAGCAACCCGGTTGGTGCAACAAACCACCGCCGCTGGCGACGCCGCCGCCGCGCTGCCGCCCGCCGACTATCACTGATCGGATTCGGCGCAAATCTTCGTCCCCCAGCAAGCGGCATCTACATACTTCAACTGTATATATGACATCTAAAGACGCCCCGGAAGCGACCGGGCGCGACGCGCTGCTCGCCGCTTCGAAGAATCTCGCGGCAATGCTAAAGGAGCGCGACTTATTAAAAGAAGCGGGGCGCGGACGCGTCGTACCCTCTCCCAATTGTAAGCCGCCGTTGCCTCCTCCGCCGCCGCCGCGGCGAAACGGCGGCGCGATGGAGTTCAGCATACCGGCCGGCGCCGACGCCGTATGCGTGCGCGTGTCTATGGGTAAGACCCCTATTAATTGCATCGCGTCGAGCTCAGACGCTACACCTTCAAGGCCGACATGTCCCCCGCCGCCGTGCGGCGTCGCCCGTCCTCCGCAGAACACCACCAGTGATTCCTGGCTATCAATCAAGAAGCTCCAGAAGAAGATATCGAGCTGCGGGCGCAGCGAGCCGGCCTTGTCCCCCGCGCCGCCGCCGCCGGCCTGGAAGCCCGCGCCCGCCGCGCCGGCCGCGACGCCGGCCGCGCGGCCCAAGCCCCAGCACCCCTGCTCCCCGCAGGGCAAACTTAAAATGTCCGACGTTCTGCCTCACACCATTTTCGTGAAATAATCTGTCTGCGGCGAGCGTGTTTTTTAATAAATTCCTGTGATATTTACATCAATTATTAATGCGTTTTACTGCGATGCCGTCGCGTGAGCCTATATCAAAGAGGTCCTACTTGATTCTTGCAAACCTAACTCGTAATCTTGGTGGCTAAAGGCCATTTATTTACACGCCGAGCAATTTGTAACAACAACCTAGAGACGCAGCTATAAGATGGAAAGAGACAGGAAACATTCAAATTATTTGGTTGTTGTGACAAATTGGAGGCGCTGGAAACAGCTGACCTGGCATGCTATTGCCAGCACGGACGACCTTGGCAGAAATATTGCGCGCTGTCCTACGGATCCAAGCTATTTGATATGAGAGGCAAACAAATCATTACCCGCCCAAATCAGGCCAGGCCTCTCACAGACTGGAGCGGCCTGCGGTGATGGTCAATATTAAATTTGACAGCTAATGACAAGTTTAGTATTGACCGCCGCGGCCAGGCCGGCCAGTGTGATGCGGGCTTTAAGTAGGTTCACGGGAAGGCGTCATCCATTTTAAAAACATAATTTATCGTTAATTTTCTGAAGTACCTATATTATAAGATGAAGAAACACAAGATGATAATTCACAGGTACAATACAACATTATTATGGACATACATTACAAAATGATTAATAATTTACAATATTATACTTAACATTAAAACCACCAATTAATTACCTTAGATGATAATTTAAATTTTAAACTAGGTACCTACTTCCTTCACATTTTAGCTGCAATTCCGTCCCTTACGGTGTAGTGGTACGCGTACCTACTTATCTACATTTATATTTATACCTTTAATTCTAATCTCTGTGGGTCTCATCTCCTCCAAGTCTTATATTTCAAAATAAACACAAATTAACATTTAGTAATAAATGTAATATTTATTTCCCAAAACATGATTATTTTTTAACAATGTAAATGATTACTTAAAATTATTGGTACCTAACCTAAAACTAGATCGACAATGACAAAATGCAAACATAGAAAAAAATTAACTAGGTTTAGGTTCATTTACTTACAATTCTAAACTGACAAAATCGCGGCACACCAATGATGACAGGCAATTTGACCTGCAGGTCTGCAAAAGGCAACCCTCGTATATATTAATACGCATGCACATTGTTAATATCAGCGGCGCTACCACGAACTTCGAAAGTCGAAGTTCGGGTATTTCCATCTCTATCGCACTCCCTTAACCGAGTGACAGGGATGCATGTATTACGAACTTCGACTTTCGCAGTTCGTGGTAGCGCCGCAGCAATGTGCATGCGTATTAATGCCGCTGTCCGTGATTGTGGCCCGACACGCACTTGGCCGGTTTTAACTAATCAACCGTGCAGGTAATGTAATATAACGTGACAGCTTTCTTTATTTATTACTCCATACAGAAAAGTACGAAGGGTAGACTTTTTTAAACTTGCTTCGCGTACTTTATCTTTAATACCTCGCTACGTATGCCCTTTTCATTCTTGCCTTCAATCTAAATCTATCGACACTAACTAAAAGATCGACACCGACACATCACTATTTCCAGTTGCAACCCTTTTAATAATGTAGACTTTAAAGCCGGGTCCGCTGCGCCGTGTTTTCGATGTTTTTAAACATCTAACGTGTTTTGCCAATCCAAACAATACGCTATTTGTTTGCCGAAACTGACGGATGACATGTTAGATGTTTAAAAACATCATGAACACGGCGCAGCGGACCCGGCTTTATCTTCGGTAAAGTCGAAAAAAACTTTATTTAAATGTAGGGTCGCGTTTACTGGTGAAATATTATGGTCAAGCAAGACACAAAAAACTACTTATATTTCTTAGAATATACACAATGATAAAAAGGGGCTACCCGAAGTTTTCATTGATTTTTGACAAGTTTTGAATCGTATCTTATAATTCTATCTGTCTGCAGTGCCTAAGGAGTATGCAGTTATACATATACTTATCTAGGCTATAGATAGAATTATAAATCAAACGGCTATCGGTTCTTCAATATTTTATCTTCAGTTTGGTCCACCGGATTTTGAAACAAATGAATACTTAATTTTGTATGATTTTTTTAAACATTGTCTAAAAAACACTTATTTCGTATCTCTATTGACGTGAAAGCGCTAACATATACGAAATCTACATATTTGGGTTCGTCTGTGACGTCTCTAAAAACTGCTCCAGGGTTTTCATTTTAAACCAATTAACACAAAAGTTATGGCCAGAAAACCAGTTTTTGTGTTTTTTCGAAAACAATGAACTTTGAAGTAAATATGGGATACTATACATATTGCTTAACTTAAATAAAGCCGATGCAATAGACGTTGACGTAAAATGACAAATGGCGGATTCGGTCAAACATTCCTTCTACATCTAAAGTGGTATATTCTTAATTTAAATGATTTAAAACAATGCATTTGGATTATCACAATAATAATCGTTCTGGTAGATATAACGAATTACTTTTTTAGCTATAATAAAATAATACGAATAATTTCACGACGTAATCGATTTGACTGTTAGCTTCAGAACGCACTCGAAAATGCGAAACGAAAGTGAAAGTGACGTTTGTTTCCCGTCAATGGGTTTTTGTGTTTGTATTGGGTGGAATCAGCTAACTTTTTCACAAAACTTGTTTTTTGACCAGTAAATTATGGAGAAGGAACTAGACCGCGTGATCGACGAGATAATGTCAACTCCGAACGTGAGCGGCTGCCTAGTGGCGGACCACCAGGGGCTGTGCCTGGCCGCGAAGGGGGCGGCCCATGTGGACTCGGCGGGCGTCGTGGTGGCGATATCGGAGCAGGCTTGCAAGATCCAGCCGAACCTGCGGCCGCCCACCGTGTGTCTGGAAACCGACGCCAAGCAGTGCCTCATACAGCGGCACGGGACCATCACGGGGGCTATTTTTAAGCAGAAAGCCTAGTATACCGTGTTCTTTGTTCTTTCAGGCACATAGATGCCATTACAGAGGTCACACACTGCAATGAGAGTGGCACGGGGCCATCATGAGAACCGTTTTAAACAAGACCTAGTGCTGTGTTTCTCACTGATCGACACAGCAAGTGCTACCTCAAGTGATTTTATGCGTGTGTGCGTGTAAGGGTGTAAATTAGATCTTGCCACATTGAGCTCATTGGCAGGTTTTTTTGCATAATATAATTCATAGCCAAGATAATTGTTTCAACTATAGTGTGTTTATTTAGGCATTTAAAAGAATAACCAAACTAAACACATGTGACCCGGCCAGTCAGCCAATCAAATTAACTTTTCATTGAGCCCCAGAATTTTTTATAAGCTACCCAATCCCATTAAAGTGAGGCTAAATAACATGCAATTCAAGGTATTCGAGCAATTTTGTTAGAAAATGCTTACTATGTATTTAGAATATTAAGTAATTGCAATGCTCGAACTCATGTTAGAATTAATCCTAACCTTAAGACCTATATTGTTACAACATGAACACAATAATCTGAATCTTAATTAATACTGTAATACGGTTTAGTTTTTTTTTTAATGGCTTAAGAAAAGACCAACTCTCAAAGAACGGACCATATTGTTTATTTTGGCATATGTGTATGACTGTAAGGCCGCAGATTGGACACCAGCAGGCAGCAGCGGCTGCCCATACATTGAAGTCGGTTGAATGTATGAACTGCTGCTTGTTGCCCGCTGCTCGCTGGCGTCTAGTCCACAGCCTTAGAGCAAGTGAGACAGAACTATACTCTCAAATCCTATTCCAAATGCTAACACACTGTAATACTAACTGTTTTTATTGTTTTAGCAACAGTTTTATTTAAATACATATATTATAAAGAGGGAAAGTTTGTGAGATTAAAATTTTGTACAGCCATGAGTTTGCATGTAGGGGTAATAATTTTATATTATTATATACATTTTATTTTATTATACAGTACCTGTTCTCAATATCTGTGCACTCTAAGTATGTTGTGAAGTGCATATAGGATGATGAGGGCAAGTGATGGTGGATTATCCCCCCTATTGTTATCCATTGTTGTTTTACTAAATATAATAATTAATGTATACATGAAGGGATTTTATTATTTACATAAAATGAAGGGCTTCGCCTCTATTAGCCATTATGTCAATGGTGTGTAGGTAGAAGATAGTATAAATCTTGTTCGGCGTTCCTCAAGCCTGAGTAGCCTGACCGAGTGCAGTTCTTCACAACCAAACCCCTCTATATCGAGCTATTTTTGCCTGAAATGAAGGAGGCTCTCAATTAGGTTGTATACTAACTATACCTATAGGTATATATATATTTTTTTTTTAATGTTTGTCACCTCAGAACTCCATCACTTATGAATTTTATGAGGCAATTTATAAAAAAAAAATTGTATGTCAGTATATGCTTCCAGATTGGTTTTTTTGAAATCCAGTTGGTTGATGGGATCCATGAGGAATTGAGGGAAAAAATAGAGCGTGTAGAACGTTTTGCATACAAAGGGTCTTCATTCTATTCCTATTATATTAGGTACAGTCTCCATAAGAAATATTGGAGCGGCCAAAGTGCTCATAAATATCTGAACACGTCTCTACTGTCGATGCATGGGGAATGTAGGTAGGTACTATTAATATTAGGTAGGTACCTACAGCAAAAAACATTTTACTTATTCCACAGCATGCCGTTTTAAAATGAGAATCAAACTACGTTTGTATGGAGTTAACTAGGCTCTTAAACGATCTAGATACTTACAAGGTAAACATAAATGCCATAAACCCAAAACGCCGCGTTCCAAATTCGCACTTGCAGTTTCAGCAAGCTCTTATCTAACAATTACGTCATATCATTTACGACTCTATTGTTATGGAGTCAAAGTTCATAATAGAAAAGCGTGACCAGTGAGACAGGAGCTCGCGAAGAATATCTGCATTGTACTGATCCTGAACTGAACCGGTGCCAAATTGCGTAACGGTTTTAAAGTCAAGTGATCCTTGTTTATGCTTCGTCGGTATTTGCGTGTTTACAGCTGTTGGCCGGTTAACCCTTTCAACGCCAAGGGCAGCTAAAGTCGTGAGTTGTTCCCTAGCGAGTACCTGCAGATTTTTATGGCGTATTCTTTTGATCCATTTGACTGTTTGATAGAAGCGGATATCCCTTCAGGATAATACTTTTGTATCTTACTCATTTTGAAAGACACATCCCTATGACATGCCTTGGATGCTATAAGCCGGCTGTACACATTGGGCCAACGTTGTCGCCTGAGGAGGATGCAGCTATGCAAACGCAATGACGCGCCAAGCGCCAACGTTGGCCCAATGTGTACAGCGGCCATTGGACCCGATTCTACGTGCACATGGCTTATCTAGCCTAAAACTAAATTGTCTAATTTTTAGACATAATTTAGGCGGCAGATTAAAAACGACATATTTAGAATAGCATTTAGGCAGCTAAGTAAGTTGTATAGACCGCCTAAAATAAGAAACGTCAGATTCAAATTAGCGCTGTCATTTGATTATGACAGCTGCTAATAGAATAGCAAAGTGTTTTAGCGACACCTAAATAAAATTAGGAAGTTTAGAGGCCACTGTAGAATCGGGTCCATTATCAGATTAAAATCACTCCCAGATCGCCCCTTTTCCAATGACGTTCTACATGGGTCCAATCGAATCTCGAAGTTCGTATATCTCCGTCTCTATCGCACTTATGGTGTATGGTAACTCGAGCGGCAGAGACAGAGATATACGAACTTCGAGATTCAAATTTCGTGGTAACGCCGCCGTTCCAAATTATAAAATATGTGTCATCGGGATATCCTCATTTTCATGTCCCCTTCAAAATCAGAACTGTATCCGAAACTGTAGGTAAGAGGAAATTCTGTTAAACGAACACACAAGCAAACAAATTTAAACGATGCGCTCTGAGTTCTCACTTTAGTTATTTGTTATACAAGGGTGGAAACTTGTATGTTATCCGCGAGTGTGGAACTGAAACACGAGCAAGCGAAAGGATGCTATAGTTGAACCACGAGCGAAGCGAGTGGTTCTAAAATATAATCCTGAGCGTAGCGAGTTTTCCAACACACGAGAAGTAAAATACATTTGCACCCGTGTGTAACAAAACTTTTCACCTCACTGTAGCGAGGAAAGTGCAACTGCAAAACAACTTTAGTTACTATAACAAATTTTTTTTTTTTTTTTACAGTAATAATAACGTAAGTAATATCAAGTAGAATGTTGGTCAAGTGCAAGTCGGATTTCAGTTTTCCCATAGATTTTGAGACCCAGCGCCTGATGAAGGCAACAAGCAATTTTTTAAAAAGTTCTTAAATATTTTATTCTTTTTTTAGTATTTGTTGTTATATAGCGGCAACAGAAATATATCATCTGTGATTTTTTTGTATTATGAGCGTTTTACGTTTTGTTATCTGTCAAAAGCTACTAAAACACGCTCCAAGGTCAAATTGTATCCACTAGTGGGGAAAGTAATTTGACCTTGGCACTTTCCTCGCTACAGTGAGGTGAAAAGTTTTGTGTTACACACGGATGCAAATGTATATTTTACTTCTCGTGTGTTGAAGCATCCTTATATAGCATCCTTTCGCTTGCTCGTGTTTCAATTCCACACTCGCGGGTAAAATACAACTTTGCACCCTTGTTTATAAAATAACTATTTCTTTCCTGCGTTTTTTGACAGGGTTTACTATTATAAGTAGTTACATTTTAGATTGTTGTTATTTTTGTCAAATGCAATCACAGCCTCAATAACAGTTGCTAATAAGTAATATGGTCACTATTAGGCCAGAGATCACTTCTTGTAAGTAACTTTTCGAACGCGCGTTATGACAACTCAACTGTCATTATCTCATACAAAAAGTGACATTTAGATCTACCAGCCCAGCTAGCACGATAGGTTTTATCGTCACGTTTTACGGCGAAAATGTACTGAAACGTCACGTAAAACACAACGATAAAACGTATCATGCTAACTGGCTAGGCCGGTTTTTACCAATTTGAATAATAACCTGTCAATTACCTACTTTTCTAACTATGTAGGTACATAAGGAAGGCTGCTGCCCAGTAACTTATCGACCCATAATCATAATCAGGCTATCACCAAAAAAAATCGAGCGCCCCAGATACAAATCTCCAACGTCTTAGAATAATCTATCACTCAATAACACAGATTTCATTCACATTTCGTTCATCAACTGGATCGATTGGCGAGAAGCCAACTCTCAACGCCAACCAGTGTAACTCCGCTCTACGGTCACGCATGGTTGTTGAGAATGTAGAGGTCAATATATATTGGGACTGCTGAGTAGATGTGGCCTATTTTAGATATTCCAGCATCGACGTGTTATTCGTGTTTGAATTACACAGATGCATTATCGTGGAGTAGCGCTCAAGGTTACAGTAACAGAGGCTGGCATCGTGATAGGGCGATAGGTTAATACCGTGTAGGCACAGTATAATAAAGAGTACTACCGTACCGGTGTAGGCTCGGACAAGAATAGGTTTACGGTCTCCCCCGCCTGTCGTAGAAGGCGCCTGGAGGGGGTCATCCGGGTCGCAGTGTTCTGGCGGGGGCAGGGGCCCTCGCTTAAGAACCCCAGGGAAGGCGACAACATTTCTTTGCCCTAGGACGAGCCGAATGTGGCGAGGCGCGAGGGGGGCGGTGCGTTCAGCATGAGATCCTGGAGTCCCCCGCATGAGAGCGCAGACGCAGGGCACCGTGGAGATTTTAGTGGATAGAATTACCACATAACCCAGTCATCCCCCGATAATTGGGCACCTGGTTTGCAGGTTTTCTCCACGATAAATAAAAAAAGAAAAAAAGAAGGGCGATAGGTTCTATCTTCACGTCACGTTTTACGTGAGGTTCCAGTACCTACATTTTCGCCGTAAAACGTGACTATAAAACCTATCGTTCTAGCTGGCCTCTTCTATACAACGCCATAGATCTTCTGTTTGAAGATAGCAGCTTACAAATGGCATACCTACTTATTTCTGCGTTATATTAATATTGGTATCTGAATGTTACATTACAATTCTAGATTACCAGTAATTCTCTCGTCTCTTATTAGTTCGCGTAAAGCCGTGTTAAGGCGCATCCCCACAGGCGAAAATGGCGGACTACCGAGGATGGTCAAATTACTGTCGGAATTTTTATGGACCAATTTACAGTCGGGACCTCTGGCAAAGAGGCCATTATCAGAAGCGAGGATTCGCGGTCTCGACTCGACCTCTTAAGTATAGGTAACTATTATAATTTGAAACCGCGACATCAAGACAAAACTTTATAAAAGCCTATATGTGCATGACTTTAGTAGTCGAATTCTGTTCGTCACTTCGAAAAGTTCGAAACTGTTTCACATTTCAATGTTTCGAGCTTATGTCAGGCGCAATTAAAAACATGTAATTATTTCAGGGGCGGCTTTGCCTATGGTGCAGGGTGTGCGTTGCACACGGGCGCAGCGGTCATAGGGGGCGCCGACCGCCCCTCGCCGGGCGCGCTAACGCGCGCTAGAGGGAGGGGGTGCTAGGGAAATAATTGCACACGGGCGCTACATCTAGAGACGCCTTTGGACCCAATTATATAGCGTTGTTTAGGAGCGTTATTGAATAGACGAGCATTTTCACACTAGCCAGACAGCGCGCGTCGCCGGCGCCTGTCCATAAAGTCATAAACAAGGCCTTATAATCAGAACTTATAAAATCGAAATGCGACAACATAATATTCGAAAGCTATGAACCGAGTAGAGATATGTTATTATATTATATAGAGCCTGATGTGTCCCACTGCTGGGCAAAGGCCTCCCCCCTCCTCTTCCACTGATCGCGGTTTTTAGCTTTATCTGGCCAGTCCTTTAATTAGTCCAACCTCATCCCGCCATCGCCGACGAGGTCTGCCGCGTCTCCTTTTCGAGTTCTGAGGTTTCCACTTCGTGGCGCTATTTGTAGCCTATATAACTCACCGAGCATGCGGCAGACGTGACCAATACGATCCATTCATTTCACACAGAGATGTTATCAATTTAAAATAGGTACAAACGAAATTCACATTTAATAATAAATCTTTATTACAAATAACTTGCTCACATCATCGAGTTCATCTGAGTTTGCTTTTCGTAAAGTTCCGGTGGCTTTCTTTACGTATTATTGGAATGCCCTGCACTTCTCTCCTGGTGGCGCCATCCCTCGGTTCTTCCTTCTTGTTCTGTCTAAATGCTTAACATTGCTTACATTAACTTAATTATTAAGATTACGGTTTCTTAAAGTTATCCGCCGGCTGGTAGCATCTTGTTGTCTTGGCCATCTGTAAAGAAGAAAAAGTTTTGTTGAGAAAAGGTTCGAATGTACATAGATACGAGTACCTAACATGATACGTAGTTTGATTATTTTTTAAATTCAGAACATTATATTCAGAGCAATCACGAGTAGGTGAGGGCCATAAATATGCGATCTGGGGCTTTACAAATTACCGCCCGTGGTGCGTACACAATTTTACGTCTTCTCCTGGGTGTGAAGGGAGATTTCCCGCTGCGCCCGTGGGCGGTAAATCTCACTTACCGCCCGGAGTGACGTAAAATAATTTTGTCCTTATCTGTCACTTTAACATTTGTGTTCGTAAGAAAGGGATTTATTTAGCAGAGACATTTTAAGTTTTATGAATAAGGGGGTAAGTATTATGCCAAATCTTGGGATTTGGAGTCAAATCGGACCCCGGGCTCCTTTAGGGCATAACCGGGAAAAATGCTAGGAGGATGAAGTCATGTTTATTTTAAAGACGATGACATACCGTAAGTTGGTTTATTGACACCCACGAGCGTGGCGCCACTGGCGCAGTGAAAAGACAAACGGGGGATTTCAGAGACTTGGCACCTAATTTGATGTCTTTCGCCATTCGAATTTCACTTTGAATAATTAATCTTAGGTTGATGAATGGGATTCTAAATGATGCTAATTATCTAGTTGTTAGGATAATTATAGGTTAACTAAGTCAAATAAAGCATTTTTTTATTTCATGTTTAACAAAAAATCCACAACATACAAAAATATATCTTTAGTTGTAATTGATATGACAATGAAATGATGTAAGACTTCAACGATTCGCTATTTTTGTTTTTTTTTTTTTTTATTAAAACTGGATGGAGTAAAATTTTAAGTGATTGACTCGAAACTTTGTGTATGGATTCCTTATTACAATAAAAGAAAAGTAATTTTAGGGTATTGGAAAAACCCGCCCCTACAAATTAAATAGGGGTCCAAATTTTGTACGGGTGAAATCTGGTATAGAGATAGTGTGAGTCCCGGGGAAGGCCATTGAATAGTTGTATCCCGGAAATCAGTCCCTAAGGGGGTGAAATTGGGGTTGATAGTTTCTATGGTAGCTACGATATAAACGAGTCCCACACGGACGGAGTCGCGGGCAGAAGCTAGTACCTACCTATTGATAAAAAAAAACAACTGGTGACACTGCATCACAAAACCCGAGTGAAAATTGGTAAAAAAAAAAACAATGTAGTCGGACTAAGGCACGCTCACTTAAAAAACACTCTAGTCAGGCTACGCCTCATAGTTTGGATATTACTATTAAAAATTATAATATCCAGCTCCTTAGTCAGAATTTAGACTTTTACCAGCTATTTTGTCTATAGTTACGCGAAGCAAAGGGAATTGAAATGGGAAGAAAATCATTTCATCATCTGGATGATAAAAGAAAAAGAAAGTGCGGCCAATAATCCTGGACAATCGACACTGCCATTTATAATATTAAGGATGTAAACAATATCTGAAATTTCACGACGTTAATTATAGCAAAACAAGGTTTAAGTAATCTGAATAACTTCATTCTGCTTGTTATAAGCTGGCTAATTAGCTTTTCTAAATAAAAAGACAGATCTTTATAGCAAGCTATAATGGGTTTATTTACTAGGTACACAGTAAGAAAAAGGCGGTCGGACTCTGTGCCAAGTAGCCAAAAAACGAGGCGTTGGTGAAAACATGAAGTATTACACAAGACTAAGCTAAAGAAAGCTCCTAATGCTTGCGATGAAGACTAGACGCATTATTGTCACAGAAATTACTGCACTAACCACAAAGATTCTAAAAATCTATTTCTGCTAGCCTTTGACGCAGAAAAAGCGGACGCACGACGTTTTATAGTTTCATCTAAATATTCTAAATGTCACATTATTTATGCCGTGCATGTTATTTCTGATGCGTTACCAACATGATGTCGTGGATGTATTAAAAGTCGTGTACTTACATGTTTATTTTAAAGCCGATGACATACGTCAAGTTGGTTTATGTAACACCCACGAGCATGGCGTCACTAGCGCGGTGATAAGACAAATGGAGGATTTCAGATTAAGGCCGCTGCCGCACTGGTAGAGCGATTAGCGACGCGACGGCGATCTACATCAAGTCGCCTCAAGTAGCCCAAGTTGTACTGAAATCGCCGTCGCGTCCCAGTGCGGCCCCGGCCTTAGACTTGGCATTGCATCTAATTTGATGGTTTTCGCAATTTTAATTTACGTTTGAATAATTAATCTTAGGTTGATGAACGGGATTCTGAATGATGCTAATTAGTTGTTATTTCGGACCTAATTCATTCGAATGCCATGCTCATTGCCATTTGGTTCAATGGATATAGTTTGGTTTGGTCTACTAAGTACAACGGTCGCTGGAAACGCGAAGTAGAGCTTCCTCCACTTAGGTTTTTATTTTTACCTACGCGCCGTACACGGAAAACTGGAGATTCCACAAAACTGGAGATTGCGTTCGCAACTCGTAAAAGGAGTAGGTACCTATAGGTACTAAAAACCGTTAAGTATAGTGTTTTTGAGGAATTAACAATACACATTTTAGTTAAAGAAGGTGAATAAGGGACCCCAACAGGATCACCTCACATGGGAGTCTGTTTCAATTAGCCCTATTTTGTATTACATGACAAACTGTCCAGGAATGCGTGGTTCACGCACAATTTCACGCATTTATTAATACCCGCGTATTTCGGTCCAACATTATTCACACCTTACTTTTTCAGTCGACAAATTTTCGCCTGTCAGTCTGACTGTCATGGAATGCCATTCGTTCACGGCGTCGATGAACCGGGACAGATGTGATTTATGTCAGGCCGGTCACCTTATGTCTCATATGTATGTGACGTCAGCATCCGTATGAAATACTTGCGTTAGGATTCATTATTTCAGCCCTTAAAAATATTTGAAAAGAAAAGTTCTAGTTAAAAGTATAAATACCTATTGAACCGTATGCATTTAATAATTACAAGGTGAGCTGATCGTTAGGGTGAATAAAAATTAAGAATATTGTTTAACTGCAATTGTTGCATATTTGCGCCGCTTTAGGTTTTCAGCCGTGTTATTTATTATTATTAGCTCCCGCCCTGACGGGAAACATAAGACGGCGCAAGGGTATCCAGTAGGGAATGCAATCTGGCGAGATTTCAGAGCTAGCCGAGATCTCGCGAGACTTCGAGATGTACGCGATCTCGCGAGATTGGGCGTTTTTCACTCAAAACGTATACAAATGCTATGAATTCCATTTACCTAACGATTATCAACACGTGTAGTAAAAATAAGAACTGCGCGTAGTGTACCTCAGCTGTGTTTTATATGGAAATTTCAATCTAGCATCGCTCAGACTCAGTCTCGTAAAATATGTTTATTCCCTAATATCCAGTAGGTTCCATAAAATACGTGGGCAACAACCGTTTTTCGACGTTCGTCGTCATTTCCCCTGTAGTTGTTTTACTAAAATTATAAGCGTAGATACAGCACTGATTTTCTGGGCCTTTATAACGTAAATAAACACATTATTATAACTGCTCATCCTCGGCGCCACTGCGTTAGATTTATGTTTTGAGAATAGATGCGAGTCGAGTGTGAATTGCATTATGAATGCATCATATAATATTAAGTATTGCGTATTTCAGGTCAGGTTGCGTATCACTTTTGCTTTTAACAGGATTAGCTCGGTTTTTGAACGTATTTAAGAAGATATCAGTTTTAAGAATTTTGAAATCTAAATCCTTCCCGCATTTGAGTCTCCACCGCTGTGTGTACGCCTCCCCTTACGAACGACTTGGAAATCTTGGTATGAATTAGTTCCGCGAAGTCTTTGCGGGTTAAGGACATTTCACTTCGAATTTTATCGCAGATGTATATTGTGATTATTCTCCGAATGATTTGCTTTACCGAATGCAGGCGGCAGATACTCAAATGGTGGAAGGTGACAAACGTAAACCAATTCACTATACATTCATTCAGACTTCACAGCGCAATCGTGCATCAGCGATTAAAACAGTCGGACATTAGATACGTCTATTCTTTCACAAGATTAAACCCCCATTTCATAGCGTTTGAGTTATTGTTTGACTGAAATCCTTTTGATGGAGTGACATGTTTACTGGTCCAGACTGAAGTCGCTTGGCACGGACGCAACAATTTGTTGAAAAAACACGTATAATTGGTCTCGGTTTTTAATATTTTATGAGGCGCGTTCTGCGAAAAGCGTATGATCGTAGTGGATTGTTTACAGCGGTTCAACTGGATCTAAGTATAATAAGTACGAATGGGAAATGCGTGCTTCACATTTTCATCTTTGAGTTTGGAATTGATATCCGCAAATATAGCATTATTGATCTCGAAGAACAAGCGAACTGACGCTGGACATTCGAATTAATCATTGCCCATGTTGAAACGGAGAATTTCCTTCAATTAGCTATATCCGTTCCGCAGTCATCGATTGATCGCTATTTCAATCGTTGATTGCGGAACGGATATAGCTAATTGAAGGAAATTCTCCGTTTCAACATGGGCAATGATTAATTCGAATGTCCAGCGTCAGTTCGCTTGTTCTTCGAGATCAATAATGCTATAGAATTTTCATAAATTCAGTTTTTCGAAATAAAAAAGTAAAAGGCAGGGAGGCCGGTGAATTCTACAGCTCATAGAGCCACACGATAATATGGTACTAGAATTCGCTTGAAAGGCATATGTTCGAACCACATGCAGCTACCGTTGCGTAAGTATGGGACCTGCGTAATCAACGCGAACGAATATGAATGTACGATCTGGAATGTTTACGCTGCCATTTTTATATCCCGAATTAAACCCGCTTGTTGTACGATTCAATCGGATTATGTAATAATATTCCATTATAAAACGTTTTTATGTTTCGCCATTTCGTTTATTAACTGAAGTCGTATTTTTAATTTACAAAATAACTGTAGGTATTACTAGTTACGTTTAATTGTAATTAAACATCAAGAGATCTGTGGACTGCGTGAGAAAGTTGTGTAAACCAGCCGATATAGATGCATGAAACTCATGAAAGTGGCGAAAGAAGTGACGATTTTATATGTAGGTAACATATAAAATTTTACAGGGACCTTGATTTACGTTTTTATCTTAGAACTCAGTAATTTTTGTAACTATCTTGAATAATATTAAAATCTCCCAAAGAATGGTGCATTATTTTCAAAACTGTTACTGATTGTGAGTCAAATCAATTCAATTCAATTCAATTCAATTCATTTATTCAAGAAACAATGTACATTGTGTTTGATATTTTCACATAGATTATGATAATAATAAGCAATCCAATTACGCTAACAAAATACAATAATAATAATCTAATTAAATTAAAATAAAGACACACTAATACATGTCACTACTAAAAACTATTGTAAATTACTCATCCATGTCAAAGGTTTAACATTAAAACTAATTAGTTATTAAATATTTTTGTCATTTATAAATTCGGTTACAGAGTAATAAGCTTTGTGTAAGAGCAACCTTTTGAGTCTCGTTCCGAAAACATTCCAATTGACAACCTCTTTGAGTTCTACTGGCAGTTTGTTGAAGAGATACACTAACTGATAGCACGTTGCATGCTTAACAATATTTAGTCTAGGGTGTTTAGTTTCGGGCAAGATCTCTTCAAATGTAATAATGACACGTATTAAGCAAACCAAATCCATCATTTCCAGATTTTGTAATATTTTTTTATTGGATTGATAGTTTGTTCAAATTTTAAGGGTTGGCAAAGCGCTTGTGCTCTATACGGTGTCTGCTCATTTGCTTGTTTGCCATATATGTGGTATAATTAAATAATAGTTGAGCGCCGTATTAAGATCCTCATTTATTACATTAACACAGTACACTTAGATTCAAATGGAGCTATCGCTAGTAAAAGGCCAGGTGTAATTCATTAGCTTCTTGTTAATTTACTAGACAAGCCAACGACATGTGAAATAAATTACGTTCTTGATCTTCTACGCGGTACATTTGACGTTATCTATATCTATACTAAATACTTTAAATACTACCTACAACAGAATACATAAGAAAAGTCTGTGAGGTTGTAGCTTTGAAAGTTTGTTTGTAGCGTGTAAACTCCGAAAACGCTTATCAAATTGAGCTCATTGACTGAAAATTCCCCCTAAAGAGATTTTTCAGAAGAAAATATCCTCCATTCTAAAGCAAAGAAAACGAATGAGTTTTGAGCTGAAGACCCTTAAAATATCTTACTATCATTATGTGTTTATGTAAAAATTGTCTTTAATACTGTGGCGCAGAAAGTATGTAATAATTAAAATGGAGTAAAACAGCAAGACAAAATTACAATGAAATCAATGTCATCTAGACACCGGCCAGAGGCCAAAGAGGTGTGTCAAGACAATTAGAATCCCTGCCCACTCCAACACACCCGTCGCATACGTAAGACAAGTTAATGGCCGCAGTCTGGCAATCAGACACCTTTTGTTTTAGGTACACCCTATTCTACTCTTAATTGCTAAAACTTAAGACCTAGATTGGCGTAGACCGAGTCACATTGACTAGGCTACTTCAAGAGACAGTTTTTTTTTTTTTTTTAATAAATGCAATTTTTCAGTTGTTTTGAAGAGATGCCAGCTCTGTGATGTTTTCGTCGTTGTCTAACCTCCAAAGAATGTAATGAATGTACCTTATTTATGTTTCCGTCTGTTCACACTGAATTTATTCTGAAAAATAGGCTTGTTATGAAAAGGTCTTAAGAATAACTGGAAATAAAACGTTTTACTAAATGGACGGTAAATAGTGTCCTTTGAACTGTACCTAATAGAAAATTTAGAGGAATTGCCAAGCAGCGTCGTTATAAATTAGACAGCAAGCCTATTTACAGCTGACTTTTTAAAGCCTGCTAAAAAGGCGTTTTAGAACTACCCAGAACCAAGACTAGGTTAGAAATAATCAAACAATTCAGCACCAATGGTAAGAACCGAAGGGGCTCTATAGTAGGCGTAATATTTCTGAACACGATATGGCTGGAATGTATCGTTGAGATTATTTCATGATTTTTAAAAAGTCGGCCGACTTTTTATAAAACTGTCACTGGACGGTAGAGTTGCTTTTTGAATGGACATACATAATCTCAAGTATAGTGGACTCTACAAAATCTACTGGTCAAAGACAAAAGACAACCAAGCCTAACAAACTGTAACCTTTTTTGCATGGGCAGGCCGCAAGTCAATAAAGGAACAATTTTGAAAAACAGTTTGACCGGGATCATAGACACCACATGATGATACCTACACAGAAAATACTATGTAGTTCGTTTGGTCTACATTCGATCGAACTGCTAAAGGCGGGTGAAAATATACCCACAAAGTTTAAAACATAATGTATAGTTTTGGTTATTATCAATAACATTTGTTCGTTGTCAATATAAGTCCAAATTTCACATGTTAATAGTACATTATTACAAGTTAGTATAATCCAGAATATAGCAGTCATAAATAAGTTGGCCATTCGGACCAACGACAGCGTCAAAATTAGGTAATTAAGTGGCGATGATAGGTAATTAATAGTCTCTGCCAGCGGCATGGCTGGACACTCGGGAACACAATGTGGATTCCCCGAAGTACTTTATGTACCGTGCTCTCACCGAATGGACCCTGCGGAAGACCAGCCAAGCAACATGTTGAACTGGGTCCATTTCGTGAAGCCTAATGTGTTTTATTTCATTTATTTCTTGTATTATCTGTATTATTTTGTCACGAATTTATGATTGAGTTTGAAGTCTACTGGTCAAAGACAACAGACAACCTGACCTATCCCAGTACCATACAAATATCATACTAAAAGAGATTCGAAACAGCTTTACCACAATTCGTACCGAAACACCGCATTATAACCATATAAAATAAGTTTTTATTGGTATTTCTTAATATCATTTTTCTTGCTCTTTATCGTTGAAATCGTCGTAAATGCGATTTTTTCGAGTCAAAGTAACCATCAAGCCTAAGCCAAAATCCACCCCCAAAGATTTAAAAAAAGTCAACTTACGCGGTGCATCTAGAACAATCCGGCGTATAGCAGCCATAAACTGGCCAGTAACAACACCAGTATGAAGTAAGTCGCGATAAGGTTGGTAGCCTCGGCGTTCGGCATGGCTGGACTGTCGAGCACAATGTCGCTGGAGTCTTCGAATTCAACTGGACACTGGGCGGAGCGCCGCGCCGCCCACGATCACGATATAAATACAGATAACAGGTGTCCTTACGGGTTATTTTGGATTCCATGTGAACGCAAGTTAGGACGAAAGTTGGCGAAACTGGGAAATTTAAATACAAGGGAAATTTGAAGACAAAATGCTACAAGAGAAACATTGTCTCCACGAAAGAATGTAATTTTAAATAAATAGACACAAAAAGTTACCCGTAAGGAAACGAATATTTTTTTGTCACTCAATTCGATTTTGAAAGGTAATGCTAGTCTTGCGACGTGGCAACTTATTATAACACTGCGAAATCTGTCATATTTCGTCTTCAAGTAATTAGTGTATTTACCTACCGCACTAATCAGCAACATTGACAGTTCACTGTTAACATCCCCAGTAGTCGCTAAATGGTAGTTATGTTACCAGCCGCCATTGAAACAAGCCGAACAGCGCCCCAGGCGTGATTCGAGATTCAAATGTAACGCCCCCACCATGCCATAGCGATATCAATTTAATGTAACGTCTTTTAAAATCAGAATGACAGAATCATTAATTCCGATTTGAGAAAATCAGAATGTTAGGCAAATTGTCACAAATGCACTGAATACGGGTTTCACCGAATACCTAAGCTAATAAAGACCATTCGGCGGTAACATTATTTTTAACGTAATGCCTTCATTACCCGTTCTAAAACTACCTGGTAATTTAATAATCCAGTGATTAGAATCTGTTCCCCGTGTGGTTAGAACTTCACCACCCCCTTTCTTCCCGTGGGTGTGGTAAAAGTCAACTAAGGGAGGGTTGAAGTAAGATGTCGATCTTAGATTAGATTAGATTAGATTAGATTATTTATTTCATGATAAAAAACTACATTACAGATTTGCATACATGTCAAAAAAATAAGAATTATTATCACGATCGTCAAAAACAGAGAAATATTAAGAGAATGTCAACAAATGTCAGAACACAATAACAAGGAAATAGAAGAAACAAACCAAAAGCAAAGAACACAAATATATCAACCTCTAGGTATCGTCATATATACCTACCCACATTTATGCTAAAAGCGGAACTGGAACTATCATAAGGCCTATCCCTTTTGGGAATAAAGGCGTGAATCTAGGAATGCAAAATCTTTTTTATTTAAAAGTCAAATATGAGCAATAGATAAAGAGTAACAAACAATTACCCGTTTAAGAAAACGGGTCACAAGAAAACGTCACAAGTAAATTCATATTATATTCTTGCGACTTGCTAAGAAACATCTAAAATGAATCCGTAAATAATCAGCGGTTGAACCGAATAATTTGCAGAAACCGAATACGAATTTATATACCGAATGTGCCGTGCCAAATACTCATGCCACCGTAGCCTATGGAAGCTCTCCTTAACAATGATAAGCTCATTGATAGCCCTTTATTTATTTATTTGAGTCAACAATATAATATACAAAACTTATAACATAACACAAAAACACGTTAAAACGGCGACGCGCGGCGCAAGTTCTGGGTGTCAAATAGCCGGCCTCGAAATCGCCGGAAAACTACACCCTTCGGCCAGATCTCCTCCTTCATGAAGGTCGACAGCTTGTCAGTTGGTACTCTCACCACAAATGAATTGTAACTCGCTTTGTGGCTTTAACTATGGTGCAGGGTAAGCGTTGCACACGGGTGCAGCGGTCTTAGGGGGCGCTAGGATAATGCCGCCTCTGGAATTCATGACATTATTACCCTGTACGGAACAAGTTTTTGTTTAAACATAAATTAGCGAAGTAACTGTGCGACTACAGACTGGCCTATCGCAACGCAAGACAGTGCAATGAATTAACAGATCGCTCATGATACACAAATCGACCTAGTCCCAAATTAAACTACGCTTGTACTATATCTACCTAAAAGAGGACGATCCATACGGCGTGTAGGTAAGTAAGTACAGATGCAACGAAAACTGAAACTGTGCTGTTTTCGGAAACTTGAAAAAAGTTCATAATTTGCAGTATTGATGGTGGTTGTAATTATTTAACGTGACCTACTTTTTATGAAACTGTCGTTGTAATTGGAATTTTGTACCTTGGACGTTAGAGTTGCTTTTTGAATGCAATTCGGCCAACTCAAATTATCTCAAGTATACACTGCTATTTTCCTGTAAAGGACTATTCATAAACGTTCGCCAAACTTGTTTTAGTTGAAACGCTGTAAAATCCGCATCTGTCACTTTGACATTTGTTTTTGAGAGTTAGGGGGAAAAATTATAAATATTAAATGAGTAATTGGGTTGACATTTTCCGACGGCGACGGGCATTTTCAATCTTTTCAATTGTTCGCTAGCCTGTTACTTCTTATACTCTATATTCTGAACCATTTGGTGTGAGACTAAAGACTAAAATGTCGTATGCCTACATAAAGTACAGGATTCCAGAGACAGATGTATTTCTTTTACCGAAAATTTGGGTGGTTATGCAACTATTTGAATTCCCACTTTATTTTGTAACTTAGGTAAGCACTTATGCTCAACAAATGATCAATACAGAACTTCCGATTTTATCAGACGATCAAGACACACATAAAGCTAACCGCATCGTCAAACTTCGCTTACAGAGTCGTTTGGCCGAAATAAACGCATATTAAACACGGTCGAATGAAGCTAGAGAAAACTTCAAAAGCACAAGATCCGGAGTGATAGAGCCAGAAATATCTTCTTAATTATCCATCTACCAACTCACATTAAAATGCGTTGTTGCCTAGGCACAATTAAATAGGCCCAGATAAAAAACGGCAAGTTCACCAGTGAGGGCAGAGGGCGATTTCAGAATCGGCAAAGAAATAAACTACACACACCGTAGATAATTCCAAACTACTGAATTATCAAAAAACCGACGGACAGACACCGAGTAACCAACCGCATAAGAGTTCCATTGGACCAATTCTGGTACAGAAAACTATAACCACCTGATTTCTGATCTAAAGAAAGGTAGACAAAATTGCTCAAAAAAATTACCAAAATCGATTTGGCGTGCAATGTTGGCTACTCTCTGGTTGCCAGAAGCGGTGGTGAAAAAGGTAAAAACTCACATTAAAGCACCGTAGAGTACACGAGCCAGAGGAAGAACAGCAGCATCACCAGGATCATGTACGTGGCGGCGAGGTTCACGGTCTCCGCGTTGACCTGCATGCTGCACGACTGTGGTTACGCGGGTTACTGGTTACTGGAGCATTCTGGAGAGCGCAGGGACTGACTTGGGACTATGAATATTATAATATGATATATCTATACTGTTATCTATTATGTACCGTACCGGAAAGGGCGGGCGTGGGTAGGCCCCCCACAAGGTGGACTGATGACCTGGTAAAGGTAGCAGGAGTCCGCTGGATGTGGGAGGCGCAGGACCAGTCACTTTGGCACTCTTTGGGGGAGGCCTATGTCCAGCAGTGGACGTCTTTCGGCTGGTATGATGATCTATTATGTTGGTTCGTCAGCATTCGACACACCCGGCCTCTCCAGGCCTGACCTTAAAACTTTGTGGAAACAAAACACAACTGGAACAAATGTTACTATGGCACGGGCCACAGGAGGTTAAGGGTTAGGTAAGGTCGGTTGGATGAAGTGGAGACAGCTCATAGGCGTCAAGTGTGAGCTTCTCAAAGTCAAAGATCCATTGCATAAAACAGCATCTCTTTGTTCTATAGGTACGGAACGAAATGCTGGGCAACAAAAACGACCTTCCTAACAAGTTGCACATTACCGTATATGCGCACGCTACGATGTTCAGCAGGCCTCACTCTTAGATAAGATCCGCAACTACTAGCCATGAGAAGTTTCAGAGTTGCACCAATAATCGACAAAGCCAAAGAAAAACGCTAAACGAGACGCGAAGAGGACTACGCGGCAAACCTAGCCTTGAACCTTCCTGTAACCCTTCCACGTGCCCGTGGAAGACCAAGCGCTAATGTCTAACGACAACGACGGTCGACGAAGACCTCAAATTACCTCAAATAAACGTAAACGCCGCACGAAATCATTTTCAGTGGAAGATATACCGACGAGGAGGGCCGACTACATGTAAATGGAACTACCGGCTTGGTAGAAAGAAGAAGTACCTAATTGGTAAATGGTGCAACGTCAAACAAAATAGCTAACACTATTCAATCTGACATATGAAAAAGTGACATTTGGATCTACCCGACGTTTAATCGACCATTTAATCAGAAATTCTAAACTCACTTCAATTATGCGTGTCAGTTCTTCACGAGTGATAGTTTACAAATACGATTTCATCAGCACATCGGAAAATAGAACGTCTGAAGAAACGAGAAATATGCAAAGCTTGATGAAAACTTTAATAGAAATAGGCGAACTAATAATAGAAATGTGACTTCTGAAATGTCAAGATTGAAGTCATCCAAAAATATAAGTCACATTTACCGATTAGAGGACAACGTCAACACAATAGGTATACAAGGAGTTTTTCCAATGCCACGTACACTAAGCAAAGCAAGCAATGAGATTCTTTTCTCAGTAGTTGTATAGATTTCACACTATTAGCACCAGATTTAACCCTTTTACTTAAATATTTTCATGGTCCTACGAGACAAGTCCAGAAGGAGCATATTTGGCATAATCGCTCTTTAATGAAAAACATTAATACACCCAAAGAGTCACTTGTCCAAAAGCATCATGATTCCAAAATTAAAATATCAAAAAGCCATTTTCAGCGAAACGGTATCGCCGTAAATGATTTAATGGTATAGGAAAGTAGATTGGGTTAAGTTTATATTTCGGAAATCAAAAATAAGTTCATCAGAACACAGTGCCAGAAAAATTATGCTTTCTGCGTAATGGCCACTCGGAATTTAGTGTAGGTACCTACCCCAAAATAGTAGACGCCTCATGACTCTGATGAAGCATCTAACTCCTACGCGCCGTATTTGGTCAGAGCATAATGTCTACTTACGTGTAGATTAGAATGCTGAGTACATGAGCCACAAGGAGACCAGAAGCAGCAGCAGAATGCAGTAGGTCGCCACCAGGTTTGTTCCTTCCGAAATCATTTTGAATGTTAGAAGTTGTCACCGACACGATTCGCTAGTAACTGAAAAGAAACCGCTCCCGTCTTCTGATATTGTTTGGACATTGTGAGCTTTTTGTCTCAACGTCATTAATTATTCGTGGTGGGGGCGTGACATCTATAAGAGTTCATCCGCTCTTGTTTACGTTAAAAACTTTTGCCGATTTCGATTTTTTTCGATGCCAAGTTCGAATGCGCATTTTATTTTTCGACTCGGCCGGGGTCCAAAAACTATTTGTGTGTATGGCATTTTAAATAGTTGGTTTCTTATTTCCTTAATAAAATCGTGGAGTTATTTTTATGATGGTAGAAATTCACGGGAAATCTCGTGCTCTCGCGATATTTTCTAATGCGTCATAACATAAATATTATTTTAGTGAAGTAGGAGCAAACACTGTTTTCTTTTTTCATTTGTAGTTAAAGGAAAACGAGACTAAGGGATAAGACCCTATTTTAAATCATAACATAAACATAAGTAGAGGTAGTATTATTGAATAGGTCTGAGCTTAATTATTTACCTACTTATTAGACTAAAAATCGTTCAATTCACGAACCTACGAGATTATGCACAAATTAGTAAAATACTCTACTAATTTTTGATACTAATTTGTGCACAATCTCGTGAATTGAACTTTTGTAATAACGCTTTTTTAAGCAAATAAATGATTATTATCCCTTCACCGTGGGTTACATCACAAACTATCAATGGCGGCGCGTGAAAAATTTCGATATGCAACCCGGAAAAAAAAAGTTATGAAAGTGATTAGAGTAAATAACTATCATCATCATGTCAGCCGCACGACGTCCACTGCTGGACAAAGGCCTCCCCCAAAGAGTGCCACAATGACCGGTCCTGCGCCCCCCGCAGCCAGCGGACTCCCGCGACCTTTTTACCAGGTCATCCTCTCTCTGGTACGCTGTCTCCACCTTGGGGGGGGCATTTTAGGCAAGCCGTTGGTATTGGGCTTGTGTGGGCGCTCGGCCACTGAAAAGTATCTAAATATAAATAAACAAAGCGGGATAATAATTTGATAGTAAACTTTAAAATAGTATATTTTCGAATAAACTCTGTTCCTATTTCACCGTTAAATAATACTGGAATTCTCCAGCACTCCGCCCAAGTCCGCGCCTGTGCGTATGGCATGATCTATTTGCGCATGCTCCGACAATGCAGGTATGGGCGGCGTCTGCGCAAGTGCGCGGATATCCGGCAGGCGGGCGCTGAAACTAGATAGAATATAATAGAATAGAATCACTTTATTCAACATCACATTGCCTACATGATCATTAAAGTTACATGTGAACTTTAAGATTAGACTTAACATATGTGACTATACTTTGTGAAGTTAAAAAGGGGCTTGCCCGAGCATAATGTTACAGTAAGGCCACTGCAACGCTGGTTTTCAGGTAGCATGTTCTTGTTATTGTTTTAATAATGAATAGTGGGAAAACACTCCATAGTCCGTGAATGGAGAGATATTTCCAGCACAAATGTAATGTAATGGTGGGCTAAAATAGCTACAGAGTGGGGTGTCACGCGTTGGGCAACGGCGCCGTGGTCGGCCGAAGAGGAGATGGCGGGATGAACTCTACGTCTTTCAAAGTGACTGGCCAGAATTGGCAATGAGTTGGGATAGTTGGAAATCTAGGCGGAGGCCTTTGCCCAGCAGCGGGACACAACATAGGCTTATAAAATAAAATAAAGTGGCAAAACAAAAATACGTAAGCTAATAAGTTATATGGACGCTTGTGACTCCAGAAGAAACAAGCGCTCTGCCTACCCTTCATTGATTTGAAGATTCTTTGTGTTGCTAAGCTAGAGACGAATAGTACTGTAAGTACGTCTAGCACAACTTGCTGACAAGTCGCTTCGCGCGCGACTGAGCGCCTCCCGTCTCACTCGCACCGTGCAAATTAGAAAGAGGTGAGTAGATCTTTCTCGACTCGCGTCGCGGCGCGCCGACATTTGTGCTAGCCCCCCTCGTCCGTCACGTCACTCTCAACGCAGCATCCTCGGTAGCTCTACCTTACCAACAGGAACACAACACCACATACCAGAGGGCCTACCGCGACCGGCATTCGAAGTTTTCCCTCTCTTTCGCTCTCAAGTAGGAACTCGCAAGTATGACAGAGAGGGAAAACTTCGAATGCATTTCGCGGTAGCGGCCCAGACCCCGTATCATGGTCGGCCTTATCACACGATAAGTGACAAGATAGAGCGTCCGTCACTGGCTGTCACCCACCGTTCGATAGAACGAGACGACGCTCCTATCTTGTCACTTATCCCGTGATAAGGCCGACCATGATACGGGGTCTGATTAGGCAACGTATTGCACCGCTATTCTGTTACTTGTTCAACGCTCACCCGCAAATATATCTTGCCGCCGCGAATCGTAGTGACTAAGCGTAGGTAGAGGTCTAGTTTCGTTAGGCGTGACGAGTGGAACGAGGCGCATGAGCGCGCACAGAATAACAGCCCAGCCCCTCTATTCTGTAACTGGTTTTAAGCTCACCTCAACGCTCACCTGCAAATATAACTTGACACCGCGATGCGTAGTAACTAAGCGTAGGTAGAGGGCTAGTTTCATCACGGGTGCCCGACGGGGTGAGCCGCATTCGCGAGTAGCGAATAACAGCACTGGGAACTCCAATTTGAGAGACAAATGCATCCCTGACTCTCAACAAGTCTCATCCCCCGGAGCTCTGGCCAACTTACTCACCACCAAAAACACAACATTTTTTTTTCTATTCTCGTCATCAGAATTTACCATTTTTGCGGATTCGTCGCCTATAAATAATGAGCTTTAATTTTAAGAATATTATTGTATTTAAATAAATATCAACCTAAATAGACAATCCTACACAAATAGAACTAGTCACATATGATAGTAAGCTCAATAAGACTTGTGTTATGGGTAGGTACTAGACGACGTTATATCGAATAGCTATAAAAACATCCAAGACTCAGAAACAAATATTCATGTTTATCATACAAATATTTGCCCTTACCGGGATTCGAACCCAGGACCTTTCGACTTCATAGGCAGCGTCACTATACAGGATGTTAACGGGGTCATGATCCGGAATGACAAAAAGCGAATAAGATGATCATACTGAACAACCTTTCCCATGGGACCAACCACGAAATCGCAAAAAAAAACCAGGTATTCCATACATTAACTCTCAATTAAATCGCAGTTAACTCACAGTTAACTCTTAATTGGCTCTTTTTTTTTGCGATTTCGTGGTTGGTCCCATGGGAAAGGTTGTTCAGTATGATCATCTTATTCGCTTTTTGTCATTCCGGATCATGAACCCGTTAACATCCTGTATACTCACTAGGCTAACCGGTCGTATAAATTTATGTTAGTCATTAAGGTATTTGTAATTATGGGCCATAGATGCCTGAAATAAATGGTTTATTATTATTTTATTATAGAAGAGGAAAACAAAGGCTACAATTACCCCTGACTAATTTAAGTACGTTACCGGTCAAAACAAATACATTTTGGCACACATCTTATTGCAATTATTTCTCTCAATTAACGCATTAAAACAAAGTGCAACATAAAGGAAAAACAAAAGAAGACATTTCATTACATCCATTAAGTCTGTTTACCAAAACTGTTCCTTTCAAGAGCTTAATGTCGACATAAGTAGGTATATATGTGCCGAATTCCATTTGGTTTCTAAGTGTTTTGCGTGTTCGTTCTGACACTCAAAGCTCGGCATAGGTATGTGAAAGCGAGTGCATTGAACACATTGTAATGGAATTGGAATGCTAAATTTACCTATATCGATGAAGGTCACACTGCTCTATCACCTTTAAAACGAATTTGGAAAAAATTGAAAAATAAAACTAAAAATAAATATAAAAACCGGACAAGTGCGAGTTTAACTCGCGTGGTGAGGGTTCCGTATATAGTCTAAATTTAATAAGTGTTTTTTTAATCGGACGTAAAAATTGCTATGCTCAATCATCAGGCGCTCCATACAAAATACACAATAATGTTGAGAATTTTCCCGTTACTTTGAATACTCAAACTTCTTATAGGTTTTCCTGTAATCTTTAGGCAAGGAACTATTTTCCATATTTTTTTCAGAATTTTAAGCCTAGTAGTTTCGGAGATAAGGGGGGGGGGAATGGTCAATTTTCGTCGTTTTTTCTCAATTACTTCAAATCTGTTCAGAATTTATTAATTTACTTTACGCGTCCATCTTTGGGTCACCAATTTACATATTTTTACCAAATTTCAACTAAATCGGTCCAGTAGTTTCGGAGCAAATCGGCTGTGACAGACCGTTTTGCTCCGAAACTACTGGACCGTTTTTTTCCTTTTGAGGTACGGAACCCTAAAAATGATTAATATCAGTTATTCAAAGTATGTAAATTTCTTCCGGCAACACTTAGACATAAATACTTAATTTTAGTCAATCAGCACGGCAATCAAGAAAGTAACTTATCTCAAATGAGCCAAACATACGGCACCAGATCCGTAGCTGCAGGTAAGTAAATATGCCGTTCTCAGAGTAAGCAATTACTACGGGGATAGGCTCATCGAAAAACGCTTACCATATTTGCTTAACGCTTTACCTGCGGCTATTAGACAAGAGAAAAACAAAAATACATTTAAAAGAGCCCTGTTGAAACACTATCTCGACAGTATTTAAATACTTAAATACCTAATATCTTATATCTAGTTACCTATCCACTTTATACAACATCATTTTCACCTCACCGGCTCGAAAAGGCTTGCGTTATCGCTCAAAATCTGCGCCCAAAAGCCCATTTTATCCGCTAGCGTGGGCGTGGAAAGAGTTTTTGAATTCGGAACGTGACGGTCAATCGCGAGATCCATTTTTTTTCTATACAGAATGAGAGGTCATTATACTGCGTTCAGAAATATTTTGATAAAATTAAATTAATAATACTTATTATTTCTTAATTACATACGAAATATTAATATTTAGACTTACTTATTGTTATCTTATGTTTTCTATGTATTTAAGTATTTATTTATCTATATAAGTATGTTTATCGTCGTCTAGTACCCATAGTACAAGCTTTGCTTAGTTTGGGAATAGGTCGATTTGTGTAAGATTGTCCCCAAATATTTATTTATTATTTATTTATTATTATTATTATAAGGATACAATACGAATAAATAATTATAAAATATAGTTTTATTTTTCAAAAAAATCGCTTCTTCCCACTTCTTCCAAATTTGGAACGCACCGTTTGAAAAGTTAATTTAAGAAAAAACTCATATAAGTAGGTACTTACCTACATTTAATTTTGTTTTGTTCTAAAGCCAAAGTAAAACCAAAATAATGGTGGTTATTTATAGATTTTAGTGCAGAAGATAGGTACATATATGAATTTTAATGCCTGCTAAGTTAGCGGAAAAAGTGAAATAAGCTTATTTTAGTTTACCCGTGAGTACCCAACAATACTTTGACTTTTTTAGTGTCAGTATGTTAGGTGAGCGTGGAGTTATTTAAAGATGCAAAAATGTTTATGTTACATTTAATAATTATAAAATGCTAAATCTTGATGAGATGTAAACAAACCTTCATTGAAAATGAGTATAAGGTCCAAATTACTTCCATTACATTTACAATTTTCCTCGCGGTGGTGAGGTCAAAAGTTGTGTGTTTCGCTCGGCAGCAAAGTTGTTTGGCGTCTCGTGCCTTGAAAGCCTCGCTATGCTCAGGATTGTACTTTTGAACCATTCGCTTCGCTCATGGTTCAATCTTGCAATCCTTCGCTAGCTCGGCTTTCAATACAAGCACTTGCGCCAAACAACAACTTTGCAGCCTTGCATAACAAATAACTATTAATGCTGTTCTTACTTCTTAAGACTTTACTAATTATATAGACTGATTGGGACTTTACCACTTTATATAGACCCATTATCATTAAGACTACCTCAAATTACATAGACTCATGGATCCCACAGTCAAACTGTGCAAACAGTTTTGTGGGACGTTGTATTTAGTTTTAAGTCATTGTAAAGTGCTATACTGAAATAATAAAGAAATAATAAATAAATAAACAATAAGGCCACGTCATTGGTTTAAACGCTTAAGCGCCTCTGTATTGCCAATTTAGACTTGTACAGTCAGCATCACATAGTAATATATAGGTAGTTGGTAGTAGCCAAAGTATCGCAACCGGCGAACGAAAAAACCATAGAGGTTTTATACGCAAAATGGCCCTACAGAATGGGACAATTGCCATTATGCGGGGATGAGGCGGGGTGTCAAAACGATGCCAGGTAGCTGTTTAGTTCGATTCGAACATGCGCACACCGGGTTTTTTTAGGCACGTGTTTGGGTAGAATTTTGTAATGTGAGCATTCTATGGTTTTTTCGTTCGCTGATCGCAACACGTCTTTATTGCTATAGGAGTAAGGGTGTGTTACTATAAATTTGACTACTTTGACTGCTACTAACTATATGATGACGACAGTACAATCGTAGCTTTATAAAATGTATGTAACCCATTTCACGAAGCTACAATCTACATCTACAATTATACAGATCCAAAGCGGCTAGACTAGTCAAAATCCCAGTCGTAAATGATCAAGTGCCTCAGTGTTTTCCAGTTTATACTTGTAAACTTGTAGCTTCGTGCAATGGAGTTGAGGGGACCATTTTACAAAGGCCTTGTAATACAAGCGGAAGTCTCTTTCTAATAGAAAGAGTGGAAAAGAGGCGTCCGCTTCTATTACACGTTACAAGTCTTTGTGAACTGGGCCCCAGCTGCCTGAAATTGAAGGGTTCAAAGAATAGTTAAAAGAATTTGAACTGAGCTCATGAATGGCCATTGTTTAGGGTCAGCGCGTGCCAATTTTCAAAAAAAATGTTACCGCCACGTAAAATGTTCAGTACAAAGTAAAATGGCCATTCATGAGCTCAGTTCAAATTGTTTTAACTATAATAGGTGTATTAGGTTGAGCTCACTGACAAATACAAAACAGTTGTGAATAGAAGCAGGTTATTCGCTCATAAACTCTCACAGCACATTATTGCTAGACAAGTGCATAAATGTTTATTACACGTGCAAATAGAAAACCCATACAAAATAATGGCCAACACATTTTAAGAAGCAATTTGAACAAAAGGTAGTACAGTTGAAAATAAACTTTAATCACCAACCCACTCATTCATACAATTGAACAAACATCGCACGGTTACCCACAGCCCACAGGACATAGATCACCCGTCTATTTCTAAGCGTTCTAATTAGAAAGGGACGGATAGTTTATGTCGCCGCGGCGCAGCTGTTACCCACGTGAGGACATTATCAATATTAATTTAGGTGAAAGTAATGAAGAAGAAAATTACAGTTGACGAGTCATATCACTCGTTCAATATAACCGACCAAGTAGGTGTCGGGCCACGCGCAGTGTCGGTTTCCGTAGTTACCTGTCTGTCTTTGTTAGGTACATCGACACGCGCGCTAACTAAACGGTGCGGTTGCGTCGAGCGAATTTGTACGAAACTTGGCCTTTTTAAGTACATTTTAAGTTGGTCGACTATTACTCGGTAACTAGTTATGCCTATACAGGGCATAGTTTTCCTTTTAAATTCATGATATGTACCTACCTACTACTGCTGCTGAATTTTTTCACATCTCCAGGTAGCCATTAAAAGTTACGCTATATCCCTGTAAGATAACGCTATGATAATAAGAAGATAATGGATTTAGCTAACAAAGTAAGATCTAAACTACAAAACTAGAAAAGCAATCATGTTTTTCACGAGCAAAACTGAGTATTTTCGTACCCACGTTGTTACGTGTACGTACCTACCTAATTTATTCTGGAATAATTCCAAAATGAATTTATTTTATATCGCATCGTCCGTACAGCGTAAATTATAAACGTGCTAGTTACCAAGGGAAAAAAGTATTAAGAACATTCAAATTTAAAACATACTTATAGTACAGACTGTTCGTTTTTCGACGGTAATGATTCTTGACTTTTTCCTGGAGTTTTATTACTGCTTTATATACGACCGAACATTTGCTGAATATTTTATAGTTCAGTGGATTCAATCTATTTTGAAGTATTAATTTCCTGTCTGTCCTTGTGTTGCGGTTGATCGTAATTTCGATTGTTTACGTTGGCTTGGAACAACGTTAACATGGATGTGAAATTGATCGTATTCATTGGAAAATTGGAATAGATGGATAGGTTTGAAATATTTTGTCTACGATGACGCGCAGAGTAAGGCGCGCGCCTTACGCTATGGGCGAAAATAAGGAGTGGGAGGTGTCCACGTGGATTGAAAGATCTATCCCAGCAAAAATATTACATGTAAAGTGATGCCAAGACTCCATAGCTCATACAGCTTTCAGCGTGAAAAAGATATCAGATCGCAATTAGCGCCAAGCTTCCTACTCCACACGGCGTAACTCTACCACTACCAGCCACGCTCTACAAATTCTACATCTTGACTAAAAAGTATAGCTTTGTTGGGCACATCCCGGTCGCCGCATAGATTTTCACGCCGAATGAATTTATGATGATATTAATAAGTGACGAGTGTATACTTTTTAGCCAAGATATAGAATTTGTAGAGCGTGGCTGGTAGTGGTAGAGTTACGCCGTGTGGAGTAGGAAGCTTGGCGCTAATTGCGATCTGATATCTTTTTCACGCTGAAAGCTGTATGAGCTATGGAGTCTTGGCATCACTTTACATGTAATGTTTTTGCTGGGATCTCATTCCTTTTTGTAAGGTAATTTCTAAAGAAGTGAATGGGAAAACCCATACAAACTTCCATCCCCTAATTTAAAGAGTGGGGGGTGATTTACTAAAAATTCTGAAATACATATCTTATTATTTATAACAAGGATAACAAGGACCCCCTATATCAATTTTCAGACCTCTAGCTTCAAAATTAACGGAAGTCTCATACAAACTTTTACCCCCTAGTTTAAGGGGTTGGGGGGGGTAAAAGTTTCAAGTTTTAAGATTTTTTCGATGTTTGTATACTATTACTAGCTTACATACCCAGCTTTCTAGAACTTCAGGAAGAACCTTAAGAATATTGATGATCATCAGTGAGTCAGTGACAAAATCGGGGTATTTTAGATATCAATAAAATCTAAAGTATAAGAGCTATGCAATTGAAACTTTATAGTTTTAATAATTCAATCACTGACATTATATTCCGAAAATTTTGTTTATCTGGTATAATCCGAACCCGTGTTAAGAAGGTTCAAAAATATGACGAAGCGCTTCGAGAAAAGGTAGGTAGTGCCCTTGCGCTTCGTTTGGCTCGTCTTGGCGGGGGCACTCCCGTGCCCCCAGATGGCGGGGGCACTCCCGTGCCCCCAGATAGTTTCCTAACTGAAGCGATGGCCTAGTAGACCGGTGACGATCCTGAGGTTAAGCACATCATTGATGGGTGACGGCTTTTGTGGTTACTAACTTAACGCTGCTAACTATGTTTCAAAAGACAGTCGATTCGTCGTCGCGGTTATCATCTGCGACAGCAATTGTTAAAACGAGTAGATAAGCTTTCAGGTTCTAACTTCTAATAGTGGGCAATAAGTATGACTTACTCGCTTGACCAAGAATAGAATAATGATTTGTCCCATCTGTGTCGAATTGGAAGGAAAGCTACAGTATTATAAGATTACTTAATTTGATTCTCTGGATTATGGTAACCAGCTGGACCCCCAGTTTCCTTGTGAGGCCACCAGGATAGCGGTAATCTTAGAAAGTGGATACTTAGTTTCCTAACAGCTCAAATCAGCTACTTACTCTTTATGATACACTTACGTACGATTACGATTAAAATTATGCATATCAATTACATTAACGGCAATTTTACGATGTCTGCTGAAGTAACCAACTGAATTAAATTACACTGTATTGTTATTGTCAATAACAATATATTCAACAAACCGTGATAAAAAAACGCCTGCACAAATATTTACAGCAAATTATTAGTTAGTTCGTTATACAAATCGATCAGGCGAGGCGTTACTAAAATTATTTGGTTTTTTTGTTCTTTAAATTTTGTCATACTAAAAAGCAAGCTATATTTACTCGCATATTAGTCTCCCATTTAGTATTACTACGAGATAAAATAGTTTTTGAATCGCGTCGCAAATAGCTCAATTCCCTAAATTCCAAAACACTACCAATTAAAAAGTTACCGATAACTGTCATGGGCTATATACATTACATGATTTGTAAGCCCCAATTCATCAGAATCTGACTAATTGCTATCGTGTGGATGCATGTTGCGCTGCAATCCAACCGTCAAACGAGTTTTCCTGACTAATTGCATGAAAATCACAATTTGGACCATGGAATTTGCATGATTTGCTGATGTGAGTATGTCACGGCCGTCTCATGATAGACGTGCTGTCTCGCCCTATCTCATCAGTTAGTAACAATCTTGCAGTTCGCTTCGCAGGACCGTTTGAATGCGGAAATTTTGCTTTCTTACTGTTAACTGGCCACACTGAATGAAATTGTAGTTGCAATTGTTAGCTACACGCAATTATGACTTCGACATGTTGGTCTGACAAATTGGGGTAAAATCACGTAATCTGTATACCCCATCACTGTCAGCGTTGAGCGTGTTGAGCTGTCAATTTGAAGTTAAAATTCCGAAATTCTATTTTATCAGCTTCTAACGGCAGTCACATGCTAACAACCGTGTTTACTTAGCTTATAATGTGAAAAAATTGTTTAATATTTAAGTGCAATCTTTTTGATGGGTGAAAGGCAACTGAGATCTGAAGAAATGGCGACTACAAGCACGGCTGTAGCAACCGTCTCGTCTCAGATCCAAGAGGTATTTAATGTTAACTTGTTTACTCATCTATCTGGCGAGATAACAGATACTTTGTTAGTCCTACTGTTCATTTGGATACGAACGCAGCTATAGCCATGTTTAAAAGGATTTTAACTCCGTCCAAGTATTTCCTTACTGCCGAGTACTCAACGAGTTTACCAGGATTGTTAAGCGATATAAACGTGCTGGATTTGACCAGGGTCGTAGCGGGGCCGTTCTGTACTATGACCCTTGGGGATTTGGGGGCGAACGTGATAAAGATTGAGAGTCTTAGCGGAGATGAAAGTAGAAAGTGGGGGCCGCCGTTTATGAAGGGTGATAGCAACAAGGATTCATTCTATTTTCTGGGTGTGAATAGGAATAAGAAGAGTGTCTGTGTGGATTTGAAGCGACAGGAAGGTAAGCTGTTTCATGTATTTGTTATTTTTTCTTGCACAAATTGGTTAACCTCTCATAATATGCCGAAGCCAAAAAATTCAATTAAATCGTGGCCCTGAAGTTAACGTAAGTTCGAACTGTTCTGGACGGATCCGGGACAAGGTCAAGTCAGGCCTATTGTAGTCTACTGCAGAAATTCCAAACATGCTCTGTGCGCGAAGCAATTCAATGTGGACAGTAGTGTATCCAGTGGGGCTATGGTCTTAAGCCCTCCCCAAAAGCATCGAGTATTCTGAGTGCTTAACTAAATTGTGCCATAATCTGACCTCAGCAGGGCCAAGCCTCCCCTCACAGGGTCACTACTGAGCAGGTCTAGTTGGTAGTGACTCGGTCCGGGGTTCGTATCCCGGTAAGGGCATTTCTTCGTGTGAATATTTGTTCCTGAGTCATGGATGTTTCCTATGTATTTAAGTATTCATTTATCTTTATAAGTATGTTGATCGTCGTCTAGTAGCCATAGTTTTGCTTAGTTTGGGGCTAGGTTGATTTGTGTAAGATTGTCCCCAAAAATATTCATATTTATATTTCAGTAAATTTGGAGTATGGAGTTGCAAGCATGTATAGGCTGTGGTATCTGCTAGATTGTCTACAAAAAAAACTCTGTTGACCTGATTCATGTTGTTCTAATGTTGAAATAACTATTTCACTTATTCACATTACAACGCTTCAGCGACAATGTAAAATGTTTCAGGTAAAGACTTGATATATGACTTGGCCAAGAAGTGTGATGTCGTGGTTGAGAACTACCTGCCGGGCAAGTTGGACAAGCTGCAGGTTGGCTATGAGAAGCTCAGCCAAATCAACCCAAAGCTCATATACTGTGCAATCACTGGGTTTGGACCTACTGGGCCTTATGCTAAAAAGCCTGGGTAAGATAAACACTTATTCATTTCTTGGGGGTTCAAAACTATCTACCCATACCCTTTTCACGAAACAAATTATTTAATTAAATATTTTTGTTTCGTGTTATAATGTACACCAGCGCCATCTCTCTCGCTAAGTCCGAAACTACCTGATGTGGTTCGATTAGAATGGAGCGAGCGCATAGCTCGCCCATTAGAGTGGTGCCAAGACTGTGAAACAAGTCTATAACTCGATACAGAGAGGGCGCTAGTCTTAGCGGGAATATAGTGGAAAAATATACAACTTGCGTCACTGTCCTCGTAGCTCAGTTGGTAGAGCAGTCTAGCGTTAATAGAAAGGTTGCAGGTTCAAATCCTGTGGGGGGCTACAGACGAAGATGGTTTATTTTTCCATTATATTCTTTCTCTGTATCATATCGTCTATGTACCCATACTTTAAAATACTCATAAAGATATTTATCAGTATTTTTTGAATTATGAATGTGGTTTTTATATCAAATTGCATGTGAGTGACCCGCTACGCTTGAATGTTGCTGGTTTGAGTCCACCTTGGAGCAAAGGATGTTTATAATATTCCTTTGAGATGTACGACTTCGTCCGCGTGGAAGTCGTTTATAACATGTCTCCATACAAACTTCCGCCCATTTCACCACTTTATGGGATACGAGATAAAAATATCCTGTCTCTCTGGGACTCAAAATCACTTAAATTTCATCTCAATCTGCTTAGCGTTTTAAGCATGAATAGGTATCAGACAGACGAGTATCGAGTTACTTTCGCATTTATAATATTAGTCTATATTTCCTACTGCAGATACTCCATACAAGATCTATGGCCCTCGAAAACAGAAGATTGTTTTAAAATTATTATTTATATGTTACATAAAGAGAGTTAGTTATGTTACGTTATAGTGCATCCCAACTCTAAAAAGTTGTATTAGCAGTAATTAACTTTCGTATCCTTTTACACTTCTCGCATTTCACGAAGGCGATAGGATCTGACGGACTATAACGTCATAGTAATAGGAACGTCCACTCGCCTTCGTGCAATGCAACGACTGTAACTGACTAAGATTTAATACCACCTTTCAGCTACGACGTAATAGCAGCAGCGATGGGCGGTCTCCTAAACGTCACTGGTGAACGGCACGGCCGCCCCGCCAAGCCGGGCGTCGCCATCACCGACCTCACCACCGGCCTCCACGGCTTCGGCGCCATCATGACCGCCCTATACTACCGGGAGAAAACCGGCAAGGGACAGAAGATAGACTGCAATCTGCTATCAACCCAAGTGTCCAGCATGATTAACCTAGCCAGTGTGTATCTCAACTGTGGCATCGAAGGCCAACGCTGGGGCACGGCTCATGCTAACCTAGTACCTTACCAAGCGTTCGAAACAAAAGACGGAGAGCTGGTCATAGGGACAGGCTCGAACGCGCAATTTGCAGACTTCTGCAACATCATTGGGAAAAAGGAGCTGATTGCTGACGAACGGTTTATAGATAACTCTGACAGAGTCAAGAATCGAGAGGTGATCATTGAGATTTTAAGTGACGTCATCAAAACGAAGACTTGCAAAGAATGGATGGAGCTATTTAAAGATGCCTCGTTTCCTCACGGTCCTGTGAATAAGATGGAAGATGTCTTCGAAGATGAGCATGTTCAAGCTATAGGACTGGTTAAGGAGTTGCCTCATCACGAAATTGGGATGGTTAAAGTCGTGGGTCCGCCTACGGTGTATAGTGCAGGCGGTAATTATGCCAGGACAGCTCCGCCGACTATTGGGCAGCATACTAGGGAAGTTCTGGGGGAATTCTTGGGGTATGATGAGAAGAAGATTGAGCGGTTGTATGATGTTAAAGCTGTGCGATGATAGTTTGGAGTTACTACGTTTGTATTATTTTTAATTCCTTAAATTATTAACCGTTTGGAAATTTGGTGTTGGGACTCTGGTAAACCGAAGGTAATAAGAATACGGTATTGAAAAATTGTGGTATCATTCACGAAGAGCGATTTTTGTTGCGTTGTTGTAAATATATTGTGCATATGAATTGTTTATTGTGTTATTTTATTTATTTGATATCCTTATGCATTTGTTTGATATATGTATGAGTATATACTTGTTCGACGTCTTGATGTGAATTTCCTTTTGTGAAGGGACTCATGTTAATATTGCATGAAAGTATATGAACGACCTATTCTATTTAACGTCTAATGATCGTTAGGTATAAACGCTATAAAGAAAGCGAACTAATAGTAGAAGCGAGGAGTGAGGCGGGTATTCATGGATTGAAGAATGAATATACAAAAGTAAATTATAAATTATAACTAAGATAAACTCTTGTTACAATAATACCTCTTATCAGATTGCATGCTTAGATACAGTAAAAGTTTTGATAAAAGAAAAATAAGATGTACCTAAAGAACGTCACGTCGATTTGAACCTTATGGAAACAAATATAAATCAATTTAATAAATAACTATGAAAATATTTTAGGAAGTATAATAGCGTTATCGCACTTAGATAAATTTGCTGGTGGCAACTGTTGTCGAGCTATTGTTTAACTGAGTCATGATTCGACACTGCCTTTTGGCAGTTTATGACATTGTCATGGCATGACGAATTATTCCTCACGCTTTTAATGACTTGATGCACTTTGGATAGCAGAATTTAACAGTTTGTTGGTGCTACTTTTGACACGATGTCATGTGGCAGTCGTATCAGCAGTCATTAAAACAAGTCGAAGCGAGCCCCTGATTTCATTGTGTTAACTTCGATATGTAAATCTATGCACTGACCTTGATTCCTCTTCAATCAAATATAACTATATAAGTATAGGTACCTACTGCTTTTATCGCGAATATTATGCTCCTACAACATAAGGCCGTTCTTTGACTATTAGGGGCCTTGGGCAGTGGGCACACTTTAGTATAACGAAGCAATCAGGAGCTTCGGGGCCCCTTGGAGGGTATGTCAGGCATGGTGCCTTGAGGGTCCGTTTAATGTACGACCCAATAATCTACATACTTCTCTTTGTCTTTTATTTACTTTCACCGGTCCCGTTGTCTGTCGTAATTAAATCTTGCAAGTTAAATTTGATCCACTTTCCGGTTTCCGATGGAGTTGAAATTTTGCACCAATATGCAAATCGCGTGACAATGCAATATTATGATGACGTGGAGCTGATCTGATGATGGAGCTGGAAGGTGGCCATAGGAACTTCGTAATTAAACCACATAACCCCATCGAGTTTGGGCTCGTTAGAATCGTCTCAATGAGTAGTTGATGACGGTATACACAAAAGTACAGTCGGCATTAAAAGCTTGTACCAAAAATGAAATTTTTAACAGATTTTTTTTTATTCTCACGGGGTAGACAGAGAAAATAAACATGTTTTCTCTCTGTCAAATCACATTGTTGTTTTCAATTGTTCTCGGGAAGTTTCAATTATTTAATTTAAACTTCATTTTATATGAATGTTCTTTTTAACGCGAATTGGCGTTGATTCTAGTTGTGAAACTGTAAAAGTCTAAGTGCCTATTTAAAGTTTAAAAATAATCTCATTATCAGCCAAGTCTTGCTACATAAATGTCTCCTATTTTAATTCTCACCTATGGTAAAAAAACTTTTACAGTAAGTATTGATTTGGTTATTTAAAAAAAAGATTTAAAGATAGTCACCAAGCTCCTTTGATGGTTATCAAGAACTTCTTTGAATTACAATTTATATCGATTCAACAACATTAGGAATGGACGACTTTTCATACAGGTATAAAGGGTGTGCACCAGACTGTCGGCGGGGAGGCAGGAAACGCTATAGTCGCCAGCTCTATGACCATCTCGAAGATTCATTCTATATACTGGTGAAAAATAATTTAAAAATCGAATCAGCCGCGCTACGTCATCCGGTACGTGGTCGCCACTCGAGAACCCTTTTACCCCAACGGCCATCTGTTCTACGTGCAATGTGCCCCGCCCACTGCCACTTAAGTTTAGCGATTCGGAGGGCTATATCGGTTACCTTGGTTCTGCTGCGGATAGCGATGCACGCAGAGAAACTCCCAACATATATGATAGCCCTCTCCATTGCCCTTTGGGTGACTTTGAAGGCGGGAACGCATTGGACGTTGTTAATTAAAAACACTGTAACTGCAGATACAGTGTATTGGATTCACAGGGTACCATAGCCCTCTCCATTGCCCTTTGGGTGACTTTGAAGGCGGAAGAAACGCACTGACAGCGGTGGCGGAGCGGAGCGGTACCAATTGTAATGTTCGAACTAATACGAAAGAATCAGCATTTTTTTCCCGGCTGGTATTCGGGCCTCTCCGCTACCGCTGTCAGTGCGTTTCGGCCCTAAGCCTTATGAGGCCCATAGTAAGCGACCATAGCATAGAAGTGTAGATGAGCAAATGTTGTTGTGTCAGCCCGCAGAGCCGGCGGCGGTGATCACGCTGCGTGCGCGCGCGCCGCGCAAGAAGGTCGTGTGGACCGACGACACCGTCGACAACGAGCACATGAACAAGAAGAAGTCCAAGTGTGAGTGTACACTACCCTTTATGCATTGCACTGGCTGCCCGCGCGGCTTCGCCTACCCAATACAGAGAAGCCAGATGAAACCGCGGGACAAAATAAGTCTACTAGCTTCTGCCGGCGACTCCGTCCGCGTGGAACTCGTTTATATCGCAGCTCCATACACACTTTTACCCCCCCATTTCACCCCCTTAGGGGATGATTGCGGGGATAAAAACTATTCTATGTTACTCTCCATCCCTTCAACTATCTCCACTTAAAAAATCACGTCAATTCGTCGCTCCGTTTTGCCGTGAAAGACGGACAAACAAACAAACAAACAAACACACACATACACTTTCGCATTTATAATATTATTCTTCACTTAAAAAATCACGTCAATTCGTCGCTCCGTTTTGCCGTGAAAGACGGACAAACAAACACACACATACACTTTCGCATTTATAATATTAGTATGGATATGGATGGTGGATGTCACACTGCGACGCATCTCCGGACGGAGGTGCGTTTCTCGTCGTATGCAAGTACCTCAGTTTGTATATAAATTCCGTGTGGCACGACACACTGCAACGCACCTCCGTCCGGCGAAATTTGTATGCAGCTCCGCACCTCCGTCCGTTGCGGCGCAGTGTGACGACCGCCTATGTCCTATCAGAAAGTCCATTCTGTACACTAGTGAAATAAAATAAGTAAAACTAGTGAAAAAAAGTAGGTCCTGAGATTATTACATGCAAACTTAAAACCTTACAGACTTTCTCTTTATAATATTAGTATAGAAGTATAGACAACGTAATATTAGTTGATCTGATGATTGACGGAGAAGGCTATAGCAACGAATAAATTGCACGAGATAAACCCGTCGTGTGTGGGATCCTAGCTCTTAAGGGGCTGCCATACGCCAATGACCTTCGATCTGAATCCCTTAGTTTTCTAATGTTTGTTGTAGCTTATTATATTAACAACAACGACTTTAAGCAATATAGTATCCCATATTTACTTCAAAGTTCATTGTTTTCGAGATATTTGGCATCAAAGTTGAACAATTTTAGACCAAAAAAACTGGTTTTCTGGCCATAACTTTTGTGTTAATTGGTTTAAAATGCAGTTTTTAGAGACGTCACAGACGAATCCAAATATGTAGATTTCGTACATGTTAGATCTTTCACGTCAATAGAGATACGAAATAAGTGTTTTTTTAGACAATGTTTACAAAAATCATACAAAATTAAGTATTCATTTGTTTCAAAATCCAGTGGACCAAAATGGAGGTAAAAGATTGAAGAAGCGATAGCCGTTTGATTAATAATTCTATCTGTAGTGAAAAAGTAGGAGATACGATTCAAAACTTGTCAAAAATTGATAAAAACCTCGGGTAGCCCCTTAAAGGTAAAATCAGACGGTTCAATTGAATGAATATTCACTCGATTGCTACATGCTTAATTTTTCTATCATGGTTTGTTTCACTTTTCGTTCAGACTGGTCACTTTGAGTGAAAGATGCAAAATGAAACAAGAGAATTAAAGAAAAGTGAACCGTCTGATTCTACCTTAAGGCGTAATTGATGACTGAAAAAAGTCGGCAGTAAAAACTGGCATGTAGATGACATTATCTTTCACAAGAATTAAAATGTTTGTCAGCATGTTATCGGCTACGAGCTTACGCGCTACCAAATCTTTGCCACCGAATATGTTATTTACTTTGTTATGATTTATGCTTTCAAGGTTGCTGCATCTACGAGAAGCCGAAGGCTTTCGGTGAATCCGACTCGGAGGACAGCGACGATGAATGCGAGCACTGTTTCGGACACGTCGAGAAGCGACACGCGCAGCATACGCAACAGCAGCCGGAATCTAGCACAGTTACTGTTGATGTGCAGGTTTGTATAGTCTTTTATTAAACCCATTCACTCACCTTACGGATGTCAAAATTGTCCAATCAAATGATGACTGAGATTTTGAAACAAAAGGACTTGGACTGGGCGGAAATTAGAGGGAGGGTGAAAAAAAATATGTCGCCAGGTATTCGATTTAGATCAGCATTTCATTATATAAACAGAATAGGTACACACTTTCAGGCGAGTGCTGTTTCAATCGGCTGACAGGCGACAAAAAAAAAGACCGGGTTGCACTCCGGGCAGAAGTGAAAACTCAATAACATTGTAACAGTTTTTCGACTTTTTCGATCAGGTCACGTGACATCTTACGGTGTCACCCTAAAAATGAATTTTGAATGAATGTTCGGCGCCAAGAACAGCGGACGGCGGCGGCGAACAAAATACCAATTTGTTTTTGCCATTGCCAAATATTTTCCAAAACTTTATCTCTTTAGGAATAACGTCCAAATTCGAACTATTCGAATTTGCAAGAACAGCGGACGGCGGCGGCGAACAAAATACCAATTTGTTTTTGCCGTTGCCAAATATTTTTCAAAGCTTTATCTCTTTAGGAATAACGTCCAAATTAGAACTATTCGAATTTGCTCAATAGCAAAACGGTGAAGGACGCGTGGACAATATTTCAACTTCATTTGCAGAATATGCTATAGCAAAAAGTGTTTAACGGCTTTATTACTCTTACGAATAGCGTTCAGTTTTGAATGAAGTCGAATCGGCTAGCAGCAAAAAGTGACCTCCTTCACATCTGACGTCACAAAAATCTGTCGCATATTAGCATTTTTTCTCCATCCCAAAAAGTGCTCAGCGCCGCTAAAGAAGTTTTCACTTCAAAAATTCATACATTCTTCTATTTCCGCCCCAGTCCAAGTTGGCTCAGTTCGGGTTGCACAGGGCGGTTCCACAACACTTCGGGAGCCATCCAGTTGCCTCTCGGAGACTGCAACTACGCGTCATTCTGCTCTGAATACAAGGCTTTTTTGTGTGTGATGTTCGATATGTTTAATTTATGATTTTACAGTACATATGGTGCTACTTTCCCGCACTAGTGCGGAAAGAGTACTTTCCGTCCATATGTCGAAACTTTAAAGAGCCATATGTACAGTAAAACGTTGTACGATACACGTGCCAATAGGTAATTTGCAACTCGTGTCGATTTAAAACACTCCCTTCGGTCGTGTTTTAATTTATCACCACTCGTTGCGAATTTCCTATTTTCGGCACTTGTATCGTAAATAACTATTTTAACACCGGTTATACACGGTGACTTTGCAGTGCGACAGACGCAATACAGCACGGCTAGCTTTTTCTCGCACTATCCGTCTCTCTCTTATTAGAACACTTAGAACAGTTAGTGCGATAAAAATCGAGAGTATGTCGCGGCCGACCCATGCTAGACGTGCAGTATCGATACAGCGCGCGAGCTCTGTCGATTTTTCTCGCACTCTCCGTCTCTCTCTTATTTGAAAACTTAGAAAGAGAGTATTGTGCGAGAAAAATCGAGAGAGCTCGCGCGCCATCTTGTGATCGTCGTGCAGGATGGCACGCGAGCTGTGTCGCGGCAACATAAAATATCCGTATCTTTCTAAACGTTCTAATTAGAAAGAGACAGATGGTCTTATCTCGCCGCGACACAGCTCGCTTGCTTGTTTTATCCGTGCAGGTGACGTAGCGACAAGGGGCGTTTGTATCGCTGCGAAAAGTCGCCGCGTATAGCTGCTCTGAGACTTGATTTTGTGACAGGTTACGTCTGCCAATAGGGGTGTAGACACCAAATAAAATAACCAATAATGTTGAATTTCCCCGAAAAAGGATTAAAAATATTGTCAATTAGAGAAAAAAGTAAAGCAGGGGATTAAATAATCACACAGTTATTTGTGTCCAAAGTTTTAATAGGGGGTATACTTTGTCCCTTTTCCCGCAAAACGCACCTTCATATGAAACGATTGTCATTTAGTACACCAGACCACCACCACCAGACCAGCGTTTTCTCTCTCTAACAAGCAATATTAAACCGGTTGTAGCTTCGTAATTCTTTGAGATATCGAATGGGATTTTCATCACTAGGCATGTTTTTTTGCCATCTTTCTTTTGGAGTTATAAATTATAATACATTTCTAGTCTACAGTTCTACACCCATATTTGATGCCTGGTACAAACGCCAATGCTGTTAACTGGCCATCCTGTATTTATATTGAACCTTATTACAATGCGTATAAAGTGCATGGGTGGTCAGTCAGCTGTGTTGTCGAGCGTACTTTTGTCTCGTCTACCTACGACCACAGATATAGATATACATAGATCACGCAAATGCATCTACTTCGCGTGTCCGAACTCGGTCTCGGAGTTGGCCGTCCGACCGACATTCCGCGCGCGTCTGTTGTGGTAGCCGGTTGTCCGTGAATATTAAGAAAATGCCTTATTGCAGAATCGATTTTGCGCGGACAACGGGGAATTCACATCACTAATTCGCCCTTGTGACGTCACAGTAGGTAGAAAAAAGCGGTTTTCATACAGATTGAGGTGTTTAAGTTATCTAGTGTATATCTATATATGTGCCTACGACTTCTTCGATATTTTAATCATCCTCACATACTTGTGTCAGGACGGGACCGCTCCGGAGCCGACGGCCACCATCACACTAGAGCCGTCTCCCTCGCCCGCCCCCGCGGAGCCCGAGCCTCCCGCTCCCGCGGAGCCCTCGGAGAGCGCGCCTCCCGCCCCGCCCGACGCGCCGCTGCCCGCGCAGTAGCCATCGCACACTACACATCACCGTGTTGACGTCACACGGTTGCCACTTACCACCACTCCTAGGGGCCTTGGACAACTTGCTGCCAACACGCAACTCCTGAACACGTACTGTTCATGTTTTATCGCTGTCAATAAAAAATCCGTCACGTTCTGACAAGTATGCGAGAGGAGTTACGCATGTCCACGACGATAATTTACGTTAAACACAAAGTTTTAACCGACTTCAAATCAGTAAGTACCCAAATCTCATCAGTGTGCTAATAGAATTTGAAGAGTTCCCTCGATTTGCCATCCCATCATCAGATCCTGAGCTGATGATCATGGGACCGCCTGGGAAGGATGCCCTTTCTAAAAAAAAAAAATATTCCAAATCGGTCCAGGCGTTCTCGAGTAATCGAGAAACACATAAAATAACTACAACTTAGAAAAGTTGAAAAACCCCAGACATTTTCATTTCAAAGTCCAATATCTCAAAAACGGCTGAACAGATTTTTATGAAACATGGCCGAGATCACTCGGGATAAAATTATCTATGACACAAAAAAAGACAAAAATCGGTTCATCCGTTTGGGAGCTACGATAACACAGGCAGATACACAGACAGACACGTTAAAGTTTTAACACCCCTCTCTTTGCGTCGGGGGTTAAAGAATCCGACGAGACTCCTCCTTTTTTGAAGTCGGTTAAATGTCCATCATTACTCCAGACAAAATACGGTTTTGAAAAACATTAATTTATAATAGCGTTTTTATTGTTGATTTCAATTTAAAATGTTATTCTAAGATGATTTATCCAAGAATCCGACAAACTTTTCATCCGGAAGTAATTATGTAGATTTAAATTAAGCATGAATTGTCTTTTTTTGTACGATTTATCTTGAATATTATAGAGCAAATGTAAATGAACCAAAATAAAGACAAAAATATTTATTAATATTTTTTTTGACTTCTCAGGAGCTAGTTAATTTATCATTTTTTTCATGTCTGATATTTTGTCGGATTTTGTGGCTGGGTAACTATTTAATTGATAATATATCCGTTACACATAAAAAATAAGCTATTATAAATTATTTCCAAAATTGTCATTTTTTCCATACAAGTTGTCAGTTCATTGACTGGACTACATCTTGGAACTGCTGGTAAAGTCCAGCTAATCACTTGATTGTAGATCCAAACGCAACTTTATAGGAGCGTGCACAAAGTAACCTCAGCTCAGAGGCTCTAGTATAAGTTTTACCGAAACAAAACTTTACGATCGCGTTTGCGTTTTACCCTCAATTTGTATGGGATTAGACAGCTAAACGCAAACGCGGTCGTAACGTTTTGTTTCGGTAAAACTTATACTAGAGCCTCTGGTACCGACTTCGCTGCGCAACGCGGGTGTAGTCGGAGACATCCGACATTAACATGCTGCGCTGACTTTTCGCACTGAGACGACGTAAAGTCCAAAACGTCTTTATAACACTGGACCTGAATGTCATTGGTACCGAATTAATATATATTGCGATAAAGACGTAAAAAACCCTCGTTCTTAAATTATAGTTATGAAAATTTCGGATGTATTCACATTAAAAAACCCTATATTCCAAATACAGTTAAAATGTACTTATCAATATTTATTTGTCAAAAACATTATCCGTATTATATTCCTTCCTTTTATATTCCTGGTGCAAAAGTTGTCGAATGCGGCGCGTCTGATCAAGCACATTTGCGCCCGGCATGACGGGGCGGGTTATTTGACTAAGTGTATTTTCATTGACATGTAAACTTTCCATTATATTAATACTAGCTTCTGCCCGCGACTCCGTCCGCGTGAAACTCGGTTATATCGTAGCTCCATACAAACTTTCACCCCCCACTTCATCCCTTTGGGGGATGATTTCCGGGATAAAAACTATCCTATGTCCTTCCCCAGGACTCAAACTATCTCTATACCAAATTTCATCCAAATCGGTACAGCGGTTTAAGCGTGAAGAGGTAACAGACAGACAGACACTTTCGCATTTATAATATTAGTATGGATGTATTCGACAAAAAAAAAACATTATTGTGAAGCCTATATGTATTTTGTTTAAATTCTTGAACACTTTGACATTTAGGAATGTAGTATTTTGGGAACCAATATTTTTATTGTACACTTTTTGCATTTTGTAACACCTGAACTTTTCAGGCATTTTGAGTAAAGCATTTTACAATTGATATTTTTTTCGGAAACCGGTTTGGTAGATAGGTAGGTACTTTAACAATTATAAGGGTTGGTTGTTTCAAATTTAATTTGTGTTATAATTTAATTCTACGGGCAGTTTGACACTTCATTCTCTACTATAAAGGATGACAGCGGCGGCGCCATGTTTAAAATTAACCACTCTGTTAAATTGTATTTAAAAATTCACTTCATTTGACCATGAATTATAAACTAGGATCAATATGGGTACCTACTTATTAAGATATGGTTTACCATATTGCACTAGAATTTCATTAAATGAATGCCACCTTTAAACTTTCAGAAAAAAAAAATTAACAATCAAATGTTCAGTCAAGTGTAAAAACATGGGTGCATACAACTTACTCATAAATATGTCCCATCGCTCTTATGTCACCGGATTAATTCAATTCAATTCATTTTTATTCAGAGACCAACATGGAGCATAATATTAGTAATTACAAAGTTCATAGGTAGCATAAAGTTAATTTAAAGATATAATAGTAATAAATAATAATACGATTTAGGCCTGTTTGAAATTTACATTAGTCAACTAAAAATAAAAATTTATAAATATGTAATAATCTAATATAAATTCACAAGATGTCAAGTTAATTAATCATTCAAGGTTTCAGTACCTACATATTTATGAGAGGATTGAATCGATACATATTTTAGCACTTGCCTGTTTCATAAATTTTTTGAATGAGAGGGTAAAAATGAGAAATGAAAATGAAATGAAATAAACGTTTATTCTCTTTTTTTCTTACATACTTAAAGCTAGATAGAAATCTGCCAAACCACAGTGCGGGTATATACCCACTTAAATATAATGATAACCCTGTTCCATAAAACTCGTGATTAGTGCCTTAAATATCAATTTCGCTTGTCGACATATAATGCATCCGATTATAAGCTCTATCACAAAGGCAGGCAGACCACGTTACAATGCCGTTCCTAGATATAAGATTTTTTTAAAGATATTTAACTTAATCTGTTCAAGCAAGGTGTTTACTTAATATTTAATTGTATTTTTAAGTTAGTAGGAAGTAAATGAATGTGAATATTATTATGGTTTTATTTTCCACTAGCCATTTCCGCGGCACCTCCCGCGTGAGATTTGGTCTGTGTCAATTCCCCTTCCTCCCCCTTGGGGTGGTTAACCTTTTTTAAAAATTATTTCCCTTTTAGGCGTAAACACTTGAATCCCTCATTACGCTCAAGATTCTACTACAGAATCGCTCGCTACGCTCAGGATAATATTGTAGAATCTTTCGCTTCACTCCGGATTCAATATACCGCCCTGCATTTCGCTCCCTACTGACACAATCTACTATTCCAGGCCAGCAGTTGAAAACACCGGCCAAGTGCGAGTCGGACGGATAAAAACGGCAAAAAAACACGCTTGTTGTGTGTTTGTTGATGGGAGCCCCCTTGAATCATTTTTTTTTTTGTATTATTTGTTATAGCGGCAACAGAAAGATATCATCTGTGAAAAATTCAACCGTCTAGCTATCACGGTTCATAATATACAGCCTGGTGATAGACTGACAGACACAGACAGACGGACGGACAGCGGAGACTTAGTACCTAATAGGGTTCTGTTTCCCTTTGGGTACGGAACCCTAAAATAGTAAGCCAATGCTTATTTATCGGCCCTTAAATGCATGATTTTTTATTTTTGGTGGAAATTTATTTTATTTGTTATAAAGGTGCGTTCGAGAACCTTAAGCCTTTTTTTTTCATCTGTGAGCTGTCTAATGCTTTGTAGACATTTGGCAACACTATGCATTGACGGCCATTCCCAATAATCAATCCACGGATAGTTTTCCTAACCAGCAGTTACATTTTGACACATTTTCTATGGGTAATCTCAAATCTGTCAAAATGTAACTGCTGGTAAGGAAAACTATCCGTGGATTGATTATTGGGAATGGCCGCTAAGGGTTAAGATACATTTAGAAGCGACTTCTATGTATAACGGGGTGCTTTCTACCACCCCGATTACCGTCGGCAGGGCATTCTCCTCACACCCTGGAACCTGGCCGCGTACCGTACGGTTTCAGAGAAATTTTCTGCCTCGGACGCTCGGGTGTTGAATGAGCTCCCTGCCGAGGTTAACAGTGTGGGGTTCGTCAAAAAAGGAGTGTATACATTCATAAAGACGGCATTCATCGGCAACGCGCCTGTAACACCCCTAGAGTTGCTAGAGTCTGGCAAACGAAAGCGTGACCTGGCGGACGCGGCAAATTCAAAAAAATTACATATTGTATTACTAATTATACTAGGAATATTTATTTTTCAGATTCCTTGAATATTTTCAAGATTATCTGTAAACATAAGATACAGTATCATCATTATCGTCAATATTATTATATCAAATAATCAGCCAACAGGGATTAAGATTACTAACCTAAAAAATCCGACATCGCATCTAAACATTGTTCTCTTGGAAAACAACTTCTTTCTCCTCTTGTTTTTGCTTGATCTTACTGATCATAGTATGTATTAGCTTTTGCACATTACTTTTTATTTGTTTTACTTTTACCCCTTTTACCCATATTACGGCAATTATAAATGCAAAATAATTGAGTTCACAAAATACTAACTAGACTTTGACAGATTAATAATGTTGACACTTTTAAAAAAGTCCAAGTCACGCTTTCATTTGGCAGACTTTAGCGTCCATAGGCTACGGTGACCACTTACCATCAGGGCCGTAAGCTTGTTTGCCACCGACGTGGAACAAAAAAAAAACATGTTTGATAGGCAGTATTATAATATCGTCGATATAACGCCTCTGCTTAGAGCTACGGTAGCCTAGTGGTTCAGGCATCGGCTGTCAAGCGGCGGTCGTGGGTTCGAATCCCGGCTCGTACCAATGAGTTATTCGGAACTTATGTGCGGAATATTTACCGTTGGCCGGTGAAGGAAAACATCGTGAGGAAACCGGTCTAATCCCAATAAGGTCTAGTTTTCCCTCTGGCGACCTTCTACGCTTTCGTAAAACTTGTGCATATGCCAAATCTTAGGATTAGGTGTCAAAGCGGACCCCGGGCTCCTCTAGGGACACAACCGGGAATAACGCTATGAGGATGATGATAACGCCTCTGCTTGGAAAAGGGTTCAAGTACAGAATACTTAAATTAAAGTTTTAAGTTTAAATTACAGATATTAGATGATCTTGGCATCAAGCGGGTTAAAAACGTAATGAAAGGAAACAAGTATAGTTTTATATTAGATTTTATTTCAGTCCGTGAAACAATTCGGGGCTTGCAAGCCTACAATAATAATAACGTCTATATAAATTAAAAAAAAAATTAACTTAGTGTCATACATTCAATAAAGAAATGCGCCGTCACAAATATGTGACAATTATAGTGGTTATTTGTAAAAAAATGCGTATTTTCCCCCTAGCCAACCAAAGGTCGATTAAGAGGGAACTATACCTTTGGAATAATACGTACTCGTCCATAAAAAAGATAACGTTTTTCCACTTCTAAATATTTTCCAATCTCAATGATTTTTTAGTACGTTATTGGTTTATAGGTTACACTTTTTTCAAAATTTGCAATAAGAAATTAAAACTTATACGCACCTCAATTTTTTTTTCTTAAAACGACACCTTTAAACCTACGTATTATTATGCTGAAGCGATCGACTTTAAAATCAAAGTGATTTGTTTAGGTTTAGTTAGTGGAAAACGTTTTCTCCCGAAATGGAAATAAATCATATAAAAAGTACCTATATTGTCAGTCGCGAGCTGCTAGCTATACTTCCCTCTTAAGAGGCATCCTTCTTCAATGCAATTTATACCAATCTAAATTGGAATGACAGTTGCATTTGTTTGGGTTCGTTCCATTTTAAAACAAACAAAACTCAACTAAGTAGGTACCAAGGCCTGCATTTCCGAAAAATACCGGGTCCGTTATTTAACGGTACGACGTAATCATTTCATCCGTGCCATTTTGGTAGCCGAAGTAGACGAGACTTCGCTACCGAAAAATAACGGTCACCGTTATTTTTTCCGGTACCTACTGTAACAGCTTTCATAATAGTAACCGATATTTTAACTTCGGGGAGGCGGGCGAGGTCGACCCGTTTAAAAACAAAAACGGTATCGAAATAATACCGGTTGGGAACCGGTATTATAGTATAAAGGTGAAGGTAAGTAACTGATATTTCTACCCGGTTTCAGTAACGTTATGTTGGCGCGGCTCACCTTTACAATATAACGGCATCGTAATGGAATTCCGGTACAATGGTTACCGAAATCAATCTCTGCTCTATACCCTATTATAGTAGATTCTAATTTTATTTGCTAAGTATTCATTTGGTTAATTCCTAAGGCACTAATCTATTGAATTTACAGCATATTTGGTATGAACGTTCTTATGGCGTCTACATAAAGTTTAATATTGCCTGGATTTTTATTTAGAATACATATTGAAAGGCTCATAATAATAATTTATTAAATCATCAGTCATTCATTTAAATAATCGAAGTAAGGTAAACCAAGCAAGGTAAAGGTCCGAATGACCGACACTGGCCCAATACATAACAGCTTCAATCTTATGACATAACAATAGAGGTGAACAATAGTTGTCAACTATTAGGTGTCAAGCAACCTTAATGATAGTGATGATTCGTACATCGTACAATCAACTTTTTAATGTTGCTCGATGCTATGGTTTCCCCTGGAAGACTTTAATACAACTGCGATTTAACTAATAACTGACGATTTTAAACATGCTAGGAGTCCATATTCGCAGTAAGAATATTAAGATGCGTATTTAGCAGTAAATCACTCTTAATTTATTTACTATATCTTCATCATCATCATATCAGCCGAAAGACGTCCACTGCTGGACATAGGCCTTCCCCAAAGAGTGCCACAATGACCGGTCCTGATCCCGCATCCAGCGGACTCCCGCGACCTTTACCAAGTCTTCACCTTGTGGGTCTTAGTACAACTGTAAAAACTGATTTTAGGTATTATTTTTACAATTTAATTCCCGTCTGATTTTTTTTTATCTCTGGGCCAAAAAGTTGATCCACATCCACCCATTAAATAAATGATCATGCAGAATGTCTAGAACAGATTCAGTCTATTTAGTGATCGTTATTATCACATAACATCTAAGGCGAGGCATTATAACACTCGACAGTTTACTATCAAAATAACTTTATACATAATAGTACACCCAAGGACTTTAATTGTTGAGCCATGTAGGTGCGACAAATTTTGGTTCTTTAATAGTTAAACTTTGAAATGTCCAGTATAAAGTGAGCTCTAAATGGCTCAACAATTAAAGTCCGTGACCGTACATTACTTACCTAGGGCGGTAAAACAAGGAATGTTTCAGATCGCAGGTATTTGACGTATAAATAGGCGATCGGAGGCTTTTTTTATTACGGTTCGTGGTGAGTACAAAATGTTAGTGTGGCGAGGAAGTGGGATGTTCAGCATACGCAGCGTGCATATTGCTACTTTATGGCCAGGTACGAAGTAAAATAATTATAACATTAAATTGATGGTATAAGGCGATACTTTGCGGAAATTCATAGTAATTTTCTAGAAATATAGCAAAGGAACATTGTTTAGTTTTAGTTTGGGACCGTGTACAGGTATACTTTTCCTACAATAATACCGGTTTCGAATTTCGGTAATTCTGTTCTCCATACATACTAATATTATAAATGCGAGTGTGTCTGTCTGATACCTCTTCACGCTTAAACCGCTGAACCGATTTCGATGACATTTGGTATAGAGATAGTTTGAGTCCCGGGGAAGGACATAGGATAGTTTTTATTCCGGAAATCATCCGAGGGGGTGAAAGTTTGTATGGAGAACGTTATAAACGATTTTTGTATTTTGTGAATACCGGTACTTCTCTGGTTCAGTCGTTCGCCATACTTGTCACGTATTGATGACGGTGCATTAAGTGCACACAATAAATGCATTAAACCTAACATTTAAGTTAAAGAGAATAATAAATATAACAATGCAGTAGAATAGTAATTGATGGAATCAGTCGTTACTTTGCGGAATTCCATGATAATATATTCCTTAGAATATTCTTTAGCTGAATAGCAAAGGAATATATTGTTCTAGAAACTCATTAGAATATGTTGGAATCGCTTGTCTACACACCGAAAGTGTTAAAGTTGCCAGAAGTGTGGTGTATTTTTAGTAAATGTACCAAAATTGGTCCAACGGATCACTTATTCTTTAATCTAATGAGTGTCTCTAAAGTATCAATTTTTAGTGCTACCGAAATATAAATAAGACTTGAACGATATTAATAGTGATCCTAATAATGAATAATATCTATAATTTCCTTTAAATACTGCTAAAACCGCCATGAGTCTCATAGCCGGACATTATCACGAGAAGAGACTCATTTACTATAAAAAAAATATCTACGTAATTAAGCACATTTTTTTCTTGTAGTCTCCTGGGTCACATTATAAAATAGATTTTTAGCGTAAAAACCTAATAAAACATAGGTTTTTGTAACTTTTTATGGACTTTCTAAGAATCAGTTGACAAGCATAGTAGTATTTTTTCCTTGAAACTGTAACAAAGTTGTCTCCTGGTATACGGGACAGATTGAAAACTTAAAAAAATGTTCCACCCAATTGCATGACAAAAAGAGGTTACAAAGTGGAACATTTTTAACTTTGGCCCGACACTGAAAGTGAATCTCTTTTCGCAAAAATTACCAGGCAATACCAGGATTCTCTAAATAAAATGCTATTGCAACCATACATATTACTAGATATCTTTAGAATTTAAATACCAAAGATATAGCGTGCTAGAACCGGCCCAGACGCTTTTGTGACAAAATGCACAATTTTACAAATTTTGTCGCGTAACAAATCTAGCAAATTAAAATGCAAATTTACGCATTTCGTCAAACTTTAATTTCAAGTTTGAACAGTGGTTAAAAGATGATTTATGTCTTTAACCACAAGTTTAATATTAATATGTCATATAGGTTTTTTTGTCTAAATACCCAATTACTCTGATTTGGGTTCTCATTTTATTTAGAGTCAGAGCGAAAATTATCCTACTAAAAGTTTGAGGTGGGAACTAATTATATTTAGCACAGGGAATGTTCCACTGTAAACGTAAATAACAATAAATAATGCTCCTAATGTCGGTTGTGATCACCTCCGTAGTTTCCTGAAACAAATGTGAACAGTTTAGTTTTACATTATATCACATTAATCTCCTAGGTTGGTAAATCAAAGAACGCCTCAGATCGCGGGTAGTTAAGGAGCCGAACGCGAGGGAGATAAATATGCGATCGAAGGCTTTCTTTATTACCGCCTGTGGCGAATACAACTTCACGTCTCACCCCAGCCAGGTAGTTTTTTGCTATTAGCGAGCGGTAATTGCCACTTTATGGTCAGGTGTGAGGTAAATATATAAACTTATTGATATTACTACTTATTGTACGAGCTGACGCACATATAAATACGTTCAACTCGCACAAGTAAAATACCTAATTACTTACCTATTAATATTTGCATGGCTTGCATTGCCATGTCGCAATCTTTTATAGGTATCGGTGGAAACAATAAAGCAGTGTTCAACTATCACTCAAAGGGTTCGGTCATTAGCTCTCCGGAGTTACCATCCCTTAGCTAGCATCCCTCAGCTTCCAACACAGCATAGCTAACTTTACATTGGTCCTTCGAGCTACCGTACAAGCGGGACCTTTCGGGAGTGTAAAAAAAAAAAAAAAAAAAAATCCGTCGGTTCGGCATACGTTCATTGACCCAGTTATACTGAGAATATATAGTTACACGTGTCTCTACCTAGCGAGCGATATAGCGGTAGATAGACGTGAAGCACCTCGAGCATCAGCATACGAGCAGCCGTGGGTCAGGGACTCACACAGCAGCACCAGCATCAACTCTTAGCATCAGCAACACCGTGAGTCGAGAGACTTGCAAGCAGCAGCATCCAAGTAAGATCGTTCATATTACTTGAACTAGCTACCATGTCGGAATACGAAGAACTCTTCGGCCGTCAAGCAGCGATCGTCAGCGAGCTTAAGCGCATCGGCGCTAATTTTGACAAAGACTCAGCTCATCGAAAAACCTCGGAGTATCTGAAGTTAAGGTTAGACGCTTTAGATAAACTCTGGGGAGAGTTCGAACTTAACGATAAAACACTTACTACTGTACTTGTTAAATCGCAGCGTTACTTTCAAGAAAATATTTACACTCGTACTCTCAAATATTATACTGACACTCGAGCGAAAATAGCAGATTATGAGCCATATCAGAAAGAAAAACCTTTAGTAGGGTCAGGTTCGGGTAAAGGTACCAACACCGGGACTGGTCCAAACAAGGTAGATGAACTTTTGTCCCTACAGCGGACTAACTTTCGAGCTTTCAAGCGACTAATATCTAGCATCAAAGTCAGCGAGATCAGCGAGAAATGGGAGTTAGAAGACGAGCTCCGTAGCATCCAATCTAGATGGAACGCCATCGACAAGCTACATCTAGAAATAGACAACATTCTTGAAGGTGAGGATGAAGTTTACCTAGATGAATTTACGAAACAGGAAGAGTCATATAAGAAAAGTAAGAAAGCGCTAAACCAAAAGCTATCTGCTACTTCTCACATCCAGCAAGCTACTCCTTTACTTGAAATACCCACTTTTTCAGGCAAGTATACCTACTGGCCTACGTTCTACGATTTATTCTCTGAATCTATTCATAATAATAACTTCCTATCAAAAGCTCAAAAAATGCAGCATCTCAAGGGTAAGGTCAAGGGAGAAGCGGAGCGATTAATTCAACATTTAAATATCTCAGCTGAAAATTATGATATTGCTTGGGAAATATTGACGCATCGTTATAATAATCCTCAAGTACTCTTTACGACTCAAATCGAGACTTTCCTGAATCAACCCAGCATCAGCAAGCAAACATCTTTCGAGATAAAACGTCTTTACGATACCACCACCGAGTGTATTCACGCCATACACAACCTCGGTGTGAATACTATCACTTGGGATCCGATATTAGTCCATTTACTGACCAAAAAGCTAGACAGCGATACCTACAACGCCTATAAAGAATCGCGTAAGTCTCCAAGAGAATTACCTCTTTTATCTGAGCTAATGAATTTTCTCGAGAGTAAGTTTATAGCACTAGAGCCTACTCACAAGACAGAGAGAGAATCTACAGCTAAGCCAGCTTCAAGCTATCAAGCTAAGCCTAACTACAAGCCGAGCTACTATAATAGCAAGCATACATGGAGGTATCAAGCCGCTTCTACATCCACTTGTAAGTGCCCTCTATGTAATTTTGATCACGAGCTATACCGATGCCAAAAGTTCATCAACATGTCACCGGATGCCAAATTGAGGTCAGTTGCGAAACTTCAACTTTGTAAAAATTGTTTATTTAAACATGCAAGTAATAAATGCAATTCAACAAAAAGGTGCAAAGAATGCAATTGCGAACATCATACGATTTTGCACGACGCATGTAACGGGACACTGCACCGCACTACGACAGTACCTAAAGCTGAGCAAAACTCACCTTTAATGACTAATGCGCTACCATCAAATAAGCAACCTAGCAACAAGCCTTACACAGCAAGTCACGTTGCGGCTGACGATGAAGAAGTTTTATTAGCGACAGTTTTGTTAAAAATAAAAGCGATCGACGGTAATTACGTCACACTACGAGCATTACTCGATCAAGGCTCTCAGATAACTTTAGTATCGGAGAACGCAGCACAACTACTAGGGTTGCCACGCCGTAAATTTAGCGCATCGGTATCCGGCGTCGGTGTCGTCCCTAAGCACAGCAAACAGCTTATATCACTTGAATGTAAATCTATCTACGATGATTACAGTTTCAACACTGAAGCATGCATTATTCCTCGAGTTATTGGTGATCTTCCCAATGTTTCATTCACTAAGAAATCGTGGCCTCACATCCAACACATGAACCTAGCTGATCCAGAATACAACTTATCTAAATCAGTTGATATTTTGCTTGATGCTTGCGTTTACTCGGACGTGATTATGAGTGGTCTAGTAAAAGGGGCACATAACGCGCCCATAGCTCAACAAACTAAGCTTGGCTGGATTTTGTCGGGAAATGTAAAAACATTTAACTGCAGCGTTGTCGTTAATAATCTTGACGAAATAGCTAAATATTGGGAGATGGAGGAAATACCTAGCATATCGAGCGACCTTACTACGGAAGAACAGTATTGTGAAGAGCATTACACAGCTACTACCAAGCGACTTGACAACGGTAGGTACGAGGTAGCCCTACCAATGAAGCCCAACTATGAAAAAAGTTTAGGAGCTTCCAAAGCAAAAGCGACAGCACAATTTTTACAATTAGAGAGCAAGATGGTAAAAAACGAATCTTATTCTAACAGCTATAAACAATTCATTCACGAGTATCTAGAACTAGGTCATATGCGTCCAGCTAACCAGGGTGACCACATTTCATACCATCTGCCGCACCATGGAGTGGTCCGACCTGAATCTTCTACTTCCAGCCTCCGGGTAGTATTCAACGCTTCAGCTAAAACCAGCTCAGGGCTCAGCCTCAATGACGTCATGGAATGTGGTCCGAATTTGCAGCATGACCTACCTACTTTGATTTTAAACTGGCGTCAATATAAATATGTAGTTACTGCGGATATAGAAAAAATGTTTCGTCAGATTTTAATCAGAGAAAGCGATCAGCATCTACAGGGTATTCTCTGGAGGGATTCCCCTCGAGAGCCAATCCAGGAATACTTACTTACCACAATAAGTTATGGCACAAAACCAGCTGCGTATTTGGCTATGAGAACCCTGCGACAGCTAGCTAAAGACGATGCTTCAAAATACCCTCTTGCAGCAGCAGCGTTAGAAAATAATTTTTATATGGATGATTTACTTAGTGGTGAAAACACTATCGAAGCTACAAAAGAACTGCAGCAACAGCTAATCAAAATAATGAGAGGAGCAGGAATGAATTTACGAAAATGGTCAGCTAATCATCCAGAACTACTACAAGATTTATCTACAGATCAGCTTGATAAGCCTTTCGACTTTAAATGTTCAGAGTCTCGTAAAACACTCGGTCTAACATGGACACCCTCGTCCGATTCATTTATATTTACGAACAAAATCGAGCACGCCGAGTTATGTAATACGAAACGCCAGCTACTATCAGAAATATCAAAGATATTTGATCCGTTGGGATGGCTCTCACCCCTGACGGTTCGAGCTAAGCTTCTCTTCCAAAATACATGGAATTCCTGTGAAGGATGGGATGACCCTATTCCGGAAGAAATCCAGAAGGAATGGGTCCAGCTACGAAATGACCTTCAAAATGTAAGTCAATTCAACATACCTAGATACTTAGGTGACACACAAAAACAATTTGAATTACATGGATACAGCGACGCATCGCAAAAATCTTATGCCTGCGCCGTGTACTTAGTAGCAACCAACGATAAGGGCGAGTGCACGAGGCGACTCGTCGCAGCTAAAACGAAACTAGCGCCACTAAAGAAGAAAGTTTCACTTCCGCGACTTGAACTGTGTGGAGCTTTACTTCTAGCTCAGCTTATACAAATCATAAAAGCTTCTTTGACAGCCACTGAATATGACATATACGCATGGACGGACTCTACAGTAGTCTTGGGTTGGCTTCATGGCGACTTAGCTCGTTGGAAGCAATTCGTCGCGAATCGAGTTCAGCAAATAACCGATATCATACCAGCAACGAATTGGAACCACGTCCGGTCTGAAGAAAATGCAGCTGACTGTGCCACCAGAGGACTACCCATAACAAAGCTTCTCAATAATACACTTTGGTGGAACGGACCGGAATCGCTAGCTACCTTTGAACCAAGCAACATCAAAAACAGAACTTATGATCCGCCGACCATTGAAACTAAAAAGGTCTGTGTGAACTCAGCTTTACATCAACCTAGCTATTCATTCATAAATGAATTATTAACAAGCAACAGCTCTATCACTCGAACAGTAAAAGTAGTGGCATGGGTATCACGTTTCGCAGCAGCGTTACGTCACAAACACACGGAACATGATACAGTCCTGTCCACTACAGAAATAAACAAAGCTTATAACTTCATTATCAAAAACGAGCAAGCGAATGATTTTGAAAAGGACTTGGAAAAATTAAAAGAAAAGGGATATGTTGGTTTTAGCAGCCCTTTAGCGAATATCTCTCCCTTTTTTGATGAAAACGGGATTTTGAGAGTGGGTGGTCGCCTCGGTCAGTCCACAGTTAGCAGCTCAGCTAAACATCCAATGATCTTGTCAAGTCACAGCCGTTTTACCGAATTAATAATTGACCAAGCTCATATTACAACCTTACACGGTGGACCGCGGCTAACACTATCTTATTTACGTGAAAAGTATTGGATTTTAAGCGGCATGAGAACAGTTAAAAAACAGCTTCGCAAATGCGTAAAATGCCGTCGTTTCAGCACTGAAAAGCAGCATCAATTCATGGCCGACTTACCACGAGCCAGAGTGACACCTTCACGTCCATTCACGCACACTGGCGTAGATTTTACCGGGTACGTAGAGCTAAAAGCGAGCAAGGGCAGGGGAGTCAAAACAAACAAAGGCTATGTAGCTGTGTTCGTCTGCCTAGCGACTAAGGCCGTGCACCTAGAACTGGTGTCTGACCTCAGCACTCCAGCATTTTTAGCAGCTTTTCGCCGTTTTTGTGCGCGGAGAGGGACGCCCCGCCGAATGTACAGCGACTGCGGTACTAACTTTATCGGAACTAAACGAGCATTGGACAGTGAATACAAGGAAATTTCAAGCACTATCAATCAAAACTACTTTAAGCATCTAAGCGAAATGAACATCGAGTGGTCTTTCAATGCTCCAGCGTGGCCCAGTGCGGGCGGCTTATGGGAAGCCGCCGTGAAAAGCTTCAAACGACATCTGAAACGAGTCTTAGGTGAGCAAAAGCTTACTTACGAGGAGTTTACTACACTGCTGCAGCAGATAGAAGCGTGTCTAAACTCTCGTCCTTTGTTTTCTCTGACGGAGAATCCTGAGGATGCTTACTTGACCCCAGGACATTTCTTGATTGGAGACTCTTTACTATCACGACCTCAGACCGACCCAGATGACTTCAACTTACGAGCACGTTGGCAACTTGTACAAAGCATGAACAAGCACTTTTGGAAGCTATGGTCGTCAGATTATCTTCAGCATCTTCAAACTCGTTCCAAATGGAGAACACCCACAAAAAACCTTCAGCTTAACGACATTGTACTCATAAAAGACGACAACTTACCTCCAGGAAAGTGGGCGCTCGGCAGAGTGGTAGACCTGCACCCTGGAAGCGATGGATACGTTAGGGTTGTATCTGTCAAAACCGAAGCTAACATTTTCAAGCGACCAGTAACAAAGCTTATACTGTTACCGATTGAAACAGCTAAAAAGGAGGACGATCTCTCAGCTCATCAGCATAATAATCAGCAAACTCCACTACCTGCAAACTCGAATGTACGAGCACGTGGAAATAAGCGGAAACCTTTCAAAAACCTTTTCACCTTAGCTCTCTTACTATTTTCAATGTTGGTATCTCCAACTACACAGCAAAAGGTACCTCATTTCAGTACCACAGCTCTCGATGATTCCAAATTACTTTACTTTGACAAGGTATCGAACTTACAATATATTCGAGACGAGTGGAAGCTAGTAGTATACTACAATCTCACTGGCTACTGGCAAGCAATCACTGACATGGATACTTACGTGAGAAATCTAAAAGGCTTGACTATGAAATCTAGCACTCAATTCCAGCAAATAACTAACCAGCTAACACACGAGCTAACGGAAATTGAGCACTACAACCGATTACTACAAAGCTCCAATAACAAGCGACAGAAACGAGGTTTAATAAATGGTATCGGAAATGTAGCTCACTACTTATTTGGCGTATTAGACGACAAATTTGCCCAGCAATATGCTAAAGACATTGAGAAAATTTCCTACAACGAAAATCATCTTAAAAGTCTTATCAAAAACCAAACTACAGTGGTTGAAGCAGAATTAAACATCATACAACGCAATGAGCAAATAATGAACAAACAATTTTCACTTATCAATGAGCATCTCCATAATATAACAACAGACATAAATAAATTACGGTCTGACGTCAACGACGGGCTCTACATTACGTCATCAGCATTAGCAGCGAATATCATCCTCCAGAGTCTACGACGTATGCAAACGTCACTCATAGACACTGTGACCGATATCAGTCACGGTCGCATCGATACACACTTAATAACTAGCGAGCAACTTGAAGAACAAATCAACTTTATATCTGGCCAGCTACAGGGCGATCTAAAAGCACCATCTGAGACCGGAAATATACGGGACTTATACAAGCTACTAAAAGTATTCGCTAAAGTCTTTAAAAAATATCTTATAATTGAAATAAGAGTCCCACTAGTAAGCAATGAAATCTACGAGCTCGACAAAATAATTAGCGTTCCGCAAAACAAAAATGGATATTCCTACCTTACCATACCTACCTACCCTTACTTAGCATTTAACTTACGCAAAGACGCAGTTATATTCTTATCAGATTATGATTTGCAAGCTTGTCTTCATGTATCAGAAGAAAAACTACTATGTAGCCTAGATAAACCAACTTATGACTTAAACTTGCAGCAAACATTGTGCAATATCACTTTAATAAATACAGGCAAATCTACATCACCTTGTATTTATGAGCATTCAACCTGTGTAAATAGATGGATCAAGTTACACCGACCGAACTTTTGGCTTTATTCGTGTTGCGATAAATGCAATATTCGCTCTTATTGCCCAGCTGATGTAACTATGAGTACCTTATCAGGCACTGGCCTTTTGGAAATAGGTCAGGGTTGTACATATAGGGGTGATACATTCACTATTCACTCTCACAACAGCTTTTTACGAAAAGTAAATATTCAGCCTTCTGTCGAAGCCCCAGAGGTATCTATTTTGAACAGCGTAATAAAGACTTCTGGAACCAGCTACGACTTTAAGATAGAAAACCACGAGCAAACATATCGTCAGGTAATGGACGAGATCAACAACCTGAAACAGCAATCAGCATCCGATCTCAGCATACACGATGTTCATCAGTTTTCCATTATTTACGGCATGCTTGCCGTACTGGTGGTAATGGGAATTATAGCAGCCTGTCTTCGAGCCAGAAAACGACGGAGCATGCAGCTAGCAGCGTCTCCCGGGCGGGAGGGCCCGGTGAGCTCAGCGCGCGGCAGCGCGGCTGCAAACGACGCGCGTACGCACCGCGACCAGCAACACGTACCACGCGAGTGTATTGAATTACGTAAATCAATGAGCATGGGCATTTTAAGTGCAAATAGAGGCGCGGCGCCTCCTAAGCCTCCTCGTTCAGTGTCTATTCCCATACCGTGTGATTCTTTTAGTGAAATAATCGAGCCCACCGGGGACAATTAGTTTTCCTTTGACATTTTAAAACGTTTATCTTACTAGAATAACCGCTAATATTATACATAACTATGGACCGCTAAGTGAAATTTATAAGCATTCATGATTCTTCAGCTAATATTGTTTCTACATGAATTACTAAATAACAAATGTTTACCTACTATAACTTAGCTTAAGCTTTACTGTTATTTTAGCCATTATAAAGCTACCATTTCCTTCTTTTCGGGTTGGCAAGATGTACGAGCTGACGCACATATAAATACGTTCAACTCGCACAAGTAAAATACCTAATTACTTACCTATTAATATTTGCATGGCTTGCATTGCCATGTCGCAATCTTTTATAGGTATCGGTGGAAACAATAAAGCAGTGTTCAACTATCACTCAAAGGGTTCGGTCATTAGCTCTCCGGAGTTACCATCCCTTAGCTAGCATCCCTCAGCTTCCAACACAGCATAGCTAACTTTACAATGGAGCTAGTTCGGTTTGTGAAAGATTGCCCCATAATATTTACTTATTATAATTTAACGGAGACGAGGGTATGTCATCTCCTCGAAATCCTGTCCCGTCAGGCGCCATCTCAGTTAGACGGTACCGGGTCATTGTCAGATTTAGGTGCGCGTCTTTTCGGTGGACATTGCCAAAGTTAAGGGCTTTAAAGTAGGGATGTAATTTTACAATGCGAATGTTTTGCGAATGCGAATATGTGTCGCGTCGTGGCGTGTTCCGCCCGCGCCCGCGCCCGCGCCGGCCGCCGACTCGCGCGTGCGCAAAGCGCGCCAACCCGTATCACGTGATTCATTTAACCAATAGAATGCACTTTTACTTGGGTATGTGATTGCTTTTTATGCTTGTGATTGTTAAATAAAATGATAAAATATTGATTACGTACGTTGAGTTTTTAGTGTATTTCCTTAGGAGTCCGTTTTTATACAAAACTTTTTTTTGCTGTATTTTGTTTGTTTTATAAACTGCGGCGCTACCACGAACTTCGAAAGTCGAAGTTCGGGTATTTCCATCTCTATCGCACTCCGTTACTCGAGTGACGGGGATGCATGTATTACAAACTTCGACTTTCGAAGTTCGTGGAAGCGCCGCTGGAACCATATAAACTAATTACAGACATAGATATACCTCATGTCATTGTATATGCAAAGTTTCGTCACAATCCAACACGCAGTTTTAAAATGAGAAGGAAACTCCGTTTGTATGGGAAGGTAAAATTCGGTTGAGTTTACTGCGGACTCTTAATATTCGCATTCGCACATTCGCATTCTAAATGTTCGCTTTCGCGAATGTAATATAACTGACATTCGTGACATCCCTGCTTTAAAGCCTAATTTTTGGTTGAACTCTGAATCCGCATAAACGTCGGGGTTCCGTACCATTATCTATAAAAACGGCAAAAAAAAACACGTTTGTTGTATGGGAGCCCCCCTTAAATATTTATTTTATTTTGTTTTTAGTATTTGTTGTTATAGCGGCAACAGAAATACATTATCTATGAAAATTTCAACTGTCTCGCTATCGCGGTTCTGGTGACAGACAGACGGACGGGCAGACAGCGAAATCTTAGTAATAAGGTCTCCTGTCTCACTCGCACCGTGCAAGTTAGATAGAGGAGGGTAGATCTTTCTCGACTCGCGTCGCGGCCCGGCGCCAGTGGTGCTAGCCCCGCTGGAAGCCATCAGTGTATTGTGAGTTACCTGTTCAAAGGCTTCTCCTTATAAGTGACGGGCTTCCGGTTCCGCCTCGTGCGTCCCTCGTTGACCGCGTCCCCGCTGTCGCTGTCCCCGCTGTCCAGCCGGTAACTCTCCTGTCCCTGGCTCCCTTGGTTTCTGCACAGATAGGGCAATTGCCTCACGTTCAAATTAATACTACGTATTGCTAAATGGATAGTACACCATCAAATTGTAATAAAGTATGAATTTTTAAAGGTTGTGCTCCGAAGAACTGTTCGGCATGATGCCTAACTGCTCCTTTCTACCACCCCGATTACCGTCGGCAGGGCATTCTCCTCACGCCCAGCACGTCTAGCACACGACGGCCGCGACATACTCTCGATTTTTCTCGCACTATACCTCTTGTTCTAAGTGGTCTAATAAGTGAGAGACGGATAGTGCGAGAAAAATCGAGAGAGCTCGCGCGCCGTCGCGTGCTAGCCGTGCTGGAACCTAAATGGTCGCGTACCGTACGGTTTCACAGAATTTTTCTGCCTCGGACGCTCGGGTGTGGAATGAGCTCCCTGCCGAGGTTAACAGTGTGGGGTTCGTCAAAAAAGGAGTGTATACATTCATAAAGGGTCGGCAACGCGCCTGTAACACCCCTAGAGTTGCTAGAGTCTGGCAAACGAAAACGTGACCTGAGAAAACGCGGCAAATTCAAAAAAATTACATATTGTATTACTAATTATACTAGGAATACTTATTTTACAGATTCCTTGAATATTTTCAAGATTATCTGTAAACATAAGATACAGTATCATCATTATCGTCAATATTATTATATCAAATAATCAGCCAACAAGGATTAAGATTACTAACCTAAAAAATCCGACATCGCATCTAAACATTGTTGTTTCTCTTGGAAAACAACTACTTTCTCCTCTTGTTTTTGCTTGAACTTACTGATCATAGTATGTAGCAGCTTTCGCACATTACTTTTTTTACCCCTTTTACCCATATTACGGCAATTATAAATGATAATATATAGATAATGATGGGTTCCCCTAAAAACTATCATATCTGTACGTCTAGCACAACTTGCTGGCAAGTCGCTTCGCGAGCGACTGAGCGTCTCCTGTCTCACTCGCACCGTGCAAGTTAGATAGAGGAGGGTAGATCTTTCTCGACTGGCGTCGCGGCCCGGCGCCAGTGGTGCTGGCCCCGCTGGGAGCCATCAGTGTATTGTGAGTTACCTGTTCAAAGGCTTCTCCTTATAAGTGACGGGCTTCCGGTTCCGCCTCGTGCGTCCCTCGTTGACCGCGTCCCCGCTGTCGCTGTCCCCGCTGTCCAGCCGGTAACTCTCCTGTCCCTGGCTCCCTTGGTTTCTGCACAGATAGGGCAATTGCCTCACGTTCAAATTAATACTACGTATTGCTAAATGGATAGTACACCATCAAATTGTAATAAAGTATAAATTATAAAAATCATAAAAATAACCTTGAAAAATTATAAAAACATGCATTTTAATTTAATTTCCAAGAGTAAATTGAAAGCTACCAATAGAATCAATACGCTTTACTTTACGCTGGTTCGGCGTTTGATAGTCTTTACAATGACTAGTCCTTGGGCATATTTTAACACGACGAAACCCTATCTGATCTGTCCTGTAGAAGGTTTGCCACTATACCTGTAGCTCTCCTGCCCTCGGCCGCCGAGCTCCCGCCTACAGAATCCCTCTCCGTCTTGGCTCTCTCGCTTTTTCGGCGTTTGGGGCTCGCCGGATTCCATTTCTCTGGCTTGAGATTCTAGTTCCTCTCTGAAATTTTAAAAGAGGTGTTCAATCTGTAGATTTTTATAGTGTGAATTGTATCAAATATCTTATACAAAAAAATACAAAATACAAAATATTTTATTGATTTAAAACACAGTGGTTTACAGACAGGGCAAGGTTGAGGCCTCTCATTAGGTATATATGTACCTGTGTTGAGAAGTCTCGCTCTTCCAGACATAGTACATTGTAATGATCCACAATTTAGAAAAATTTAGTTTAGAGTATATTATACTAACTTAGTCTAAGTTTATTTCATACATTTCCTTACAGGAGACAAGATAATATTATGTATGTGTGTGTGTGTGTGTGTGTGTGTGTGAGTGAGTGTGTGTGAGTTTAAGTAAATGTACAATACTACATTACTAGAGTTTCTACAGTTACAAGACAGTTTCATAGGTGCTATATTATTATCTCTATGTGCCAAAGAACAACAGGCCTTCAGTTTGACTATAATCAAGTTTAGCTATCCATTCATAAAGTGCCTCCTTACATCTATCGTGTCGTAAACTATAGAAGTGAATCTTAGCATTTAGTTTGTTGTATAAGTGGGCAGACTGTACATAATATTGTCTCTTAGCAAAGACGGATTTGTTAGGAGGTACAGGAGCGACTTTTGCTGACCTTCTTCGTTTTTCAGTTTGTGTTTTGTAGGGTAGTGTTTTATGTAGTTTAAGAATTGTAGATGTAATATACAGTTTGCGCATACTAAGCAACTTACACTCGTTATAGAGATCAGAGGTAGAGTAACTATAAGGTTTAAGCAACATCGTTTTGAGTAAGCACCTCTGTCCCCTCTCCACTTCCAAGAATTTCATTTTAGACATACATACACATAATCACGCATATTTCACGGAGGGGTAGGCATAGATCACGGAATTCCACTGGCTACGATCTTGACAAACCATACATGCTCGTCGGTTTAGGGCACTCTTCACCTGATTATTCCTTAGAGTATCTCCGATTTAAAAATATCTCATGTAGGTACTAGTAAAATGTATTAATTTTATACTTTATACATGTCGGAATCGGTATAGAGGTGACAAAGGAACGATCAAATGCGGTTTGAATTGTTCTGGAACAGCGAACGAAAAAACCATAGAATGCGAGCTCCTTAAAAATATCTAGTCAAACACGTGCCTAAAACCCGGTATGCGCTTCGAACTAAACGGCTGCCTGGCATCGTTTTGACCAGGGACTGCATAACCGAAAAATACCGCTATGTTTTATAACCGATATGACGTCATATCGGTTTTGAAATAGCGGTTCCGGTAGCGGAACCTTTATATTTCGCTATCGAAATATAACGGTAACCTTGATATTTTTCGGTACTACGGTTTCGAACCGGTATTACAAAGGTTTCGGTTACCTTTAAATCGATAACGGTAACCGATATTACAAAACAGCTACGGTACCGTTATGTTGGCGCAGCGCGCGTAACCTTTACACCATTACGGTACCGTAATGGAATACCGGTTTCATAACGGTAATCCGTAACCGAAATCAGGCCCTGGTTTTGACACCCCGCCCCCAACCCCGCATAATGGCAATGGCACGCATTCTGTGGGGCCATTTTGCGGCGCTACTTGGACTTCTATGGTTTTTTTCGTTCGCTGTTCTGGAATGGCGAATGCGTTGACGGACGATGCAGTATGAAAGATGAGTAAAAATAGTCAAGAATGTAATTAAATCTTGCAAGTAAATGGTATCTTTGTATGAAGATTTTGTTATTTTCCTGCGCCGTCTCCGGTAAACGAACGAAGTTCTATGCTTCAGGTTTGGGCCAAAAATCGTTCATATGTCCGGTGTCCGATGTCTGCCCGGCTGTTCTCGGCATTTCTCAACTGATTCTCGTGAAATTTTGTGAGCACGTTCATTAATTATATAGATTTTTTTTGACAACTCACTTTCTGGAAATTACAAAAAAAAGTTCTCCAGGTCACAGAGCCACTAATAGGTAACTTAAATAACGTTTTTAACCATTCGACCATATTGACTTCTATATATATGCAACAGTTTGGGACCGCCATAGTATTGTTGTTCGCCACTGTCAGTGTAAACATATAAAGGTACTAACTTCCGCCCGCGACTTCGTCTGCGTGGACCCGGGATAAAAACTATCCTATATTGTAATCCAGGCTGTAAACTATCCTCGTGTAAAATTGCATCCAAATCGGTTCAGCCGTTTAAGCGTGATTGAGTAATAAAAGATTTAAACACCCAAACATCTAAACATCCAAATCTAAACATCAAAATCTAAACATCTAAACATTTAAACATCCAAATCTTAACATCTAAACATTCAAATCTACACATTTAAACATCCAAATCTAAACATCTAAATATCCAAATCGAAACATTTAAACATCCAAATCGAAACATCCAAACATCTAAACATTCAAACATCCAAACTTTCGCATCGCAGGATGTACTCACGACACGATGACGCGCGAGTCCGTGGCGCCGTTAGGGCTGGGCGCGTCGAAGCGCGGCGCCGGCCCCGCGCGCCGCCTGCCGGGCGACGCCGCGTCACACACTAGTAGTTTCGGTACTAGCACTTGCAGGACGCGGGAGCATAGCGCGAGATTGCTAGAATAAAAATACCATTATTTGTATTACAGTATTAACGGGACAGGTCACAAGGAAAAAACGGTTAGGTGAACTGCGACCCTACAGCGCGCGAGCCCAGCGTGACGCGGCAGTGTCCGGCGAAGCGCCATAACCGAACAATATCATTTTTTCCTAGTTGAATATAAAATAATTGCCGCTAGGTTCCCCTGGGTGATCGGGGTCAGGTGATTAACGTGGATAACGTGCTGAGTATAGATGAGTAAGAGACATACCCGTTAGGCGTGTGTTCTCTCTCGGACTCGGCAGGCGGCGGCGGCGAGGCGGTGCGCGTGCGCTTGCGGCGCCGCACGGTCGGCGTGAACGCGTGCGCCGACGAGGCCTCCGGCGCCGGGGCCGGCTGGAACTAACACAAATCGTCTATACATATACTTACAAAAAAAAAAAAGCGGGTGTTGGGGAGTAACAACCCCAGGGACCCTAGTGCTCCAGAAAGTCGGCCAGGGCCTCCGCCTCCGGCGTGTCTTCGTCGGTCTGAGTGGAACCTCAGGGGGCCCGCAGGACTCAGCTCTGGCTTGCCTTCATTGGCCGTCCAGAGAGGAGTCGTCTGAGCTATATGCTCCAGGTGTGGAAGTGTTAAAGGGCATAACGCCACGAATAACTTCGGAGCAGGGACCTTTAACCTGTTACTGTGTACAATAAAGTGCTTACATACATACATACATAAACATCTGTACACGCCTTTATGACATTGACAATTGAGTCCTGTACAGAAATGTCCTTATTTATATACACTATATTATTACCCTTGAGTGTACCAATCAATAAAAAACCGGCCAAGTGCGAGTCGTCACGACGGATTCCGTACCATTATCTATAAAAACGGCAAAAAAATCACGTTCGTTGTATGGGAGCCCCCTTAAATATTTTTTTATTTTTCTTTGTTGTTATAGCGACAACAGAAATACATCATTTCAACTGTCTATCTATCACGGTTCATTAGTGACAGACGGACGGACGGACAGCGGAGGCTTAGTAATAGGCTCCCGTTTTTACGGACCACGCCACCTTTGGGTACGGAGCCTTAAAAAAAGTACAAAATCCTTACTAATAATGAAGCAGCGAAAGTGTGTGTGTTTGTATGTTTGTCCTTCTTTCACGTCGCAACGGAGCGTCGTATTGATCTGATTTTTTGTATGGAGATAGTTTAGAAGCTGGAGAGTGACATAGGCTACTTTACAGCGGGAAAACATCTAATTCCCACGGGAAAATTCAATATGTTACATTTTCCTATAACCACGCGGGCGAAGCCGCGGGCATCAGCTACTAAAATGTATTTTTTAATTCAACAACGGTGGCAAACAAGCGTACGGCCCGCCTGATGGTAAGCGGATACCGCAGCCTATTTACTTGAAACCATAATTAGATTCCAAAGAAATAACCATAAAATTGCCATTAAAATGAAGAAAAAAAAAACCAACACTGACAAACTTACACTCTTCCAAATGAATGGACATAGCTAGTTTTTAGGTATGGCTTACCAGCAGGCCGTACGCTTGTTTGCCACCGTCGTTGTATCGACGCATGCAACTCCAGAGGAGTAACATGGGCGTTGCCGACCCTTGATATGTTTGAGGATTCGCCGCGCCGTGTTGACAGCTGAAGGAACAAATTCCCTCGCTGCCAACACAACGCATCCTCGGGAGCTCTGGCGACCTTGCTCACCTCCAGGAACACAACAGTACTACAGAGCAAGTAGTAGTGTTATTATGGCTGTGGTCTTCTGCAAGGCGAAGGTACTTCCCCAGTTGGGCTGCTCCACATTCGAGCGGGATGACATTACGCTGTGCCCTACCTCACCAACTTTTGAGTTGACTTTTGAGTTGACTTTTGAGTTGACTTTTGAGTTGACTTTTAAGTTGACTTTTGAGTTGACTTTTGAGTTGACTTTTGAGTTGACTTTTGAGTTTACCTCAGGACTATCAGTATTGGTTGGTGGTTGCTCCTCCGTGGTGGAGTCAGGTTCGAGCGCGGCTCGGCGCGGCGCGTCCAGCAACCAGCTCGGGCCCTCCAAGGGATTCTCTACCCTAACCCTATAACAATAAAGTACTAATTGGGTACTTTCCTCGTGTTCAATTTTATAAAGTAATTTACATATGTTCTTTGTGTGTTTGTTGGTTTACCTAGGTGGAGTCTGCTCTTCAATCTCTGGCTCCACATCTTCCGTGACTATGTCCAATCTGCGTCTGGCAATCAAACAATGTCATAGAAAATCAAACAAAAACATCATAACGTTCAAATCATTTTCACGCTTTTCAAGTATTTAATAGACCTTAAAGCGTGCAAGCTACATTCATACTTTCGCAAAGCGAATACCGACCTGTGCAGTGATCATTAATATCTGCGACCACATAGCGCACATAGAAATCTGACACGACTCAATATATATAATATATATAATATATACAAGGTGTATTTTATTATACTCAAAACCTCAGACACCCCAACTGAGTTTTTTAATCCTTAATAAGATTAATACGTCCATTTACAAATACGTTAATTATTTCAAAAGATATTCGTTGGTTTTCTTTATCAAGCAGATCTACTTGATTCGTAACTCTACACTTGTAATCACTAATCAGTACTTGTCAGTGACGTAGATCCTGACGTTCACCTCACAACAACATCCTCCAACATTTCTCTGATTCGCGTATGTTGCCTTCGTAACTTTTAGACCCGGCACAATAAAAAAATATTTTTCAAAAAAAATACAACCTACCTTAAAAGATGGTGCAATCGATTGAGCTTTCGATTCTGAACAAACTACTTTCAGGTTTTCAGTTATATGATTTACACCTTGTATATTATGTCTAGGGCGGTTGCGAAGTGTAAGATATTTTATCCCGCTACGTTATGCCAGATGTTAAAAATAAAATCCATACTAATATTATAAATGCGAAAGTGTGTCTGTCTGTCTGTCTGTCTGTTACCTCTTCACGCTTAAACCGCTGAACCGATTTGGATGAAATTTGGTATAGAGATAGTTTGAATCCCGGGGAAGGACATAGGATAGTTTTCATCCCGGAAATCACCCCCTAAGGGGATGAAATGGGGGGTTAAAATTTGTATGCAGCTACGATATAAACGATTTCCACGCGGACGGAGTCGCGGGCAGAAGCTAGTAGATAATAAATGTTAATACTGGTGTACAGTCACACACATCTAGTTTCTAGCACAATACTTACGATGAATCGTAATCATCGTCGTCTGACATGTTCTGCGGTTCCTGTGCCACGTCTTCCATGCTTGCTGAAAAAATAAAGGAATATTTAAAACATTTTCTAAAAATTAAAGGAATATTTTACAGAAGACATTTTAAAAAATTTAAAGAATCTAACAGAAAACATTTTCAAAAAAGCGGCCAAGTGCGTGTCGGACCACGAACAACGAGGGTTCCGTCCCTATTAAAAAGGTCGTATCGTTACTGAAATCTTATGGCACTTACGTCCTTTTCTTTAAGGAAGGCAGTTTTTTAGAAATATCTCAAAAACGTTTGCACCGATCTTGTTCAAAACAATTTTCGCTGAAAGAATTTAATAAGCCCTATGAGCCTGATTTTTTTCATATTTTTAAAATACACGGTTCAAAAGTTAGAGGGGGGGGGGGGGGGACACAATTTTAGTGACTTTCGACGCGATTATCTTCGACTATTCACTTAATCAAAAAAATTGCTGAGAAACCTTATATTTATTTTGAAAGGCCTACCGATTGTGCCACACGTGGGCTTGCAATGAAAAAAAAAAATGTTGACTTTCAGTTTTATGTATGGAGTGCACCCCTAAAACATTTTTTTTGTAGTAATTTAATTACAAAACTATGAAGCTGTTAACAAAATACACCTATCCTCAAAATTTTATTGAAATACACCTTATAGTTTGCGAGTAAAATGCCTGTGACATACAGAATGTACCTATGTTTTAACAAATAAACACTTGATTTGATTTGATTTGACGAATCTATAAGGGTTCCGTTTTTTGCCATTTGGCTACGGAACCCTAAAAATTAAAAGAATATAATACACAGAAAGCATTTTCTAAAAATTAAGGAATATAATAGAACAGAAAACGTTTTCTAAAATTTAAGGGAATATAATAGAACAGAAAACAATAAAAAAAAAAAAACGGCCAAGTGCGTGTGCAGTGTAGGGTTCCGTAGTTGCTTGTTAAAGTTACATCGACGTGTGGTGCGACGACACATGACTTGAACAAAAATTAAGGGTCTTAAAGCCCAATATCTCGCAAACGAATCACTGATTTCAAAAATTATTTTAGTTTTGAACGAGCTATCCAACGATACCCCAGACCATGGGTTTAACGAGAAAAAATAATTACATCCGCGTGTAGGGGAGGTACCCTAAAAATTTTTTTTTTTAAGATTTTATTGTACTGTTTTGTTGGCGTGATTGATTTATATACCCATGCCGAATTACAGTCGTCTAGTTGTAATGGTTACTGAGCTAAGCCGAAGACGGACAGACAGACAGACAGACAGACGGACGGACATGGCGAAACTATAAAGGTTCCTTGTTGTCTACGGAACCCTAAAAATCAAAGGAATATAATAGAACAGAAAACATTTTCTAAAAATTAAACGAATATAATGGCAAAAACAGCAAACATTTTCTTCGAGACAAAAGACTCAAAAATGTAATAGAATTAGGTAACAAAGAAATTAGTGTGCTTAAATAGTTTAACCCTTTGCACGCCACTCTTCACGTCCAAAAGTGACACCACCACGCCAATTTATTTTCAATAAGTGTTAATTAAATATGAACCTAATTAGAAAGCATGAAGGGAACCTGTTGTAGTTTTTGGCGCCGCGGGCACGACAATACGCAACACCTGTAGTCGTTTTTGGCGTCCAAAGGGATAAACGGTAAGGTACTAAATATCTCCAGGATTAAATTATAAGAACTCACTGTCAAATGGGATGTTGTCCCCGACGTCGTCAGCTGCCGGCTCGGGTTCAGTCTCGTTGTTATTCGGAAGGTCCCGTATGTCTATCCTCGTCAAAGGAATATACACATCTGGAAAATTAACAATTGTATTATGGGATAACTTCTATACATCAGCGAACGAAAGAACCATACAATGCGAGCTCCTTACAAATTTCTACCCAAACACGTGCCTAAAACCCGGTATGCGCTTCGAACTAAACGGCTGCCTGGCATCGTTTTGACACCCCTCCGCCATCCCCGCATAATGGCAATGACACCCATTCTGTGGAGCCATTTTGCGGCGCTACTTAGACTTGTTTGTTTGTGGGTTCCGTACCCAAAGGGTTAAAACGAGGCCCTATTAGTAAGGCTCCGCTGTCCGTCCGTGTATCTCATGAACCGTGATAGTTAGACAGTTGAAATTTTCAAAGATAATGTATTTCTGTTGCCACTATAACAACAAATACTAAAAAACAGAATAAAATTAATATTTAAGGAGGCTCCCATACAACAAACGTGATTTTTTTGCCGTTTTTACAGATAACTAGCGACCCACCCCGGCTTCGCACGGGTACTATATTATACTATTTAAAAAATCCGCATCAAAGTCCGTTGCGTAGTTTTAAAGATCTATATAAGCATACATAGGGACAGACAGCGGGAAGCGACATTGTTTTATACTATGTAGTGATGGTACGGAACCCTTCGTGCGCGAGTCCGACTCGCACTTGGCCGGTTTTTTTCGTTCGCTGCTATATGTGAATTTTTATTTTTTAATAAGTTTCTGTCAAGAATGACATTTTCTGCATACCGTCAACTACTCATTAAGTCGATTCTATTCTTTCTATTCTATTCTATTCTTGTTTCTTCTTAACGTAAAAACAATTTGAATCGGCGCCAAGACAGGAAACTGGAGCATGAAGCACGCAACAGAAACGAGTTTATCGAACGAAAAATCTCATTGAGGTGATGTAGACAAAGCTAATGAGTGAAACCATTTGATTCTTACATAATCATAAAGGAAGCAGATTGGAAATTAAAATAATAATGAATCGGAGATATTTTGCGAATACGATTGTCTTCCAAATTTCACCAAACATACATTTCAAGAAACGTAGCTACTAGGCCGCACTTTTCCGTGCACTCAAGAGCCCTGGCAGTGGCAACACTGCTAAAATTGCCGTTCCGACAAGCGAAGCGACGTACGAGTCGAGTACGACCAACCGCCATTATTGGTTTGGATCAACGTGGGTTCAACGAAAAGAAGCAATTTTACTCTAGAAACGAAGTGTATAGCTAGACTATAAAATATAATTAGGTATCAGTAATTTGTGAACTACTTAGTGATTCGTAATTTCGTAATAGTTACTTATTTGTGATTGTAAAAACAAAAGTGGTTAAAAATGTCGACCGACTCCGAAGTCGCAATGCGAAAACTAGCTGTCACAGAAAGAGGCCGAGCAAAGGCTTCTATAACGAGGCTTAAGAATACATTCGATAGGAATGCGTTGCTAAATTCTCCTATGGAATTATCCATAGTGAAAAGGCAACGGCTAGTTGATGCCTTCTCCGACTATGAGCGTTTGTCCGTCCAGATCGTGTCTATGTTTGATTCTCCCCCTGCAAGTTTAACTAGTGATGACGATGAGGTTGAGGAGAACTACATATGCCTACTAGCGCAACTTGACGGCGTGTTAAATACGTTGCGGCAGTCAGTCAAGAGGACACCGACATCTGAGGGCAATAACAATATAGGTAACGGTAACATACATGTCCCAGCAATCCAGATACGTACATTCACTGGTAAGTACACAGAATACTACGAATTCATTAGCATGTTCACTGCAATGATTCACAGTTCAACTTCATTCACGAGCGTACAGAAATTGTATTACCTAAAAGGGTACTTAAGTGGAGAACCGCTAGCCTTAGTAAACAATTTGCCGTTACAGGATGAAAGTTATCCTGAGGCGCTCAAACTTTTAAAAGAGCGGTATGAGAATAAAGTACGCATTATCCACGAGCATATTAACGCATTGCTCGACATGCCATCTGTTGCTAGAACAAATGTCGCTAATTTACGTGAATTTCTTTCAGAGGTAAAGCAGAAATTGGCAGCGTTAAAGAACTTAGGTGAGCCAGTCGATAGCTGGAACTCGGTAGTAGTGTGCATCCTCTCAAGGAAGCTTGACCACGCTACCTACAGAGCCTTCCAGCTAGAGAGGGACAACACTATTTTACCCACAGCTTCTGAGTTCCTTGGCTATATTGAAAAGCGCGCGCTCGCAATCGAGAACGCGGATGTGAACATTCAGAAGGTGCCTTCGCAACGATTTGCCAGCCATCCAGTCACAGCTGTGCAAGGATCTCCCCCAGCTGAATGCTTATACTGTAAGTCAACCCAACATAAATTATTTAAGTGCCCGACTTTTGCAATGGCTGCTGCTCACAAACGCATGGAGTTCGCTTTAGCAAACAAATTATGCAATATTTGTTTGTCGAACCACCAGCGCAAATGTAAATACTTCTTCCGCTGCTCAGTGTGCAAGCTGAAGCATAACACGCTGCTGCATCAAGATCCTAATAACAAGCAATATCCCGCACCTACCCCTTCTGTAACTTTGACTGCAACTTCCCGACAGGGTCATGTATTGTTACCTACAGCTCGAGTGAAACTAATAGCTGCATCTGGGTTGATAATATATGCACGAGCACTACTTGACAGTGCATCACAGGCATCGTTCGTGACACAGAAGGTGGTGGATTTGTTAGGAAAGCCTTCAAATAAGGCCAACACTACTATCATTGGTATAACCAATGCAGCGCAAACAGTTGATAAATGTATAAACCTTGATGTGCATTCTGCAGTTTATCCATTTAAGATTAATGTCAACTGTCATATTGTAAATACAATAACATCCAAATTGCCACAAACTCAGATCAACTTATCGCAAATTGCATTGCCGGCCAATTGCAAACTGGCCGATGAAAGCTTCGATAAACCGGGTGATGTGCATCTTTTGCTTGGAGCTGACATATTTTTCCAGATCCTCCTGCCACAACCGCAGCAAACTAAAGGTGAGCCGGTGAGCGACGTGCTCCAGCCCCTCATCTCTGCAGGCAGCGAGCAAACTGCAACATTGTGCAGCACAAGCCCCGGGAGCCCATCGCTAGTCTACACATCCTTTGGCCTGGTCATCGCTGGACGGACCCAGCTACCTGCAAACTCGAATCAGGTTGTCTCTTTATTTTGTAGAGAATGCGATAATACTATAAGCGAGCAATTAAGTGCATTTTGGGACACTGAGAAAGTGCCTGAAATCTTCCCAGAAAAATTACCAGAGCATGACTATTGTGAAAAGTTTTTTAGGGATACTACTAAGCTAGAAGACAATAAATATGAAGTTTCTATGCCCATTAAAGTTCCTTTGGAGCAGATGAACTCTGAGTTAGGGGATTCTTTTCACTTAGCACTCAATAGATTTCTCAATCTTGAAAAGCGACTGCACATGCCTAAGAATGTGACTCTTTTCAATGAATACAAGAAATTCATTGACCAATATGTAGATATGAAGCATGGTGACTACCATGACATGAATAAATATGATTTAGCCCCTTGGCTAAATCATATTTATTCATGTCATGGTAGTCACCATGCTTCAAGAACACTGGATCCTTATCCAGTGTTCTTCCTTCCGCATCACCCGGTGATCCGACAGGATGCTCGTACTACTAAGTTAAGATGTGTCTTCGATGGATCAGCGCTAACAAAAAAGAAGGTTTCACTGAATGATTTGCTCTTTAATGGTGCTGTAGTGCAACGAGAACTTTTTGACATACTTACATTGTTCAGAACCGACAAGTTCTTTTTAATTTGTGACATAAAGGCAATGTTCCGCTGTATTAATTTAAATCCAGCTCAACGGTCACTGCAAAACATTCTCTGGAAAGAGTCTCCAGAGCAAGATATTAAATGCATTCAGCTTAATACGGTCTCATATGGCCTCCGGTCGTCATCTTTCCTGGCGACACGCTGTCTCAGTGATCTTGCAGAAAGGAACGAACATTCCATGCCTCTCGCAGCATCAGCCATTAGAAACAGTACATATGTTGATGACATATTGGTATCTTGCGGATCTGAACAAAAGTTAGTAGAAACGCAATCACAATTAGTCCAAATGCTCAGTATGGGAAGTTTTCAGTTGCACAAATGGGCCTCTAACTGCAAGCCAGTCTTAGAAAATGTACCCAAAGAAAGTCACTACTTAGGAGAAGTAGATCTCCAAAAAGATCATGCGTTCGTGAAGACATTGGGCATACGTCTTGACGTGAAGTCTGATGCTTTCAAGAGCACATGCCCCGAGCCCTACAGTAGCCCAAACGATTCGAAACGCGACATTTTAAGCTATATTAGCAAGTTTTACGATCCATTGGGTTTAATTGGTCCAGTTTTCGTACGCGCGAAGGTTATTATGCAAACGCTTTGGGAAGCTGACTCGAATTGGGACTCTACTCCTCCAGATAACATACGTAAAGTGTGGACTGACTTTATAAATGACCTTTCTCAGATGCAGCCAGTAGTCATAGCGCGTTGTGTCAAAACGCAGCAAACTGTAGTCAATCAGCTGATCGGCTTCGCAGATGCGTCATCTGTAGCGTACGGCTGCTGCTTGTACTTGCGTACTATAGACAAGCACGACAATGTGCGTACCGAGTTATTGTGCTCAAAGTCGCGAATCAATCCAACTAAGAAAAAACTTACTACTCCGAAAGCCGAACTTAATGCTGTTTTGCTTCTATCTAAACTGGTCAAAAGAGTACACAATACAGTTACTATAAAACTAGAGATTCATGACGTCCATGTTTACTCTGACTCACAAATAGTGTTAGCATGGCTTAAGACCGACGCCGCGAAGCTGTTGGCTTATGTTGCGAATAGAGTCAGAGCTGTAGGAGAGTTGACACATGGGTATCATTGGCATTATGTGCACACTAGCGACAATCCCGCTGATTGCCTTAGCAGGGGTCTTCAACCCCAAGAAATTGCAGACCACAACTTATGGTGGCATGGCCCAACATTTCTACTTGATAAAGAATATACATTTTCAGAAGTGTCACCAGTGCCCACAGAACTGCCTGAGCTAAAGCCCGTTCAAACTAGTGCTCTGTGCCTTACAACCACAGTGCACCCTGATGTGTTTGACATTATAAACAGGTTCTCCACCATAGGAAAAATGACACGTGTTCTTGCATATATTCTTAGATTTTGCAACAATGTAAAGCCTACATCTCAAAATCGACATGGTTTCCTTACCGCAGTTGAACTAGACAAGGCGCTCATGCTAGTCGTTAAACATGAGCAAGGTCAGTTCTATTCGGATGACATAAGGTTGCTACAATCTCACAAACAAGTCAAGGGTAATTTGAAACCGCTGACACCCTTCCTTGATAGTGAAGGCATCATTCGTGTTGGTGGTCGCTTGCAAAATGCATCTCTTCCATTTGCAGCGCAGCATCCAGCCATACTGCCTCAGCAGTCAGTAGTCACTGCATTGATTGTGAGAAATGAGCACCTATGTTTACTGCATGCAGGGCAAAAGTTAGTCTTGTATTCCCTAAGACAAAGATTCTGGATAATCGATGGCTTACGCACTGTAAAAAAGGTTATACATAAATGTGTAATATGTTTCAGATTGAAGGCGACTGCGAACACTCAGCTAATGGGTTCCTTGCCGGCAGCGCGGGTCACTGCTTGTCGTGTCTTCGGAAGGATAGGCGTAGACTTCGCTGGGCCAGTTTCAGTTAAGAATAGTCGAATTAGAAAACCAGTGATAGGAAAGGGATACATAGCCCTGTTTGTTTGTTTCGTCACAAAGGCGATCCACCTTGAGCTCTGTAGCGATTTAACCACAGAATGTTTCCTTGCCTGCTTTAAACGCTTCATAGCGCGGCGTAATTTGCCCAGCGATGTCTACTGTGACAATGCGTCCACCTTCAAAGGCACAAGGAATCAATTAGATGAGTTTTATCGCTTGCATGCCTCTCAAGCCCATCAACAGGCTGTAAACTCATTCGCAACCCAAAAGGGCATTAATTTCCATTTCATTCCGAGTTACAGCCCAATATTTGGTGGACTATGGGAAAGCGGCGTGAAAAGTACAAAACACCACTTGAAACGCGTTGTAGGAAAGACACTGCTCACCTACGAACAGCTCAACTCGGTGCTAATAGAAATAGAAGGTGTTTTGAACTCTCGCCCGCTCACAGCGATAACAAATGACCCAAATGATTTTTCTTATCTCTCTGCTGGTCATTTTCTCACTGGTGCAGCACTCAATACTTACCCAGAACAAGATGTAAGCAATAAATCTACTAACTTACTTAAGTTTTGGTCCATAATAACTAATATGAAGCAGACGTTCTGGAAGTATTGGAGCAAGCATTATTTAAACCAGTTGCAAAATCGACCGAAATGGCAGTCCGTAACGCCAAACGTAGCTGTAGGTAGTTTGGTCATATTGCGTAGCGATAACTCACCTCCTCTCGAATGGCCAATGGCCAGGGTTACCAACTTGTTCCCGGGGAAGGATGGCATAGTGCGCGCAGTCGAGGTACGGACGGCAAACGGTCATAGTCACAACAGGTCCATCACAAAAATATGTCTACTGCCTATAGAGGTATAATTTGCTCTCAACAATTCTAACGCGCCCAAACTCAACGGGGTTACGTCGGATAAGTACTGAACTCCCATGGCCACCTTTTGTCTCCATCATCAGATCAGCTCGGTGGCACCACAAAATTGAATCGTCATCCCAACTGTACTTATACCCTAAATTTCAGCTCAATCGGTTCAGGTTAACACTTTCGCAACCGGACTAAAAATGGAAACATTCATCAGAAACCGACAGAATTAGCTAGGCGTGTAAGTTCAAACTACTACCCGCCTAGTGGGCCCAGCCGGCATCAAACATTACGAGTGCCCGCTAGACGGGTTCTTGGCTGCGAACGTGTTAACTGGTTCAAAATTGAGTTCCAAGATTTGTCCCACACTAACAAACAAACGAACAAACAGGACATGTTAAGGACTTAACAGACATAATCCCGTTGAGTTTGGGCTCGTTAGAATCGCTCAACAAGTAGTTGATGACGGTATACAGAAAAGTACAGTTGGCAATAAAAACAGGACTTGACAGGAACTTATTTACAAATATAGAATAAAAACCCCAAAACAACATACCTTGTAACATATGCATAGGTAAAGCTCTGACTGTAACATTGCGACTAGAGTTTGGGCTTCTGGATATTTGTCCTGAAATAAAGATTGTGTCGTTCAATAAAAAACATTTTAGTGGTACACTGCAGTGCCGTGACGTGGTAGTACAAAGTAAATTTTGATCAAAGGGGAAAATTGAAAAATGATTCGCCACGAGCGGGATTTGAACCCACAACCTCTGGAATCCGTCCATCGCTCTTGCCAATTGAGCTACCGTGGGTACGCTAATGGCGACGAACCTTTCAATACACTATTGTAATTACACCTTAGGGAGGCTCGTAGCGACATCTACCGCGAAGTTAATACAACTTCTGAAACGGCACTAACGTCTCAAGTTAAGTTACATTGAGAACAAAGTACAAATTTAGTACAATGTATCCGTCACAGCATACAATGTTTAATGTAATCCAATATTAAAGGCTCTCCACCATCACCCAACGTGTCCTCAGCATCTTACGGCATCTGGTCAGGTCTGGAGCGCAAAGTCTGGAAAAGCTGATCACGGATGCCTATGCGTTAGGACACGGTTACATCTGTGGCTAGAGCCACACTTCAGGCCGGCATGCATCAAGCCCAGATCCCGTATCATGGTCGGCCTTATAACACGATAAGTGACAAGATGACTGGCTGACACCGTTCGATAGAACGAGACGCCGCTCTTACCTTGTCACTTATCGCGTGATAAGGCGACCATGATACGCGGCCAGGACCGGGCAGCTTGGAGAGTGATGGCGAAGAGCGCCCACAGCCGTCACGTCCCTCAGCCATGAGGATACAAGGAAGAATAATAATTTGTAAATCAAACTTCATTCCAATGAATTCCATGATCAAGATCCTATTATCCTTACTAATATTATAAATGCGAAAGTGTGTTGTGTGTGTTTGTTTGTCCTTCTTTCACGTCGCAACGGAGCGTCGTATTAATGTGATTTTTTGTATGGAGATAGTTTAGAGGCTGGAGAGTGACATAGGCTACTTTTCCAGCGCGAAAACATCTAATTCCCACGGGAAAAATCAATGTTACTTTTTCCTATAACCACGCGGGCGAAGCCGCGCGCATCAGCTAGTCATTAAAATATTCCTTTGTACGTTTTTTTATAATAATTCCTTGTAACTTTTCTATATATGTATTCGCGTCACGAATATGTGAAATGGAGGTGAAAAACTCCTAGCGTTATTCCCGGTTGTGCCCCTAAAGGAGCCCGGGGTCCGCTTTGACACCAAATCCCAGGATTTGGCATAGGCGCTAGTTTTTACCAAAGCGACTGCCATCTGACCATCCAACCCAGAGGGTAAACTAGACCTTATTCGGATTAGACCGGTTTCCACACGACCCTTCACCGAAAAGCTAACGGTAAATATTCAGTGCATGTTCCGAAAAACTCATTGGTACGAGCCGAGATCCGAATCCGCCGCTTCACAGCCGCATGCCTGAACCGCTAGGCTACCGTAGCTTGAGTCCGCAGTAAGCTCGGCCGAATTTCACCTTCCCATACAAACGGAGTTTCGTTCTCGTTTTAAAACTACGTGTTGGATTGTGACGAAACTTTGCATATACAATGACATGAGGCATATCTATGTCTGTAATTAGTTTATATCGTTCCAGTTTATAAAACAAACAAAATACAGCAAAAACAAGTTTTGTATGAAAAACTTAAATTCGCTGTATTTTTTTTACTACGGTATCTGAAGCTACGTAAACTAAGTACAGACCTGGATATACCTCATGTCATTGTACATGCAAAGTTTCATTACAATCCAACATGTAGTTTTAAAATGAGAGCGTAACTACGTCGAGCTTACTGCGGACTCTTAATCGATTTAACTATTATGAAACAAAAGCACTTACTATTGATATTGAACGTAGCCCTGCTCAACGACACCACAGGCTGTATGGACTGGCCACCGATCATCATCGGAGGTACTCTATGCACCTTCTCCGTAGGGTTACTAATAGTGCTCCATCGCGGTGAGACGGTGTCCGCGCCCTCCCTGTCCCTCACGTAGGTCTTGGCGAGCTCGATGGTGCGCGCGACCGCGCTGGAGGCCTGCACCAGGTGGGAGAGCGCCTGCTCGCTGGCCGATTGGAGAGCTGCGTGGAGCTTACGGGCGTCCGCGGCGCCGCCGCTTTTGAGACGCTACAATTTGATATACATACTTTAAGGGGCTCCCATACGCCAATGACCTTCGATCTGAATCCCTTAGTTTTCTAATGTTTTTTGTAGCTTATTATATTAACAACAACGGCTTTAAGCAATATAGTATCCCATATTTACTTCAAAGTTCATCGTTTTCGAGATATTTGGCATCAAAGTTGAACAATTTTAGGCCAAAAACTGGTTTTCTGGCCATAACTTTTGTTTTAATTAGTAAGCTTATAAAAACGCATATCAAAATTATAGGTAAGCTCAGTATGTATGAGTAGGTATGAGTTTCGGGTGTATAAAAGTTAAAATGAGGATGAAGTGTCGGGTTTTGTATTTTTACAGACCTCTCTTTAAAAATGGATAATTAATTCTGTAACATTTTTCAAGTTATTCAATATCAAAAATGTTAAACAGGAATCAAACTTTCCCATATCTGCACCTGGAAAACTAGCTTCAATAAACCAAGGACGAGTGTCGAAATGAAAAGTACTAAATTTGGTTGATTTTTGACGGGAGCCCCTTAAATAAGCAGGGTTGAAGTGTGTTGTGGGCGATGGGCTGGCAACCTATCACTGCGATCGTTGTCTAGTACCCATAACACAAGCCTTATTGAGCTTACAATGGGACTAGGACTTTGTGTAAGATTGTCCCCTAATATTTATTTATTTATATCACATTTTGTCGATGCTAAATGTGGCGCTGGAACGTACGTTTCACGGCGCCTACCCCTTTTTGGAATAAAGGCGTGAATGTGTATGTATGTTAGTATTTATTCTGCAATGTGAGTGCACAACACAAGTGAGAATAAAGACAGCCATAGTAATATAAATGCGAAAGTGTGTCTCTGTCTGTCTGCTATGGGACCAACTTTGCTATTTTGTATCACGAATTTAAAGCGCCGTAGGTTCAGTGAAGTTAAGCGAACAGAGTTTTTGAAACAATATAATGCGTCTGTTTATAGTAATAAGGTTTCAAAAAAATACGAATAGTTGAGTTTTCTGCAGCGAGATAAGTGATTCAAAACATTATTAAGCAATTTTCGCTCGATAGAAAAAAATCACGACTACTACACTTAAAATATTCGTAATGCACAAAAGCTAAAAATATTAAAACTGCTCCTAAAAATCGGCAATATCATGTTTGAGAGAACTCAGTGATTACTTTTTTATTTAACTAAACGGCCAAAAAATTAAAATAAAAAACATGATATCTGCGCTTCCGAGCGCGCACTTCCATCTCGCTCACGCTTATGCTCAGTGAGAGGGAGAGAAGACCATGAACCTACGGCGCCTTAATTTCAACCTGTATAGTATCCAGTAATGGGGCACATGGGCTGAAGATTATGATGAGGAGCAATGAATATTATGTTTGATTTGAAAATTGGAGCAATAATATTATAATACCAGCTAGTGTTTCCGGGGAAGGGAGACAGAAGAGATAGGAAGATGAACTGAAGACATAGCCGGACAAGAGAAGCTCTGGATAGAGTCAGATACTCTATTTATAATACCGTTCATTTGTTAGTTAGCTGAATAGTTGTAGTTTGTAGATAGATATAAATTAGGGATGTTACGAATATTCGCATCATTTTATAAATATTCGCATCAACATTCGCATTCGCATCAAACAATGCGAATATGTGCAAGTCGTGGCGTGTTTCGCCCGCGCCGGCCCACGGTGGGCTGGATGGCTCGAAAAGAGGACATTCGCACTTTTTTCAGAAAATCATTTTTTGAAAAATGCTATCCAATAGAGAATTAGATGAGGAACAATAAATGTGGTATACATTTTTGCAAAATAAGGCATATTGACAGCAGAAAAAAATAAAGTCTGTTTTTTTGTATGGGACCCAAAAATAGGTATCTTGTTTCTCAGAAACTATTAGAGTCCCGTCTTCTACCTTTCAAGACTTTGTTTTTCTACTTTTATAGAGTAAGAAACGATAAGCAGATTTTCTATTCAGGTGCTGTTTTTTTTTTTTTAGTCCAGTAAAAGTTAACACATTTTAGTTTTTTTCGTTTGTCTTTTTTGGGTTTTTACATTATATTTCGATAGTTTGATTCTATAATATTAATAACAAGTTACAGATGCGACGATTTTTGACATTTTTTTTTTTCAATATGTATTAAATATAATGTAAAAACCCAAAAAAGACATAAACGAAAAAATCTAAAATGTGTTAACTTTTACCGGACTAAAAAAAAAAAAACAGCACCTGAATAGAAAATCTGCTTATCGTTTCTTACTCTATAAAAGTAGAAAAACAAAGTCTTGAAAGGTAGAAGACGGGACCTCTAATAGTTTCTGAGTAACAAGATACCTATTTTTGGGTCCCATACAAAAAAACAGACTTTATTTTTTTCTGCTGTCAATATGCCTTATTTCGCAAAAATGTATACCACATTTATTGTTCCTCATCTAATTCTCTATTGGATAGCATTTTTCAAAAAATGATTTTCTGAAAAAAGTGCGAATGTCCTCTTTTCGAGCCATCCAGCCCACCGTGCGGCCGCCTGCTACCGACTCGCGCATACGCAAAGCGCGCCAACCCGTATCACGTGACTAATTTTGACCAATAGAAAGCACTTTACTTGGGTAGTGACTTGTGATTGCTTTTTATGCTTGTGATTGTTAATAAAAAAAGGGAAAAGCGCTACATTTTGATATCAGTTACTGACGATCCCGTTCCAAAAATGTCACAGTGAAAAGTCATCACTTTGTCACCGTGACGTTATTTATCCCCCATGTCTAAATGTTATTAAATAAAATGGTTAAAATGTGATTACGTATTGGGTTTTTAGTGTACTTCGTTAATATTCGTCGCGAATGTAATAGAACTGACATTTGTGAAATCCCTGATATAAATGTAAAATAGCTCTAGAAATCGAAACTATAAATTGTGTCCTCGTGTTACCTAAGGAAGAGCAGGATCTCTCAACACAGGTATTTCTTTGCTTACAGGGTGGCACCATCCCTTAGATCAGTGTTTTTCAAACTGTGCGATTGCGGACCCTGCCGTTTAAAGGGGGTCATGGCCTATCTAATGCCTGCTGTATCACATTGGGCCAACGTTGGTGTGTGAGAAGGAGGCAGCTATGTAAACGAAAGAGATCGAGTTATAGCCCTCCCTCTAACGCATAGCTGCCTTCTGCGCACGCGCCAATGTTGGCCCAGTGTGTTCAGCAGGCTAAGTTAAAGTGCTGTAACTATTTAACAGCATAGGGTGGGTGGTCGCGAAATATATATTTCTGTAGGTACCAAGGGGGTCGCGGCATGAAAAAGATTGAAATACACTGCCTTAGATCATAGTTTATGTGTATTTTATGAAATATTTTCTTTTGTATTTGTATTTAGATGGGGTGTATTTGGTTAACCGCTACATAATTTTGTAATTTAATTAGTAAAAAAAAAATTTTTTTAGGTGTGCACTCCATACCTACATAAAACTGAAAGTCAAAAAAAATTTTTTCATTGCAAGCCCATGTCTGGCACATCAATCGATAGCCCTTTCAATATAAGGTTTCTTCGTAATTTTGTTGATTAAGTGAATAGTCGGAGATAATCGCCTCGAAAGTCACTAAAATTGTGAAAAAATATGAAAAAAATCATGCTCTTAGGGCTTATTAATTTCTTTCAGCGAAAATTGTTTTGAACAAGATCGGTTCAAAGGTTTTTGAGATATTCCTAAAAAAGGATGTAAGTGCCATAAGATTTTAGTAACGATACGACCTTTTTAATAGGCACGGAACCCTCGTTGTGCGTAGTCCGACACGCACTTGGCCGCTTTTTTAGAAGCTTTATATTATTTATTAACTTACGTTCTTGATATACAGTGTGTGTCTACAACCCTGGCTTTTCTTAAAGGAGGTTAATATAACGTATATTTATAATGTAACCATGACATTAATTTAATTAATAAACTAGATCTCAGACTTCGTTAACTTTCTAACAAACGTTTAATTGCCAGCAATGTACAGCAAAGTAAATTGACAAGTAAGTGTAAGTGACAGCTCGTCATAATTTGTTTAGTACGGCGTCATACACCTAGTCCATTGAAGGTTTGTATTTTGGAAAATTAATTGCGCAGTTAATTTACATAATTATGATTTACTAATACGTGCAAACAATTGTTAACGAAGCATATTATCATCAGTCTTTATAAAAGCCCGGGTCGTAGACACACACTGTATAAGTAAATAAACATGATTCAGAATATACATTTCACAAACTAGGCGAGTAAAATGTCATTTTCTATTACACTCGCGGTCAAAGAAACCGGGTCAGTGACGAAAACCTCAATATTTTGTAAATCGTTGGTCGTATCTGCATGAAACTAACTCTGTTTTATAGAGAATTTAATATCCTTCTAAATCCAACCTTCAATGTTCTACGTAGTAACTGGAAAAAGGTTTAATTGAAAAAAAAAACCAATTAGGTACTTATTTGAAATTGCGTTCGTTTTACTTTTGTTTGTTTTTAAGCAATTGTTTTCAATCTGTCAAAGAACTATGATAAAAGGCTGTCATTGTTTTATTTTGTGGTCATTCTTGAATGTCTATCATGCCGCTAACACGAGATGAATGTACTCGTATCATCACTATGTTAGAAGAAGGAAGAAGTCAGAGGTATACAGCGAGAAGAACAGGTGTGTCACTTTCTACAGTGCAGCGAGTCCTCCAACGTTACCTACAAACTGGGCAGAACCTTAGAAGACCAGGAACTGGCAAAACAAGATGTACTACAGCTAGAGAAGATCGATTTATTGTTACAACCATGCTCCGAAATCGGCACCTCACAGCAGTTGAAGTGAAAAATCAGCTTTTAGAGACCCGAAGGGACGGCATCAGCGAGCGGACTGTCAGGCGGCGGCTCAAAGAAGCAAATTTGACCCCACATAGGCCGGCCAATGGCCCAAAACTTGAAAGAATACATCGAACAGCAAGACGACTTTATGCCCGCGATCACAGATACTGGGGTGACGAAGATTGGGCAAGAATTTTGTTTTCCGATGAATCCAGATTTATGCTCTATGCAAATGCATACTTTAGTAGGCTGAAAAAATTTGGTATTCCTACACTGGAAGCCCGCCGCAAAATGTACGACTTTTTATACTTACATAAAATTTTGCATTCTAACATCGATTCAACTAGTCTGCTTTCAGCCTTAACCTTTAACACGCCCCGTTTCAGAGGTCGCGCTTGCAAAGTTTTTTCCCTGAGAGTATACAGACACAACACATCTTTCTATAATCCAGTCACAAGGATGTGTCGTCAGTACAACGACTTGGCTGCTAATAATAATACTGACCTAATTGATATATTTGATCCACGCATTACTAAATTCAAAAAGTCCTTAACGGACGTCCTCTTCTCTACTCACCCTGAATAATACTAAGTTGTTACTCTAACTTTTGTTTTAGATTTGCTTAAGTTCGTTTCAGACGTTTTTAACATTTTGGACTTGTTTTTGTGATTTATACTTACTGCATATGATATTAATATTCAATGCAGATTCGTCGCTGTTGCTTGCATACGCGCTAACTTGCTGATCATGCTGTGTGCACTTGCCTTGGATGTCATGCTAGTCTATAAGCTATTCATAAAGAACCATTGTATCTCATAATGTATGATATCTGTAAAGTGTACCTAATAAATAAATAAATAAATGACGGGCGGCAAAGAGTTTACAGACGGCCTGGTGAACGTTTTATTCCAGCATGTTTTGAGGAAAAAGTGGCGTTCGGGGGTGGGTCAGTCATGGTTTGGGCTGGAATCTCTTCAGAGAGTCGCTCGGAGTTAGTTTTAATAGAAAATGGATCATTAACGACTGCAAGATATGTAGAAGAGATTCTTAATGAGCATGTCGGCCCATACTTAATTAATATGGGTGGAAATTCTATGTTTATGCATGACAACGCCAGGCCACACACAGCTCAAATTGTCAGAGATTATTTTTTGGAGGTTGGTATCAACTGTATGAACTGGCCCTCGAGGAGTCCGGACTTAAATCCGATTGAGCATGTATGGGACGAGCTTGGGAGGCGTGTAAGAGCTCGAAACCCCGCCCCAGCTACACTTAGAGACCTGAAACAGGCGTTAGTGGAAGAATGGGACAATGTCCCGCAAGAACGCATAAAGAACTTAATAAACAGCATGCCGAATCGTCTAGAAGCTGTAAGAAGAGCCCGAGGAGGCAATACGAAGTATTATTTTTTATTTTTTGTGTTGTATGTGAAGTACCTACTGCTTATTTTTGTACGTAAAATTGGTTGATTTTTTGTTTCCTATGTAATTTTATTAAACAAAAGAATTACGATTCCACCATTTGATGTTATTTAATTTAGTATAAAATTATCTACAATATGCAGTTTAATTCATGTCCCTAGCTTTATTATTTTAGGAGATATTACAGATTTTCGTACTGACCCGGTTTCTTTGACCGCGAGTGTATATTGAATGAGAGCATTTAAATATCATCAATATTTTGCGAGGTATGAAGGGTTTTTGTTGAAAAAAAGAGTTTTTTTCTCAAAATGTCGATCTGATGGTTTTCCCGATCGCTCTCAGTAATTCTGAGAAACCTAAATTGTTGCTTGAATCCAATATCAATCGAATCAAATCGAGTAAAAGAAAAATATGTCCTGTTCCGACCTTCAACAGCAACATGTGAATGTGACATGTAGTTTTGGTAGGACTCTGTAGATCCTCATTTCTAGTGCCAAGATAAAGTTATGAACAAAGTTTATTTGATGCCTAAGTAATTTGCCGCCAAACTATCATATTTAGTCTTACTTTACCTGTACTAACGGTACACGTAAATACCAGTACATAGCACACTGCTAAAATTATAGCCCTTCCTTTTGGCTTTGCCGTAGTTGGGCAAAAAAGCCGGAACTCTTTATTCTCAGTTGCTCTTTTATAGTGTAGAACCAAAAACCATATGCATTGATTGCCAAAACGAGTGCACGTTGTGGAAATTGAAACAAAATACGCACTGTAAAAATGTGGGTAGTTATAAATAAAATAACAGTAGTCGTTGGGTACACCTGCCATGCTCCGAACTCCTATAGTAAAAAGGACGTATGATGTTAGGAAAAACAGGGATTATACGTCGTTGTATACTGTCAACGATTTCTTAAACGACAAAAATGCCTTTAAGCCAGTAGTAGTCTGATTCTATTCGGAATATACCTAAATACATGTAATCATTATAAGTACCTACCTGAAATAACTGTACCGTTTTATGTAAGAAGAGAGCACGTAATGCTGTTTCTCGCCGAACAAGTCGCTTAATCTTTGCTATTATCAATGTCCGGTGGCTTGAATATGTCATGCTCGCTTAAAGGGCTTTGCTTACGGTGGCGTCGTTGATCGGGTCGCCACCTTCCCTAACATATGGTTGAGGGAGGCGATGGCTGAGATATGCGTCATACTCGTGATCGGGTGCTGTTTGTGGAGTCCGGACTGTTCATGCTTGCAAGGGCATAGTACCTAATTAACTACTTAAATACTAGTGTTATTATTATTATTATCGTATTGACGAGAGACATCATTCTGATCTTGACACGTTTTATTGTTATTGACCCTGTACATCTCTGACAATATAACATTAATGTTCCTTTTTTGTTTTGCCGCTTAGAGTCTATATATCCTTATCATGAAAGAGATAAGAGATAAGAGATGTATAACGAAAGAAAGGGAGACCTCGAAAGAGATGGGATAACGATATCAGGCAGGTGGCAGGATGCACCTGGAGCAGAGTGGCACAAGACCGGACAGAATGGAGAAGGTTGGAGGAGGCCTTTGCCGAAGGGCAGGCGGACACAAAATTTAAAAAGTGTGAAATAGTAGATAGGAGATTTGTTAAAAAAAATGTGATCAGTTAAATTAGATATTAGTAGGTACCTATAAACTATAAACTTGTAACTATTACTCTGTCTGAAAATAAAGGCTATTTTTATTTTTATTTTATTTTTATTTAGATGGGGAGACCTCTGCCGACCACACAATTTCTGAGGAAAACGGCTAACAGTAATCAGCAGTCAGTGTTGCCTCTACAAATTCAAACAAAGTTAGAATTAGCAAATATACATACTTACATTCACGCCTTTATCCCTAAAAGGGGTAGGCAGAGCACATGAAACTTGTGTTCCAGTACCACTTTTAGCATAAATGTGGGTATAAAAGATTGACAAAATGTGATATTCCAGTGGTTGCTAGCCCATCACCCACAACACACTTCAACCCTGTTCCCTTAGTAGACTCTTCCGACACCCACAGGAAGAAAGGGGGTGGTGCTATTCTAACCCGACTCCACACCACTAGCAAATATGAGACTTCCTTTTAGAGATGGTGAAATAGAAAGTTTGGAAGACATAAATTAAACATATCTAAATGAGTTGTGGGTGTCTGCAGAATGAGTTTTCTATACAGGATGTTAACGGGGTCATGATCTGGAATGACAAAAAGCGAATAAGATGATCATACTGAACAACCTTTCCCATGGGACCAACCACGAAATCGCAAAAAAAAACCAGGTATTCCATACATTAACTCTCAATTAAATCGCAGTTAACTCACAGTTAACTCTTAATTGGCTCTTTTTTTTTTGCGATTTCGTGGTTGGTCCCATGGGAAAGGTTGTTCAGTATGATCATCTTATTCGCTTTTTGTCATTCCGGATCATGACCCCGTTAACATCCTGTATAGTACAACAACTCTTATAAATTCACATGACAGTGAATATTATGTTTATAAAAAAGTTTAGACCAATGGTTGGTTGATAGAGCAAGCTTTAAGGCAATAAGTCTGCCATTCGCGCTATGTGTGTGTAATAAAGTAGAAATACCTAAGTAAATGTTGTCTTTAAATGTTCAATAAAACAGAAAAGAAAGCTCTGTAGAGGTAAAAAAGCTTAGATAAGGGGCACTTTCACGGTCATTGACCTGTCAACGTTACAGCTGTTTCCTACGACATTGTGAATTCGTAAACCACTTACAATCACTTTGAGACGCAGCTCGTTCATCTCTTTCATTAGCTCCAACTTCTCATCCTCCCTCTGAGCAGCCGTCATCTTCCAATATTGTACTTTCTGCACCAACTCATTGTTTTTCTCTTTAAGACTTTTAATTTCATCTTCCTGGTCCGCCATGAAAACAATTTAACGGAAGAAAAAACTGTCAGACGCTACACTTTAACGCAACACAGCGGACGCAATACAATCTTATATGAATTAAGTATATTTAATTGTTGTTATAATGTTTTCGTTCCTTTCCTTTTACAAATCAAACTCAAAACGACGAAAATTTACTAGACTATAACAAAGAGTATAATAAGTATATTTATGTAAAGAGTGGCAACACCAAGAAATTACTGGTCCCACAGCCGCCTAGCAGCGAGTGGACTGAACTACTCTGACGCACGCAATCACGCATGCGTGCAGCGTGCACGCTTCACATACACACTAACGCACACATACATATTCACGCACCACGCACACACGTATACAAAAGTTGTATTCTCTGTTATGACTTTGAAGCCTACAATGCGACTATCAAAGTTAGGAAGAAAACGTTTCTAAAACATGATATAAATCACATTTTAGTTACCTAAGTACGCTTCCCTTCATACTTTGCCAGTCACATTGTAGGTTTCAAAATAATCACACAACTATGAAATGGATCTGAAAAGTGAAACATGCAACATTCATAAAAGTATTTATTCAACTTAACAAATAACAAATTATGTAACAAGAACTTAACAAAGAACAACCTTTTTAACAAAAACACGAGACAAGGACGAGATTTAGCTTCAAAACTTTAGATTAAATCTCCTGGACCAGATTTAACAAATCCACGTACAGCCGATCTACACTGCATATTACTCAACCTCAAACTATTTACTGCACACGTAATACCTAGATATTATTTTTATAACTAGATACTGTGGCTAAAACTATTCTTCATGTTATTTAAATATGATTTAAATGTTTTTTCATTCAATGTTTTTATAGACAATACGTTGACATTTATTTACTGACTGACACGTAGGTATGTATACTTCATCTAAAACGACAAAGGCCGAACAACAAACACAATTCCATATTAATGAGATATTTGTTCATGTTCAGTTAAATAAAATGGATACTTAATAAATTCTATCTCAAAACATAAAAATATATTTTATTTCATTACAAAATCTTAAAATTTATTGTCGTGGGTCTATTGTACTGACATCTATTTCCATTTTCTGTCAAAAATATTAAATACAGCGATCCGCTTCGCCAGAGATGTCACTACTTTCCATACAATCAATCGGCGTGTCGCCTCTTTTCTAAGTTTCCAGCCCCTGGACTATAAACAATTAAAAACACAGATGACATTAGAGGAGAATCGACTTGGCCACAGACAAATTCTACGTCTATAACCCGTAAGGACGGCGGACACATTGCGGCTAAAGAGAATATAAAATATAACCACTACATGCGACAAAATAAGACAGTCCAACTACAAGCATACATATATATTACTTTATCTGTGGAAATACTGCCAGGGTTATGACGATTTCCGAAAATAAATGTTTTTTTAAGTATTGGGTGATTTAGAATAGGCATGCGGCCCCATGATCAAATTGATAACGTAGTGATTCTAAATGGATAGTAAAACATCAAATTATCGTAATAAAGTATAAATTATAAAATGTAATTAATATCATAAAAAGATAAATTCGTTTTTTTTAAATTGACATGGAATGTAATTTATAATGTAATCTTATATTGTGAGTGAATGATCTGAATCTGAATATAAATCTGATATGAACCTTGAAAGTTTAGAAAAATCATGCATTTTTTTTATTGTCCAAGAGTAAATTTAAAGCTGCCAATAGAATCCTTACGCTTTTTCATCGATTTCGATGACGGCGACCCTAGCAATTACGGATTTGCCCTATTGTGAGCTCTGATATGGCTGGCTAGGCCAAACTTACTCTTAAAAACTCTATTACATGGGGCACAGTAGAGTTGGCCAGTTGAGTTATAGGTGTACACGTAGGAAGGTTTAAGCCTCTCCTTTCGCAATTGGCGTTTTATGTCTAAGGTGGTTAAGCGCTTATAGAAACGAGTTCAAAACGCCTGACAAGCTAACCTGGCCTCGTAACTCTGGAGTTACGGAGATCTGGATCTCCGGGAGTTAGGTCTTGCAGGTTTCTGCAGCTGGTCTGCCCTCGTCACCATTCCGCCGCATTTCGGGGCAGTATCCCATATGCTGCCACCAAGTGCTGGAACAACCTGCCTCCGCCGCTCCGTGGGTTTAAAACAATTAACGGGTTTAAATTTAAATGTAGACTTCATTTTTTAAATATTCAATTAGGCGAAGCTAAATAAATATCTTTCCATATGTGTAATATACGTCTAATACGCTCTCACTTTCAATGTTTTAGGACTTGCATTAAATTCTTACCTGTTGATCAATATTAAATACCTACATGTAATCTCCTTTTCCTTTGTACTTTTTTGATTCTTTTCTTCCCGTGTAACTGGTTGGATAGCGGTCGGAAACTAGCAACATGACGGTACGTTTGAAAAGTTTGGTTGATCGTTTGGTTGATTCGTCATTCGTTTAGTTTTAGCACAGATTAAAGAATACAAGTACAGATACCCAATCCCATAGAGCAAAAGCGTACCGTCCTAATGTAGGCAATTCTGTATACAATTTTAGTCTCGTAGCTACACCAGTAGATGCCGTATCCGAGCTACCACGGCTATGACGCTGTCAGCCTTTAGTAATACATTGAGATATCACCAGATGGCGTTGACTTCCCGGGCAACAAATACAGTATTTTTGATTTTTTCGATATAAAAGTAGTATTTTAGAGACAATATTACACATCCCACAAAAATATACATAACCAAATGCTTAGAGCCTGTGGTTCCATAGAACTTTCGCGACCCGTGATGGCGCCATCTAGTGACAGTACCCAATAATACGTAGCAAGCTTGAAAGCTGACTCGCATAGTACGAGTTACATGGATTTAGTATCAATTTTATTGCATTTACTAAACTTATAAAATATACCTTTATTGTATGTGCGAAAGTATGTTTGTGATATAATTAAGGTACGTTGAATTTATTAAAGTGTAAAAATCATTCTATCTTCACGATTACTGGTTCAAATGTTTCGCTCGGTACCTGTGTCGCCATCTATGAGTTCTTTTTAGTATCAATTATACGTTGTTCTAGTTGGGAGGCCATGGTTTTAGTTTTAATTATATCATAGGGGTTTTTAGCTAGGGCCCCACTGAAAAACAGTACCACGGCTTGTCGTGGCAATATGCTGAGTGGGGCGGGGCTCCTTTTAGCGTCGCTTGTTGCTGCATTGATATGTTTTGTGTAACCGTTATTTTGGCGTTAATAAAGAATTATCTTATCTTATCTTATCTTAAACTATGCACTTAAACGCAGTATTTCGCGACAGAAACAACAATTTACCAGATTTTCCATACAACGATACAACTTCTTTGTACAAGTGACGTCATACATGGGTACGTCATCAGTATGAAGCGTTTTGTGCTGCCGCCAGCGACGTCAATCTTTGTCTCGAATTTTTGGGTATTTATGTTCTTTAATTGTAGTTGCTCTCATACAAACATTTGTTCCTCTCCAAAGACTGGTTCGAATGGCAGCGTAAAAAAATCTTAGTCCGCATCCCTATTCTCACTTTCCTCACTCTCACTTAGTATCAACATCATCATCATATCAGCCGACAGACGTCCACTGCTGGACATAAGTCTCCCCCAAAGAGTGCCAAAGTGACCGGTCCTGCGCCACCCGCATGCAGCGGACTCCCGCAAACTTTACCAGGTCATCAGTCCACCATGTGGGGGCCTACCCACGCCGTGCCTTCCGGTACGTGTTCGCCCCTCATGAACCTTTCCACCCCAACGGCCATCGGTTCTACGTGCTATGTGCCCCGCCAACTGCCACTTAAGTTTAGCGATTCGGATGGCTATGTCGGTTACCTTGGTTCTGCTGCGGAAAGCCTCATTACTGATGCGATCACGCAGAGAAACTCCCAACATAGCCCTTCGGGTGACTTTGAGCCTTCTTATGAGGCCCATAGTAAGCGACCACGTTTCAGTAGCCACACACACTGGTCAAAGACTCTCGTCTTGAGACACTGCGGAATATTGGACGAAAAGATGAGCCATGGCTTCCCGAACTCTGCCCAGCCGAGTCGGATTTGACGATTGACCACTTTCTCGAAGTTGGACCTACATAACTGGATAGTCTGTCCTAGGTATACATAACGTGTTTTAATATTGTTTGCAGTTTGCACCATAATCGTCTGCAACTTCAAGCTTAAAGTGTCCGATTGTAATTGTAAGTATACCTCATTCCATATAACATTAGAATTTTAAAGGACAATTTTTTTTATTTGTTTATCTAGGATATTAATGGGAAATATAAGGTAGTTTTACATAATTTAAGTCATTAGATGCTTTTAAAACGTAATAATACCAATGTGTCTGCGTTTCGAAATGGCACTCTAGTTTAGGTTTTTACATTTTGTTTGTAGGTATATTTTTATATTTAACTTTTCTAAGAATAAAATAACATTGTTATATTTTATATGAATAAAGGACGACAAAATGCCATTTCAGGGGCGGGCGCTACCAGGAAACGAAAACGGAACTCGTTCGTGTATCTCCTTCTCTGTCGCTCGAATAAGCAAGTGCGACAGAGAGAGAGAAATACACGAACGAAGTTCGTTTTCGTTTCGCAGTAGGGCCCCAGTTAACTAACTGGCTGAAGTGGTCGCAAACCTACACACTAAATTAGGCTGTTACTAACTAGCTATATTTCCATGTTCACGTTCATGGTGTTTTGGCATAAGCAATGTTATTTCCGCGTTTATTTTCATTTCTATACAAACTTTTTTTTTATTGTCGATTTCGGGGTTTGGTTAAGCGGCAACACACAATATGTCAATGTCAAAATAAACACGTTCGCCGACGCATGGCGTTTTGAGGTTAGCTGTTAGCTTCATTCTGTTCAGTGTTTATTAGTGAAAATGTCGTTCCGTGGTAGAGGAGGCGGCGGCGGTGGACGCGGTTTCGGAGGCCGAGGCGGTGGTGGCGGCGGCGGCGGAGGCGGATTCCGAGGCCGCGGGGGCTTCGGAGGAGGTCGCGGTCGCGGCGGCGGCGGTGGCGGTGGCGGGTGGGACATGGGCCCCCCAGAAAGCGTGACACCTCTCGGACATTACGGCTGGACTGTACAGGACGATCTCGTCTGCAAAGTAGACATCGAGGATGTCCCATACTTCAACGCGCCTATTTTCCTCGAAAACAAAGAGCAAATCGGCAAAATTGACGAAATTTTCGGCAACCTGCGCGACTACTACGTTTCTGTGAAGCTAGGAGAGAATATAAAAGCGAAGAGCTTTAAGGATGGGCAGCAGTTCTTCATTGATCCAGCGAAGCTGTTACCATTGAAGAGGTTTCTTCCTCAGCCGCCTGGTGCGAAGCGTGGGCGTGGAGGCAGGGGAGGTGGGGGTAGAGGCGGCGGCGGTGGGTTCGGAGGTCGCGGAGGCGGACGAGGTGGCTTCGGTGGCGGCGGCGGTGGCTTCGGCGGGCGTGGAGGCGGTCGGGGAGGCTTCGGAGGCAGAGGAGGCGGCGGCGGTGGCTTTGGAGGCGGTGGACGAGGAGGAGGCTTTGGTAGGGGTGGTGGTGGACGCGGAGGTGGTTTCAGAGGCGGCCGCCGGTAGTGCTCTGTGTATATGGACTTGGACTATTAAAAGGAGTTGCCGGCCCTCGCCACAAGGGCAAGATGGGATGGCAGTTATTGTGTATCTAATTTTACTCATTGTGTTTGACCTGAATAATCAAATATGTAATGTTTCATATGCTGTGACATTGACTTATCTAAAGCGCAATAATCCATGTCCATCTCCTAAACTCCTAACAGGTTAGCCAATGGACACAGTTATACATGTTAACCTTTTGTATGCCTTGTTCCGGAATTTTTTCGACATTGGCATACAAGAGGTTAAGGAGACACCATTCCCAGTATATGAACTCGTCTAGTTATGTATATTCTTTGTGTGAGTATCGTATAAGATAGTAGCTGCCAAAGTAGCTAATTGCAATTCATAATTTTTACGATATATTTGGCCACTTCATTAGTTACAATCTATCTGATACTGACTGTACATTATGTACCAGTGGACAGAGGATTTCATGTAGCATGTACTTTTTGCCACCTGTGTTTTATGGTGGCTTTAAATAATAAGAAAGACGTTAATATAGAGTTAGTATGTACATTACCTAGCTATTTGAATAGGTAGTAACTTTTTAGGTTAAGTATATTTTGTCTGTTAGTCTTTGTGGCGAGGGCCAATTCACGTTATATTTTTAAGTAAAAACAAGGTTGAGAATAAAGTTGATTATTCTTGCAGTTTTTGTTTTATTTTCATTCAAAAATGTCCTCTTCATTTTGATGTTCCTCAGTTATCAATGCAATTTGAATCAATCAAAGTTTCATTATATGAGGATCAAATGAACCATCTTTACAGTACAATATGTTTGTGGTCATCATTTTAACAAACAAACTCCAATATGAGCATTTTCAATAATTTGTGCACCCAATTACCGTGAATTGTATAATAAAAATTAACAGTGTCAGTTTTGTAACAGCAATTAAGCATTCAGTTTGTATAAAAACTATCTTTTCCTTTTAATTTATGAATGATATGCCTATACACATTAATTAAATGAGAAAAAAGTTCATTTTAACATGATTTGTATGCCTAATTTTCATTACAAAACTGACACTGAGTTAATTTTTGTTTAACAACTCACGCTAATTGGGTGCACGAATTATTGAAAATGCTCATATGTTAACTTTAACTCTTGTTACCAATAAGTAGCATCCAGTAGAAATACAAGTTTCTGTAAATACACTAACCATACAATGTTACAACACTGAGGGGTGTGTGTTGTGTCCTCCACCTTAAAGAAGACCACAGCTATACCACTACTCGCTCAGGGATGCGTTCACTGAGGTCACCAGAGCTCCCAAGAATTTGCTGTGTACTCAAAATCATAGAATAATACAAAAAGCAGCATATTCAACTCAACTTGCGAAAATCTCCAATTACTACTACTACTACTAAAACACTCACTTCAGCAAAATTTAAAACAAACAAAAATGTTTCATAATATTAACCAATTTATTTACCCTTACATACAATAAATAATAAAATCTACAAGTTATTCTATATTCTCCAACTCCGCTTTAGAGCTGGTCGGTAGATATTCAGGAGACAAAGCCCTCCCCCGATGGTTGAAGATGTTGAATGACGGTAAATTGCACTGTGTATCCCACTTGATGGCGTTCAATTCTGCTGCGGCATGAATCTCACGGAGATTGCCAGCAACATTCAGGACCCCCCACATTACTGCAAATAGGCTTGTGACTGCTTGAACTACAATCTGAAAAAATAAACATTCAACTAATTAGATAAAAATCCATTGAAAACCTAATTGTTTTTTGTTTATAATAATGAAATACTTACGTCGAGAGGTAAACCCTCGAACTCCTGTGCAGTAATCCTTAGGTATGAGCGATCTGCAATATTACATTAATCAGTGAACCAATATTTAAATACGAAATTAAGGAAACTACCATGAATTTCATCTTACGTTGTGCGGCGGAAAACGCTGAATGGAATAGAGATATGAATCCAACGATGATAATCATTTTATTGAAGGACGACATTTTAAAAGTAGATTGGGACTAGTTTAATAATAAATATATTGGAATTTTTGGTAAAATATGTAAATAACTTCCTGCATAAATTATTGATTTCTGTCTTCAATCTTTATTAATAGACAATCTGATTTGACACATTTTCTTTTTAATTAGTGATATTTGAAGGCATAGACACGTTAAGGTGCTATTTCTATAGGAGAGGCTACACGGGCCGATATCGGCGGACGGCCAAACAAAGTATGGAGTGACCTTCATTTGGCCGGCCGCCATGCTTCCGACACGTATCCACACGGGCCGAATCACGCGTCGGCCGACATGCAGTTCGGCCGATATCGGACCGTATAGCGTCTCCTGCAGTGATATGGCGGCCCTATCTAGGCCCAACACTCTTTTTGACTTATATTAATGATTTAACCAATATTCAGCTTCCAAATGGCTTAGTAATCTCGTACGCTGATGATACTGCGCTTCTTTTTCACGGAGACAGCTGGGAGGAGGTATACGGTTATGCTGAATCCGGTCTGTCCAAAGTAATAAAATGGCTTCAAATTAATTTACTTTCATTAAACATTAAAAAAACCAATTATATAACGTTTTCTATTCAAAACAGCACACAGCCTGATAGAATTACACATTTATTAAAAGCTCACACTTGCTCAAATCATTTGACGAATAACTGTACTTGCTCTGACCTCAAAAATGTTCGCTCCACTAGGTATTTAGGTGTCCACATCGATCAATTACTTTCTTGGAACCAACAAATCGAAATTACTGCAATCAGAATACGGAAACTCATATGGCTATTTAAATACTTGAGGCATATCTCCGATAAAGAACTATTAATCTATATCTATAAAACCCTAGTTCAATCCATCGTTCTTTACTGTCTGCCTGTATGGGGGGGTACTCACAAAACTAAACTCTTGGTTCTGGAGCGTGCTCAAAGGTCCATTCTTAAAGTACTTTTAGGTAAAAACAAAAGATACAGCACTATTGATGTTTACAGAGATTCTAATGTTCTTACAGTAAGAAAGTTATATATCCTAAATTGTAAGTATTCTGAAAATTGATAAAAATCTAAAACGAGATCATAGTATGATACAAAAACGTAATCCCTATGAAGTAATAAAGCAATTATCAAGAACTAGGACTAATTTTGCTAAACGACAATTTAAAGTAGCATCTGTAATTCTTTATAATAAAATAAATAGAAAAACTAAAATCTACAGCACAACTTATAGAGAATGTAAAAAACTTATTTGTAACTGGCTTAAAAGCCAAAATTACGACGATATCGAATTACTTATGACTAACAGCTAGTCATAGGTGATTGGATATCGTTCGAGTTATTGACTAACTCGTAATTATAATTATACTTGCACGTAACAATCATTTCATTCACTTAGATTAAATTAATTTAAGTTCACTTAACTCATGTTTTCGAATACAGAACTACCTTAATAATGAACAGAAGACCTTTCCAATATATGTATAGTAATAAGATAGATAGATTTAGTAGTAAGCTGAAAACAAACTATGTTTAGTCTTATTTTTAACATGCTGTTACCACCTGTATGAAAGAGCGTTTCCCCCTAATACAAGTGTCTAACTTAAAAGGGAGAAACGAACACTAAATGTAAAAACCTTGTTGAAAATAAATAATTTTGAATTTTTGAATTTTGAATATGAAAATACAATTTTCATTGCATTCGCAAGAGAATTGCTATGAGTTTGTCATAGCGAAATTAGGAGACGCTACACGGGCCGATATCGGCGGACTGCCAAACAAGGTCACAGAAAATCTGGTATGTGACCTTGATTTGGCTGGCCGCCGTGCTTCCAACACGTATCCACACGCGCCGAATAACGCGGCGGCCTGCAGCACGACTATCACAAAACGGCGCGCGAGCTCTCTCGATTTTTCTCGAACCATCCGTCTCTTTCTTATTAGAAAACTTAACAAGAGAGGTATAGTGCGAGAAAAATCGAGAAAGCTCGCGCATCGAGCACCGTCTTGTGATAGCTTTGCAGTACTGGCGATATCGGGCCGTGTATCCTTATGCAGAAATTATGAGTTAACTACTAAACATTTGATTTTTCTATACCATTGTAAGACATTATCACCTTATGAAGTTTTCCAAGTAAAAATTATAGTGACAATGCAAGCAAAACCCAGTTTTACAAATTAAATTAGTCAAATCGATAAATCGGTAACCTCCGATGCAAACACGCAAATCTACATCACTAGTTCTGTCACGTCCATGAAAAGCGGTTGAGACAACGCCGCCTGCCACAGGGCGTATTATTTTTCATTGTTTATTCTATTTCCATTTTTGATACAATAGTATATAACAAACATGTCTCGTAATCCAAAGCTAGAAGAATTTGAAATTGAAAGAAAGCCGTCCAGATTCCAAGCGCTCCGTAGTGGCAGCGAATTCTTTTCACGACAACGTTTACAGGATAAAAACACTTATTATGACCCTGTTGAAGGAAGATCGCTGAAGGGTTGGGGTAAGTTTAGTTGTGGTAACATACAAATACTTGGACTAAGTTTGTTTTAATTGAGCGAAATCATTGATATGATAATTATCGCTTAATTAGTCCAAAAACAATCCAGGGTGTGGCTTACTTTAGCTTTACAAAACTTTGTGTCAAGTTCCAGCATTCGTAAACAATTGTGTCGATGACCCAGTTGGGTCGTCTTTCTTTTGTTTCTATGCAGTTCCTACGCGCAGAACAAATCAGAAATATTATTTTTAACAAAACAATCGCGAATCAGTGATTATTTATAGAAATTTATGATTTTGTGTATCATCAGCATCACATATAAGCATGGCCGTCTTTAACCTATTGGAGGCCCTGGGCATATTAGGATAATGGGGCCCCTATGACTTTGTATTTGATCTGAGGGGGGGCCCCCTATCAATCGCGGGGGAGAGGGGTCTGCATGTATTTTGTTGGTGGTAAAATGATTCATAACACTGCACTTAAAAAAAAAACTATTGTCTAGGGTCAAGAGTATGTACTATCTTTCTCAATCTGATAACATTTTACATTGTAAACGACATGATACATCGTGGTAACTTCCTCATTAATTGACATGAAAAAAAATATATTTCACAAAATAACTTGTTATGTTAAGAGGTATAATTTTACATTCTTTCACCACACATTATAGAAAAGTATGATGCTTGTCCTATAGTTAATTCCAGTTAACATTAAAAACTAAATATTCATTTTATTTATTTTGCTAATAAGCAATTGTAATACAAAATTGTCTATTAACCAGGGGTCGGATTTTTCATCGCATGGTGAGATGAAAGAAAACTGTGGAGTCGATATTAAAGCTAAATTTTAATTCATATTCATACTCATTCATTTAATTAAGAACGAAATTAAATTATAAATAAAATAAGTCATGAGTAGAAATAAATTATATCGTAAATAAAAAATAAAATAAAATAAAATATTACTTTTATAATATTCTCCTAGTTTCCAATATCCATAAAACTAAAAACGTACCGATTGCAATAAATAATTAAGTGACACATCGCGTCGTGAACGATTGACATGACATTGACATGCAAATGATTTATGATAAAGCAGCTAGTACGTTTACCGCAAGACTACTCAGCTCTACTACTTTGGTAGTCTGAACCAAACAAAAGATTAACTAATTTGATATAGTTACAGGGTAAATGTAACCCTTTACCAAGCAAAAGGCTTACCCTTCCCAAATCATACTACACAAATAATTTTAATTACATTCAGTAAGATTAATTTTCGATTAACATTTTCGATCTGTCAACCTGCACAAGGGACAAAAGTATTACGGGACTAAGAAAATTGATGAGTATGAGTATGAATATTAATAAAAATTTAGCTTTAATATCGACTCCACAGTTTTCTTTCATCTCACCATGCGATGAAAAATCCGAGGCCTGCTATTAATTCAACAAGTCATACATCATTCAAAAGAAAATTGACTAATGTCAAAGTTTAACTTGCCAAAAATACTATAAGAAAAAAATATCCTACTTAATATTATAATTGTGAAAGATTGGATGTTTGGATGTTTGTTCCTCAATTACGCTTAAACAACTCAACTGATTTGGATTAAATTTTATACAAAGATAGTTTAAAGCCTCAATTAAAATATAGGATAGTTTTTATCTCGGGTCCATGCAGACAAAAGTTGTGGGCGGAAGCTAGATAGGAGCAGACCTATACCCGAAATGGGGTATAGGCCTGGTCCATCTATTACTTAATGTATAGTTTACTTAATCAAGGAACAATAAAGGAATTATTATTATACCTGTCTGATAACATGTCCATACCTCTATAGTAGTTCTAATAGTTGAGCATTTCTTAAAAAAACTACCACAAATTTTTTTACTACATTTTCTGCAACTTTCATGTTATATAGTTCTACTCACTCACAATCTCTTCCCATCCCACCGGGAGAAAAAAGTGTCCCAAAATTTTGATACATTTTCGAATGTCACTGTTGTTTTATTATTATTATGCAATGATGTAATATAAAAAAGAGGTACTTAAATAGATAGGTTGTGTTTACGAAATTCCTTGTTTAAAATGGCCACCAAATCTGACAGCTGAGATATTATTATACGACGTGAAACTGAGGCAAGTTGGTGCAATTGAATCAGTTTTAGTGTGCCACCATTGGAGCGCTTTTAACCACTTTTTATAATAAATCATTGTTGTATTTCTTTGCCATATCTCGAGACCAGTAGGGTCCCGGACCTTTGGAAGGTATGTGTGAAGCCGAAGATCTTTGGAAATATTATGTAATCAGATCTCAAAAATTCTTTGATCGTAGTGTTTTGCATTATGTTTTTATTTATTTCTCAATCTATAACAGGCATGTAATCCGTGTTATGTAATAAATAGATTTAATAAGATTGTACACTCGTAACCGAATCCAATTAGAAGAAACCTCGTAAGCTGATTAATCAGGGCCTGCGGGAGTCGGGTCAATTGGAGGGCAGCTAGCTCTTACATAAGCACTATAAATGGTAGACATTGACAGCTATTATGCTATTAACATTACATACATAAAATACATACATAGATTCACGCCTTTATCCCTAAAAGGGAGAGGGGGAGGCAGAGCACATGAAACTTATGTTCAGCTTGCTAGCCCGTTGCCCACAACACATACTTCAACCTTGCTTCCTTAATCGACTTTTACGACACCCACGGGAAGAAAGGGGTGGTGAAATTCTAACCCGACCACTAGGGGCATTAACATTATATAGCTATTAAATCTTTTCTTATTACTCCAGGCAAAATAGGGTTTTGAAAAACATTAATTTATAATAGCGTTTTTTTTGTTGATTTCATTTGAAAATGTTATTCCAAGATGATTTAGTCAAGAATCCGACAAACTTTCCACCCGGAAGTAATTATGTAGATTTAAATGAAGCATGCATTATTTTTTTGTACGATTTATCTTGAATATTATAGAGCAAATGTAAATGAACCAAAATAAAGACAAAAACATTTATTAATATTTTTACTGACATTGTAGAAGCCAGTTAACTTATAATTTTTTCGATGTCTGAAATTTTGTCGGATTTTGTCGCTGGGTAACTATTTAATTGATAATATATCCGTTATACATAAAAAATAAGCTATTATAAATTATTTCCAAAATTGACATTTTTTCCATAGAACTGACAAGTTCATTGCCTGGACTATATCTCTTTCTTCAAATTTACAACTCAAACATATTTGTTTATTTTAAACAGATAGTTTTAATTATGTGGATGTAGAAGTTTATCAAAATGAATCATTAAGCATGATTGTGAGGACTCTGGTCGGGATCGAACCGACATCTGTATTGCCCATCCAATCCAACACGCTAACCACACACTTACGACCACCAATCTCTTAAGCGCTTATGACGTTTGGCCACTAGCAATAGGCTTAGTCACTTCGGCTGCTCTAAAAACATGCATCTACAAACATAGTAGTTCTAGCTTTACCCACATTTGGCAAAATAGCTTGAACTTAAAACATCTTACATACTCCTTTACCTGTAAACGCATGTCATACTGGCATGATAGACCAAAACTCTATTGCGCCTTGCAGATGTCCCGTTTTAACTTTTGTGATATGTCTGGCGCAGTCGATAGGATGAAACAGTCTAGTATTTCTCAGGCAAAATTGCTTTAAGTTAAAAAATCTTCTCATTTCTACTCTATAGTCTATACCTGTGCCACATGTGCACGGCTACACGCCTCCCTATGTCGTTGTATCAGGGAACTGGTTGGAAATTTCGTTGACCGAGCAGATTGTTCCAATAGCCTAGTTAGGTAGAACGTCGCCGCGTATTTAATGTCGCAGGTTCGTATCCTGCACAGCGATAAATGTTTCCCCTAATTTGAAATCTGTTGGCATTGGTGTCCCGTTAAGAACACGTCATTATAAACAAACCCGATTGTCCACAGCCAGGCTGCTCCTGTTCTACGTGATCTTCTACTCGTGCCTGGCGCTGTTGTTCGCCATCTGCATGACCACCTTCCAGCAGCAGTTCATCAACCCGCGCGTGCCACGGCTGCAGGTATATTTGTCAAAAAACCTTTGCTTGTTATCCAGCCTGTAATGTCCCACTGCTAAGCAAAGGGCTGTTGGTTATCCATTCTACGCGATCTTGAGCAATATCTGGTCAGTCTTTTAAAAAGGAGTCCCAAGTTATCCCGGAATCGCCGACTAGGTCTACCGCGTCTCCGTTTTGAGTTGTGGGGCTTCCACAGACGAAAAACCTTTGCTTAGAGGACAGTAATAAATAGACGAATATATGAACAAACTAGCTTCTGCCCGCGACTCCGTCCGCGTGGAACTCGTTTATATCGTAGCTCCATACAAACTTTCAACCCCCACTTCGTCCCCTTGGGGGATGATTTCCGGGAAAAAAACTATCCTATGTCCTTCCCCAGGACTCAAACTATCTCTATACCAATTTTCATCCAAATCGGTTCAGCGGTTTAAGCGTGAAGAGGTTACAGACAGACAGACAAACACACTTTCGCATTTATAATATTAGTATGGATATAGATTAGTACTACTTGACGTTTGGTTTGACACAACCGAAGACATGATAATTGGTATATGTAACGTAACTTAAGAGCAAAGATCACAAAGATGTATTACTATTATTACTAGTACTATTCAAAATATAGTGTAACTGTGTGTAGTGTCTCATTTTCTTAGCCATGTTAAAAATCGATTTACAGACAAGTTTGTTTTCCTAACCCCACTTTTCATTGCACTACGATATCTCCGAAAATTTCTACGTTACAAGTGATTGAGAAGATTTTAAAACGATCCATAAATAATTATACAATAATATTGCATTGTCGGTTCTCAAGCAAGCGGCTCGCAAGGTTCTCGAGTGGGTAGGCTCCCCACAAGGTGGACTGATGATCTGGTAAAGGTCGCGGGAGTCCGCTGGATGCGGGTGGCGCAGGACCGGTGGGGGAGGCCTATGTCCAGCACTGGCTTATGTTTACACCACAATGCTTCTCACAGCGTAATGTCAAGCCCCAAATAAAAATCCTGAAGCCGCCTCTGTACTGACTTGTGCAATATTTGACTTTGAACCGTTCCAGCAAGAGTACAGCATCATCGGCACGAGCCCGGGGCTCGGGTTCCGGCCGCTGCCGCCCGACGTGCGGAGCACCCTCATCTGGTACAAGGGCACCGGGTACGACAGCTACAAGTACTGGGAAGACCAGCTCAAGGAGTTCCTTTCAGGTATGTGTTACTTTCGTTATAGGTCTTTGAAGGGGAAAGGGATACGAATGCCAGTTGATAGGTTCTTGAAGGAATTGGACACAGTGGCATGTTGTTTTCAAACTAAGACCAGTTCAGGTTTCTGTCGCGTAATGCTGGCCGATATGGAGATCGTTTATCTTCTCTTCTTGTTAAAAGGGTCGTGGTCGTTATGAGCGAGCAGATGTCACTCGCCTCATGATTTCTTGCCATTTCCATCTATTCTCGGCCTTCCTGGTACATTCAATTGACCGCCCACAGCAGATTTGAACTGGTCTGTCTATCGCATGCGCTCATTGTGACATATTATTGGACCATAGCGAAACTGGATATGTAACTAGCTGACAGCACTGTGGTGAGAGGTCTTTTTGCCAGCAGCCTTTAAAGTCCACCACTGAAATTTATAACATGGTGGATTTTGATACCTAGCCACAGTGCTGACACCTGGTGACATAATGCATTCTGTAAAACCCCTCATTCTCTGCATATTTCTGTGCCAAACCCAAGCTATCGTTAATAGTTCGTTGTGAGACTTGCCTCAGCACGGAAGCCATTATGAAAGGTATCATCGTTATCAATGCGTCAAAAATAGATGCAACATGTTTTTGTTCAAGTGGTCGCGTTCTATTTGAAACGGTGCTAGCATTGATAAGACGAATGAGGTTAAAAGCTTTGTTTGATGTCGTAATAAAAAAACGCATCTGTTTATAAGTGTGTGTTGCATTTCGGGGGTAGTTTCTGGAACTATTCATCCTATCTCCAAAATTCTTTCACCGGTGTAGAGAATGGATCCATGGGCTTTTTACAAGCTTTTATTTAACTTGACCTGCTCGTTTGTTGGTGTGGGACAAATCTTGGATCTGACGTTTGAACCAGTTAACCTCAACCGATTGAGCTGAAATTTTGGGTATAAGTATAGTTTGGATGACAATTCAATATTATGGTACCATCGAGCTGATCTAACGATGGAGACAGAAGGTGGCCATGAGAATTTAGTACTTACTCGACGTAACGCCGTTGAGTTTGGGCTCGTTAGAATCGACTCAATGAGTAGTTGATACGTATATATATATCAATACTTTTCTGTATACCGTCATATAATCCTATCTATCCTTTATAGTGGCAACACCTGTACAAACTATTTACATAAAGACTTTTAATCCTTTGTGTCAACTTGTTGTTTTTTGAATTCTTATAGAAGAATAAATCACTTTCATTCTGCTCTCCATACAACGTGGTTCTTTTACTGAAAACACAAAAGGGCAATAAATAAATAAATAAATAAATAAATAAATAAATAAATAAATATTAGGGGACAATCTTACACAAATCGACCTAGTCCCATAGTAAGCTCAATAAGGCTTGTGTTATGGGTACTAGACGACGATATATTTAATAGATAGAAATACTTAAATACATAGAAAACATCCATGACTCAGAAACAAATATTCATGCTCATCACACAAATATTTGCCCTTACCGGGATTCGAACCCAGGACCTTCAGCTTCGTAGGCAGCGTCACTACCCACTAGGCTAACCGGTCGTCATAGTTATAAATCGGTCGTCATAAATAAAAGCTTGAACCCAAAATGATTTTTTTGTCAGAACTTATTGCATCTGTGTATGTATCTGTGTGTCTATCTGTGTTATCGTAGCTCCTAGAGAGATGACCCAATTAGACAGGCTTTTTTAAAAATTGGAGGCCCAGTCATCCAAATTCTTATATCTTGTTACTTTGAAGGAAAATTTTATTTTAATTTATTTCTGTTTCCAGTATACAAGAAGAAGGGCCAAACGGCGGGCGCTGGTCAGAACATATACCCCTGCGACTGGAAGAAATCGCCTCCGCCCGGCAAGATCTGCGACGTAGACATCAGAGTCGGCTACGCGCCGTGCATAGAGGAGAACCACTTCTCCTTCCACAAGTCCTCGCCGTGCATCTTCCTGAAACTCAACAAGTAAGTGGCCGGAAGTCACACACAATATCTGTGCCTCCATGGAATACTACGACACTCCCTCTTTCCCTTTTAACTCCACGCGCGCTTGGCGCACTCCACACCGCACCCAGAGGAAACGTTTATACACACCTTATAGTTTCGCCATGTCCGTGTAGCCGTCCGTCCGTCCGTCCGTCTTCGGCTTAGCTCAGTAACCATTACTACTAAACTCAACGCCGTATTTAGATTCCAAAAAAGCTACCAAAGATGGCCGAATGTCACTGTCACAAATGTCATCGTCATTGTGACGTTCCAGATGTAACCAACCCATGCATAATAATATATTATTTCGTTGTTACTTAGATGTGAATATGAATCATCCTAAGTTTTTGATGTTTTCTATGCATTCATCGCCTAACACATCTCGGCTTGGTACATCAATCTGTCTATGTACAAAGCACTACCCCCAAGTACTTAATTACGTACCTACTAGCTTTTTCCAGCGAATTCTTCCGCGTTAAGGTTATCACAACAATGCCATTATTAAATACCAGACATGTTAATCCTTTGGGAATGACGACAGATATAAATGTGCCAAAATTCATCATAGTCAATTGAGCCGTTTTTACGAGATTGACTGACAAACATACAGACATACATACACACTACTTTGCCACACGTGATTTGTTGTCAATATTACTATGTCCATATCAAAAAGATTTACGCACATTATGAGAATATTAATAGGTACCAAATGTTGTTAAAACCTGAAGCATTACCACAGTAATATGAACTTTTCTTCTACAAAACAGTTTCAATCAAATATCTATTTTTGAAATTAATATTTACGTAAGATTATTTATTTAGGCGGTTGCATTTAATTTATCTTTACAATGATGTATAAATAAATAACATACGTACATAATTTAGAAAAGTAAAAACTTACAGATGCAAAACTATTTCATTTTAATGGCAACCCATGGGTAGTTTTTTTGGAATCTATATACGGCGTCGAGTTTAGAAAACTGTAATTCGGCATGGGTATATAAATCAATCACGTCGAGAAAACAAAAGAATAAAATATAGATTTTTTTGGTGTACACCTAAAGTGGGGATGTACGAGGGCTGCCTTTTAAGTTCTGTCGTTTGCAAACCTCCCGTGATTGCATAAAAAAGAACTAGTGTCACGTTAAAATATTTGAATTTAGAATTCAAAAACAAAAGAATGACTCGAAATCGGCCCAACCGTTTTAGTACAGCGTTCGTTCAAAGTTGACAAGTCAGTTGTGAAAATGGAAATTTCGAAGGAAAATATACGTGCGATAATTTTTTACAACTTCAAAAGGGGCTTAACGCGACTTCAGTGCTTCGAAGAGTTGACTACGGTTTTCAATGATAAAGCACCATGCCTTCGGACTGTGGAACGCTGGTATTTAGAATTTCAACGTGGTTGCTCTAGTATTGGTGATAGACATCGTGAAGGTCGACCAAAAACAGCCGTAACCCAGGAGAACATTGATGCTGTACGGCAACTGATCATCGAAGATCGCCATGCGACATACCGTGAGATAGAAGCTTCCTTAAGTATTTCAGGGACCAGTGTTCACAGTATTTTGCATGATCACTTAGGCGTAAAATAGTTGATCTCACGCTGGATACCACATTTACTCAGTGAAGACCAAAAAACGGCTCGCGTTCGATGGTGTCGCAAAACTCTGCGGCAATTCAACCGAGGAAACTCGAAACATGTTTACGACATTATCAGTGGTGACGAATCTTGGATATATGCCTACGATCCCGATTCTAAACAGCAGTCGACTGTTTGGGTGTTCCAAGATGAGCCAAAACCGACCAAAGTAATACGCTCACGGAGCACTTCGAAAAAAATGGTCGCCACGTTTGTGGCGAAAAGTGGCCACATTGCCACCATCGTGCTCGAGGATCGTAAAACGGTTAATGCTGACTGGTATACCACTGTCTGTTTACCAGAAGTCATCGGCGAGTTTCGAAAAAATAACCCAAGACGTCGTATAAGACTGCACCACGATAATGCGAGCTGGCACACCGCCCGGCAAACTATTGCGTTTTTAAAAGAGCAAAACGTCGAAATTCTGGAACACCCGCCGTACAGTCCAGACTTAAGCCCTAACGATTTTTTTACTTTTCAAAAAATCAAGCAACGACTTCGTGGTCAACGGTACCAGACGCCTGAAGAAGCGGTTGAGGCATACAAAACGGCCATTTTGGAGACCCCGACTTCGGACTGGAATAAGTGTTTCGAAAACTGGTTCGATCGAATGAAAAAGTGTATTACATATCACGGTGATTACTTTGAAAAACAATAAATACCATTTAACACTTAAATTGTCTTTAGTTTTTCCAAACGACACAACTTAAAAGGCAGCCCTCGTAACCCCCTTATTTATAAAACTTAAAATGCCTCTCCTAAATAAAATGTGCTTTGTCCCTTTCTTACGAACACAAATGTCAAAAAGATAAGGACAAACGAATTTTAACGCCATTTTAGTTAAAACAGGCTTGTAGAGCGTTTATGTATATTTGTTTTTTAATATTATTATGCAATGAAAAAAATATCTATAATTATACTGTAGCATAAGAGGTGACAACTATATTAATAATTAAGAAATTAATAAATATTAAATTAAATAAATATTAAATATTAGGGGACAATCTTACACAAATCGACCTAGTCCCATAGTACGCTCAATAAGGCTTGTGTTATGGGTACTAGACGACGATATATATAATAAATAGAAATCCATACTAATATTATAAATGCGAAAGGGTGTCTGTCTGTCTGTCTGTCTGTTACCTCTTCACGCTTAAACCGGTGAACCGATTGCGATGAAATTTGGTATCGCGATAGTTTGAGTCCCGGGGAAGGACATAGGATAGTTATTATCCCCGAAATCATCCCCTAAGGGGGTGAAATGGGGGGGAGGTGAAAGTTTGTATGGAACTGCGATATAAACGAGTTCCACGCGGACGGAGTCGCGGGCAGAAGCTAGTACTTAAATACATAGAAAACATCCATGACTCAGAAACAAATATTAATGCTCATCACACAAATATTTGCCCTTACCGGGATTCGAACCCAGGACCTTCAGCTTCGTAGGCAGCGTCACTACCCACTAGGCTAACCGGTCGTCAAATTGACATGTAAAATATTATTTTGTAAATTAATAATTGAATTGAATTTGAATTGAATTGAATATGAATACGGCTGCTAATAGTTTTCTCGTTAAACCCATAGTGTGGGGTATTGTGGGATAGCTTGTTCAAAATTATTATGGGTTTCTTAAAAGATTTTTCAAATTAGTGATTCGTTTGCAAGTTATTGGGCTTTAAAGTCCAAATTTTTGTCCGAGTGTGTGTGTGTGTGTGTGTGTGTGTGTGTGTGTGTGTGTGTGTGTGTGTGTGTGTGTGTGTGTGTGTGTGTGTGTGTGTGTGTGTGTGTGTGTGTGTGTGTGTGTGTGTGTGTGTGTGTGTGTGTGTGTGTGTGTGTGTGTGTGTGTGTGTGTGTGTGTGTGTGTGTGTGTGTGTGTGTGTGTGTGTGTGTGTGTGTGTGTGTGTGTGTCGCCGGCTAAATGGCTGCTACTGGGAATGTGGAAAAAATCGTGACAGTAGTACATATAATGAATTTAAAAAGAAAATATCTCGGCTAAGTAGGCATAAGTATTATACTTAAAATGTACTTAGAAAGGCCAACTTTCGTACAAATTCGCCGACGCAACCATTTAGTTGGCGCGCGCGTGACGATGTAACTAAGAAAGACAGGCAACTACGGAACCCTACACTGCGCGTGGCCCGACACGCGGTTAGCCGATTCTTTATAATACCAACTTTTTCAGGATTTACGGATGGCGTCCTCAATTCTACGAGGTCCATGAGTTACCAGCCGACATGCCGGAAGACTTGCTGACGCATATCCGCGGCATGACCGCTTCTACCAACCAGGTTTGTTCTAAATCATTGTTCACCTTTTTCATGGTTAGCCCCTTTGTGTTTCGAGGGATCATAATGATAGTATTTACGGCGAGGGCGGTACATTGAATCCTGTGTCAAGCAAGAGATTCTACTATAAAATAGAACCTTGAGCGTAACGAGGGATTCAAGTGTTTACGCCGAAGGTGGAAATAATTTTGCTACCGAGTTGTTACTTCCTTTTCACACCGTCAGGAATAACAGAATCGGGGAGAAATACCATATTATAAATTGTAACATCAGGAAAATAGTTTCATGGAAAACTAAAAAAACCATGTGTATCGTAATTTTAATGTGGAAAATAAAACACAATTCCGTTTACACATTGATACACAATTGAAGGCAATGAAGCCTTTCAAATATAGATTGGTACATGGGTGAGGAACAAATTCTTGGCTTGTAGTTAGCCTGGTTAATCGGTAGTAGTTAAAAAGTTCTGTTGTGACACGAAAATTAGCCATAAAATTCTATGGTTAATTTTTGTGTCACAACGGGTTTTTAACTACTTTTTTTTCAAGGAGGTTTTTAACTCTGATACGATGTTTGAAAACGTGGTTATAAATAAATCTAAACATAAAAACACAAATAAAACAAGTTTAACCAAACTATTTTAAGAATTTAATTAAAGCACACATGTAAGCTTTTGATAGACTCTCATTCATAAAAAACGACTTACCAACCTTGTGACATAATGTATCAATGGTACAATGAGCTAATGTGTGACATGTATATTTGTTAACCTGTTATTGTGCACAATAAAGCGCTTACATACTATCGACAACACAGCTAACTGACCATCCATGCACTTTATGTGCATTGTAATTAGGGTCTATATAAATGAAGACCGCTTTAGCCTAGTTGGTAGTGACCCTGCCTACGAAGCAAGAGGTCCTGGGTTCGAATCCCGGTAAGGGCATTTATTTAAGTATTTATTTATCTAGATAAGTATGTTTATCGTCATCTAGTACCCATAGTACAAGCTTTGCTTAGTTTGGGACTAGGTCGATTAGAGTAAGATTGTCCCCTTATATTTAAATACAGGATGGTCAGTTAATTGTGTTGGCGTTTGTACATACAATGAAATGAGGTAACCACTCAATAATATAGACATTAAGTAATATAATCAGTAATGGCATATTTTCTCGAAAAAGGATTAAAAATGTTGTCAAATGGAGAAAAAGCAACGCAAAAGGTTAAATAATCACGGAGTTATAATATAAGTGTCCAAAGTTTTAAGAAAGGGTATGTTCTGTCCCTTTTTCGCAAAACGCAACTTCATATGAAACGATGACGCTGGAAGAATGTGACGTCACAGAAGACGGCGACGTGCCGCGCCGCATCGCGGTCGGCCCCCCGGCAGCATCCCGTAACGTGACGGCACTGTTTGCGATTACTCTCTCTAACAAGCAATATTAGATTAGATTAGATTATTAAAACGGTTGTAGCTTCGTAATTCTTTGAGATATCTAAATGGGATTTTCGTCGCTAGGCATATATTTTTGCCTTCTTTATTTTGGAGTAATAATAATTTTCGAGTCTTCACCCCTATTGCAGGATTCTGTAGAGCTCAAGAAATTTGATCTCCTCCGGGCACATGATGTGTTTGTCCGCTAAGTGCGCTCTGATCGTAGGATTCACCTCTATATACGGTTTTTTCCATGTTGTCTATAAGTGTCACCATCAACACTTAAGATATTTGCTTTTGTCGATATAATGTCGAATAACCGCCACTTTCCGCTGCCCATAGCCTCTTGACTTCCTTATATGACTTGACAGCAATTTTATCCTTTCATCACCATCATATCGGCCTTAAGACGTCCACAGTTGGACAAAGGCCTCCCCAAAAGCAAAGTGCACACGGTGTGGACATACCTTTCAGAGTGCCACAGTGACTCCATCTTGAACTTGGTTAACACTTTCGCAACTGGACTAAAAATTCATTCATTCATTTATTTCTTGATAAAATATTGTATTTTACATGTCAACTTAAATAATAATGATTTACATTTTGTTTCTAAAATAATGTTAATGTCAAAAAAATATATAATCATGCGATATTTTTCATGGTACAGTCGACTACAAAAAGATCGATACAGCCAAAGTTACAAAAATATGTATACACGACCTTAATAATAAGGCAATACATTCGTGTATACATATTTTTGTAACTTTGTCCGTATCGATCTCTTTGTAGTCGACTGTACATACTTATTCTAGTAGTCATATTTTGGCGGAACATGGAACAATACACCAGAAACCGACAGAAGTAGCTAAGCGTGTAGGTTCATACTACTGCTCATGCCATGCCATGCCTACTGCTGGGCTTAGCCAACATCTGAGCAAACATTACGAGTGCCTACCAGGCGGGTTCTTGGTTGCGAACGTGTTAATATACATTAAGCCTAGCTTCTTCTGCCTCTGTCTAATCATTGAATGTGTAATAAAGACAAGTGTCTTTTCACGAAAGCTGGTGGGATAGGCCTGCAGTAAGTAACTTTTGTCTTCCAGACGAACATGATCTGGATCTCGTGCCAGGGCGAGACCCCCGCCGACCGGGAGAACATCGGCCCCGTGGAGTACCTGCCTCTCCGCGGGTTCCCGGGGTACTTCTACCCGTACGAGAACGCTGAGGGCTACCTCAGCCCGCTGGTCGCGCTGCACTTGAAGAGACCGAGGAGTGAGTACTATGTAGTTGATACGGTTTCAGGCGAGTTGCACCAAGTTACGATTACACGCAGTGGGCGGGGCGCGTTGCACGTAGAACCCATGGCCCAGCAGCCAGCGGCGCTACCACGAACTTCGAAAGTAGAAATTCGTAATACATGCATCTCTGTCACTCGATTAAGGGAGTGCGATAGAGATGGAAATACCCGAACTTCTTCTTTCGAAGTTCGTGGTAGCGCCGCTGGAGCAACACCGGGGTGAGCGGTGGCGAGAGGTTCTGCGCTTTCTCCGTACTTACTCGCGGCGTTATGCCCTGTAACACTTCTACCCCTGGAGCATATAGCTCTGACGACTCCTCTCTGGACGGCCAATGAAGGCAAGCCAGAGCTGAGTCCTGCGGGCCCCCTTGCGCCCCAACGGGCGGAAAGGTTCACGAGTGGGGACCACGTGGGTAGACCAAGGTGGACTGATGACCTGGTAAAGGTCGCGGGAGTCCGCTGGATGCGGGTGGCACAGGACCGGGCATTGTGGCACTCTTTGGGGGAGGCCTATGTCCAGCAGTGGACGTCTTTCGGCTGATATGATGATGATGGTGACGATTACACGCCGATTAGCGTTATACAGGGTGAATCCTATGTCGTGAACAGAAATGTGTTTTTTACTGCTTAAGTTTAGTTTATACACGTGGACGTGACAACAGGCAAAAATATGTGAACGTTGTTTCGTTAATTAGTGTCATGTCACCCTAATTGCTAAGTTAAACTGTCACTAAGCTACAGACCAAGTCTTGTCGAATAGGGCGACCATAAGGTTGGTGTTTTTGCTTTTTAAAATTATTATCAATAAAGTTCAATTGTTTGCTTCTAGAGTTAATGCAATGAATTTGCCTTAAAATACTGCGATAGTAACGAATATTTCTGTTTACGACTTAGAATTCACCCTGTATATGGCGCCAGCTGGAAACCTTTCCATACATTCAGATTTTAAGGATCACCGCTAACGATTACAGACAGTTTGGTGCAACCCAGGCTTAGAGCGATCGCGCATTACAGCCACTAGTGGCCGTCACTAAACTACCACAGCCTAGTGGTTCAGGCATGCGGCGGTCGTGGGTTCGAATCCCGGCTCGTACCAATGAGTTTTCCGGAACGTATGCACGAAATATTTACCGTTAGCTTTTTGGTGAAGGAAAACATCGTGAGGAAACCGATCTAAACCCAATAAGGTTTAGTTTTCCTGGGTTGGAAGGTCAGATGGCAGTCGCTTTTGTAAAAGTTGTGCCTATGCCAAATCTTGGGATTAGGTGTCAAAGCGGAACCCATTTAAGGGCACAAGGACAAAAAAAAATTGTCGCGAGGCTGCCGATTGAAACAGCGGTTGCCTGAAAGTGTGTACGCTGTTTATTTTATGAAATGCTGTTTCAATCGAATACTTGGCGATAGTTTTTTCTGCCCCTCTTTAATTTCCGCCCTAGGCCAGGTTGGCTCAGTTCGGGTTGCACAGGGCGGGTCCACAACGCCCCGGTTCCCTCTTGGACACTGCAACTACGCGTCATTGCTCTGAATACTGTGAAGGCCATGAAATTATGAACGCATACCCAACATACCCACCTTATCGATAAATGCTACTTAGTTTTTATTTACATTATGGAATACTTTCGGTAGCCTAGTGGTTCAGACATGCGGCTGCTAATCGGCGGTCGTGGGTTCGAATCCCGGCTCGTACCAATGAGTTTTTCGGAACTTATGTACGGAATATTTACCGTTAGCTTTTCGGTGAAGGAAAACATCGTGAGGAAACCGGTCTAATCCCAATAAGGTCTAGTTTTCCCTCTGGATTGGTAGGTCAGATGGCAGTCGCTTTCGTAAAACTAGTGCCTATGCCAGATCTTGGGATTAGGTGTCAAAGCGGAACCCATTTAAGGGCACAAGGACAAAAAAAAATTGTCGCGAGGCTGCCGATTGAAACAGCGGTTGCCTGAAAGTGTGTACGCTGTTTATTTTATGAAATGCTGTTTCAATCGAATACTTGGCGATAGTTTTTTCTGCCCCTCTTTAATTTCCGCCCTAGGCCAGGTTGGCTCAGTTCGGGTTGCACAGGGCGGGTCCACAACGCCCCGGTTCCCTCTTGGACACTGCAACTACGCGTCATTGCTCTGAATACTGTGAAGGCCATGAAATTATGAACGCATACCCAACATACCCACCTTATCGATAAATGCTACTTAGTTTTTATTTACATTATGGAATACTTTCGGTAGCCTAGTGGTTCAGACATGCGGCTGCTAATCGGCGGTCGTGGGTTCGAATCCCGGCTCGTACCAATGAGTTTTTCGGAACTTATGTATGGAATATTTACCGTTAGCTTTTCGGTGAAGGAAAACATCGTGAGGAAACCGGTCTAATCCCAATAAGGTCTAGTTTTCCCTCTGGATTGGTAGGTCAGATGGCAGTCGCTTTCGTAAAACTAGTGCCTATGCCAGATCTTGGGATTAGGTGTCAAAGCGGAACCCATTTAAGGGCACAAGGACAAAAAAAAATTGTCGCGAGGCTGCCGATTGAAACAGCGGTTGCCTGAAAGTGTGTACGCTGTTTATTTTATGAAATGCTGTTTCAATCGAATACTTGGCGATAGTTTTTTCTGCCCCTCTTTAATTTCCGCCCTAGGCCAGGTTGGCTCAGTTCGGGTTGCACAGGGCGGGTCCACAACGCCCCGGTTCCCTCTTGGACACTGCAACTACGCGTCATTGCTCTGAATACAGTGAAGGCCATGAAATTATGAACGCATACCCAACATACCCACCTTATCGATAAATGCTACTTAGTTTTTATTTACGTTATGGAATACTTTCGGTCCTGCATTTATTGTGTACAGTCAAGTGCAAAAATATGATCGGGTTAGTTCTCTCATAAATATGACGTACCGAAAACTTGACACGTATATGCGTGACGTATGTAACTTATTATTATATTTTTATTTTATTTTTCAGCGGGAATAGTGATAAACATAGAATGCCGAGCGTGGGCAAAGAACATAATCTACAGCAGGAAGGAGAAAATGGGAATCGTCCATTTTGAAATCATGATCGAGTAGACGAACCAGTCTGCCACTAGTTTCGTAAGAATAAAAATAGTGAATCAATTTGACCTTTAAATTAAGGAAAACCCAAGATACTGACACGGTCTTCTAAAAAGACCAAGATTTTATTTTAAAGACTTACTAAGAATAATCGGGATTACTTAACCTTACTTAATTGTAGTATAAATAACGGTCTACTGAAATTACCGTAGTGTATTAACGGATTTCATACATTTTGAGTTAATGTACGTTATTGCAAAGTACATTTTTATAGAAATAAGGACGGTCTACTCAGTAGACCAAATGGTCTTTTCAATAGACCGTCACGAAAATTTCTTATTAGTGAATAATAAATATACGTTATTGCAAAGTACGTTTTTGAAGAAAAAAAGACTATACTCAGTAAAGTAGATCAAATGGTATTTTCAGTAGACACAAAAATGACTTATTAATGAATAATGATTGAAATAACGAATCTCGTCATATCTCAGCTAGCATTTATATCTATGTATTTAAAGCTATAATGTATCTAGACATATTTTTATACACTTAATATAATCCGTCCAAGAACTTTTGATGCTATTTAATGATATTATTTAAGCTAAAGTGCCTGTACTATCGTCCATATTTTTTTGTATGAATTTATTGACCATTAGAATGGTTGCACCAACTTACGACTGTTGAGTTTGTTTCGGCGTTTCTTCTTAACAGTGGACTTCTTTTTCGGAAATGCTGCTAAAATGTTGAATTGTAAAAGTGCCATTACGGCCTACTTGCAGAATAAAACTCATTTATTTATTTATTTTACGACGACAGACCGATCAACGTTAAATATGTCTAACCTGTCATTTCGTAGAGACTTTTCAAACGCCATACATTCCGATTTTAAAACCACCGCTTACGATCGAGGGTTTGCTGCAACCCACCCTTATAATGAATGCAGTGTTTTCGAATATAATTAGGTTTAGATGACCCACCGTAGGAAATTAGTATTATAAAATCTACCACATCTCTCTCTAGAATCTCTACGGATATTTTATTTTCTAACAGGTCTATCTATACTCTTTGTTAAAGTGCCAGACAGGCCGTAAACTTGTTTGCCACCATCGTAGTATTCAAAAAAATGGGCCTCTAGCTCTGGTTAGTTTTAAATTGACTTCTTTTTCTATGTTCATGTGTGTAATATGTTTGATGTTTCTACTTTATAAACGTGATTTTAATTTTTACATGGCTGGAGCTGTAGATTTTAGATAAAAGACTGAAACCAATATGCTTTACAATTTTCATTTTGTATATTATCAGGATTTTCAGGTTCTAATAAAACCTAGACACAGGGAAGTATGTGTGTACTTACAAACTTATCTTGTAGCCGACCACCAAACCAAGAAAATGGACAATGAAATTAGATGAGAAAATGACAATCAACTGTAATGCAAAATAGATAGTTTGTTTTGTTTAAAATCGAATGTAACGAAACAAATGCAACTTTCCACACCTGCTATTTATAAATGAGTAATTACTGCCCTCAAACGAGGGATTTAAATTTTCCTAATCGACGGTGTGAAAGGCAGTATGTGTCACTCGGTAGCAAAATAATTTCCATCTTGAGCGTACGAGTAAACACTTGAATCCCTCGTTACGCTCATTATTCTACTTTAGGATCCCTCGCTACGCTCTTCTCTTCTATCGTAGAATTTTCCGCTTCACTCAGAAATCAGTATACCGCCCTGGCCGTAAATATGTCATTTTGCTCCCTTGAGGCACAATCTACTATTTTTCAAATTTTAATAGTACACTTTAATCGGCCTTTAGGAGGTTAGAGGTTATAATTATAAGTTTGTTAACCTTTTCCACGCCAACACAGGCCCATCGATAACGTAATATTCATTTAGTTGTTCAACTCGAGATTCGTAATAATTAGTAATGCCTTCTTATTTAAAGCATCATGGGACTAAATGTCAATTGTGTGGAAAAGCTTAACAGTGGTTATAAAAATATAGTATTTTTTTGTATATTAACACGTTCGCAACCAAGAACCCGCCTGGTAGGCACTTGTAATGTTTGCTCAGATGTCGGCTCAGCCCGCTAGGCGGGCAGTAGTATGAACCTACACGCCTAGCGAGTTCAGTCGGTTTCTGGTGTATTGTTCCATTTTTATTCCGGTTGCAAAAGTGTTAAAATGTATTACATCCAGACGGCTTTTACTAGTTTAATATGACAAACCAAAATGATTATGTGCAGCCGATATTTTTTTATTGTAGTTTTTACCTAGTATTTTTGTCTGTGTCAATGCTAATAAAGCAAATGTTATGTACGTACTATTAGTCTATTGTTCTTATGTTTTTCCAGAAAAATCATGTTAAAATTCGTTTTGTCTTTATGGTATGTTGCACTGATTTATTATTTACCTTCAGTACAGACAGAGTTGCCATACGTATATACTACTTTATTTGTCACATGTTGTGATAGAGCCGAAACACATTTTATTTAACATAAGTTTGTAAACCCTTTTCACGAAACAAATTATTTAATTAAATATTTTTTGTTACGTGTTATTTTTAACGAGGAAGTTACCCCGATCATAGCGAGCGCATAGCTCGCCCATTAGAGTGGTGCCAAGACTGTGAAACAAGTCTATAACTCGATACAGAGAGGGCGCCAGTCTTAGCGGGAATATAGTGGAAAAATATACAACTTGCGTCACTGTCCTCGTAGCTCAGTTGGTAGAGCAGTCTAGCGTTAGTAGAAAGGTCGCAGGTTCGAATCCTGTCGGGGGCTACAGACGAAGATGGTTTATTGTTCCATTATATTCTTTCTCTGTATCATATCGTTTATAAGATTGTAAAGTTTTATGAATAAAGGGGTATTAATATATGTATGACAAGCCTAGCCCCCTTATTCATAAGACTTAAAATGCCCCTGCTAAATAAAATGTGCTTTTTCCCTTTCTTACGAACTCGAATGTCAAAGTGACAGATAAGAACAAACGAATTTTAACGCCATTTTAGTTAAAATAGGCTTGTAGGACGTTAAAAATATAGAAATACCACTTATACTTGACATTATTTGAGTTGGCCAAATAAAAGAAGTCCATTCCAAAAGCACCTCTGCCGTCTAAGGCAGAAGATTCCAATTTCAATGACAGTTTTATAAAGTCCGCCTCGGTAAATTATCTCCACATGTTTGGATGATTTTTATGTCTATTATTATACTGTTTTCTTTAGATCTGTAATTTTTATATTCCTTTATACATTCCTGTAATAATATCAAATGTGTTTCTAAGACGAAAATCTGTAACGTCCGTCCATTGTACATTTTTATATTTTATACTATACGACATGTAATATGACATATTTGTGACACATTGTGTGCCTTGGAGGTTTTGTAAAATAAAAAAAAAACATATCAATGCAGTATGTTTTTATTTGTTTAAAGCCATTAATTAATGGTTAACTAGGAACGATAAAGGCGATAACGGAAGAGGGACAAATATTGCACATGCATGCACCACAACGCCGGGAGAAATGTTATAGTTCTATACCTACCCGCTACAAAAAAATACAGCTGAAATAGTACACTTACTTTTTACAGCGCATTTTTATCTTGTCACCCCATGACATGTATACATAAAAATACTTAGGTTTTCCATCCAAACCATAGACTAGGGTAGTTCCCGCTGACAAGCAAAATGGCGTTACAAGTAAAGGAATATCGAAAATGGCCTGAACTGCTTCAAGAAAAGGATGGTACGGCCGTGCCCCTGTTTTGCTCGACTTGGCGGCGGCACTGCCGTGCCCCCAGATTTCCAAAAACTGTGCATTTGTAACTGAAAAAAAAAACCTTCCTAGCGTTATTCCCGGTTGTGCCCTAAAGGGTTCGGGGTCCGCTTTGACACCTAATCCCTAGTTTTGGCATAGGCACTAGTTTTTACGAAAACGACTGCCATCTGACCTTCCCACCCAGAGAGAAAACTAGACCTTATTGGGATTAGACCGGTTTCCTCACGATGTCTTCCTTCACCGCAACTTCCTTCAACATTGAAAAAAATATATGCGGCATAAATGGCGGACCATTTGATTAAATTCGCTTAGAAGTTTTTTTCCCACAGCTCCAAGGGACTGCATTGCTGAATATTGGATATTAATTTCAACTTGATACGTCCATGCGTTCACAAGAAAAAGGGTCTTGGCAGACAGACAGATGGGTAACGAAGTAATCCTCTATAATGGTTCCTATTCCCTATCGACGCACGGAACCCTAAAATGCATATCAATTGCCTTGACGTAAACTGATTACCAATTGTCTCAAGGCAGTATCCCAACAGACGCACAAAAAATCCATTAACCATGTTTATTTACACATGTGTTACGCACGTGGTGCGTAAACGCACCAAAACGACAAACCTTCATGTAAATACCGCGGCGCATACGCCGGTTTGGATCGAAACTTGCGTCTACGCATGCATTTGCTCACAGCCAGCGCAGTTGGTTCTCGGACGCCAGACACGGCGCGCGTGTTCATTTCCAAAATGGCGGGTAAATCGAATGGTACAGATGTCAATCATATGACTGATTGGGTGAGGGCTCCGCCGCCCTCGGGCCCTTGGTGGCAGAGGCTCGGCAGGGCTATTTACAATCCTGAGGAGAAAAGCTTCCTGGGACGCACGGCGAAACGATGGGGTAAGTGGTAGATTATTTATGAGCAAAATAATAACTTGGTACCTTATAAACGATATGATACAGAGAAAGAATATAATGGAAAACAAACCATCTTCGTCTGTATCGTAATATATCGTAAACAATGATCGGGGTAACTTCCTCGTTAAAAATAACACGAAAACAAAAATATTGAATTAAATAATTTGTTTCGTGATAAGGGTAGGTACTTGGTATTGTGGTACCTTCATTTTAGGTAACATTTTACAATGCGTATAGAAATAAAATCGTGCGGTAGAGTTATGTAAACATTGGTTAATGTGAAATCTACAATATCTACATCTACACTAATAAAATTTTATAAAGAGGAAAGATTTGATTGTTTGTTTGTGTGTTTGTATTGAATAGGCTCCGAAACTACTGGACCGATTTGAAATATTCTTTTACCATTTGAAGCCGACATTATCCCTGATGAACATAGGCTACTTTTTACCGCGGGACAATGCTTCATTCCTACGGGAAGACGGGAAAACCATGCGAAGCCGGGCCGGGCAGCTAGTTGATTATATTTGTATTGACGTGTTTGGCGTACCTACCTTAATCTAGATGGTTCAGTATTTGTCGGCAGTTGAGACAAGCGTTACTAAGATGACGATGATTTATAAATTATGATATTAAATCAGTAAAACAACGTTCTCTGCTCGTAACAAACCTAAAAATATGGGGGGATAAATATTATAACTGACTCATCCAGTCTATTTTAACGTTAAGTACAGTGCTATATACAAAATATTGTAGGACGGATTGGATTGGTTTGTTTTTATCCGTTCTGAACTGGCTTGAAATTATGCTTAACGATGAGTGATACACGTCTCTGTTTTGAACCAAGTAGAATTGTATCCATAGATTATTCATAATTTTCCGTAATCAACTGGTTCTTATATTCAGAACAGTTTTACCTACAATACTCATTCGTTTTACATATTATTGTTGATTATTCATCAACCACAATCAATTAGTAGGCATCATTTGTGGTAACTGCTAGGAAAATGCAACTAATTCGCACTACGTTTTTAACGTATTTCGACTGTATTGTAGAATGATTTTCCCGAACGGAATACTTTTTATGCGTAAAATTCACATCGTTCACTTTATTGATTATCCACAAAAAACAACGAATCTACACTAAAACTAGGTTGCTATGTATTGGATAAAACAATCTATTCTTACTTAACACGCTGAGAAACACTACCTACTCTAGTCTAGACAATAGAATAAGGAGAGATATCCTGCTGATCTCAGGTGATCCTTTTTGAAACATAAAATTTTGAGAGCTACGCTACAAGTGTCGCTTTTTGAAGCGAACATTGGCAGCATCTGCTAATAAAAAGTTAAAACTGTTTTTCCCCTCACTGCCTCGGAAAGCCGTCTTTTATCGTTTAAAACCAGTGGGCAAAAACGCATTTTATCCACTAGTGGGGAAAGTAATTTGACCTTGGAGCGTATTTAAGTAGCTTTTGACAGATAACAAAATGTAAAACGCTCATAATACAAAATTTTCACAGATGATGTATTTCTGTTGCCGCTATAACAACAAATACTAAAAACAGAATAAAATAAATAAGTATTTAAAAACTTTTGAAAAAATTGCTTGTTGCCTTCATCAGGCGCTGGGTCTCAAAATGTATGGGAAAACTAAAATCTGACTCGCACTTGACAAAAATTTTACTTGATATTACTTACGTTATTATTACTGTTAAAAAAATATTATTACGTATTTAAATTAAGTAACTAAAGTTGTTTTGCATGTTGCACTTTCCTCGCTACAGTGAGGTGAAAAGTATTGTGTTACACACGGGTGCAAATGTATTTTACTTCTCGTGTGTTGAAACACTTGAAACACTCGTTACGCTCAGGATACTAATTTAGGCTTTAATTTAATTCGCTCGTGGTTCAACTATAGAATCCTTTCGCTTGTTCGTGTTATAACAATTTCGTGGTCGAGTAACAAACACCCAAACATTTACCCATAGCTTGGCAAATTCGTTGGTGACACTCATGGTATATTCAACGAGCGAAGCGAACGAAGTTTTCTGTTTTATCTTGGGCCAAAATTCTTGCGCACCTTCTGTTCACCTCTACAGGTCGCCTTTCTCAACCGATTCTCGTGAAATTTTGTAAGCAGGTTCAATAATTATACACCTAGATTTTTTTTGACGGTTAATTTTTTTTAAGTTTTTTTTTAATAACAGACAGGCCGCGTGTTTTACCACAGAGCCACTAGTAATATTAGTAGGATGCAATGCAAACATATTATTACAAAGTATTACAAACTTACTTTCCTCGTTTATATTTGGATCACCCCTGAGGAAGTCTTCCCTAAAGTGACCCCATTCTGTAAGTTATAAATAAAACCAGTTTAACTGAATTTTCCGCCCTTACTATTAAGCGTTAAATCTCCTTCCGACCTTGTAGACATTGGTCATGACTACAATGTAACTTTTTTTAGTAGGAAAATGACCACACTGGCCACCTGCTATAGTAGTGGACTCAGACCCAGCCTTGGACCTTTACAACTAAGATTATAATTAACAACTTAGAAAAGTTAAAAGACCCCCGATACTTTAAAAAAGTTCAATATCTAAAAAAAGGATTTTGTTGAAACGTAGCTAAGAACCATCTTGATCACGTCACCTTTCCGCAAAAACCGCATTAAAATCGGTCTATTTGTTTTGAAGCTACGATGGCACAGACAGACGCTCTCTGACTTATAAGACCCCTCTTTTTACGTCAGGGGTTAATAAAGGCTTTATCAGTGGTAACCTATCGCAATCACTAAATTTTATTAACCGAGTCCGAAAACTATTCGAATTTTTATTTCTCCGAATATAAAATTCATAACATTTTTCATTTTATACCATTTGATGTTATCCAAATGTTTCAGTTGTCCGAAAAACTTTTACCGCTTCAGACATTTTGAGCTTTGGCTTGTTACAATTTTTTACTTATCCATCATTACTTTCCGCATTCCATACATTTAGGAAATGTTCATTTTGAGTGAAGTAGAGCAAAGCAGTTTCATAGAAACTCTAAGGCAGGTCGATGTAGGTACGACGACGAGCGAAGCAAGGAGGAGTGCGTTAGGTAGAACCGCGACCTTACACCGCGCGAGCCGAGCGTGTCGCGGCAGCGGCCGGCGAAGCGCCAGAACCGAAAACTTTTTTACTTACCTAATACTTACATATGTATTATATTAGTATAATTTTCAAAGCATGGTGACTAATTCATATCAATAGAGATGAAAAAAACAGCATTGGGAGGATTGTGAATTAGTAATAAATTATGTTGCTCCGTAAGTATCACACTAATATTATAAATGTGAAACAGTGTCCATATGGAAATCCGTGTGGTCAAAGATACATAATAAAGTAACAACGAAGTAAATTGTATTTATACAACTAACGTTAAAAACTTCAATAGTGCGATACAGAGCTTCACACATTTCCAGGCATATTCTAGCCGTAGTAGGGAATTCTTCCGATTTTTCTATGCGTTTAAACTCTGCCAAACCATATGAGAACGTATAAAAAAGAGTTTGATGGAGTTTAGGTATCGTAGACAGAGTTCGAGAAAGAACAATTTAAGAACACATCACCAGCGCCATCTTTTGGTAATCAGTAGAAACATGGATTCTTCTCTAATGTGGTATAGTGGCGTTGAGGACAAATTAAACAAAAATATGCGAACCGATTTTATTGAAACTTTCCAATATTGTTGTATATACCTTAGAGTAGGATATAGCGTGCCGTTTTTTTAGATATAATTACTTCAGAGGGTGGAATAAGGAACCAAAGATTGTATGGGACTTAATTTTTTTTTTTAAATAGAAACTTGAAACTTCGTAGATTGATTTTATATCAAAATATTAGAAAACTAATTTCTGCGTTTTTGAAAATTCATTCCCTAAGGGGGTCAAAAGACGTTTGAGAATTTGTATGAAAAAAACCGGTCACCCATCCAAATATTGACTTCTCTCGACGTTGCTTAACTTTGGTGATTGTTGCGAAGTGTTCATCGCTATTAGACTACATATATTATAGGCAAGTAGTTTCTGAAGGTTACATTATCTTTTAATGATTTTTATAATTAAAATAACAGTGTTTTTAAAATAAAACTGTACTGTTTACTTATAATTACAATACTTATCAGTGTTTTTAAAATAAAAATGTACTGTTTACTAGAAGGCGACATATTTGTATAAGTCAGCTACTGATCACTAGAATCAGAGAATATTTTGCACAGATTCGAAAGAATGGGTCAGATCAACAATGATCTCTGTTTAAATGAAGCGCTGCGCCTAATAGAAGACAAAATATTATCAATGGTATCCGGAAAGAAACTTTCCGACTTTGGTATGCCCACGCCAGAGCGTAGAGAAGGGTTGTCAAATGATTTGATTAGAGAGCTCAGCTACGATACCAATATATTGGACACTTACGTAAGAGAAACTGAGTCACGTCTACTACCCGAGCAAAAGGAGATATATCATAAAGTTTTACAACGAGTTGTAAGTGGGAAAAGTGGTATTTTCTTTCTTGATGCGCCGGGCGGCACAGGCAAGATTTTTTTGCTTAATTTGCTCCTCGCAAAAATTCGCAAAGACAAACATGTTGCATTAGCTGTGGTTTCCTCTGGAATCGCTGCAACATTATTAAGTGGTGGCCGAACAGCACACTCAGTTTTCAAGTTACCTCTTAATTTAGCAAGCGAAGAAAATCCAACTTGCAATATTAGCAAGAGTAGCGCCCGCGGCGCCCTATTGCAACAGTGCAAACTGATTGTATGGGACGAATGTACGATGTCTCATAAGCGAGCTATTGAGGCGCTCGATCGTTGTCTGCAAGATATGCATAGCAATCGAACGTTAATGGGTGGTGTGGTTGTGTTACTGGCTGGTGATTTCAGGCAGACATTGCCTGTTATCGAGCGAGGCACTCCAGCAGACGAAATAAACGCATGTCTGAAAGCATCACGCGTGTGGACCAAGGTGGAAAAGTTCCATCTCACGACAAACATGCGAGTCCAGCTGTTTGATGATGTAGAGTCGGGTGCGTATGCTCAAAAATTACTCGAGATAGGCGACGGTCGATTAAAAACTGATGTTGAAGGTATGATTCTATTCACCAACCAATTTTGTCATGTTGTGGATTCGGAAGACGAGCTTATTGCTCAAGTTTTTCCGAATCTGCAACAAAATATTCTGGATGAAAATTGGTTGTGTGAAAGAAACATACTGGCACCAAAAAATGAGACAGTATCAAAAATAAATAAAAAAATCTTGGAAAAAATATCAACCGAAACAACAGTGTACAACTCCATAGATACAGTAATGACATCCGACGACAGCACCAGTTACCCGGTTGAGTTCTTAAACTCTCTGGAGCTATCCGGGGTACCTTCCCAAAAACTCGAATTAAAAGTAGACGTACCCGTAATGTTAATGCGCAACTTAGATGCACCAAAATTGTGCAATGGAACAAAATTACGGGTCACTGAATTGGGAAAATACATAGTAAAGGGCACAATCTTAACTGGTGAAGCGAAAGGAGAAGATGTACTCATACCCCGTATTCCAATTATACCTAATAACTTGCCATTTAACTTTAAACGACTACAGTTCCCTTTAAAAGTAGCGTTTTCAATGACAATTAACAAATCGCAGGGTCAAACCTTAAAAGTAGCGGGATTACATTTAGGCACGCCATGTTTTTCCCACGGGCAGTTGTATGTAGCTTGCTCACGTGTGTCTAAATCTAAAAATCTACATGTTTTAGCAGAACGAAATAAATCTTACAATATAGTTTATAGAAGTATATTGGAATAAGTAGCAGCGGCGAAGCGGCCAACTTATTTTTTTGTTTCAGTATTTTTGTAAGCTTTTCTCTTAGGTGCTTTATTGTCTGACAATATACTAGGTAAGCAAAGTAATTTTTTTAGTTTTAATTATGAATAGCGTGAAAAAGAAAATAATCTCTAGAGGGGGTAAAATAACAACAATTTGTGTAGTGAAACGAATTCTACGCGGACGAAGTCGCGGGCAAAAGCTAGTAAAATAATATGTCAAATATAATAGATTTGATAAAACACGAACAGATTATCCACGGAATCCGTCGGAATAATGATATTACGAATAATTGGGAATCATTGATTTGTCAAACCATTACAAAAGCGAAACCATAAAAGTACCAGCTGTTAACGTTTGAAGTGAAGTGTCGGACAAACGAATAAAGGTGAAACGAAGTTTGTCGAATAGTTAATGCCAAAATGAAAAACCGGCCAAGAGCGTGTCGAGCCACGCTCAGTGTAGGGTTCCGTAGTTTTTCGTCCAGAAATTACAAGTTCAAAATAATTTTCCTAGAAAGTTTTTATAAAGTTCTACTTTTGAGATTTTTTTCATATTTTTAAAACTTATGGTTCAAAAGTTAGAGGGGGGGGACACATTTTTTTTACTTCTGGAGCGATTATCTCCGAAAATATTAACATTATCAAAAAAATATTTTACCAAACCCCTATTCATTTTTAAATACCTATCCAACAATATATCACACGTTAGGGTTGAAATGAAAAAAAAAAAAAACACCCCACGGAGGTACCCTAATAAAAAAAAAGACCGGTTGCACTCCGGGAGTGCCGGCAGAAGTGAAAACTCAATAACATTGTAACAGTTTTTTGATCAGGTCACGTGACATCTTACGGTGTCACCCTAAAAATGAATTTGACGCAAATTTATAAACAATTATCAATTATTTAGGCGGACGGGCCGCGGGCACGTTGGGTGCGACGGGCCGCCGGCAAACACAATACCAATTTGTTTTTGCCATTGCCAAATATTTTTCAAAGCTTTATCACTTTAGGAATAACGTCTAAATTCGAACTATTCGAATTTCCAAGAACAGCAGACGGCGGTGGCGACCAAAATATCAATTTGTTTTTGCCGTTGGTAAATATTTTTCTAAGCTTTATCTCTTTAGGAATAACGCCCAAATTCGAACTATTCGAATTTTCTCAATAGCAAAACGGTGAAGGACGCGTTGGTATTATTACAAAATTTGCAGGATATGCTATTGCAAAAAGTGTTTAACGGCTTTGTATTCTTATACGAATAGCGTTCAGTTTAGAATGAAGTCGAATCGGCTAGCAGCAAAAAGTGACCTCCTACGCATCTGACGTCACAAAACTCTGTCGCGTATTTAACAATTTTTCCCCATCCTAAAAAGTGCTCAGCGCCGCTAATAAAGTTTTCACTTCAAAAAAAAAAACACTTTATTTTACCACTTTGTCGGCGTGATTGATATACATATTAGTACTAAATTTCAGCTTTCTAGTGCTAACGGTTACTGAGATTATCCGCGGACGGACGGACAGACAAAGCGAAACTATAAGGGTTCCTAGTCGACTACGGAACCCTAAAAAGGGACAAAAAAGTGTTTCAGATAATTATCAAATCAAGTCTAAAATTGAATGCTTATCTTGTTTCTATAAGCTATTAGCATGTTTCTGCTGCTCTCTAGTAGAATACATCTTTATTCTAGACGTGAGATTATCCACTATGACCATCCCCTAAACTCTCGGGCACAGAAAAACATGATACGAGCAGGATTTTAAGAGCCAAAATTATATTCTCGCGGTTCGAGAGGATTATCTTAGTGCAAGATGATTACTGTCTCATTCATGATAACGTCTTTCTAATTAACTTCTTGATTCAAGTTTTTCTGTGGATCAACGTGGTTGATTATTGATATTTGTTTCATTAGTATGCCGCCAGCCAGACCACGAGGGACCGATATGTAAATGTGAACTAAACAATAAGCGATAACACACTGTTATCGTTCCACTGTTGAACGATCTCCAGCATCCGTTATATTGGATTACAAATGGCGTCAAATAGTTGTGATTATTCTTTAGTTTTAAGTTTTAATAATTAGTGTGCAAGTTGCTAATGCTTTTCTATACTAATGCTAGTGGGTCGGTGCGCTGCAGAACTCGCGAGCCTGTTGCACACTAGCCCAGTCCAACAAATGGTAATCATGATATGTACAAAAATACATTAATGGTGCAAACACATTATTAAAACGCGACGCGACCCGATGAAACGCGACGCGTGTTGAGTCGTCAAATTGTATTATATTCTATGTTCTATGATCAGAATCACACTATGAACATGCGCAGGTGTCGCGTCGGATGTTCATAGTGTGATTCTGGTCATAGAGAATAATACAATTTGATTCGACTCAACACGCGACGCGACCTTAAAACAAAAAATAATACATGAATAAAACTGTATGTACAAGATGATGACAGTGTATTCTGTTTATAAGTAGTTGGGCTTTTAGTATGTATGTTACTTTCTTTCTTTATTAGTTTATTTTAAAATTGTGTTTTTTTTTCATATTATGTTTGTATTTAGTCAATGTTTTTCTACTTTATAATTAACATCTAATTAAACTACCTAGTAACCTAGATGATGACTAAATCTAAAAACCGGCCAAGTGGTAGTCGGACTCGCGCACGAAGGCTTCCGTACCATTATCTATAGAAACGGCAGAAAAATCTCGTTTGTTGTATGGGAGCCCCCTTAAATATTGATTTTATACTGTTCTTTTGTATTTGTTGTTATAGCGGCAATATAAATACATCATCTGTGAAAATTTCAACTGTCTGACTATCACATTAATTCATGATATACAGCCTGGTGACCGACGGACAGACAGACCGACGGACGGACAGCGGAGTCTTAGTAGGGTCCTGTTTTACCCTTTGGGTACAGAACCCTAAAAAGGCCCTCGACGCATTGTTGGTACCGAGGATGCTGGCGGAATTTCGTACACACACTAATTTAGCGAGGAAATTCCGCCAGCATCCTCGAATGCTGTCGATGCGTTGCGCGAGAAAGCCGCCAGGGCTGTTATTCGCTACGCGTTAATGCGGCTCACCCCGCCGGTCACCCGTCACGAAACTAGACCTCTACCTACGCTTAGTTACTACGCATCGCGGTGTCAAGATATATTTGTGGGTGAGCGTTGAGGTGAGCTTAAAACAAGTGTTGAGGTGACATTAACTTAATTAAATTATTAATTTAATATAATATTGTCATTGCCATGCCCTAACAGGGCCCATGTGGAACTATATTGTGTATGTAAGATCTTTTTAATACCATGGTTGCAATAAAAATGATTATGATTATGATTAAGTTACAGAATAGGGAGGAAGCTCTTCGGTCACCATTACGTCAACCAGACGTTTCGCGATTTCCGCAAATAACTTTTGCGCATTGGGACCCCACGGACCGAGGGTCTTGACGTCAAATGGTACAAAGCTGTACTAAAACTTAGGTATTAGGTCTATCTACACAGTCATGCTATACAAATATTTAAGAAAAGGATGCATGCTTGCGGAGTTGCGGCTTTTGTAAAGTCGGGCAGAGTGCAATTAGTGTTACGAGTACTAGACGACAATATATTTAAAAAGTATATATAAATACTTACTTAAAGATCCAAGACTCAAAAAAAAATATTCATTGCTCACCCATCACACAAATATTTGCCCTTTACGGGATTCGAACCCAGAACCTTCAGCTTTGTAAGCAGGGTCACCACCCACTAGACTGCGAACCGTTCCGCATAGGTTCCAAATACCTAATAGCCATTTACCCCCAGGTTTAGAACGGATGAACTGGAACAAAGAAATGTAGTAATTTAGTTTTTTTCTCCCTACTTCGGTCGGTCGGATTATAAGTACATTTTTAGGTCGATTGTTGATTCGAGACCTCTCTCCGAATCTCTCCATAGACTTTTTTTCCTAATACAAAAACCGTGAACCGGTTGAATGATCGACCGTCATCCTAAAAAGTCTTCTCGCTTAATGATCACCATGCAGGTGGCTTGTGCTACGATACGATGCCGATATATTATTAAGCAGATATACATTCTTATACTCGTATAGGTACAAAACAGTTTTAAATACATCGTCAAAATGATTGATTGCGTGGCTATGCTTCATGGAACCGTATTGTGCAGATATAAGTATTGTAATATTCCGACCTGCATCAAGGCACCGGCTGCTTTATACAGCCTTTATCTGCAATTCGATCCACTGTATGTTATTTCAGTGCATGTTGCATCTCATTTCGCTTGGCTAGCGATTCCGCAGCTAAATAAGTATATCTTGGTACAGTTGGTACTTAATGCCCATACCTTTGAAAGTTACTTAGTTTAGTAGCTAGGTCAGAATTCGAACAACTTTGTCGCGAGAGTTAGGTACCTGTGTCTTTCTGATAAACTTAGGAACGGGACATCTGTTGCGGTCTCTGTTGTACCTATTTACTTATTTGGGTATCTTTTTTTTTTATACTACGACGGTGACAAACAAGCGTACGGCCCGCCTGATGGTAAGCGGACACCGCAGCCTATAGACGCAAATGAGTAACATGGGCGTTGCCGACCCTTGATATGTTTGAGGATTCGCCGTGTTGACAACTGAAGGAACAAATTCCCAACACAACGCAACACAACGCAACCTCGGGAGCTCTGGCGACCTTGCTCACCTCCAGGAACACAACACTACTACAGAGCAAGTAGTAGTGTTATTATGGCTGTGGTCTTCTGCAAGGCGGAGGTACTTCCCCAGTTGGGCTGCTCCAAATTCGAGCGGGATGACATTTCGCTGTGCCCTACCTCACCTGCCATGTTAGGGCGACAGAGAGAGGTCGCAACAGAGGTATCCCGCTCCTACATTTTATGGCCCCGCGCGCAGCTAGCGTTTGATAATAGTATCTAACTTATAAGCGGGGGGTAATCATGTAACGTTTCGAACGCGCGTAAGGACAGTCTTAAGAGGAAACACAAAGGTCGAGATACGAGGGCTGCCTTTTAAGTTCTGTCGTTTGCAAACCTCCCGTGATTGCACAAAAAAGAACTAGTGTCACGTTAAAATATTTGAATTTAGAATTCGAAAACAAAAGAATGACTCGAAATCGGCCCAACCGTTTTAGTACAGCGTTCGTTCAAAGTTGACAAGTCAGTTGTGAAAATGGAAATTTCGAAGGAAAATTTACGTGCGATAATTTTTTACAACTTCAAAAGGGGCTTAACGCGACTTCAGTGCTTCGAAGAGTTGACGACGGTTTTCAATGATAAAGCACCATGCCTTCGGACTGTGGAACGCTGGTATTTAGAATTTCAACGTGGTTGCTCTAGTCTTGGTGATAGACATCGTGAAGGTCGACCAAAAACAGCCGTAACCCAGGAGAACATTGATGCTGTACGGCAACTGATCATCGAAGATCGCCATGCGACATACCGTGAGATAGAAGCTTCCTTAAGTATTTCAGGGACCAGTGTTCACAGTATTTTGCATGATCACTTAGGCGTAAAAAAGTTGATCTCACGCTGGATACCACATTTACTCAGTGAAGACCAAAAAACGGCTCGCGTTCGATGGTGTCGCAAAACTCTGCGGCAATTCAACCGAGGAAACTCGAAACATGTTTACGACATTATCAGTGGTGACGAATCTTGGATATATGCCTACGATCCCGATTCTAAACAGCAGTCGACTGTTTGGGTGTTCCAAGATGAGCCAAAACCGACCAAAGTAATACGCTCACGGAGCACTTCGAAAAAAATGGTCGCCACGTTTGTGGCGAAAAGTGGCCACGTTGCCACCATCGTGCTCGAGGATCGTAAAACGGTTAATGCTGACTGGTATACCACTGTCTGTTTACCAGAAGTCATCGGCGAGTTTCGAAAAAATAACCCAAGACGTCGTATAAGACTGCACCACGATAATGCGAGCTCGCACACCGCCCGGCAAACTATTGCGTTTTTAAAAGAGCAAAACGTCGAAATTCTGGAACACCCGCCGTACAGTCCAGACTTAAGCCCTAACGATTTTTTTACTTTTCCAAAAATCAAGCAACGACTTCGTGGTCAACGGTACCAGACGCCTGAAGAAGCGGTTGAGGCATACAAAACGGCCATTTTGGAGACCCCGACTTCGGACTGGAATAAGTGTTTCGAAAACTGGTTCGATCGAATGAAAAAGTGTATTACATATCACGGTGATTACTTTGAAAAACAATAAATACCATTTAACACTTAAATTGTCTTTAGTTTTTCCAAACGACACAACTTAAAAGGCAGCCCTCGTAATTAAGAAATAGGTATTTGTAAAATGTATTGCTGTCGCGCCAAACTCGAGCCTCCCCCCGCAGAGCGCGATAGAGACAACTGTAGCTTGGACCGAAAATACCTATTAAAAGTATGCACATAAAATCAACGTTTCGTAGTCTCCTGATTTCTTCTCCAAAACTTGACCTAAGTATTTAACTATTTTTTTTATTAAAAATCAAAGATAGGCTTTGGCCGTGTTCCTGTTTTCCTTTTTTTAAATAATCTAGTCAAAATTGTTATTCTGGATGTTTGAACACAGCGGAAAATGTGGCATTTTTATTTACGATTTTGAAGGTTAATATATATCTTTTTTAAGAATATATTTATGAAAACTTAGAATGCAAAATATTGCCAGTTCATAAAAAGTAATGTTGTTGTTGTCTGTGGAACAATTTAGCAAAGACGAGTTAAAAAACCTATTGTTATTCAAAGGCTTGTTAGAAGTAGACGCATAGATAAACTGCTTTTGCCTAGTTTTACTCATTTTTAGGGCCAAAAGATATATAGAAAGTAGGTACCTAGTTCCGAAAATATATAACGATCTACCGACTACCGTCCGCGATACAGAGTGCAAGTGTCACAAAACCGTGTAAAAAGAAGAAGTGTCTGTCTTTCAGTCTGTCTCTGTGACTTTCCGTTACCTCTTCGCGCTTAAACCGCTGAACAATTTGGTATAGAAATAGTACGAGTACGAGTCCCGGGAAAGGACAGGATAGTTTGTATCATGGGGGAGAAAATGTATATTGAGCTACAATAAACGAGCTCCACGCGGAGTCGCGGGCAGAAGCTAGTATATAATAGTATATAGGTTATGCAACGCCTGCAATAGATCATTATGTATTTATTACGACCGTTTACGACTTCCAGGCACCTTGTAGTAATCGATTCATTGATCACTGGTCATTTGCGACGCATTTAGTTCTTAGGGTACCGTACTCAAAAGGTGCCAATGTATTGGATAGGTAGGGTACAGCGGAATATCTCGCTCATACTGGGAGCAGCCCGAAACAACCTTCAAATACTCGCAGCTATACACCAATACTTGCTCTGAGCCTGATTTAGAGATCTGACCGCCCTAGGTAAACTATGAAATGTAAGAAGTCTCGGCTCAGTGCCGCGCCCCCGCCGCGTCCTTGCTTGGTCCTTGAGCCCTAGGCTCTAGCCTAGCCTTATTATGTGATATGTATGTTTGCCGATGCCCGCACGGAGGACTTATGCGTAAAAGAGCGGCATCCCAATTGCACAGATTGCAAGGTGGTGCTAACAGTCTCCTAAACGCATTCTCCTGCAGAATAGACTGTCCACTCATGAGGCGATGGAGCAAACTGCATGAGCCCATAATAAATATTAATAAATAATTAATTAATCATCATCATCATCATCATATCAGCCGAAAGACGTCCACTGCTGGACATAGGCCTCCCCAAAAAGTGCCAAAGTGACCGGTTCTGCGCCACCCGCATCCAGCGGACTCGCGCAACCTTTACCAGGTCACAAAATAATAATTAATAACTAATTGTAATTGTATAATAATGAATTGTATGTAATTACTAACACTAGAATTAAGTTTTTCTGTACGCTACTAGCAAATATGAACAAGTAACCGAATTAAATGATTATTAGCCTGTGGGTAAATCAGGCCCTGGGTTTTCTGTACGTAGGTGTGTTGTTTCCTGGTAGTGAGTTAAGGTCGCCAGAGATCACTAGTGTTAGATGATGAATATTCATTCGATTCCCGAACGGATTACTTTTTCTAACTGTCAATGACATGTGTCAGTTTCGGGCGGGCTTTGCGCTGTCATATTTGAGAACATTGTTATCGGAGAGTTATCTAGGATTTGTGATGAAAAATAGTATTAATACTTTGCAAGAATAAACCTTGTACGTAAATAACGGTGTTTCTTTACTCGACTTTATTACTAGGATGTGTGTTGAGAGGGACCTCGAGTTGGAGGTCTACAGGCCATGGGGCAACCAATGACCGAAGCCCACTGCCTGCATCCGTCCCTTCTTCTTCTTCGTCGTTTCACTCTTGAGTCTTGAGTGGTGGTGGTCATCATTTCCGACCCCGTATCGTGGTCGGCCTTATCACACGATAAGTGACAAGATAGAGCGTCCGTCACTGGCTCACACCGTTCGATAGAACGAGACGACGCTCCTATCTTGTCACTTGTCGCGTGATAATGATATGGGGTCAGGTGTTGGTAGCATCCGTCCCTAGCGGTCGACAGAGCAAATCCTCAAATCGAATCAATAAGTGTCGGCACATAAGCATCTCTTGTTTAGCCTTCTCTGGAGTCATAGGCAACGAGTTTCGATCGAATGCAGTAAGTTATTTTCGGACATTCCACCTTTATCTCGAGCCGTTATCTCGCCTAAAACCAAGTCAAAACAATTATTTCTCATGTTAATGAACGCATGCTAGTAAGGTTTACTTGACCAAGGGCAACATCAACAAAACAATGTTGTATTCATAATGTCACTTATCGGTAAGTCGGTGTGTGAAATAAAAACAAACGATACACGTTACGGTGTTTATTTAATTATCTATTTGGTAGCAATATACCGCTGGTAAGAAGTAATAATTAGGTTGAAGGCTGAAGATCAGTGGCGGATTTACCAGCAGGCGGAGTAGGCTCGAGCCTAGGGCGGCAGATTAAGGGGGCGGCAAATTTGGGACCGATTTTTTTTTTACGCCATAGAAATCGAAAAGATTTTTCAATGACGGTTTTCTAACGTCTTACAGATAGAAGTCTGCAACAAATTTTGTTTTGCCGATGACTTTCCTTCCTTTTCTCTCTTACTAGTCATTGCACATTCCGAGAGTAGCAAACTTCCATATTCTAGAGTAAACAGCTAGTTCGCCGCCCCTCAACCAGTATCGGCCTCTGCGCCCTTTGCCCACACTTTGTATGAGTGAAAAGAACGAAATTGTACGTGCAATTTCAACGAAATTGTGGCATTGAAAAAATATTGTAGGACATGACAATTGTAGAGGCAAGGGCGGGCGGCAAAAACTAACCATGAAAATTTGTAAATCCGCCACTGCTGAAGATTGATTGATTGATGAAAAAATAACATACATGAACATGAGTAGGTATTTACTGGAGTGAACCCTAGTATTCCCAGTACCTAATATAAGACACCCTCGACATAATATACAGAAAATAATGTGTGTGAACCGTTAAAGTATCTCATAAGTGAAAGAATCGTGAAAGAATCCATGTATAACATAGTTACAAGTCTTTCGATTTATGAAAATCACAAACCGGTTCTTTCGTTTGGAAGCTACGATGGCACAGACAGATATACTGATACACATACCTACCTATATTAATCCTCGTTTGCACCGGGAATTAAAAAACGTATAGTTTCGTTATGGACGTGCGAGGCGAAGCATACACAAAGCTAAAGTACCCACTTACCTAATAAGATTTTTTTAACCGACTTCAAAAAAAGAAGTAGGTTCGCAATTCGATTGATTTTTTTATCATTATTAGTTTTACCTCACAACTCCGTCATTTATGAACGGATTCCTACATTTTTTTTGTTTGTACGTACCTATATGCTTCCAGATTGGTCCCATTCTTGTCAAAAATCCAGTTGGATGATGGGGTCCATGAGGAATTTAGGGAACTCCTCAAATATATTAGGCACGTATGTAATAATTTTGGTTTTTCTATTATAACTCGTGTAACTTTTATTAGTTGTTTGTACGATATACTGATGCCGGCAAAGTAGGCATCGACAATCTATAAATAAGACCTAATATGTTCAGTGCGTGATAAGCAAATCCGAATAATATTAAAAAAAAACTCTAGTTTGGTTCCATAGGAACAAGGTCGCCCTAATGAAGGAAATGATTCATTAGTCCATGATTAAAACAAACAGCGGACGTAACACAGTGGGACGCAGCCCCCCTATTCTGTAACTTGTTTTAAGCTCACCTCAACGCTCACCCACAAATATATATTGACACCGCGATGCGTAGTAACTAAGCGTAGGTAGAGGTCTAGTTTCGTGACGGGTGACCGGCGGTGTGAGACGCATTAGCGCGTAGCGAATAACAGCCGGCCTCCATTCGACACGCGTCGGAGTCATAAGTACGCATGGCGATTAGATCGCTAAGTTATAAATGCAGTGTATGCAATTCTTACTTCCTATTTGTTTACGTTAAAAAGTAATTCTTATCAAATATGCGTGAAAAATTTAAATCCTATCCGCTTATTACCTACCTACCCATTATTGTGACCAAACGATGTGTCCAAATGATTACTGTGGAATGCATGACAGGGACAGAAACAAAAGCGATATCCGCGACGTCCCCTGTCAATTAAGACATAAGGTACCTAAACATCTCCATGCTTGACTCCTTCACTCCAATAGTTGACCTCTGTCACCTTTATTACAGTGCATTACAATTGAAGGTGCTAACTATTGGGGCAGTGTTGGGACTGTTGGGCACTAGGATAAAACCAAATACAATACAACACAAATACTCTTTATTGTTCACCTCAATAGTATTAATACAAGACAGTAGTATAGAAAACAGCTAATATATATAAGAGCAGAGGCAAACAACAGGCGATCTTAGCGCTAAAGAGCGATCTCTTTCCTAATTATCCTATGGAATACGGTATTTGGTCAAATACCGTATTCCATAGGAGGAAGAAGTTGATTTGATTAACGTCTTTATTCTTAGTGAAATATTGTTAAAATAGCAAACATTTAGTGGAAGATAGATACTGTCCGAGTATTTTCGTTATTTTTATCTGTTGCTAATGTAAAAACAATTTATTTCCACTGTTGTCCAATACCCTATTGTGATTTCGTTGGTCTACTTGGCTTGGTCGGTCTGTAAGTTTTTTGGTAGGTGCATTTTTAAATCTATTGTAGCCCAGCGTATATAGCAACACTAGAAATCCAATTCGTCTTCCTAGTAGTCTAGCCCACTAGCCATTACCCAAGTATTAAGACATATGGAATTGTCATTTCGTTAGTATATTTGGCTTTCGTTGGTTCAATATTGCTTTAAGACCTGCGTATTAAGGAAGTGCTCAAACGACACCTGAACGCGTGCGGTATCGATCCTGAGTGCTGGGAGGTGTTACCCGCAAAAAGGCCATCTTGGCGATCTACCATCTTTCAGAGAGTTAAATTATTTGAGGAAAACCAGGAAAAAAGAGGCTTAAACCCTCCTACGTGTAACAGAACTGGCCAACTGTATTGTCATCCTTGCAATAGAGTGTTTAAGACTAAGTTTGGCCTAGCCAGTCATCAGAGCTCATAATAGAATCCATAATTCGTTAGGGTCGCCATCATCTAAATCTATGAAGAGGACTAAGCAATAAGCATATATACTTCTAAGCGTGCATATTAAAACCTATTGTAGCCAGCGTAGCAACGCAGGTCACTCATCATCCTAATAATCTAGCCATTATCCAAGAATTCGTTCGTTGGTTCAAATGTTGTTACTTCTAAGCGTGCATTTTAAAACCTATTGTAGCCAGCGTAGCAACCCAGTTAGGTCACTCGTCATCCTAATTGCCTTGCAGGGGAGTCGGCCTTCGGGACCCCAACGGACAGTAAATCAGAAGGCGGACACGATCCTTAGCAGAAGGCCAGGGGATAACAATGTATGGAAGGAAGCCGGGAATGGATCGGAGGATGTCGTTTATCTACACTAGTTGCTCTTAGTCTCGGCTTATATGATTCAGCGGTATATGTTGCGGAAGGTAAATTCAATTTGAAACACTGTGGGCGATTAGTAGAGACTCACCTTGGCGGGAAAGAGATCGCAGGTATTTGACGATCGAGCGATAAAGGAGATTGACTTTAATGGTAAATAGCATTAGCTTTTCATTAAAGAAAACATCTTGAAAACCTGTCGTCCGTGAAGAATTCAACGGTGTATTTGAAGTCCCCAGTCCACCTCAGGCCTGTCTATGAAACGACAAGAGCACAGGAGTATGAGAGGATAGGCTTAGCAGTGGGACGAATAATGTTGACTGAAAAACAACCTTTTTTTAAGTTCTTTGTAATGTGTACATTAACTGGGCTTCGGCTCTAAGACGGTTAAAAAAACACCCTAAGTATATTGCTTAATCCCTAATTGACGACCTCCGTAGCCTAGTTGGTAGTGACCCTGCCTACGAAGTCGGAGGTCCCGGGTTCGAATCCCGGTAAGGGCATTTATTTGTGTGATGAGCACAAATATTATTTTGTTCCTTAGTCATGGATGTCTTCTATGTATTTAAGTATTTATTTATCTATATGAGCATGGAATCCTCGTCTTGTACCCATCCATAGTAAACTTAATAAATAAATAAATAAAATAAATCAGCATATATGTATATACGTCCCACTGCTGGGCACAGGCCTCCTCTCATGGATGACAGGGAACGGGCAGTTGTCCCCGCGCTGGCCCAGTGCGGGTTGGGGACTTCACATACACCTTTGGATTTCTTCGTGAATGTATGCAGGTTTCCGCACGATGTTTTTCCTTCACCGAAAAGCTAACGGTAAATATCAAATGATATACATAAGTTCCGAAAAACTCATTGGTACGAGCCGGGATTCGAACCCACGACCGCCGCTTGACAGCCGCATGCTTGAACCGCTAGGTTACCGTAGCTTCTAAATAATATGTAGCTTCATCATCATCATCATATCAGCCGAAAGGCGTCCACTGCTGGACATAGACCTCCCCCAAAGAGCGCCAAAGTGACCGGTCCTGCGCCACCCGCATCCAGCGGAATCCCCCAACCTTTACCAGGTCATCAGTCCACCTTGTCGGGGATCTACCCACGCCGCTTCCGGTACGTGGTCGCCACTCGACAACCTTTCCGCCCCAACGGCCATCGGTTCTACGTGCTATGTGCCCCGCCCACTGCCACTTAAGTTTAGCGATCCGGAGGGCTACATCGGTTAACTTGGTTCTGCTGCGGACAGCGTCATATCTGATGCGATCACGCAGAGAAACTCCCAACATGGGCCTCTCCATTGCCCTTTGGGTGACTTTGAGCCTTGCTTGATAGGTAGCTTATTGTCGCCAAATATTTATTTATTTAATCCACGCTCTTTATTAGGTACATATAGGTCTTGCTACTCCTGCTATACACATTATATACACCGATAATTAGTTATATTTAGTTATACTTACAATCTATAGTTAGACATACTCATTGAGATCTGGTTTCTATACATTCAATGCAGGGTCGGGTTCACCATTCATCCTTTACAAAGCACGATGCCAAGGTCAGCATTTGTACCATTCTTAGGGTGATTTTCAATAGGCATCCAGCCGTTCTCATTAAATACTTACACAACTAGCAATTTGGAACGAGACAGCAATATGTATATTGTATGTTGCATTTTACTTTTATCAAAGTAATGAGGACACAATTTCTTCCCACATGAAACGGTGGTCGAAGTAAGTAGGTATATCTTAAGGCGCCGTAGGTTCATGGTCTTCTCTCCCTCTCACTGAGCATAAGCGTGAGCGAGATGGAAGTGCGTGTTCGGAAGCGCGGATATCATGTTTTTAAATTTTAATTTTTTGGCCGTTTAAATAAATAAAAGAAGTAATCACTGAGTTCTCTCAAACATGATATTGCCGATTTTTAGAAGCGAGTTTAATATTTTTAGCTTTTGTGGATAATTTGTTACGAATATTTTAAATGTATTTTAGACCTATGTAAGTACGTGTTTTTTTTCTATCGAGCGAAAATTGCTTAATCATGTTTCGAATCACTGATCTCGCTGCAGAAAAGCCTCAAGATTACTATTCGTATTTTTTTGAAACCATATTATTATAAACAGACGCATTATACTGTTTCAAAAACTCTGTTCGCTTAACTGCGTTGAACCTACGGCGCCTTAAGTGGCCCGTGTAGGCAAGTCTTGTCATAATGGTTCTCATATTGCTCATAAACACTGTCATAATTCGCGTGAGCTGCAATGTATACCTACTTATATCACGCCCACAACCGTATTATTCTGGTATCTTCGAGCTGATCTGATGATGGAGACCTTGGGAATTCAGTAGTTAACCGACGTAACCCCGTTTGGTTTGGGCTCGTTAGAATCGTCTCAATGAGTAGTTGATGACGGTATACAGAAGAGTACAGTTCGCAGTATTTTTTTGCAGAAACTTATTAAACCTCTCACGCCAACATGTAATTTCCGTTTTCTAGCATACGTAATTTATGGACGAGCCCTTATTGATAATAACCTCAAAATCATGAAATCCATTTGAATGATCTACGTATCCATACTATTATAAATGAGAAATGTTTGTCTGCCTGTCTGTTACCTCTTCACTCTTAAACTGCTGAACCGATTGAGATCAAATTTCGTATGGAGTTAGTTGTTGAGTCCCTGAAGGAAACAATAGTTTTTATCCCGGAAATGATCTCCTAAGGGGATGAAATGGGGGGAGAAAAATTGTATGGAGCTACTACGATATTTATAATAAACGACTTCCACGCGGACGGAGTCGCGGGCAGAAGCTAGTCCTACTAATATTATAAATGTGAAAGTTTGGCTGTTTGGATGTTTAGATATTTGGATGTTTGTTACTCAATCACGTTTAAACGGCTCAACCGATTTGGATGAAATTTTAGAGATAGTTTATAGCCTGGATTAAAATATAGGATAGTTTTTATCTATCCGTCTCTCTCTTATTAGAACACTTAGAAAGAGAGGTATAGTGCGAGAAAAGTCGAGAGAGCTCGCGCGCCGTCTTGTGATAGCCGTGCTGGTAGATATTCACCGTCAGTGAGCCCGACTCGCGCTTGGTCGGTCATCTCATAAAGTAGTAATAAAAACGTGTGGTCGACACACGTAAAAAGAGCTCTGCGCGCCATATAAAATGTATGGCCGCCAGAGCTCTTATTACGTGTGTCGCCCACATATCTACATACCTACGTCGGCGCAAGCGCACACTGGGCTATTCCCGACGGACGCATTTAGACGCGCGCGCAGCCGCCCCCATTTCTCGAATACGTCTGTGGATATTTATTTACGATACACAAGTTGTGCCCGCGACTACGCCCGCGTATACCTACTCGTTCATCGCATTAAGGATCGCCAGAACGCGCGACTTTCCGTACAAACTTAGTGTGTAAACTTAGTTTGGTTCTCATTTTAGAACATGCTAGAATGACATGAAATGTTTAGGCAGTGGGGCATACACACATATCTAGGTCGGAAACAGATAGTTGATGATGGCCGATGGCGGATCCCTATGAAAAGTTTCATGTTATTCCAGTATGCTTTTGAAAATTAATTACGTTAATGAATTAACGCTGGATGCGGGTGGCGCAGGACCGGTCACTTTGGCACTCTTTGGGGGAGGCCTATGTCCAGCAGTGGACGTCTTTCGGCTGATATGATGATATGATGAATGAATTAACTACGTTTGTATGCAGTCTGGTGACTCTTAAGGGTTTAACACTTTACTTGTTCAAAATCTAAATTTGTATCTATGTGTTCGCAAAGCTAGGAGCGCAACAGGTTTTCGCGTTCACGGCGACACAAATTAAACATCGGGTGAGACTATTAAATATCATGTATTGAGATCACAACTTCTAATATACGATTTATAGAAGGATTCTTTATATAATCACTGATAAGATAACATTTTAGACGGCACAATCACACTCACAATAACAGAGACAGGTACAAAGAGAGGGAAGTCGGCTCTATGGCCGGGTTTATATATGCAGGAGCCACAGACAATTAAAAAAGAAAAATTAATAGTACATTACTACAGAGGCCGGGAAGTAAGGGGTTGCCGGCCGAGTACATATAAACGGCCGAGCGTAGCGAGGTCGGATAGTTATGAGGCTGGCAACCCCTTTTCACGCCGAGGTATGTATAGTGCTTTTCTCAAACATGCAATGAAATAGATCAGAGAAACTCCAAGAAATCAAACTTTAATTTTCATGGCTGAACGGCGTGATCCTGTGCCACAAATTGTGGAATGGAAATTAAAAAAGACCATCCTGCCGGCCTAGGCCTCCAATTTTGTATGAAATGCCATTACGGGTCTCTCGTCTCGCTGCGCCCGAAACGTGACACTTCGAAGAACACAACGTCAATATTTCATTGCCGTTGAGAAAAGTGTATTATTCTAACGGTATATAAAGTTGAGCGTCCTGTATTCCGTATAGGTATAGGGTACCTATAGTATATAGGGTACACAACTGTTACTCGCGTCCGCAGGAGCTACCTACCACAACCCTGCACGTGTCCCCTGGGTGGTGCTAAAGAGTGACAAACTTTAAAGGCAAAATAATGTTGCCATACGATAAAAAAAAAGTTAAAATTGAACCTTCTCTTTCCAGCGATCGTGATAACGTTCTACCTGGTGTTCTACGCGGTGCTCGCGCTCATGTTCGGCCTCTGTATGGGCGGACTTCTGCTGAGTCTGCACGAGAACCGCCCCACTTACACTCTGGAGAAGTCCCTCATCGGTGAGTCATGAAGACACGGAACGCCTTTGACTCAGGCGAAAAGGCGCTTGAATGCAAGTTACAATTTCGTTGGAGCTTTAGGTACGAGTAGGTAGAAGATTTTTCTGCATTTAGTGATGCGGAAAAATCTTCTTCCACTAGCGTAATCCGTTACCCGGAAAATGCTGAAAAAAAAATAAAAAAATATATCAACGTTGAAGTGGTAATAAAGTTGAGTTTTCCTGCACCTTATTCTGTGTAGTTATATTATAGTTAGTGAGTTTTGGTTATCACCAGTCTAAAATTGCATGTTTAGACTTAAGCGCCTCTACACGGCTATTATAGGACGGCCCGAGAGCTGCGTCTTTCTAAGCGTTCTAATTAGAAAGAGACGAATAGTCTATCTCACCGCGACACAGCTCGCGAGCCGCGCTGCGATAGCCATGCTGCACTTGAACTATACCGATTGGCCATTTGATCAGGGTTGCCTGTTTACTTAGACTTCTGAAATTGTAACTTGTACCTTCATGAAACGGGCCAAAGGTAACATGTAATTTCTGATATAGCCAGCTTGATGCAACTCGACGTTCACTGTTGTGTAATATCTTCTTTATTTTTACGGCTCAATCTGAACAAGGACCCACCTGCTGATTGGTAAGTCTCAGCTCTAATATATTAACTTTTGGGATAACATTTTTTCCCAAGTTTAATCTATACTTTATCTTCGACTACTATTTTTTTTCTAAATCCGAAAATCTTACACGTTTGTTAAATATCAGGGGTATCTGTGTAAACATGCGTATCTGTACCTATGTAGTTTGCGTCGGGGATTAATGGCACATAATGTCCCACAAATTGGCCTCGGCGTTCATCTTAAACCGACAGTCGAACGACGCAGAACCGAAGGCCGTTTGGGCGGAAAGGTTCTTGAGTGGACTTCACGCACACACACACAAGGTACTGGTACTGATGACCTGGTAAAGGTCGCGGGAGTCCGCTGGATGCGGGTGGCGCAGGACCGGTCACTTTGGCATTCTTCGGTGAGGCCCATATCCAGCAGTGGATGTCTTTCGGCTGATATGATGATCATGATTTGATGATGATGTTCATCTTAAAGCTAATCCTGCGACCTGCTTGTCCATGTGTTTTATCATTTTGTGTTTGTATTCCAGGCACCAACCCCGGTGTGACGGCGCGCCCTCTGCCGGAGACAGGAGAACTGAAGATCGACCACGGCAACACCAACTCCACTGACGTTTATGTCGAACAGCTGAAGGATTTTTTTGAGCGTAAGTTAAGTCGAAATCGGGCAAACAACACGTTCCCCAAGGTTCACAAGGTTGGCAGATGACCTGGTAAAGGTCGTGGCAGTCCGCTGGTTGCGGGTGACGCAGGACCGGTCATTGTGGCACTCTTTGGGAGAGGCCTATGTCCAGTAGTGGACGTCTTTCGGCTGATATAATGATAATGATGATGAGGCCCACTAATTTTCGGAATTTTCGTTGATTCCGTACCGATGTCAGTATTCCAGATTGATTACGAATAATCCGATTAATTCAAACCTGGGGGGTGCCTCACCAAGCCTATGATGGGCCGTTAGGTCGTTGCGGTTGCATAGCCGAAGTTATAGGCAATGGCAATAAATAAAGCGAGGGACAAAAAAAAAGTTTTTCCTGTCGACATCAATGGCCACTGCATAAGAACATGATGGATTGGTTATCTTGCTGACAAACAGGGCGTATTATTCAAAAAATACATTTCGACAACTCCTTTAGACCATCTCTCATCTCGTCTGATCGTTTCCAGCGTACGGCCAGGACCCGCTGTACGCCCACAAGGAGTGCGTGCCGGAAGACAACTTCGGCTACCCGGACACGCCGTGCCTCTTCGTTAAACTGAACAGGGTACGTTGATTTGATTGTAAAGCTGCGTAGCCACGGCCTTGCTTTAGAAGGCACACTAAACCAATATCATTTATTTGCCAGAAGGTTGATCGCAGTTGTTCACTATAACAGTAGTAAGCAGAGTTATAGGCCTTCGGGCGGCATAAGAACTTCGAACAGTAGTCCACTCGTCAAAAAAGGTTAATCCAAATAAGGTCTAGTTTCTTCTCTGGGTAGGAAATTTAGATTGGTGTAATGTAGGCGTGCAGTAACGAATCTGTAGAAGGTATCTACTTTGATCTAACTATATAGATAGAACCCTAGCTAATAAAAGTATATCGTGCATTCCAGATAATCGACTGGGAGCCACATTACTACGACGATGCCAGCAGTCTGCCCAAAGACTTCCCCACGGATCTGGCAGAATATATTAAAAACATAGAACCTCCAGCTGAAGTAAGAATTTATTTTTAACTAAATTATATAGGGATTCTCCAAAAAAATGTGTCATTTGACTTTGCTGCAAGTTTAAATGTTACTAGTCTAAACTAACCACAGGTCCTTTGGACCTGTGTTGTCCATTTAGACTAGTAAAATGATTCCTGGAGCTTCATAAAATGAGCCCCAGATATTTCCGGAAGAAGACGGTTAAGGGAAGCCTTCCATCTTGCATTTTCTCATCGCTTCGAACCTAGCACCGTCTTTTCAGTCTTGAAGCAAGGAACGCAAAGGTACGTGACGAGAAGGGGCAAACTTCTACGGTTACTTCATTACTCGTGTTTTTGAAGTGAAAACTTATTTAGCGGCGCTGCGCTGTGCAATTTTTGTGATGGGGAAAAATTATTAAACTCGCCACAGGTCACGTGATCGTAAGATTCGTAAGACGTGAGATTCGAGACAGGTCACGTGACCGTAAGATGTCACTGTCTCAAAAACTGTTACAATGTCATTGAGTTTTCACTTCTCCCGGAGTGCAACCCGGTCTTTTTTTGTTAACTCTCTATCGTCCACTTCTGCAGCCGCTGCTGTGTAGCCATTCTGTTTTGGGTCCCGTTTTCTTTGGGATGTCCCTATGAAAGCTTTGTAATGTAATCCGTTATAACGTACTTTTAAGACGCTGGCCACAGATACGATATTCCTGGAGATGACAAGTTCACTTTTGTGTTCTGTTTCCAGCGGGCTCGCGTGTGGGCGTGGTGCTGGGACGAGAACCAGTGGGTTGACCTGGAGTACCCGTGGGGACGCTCGCTGCCCGCCTTCCAGGTGTACACGCCGGAAGCCACATACAAAAACCCCATCGTCGCTGTCAGACTTAAACAAGGTAGCTTCAGACTCAAAGAACTCTCAAATATGTCAGAAGTTAAAGTGATCTCAATTTTGGTGATACCGTACAATGGGGTGAGTAGGGATCGCAAGGCGAGTTGGGTTATGAATGGGGAGAGAAGGGATGAAAGGGGGGTGAGATGGGATTTTAAGGCCCATTAATACCTAAATAATGAATTCCAATTTAAAATGGAGCTATAGTAATATTCATAAAAAAAAAAGATCCAACAATCTTTTAAAATCACCTTTGTATGAAAACCCATCTCACCCCTACTACGAAGGACTACGGGATGAGGTGGGATTTCGTGTTTATCGTTAAAGTTATGAAATGGAACTAACTACCCAAAATCATATAAAAACCAAAATACAAACGTCCGGAACACTTATTATATACAACATTCAGTTTGCATATGTAAAAATCAAATGTTATCGAGGTTTGAATGTCTGTTTTGTCCCGACTCATCCCGTTTTACGGTACGAGTACTAACGAATCTCAAGTCAAGATTGAAGTATTTATTTATTTATTTATTTATTGATACATGGAAAACCAACAGCGCAACATATTTATAGACAAAATAATAAAACCATATAGCCAATTACAGGTTCTCACTTATAGAAATAAACTAACACAAATAAATCTATAGCCAAACTTAAACTTAGCGTACATTACGCACAGTAACCAATCGCGCACCAATAGCAAGCATGGCAATGGGAATAAACAAATACAAGGTAGTTAATAAATTGGAATGTATATAAACTCTAGTAACCCGAGCCTACACCTGAAGTATCACACATGAAGAATCTTGTCAGTTTAGATTTTATTGCTTGTATGCTATCACAAAATATGTCTATATCTAATTTAACTACAACTTCGTTTAAACTCCTGCCTGCTCTGCACAAAAAACTATTCTTTCTATATTTAGTGGAAACATGGAACATGCTAATAGGACGAAAATGGCGGAAACTTCTTATGGGAGTATTGAAATGAATTTTACCAAGTAAATTAGGACAGTCAACATTGCTTCTTATTATATTTAACAAGTATAAGACATCAGCAAATTCACGACGCTTAACAAGGCCGTATGGCGTAAATACTGAGTGAAACAACGATCCTTATATGTTATGACTGATTTATGAAGACCTGGGCAAAACATCCGAGAGGCAAACGCTCTTGGTTGGTCCTCAATGACCTGCGATCCTTGTAGGCCTGTGCTCCTGTTGTTCTGTAGGCTGTGCTAGGTTTAATATTATCACGTTGAACTGGATTACCCGAAGGGCGTGCGTTACCTGCCTTTTGGGTGCTATTGTAGTAACTAAAACACACTAAGATCCCTTTTCTCTAAGAAAAACATATATTTGAGATTATACAGGATGTATCAAAAATAGGATGTGAACCGATCAAGGGTATGTTCGGTAGCGTATTGCGATTACAAAGATGCGTATGATTTTTTTTTAATTTTTGATTCGTTTTTGTTTATTTTGAAATGTTTGTCTTTGTTGACATTGCTTTTAAATATGTTTGACATCAAAAACGTAAAAGCTGTCACCTGCGTCTCAAAAAAACATACAGAAAACATTTGTTTTCATAACACAGCTGTGCGCGCGGCGTTTGAAAATGAAATAAACCCTTCACCTTCGCGGGGGAATGTTGTCACACACAAGCAATGTCAGCAGAAACAAAGACTGTAATGTAAACAAAAACAAAAATATAAATAAAAAAAAAATATCCAAAAATAAAAGATAAACAAGTGCATATTAGGAATCGCAACGCGCTACCGAACATGCCCTTGCTCGGTTCACACCCCATTTTTGCTACACCAGAGGGGCTGGTACGCTAAGTTTTATGTCGGACATAAAGCATTCGTCCCATTCTGGCCAATATGCGAGTGCAAGAGGGACAAATGCTTTATGTCGGACATAAAACCTAGTGTGCTAGGGGGGCTGTATGAGTTGGCCGAATGACATCAAAGTCCATTCAAAAAGCAACTCTTCCGTCTTGGTCTAATTCTTACCCTTGTTTTTCAGTAACCAACAGTACGGTGATCCGTTGTCGTCTCCTGGCGAAGAACATCATCTACAACAAGAGCTTGAAAGAGCCCTCGGGATACGCCCGGATCTCTATTACCGTGGTAGATGATCATACGGAGTAGATGTACAGATCGACGAGAGGACGCCCCGCTCGTTAACTGCGTACTTGTTGGGTTGCAACTTGCAACACACCGTCTGTAATCGTGTTCGTTAAAATCGGAATGTATCGAATATTTGACAAGTTTCTATGCGATGACAGCTGCCGGCGCCTTTAACGCTGACCGGTCTGTAATCTTACGATAGTGCAACCCGCCCTTAAGGGGATGCCTTGATTCGAGTCAACCATGCCCCCTTGACAGAGACACGCTTATGCCTTCCGCACACGAGAAAAAGAGATGCAACTTCGGGAATGGCTTTTTTGGACAAATTTCGATAAATACCCAACTGAAGTTTTATTTATTTTAGATGAGATAAAATACTACAGTATTAACTTGGTTGTGTCGTAAAATAATGTATTGTTTGAGTAGGCTGAGAAAAAAAAGGAAAATAAAGACCCAACTTTGGATTTTTTTTCTATTGAGGAAATTTTGGGCAATCATGTATCGATTAAATCAGGTAAACAATCATATAGTCAAGAATCATATATCTGAAAATCAGACCTTATTGTTTCTTAATCTAGTCAGAAGGGCGTTTATTCGGTACATTTGGAATACGTATTGACAGTGAGGAAGTCGGCTTGGACAAAGAATCTCGCGTTTAGAATTATGCTACATATTTCCGCTTTATGTAGATAGCCTTAAACATAATGTGTTGAGTTCCAGGTACAGCACGTAAATCTGTTTGCCAAGGATCTTGGTATTAAAAGACCTTATGATAGACCGGGTTCCTCACGATGTTTTCCTTCACCGAAAAGCTAACGGTAAATGTTCCGTTACAACTGTTTTTCACACCGTCTATGACGTCAATAATGACTTTTTTCTGTATCAGCTGGTTCAGAGAAGAAAAGTACAACTTTGATCCCTCATCATTACTCTGTATGGCAGGTGTGTAAATAGTGTTGTAATACCTAAGGCAAAAAATGTATACAAATCTTTGACTGAACTGTCTTGTCCGATGCAAGAGCAGGGCAAAATTTTATTGATTGATTGTATATTTGCAAGCGTTATATTTACAAAAATATAAATATTAACGTTGATCTGTAGGTAGTACGTATCCTTTTTTTTCAAGATATAAAATGATTTGAATAGGTCTAGTTATCGTGTCTGTAATAACTGTTTACAGAAATACAGCCGCTGTATTCCTGTAAAAGTAGTGGTTTTCCAAAGACGAGGCGAGGCGAGGTGGAGCGGGCAATGAATAATTTAGGTACTTTAAAAACAAAGTTTTAACCAACTTCAAATCAGTACCCAAATTGCTTGCGTATAACATTTGAAGAGTTCCCTCGACTTGTCCAGGATCCTTTCACCAGACCCTGACCTGATGACCACCTGCGAGCCTACCCTTTCAAACAAAAAAATAATTTTCCAAATCGGTCCATGCGTCTTTGAGTAATCGTGGAACATACATAAAAAATGAGACGAATTCGGAACCTCCTTTTTAACCGACTCCAAAAAAGGAGGAGGTATGTATTTTGAAGTCGGTTAATAAATTGACATTCGTTTTTATCACCGATTACATTTAATTGCTTGTCTGTGGAAGATCAGCTTTAGGTTGATCCTATCGTATGGATGACTTTCATGAAATATTGTAGGTAGGTATGCATCAGTAAAATATCTCCTGAATATGATATGTATGATTTACACGGATAATTGTTAGTTATTTTATTTATAACTAGATTCCTTAGTGATATTGTGCCTGTATTAGTACAAATATTCTAGTAATTTAGTATTTGTACATATTTAATGCGCTTATTTTGTAAAATAAAGTATTAATTTAAATTACATGTGTTTTTATTCAATATCGACCTTTTCTCAAAATCCGGTGTCCCTTCCCAGGTTTTCTCCCAATAGTTTTAATTTCTCGCTAGGTACCTATTTCAAATTTCATGTGTTTTTTCTTTCATTTATTCCAGCTACTAAGTACATTTTTATGTCTGGAAGTCCCATGATCTCAAGCTAGAGACGAAGATTAGCGTTTACAAGGCTCTAATCATCCCTGTCCTTTTATACGGAGCAGAGACATGGTGCCTCTACAAAGCAGACATAAAAAGGCTAGACACCTACCATCTAAGATGCTTGAGATACATTTTGAAGATCAAGTGGCAAGACCGTATTCCGAATTCTCAAGTTCTGCGTTGCTCCGGGATGTATGGCATGGAGGCTCTCCTAATGCATCGTCAGCTCAGGTGGAGTGGGCATGTCCATCGAATGGATGACCGCCGCTTGCCTAAGGCTGTATTCTATTCAGAATTAGCTGGGGGTAAGCGGAAGCACGGCGGTCAGCACCTGCGCTATAAGGACGTGCTCAAACGACACCTGAGCGCTTGCGCTATCGATCATGAGCTGGGAGGAGTTAGCTGCGAAAAGGTCATCTTGGCGATCCACCATCTTTCACAAAATAAAATCTTTTGAAAAAGACCGCCTAATAGCTTCCGACGCAAAACGCCAATTACGGAAAGAGAGGCCTAAACCCTCCTACGCGTACACCTATAACGCAATTGGCCAACTCTACTGTCACCCATGCAATAGAGTGTTTAAGAGCAAGTTTGGCCTAGCTAGCCATATACGAGCTCATAATAGGGCGAATCAGAATTCGTAATATGTAAGGGTCGCCGTCATCGAAACCGATGAGGAGGACTATATATATATATATATATATATATATATATATACATTTTTATCCATATACAGTAAAATTGTCTTATGTAGGTAGGTATTCATATGGTAAACCAATCGAGGAATATATACCTTACAAAAATTATCCTCATATTACCTATTCCAGTAAAACCTTTTAACCTATAAGGGGCAATTAATCACTTAACCTAACTTAATGTCACGTGGTCAAGGACCAAAAGTGACTAGATACCGCAAACTCAAACTCCCCCATGGGAGACCACCACCACCACCATCCACCACCACCATAGACAAGTGGTATAAGATTTTACTTTAAAATTAGACATTATTCTTGTATAAATAAGGTTCAATGTTGAAACGTATACACGAGAAGCTGTTTACTAGCGTCCTTCATAATGGCATAAGTCTTCATGAACCCACTTCTAAACTAGACTTTAATATTTAATACCCACAGTATACCATCGAATGACGCCGCAATGAAACTAAACGCTTTTATACATAGTTTACCTTCATAAGGTCGTAACAACCGCGCATGTTCCGTAGTATTACGACCTTTTGGAACGTAGCAATCTTCACTTGTTTTTTCTATAGTACGGGTGTGGTTGTATGGGATGCCTTGGGCTAATTGGTAAGGCTGGGCGGGCGGTCGTGAGCGGTTCTGGGCGGTTTTGCAAAGATTATCACGCAGACGCGTCGGCGGTTTGTGCCTATGAGTAAATACCGGTGCCCTAAACGCCTAATACCTAAAAAGAAAATAACCCAACAATTATCTTCGCCAATTACTAATAACCCAAATTAAATAATTAAATCATAAGCACAACAAGTATTTTGTAAATAAATATATTTAGTTTAATTTAATTTAATCCCCTTGCTTTTAGACATTCAAAGTCATATGATATAATTTGTATTCTCTCATAGTTATAGTTATCTTGTTCTGTACAACGATGTGTTCAACTGTAATTGGGGTACATAAGCTCCTACACATTTTATGCCAAAGACAACTGTAACCTTATCTTATGTACTCTGTTGGTGTCCCGTATAATGAATAAAATAAAATAAAATAAAATAATACTTAGTGGTAGAAAGTTGAAAAGTTTTCAGGTTCAATTTATAAAACCAAACATTTTCGATTTCGTCGTCGTAAAGCGATACGGCGGAAGACGACTATAAGTACTCTTTTTGTCAATTCGAATTTCCATTGATGCCCTTTGTGGTAGTGGCTTATGCACATCAAAGACTTTATTTTAGAAATAATGTAATTTTACAAATAATGAATGATGTCATTAGTATTAATTGAAGAGTTGACTTAATTCTGCGGTTAATTTACACAGGTAATTATGATTTGCAAATACATGCAAACAATTGCTAATGCTGTCTTATATTAGAAATGTTAGGTTTTTTCCGATTTGTATCATATCAAGTTTAAGATACTACTGAAAATAATTATTGATTTGCTTTTTCAAATTTTGGTGCGACTCTCGGATGAGGAAGGTAACTTCTAAAAATCATTGAATGTAGTAAATATAAAGTGTCCAACAAAAGAAGCCTAATCTACACTTGTATTATATTTCCCATTAATTTTATCTACCCCCATTTACAATAACCGTAGGACACTTGCAGGCTGTTAAATGCAAGATTGCAAATTCTACCCATAAATATGTTTTTTTTTATTAATACGTTTTCAAAAAGCTTTAGCCTCGCAGAGGCATACGTCACGCAGGCATATTCTGCCAAATATCGAATAGAGCACTCATCTAATATCCGCAATATTGCTAAACTTGGCGCAGTCCAATATCGAGACGCGATGAGCGCGGTTGTTCCCAAGCCTCAGTGAGGCACTCGCATCCACTTACTAGTACAGTACAGTACTTGTACAAGAACTTGCCACCATGGGTGCTGAGCGAGTAAACGGCACGGCGAACTACTGCCGCCGCCCGCCGCAGCGGCCGTTCCTGCAGAAGATACAGTACGCTTTCTGGAATCCTGAGGAGGGAACCTTCCTGGGACGGACACCGCACCGATGGGGTAAGTTTTGATAATATAGGGCTTAAGTATATGGAGGATCATTGTCTAACAAACAGATGATTGACAGGAGAAATAATCCAGAGCGAGCCTTCCTTCTTTGTCACACAACACGTACGTATCGTACTTTCAAATCGCAGTTATCATGTTTGCGCATCAAAACTGTCACCTAGCAACACTGTTACTAACGCAACCCTGCGCGCGAGCAAGTTACAGTCGCAATTTGGTAAATTGTCTCGAAGCAGCATGACAGCCAGGTATGGCTGAAGCGGCAAGTTGGAATGGCACCAGGACTCGCTATTCAGGGCAGCAAGCAAGCTATTTGCCTGGGGTCGCTGCTGCAGAAGATATGCTAGCACTGCTGGCAGCACTTAGTGTCAGTACAGAAGGAGATGCGCGGGTAGGTACCGAATCGGTGGGGTGAGTACTCGTACTAGTAATTGACACTTGCAGTACACACAAACGATCTACTCGGAAGATACCATGCACCATGTGGTACCCGTACGAGCGATCCCAGTGGGCAGTGGGGTGTTCAGACCACTGTACTGTATGCTGGCACTAGTACCTACTTGCCACTGATTTGTGGGGCGGGTGAACTAAAAGTTGTTCTCCTATTATTATAGGACAGGGACCAGGGCACTTTAGAACGAGGTCACGGATAATTGACAACTAAAGGGCTCTATTGAGGTTACATCTGAGAATTTCCCAAAAATGTCTGAATGAAAGAGAGCTCTGTCCTCATCTCAAGACTCGAAAGTGGCAAAAATAGACGTAGGTACTTTTTGCGGAAGTGACTGCCATCCCAGAACACGTTTCAACATTTTCAACCCTATTCCTATAGTCGAATCTAACCCCCACGAAAAGAACGGACATGATGCTATACTAACCCGATAACACACTGGGACTGAGAAGACCACTGTTGGAGTTACCTTTATTTTGGACAATGAGGCACTCTTACGTGGTGTCTATTGACCATGTGGGGATTAGAATATTAAACTGATTGGGTACAGGGTAATGATTTTCACTTGTCTTTTTTTAATTGCCGGAATATCGCAAAACTAAAAGTAAATAAATGCTGTTTTTATTTCGCCGTCAATTAGTATCCATTCGAAGTTGGATGACTTGGAACAAAGAACTGAACAATCGGAAAAACAGTCACGGCTCGGACACGACTTGGAGCGGTGGTGGTACATCGCTACCGCAGAGGTACCACCAGACGCTGCCGCCCCAAGTCGTGGGCCAATATCCTTAGGTAGAAAGTAAACGCGTAGGTACCTTCAACGTTCAAAACTGAATTACATTTGCATAGAAGGAAATATTTCATTTTATACACAGAACAGAATAAATATCTGTTCTTTGATTTTATAGGTCTAGTTTTCTCTCTGGGGTCAAACTAGTGACGACGCCAACTCTTGGAATTAGGGGTCAATGCGGACCGCGGCCCGTTTAGGATACTACCGGGAAAAACGCTAAGAGGACGATTTCTTTTGTTTTATTTGTTTTAGACACAGTTAACACACAAGATTAACTAAGTAAGTAACAATAACACCATTCAAACTTCAAAGTCCACCGACATTTACGTAAGTGTTTGCTTTGGTTGCAAAAGTAATAGGCAATTAGCTGAAATAAAGACGGTCAATATAAACACAATTGAGCGCGGTATGTAACCAAGTTTACTGTATTGTACTTTGAAAATGAGTGGCGATGTAGGTATTTAAGTAATTTGTCAGCTGTGGCCTGTTTCAATGTAGGTTTGTTTTTATTTTCATGATTTGGTGATATACCAAGACCAAGTACGTTCCCTGAACACTAAACTTCACAATACACTCTACGATGCAAAGCAAAGATACAGGTGGCAAACTTTAATCAAGGAAAAGGAATCGCACCCTCAGCAATGAGGAATACCATGTGAGTAGGCGGAGGGAAGCATTCGTCTCTTTAGATCGGATACTGGGTAAAAGTATTAGAGGACAAATCGAATTTGTAAGGCTTATGTTATGGGTAGGTACTATCATCATCATCATCATATCAGCCGAAAGACGTCCACTGCTGGTGGACGTGTCAAAGTGACCGGTCCTGCGCCAACCGCATCCAGCGGACTCCAGCAACCTTTACCAGCTCAGTCCACCTTGCGGGGGGCCTACCCACGCCGCGCCTTCCGGTACGTGGCGTGGTCGCCACTCTACGACTATTTATACGCGGATATATTTAATAGATATAACAAAGACAACATCCAAGACTGAGAAAATTATTATTCATGCTTATCGTACAAATATTTGCCCTTGCGCTGGGATTCGAACCCAGGACCTACAGCGTCAGCTTCGTAGGCAGCGAGGGTCACTATCAACCAGAATAAAACTAGGAATGGAAGGCGGAGGCGATATACGTTTTGTTTAGATATTTTTCAGCAGCTTGTCTGTACAGTTGTCAGTGACGTAGCCACGTGAGTCAGTACCTAATGGATTGTGCATGGGATTTAGATGATTCACGCATAAGCGGGTTATTTCGGACTTCAACCAGATCATAACCGAGATGAATGGATTTAGTGCTGAAAGCAATGAAATATTCAGGGCGGCTGAAAAAAGCGATATAGTAGGAGTACTCAATATCAATGCCAACCGAGATCAAAAGAGTTTACTTCTCCCATTAGAAAAAACTGGGGTGCTGGTTTTATATTCCTAGATGTACCTATGTTATCCATGTGGATTAATTGTGTAATTCCATTACATAGAACTGTTTAATTGATTGTATAATTGGATCCCTAACATTTAAAGTATCAGTTTAAAATGAAACTGTAACTGTCCGGGGATACCCGGACTAATCTGTCAAGCATAGAGACAGATTAGGTGTCAGATATCTCTATATGAAAACAGTTTCGCCGCACATAACTGGTGGATATTCACCCTAAAGTGACACCCAAGCGGGGAATCAATTGAGGTGTCAAATATTGGGAAGGTTACCTCGTATTTTGTCCCCGAAGTAGATCCCTTAAGGCGCATCTGAAACTATCTAGAGAAGCAGCCTACTCGTAATTATTTGCTGCGATTTCTCCACTGCCCAAAAGTTGTCTGGTAGAGATCGCTCTTCAGCGATAAGATCGCCTGTTGTCAACCTCTCCTTTTAAGTTTTTATGTCCTGCATGTGATTCATGTTTTGAGGTGTGCAATAAAGAGTATTTGTATTGTATTGTAGCAGCGACAGGCTTCCAAAGTAATTCAGTACTTACAGTAAGTCGGAACGACAGGTTTCCAAACTATTTCAGGTTATATATATATATATACATATATTATTTATTTCAGGGCATTTGCGTATTACCTCAGCAGTAAAACGTTAACGCAGTACTATAACAGTGGAGTACCCACAGGAAAGTGCTCGACCGCGTCCCGAGTACAGTTTACGTCTTCCACAAATAGTGGTGGCCTCGCATTAGTTTCGAGTACACATACAAACACTAGCTTCCGGACTGGAGAGGAACATTGTAGTTTGTTAAATACAGGACATACATCCATGTAGAGGTGAAGACAGACTGCTAGTCGTTAATGTCAGTGAAAACTTCAAAACCTTAAATGAGTTAAAAATTGTCAGTCATATAGAAGACCTGACCGACGGCTTGTCCTTTCTGTGTCTGTATGTAGGTACAATTACGAATCCTCAAGTTCTTAAATCACACTGTAAGGCCTCTCACAGACTGGAGCGGCCTGCGGTGGCAGTCAATAGTAAATTTGAAAGCTCTGGCTCTCTCCAGGCCGCGCCAGTGAGATGCGGGCTTTATGAGGACTATAGAACGATTGGTGGTGGCTCTCCAACACGGTAGACATACCATACCTCATTCAATCTTTGACACTATGGTATTTGCCGTTTACTTTGTCAATAGCGAACAATGTGCGAAAAGCGAGCAATTCGCTATTGGCAACTAAGGCCTCAATCAGGCCTGCAACACACTGGCGCGGCCTGCGGTGGCGGACAATAGTAACTTTGGCAGCTAATGATGACAAGTTTACTATGGTCCGCCACGGACAGGCCGCGCCAGTGTGATGTGGGCTTAACACTGGCGTGGCGAAAAGTGCACGATTAAGAAGAAGAATTATAGAACAAATCTATATTAACTTACAGAGGCTGCTAACGAGAAAAAAAATCGGCCCAGTGCATGTCGGGTCACGCGCAGTGTAGGGTTCCGTAGCTGCCTGTCTGTAAGCCGCAGACGGACAGACGGACCGACGAAATGGCGAAATCAAAACGGTTCCTTGTTGACTACGGAACCCTAAAAAGGAATTAAGGTTTCATGTAATTAGGTTAACACAAATGAAATGCCTATTTATTCCCAGTTGTCCTAAACATACTGTCCTAGAAATAAAGCCGTATTTGCACTCAGTTGATCGAGGTTGTGTATTCAAGGTTGTCAGTCGGTGTCAACTAGATTTGTGAGGGTGGCGACCAGTGAGAAGGTTAGCTAATTTAGTTCGATCTTTCGTATAGCAATACGTTTTTTGCACCACGAAGGTGGCAAATGAGCATAATGGTATGTCAGATGGCAAGCAGACGACTTTGCGACTCCAGAAAAGACACAAACGCGTTACCAACCTAATATGGTTTTATGAGTAATTTCAACTGTGGGCTACCTAATAGTAAGAGTAAAGTTTTTTTTTCGGTTATTAGAATACAAAGCCTTGTGGACCGTTTAGCACCGTTCTAAAGTGATAATTCACAATAATGTACACATTATCACATTGTATAGTGCGCCGATGTCTGCCTTTGTGATAAATGGCTTCGTGGTGTAGCGTTATAGCTGCGGGCTAGCGTAACTGCATCAGGGTGTGACGGCCATAAAAAATATTTTACCTACTTTTGTTTTTTTTTTGTAAATTTTTTAACCGTAGCTTAGCATCAATGAACAACGCGAAGTTAACTGAACAGTAAGTACCGACACCCTGTCAACGGTTCCATGAATTCTTTCGATGGGCCATCTCTGGGATAGTTAGCCATAAGGGACGCGCGAGACGCATCTTGAGAACACGATGTGTAATTGTGTATTGACTTGAGTTCAGGTGTGGTTCTTGATTTCATTAAATTTATTAAGGTGGTACGATTTCCATACAAAACGTTATTTGACATTCGCAGGCTAGCGGTGTGTTTTTTTAAGAAACTTATGTAACTAACTAACAAATTGGCTTTCTTAGAATCATTTGAGAAAAATGGTTTTCCCAAAGTATGACGTCACAAACTAATATCTCAAATTATTCTAGTTTATTCAAGAAAAGGGGGAATTTCGCGCAAATGGAAAGCCAATTTATGAAAGTTAGTGACATACGTTTCTTAAAAAAACACGCCGTTAGCCTGCGAATGTCAAATAACGTTCTGTATGGAAATGGAACCATTTAATTTTATAACGTATGCACTGCATACTAGGGTTTGTAAAAACCGCCCGAAATCGAAACCCGGTTTTTAACCGAAACGTTAGGTTCAAAAACCGGGTAACCGGTTTTACCGGTTTTTGACCGGTTTTCGACAAATTTTATTTGTCGCATTATTAAGCCGTTTGGACCATACATGAGCATTACTGTTCTCAACGATACTTCATGTAATTTACAGGACGGTTTCTGACATTTAGTAAATGTTAATAACACAAAAATTTTGCTAATGAAATATCATAATTTCATGTGGCAGTTGGTTTGACTGGCTTAATTTAATTGTGTAGAATGGTTTATATTATCACAGTAAGGTAGGTAAATAATACACATACATTTGGAATCATATTTTTAATGACAAGTTGATAATAATCGGAACAATCAACAAAGAGCAAACAAATCAGCTTTTTTAAGCCAAGTCATTCGTCATTATAGAATTTCCGTTAAAACATTTGACAGTTACATATAAAATAATATAATATACTTAAACATTATTTGAAACTGGATAATTAAACATTTATTAAAGTAACAGTGATTTAAATGCTATAATTCATCAACATGAAATATAGTTTCTAAACCAAGAAAATAAACTAGCATAATTTTTTTAACATCAGAGCTTTTCTAAAACAAAATCGTTAGATAATAAAATAATTTTCTTTTTGATCTGGTTTCCGTGCCACGCTTCACGCCCAGTGGTGGGGTGGAGTGCAATATTTTAACTCTGCAGGTACATGGCAAGAATAACAGCTATATTTTATGTGTTAGATTATGTCACGGGAAGACTGAGAAAAACGTAAATGTTAAAAGAAAAACGTAAAGTAACACGCCAAAAATTCATATAATGGATTTACGCAATATAATCCGTATTAATCTTTTTTTTTGATATGTTACAGTCGTGGAAACCGAAGAAAATAAGTCGTTTAATAAAATAAAACATTTCGGTTTTAAACCCGGTTTTTGACTTTTGAAACCGGTTTTTAACCGAGCCTAAATAGGCCGGGTTAACCGGTTTTTCGGTTACCCGGGTACCCGGTTTTCAATCCCTACTGCATACGTTATAAAATTAAATGGGCACAACAGACGAAGCGCACGAAGCGAATGAAATTCTATGCTTCAGCTTGAGCCGAAAATCGTTTGTCCGGTCCCGCTGTTCTCCTCTACTGCTCGCATTCGGGACGACCGTTTAGCCTAGTGGGTAGTGACGCTGCCTACGAAGCTGAAGGTTCTGGGTTCGAATCCCGGTAAGGGGAAATATTTGTGTGATGAGCATGAATATTTGTTTCCGAGTCTATGTTTTCTATGTATTTAAGTATTTATATCTAATATATATCGTCGTCTAGTACCCATAACACAAGCCTTACTACTGAGCTTACTGTGGGACTAGGTCGATTTGTGTAAGATTGTGTCCCCTTATATTTTATTTCTCAACCGATGCTCGTGATTTTTTATGAGCAGCATAGAATAGAATTTTCTTGACGATCCACTTTTCCGAAAATAAAAGAGTGAATTCTGAAAAGAAAACGGGCACTCGAGTTCTACAGCATACAGAGCAACTAGTTTCGCGCGGCTCCATTCGCGTATAAGAAAGACAACCCAGGCAAAGTCACGGGATAAAATATAGGTGTAGGTATATCCATCCTGAAGATCCATTTGGTATACACAGGTGAAAGACATAATTTTTCTAACGGAACTTAATCGCGTATAATTAATTTAGTTCTTTATCTCTCTGACGTCTCCCGACGATTCGGACATGTTGCAACATCCATGGGCACGGGACAACTGTTGTAGACTTTGGCGTCAATGTATTTGGATTTTTGTATGCTTGATGTTCGGATGACGTATAATAACAAGTAGTCTGTTAACTTCAATGATTTTTAATGCAAAACGTTACAAATTTGGTACATATATCTAGTCCACTTGTTAACTAAAAGGGCGTAAGTCTATGTGCGCGCGTTAACAGCGAACGGCGAAGAGTGACATGCAATTTTTGATGCAGCTGCGTCCCCCGCGCGGCGCCTCACCCCTCGGAGGTCCAGTGGTACTCGTAGCTATGAATACTCAACATGCCCCCCGGCGTTGAAAGTCATGGCTTTCAACAGGATCATTGTCCAGTGGGAGAGGGCAGATTCGATTGAAGGCTCTCCTGATAATGCCTTTGCTGGTTTGGATATCAGCTACTCTGCTCACTCCATCAATGCCTGGGTGAAGGCTGGTGATGCGTCCAAGGCTCCATTTCAAGGGTGGAACAGCGTCTTCTTTGATGATGACCATCGTTCCTGTGTCAAGGCGTCCTTTGGAAGACCTCCATTTCGTTTTTTGCTGCAGCTCCGAGACATATTCTTTTTGCCATCTTGTCCAGAAGTGCTGATGCATTTGTTCGACTCGATCCCATCTTTGCAATCTAGTCGGATTTGCGTTCTCTAGCGAGGGTACTGGCAGAGTGGTAAGAGGGCGACCGACCAAAAAGTGAGCCGGCGTTATTGGACTAAGATCGGATGGATCTGAAGACATGGGTGATAGAGGTCGGGAATTTAGAATAGCCTCTATTTTGACTAAAATTGTATATAACTCCTCAAAAGTAAGGTGGGAGTCGCCTATAACTCTAGTTAAGTGGTGTTTGAAAGACTTGACTCCAGCCTCCCATAACCCTCCAAAGTGAGGTGCGTAGGCTGGAATGAACTTAAATTTTATAGATTCATTCGCCATGAGTTCAGAGATTGATGAGGAATTCTGTTTTAAAAACGAATTGAGCTCGTTTTTGGCACCGACAAATTGTGTGCCATTGTCTGAAAATATTAAGGCTGGCTTCCCGCGACGCGCAATAAACCTGTGTAGGGCAGCAATATATGCCTCTTTTGTTAAACTTGTGACCAGCTCGAGGTGCAGACACTTAGTGGCGAAACACACGAACACTACGACGTAGACCTTAATGAGTTTACATCCACGTCCCTTACGGTCAGCAGCGAGTAGTGGACCTGCATAATCTACACCCGTGGTTTGGAAGACATAACCTGGATTGAGGCGCTGCTCAGGCAAATGACCCATTATCGGGTTGACTGTTTGAGCTCTCATTCGGAAACATCTCAGACATTTGTGTGCGACAGACCTGGCTAAATTGCGACCGCCTATGGGCCAAAACTGTTCTCTTATTGATGCTAACAGTAACTGAGGCCCAGCATGCATTAAACGAATATGTTCCTCGGCAAATATAAGCTTAGTTAATGTATGTTTAGATGAAAGCAATATTGGATGCTTTTTACTGTATGCGAAATTAGAATTTTCTAATCTGCCGCCTACTCGGATTAATTCTGACTCGTCAATAAACGGAGAAAGCTTTAAAAGTTTATTCTTATCGGACAACGATTGTTGTTTGAGTAACTGATTGTACTCTTCGAAAGATTGGGTTTGAGCCCATTTGATAAGCAATGAAAATGCATTGTGAAGTTCATCTGTGGTGAGTGGTCCAGACTTTTTCATGTTTTTATATTTGCAATTGTGAATGAATCGTAGTGTGTATGCTAATGCTCTTTTCAGTTTAAGTAATTTAGAGAATCTTTCAAAATCAATCAAATTGTTTATGTGTACAGAAGCCACGGTAGCAGTTACCACCAATTCGGGTATTTCACAGTTAGTCGTTTTAACAAAGTTATTTTCAGGCCAATCTGATTCATTTTTCTTTAAAAAGTCTGGTCCAGTCCACCACATTGACAATTTATGTATCTCTGACATGTTAACTCCGCGAGTTAGCATGTCGGCTGGGTTTTGAGATGTTGGCACATGGCGCCATTCATGGTTAGTCGTGAGCTCTTGAATTTCGGCTACACGATTCTTAACGAATTGTTTAAGTTTATTAGGTTGGGTTTGGAGCCAACCTAGGACTATGGATGAGTCAGTCCATAAAATGCATCTTTTTACCGGTATCCGGAAAGATTTGAGTACTTTCTCAGTCAGACGTGCAGCGACAAGGGCGCCACACAATTCAAGGCGCGGGATCGTAGTTGGTTTTAACGGCGCAACCTTACTTTTGGCGCACAGCAATTTGACCTCCGCTTGTGCATTACATTCCGATCTAACGTACAAGCATGAGCCGTATGCGTCTTGGGACGAATCACAAAAGGTGTGAATTTCAATCACACTATTTGGATTGTCATTGATTACACAGCGCGGAATTTTTAAATCGAGTACATGATGTAATTCGGATGTGAACTTATGCCATAAATTTATAATGTTTGGGGGCAATGGCTCGTCCCATGACAATTTTAACAACCAAAGTTTCTGTAACATGATTTTAGCTTGAATGACGCATACGCTTAATAAGCCGAGCGGATCATATATCTGTCCTATGGCGGACAGAATAGACCGTTTGGTTGGATTATGCTCAACTGCTGGCTTTATTGAATAATATAATTGATCATCAGATGGTGACCAACCTAGGCCCAAGGTGTTTGACAAACCTTGCTCGCCGAGGTTCAACGTCTGGCATGAATCTGACTGAGAAAGTTCTATGTTTGATCTGATTTTACGTAGATTGAAACAACCTGTGGATAATGCTTGGCAAACGCCTTCCTTTATTTTAACTAAATGCTCCTTTGTTTGAGCACCAGTGACCAAATCATCGACATAGAAATCGTCACTTATGATTTGTGCTAACTGTGGATCCTTGCAATCTAAAGCAAGTTGTTTCAAACAACGAATGGCTAAAAATGGAGCGGATGCTGTTCCGTACGTAATGGTATTTAGTTTGTATAGTTTTAATTCCTGATTGGGATCAGCACGCCAAATAATCTGCTGCAAATGACGTTGATTTTCGTGTATTAAAACTTGCCGGTACATTTTTTCTACGTCTCCGGTCAAAACGTATGGATAGTGTCTGAATCGCAAAAGTATAGCCAATAAATCACTCTGTATAGTGGGTCCGACCATTTGGAGGTCATTGTATGAAACCCCTGTGCTTGTGGGTGCACTTGCATTGAAGACAACACGAAGCTTCGTTGTTGTGCTGTCTCGCAATACTCCGTGATGCTGAAGGAATAATGGCTGCGTATGTGATTGTATGTTGAGTCGTGTTTCCGTCATGTGTCCCAATTGAATATATTCTGTCATGAAATCTGCATACATTTGTTTTAAGTTTGTTTGTTTGTCTAATCTACGCTCAAGTGATAGGAAACACTGCTTGGCTCGTTCGAATGACTCGCCTAGGCAAGATTCTGGTTTCTTGAGAGGGACCGCGACGGAAAATCGGCCGTCTGGCAATCGTGTATGATTTTCTACAAAATGCTCTTCAGATAAACGCTCTTCTACAGAATACACCAGCTTAGAATTGTCCGGCGGCTCCTCAAGACACCAGAATTTAGCTAACTGTTCCTGTATTGTATTGTTCGCGATCAGATTGCATGTTACTGTCTGTAACGAATTTGTGTATTTATGATTCAGACCACTGGTAGGCCCGGAAACTATATGACCGAGTTTTGTATGCTGAAGAACTGGACAGCCTGCACCTAAACGTACCTGACCTTGTTCGAGCAGGTCCCAGAAGATATCTGCGCCGAGTAGAATATCTATGCTCGACGGATTGAAGTATTTCGGGTCTGCCAGTTCAATGTGTGTGGGTATGTTTAGTTTAGGTACACTAACTTGATTAGTACAAAGCGTGGCAATGTTCGGCAGAACCAAGAACGAAATATTGGCCTTGTATTGGTTCGTTCTCGATTCAATGAATGCATTGCAGCGTTTTGTTATTTGTGATACCGTATTGTTTATTCCAACGACGGATGACTGTACTTGTGTATGTTTAATTTGCAATTTTCGCAACAAGGAATCCGTCATGAAGGACGCCTGGCTTCCTGAATCCAGAAGGGCTCTGACTTCATGGCGGTGGTTGTCCTTGTCGTACATGTGTATCATGGCAGTTGAGAGTAAGACGCGCCCTGGCTCGACTGAGAGCGATGTCGCACCCACAACCGATGGCTCATTTGATTGAGAGTCTGTATCTGGATGAAGCACTGTGTTGTGTTTCTGTGAACATTTCATGCATGGGCCCAATCTGCAAACTCGAGCCTGATGACCGGGGCGGAGGCAGTTCTCACACAACTTGAGCTTCCTCACCGATTCTGCTCTCTCGTTGACAGATTGTCCTAGAAACTGATCACACCTATAAATGCGATGGTTTTGCTTGCACAAGGGGCAGCTATACTTGTATGATGCATATTGTGTTTGCTGAGTGTTTGTAACTGCTGCGAGACCCTTATAGTACTCGGCAGGTTTGTATTTGTCAGCTCTGGTGTTGTTATTTGTATTAGTATTACTCATGTCTAATGTTTCAAGCAAATCGGCCCTATTTTTTAAGAATGTTGTAAATTGTTTTAATTTCATGCTTTCCATACCGGACTTATATTCTTCCCATTCCCGCAAAGTCCTAGCGTCTAATTTTGTACTCATAATGTAAATAATAAGTGTGTCCCACGAGGTCGTAGGCTCGCCGAGACTATCCAATGCTCTCAAGTTTTTTGTAAATGTGTCTATGATTTTACGTATTGATTGATGAGATTCCTTTTTACTGGGTTCCACAGCGAACAGCGCTTGAATATGGTTTTGAACTAATAATCGTTTATTGTCATATCTGTCGCACAACAAATCCCAAGCTATTTGATAATTACGAGCTGAAAACTCTAATGATTTAATTACCTGCGCAGCGGCTCCCTCCAGGGATGCCCTTAAGTAATGAAACTTTTGTATGTCCGAGATCGAGGTACATTCGTGTATTAAGGAAACAAATAAATCGTGAAACTCCAACCACTCCTCGTACTGACCGCTGTACTTTGGGATTTGGATCGTGGGCAATTTGATACCTCGAGTGCTCGTGCGTCCCTCCTTATTTGTCCGTGCGTGCTCCTCAGCGTCACCTGAAACGTACGAGGCACTGGATGAACAATCGTCATTTTTTGCAGGTTTATTAGCGTTTAGGATCTCTTGCGCAAGGGCGACATTCGCGTAAAACAAATCCTCGAAGTCTTTACGCGTGGCGGAATGAACAGCTACTTCACTTTCATCAACTAAATTGCACTCGATTTCCGACTGAATATCTCCGAATTGAGCATAAAGTTCGTCTATCTTTTTTAATCGAACTTGAAGCTCAATCACTTGTAATGACGTTAACGAATCTAATTTTTCTATATAGTTGATAAAATTGATTAATTGCCTCTTTAGAGCACCACGCTTACGTATTAAATCTTTTATTTCCGTAGACATTATGTCGGGTTATGGGAATATGGGCCAATATGCTCTAAATGTGTTATAACTAATGTATAGTTTGTATAAATTATGATTGAATAGATTGTATAAATAAATTGATTTGAATTAAAATGAGTAATGTATTGTATATGATTAAAATTGGCTAAAACACTTTGTATAAGTTTTAAACATGTAAACAAATGCAATAAGTTTGTAATTCGCAACAAAATCTAATGAGTTATTAGTTGCTTAACTTGTTTACTTAAAAATGCAACGTTCATACGAGCGAGATTGGCCCGGCTGCAGCCGCTGCCCGCTGGCCGGCCGAGAACAATAGCGCGCTCGATGTTACTATGCAATGGAATTATACGATAAATAACTAATGTTAGCTTATAACTTTATAATATATCGATTTTAATGATGAATTTGCACTGAATTATGTAAATAAATGTATCTAGTTATGTTTTAACTGGTTACTATGAAATACGTAACGTTAAGTTTTACTAAAAATGCACTTTGATTGAACTCATTTGTAATTTACTTGCTAAGTTATTGTTTTAAAATTAAAGTGGTAACAGATTGGAACGGACTCACTCTTAATCACTCGATTCGGCCTTAATTTCCACAGCAATCCGACCGATTATTTGCAGTATTCCATTAATTCCTTGAATAATATTGTTCCTTTTATGCACTTAAATGATTTCGGTTCCACTGTACTTGTTCGTTGTATAAAACTGGCTGATTTCTTGACTCTTCGGTTCTGTTTAGACGTAGATATACTGGATTCCGTATCTGAATAATTCCAGCGCTTGAGTTCTCCTGGATATCCGGCTCGAAGGACCATGTAGACTTTGGCGTCAATGTATTTGGATTTTTGTATGCTTGATGTTCGGATGACGTATAATAACAAGTAGTCTGTTAACTTCAATTAAAGCAAAACGTTACAAATTTGGTACATATATCTAGTCCACTTGTTAACTAAAAGGGCGTAAGTCTATGTGCGCGCGTTAACAGCGAACGGCGAAGAGTGACATGCAATTTTTGATGCAGCTGCGTCCCCCGCGCGGCGCCTCACCCCTCGGAGGTCCAGTGGTACTCGTAGCTATGAATACTCAACAACTGTGTAGTCAGTATGTCAGTTCAGTCATTAAGTTTAGTAAAAATAATGTGCGAGAATCGTGAAGATTTATATCAATGTACTAGCTTCTGCCCGCGACTCCGTCCGCGTGGAACTCGTTTATATCGCAGCTCCATACAAACTTTTACCCCCCCATTTCACCCCTTTAGGGGATGATGACGGGGATAAAAACTATCCTATGTTACTCTCCATCCATCCAACTATCTCCACTTAAAAAATCACGTCAATTCGTCGCTCCGTTTTGCCGTGAAAGACGGACAAACATACACATACACTTTTGCATTTATAATATTAGTATGGATGACACGTGAAAGATTTTTATCGGAGGAGTGGTTCCGGTGATTAAGTATCCCTAACATACAAACTTACAAACCTGCAATATCACAGACTTTTCCTCTGTTATCATAGACTAATATATGGCATAGATTATACATAGGTAAATAGATGGAGCTATCCGTACCCTCGACCTTCCATCAACTTAACGTGCAATAAAACAACGAGTAGGTATACGCAATCGATTGCTTCCAGAACTGAAATAGTCTTGTGTTTGCGTTCGCGTACGTAAACTACCTATTCGTGTATAACCATAGCTAACCTTTCAATTACTGGGCGCACCTGAATAAATGTCAAGAGAAGGTATACTTATACTTATCTGGCACAATTTGATGATGAGTGGTGGGTTTGGAGCACTTTGAGAGCGGTTACCAGCGAATACAAAAAAACATAGAAGTCTAACTAGCGCCGCAAAATGGAAGGAAATCTTCCAGGAAATTCCAGGTTCTTTGGGCGGTGATATGTTGTACTTTTACCTCTTCTGGGTGCACGATGTGCCGGGCTAGGTAGGTACATCTTTTGAAGTGTGGTCCGCAGGAGCAGAGTATGTGCAAATACCACATAACATACCCCAGCCGTCCCCCTGATCTAGATATAAGGACCAGGTACCTGAAAGAAGGTAAATAAAATCACATCCCTCGTAGATGCGTATAGGTATCTATCGTCAGAACTGGGAGTAGATAAAATATGATGTATGTTGCTATTTGTACGAGTCGGTTAATGTAAATAAATCCACGAGTTTGTAAATTATATTTGAACGTGTACGAAATGTTTTACACCAGTTTTGTTTGGATAACTCGTGTTATAATTTGTTTGTGTAAAAAAGTCTGTGCGGCTGTACCGAAAATACCTATACCTACTGATACAGTCAACGAACGCATATATTGATCGTGATTCGTGATTCGTCATCGTCAAAAATATAAAATGTAGGTAAGTAGAAGTGGAAAGAAATAGAATTTTCTTCAGGAGTGTCAATCTTGGTACCAGATTTTTTTGCCGACTGTTTTTTTTTACCTTTACTATTTTGGGAATGGAGGCGTGTATGTATTTTTTTGCAGTTATTCACTACTCTTTGAGAGGATTTTAAAGAGCCCGAACACAACGGGTTTATCTTGTGTTATTGAGATATTCCTATGACCACCTTTCACCTGCATCATCAGGGCAAAATGCCAGGCTAAATAAAGGCAAATTAAGCTAAAGATACTTTGTTTGCAACACTGTCTGCTGTTTATAATTTTTACTCAATACAGTTACTCATATTTTCCTTTTCACACATGATTAAAAATACGGTATCACCTCTTACTTGCTAGATCGGTGTGTTGGGACAGTTTTCAGCCTTAGCGATCTCTGTAGGCAACTCGTCGGGTGCCGATGCCGTCAGTACACATCTTTATAAGCCTTATGTACCTATTTATTGATTTCACAGTTTCACACGCTTGACTGTCGTAGCTATTAAAGCGATTATCGCAGCGTTTGTCGCCCACAATGAACACCTTTTTTATTTCCAGGTGTCATCGGTCTGATCTACCTGGTGATGTACATCTGCATCATAATCTTCTTCTCCATCTGCATGTGCGGGCTGCTCGCCACCATGGACGACCGCGAACCGTACTTCCAGCTGGCGGACTCCATCATTGGTAACCGTGTTGCTGTTTGCTCGGCTTTTAAGCGGGGACAGCGCGGAGGTTATGTTGGACTCGCCTCGACTATAAACCCGGTGATGGTCGTCTTCGACGCATTTCGGAAGGCTCTGGGGTCTCCTACGGGGCGCACCAGTGCTTTAGCGTCACGCCTATGTGGTTCACCTTTTTCTTGTATAGATAAATACCTAGCCGTTTTTGAATACCCGGGCTCTACATGGCGCATGCCTTCGTGAAATGCAAGAACTATAACCATTTCACGAAGGCGAGTGGATTTGATAAAATAAGACTTTAACAACGTAGATAATAAGTAATAGGGGCGCGTCCAATCGCCTTCTTGAAATGAAACAACTGTAAGCTAGTCTTTAATGTCAATACCTCATACTGCTGGTGCTGGTATAGGCATCTATTCACAATAGTCGCAATCAGCAATAACGAAATCAAATTAGGACCTCAATCTATCAATCCTATTTATTTCTCCAGGGGACAACCCTGGCATGGGCCATCGGCCGCTGCTATTCGAGGAAGGAGCTCTCATCTGGTATGAGTCCAACAACGACACGCAGATCCAGAGATACGTTGACAATATCAACGAGTTCCTCGCACGTAAGTCACCTTAAATCCTACTGCTAACGAAGGTCTAAGAGACTTGAGAACTCTCGAGGGTGCTCTCATCTGGTACGACACAGACATCGAGACACAAATCAGCACAAACAACATCAAAGAGTTCCTCGTACGTAAGTTACCGTAATGTACGATTCTCACCGCGCCGGATCGGCTGCCGTGGTATCGCGATGTATGCACGAGCATCCGATAGTAGTTGACTGCGGCTTAAAAGGAAGAGTGCAGTAGGCAGGACGCAACCGGTCAGATGCGACGACAGTTGAGCACAGTCGCCCATGTCCGCGAGGAGCCGACCAAAGTTAGATTAAATAATAATTTATTAACGCCACAATACACGATTGCACAAAGCATATCAAAATAACAACAAAATACGCTAAGAGGATCACTCAGCATATTGCCACGACAAGCCGTGGGGCTGATTTGCAGTAGGGCCTTGACTAAAAACTACTATAACATAATTAAAATTAAAACTAAGTAGTACTTAACTACCTAAAAGAATGAGAATATTAAAAAAAAAAGATAAGAAAAGAACAACAACAAATAGTAACAGGTCCGTGGGGTCCCAGTGCGCAAAAGTTATTTTCGGAAATCGCGAAACGTCTGGTTGACGTAACTGGGGACGGAATAGCTGGCGGCTTTCTCGCGCAACGCATCAGCATTGCAATTCAGCGAGGAAATGCCGCCAGCATCCTCGGTACAATGCCGCGAGGCCCTTATTTAGATTTAACTTAGTTTTAATTTAATTTAGTTTATGTTAGTTATCATCTTTTGGGTCATTCTTGAGAATTGCATTATTCATCTCATTCCCTCGGCGTTTTTTATTTTAAGAAATTTCTACTAAGTTACAATAAAATCAAATCAAGTATTTAATAATAAACATATTTATCGAATAGGCATCACTTTGGGTCAATTAGGTACGGAAATATACCAATTCAAAGTTTAGCTGTCGAGGGAATGAGAAAAAATGACGGGGGAATGATAAAAAGTACGAAGGAATGAGAAAAATAATGGGGGAATGATAAAAACTACGAGGGAATGATAAAATTGACGAGGGAATGATAATCTTTGGTATTAGATCAGATGTTTTATTAAATAATACAAAATATTAGTTTGAATAAAGAAAAAAATCACAGTTTTTTCTTAATAATCTTATAGACTAAGTACCATAATTTGAGACTTCAGTCTTAACCATTCATTGACATTAATTCTTCGCATTACTTGCAACAATCATCATTATCCTAGCGTTTTTCCCGGTAGTGCCCTACACGAGCCCGGGGTCCGCTTTACAAAAATACTTCTACAAATATATATTTTTCTTTTGCTTATCACAATCTAACAGGGAAGTAATTTTAATAACATCTAACTCACTTAAATTCTCAAACTTCTGAAAATGATTATCATTAGGTATACGCTTCGTATCAAAGACTAAAATAGGTACATTATGTTTTTTTCTCAAATACTTGATTTAATATTTGAGATCCCATAAAATTGCATGCATGATTAGAAACAAGTGAAACAACACACAATAATAGGTCCAGTTCAACAAAAATAACACAAAAATCGTTTTGCTGGACATTTGTTTTCAAGCAATTCTTTTTTTATAAGTTACATTTGTTGATAAAAATCAGACTATTAGTTAGTTACTTAAGTATTAACTTCTTTTTGGTTTGATTCCTAAAGAAACTAAAATTCACAACTTTACTTACAGCATTAATATAATATTTTTGTATTACTAATAATACCTTTTTTTACTATAGTCGCAACATTTTTTTATATACTACGTAATCATAAATATCACTTGAGATCACAAATAAAACATATTTGTAACATTTATATAAATATCACTCTTCATTCGTTATTAACGTTTTTTTAGTAACAATTTAATAATAAATGTATATTTTCTAAATTCTAAAGTAACCTAAATTGACAACCATGCTTATACTTAGTATTGATTTCAAGACCTTCTATTTAACAGAAAATGTAATGTTACGTTCATGATATTATAAATAAATTGTTGAATAAATGAGTCGACCATAATATGTTATAAGTACGGTATAAGGGTTTGACCTGTAATAGGAGCAATAAATGAAACGGTGGATTACTAACCCAATCAGCAATCAGTTCTAAGTGGTTTAACAAAAATCAAACAAGAAAACACTATTAATCACTATGACAAATATATTCTATGGAGTCATCCTCTAAATTTATTGTTCCTATTACAGGCCACAGCCGGTACATATGATAAAATATTATAATTTTCAAGAAACTTCAGAAATCTATCACTACCCCGTTCAGAAAACCGGGGTAATGAGAGTCGAGGGAATGAGAAATCGAGGGAATGAGAGTCGATGGAATGAGAAACCGAGGGAATGAGAGTCGGGGGAATAAGAAAAAGTATGTTTCTTGTCGATTATGCCGAAACTGTTATTAATATAAGAGTAACTATTAAATCAACACATGCAATCATTCATGTGTTATTCTCTACACTAAATATTGTATGCCAATTGCAGGAAATAGATTTTATACGTAAATATAGGGTAATGATAATCGTAGTGAACCAAAGTTAGGGGATGATATATCTACCTTCATTGCTCCGAGCTCCAGCGACGAGACGCGTCCTCTCTCCGCGGCGTCGGTAGCGCTACAGACGAGGGTGAGACACGGCCGAGATTACGCGTCACAAGACGTTGCAGTAAGGATGTACGCGTTGTTTAGTCAGGCATTAGGGAAATAATAGGTTAGCTCTGGACAAACCTTTGATATAGATTCCTATAAAAACTATGATAAATAGGGGAACCATATTTTTATTTTTAAATCATTAACTTATATTCTAACGATTTAACTCGATACATATTTGATTTTGATCCATAACTAGTTGTTTTCAGACTAGATTGTTCACAAAATGGCGAATGGACGCACCGGGGGAATGATAATTTAGGTGTTTGACATTTTTTTATGGCTAATTCTACTTACCTTTAACAAAAAGTAAATCCTGCCCCAGTTAGATTAAGTGTTGAACTACTGTACAAAAATGTGTAAAGTCAATTATTTTATTTTTTCGGGTACTTTTTCCCTCTGGACGCTGAAAATTGACCCTCTCAAGAATCACCCTTTTAATTACTTTAGAAAATACATGGTTTGTCTGTGTTATCAAAAAAAGGAACATTAATTAACATACGCTATTTGTACAAACAATAAAGTAGAGATAGTGAGCACTTAAAATCCTTGTTGCCGTATGGCAACACAACGACGTTCGACGTAGTACGATACACGAGTTGTACAGTAGAATTATTTGGGGTTTACCACTGACAGATACTTTGCCTTAATTTAATTTTCAACTTTAACCTCATCCAAATTAAGTAAGTAGTTATTTCTAAATCGGTAGACGAGGGTTTCTGAAAATTGCTTTATTTGTATGACATTAAAGTTGAAAATTGAATGAAGGTAAACTATCTGTCAGTGGTTAACTAACAGTAATCGTACTGTACTTCTACGAGTTGTACTCGTACGTGTTCAAATAAGACGTGTAACGTTTGCATTGATAATACTTTGAATTAATTTGTCATCTTGTAAAATGTCCCGACGTTGTAGACCTCCTTATATAATGGTATAATGGTATATAATGGTGTGCTCCTTAAATAATATTTGATACTTTTTCTTTATATTTTTTTTTGGTAGACAGATATGATGTAATAATGACGATTTGTATACATTTCCAGCATACGAGAACAAGTCTCTACTAGTCAACGGCGGCGTGAACCAACGCGACTGCGGCGCCGTCAAGCCCCCGCGCGCGGAGGTGTGCGGCTTCAGCACCTCGCAATTCGGTGCCTGCTCCGCTGCGAATGGCTACGGCTTCCGCGACGGCACGCCGTGCCTCATCATCAAGCTCAACAGGGTTTGTCTCGATTCTTTATATCGTCTACAATAGTCACAGTCTGCCCCTTCAACTGCTCCGTCCACTGCGAATGGCTCCTCATCAAGGTCAGGGTCTGTGTCGAGTCTTTAAACCTATCGTCCTCCAAGTTAGGTCTGCTCCTTTAGCTGCTCTACTGTGAATGGCTTCGCCGATAGCGAGGCTACCCCATCAACAAGCTCAACAGAGTATGTGTATCCTACAAGTATGCAGCTTCAGCACGTCGTAGCTCGGCGCCTGCTCCGCCGCCAATGGCTATGGGTACGGGACATCACTCGGTCTATAACGTCTGAATCTGTCAGTTTAGCATTTGGTATCAGTTTAGTTGTGATGGTCACTAACTTTAACCTTTGCATTGCAGATATACAACTGGAACCCCGATTTCTACGATGACCCCAACGAGCTACCGCCCGACATGCCCCCAGATATCAAGAACTTCATCAACTCTTCTACTACTCCTCAGGAAGTAAGGAACTGTAACTGTTTCTTAACAATAGCACCATCTTCCTCATCTGGTTATCCTGATTACATGGGTCCGCTTGCTACCTCCAACCAACCTCCAAGTCCCAATATTACATAGGCACAATTGTTTATGAAAACAACTCGCGTGTGTCCTATTCAGAAACTAGCCCTTACGGCTTAGGCTTCTATGAATGAGTGAAATCATGGTTAATACTCATACTCATATCTACTGACGGTCTCTTACTTGGCTTAACCATTGCTGTTGTCGATAACTACCGAGATCAACAGCTAACGTGTCTTCCCAAGCAAGGGATATATAAGAACATGTATGATTTCTGTCACTAAAATTATGCAAAATGTTTCGATTAAGAGGAACATAGAAAACAGTGCTACAGATCGTCAATCCACAAAGAATTTCCACTCATTCTAAACGATTAATGGCCAATGGCTCATGTATGAGTCATGCCCCTACGTGCAATTTCTGCTACAGAGAACGCTGCTGAAAAGCGCTGCTACACGTTACTACGTAGCGTTGCAATTATTTTCATACGGTTGAAAAGACAAGAGGGTCCTCGCATTATCATTTATTTTTTAATGTTTCTCCTTTCTAGCGTCGCAAAGTATGGGTGTCATGTCAAGGCGAGCGTCCTGCGGACGTGGAGGCGCTGGGCCCGCTGCGCTACTACCCGTACCCGGGGCTCGACGAGACCTTCTTCCCGTACGACAACACGCCCGGATACCTCAGCCCGCTGGTGGCGGTGCAGCTGCTCAAGCCCAAACGTAAGTCTCATGAAATGCGAGCTTCATCTGAGCATTTCTCAAAAAAATGCCACTATTATTAATTGTACTTCTAGGAATATTATGTTAACAATTTCCACTCAGAATCAGGAACTCCTTCGACCCCGGTAGGACAAAAAACTGTCCCAAAGATATTTTTCCTATTGTGTTACCATTTACCTTATTATTGGTAACACAATAGGAAACTTCAAAAATGTATGGACATTTTGGGACACTTTTTTTCTCCTATTGGCATGGAAGGACATTGTGATTTTGAGTAGAGAAAACATAAGAGTTGCAGAAAATCTCCGAAAAACTTTAGAGGCATTTTTTTGAGAAACGCTCATCTGGTCTTCGACTAAGTTCCTATGTCGGGTACACGCGGCAGCTGTTTCGGGGCGAGACTCCCTTCAGCGATAAACTGCTCAGTAATTCACTGAGGACCGTCTCTGTTGTTTGTGTTACTTATCGCCACCACACCTCCCTTTCTTTGGAGTTATAGTGCTAGTATAAGAAAAATATGTTACAAGAACAATATTTTAAAGTAAAGAACAGGCAGGTCTTTTAGCAGTAATGAGATGCTATTTGCGCATTTTTGTATACAGTCTCCGCGCGAACAAACAAGCAAACAGGTACAACAAAACACCATCAATAATGAATAAACCTCGACATGTGCTATGCATCTCTGCAAGGCATCCTCAGGATATGCTGCTGGTTCCATTCTTCGGTAGACGTGGCGAAGCATTATCTCCTGATGATGTCTCGTAGAGAAGCGAAAACGTCCATACGCTGATATGCTGCGATCTATGCTTACCATCAAGCAAGCCGTAGCCGTTGCCACGGTCATAAAAAATAGACGTTTATTTTCCAGCGAACCAGATCATCAACATCCGCTGTCGGGCCTGGGCCCGCAACATCCAGTTCACAGAGAGCCTGAAGGAGCGTCTAGGTTCCACGCACCTCGAGATCATGATTGACTGAAGCCCTAGCTTATCCTACATTGAAGACGTGGTCATTATAGATCTATCATCATCATCTCATGGCGGTGGAGCGGACGCCAGTTCTTTTATTCGATATCATATTCTCAAGTGAAGATCTCTTAAAGATGCGCTCAGTTAGTAGTCACTCTAAGCAATCACATCAAATCCTTTCTGTTCACGTCTTCAATGTCACTTTCTGCCTGTATGTATGCCTTATTTTCATAGAAAAAAGGTCATCTTGGTCAATTTGTCGTGAGTCATAGAGGATTTTAACTGCGAATGGTAACCTTGCCATGACAACACTGTCACATTAACTGGTTTAGTAGCGTCATGGCTCATGATATGGTTATATCACTTTCAGAAATATCTTAGTACCAAGGTATTCCCTTCTAGATTAAGGATCTCTTACGAGTGACCAAGAATGTTTATAGTAAAAGTACTTGGTCTTGCAAGTCTTTATTTATGAGTAGTCAAGCATTGATATGTGTATCTAAAATAAAGGTCCCCTACAACTACCCAATTAAAGATTTAGGTACCTAGCCTAAATTAGGAATATTGCCTGCAGTCTCTAGCAGGCACTTCAACATGCTTGCGATGAAAATCTGTATTTCTTGTTTCCCCTAAGGGGCTAAAAAACCAACAATTTTACACATGGGTAATCGAATTTCCTACTAATCTTTATAACTATTTACTTACCTTTATGTACTTAATTCGCTATAAATATACACAGTGCGTTGTTACTAGACGTTATACGAATTTCTAATTTGAAATTATATTTTTGACCAAATGTGTATTTTCGATGTAGGTACTTAGATGTTGTAATGATGTTAGATTGTAATGCTATTTTGTTATAAACGATACATATTAAAGTACTTATAGGAATTGTGAAAATAATTGTTTTATAACACTTTGTAGCATCCTTGGGTCGTCAGTTAAATCTGGGAACTGGAACACTATCGCAGATTTTAAAGAAGACTTGAAGATGAAAGAGGTTTCATCATCATCATCACTATCCTGGCCAATTTCGACCACGGCGACTGGAAAAAAAAATCCTCTTTACTACATATTTTACTAGCTGCCCGCGCGTCTACGGCCGCGTTATTGCAAATAACGCAGACACACCCGCGTGATAAAATATAGCTTATACCTAACCACCCAGAAAAACCATTCTACAAAAATGTTAAAGAATTTTTGAAATCGGATGAGCGGTTCCCGAGATTAAGTACATACAACCTTACAAAGCTACAATCTCACAGACACTTCCTCTTTATAATAGTATAAATTAGTAAGTACCGTAAAATGGGGTGACTAGGGATCGCGAGGACAGTTGAGTCATGAATGGGGAGAGAAGGGATGAAAGGGGGGTGAGATGGGATTTTAAGGCTACTGCTACCTGACTAATGTATTCCAATTTAAAATGGACCTATCGTAAAATTCATAATAAAAAAATAACGATCCAACAATCTTCCAAAACCACCTTTGTATGAAAACCCATCTCACCACAACTACGAGGGACTACGGGGTGAGGTGGGATTTGGTGTTTATTGTTAAAGTTATGAAATGGAAACACCCATAATCATAAAAAAAAACTAAATACAAACTTCCGGAACACTTATTATATATAACATTCAGTTTGCATATGTAAAAATAAAATGTTATCGAGGTTTGAATGTCAGTTTTGTTCCTACTCACCCCGTTTTACGGTAAAAGGTGAAGTTGTTGTGAAAGATGAAAATACTCGAGACAAACTGAATAAAAACAACAAAACACGTTGAAACTAAATTTAATTAAATAATTTATATCATATATTAATCACACATTTGGTCTCGGTGAAGAAAATTCTATGTGAAAGAATTTCTATAGACTAGAAAGTACAACAGATATGGTATAGCACGGCCTTTTTTAAATATAATTTAAATAAAAAACCATTGTTAAAAATAACAAAAACATTTTTTTCGAATCCCCTGGAAGTTGTAAACAAACAATTAATTTTGAAAGGCAAAAGGTTCGATTTGCGGTCTGCGCTGCTAGTGAACGCGTTTCAATTTGTAGCAATTTTATTTAAATTGTAGTCTATTTCCCAGATGAAAATCACAAAAGAATTCACCTGTATGATTGTTATGAACTAAGAATGAAATTGTCAAGATTATGTCAGTGTCGAGCACTGTGACATTTATTTACCTTATTTATGCTTCAAAAAGTCCATACAATCTAGCATTTGACAAGATATTTGGATATTTTTATTTATTTTATAACACTTACAACACGTCGTGCCTTAAAATCTGCACTTATACTTCAAAGCAGCCATTCAATGAGTCAATGACATTAAAAAAAAATGAACACAGCTGTAATCATAATCATAGACTTGCATTAAGTCGTAAACAGTATGAAGTTTTGCCTTCCTTTCTTTAAGGAGCCTATGCCAGCTACATACTAATTAAACCTGAGAGAGAATCGAAATTTAAATTAAAAGTAAACTTGGAACAGACACAACCTGCGAAGTTTGTTGTTACTCGTAGCATTTATTTCCTCTTTGAAAACCAAAGTGTTGTCGTGCCCGCAGTGCCAAGAATTCCTATAGGTGTTATGGCGCCCGCTGTCAAAGCAACCTTCAGTCTTTCAAGTAAGGTACCTATTTGCTCTCTTCTATCAATAATTTTCGTAGCAATGTCTCTTTTGGATTTCTTGATTGGCGGCGAAACGTTTAACTCCAGAAGCAGGAAAAACAAAGAAGGTTCTATCTGCACAGGTGGTGAAAGCAAGTAAGGGCAGGATCGGTCGTTATTCGATCATGATCTCAATATGTACGGAGCCCATGCCCTCGTGTCGGTCGTACTTGATGTTGTGCGCCCACGCACGGCACTCCACGTTGATCAACGTGCCCGCTGTAAACAAGCACACGGTTAGTGATGGACATCACAATTTACTAGCATCCGACCCCGTCTCATGGTGGGCCTTATTACACGATAAGTGACGAGATAGAGCGTCCGTCATGGCAATCACCGTTCGATAGAACGAAACGGACGCTCTATCTTGTCGCTTATTCCGTGATACGGCCGACCATGATACGCGGTAGGTTTTGCCCGCATATTGTAAGGAATGTGCATGTAGAAAGTCCATTCCTTACAAAGAAGAAATCGGATATTCCGGAGTTTATTTACAGACTTCGTCCTCTCAGTGGGTTTAACTTCCGTTTTTTAAACTCTCCTTTTAGTGAGTGAAGGATAACTTCTATGTCAAGAAGATTAGGTAGGTACTTGAAGTACAATCACTTGAAACATACTTACTCTTTAGCCTCACGAAGTCGACAGCTACCAGCAAGCTTAAGGTATCTCTTTTGGGTCGTGTAGGTGTAGGGGAACTACAATCCCAGCAAGAGTATTCTTGGGAATGTACTTAGGCCGTGGTCTGCATGTCAGCGGGCAGCGGGCGTTCAATAGATCCAACACGATCAAATGTGTGAACTGTCGTCGTCGCCCAGTTGCCCGCTCGCTGGCTTCCAGCCGGGGGCCTTATATAAACAATTTGATAACGACTTACTCTTTGGCCTCATAAAGTGCACAGCCACGAGTGGACTCAGGTAGCCCTCCTGGTTGGTGTACGGGAAGTAGTACCCTGGGAACCCTCGTTTGGGCAGGTACTGGATGGGCCCAATGTTCTCACGATCTGCTGGGTTCTCGCCTTGGCAGGATACCCATACCATGTTTAGCTGAGGAAGAAAAGTTTCAAGTAGGTGAAGATAAGGAATCTGTATGAGCACTAACATACCCGCAACATTATAACATTATCACCAGCCTACTAGATGTACACGCAGAGAAAAATAATTAAAAACAGAGGAAAAATATATTCACAATTACAACACAAGAAATAAAGAAAAGTTATGCATGCCTAAGTCAAACCAAAAAATATTTTAAACATGGCTTACCAATAAAAATAACGTGCCTACCGATGAAAGATTTTAAAAACAAAATTAAGCGGTTTCTGGAGTAATTGGAATTAACATGGTCGATAAATTTTCTGTCTTTCTTTCTTTTATGGACATATTTAATCCGGAATGCATCCTAGGCGATCAAATTAGGGGTGGAGGTGGGAGTAGTCAAATAAAGGAGAAAAATGTGCAGAAAACACATTAAAATATAAATCAAATTAGAATTATTTTTCACACATTCATTTTAGGATCTTCAAAAAATAATCAATTTACAAAAGTACAATCACAATGATATCGCTCGCTTTGCTGAAATCCATGAAAAAATACCGACATATTGTCAGATTAAAGAGTGATTCACAGTAGCTTCAGTTAACGAAGACGTGGTCTACCACTTTTTGACTCTACAATTTGTACGGTCGAGGAAAATGAAGGTTTGGCACATGTCAACTCTATTTGAATGACGTTAAGGTCCAAAAGTGCTAAACATTCAAATTCCTCGACTGTACATCAATTTGTACATTAAGAAGTTCAAGCCAGAGCTCAAGGCTCGTCCACCAGCAGCCAACAATTGCAACTACGTCGGTGGTGTTAACTTGCACTAAGTGTGCTCGCACTTTTGCGAGAAAGGGAGAGAAAAATACTTTAGTAATAGTAATATACTATAACACACGGCTGCTGCGTCGCTAGTTCCTTTTGTCTTTGAACTTGTCTGGAAACGCGCTGCCGCGTGTCTAGATTGTTAATACCAAAGTCAGAATACACATTCGCTGTGGCCGAAATCATCATCATCATTATCATTTGTACATAAGGTTCAAAAGTGGAAGACTACTTTCTTGGCTTACTTTTTCGTTCCATGACTCGGTCACCAGACCAGACCATTTCATACATTCACACGTGCGCCCGCCATAATCACCCATCAAACTAACGTAGGAAATCAATAAGTTCAATAACTGTTCTAAGCGGCAAAATGTGATGAGCGGGGTATAGGTATGTTCCGGCCTCAGCCCAGGCACAGAACGGTGTAATCATCCTTAAAATAGCTCCCACGCTCACTATTAAATGACTCGAACTTCTCCTGAACTAAAAACCTGGTTAATTGGTTGTATCTGGTTCCTCCCCGTTTGATCCAGTTCCCGTCGGCTGTTGGCAGGATGACTGGCAGGATGGCCATCAGGCCCGTTATTCGAATCATCTTTCATGAGAGCGAGTCAGCTCTCACTTCGATCTCGTGAAAGATGGTTATAACAACGCGTCTGGGTTCTTCTTTCTTCTACTTTTCTTTCATTTCTTCTTCATTGGTTTCCAAAATACTTGAGCATTTTACATTAAGATATAGGTAGGTATGGATATCTATGTAAATTTACTCATGTATTCCCTAAAGAAGAGTGCATGTGAGAATCTTAGATTTCGATTTAGATTTCTTTATTTCATAAAATAAATTTACATTATAAGTTAACTAATAATACGAAAACGCTAATTTACACGAATTTATTTAATGATCGTCAAATAATAAATATTATTAATTTAATGAAATGTCACAGGTACAATACAATATTATTATGGACATATATTACAAAATGATTAATGATAAAGTCAAAATAAGGAATATAAATATTGAAAGAAAGAAAAGAAAGAAAGATACATTTATTCGTGACAAACACAAGGCAATTTACATACATTGACAATTAACAAAGAAAAACGTAATTTGCCACGAAATGGTCGCAACTCAGCGTAATGCTGGCGGTGCCAGCGCTGGTCTTCCGTTGCGACCATTTGGTGATGTCACGGCACAGTGACGAAACGTACACATACAACCAAGAAAAACGCCTCATGGCTTAAAAAACGCGAATCAGGGTCGCTGGAACATAAAAAATAAAATAAAAAATTAAACTATCTATGATTATCTTAAGCTAAGTGACAGTGACACATGACGTAATATATATGAATTTACACGAAAAGTAATTAGGTCACGGCCAAAAGAAAAAAAAACAGAAAAGAAACTATTATACAATAAATACACATTTAACACTTTAACTTATTGCGAAGTGTGTGTTATACCAATATATGGAAAGATACATAGTCACGTCAGTGAGTCACAAATATGGTGTACATGCGTTAAAAAAGAAAGAAGAAAGAGGAACTACTACTACTATAGAGGAACAAATGAAGCCACCCAGACCAACGCTCAGCAGGATGCCACAGGGACATAAACAGCAGGTACATACGCATACTTAGCTAGAAACAGCTGGTATCATGTTTCAAATTTCCTTGGCTTTTTTGATGTTCAAACAAATGCTTCTTAACATTAATCTTAAAACTATGTCTACTTTTAAGGTCCCTGATCGGCGGAGGCAGATTATTCCAACACTTGGTTGCGGCATATCTAAAACTTCCACGAAAAGCAGCTGAAGCATGTCGATGTGTTAGCAGTTGCAACCCACACTGTCGTGCTCCACGTGCTGTCGTGCGAAATAATAATTTCTCGAAGAGATATTTTGGGGCCTGGTAGTTTACTACACCGAAAAGAAGACATGCCAGGTGAAGCTTGCGCCTATGTAGCATCTTCAACATGTTGCATTTATTCATAAACGGAGTGACATGAGCCCTCAACGGGATGTTGAAACAGAAACGGGCACAGGCGTTTTGGACTCTTTGGACTAATTGTTTGGTTATTGATATTGATATCTCGTACTGATCGTCAAAATAAAAACTAGAACATTATCAAATTGTAATTATTATTTTTAAATTAAATTAACCATGTTAAATATATTACGAGTCCATATACAATGGATGTTCTAATAAAAAGATTATCAGCTGACGTTTGAATACTTGAATGTTTTGTCAGATGGTTCAGTTCGCAATTTGGCGGGTAGCCGTAGACGCTCGTAATACGTTGGGCCAATTACCCTAGGATTTTTTACTGAAAGTGCCATGCGACGCGGTACTGTTCTTAGCCTAGTTCTGGTAGCCTTCCAGTGGATCGGAGCTGTTTATCTGGTACTTCAACCCGTTTAAACGTTCGTAGATTCGTTCTCACAAACATTAGTACCTCAAACATGTATAGGGAGTAGTGAGTCATGATGTGGTCGGTTTTGGAGTAAGAACACTCGCTTGGCATCGGTTGAATTACCCCAAATGACTGTACCATAAGACACCAACGAGTGAAAATGAGAAAAATAAACAGATTTTAAAGAATTACGTGATATCAATGGTTGCAGCTTCTTCAGGGCAAATACAGCACCACTCAGTCTGTTACATAGTTGGTCAACATGGCACTTCCAGTTAAGGTTCGAGTCTAGTGTTAAGCCGAGAAATTTGCACTCGTTGCATAATGGCATTGGACCATTTGGACCATTGGTAACAGAAGGGGTAGTCCAGTCATCCGACCCGAGAAAATCATTACCATCCACTTAGAGGGATTAAGGAGTAAGCCGTTTGACGAAAACCATGTTTGCAGTTGACCACAAGCCTCATCAATCTTCATCTTATTAAAACTTATACGTAGGTATGCTGAAAAATGTCGGATAGAGTCCGCGCGAGTGAATGTTCGAGAACATTTTTTTCTAACCAGTGGGTCGCGTAGGCGTACTAGGCGAAGCCTCTTGAAAGGGTTCACAGCAACTAATATTTATAAAGTTACTAGCGACCCGCCCCAGCTTTGGACGGGTATTAAATCCGTTGCGTAGTTTTAGATCTAAGCATACCTACATAGGGACAGACACCGGGAAGCGACTTTGTTTTATACTATGTAGTGAAAGTGATGTAAGAATTTAATATTTGTAAAACCAGAAAAATAGGGTACTGAGGAGGGCGAAAGATATGTTTCCATCCTAGCGGAGACGCGCTATGAAATAGGTTGAAAAATACTACTCTCAAAGTTACAAAATAAGATTCCTTAACAGTTTGTACTCAAACTCAAACATTTATTCGTGACAAAAACAATAAAATATATAATATTAAAAAAAGACAGTAGACTTTGACACGAAATGGACCTAGCTCAGCATGTACTTACATTCTGTTTGTCAAACGCTGTCATATTCCTGATTTCGTGCTTCAGTTCCTCTGGCATAGCCTTGGGCAGGTGGTCGGAGCTGTTGTAGAACCGAGGCTTCCAGTTATATATCTTGTTCAGCTTGAGGAAGATGCAAGGGGTGGACTTGTTGTAGGCGAAATTGTTGCTCTCCACGCAGGGGAACCAAGCTGGGGAGTTTATATCGACGTCGCAAACCTGAGGGAAAATATATATAAACCATCAGAATACATCGTGAGATATGGATAGCCTTACCTTAACACGGGTCCTGAAGGACTGTGCAAGTTATAGTGCCACGAATTGTCGTAGGAACTATTTTGCAAGCGCTTGGTCGAGGCTTCACGTGACCAGAAGGCTGGTTTTACCTGGCCCAAACGATCAGTATTGCCATCATCATCATCAGCCGAAAGACGTCCACTGCTGGACATAGGCCTCCCCTAAAGAGTGCCAAAGTGACCGGTCCTGCGCCACCCGCATCCAGCGGACTCCCGCAACCTTTACCAGGTCATCAGTCCACCTTGTGGGGGGCCTACCCACGCCGCGCCTTCCGGTACGTGGTCGCTACTCGAAAACCTTTTTGCCCCAACGGCCATCGGTTCTACATGCAGTATTGCCATACAACATGGCAATGCCACAAGCTTTCTGAGAGCACTAACGCCTTAAAGTTTCTGTCAAAAATTTCATTTTTGGTACAACTTTTATTGCCGACTGTACTTTTCTGTATACAATCATCAGACTTGAGACGATTCTAATGAGCCCAAACTCGATGGGGTTATGTGGTTTTATTACGGACTTCCTATGGCCACCTTCCAGCTCCAATATCAGATCAGCTCCACGTCATCATAATATTGCATTGTCACGCGATTTGCTTATTCGTGCAAAATTTCAACTCAATCAGAAACCGGCAAGTGGATTTAATTTAATTTACCAATACTTTTTTCGCGAGTGATTATAGTCTGGTCCAGCTATACTCCACCTGCAGCCCGCCGAGCTTTTGCGAGTGGCCCGCCATCCACCAAGCGGGTGTAGTATAAAAACCCTTAGCTAAAATGTCTTTGCGGCCCTCGTAGAAAAAAGGTTGAGCCTGGCTGGTCTAGTCTAACCTTGAATCCAAAGAGGATCAGGGTTTTGTTAAGTGAGTGTTTAATTTGAATGTTGAAAGTTCTTGAGCCCCCTGAAGGCCTCTAAAGCCTTGGCCACGAATTCCAGCGGCGGCGGCAGCGACAGCGGCACGCCATACGTGAGAGCGAGAGAAGGCACTACTATCTCTTGCTCCCACGAAGTCGTGGCCGACACGTAAGGCGACAAACACACAGACCGCGCGCACCGCTGCTGTCGTGAAATGCAACCGAGTTCAACCACTCAACGTGCTTTACAGGTAATGTACTCGTGAGTACCTTTCCGGGTGGTGGTGGTTGCTTGTCGCATGTGTGTGTGTTGCGTCCTGCTCCCATTTTCTTGCTGTCCCGTTTATAAGCTGAAAGAAATGTATTATTTGGATAATCTCCTGATTTCTATAGAAAAACTTAACAATAATGAAATGTAATCTGAGACAAAGTAAACGAAACTATTTATTTTATCTGTCCAGATAACATCGTTTACTGAAGTCTGCCTGTAATACTTATATACTTATTTTATAGCCAACATGATATGTGTGTGCAACAATAGAGCTGTTATTATCGATAGTAAATAACTTTGTAGATGAATTTCATAACCCGAACGGCACGCTCAAAAACTCACTTTCCAAAAATTTCTTCAGCTCGTTCACCCAGAACTGCTGACTGCCCTTATCATTCCCCTGGTACCAGATGACGCTGCTAGCAACATCTGAGGGCGTTGGCCGGAAGCCAAGCCCAGGGTTGGTGCCGATGATGCTCTTTTCCAGCTGCCACATGGGCTGCCGCGCGTCCAGAAGTTGGAGGAAGGTCCACATGCATATGGCGACGAGGATCGCCAGGGCGGCGTAGAAGATGAAGTAGAACAGGGCAATCTTGTCTGTGAAAGAAAAAAATGTCATCAACTGGAGATCAAATTGGATCGTCTCTGCATTTTAATTTGCATGTTTCGCGTACTCATTCTGAAATGTTAGTCGCGCGACCCACAGGAGTATTCTCAACTAGAGTATCTTAAGAGTTTTTAGACATGAATGGTGAGAATGGCGTTAGGAAACTTAACAGTCATATTGTTACCAGATTGACATTTTGATTTACCTGATGCACGTGTCGTTACGCAATCGACTAGCGGAGCTCCATTGAAAACCTGAGGGGTTAACACGTAACTTTTCGAATGAGCGTTAATAGGACCATTTTTCTGATATTTCCCGTACAAAAATGCCATTTAGAACTGCCTGACGCACGTTCAATGCCTTACGTAATCGACTAGCTGTTCTACGCGGCACACGTGACTCACGTACCGCCGCTGATTCCGTTGAAGCGGGTCTCTATTGTTTCCCATAAAATTTAAGATCCGATTTTTTCAGTCCATAACGTTTTCCGCCATATTTTTTTCTAGTCATATTGTCGAAAGTCATAAAATATAACAATATAAATTGGAGTTCCGATTTTTGCAGGTCATCACTATTGTTAGTCATAAAATTGGTTAGCCATAACATTCAATGTCCCGGTGGTATACAATTACATAATGTTAAAGGCAATAATCTAGTTTATAATAATTGTTGTAAGGTCTTTTTTCGCAAGTCATAATGATTGGTAGTCATCTGATTAGTGTCAATGTCAAAATTTCGATGTATGTTGTGTCATTATTGGTTCTGGCGCTTCGCCGGCCGCTGCCGCGGCACGCTCGCTTCGCTCGTCATCGTACCTACAAAGACCTGCCTTAGAGGTCTAATATCTTGGCCATTTTTAATTTCAGAGAAGATTCTGTGCGATTAAAATATAAAAAGTACATGCCATAATGACACCGCACAGTAGGTACCTAGCACCCCTTTTAAATGTGTGTCTGGAAATGTTTCTGAGTAATTATCTAAGTATATGTTGATGTTATAGATTTGGTCTCTTAGACCTAATTCACTTTTGGCATTAACACGATATGAATAACAACCATTAGTACATTGAAATATATGCCTTACAATATTTATGAATAATTATCGATAGACCTTTGATCGTTATGGACATCAATTTTCTGACTTTTGTGATTATAATACTTAATATTATAGGTCACTAATGTTAGAAGTATGGGTGGGGGTGTTGACCTGCTCAAAGTGCGCCCGTACCTTTGTAAGAAAGGTCGGGTACGCTAGCCACCTGAGAGCGCACCAGAGAGTAGAACAGCAACACTCCAATAATTCTTAATTATTACAAAAGTTAACCAATCCTTACATACAGTCGCTGAGGTCGTAATCGGCCAGGATGCCATCATCATTATAGGTCACTAATGTTAGAACTATAAAGCGTTATACTTAACAAAAATTATGACTATTGATGTTTATGTCTATAAATTATATGGATGTCAATTTCTGACTATCGAAATTCGGAACAATAAGTTTATGGGAAAGAAAGGGACCCCCGTTGAAGCTGCTGCACAGACTAATACAGACCCGCCGTATAAAGCAAGACGATGTTTCATATAGTTGTCTCTGTCACTTCTTATGGGCAGCTTAGCTGAGTTAGAATAAGACGAATAGTACGGTATTTTGAGTCTATTAACGACTTGCCTCCATCTACTGCTCACCACAGTGTTAAAATAGTTAACAATTTTGCCAGGATGTCAACGTCAAGTTGAAACTTATAGTGATGTAACCATTTTAAAGTTCAGTTCAGTATGTATGAGTAGGTATGAGTTTCGGGTGTATAAAAGTTTTAATGAGGATGAGGTGTCGAGTTTTGTATTTTTACAGACCTTTCTTTAAAAAAGCGGCCAAGTGCGTGTCGGACCACGCACAACGAGGGTTCCGTGCCTATTAAAAAGGTCGAATGTAACCATTTTAAAGTTCATATTAAATAAATATTTACTGTACGATACTGACCAGCTTACTATAAGCACGTTTACATAAATTATCTATATGCAAATTATAGTTTAATTGAGAGTCCATGGTAACTCCCAAGTCCCTGATGGATGATACCCGTGCTGTATTACCGGAAATTAATTCGAGTTGAAGAACTGGATGTCACTTGAGAGTCCATCGAAGTTACGGATTTTACTGCTCTAAGCCTGTGCTACGTTAATTGTCTTCATCCAACCAAGAAGCACGCGTTGTCTAGCTAGAAATACACCGATTCAGCGCACGCGCCGGACGACGCTTGCAATTGGGCCAATGAGATCATTACATCCTGCCGGCAAGACGGACCAACTAGCGGGTTAGATTTCATTTTGTAACGTTTGGTGGCCACTAGACCCTTTTCATTAAGCTAAAGGTTACAATTTCCAAGTAAGTTTAAAAACTACAGTGCTTTTTAAATTGCTTATACGGTACCTACATTGCAAGTTGTACCCAAGCAATTTAAAAATGCGCTGAATCGCATACGTCACGCCAGTACCTACATTTTATAACCTCTTTTACGATTTAAGGTCAGCTTTCAATCACTAGCTTTTTTCCTGCTACTCTATCCGCGTCGTTTATATCATAGCTCCATACAAACTTTCACTCCCCATTTCACGTCTCCATCCTAAGTATGTCTTTCCTCGGGACTCAAACTACGAGTATCTATAAGTGATAACATACAGACAGACCTTAGTAGACAGACACACACTTTCGCATTTGTAATATTATTAGCTTCTGTACGCGACTCCGTCCGCGTGGAACTCGTTTTTATCGTAGCTCCATATAAACTTTCACCCCCCATTTCTCCCCCTTAGGGACCGATTTTCAAGATAAAAACTATTCTATTCGTATTCTATAATGGCCTTCCCCGGGACTCTATCTATATACCAAATTTCACCCGTACAAACTTTGCACCCCTATTTAACCCGCTTAGGGGTGGGTTTTCCAAAACCCTAAAATTGCTTTTCTTATATTGTAATAAAGAGCCCATACACAAAGTTTCAAGTCTCTGACTTAAAATTTTAAGTACTACATCCCCATTCAAACTTTCAACCCCCTTTTTACCCCCTTGAGGGTGGAATTTTCAAAAATCCCTTCTAGGTGGGTACTAACGTCATGTAAACTACCTATTGTGAAAAAAACAGCTTTCTACTGTAGGTTCAACGATTTGTGCTGGGCGTTGATTTGAGTGAGTGAGTGAGTGAGTCAGTCAGGACTTTTACGTTTATATATATTTATATATTCAGGGGCTCCCGTACGCCAATGACCTTCGATCTGAATCCCTTAGTTTTCTAATATTTTTTACGGCTGTCAAGCAATATAGTATCCCATATTTATTGTTTTCGAGATATTTGGCATCAAAGTTGAACAATTTTAGGCAAAAAAACTGATTTTATATGGCCATAACTTTTGTGTTAGTAAGATTATAAAAACGCATAATCAAAATTATAGGTATGTTCAGTATGTATGAGCAGGTATGAGTTTCGGGTGTATAAAAGTTTTAATGAGGATGAGGTGTCAAGTTTTGTATTTTTACAGACCTTTCTTTAAAAAAGCGGCCATGTGCGTGTCGGACCACGCACAACGAGGGTTCCGTGCCTATTAAAAAGGTCGTATCTTTACTGAAATCTTATGGCACTTACGTCCTTTTCGTTAAGGAAGGCAGTTTATTAAAAATATCTCAAAAACCTTTAACCGATCTTGTTCAAAACAATTTTCGCTGAAAGAATTTAATAACATCTCAGCTCAGCTCATAGGGCTATGAGCATGATTTTTTTCATATTTTTAAAATACACGGTTCAAAAATTAGAGGGGGGGGGGGGGACACAATTTTTCGAGGCGATAATCTCCGACTCTATTCACTTAATCAAAAAAGTTGCTGAGAAACCTTATATTTATTTTGAAAGGCCTACCGATTGATGTGCCACACGTGGGCTTGCAATGATTTTTTTTTTGACTTTCTGTTTTAGGTATGGAGTGCACCCCTAAAAACATTTTTTTTTAGTAATTTAATTAATAAACTATGTAGCGGTTAACAAAACACACCTATCCTCAAAATTTTATTCAAATATACCTTATAGATTTCGAGTAAAATGCCTGTGACATACGGACGGACAGACAGACAGACAGACAGACATGACGAATCCATAAGGGTTCCGTTTTTTAGCATTTGGCTACGGAACCCTAAAAATGGATAATTAATTCTGTATTAGGGTAAGGCCGCCGACATTGTCAGTTTTGGTCGGAACAAAACTTTCCAGCACGTTTTCTCTAAATATGTAAGCACTACTGCCGTTGTTGTTAGTTGATTCTGTAAAGCAATTATTGAGCTTGTTTCCCCATTTCGCAAACTGAATAAAAGTTGTTGTTTCTATAAAATACTTGCGTTTATGTTCATCAAACCCCCCTAATTTTGGTCGAAAATGACGTGTCGCTTTTTTCCGAGTACTTTTCAACTACGAATTATTTTCATATTTAAACATTTAGAAAAAAACGTTTAAATACGTTTGAAAGGTGAGACTCATTACTTTCTGTAAGACCAAGAACGGTGTTTAAATACTTTGTTTTGCGTATTTTATAGGTCTTTAGATTAGTGGGCAGAGTTTTGGCTTTCGTAACACAAATTTTTGTGTTATGCATAATTACCCCTAAATATTAACAGAAAACTGGGGAAAAATGTATTTTGGCACAGCAACACCGTAAGCTGTCAATCAATGTTTAAAAAAAGAAACTGCCATTTTTAGTTTGTCTATGACAAAAGTTGAAAGTGAGTCGCATATTTTCGTCAGAATTTGTGTTGATGAATATCTCAAGTAAGTAAGCGTTTCAGAAGTTCACTTTACTATGGTTGTTTTCGTTTATGTTTAAAGCTTACATGAAACATGTACATTTGCGTCTAGTTTGACTTAATTTGGTTTTATAACCTAAAACGCTTGTAAAAAACTGGTTTTGTGTTATATTATGGCGTTTTGTGTTAGTTTTATGTTATGCATAACACACATTTTTGTGTTCAGTAACACAAAACAAGTGTAAAGAGTCATGCAGATTGAGAATACTGTAATAGTAAAGAAAAACATTTTCATATTATCGTGAGATTTATTCGAATTGTTATTTTGAATAGTACTTACAGTCTAAACGTATTATTCTTACAGTATGGTCGTCGGGTGACAACCAAAACTCACTATTTAGTGCATTTGCAAAAAAAAACAAATATCAACTGTGTTTACGTAGAAATAAGGTCGAGTTTTCATGTACCTACTATTACGTGTGATTAGACAGTTTAGGTTCTCACCGGACGATGTACACCAGTGATGCCGCATTCGATCAAACTTGAATTAGGTCTTCAATTATATAATTCCGTGAATCGCGGCTATTATTATTTCAGACAACCACGTGAACTTATGAATCATTTAGTTTCTACTTGAAATATATTTTTAAATTCTTTTATGTTTGCAATCATTCTGGAAACTTTTTTGTTTCCTAGGAATAATGCTCAATTTGTCGTATTTTTTTTATGATGATCTGTTTTTTATACAGAAAAGGAAATTATCTTTTTTTTATAAAAACAGATCATCATAAAAAATACTGATTTAGTCAAATACCGATCGATCACGTATTTTAAAATGTTGTCATTATAAATATATTAACATACGTAAAAAATTGATATTTTTTCCTTACCTTTTATTTTAATACTATTATGAAACAACCTTTACAAAAAATAGTGTTACTTTTGTGTTATATTTGTGTTACGGTATCACAAAAGTGATTGTGTTATTTTTGTGTTATAAGTGATAATCTCAACGGCCTTACCCATTAACATTTTTCAAGTTATGCAATACTTATCAAAAATCTTAAACAGGAATCAAACTTTCCCATATCTGCACCTGGAAAGCTAGCTTCAATAAACCGAGGACTAGTGTCGAAATGAAAACTACAAAATTTCGTTGATTTTTCAAGGGAGCTTCATGCGTCGCGTCGGTGTCGGTGTAAACATCGTTAAAATATAGCTTAATATCAATGAAATCTGAGAAGGATACACAATTTCAATGAAACGTTACATGCAAAAAGTAATGGTATTCAGAAAATAGGCTTACCATGGATAAGACACACATTTTTTTATTATTTTCTACTAAAACTACACGAGTCCTCTCACCGCACCGCCATGACACCGCAAGAGGCAAGGCAACTGGCGGCGTCGCGGGGCAGACGTTTATTGTATATTTAGATAGATGGCGCTAGTAGGAGCTCGGATACGACGGGGAAACATTAACCCCCTTATTCATAAAACTTAAAATGCCTCTGCTAAATAAAATGTGCTTTGTCCCTTTCTTACGAACACAAATGTCAAAGTGACAGATAAGGACAAACGAATTTTAACGCCATTTTAGTTACAAAACAGGCTTGTACGACGTTTATGAATACGGCCGTAAATGATTCCCCATTTTTACCTCGAGGGGTTTATGCACAATGCGCGTCTCCCCTATTGTCCTTTATTTATGCGCAATGCTTCGATATGGCAAATATTACCAAGTACTTCGCTTAAAGCTCATGTTAATGTAGCTATTACTCAACTGCGATGAGTTTTACACCAGGCAAAATACGGTTTTGAAAAACATTAATTTATAATAGCGTTTTTTTTGTTGATTTCATTTGAAAATGTTATTCTAAGATGATTTAGTCAAGAATCCGACAAACATTCCACTCGGAAGTAATTAAGTATGTGGATTTAAATGAAGCATGCATTATCTTTTTTTGTACGATTTTTCTTGAATATTATAGAGCAAATGTAAATGAACCAAAATAAAGACAAAAACATTTATTAATATTTTTACTGAAATTTTAGATTAACTTATCATTTTTACGATGTCTGAAATTTTGTCGGATTTTGTCGCGGGGTAACTATTTAATTGATAATATATCCGTTATACATAAAAAATAAGCTATTATAAATTATTTCCAATGTGGCCGAAAATTATGTGGCAATTATTGACTTCCCAAACAACTTATCCCTTAGTTTCATTTGGCAAACTTTTAGGTAGCATACCAATGGTTCGTATATATAACATGTCCCAAATGATTGTTTTAGCAAAATGTTAGTTGGCAAAATATTTAGTTGGTCATGTTTTAAAAAGACTTTATTTGTTATGTCGAATGTTTTGATTGGCACGTATATTTTTTCCATATTATTGTGATACATATTACTAACATACCCTAACCATGTAGTTAATATTATTACATTGATAAAAATACCTCTTTTGTGATAGCGGTTTAAAATAAACGGGTCCATATTGGCTCATATAAACTTGATGTGTCGATTTTTTCTTGTAATACCGCTTTGTAATCATAATCATCACTCTTCATAATTTTTTACTTCCTACCTTTTATGTTCCTACACTTCTGTAACTATTATCGGAACTCATAACGGACAGTTTTCATAAAATGTTTCTTCATAATGTCATTACTAAGAACAAGACTTGAACTCATAATTTGGGTTTTCATAACAGTTTACTTCATAATGGACCTAAGGTACTATATCATAATTTTGTTAGTCCTAATATCATAAATCATAACTAAGAATATAACTAGTTAAGTAATATTTTTTTGCAAACAAGTTTTTCAGCTCTTTTATAAAAAAAAATAACCTCGAAGACGAAAGCGGGAGCGAAGCTCCCGCTTCCGTCTTCTAACCTATCCGCGATCCGAGTCGGTTTTGCCACTAAGTCCTTGTTCCCTACTGCTACTTGAACTTATTCACCACTATCTTGGTATTAGTTGATCTCAGAGAGAAGTTTATTAATACAAAATTTAGCAATAACTACTAGTATGTATATAAATAAATGTGATATTAAACTATATTGCTAAAAACCACTATGATATAAAAGTTTATAAACATAGATAGTAGTAACAGAGATCCTTATGTTGAATAACATTATGAATAGACATTTCCAATCCATTTCCATTTCCATTTCAATTTTTTTCCAACCGATCTTACTTGTAACTTAAATTATACATTAAAAAATCAAGAAGTAGTAAACTACATTAAACCTTTACCGAATGTAAAGTTGTGTCAATAAATTCTGATTAAAAAACTACTACGTAGTATTATTTGTCAAATATAAATTATGCGAAGTTAAAATTTGGTCAAAGGTTATTTGACAATAAATAGTAAGCTCAAATAAAACATTTGCCTATTAACTATTTTCCGAAATGATTCTTGGTAAAATGAATATCTGCAAAATATGATTGTGATCAAAGAAAAAGTATGCTATGTAACATTATGCCAAGCATTGGTTTGCCAACTAAAAATGTTGCAATCAGTTGGTTGGGAAGTGAAATTAGGCGAAAAGTATTTCGGCCAGATGGCAGTACACCGTCAAAAACTGTTACTTCCAATCCTATTCTAATAATGGCCGCTCCACACAATGGGCCATCCTGACCCATCATACAGGACGCAACTATGCGTTAAAGGGAGTAAGACATATTTATGTCTCGTTCTACCGCGTCCTGACCCCGTAGCATGGACAGTCTTATCACGCGATAAGTGACAAGATAGAGCGTTCGTCTCGTTCGATTGAACGGTGTCAGCCAGTGACGGACGCTCTATCCGACCCGACCATGATAAGGGGTCTGTATGATCCCTATTCCAATCCTAATGCAATAAGATAAAACAGTGCCACAATGACCAGTCCCGCATCCAGCGGTCTCCCGCGACCTTTGCCAAGGTCACCAGTCCGCCTTGTGGGGGGGCCTACCTACCCACGCCGCGCCTTCCGGTACGTGGTCGCCACTCGAGAACCTTTCCGCCCCAACGGCCATCGGTTCTACGTGCTATGCGCCCTGCCCACTGCCACTTAAGTTTAGCGATTCGGAGGCGATTCTTTTGCACTTCACTCGGTTGTAATAAGGCGAAAATTGTATACTTTATCTTTGACGTCGGCTGTATTTGGCTGTACCAACGAGTATGTGCAAATAAATTCAATAAATAATGAATCAATTCGATGCATTGAACGGTCAGGATGTTCATTCACATACCTACTTAATGCTACTTAACTCGTTGGCAAGGCCAGTTTTAACTGGTATCTCTGACACAGATGACTGAGTAATTATGAACCTTACAGCATTGGAATAAGGACTAATATTGGTAGCACGTGGCTGTTTGCCTCTACTTGTAGTCCAACAAACGCTCTTGGGGAGGTATTCCGAATCAGATAAGAGTCGAGCTCTTACTGGCATAATCTTACCTAGACAGTTAATTAACTTAGGATAGTTAAGTTCAATACTGTCACTTTAGCCTGAGCAAGTGGAAATAATTCAATATCTAACTATTTTATGCGACGTAAGTATATTGATTTAAACTTTCACGATTCTCCCACATTATTTATACTAAACGGGACTTAATCGCGTATAATTAACTTATTTTATTTACCTCACTGAGGTCTCCCGACGTTTCGGATGTGTTGCAACATCCATGGTCACGGGACAACTGGCTTGAGCGGGTATCAACATCTTCTTGCTGCGCGGGTTTTCCGAACTACCCGCATTTGTTCTTTATTAACCACTTGTACACTATTCATATTATTAGTGTTGTGTGTCGGCCGGGTGACAACCCTAGTTCATGATTATTCAACGGGAACCACTTGTTAATAGTCTTGGTTTGATAAGAACTAAATTTCCTCTGATCTCAGTTGACGTCACGACCAAAAGGGTTTAGTTAACTCACTCAGGTCTATAAATGAGGAGTTTCTCAAGGATAAGTCAACGTCATAACTGCCTAGAAAGAAAATGCTAACTCACACCAGCTGGAACCAGTCCTGCCACAGAACTGTCTCGTTTTAGAGTTCCAGATGAACCGCTTGACCTTCTGCCCCGTCGTCAGGGTGGGTTCCTTGGCCTTGTAGTACGTGTTAAACCTCTCCAGGCTGTTCAGGTCTGAGGGGCGCTTCTTCACCGTCATCTGGAAGGTTTTGTTCTGGAGAAGAAATATTCATGTAAGAACAAAACAAAAAAAACCGGCCAAGTGCGTGTCGGGCCACGCGCAGTGTAGGGTTCCGTAGTTGCCCGTCTGTCTTAGTTACATCGATGTGCGGTGCGGTTGCGTCGCGTCGGCCGCATTTGTACGAAAATTGGTCTTTCCAAGTACACATTAAGTTGGTCGACTATTACTCGGTAACTACTTATTTATTTATTGACAAATACATTTACGTGACAACAGTAATAACCAATGCGTGACGAAACTAAAAACAACAAATAATACTATTTAGGCGACGAAACGGCGTGGCCCCGTTGCATCGTCATCTCCGGTGTAGGATTCGGCAGATTGCCCCGGAACCGTCGAAACACGACACCTTTCGGCCTTATGCCTACTTGTTCGTGATACTTTTCCTTTTAAATTCATTATATGTACTACTACCACAATTTTTTTTATATCCCCAGTAGTAGCCATTTAGCCGGCAGGGGGGGGGGGGGGGGTAGATAGTTTTGAACGAGCTATCCAACGATACCCCACACTATGGGTTTAACGAGAAAAAAAAATTGCATCCCCGCTTTCAAAAAAAAAACAAGATTTTATTGTACTGTTCTGTCGGCGTGACTGATTTATATACCCATGCCGAATTACAGTTTTCTAGTAGTAAATGGTTACTGAGCTAAGCCGAAGACGGACAGACATGGCGAAACTATAAGGGTTCCTTGTTGATTACGGAACCCTAAAAATTGAGGAGCCTTTTATAAAATTATGCAAATTAGTCAAGCAATAAAGAAAACTGGTATATCTTGTTTTCAATATTTTGGGTGTATGTAAAAGAGATGGAATATCTAACATTGACGGGGTGCGAAACTTTCTGAGGAGGTTTATGTTGGATGAGGATCAAAATATTGCTACAGAATCTGATATGTACGTGAGTTGAACCGTGTAATTATTAGCATTATTTCAACATGTCTCACGAAAGTTTAAATTCGATTACGTGGATCCAATTTGATTCGTCTCATCAAAAGATATGAACCTGTCAGGCTTCGAACTAACGACCTCCATTTGAATGTCGTCCCTGAATCATTCTTCCACGAGTTACCATAGCTAATAATAGTACATTACTACAGAGGCCAGGAAGTAAGGGGTTGCCGGCCGAGTACATATAGACGGCCGAGCGTAGCGAGGTCGGATAGTTATGACGCCGGCAACCCCTTTTCTCGCCGAGGTATGTATAGTGCTTTTCTCAAACATACAATGAAATAAATTAAAAAAACTCCAAGAAATCAAATTTTAATTTTCATGGCTGAACGCCATGACCCTGTGCCACAAATTGTGCACCATCTTGCAGGCCTAGGCCTCCAGTTTTGTATGAAATGCCATTACGGATCTCTCGACTCGCTCCACCCGAAACGTGACACTTCGAAGCCCATTATGAAGAACACAAAGTCAATATTTCATTGCATGTTTGAGAAAAATAATTTAGTTTATGACAAAATATAACGTTTTCTAGGTTGTCTTTATAAACACGTTATTTATTTACTAAAGTTTCGGTCACAAAATTGCTATATTTTGTCAATCCTGTTGTTTAGACTTCTATCTCCATCCACTATCTCCATCTATAGACACACGAAATACATTGCCAAAGACAAAGGTAGGTAGGTAGGCTAACATCTGGTACAATAAAATACTCAGAAAACATTACCCGTCCTCTCGTAAATCGGTTAAAAAAGAAAGTAAATGCACTGACCTCCTAGTAAAGTATGGTGGGTCCTCCGGGCACCTCCGCGGGCAGAATGCGTACGCGCAGACCGGAGAGCTGGCAGGATAATGGGACGGCCACTACTGAACAGAACCAACAGACTTGACGACCGCTTTAGTTGGTAGTTAGTGACCCTGCCTACGAAGCAAGAGTTCTTGGGTTCGAATCCCGATAAGGGCATTTATTTGTGTGTACGAATCCTGAGTCGAGTTCCTGAGTCATTGCACGTTTTCTATGTATTTAAGTATTTATTGATCTATATAAGAAGTATGTTTATCGTTTTCTAGTATGCATAGTATAAGCTTTTATTAGTTTGGGACTAGGTCGATTTGTGTAAGATCTTTTTTTTTGTTTTTCTTATTTACATCGCGTATTTATGACAAAATAAAAAGTTAATAAAAGCACCAAAATTAATTGTATATGCGGTGAAAAATAAAAAAATCGGTCGACAAATTAAAAAGTTAAACAATCAGGTCTTAACTTTATACACGGTGCTCGTGAGGATTCCAAATAATTTTAAAATTAATGCAATGGTAAGTGTTATCGAAATACGGGTGTAAACTCGAAAATTATTATTACTCTAAAAGAAAGAAGGCAAAAAAATATGCCAAGTGACGAAAATCCCATTCTGATATCTCAGATATCTCAAAGAATTACGAAGCTACAACCGTTTTAATATTGCTTGTTAGAGAGAGAAAACGCAATCGGTGTGTGACGTCATATTAGGCCGCGCGACGGCGGCGCCGACCATCACGATGCGGCGCGGCACGTTACCGTCTTCTGTGACGTCACATTCTTCCAGCGTCATCGTTTCATATGAAGCTGCGTTTTGCGAAAAAGGGACAGAACATACTCTTCTTAAACTTTGGATACTTATAACTTCGTGATTATCTAACCTTTTGCGTTGATTTTTTCTCCATATTTATCCTTTTTCGAGAAAATATGTCATTATTGATTATTTTATTTACTGTCTACGCCCCTATTGGTCCAACAGAACCCTTATTTACTTCTTATCCTCCCATGCGCCGTGTAGCGCTCATAGCCTAGCGGCGCCTGCGAGTCGGAAACGATAACGCAGGTTAAGCAGAGATGGCAGCGTTCAGTCTTTGGATGAGTGACCGCCTGTTTGAGTGGTTACTATAAATGAGCTCTTCCGTGCTTTGGAAGGCACGCTAAGCAGTTGATCCCGGCTGCTGTCTATGACAGTAGTCGTTAAGCCGAGTTAGAGGCCTTCGGGCGGCTTAAGAACGTCTAACAGTCGAGTTGCCCACTCACTTGACAAAGGGGGGACAACTGTTACTCGCGTCCGCAGGAGCTATCTACCACAACCCTGCACGTGTCCCCTGGGTGGTACTAAAGAGTGAGGAACTTTAAAAAAGGCCAAATAATGTATTCCATACGATTAAATAAATGCGCCGTGTAGGTATATCGATCTCTTTCAGGCCACTAATGAAAGCGGCAATTCTTAACGCCTTCGACGTCAAAATTAAGAATATGTAGCTAACGAAAAACAAAGACTCATAACGTGTCATGACATGACATGATAAAGTAACAGTAGAACTTATGCCACTTCCAATGAATATATGTATTTTGGTTTGAATGGGTTTTAAACAGTTATATGAGGATGAACAAAGCTACCACAGGTGGAACCAAGTAACGTTTAATTGTTTTGCATCATCTCTATTACTCAAATGTTGCCTTTTAATGATTAGACCGCCATCTTTAATATTTTTTGTATTTCTTTTAGCGTAGTATTTTGTAGAGCAATAACGAATATATGTATTGTATTGTAGAACAGACAGACAAACGGATCTTTAGATGATTATCCTAAATATGAAAAATACTGATGCTTTATGTTGCATAGAGGCATCCACCGCCCCCTCGTGAGGTACCTGAACGGGGATCATTCGAGTACTGTTACGGCTGCTGATATGCAATAACCTCTACATTGCCACTCAATATACCTAGGCACATGCAATACTTCGGAAATCAATATTAACGTATACATATACACGGTGTTTTTTTCTTCAATTTCGATAAATTATTAAATATATACAAATATTCGAAGACAATCTTACACAAATCAATCTCTAGTCACGAACTAAGTGAAGCTTCTACTATGTAGTATATACTAGGTAAGAATATACATACTTACTTATATAAATATTAACTCCACAACGCGACACTCCGCTAAGTCCACAAAATGCATTGCTCAGTTTTAAGTAATTTCTTCAGCACACTGATTTTTTAATTCACAACCTATGAAATAACATCATCATCATCATCATATCAGCCGAAAGACGTCCACTGCTGGACATAGGCCTCCCCCAAAGAAAGAAAGAAAGAAAGAAAGAAATATACATTTATTCGTGACAAACACAAGGCAATTTACATACATTGACAATAACGTAATTTGCCACGGAATGGTCGCAACTCAGCGTAATGCTGGCGGAGCCAGCGCTGGTCTTCCGTTGAGAGAGTGCCAAAGCGACCGGTCCCGCGCCACCCGCATCCAGCGGACCCCAGCAACCTTTACCAGGCCATCAGTCCACCAGTAGTCAGTACTATGAAATATACTGGTGGACAAACGAAAAACCAAAGAAGACAAAAGATAAGTTGATTGGTTGTCCTCACGAAACAAATGATGATCGCAAATGCAGAAGAAAACAAGCAATTACCGAAAAAATATCAAGGGGTCAATGATAGGTTTACGTTTCGCAAAAATATATATACTTACTTATCAATGTGTTTTGCGGGATTGTTTCCACACGCACCGTACTAGCAACTAACGTTTTGGAATGAGCGCGCAAAACACATTGACGTCAACATATTAAGCAATAGCGACGAATGATAAATTCCAAATGAAAGGGAGATGTATATAAACAATACTTTAAGATGAAGCAGGTACAAAAGAAAACACAGATACAGGGAATATAATCTGTGGTATATGTATAACAACAGGCGTTATTATCGCTAAAGAGCGATCTCTTCCAGACAACATATGCATAATTCATTGCTTCGAGCTGGATTCGAAGTGTAGCTACCTCTGGCATACCGGGCTAGGCGCTATTAACACCTATTAACCAACTTACCATTCGCTATTCATTGAATCGATCATCGGCATCGATAGCTTAGTTGGTTTAGACTGGCCTGTTAAGCTATAAGGTCGCTGGTTCAAATCCAGCAAGAAGCAATGTAATTTTTTCCTTGTTTATTGGAAATCATCGCATCAGCATTGTTATTCAGCGAGGAAATGCCGCCAGCATCCTAGGTCCAATGCCTTGATTGCCTTTTTTAGATTTCACTTAGTTTTAATTTAATTTAATGATAATTATCATTTTATATATAATTTAGGCATTGTGATACTCTTTGGGGGAGGCCTATGTCCAGCAGTGGACGTCTTTCGGCTGATATGATGACGATGATGATGACATAATTTAAAGAATAAATGGATTCCTATTGGAAGTTTAAATTAAGGTCAAATTGTAACGCTAAATGTATGCGATAAAGCGACCCCCGCGTCTCCTACACAAAGACGCCACATTTGAATGGCGGCCATTCGTTAGGAGGAAGCGTTGATTGTGGCATTTACTGGTTTCCTGCGGCCTCCACGTCGAAACTGGATAAATCAAGCATTATTTAGGACACCTAATCACGCGCTTTTTAGGGTTCCGTAGCGTAAAACAAGGATGGGATGTTGATTCGACGATCATCGTCCCGATAGTCGTTTCAGCGAACGGTCTAATAGCGAAGAGTCTCGACTAACATCTCAACTCAAGAGATTCGGTAAATGGCTGGATCAAGGGTCAAGTACAGAAGGCGGTACTCCCGGACATTGCGCGGAAAGTCAGGAGGTTCCTCTCTCTGTCGCCCTGACCACCGGTGGCTTAGGCCTCGCCTCGCTGCCGGCGGCACCCTAGGTTAGGTTTTTATAATGATTATGATATTTTGTGTATATGTTTTATATTTTACATTTTATGTAATTATCGTAAAAACCAAGCCTAAGAAGTAATGTGAATAGATAATAATAATACCTTTTATTTAAGGCATCAAAGGCCCATAGTAACAAATACCTTAAAGACAACAACACACAACAAACAATATACAAACAACAACAACAACAATATACTTATAAAAAAAAACGTTATTATAAGACCGCCTGTTGTTACCTAAAATTAAGCAATTTTTTAAGATGTTTCTCTCACTCTCTGACCTGGACACCCCGTATCATGGTCGGCCTTATCACGCGATAAGTGACAAGATAGAGCGTCGGTCTCGTTCTATCGAACTGTGTCAGCCAGTGAAGGACGCTCTATCTTGTCACTTATCGCCTGATAAGGCCGACCATGACACGGGACCTGGTGCAATAAAGAGCAAGAGAGAGTGAGACTATTTATTATTATTATTATTTAACAAAGCAGCGTGACTCCCATGCATCATCAACTCCGGTGTTTACCTATGGACACAGAATTGATAAAAGCTCTGACAGAAATCACTTCTAATGTTCCTGTCACGAGGAGGCACCTCGTGAGGGCTACTTTATCCACAGTAAAAATACGTCATCATGATAACACGACCACTCTGTCATGACATGAGTGAACGGCTGAAGACAGAGTATAATCCATACTAATATTATAAATGCGAAAGTGTGTCTGTCTGTCTGTCTGTCTGTCTGTCTGTTACCTCTTCACGCTTAAACCGCTGAACCGATTGCGATGAAATTTGATATGGAGATAGTTTGAATCCCGGGGAAGGACTTAGGATAGTTTTCATCCTGGAAATCACCCCCTAAGGGGATGAAATGGGGGGTTGAAGTTTGTATGGAGCTGTGATAATAAACGATTTCCACGCGGACGGAGTCGCGGGCAGAAGCTAGTACCTAATACAGAAATACTTTAAATTCACTATTAGCTTTTCATTGACGGAAAACATCGTGAGGAGACCAGTCTAATCCCAATGAGGTCTAGTTTTCTTCAGTTGCCAGTCGTTTTCGTAGCAACTAGTGCCTATGCCAATTCATGGGATTAGGTGTCAAAGCGGACCCCGGGCTCCTATAGAGGCACAACCGGGAATAAAGCTAGGAGGATGATGACGGAACCCTTTAATTTGTAGCTCGCTGGTTATCATAATCAACTGAGACGAGCCCGACTCTGCTGCGGACAACAAAAAATCTTGTAGAAAATGATTTTTATAGGTAGGTACACTTTACCCATCCAAACGTTGACGGAAAGAGAACGCTTCTTAGCAATAATATCGCCTGTTGCCTTCCATGTTTCAGTATTAATTCGTTTAAGTTTCCCATGCGTCTTTTCTTAGCTTTATGATAAAAAAAATTGCCCGTTTTTTACCTAAACCTATGCGAGTATGGCACGGAACCAACCGTGCGCGATTCCAACTCGCGATTGACCAGTTTTTTTACTTAGTGTTAATTCTACCAACAAAAGAAAGAATTCATTCCAAGATTAATAATAAAAATGTCACCTTCCCTTATCCCTTATTTAACCAATTGTATATATCCTGACCAGTTAAAACAAGCAACTATAAGGCCCATTTACAAATCGGGCAGCCATTTAGAATATGTAAACTACAGACCCATTGCCATTTTGTCTGTCATTGATAAGATTATTGAGAAATTAGTCAAATTAGTACGTTCTTAGAGCGTCACAACATACTCTCAGATACACAGCATGGCTTTCGGAAGGGGCGTAGCACTGTTTCAGCCTTGATGGGGTTCGCAGATTACGTCAATACCTGTTTAGACTCTGGTAAACAGCTAATCGCACTTTTTATCAATGTGTAAAAAGGCCTTTGATACCCTGGACCACGATATATTACTGCAAGCGATGGATGAATGTGGAATACGAGGTCCCACGAACCAGTAGTTCAAAAACTTCCTGAGCAATAGAAGGATACGCACATGCATCGCGGGTGTGACGGGGGATGAGGCAGTCGTGGAGCTAGGGGTGCCAACCGGCTCCGTGTATGGTCCCGTCGGATACGCGATGCATGTGAACAGCGTCTCGAATGTTGTCAGGGAGTGTCGCGTGTTTATGTATGCAGACGACATGTGTCTGCTTTATGCTTCCAAGGAGATACAGCAAATACAAAAGTGCGTACAAGTGGACTTTAAAAGTATAACTAAGTGGGCACACGACACCGGAATTATTATAAACTTTTCAAAGACCAGGTGCATGCATATATACTCGCCATACAACCGTCGAGCAAAAAATGTAAAAAAGGAGAACTTAGATATAATAGGACACACATACGATTGCTTGCATGCTGATAAAACTAACTGTAGTTGCACCAAATTGGAGTATGTTAGGACATTTAAATACTTAGGCTTAACTATTGATACAAATTTCAACTGGAAACCACATGTAAACAATGTGTGTAATAGGCTGAGGTCTGTGTTAGGGAAATTTTACCAACTAAATAGATCAATAAATAAAAATACATTAAGGATTGTGTATTACGCACTGGCTGACTCACTCATCAGTTACGGGCTCATTGTTTATGGACGAACTTTTGTCACCTACATCAGAGACATTAAACAACTACAAACAAGACTGATTAAGTTCCTAGTTAGTAAAAAAGAAAAGGAAAAGTGTAATAAGGAATATGACAAACTATTTCCCCTCTGTAAAATTCTACCAGTAGATGGTAAGACTAAGTATTTGATTGCTTTGGAGCACTACTATTCCGATGAGTATAAACTCAGTGTTACAAATACTTATAGCACTAAAAGTGTAAGGGAAAAAAAACTTGTACAACCTAGGGCTAAAAACTATTATGGGCAAAGAGTATCAAACTTCATAGTACCAAAAACTTTCAATCAGATTAGTATATTAAGACAAACTCCTAAATTAAGTAAATCTATTTTAAAATCAAGATTAAAGGACTTGCTCCTTAACGACAAGTCGATGTCAACAGATGGACATCCACAGAGTAAATAAGAAGGTAGTCCTACTTATTTACTCTTTGGATAGGATACCTGTGCCTACATAGTAACTAGTTAGGTAAGCTGTTGTCGTCCACTGTCGCCGGAGGTTGAGCCATAATACGGTATTTTATTATTACTAATATTTTTAATTGCCATTCTACCTAAATCTGTAAAAAGTTTAGAGAAGAGATTAGGTTAGTAATAAAAGCAAATTAGGTTAAGTTACAATAGTTGTAGTAAATGAGCGCGTCTCGCCATCAAACTTAATAGTTTGGCGAGTGTATATTTGTAATTTATCATGTAACTTGTATTTAGAAATAAATAAAATTAATTATTTCCTGATATTATTCCAGCTAGCTATTAGCTTTCTAATCAGGCTAAGGTGCTTAAGTCACTAAACTGGAATAGAGTTTAATCCGTGGTCACAACGCGTGTGTTACACCCCTAGCGAAAGTTAACTAGCCATCAGCGGGTCATAAGCTCGTTTGCCACCGACGAGGTATAGTAAGAAAAAGGTTATTTTATAATAGCTAGCCGAAGATTCAGACCTGGCCCCTAATTCACCAACTTGACAATTGTCACCTGACAAAGACGATTCTCCGTACATTGCTGGTTCCACAAGTAACCTAGCAACCATCTTAACCTCTAGAAAAAGCAATGTATGGCGAATTGTCACCTGACAACGACGTTCGACAAGTAAGCAAGTAACCTCTAGCAACCACCTTAACTTCTAGAACAATCAATGTATGCCGAATTCTAAGTGTCAGGTGACAATTGTCAAGTTGGTGAAATAGGGGCCTGGTTCCAGTTTGGTCAAATCTGGCGTAAATTGCACCTTGCCAACATATGTCAACAACATCAAAGATATCAATTATACGTACAGTCAGCATCATATAGTTAGTAGCAGCCAAAGTAGCCAAATATATCGGAACACTTCTTTATTACTATAGGAATAAGGAAGAGTGACGATATATTTGGCAACTTTGGCTGCTACTAACTATGTGATGCTGACTGTACTTACTTAAGTATATTATATTGCAGTGAAAAAAAAAGTTTTGGAAGCATAGTACGGTAGCCTCAGTGGTTTTGTCGTGGGTTTGGATCCCGCGGCACGAGTTTTTCGGAACTTATGTACGTAGGTACGAAATATTTATTTACGTCACTCCGGGCGGTAAGTGAGATTTACCACCCTTGGGCTCGGCGGCAAATCTCCCTTCACACCCAGGAGAAGACGTGAAATTGTGTACGCATAACGGGCGGTAATTCGTAAAGCCTCACCTTTGGGTCGGGCCACAAACATCTGCGATCTGGGGCATAAATCTTGGGATTAGGTGTCCCCGGACCCCGGGCTCCTTAGGACACAACCGGGAATATTGTTGTAGATAAATAGTAATAACCGGGATATAGTTACTACTAGGGATATTTCGACTCACATTTTTCACCTTATATCTAAGGAATAAGGTGCCAAAGTGTAAACATATCTTTCGTCGACCGTACGAGTATTGTGTGTGAGAAATTATAAAAATAACAGTTAAGCCCTCCCCTCATCCATCACACGAACAATACGATAAAACTCGACATAGCATCGATTAAAATAAATTCGCGGTTAAACCGATCGCTTCCGAGAAGTGAGAGATTCCGATTACCGAGGATGCTGATAGGCGGGTTAAGAGCGCGCCCCGATGTAATTTTTCCTCATGTCATTTTTATTTTAAACTTTATTTAGAATTAAATCTTAATTATTTAGAAAAATACACTAATTAATAGGGGACTATAATTAGAAATATATTTATTTGTAAAACACAGGTGAAAAAATAAGGTCTTATTCTAATATCAAAGTACTCCGGCTTTTTGCCTACAATTTGAACGTACAAATTTTTACTTCAGAAGAAACATTTCTTTTGCCAAATGTCTTCTGATTTTTTTATAAACCACAAACAAAATAATACATTACGTTAAATTTTACAAATTCAAATGATTATTAAATTATAATAAGTTAGAAGTAAAATTAATAACAATAAAACAATTAAAAATAACAAATAAATGATCTTACTACATTTTTGTTACCCCTGCATAGAATATGTTATACTTATTGAATAATTAATAACAATAATATTGTGTTAAACGTCACCAAAAAAGGGGGTCTGACCTGACCTAAGATGTTTTACGATGCCATTCGAACCAGTTTTTGGAGAGGAATAAATGGGAGCAACAACACGACAAAGATCGACCTGGCTGGCGGCAGCCGAAATATTTTATACTAATTGACATAAAGTTTGACGTCACATCCTGCTATTTGTGCTTAGTACTAATCAATAATTGTAAATAAAATCAAGTAAATTGCTGTTTCGGTTGCGAAATACTGCATTTAGGTCCATACCTAGTTGTATTACAATTTTGTTTTTAAAAAAGCGTAAAACTTCTATAGGTAGCTTTAAATTTTCTCTTGGACAATAAAAAAAAATATTTTTTTCTACACTTTCCAGGTCCTTCTTTTCAGTCTTTCATTGCGCTTTGTGCTTAAAAAAAATATGTTTATTTATATAGATAGGGTTTTAATTTAAATAGATACTATCTATTACAAATACACAACTAAAATATATTCTTTAGTATCAGCAGTAGGTACTATTTTTTTAAAGTAGGTAATTTGGTAGGTAGGCCTATGTAATGAGTGTAATTACTCACAAAATTTTATCAAATGTTTTTTGACGCTATCAAAACATTATTATTTAACGTTTAAACTTGTCAAGGTTTATTCAGCGACACACCAGAAGGCCCCTTAACCAAAAATAAACAAAAGCTCGCGAAACACAGTTCGCACGCATGCGCAGGCGCTCGTGCGCTGACAGCGCCGGGGGCTGGCCGGGCTCCACTGAGAACTTTCGAAAGGCGATTTATACCTACTTATCGATGGGTCAACGATATTTAGGAAGATCGCGGGTCACTCCTGGATAAGAGTAGCTCAGGATCGGGGGGAGGGGTGGCGTATTCGACGAATTACCGGCTGAAAATGATTACGATGGTGATTTGGGTCAAACAAAGATTTTTGGATATTATTCTGTTCTCATCTATTTCTCTGTCCTATTGTATTCTGTACAATTTGACGGAGTTTCTTAGAAAAAATGATACAACATGCAATCCTGGCATGCTTGCATGCTGAAAAGAGGTTGAACATGACAAGAGAACCCCAGTGGTGGATTTAAACCCATAAAATAGTAGTTTTTAAGTACCAGTAGTCGTAATCATGGCAACTTAGGGACAGAAAAAAGTTCACTTTCGAAAAATGTATTTACCTATTCTGATGTGCATAGTATGTTAGAGATAAGTTAAACACTGGTCGAAAGAGGCGAACAAACCTTAAGTATAATATTCGATAACCCCACCAGGCCCGACATAGCGGGCCCTGTCAAAGGGCGAGATAACTCGCGCGGCCCTCCATCACACGCGCACGCGCATCCCTCGTAGGGTTGTCACGCGTTTAACGGAAAAATACGTAGAGCGCTAGTAGGTACACAGAAAAAACATACATAGAAATCACCTTGAATTACGACAATTCTCCAAATATAAATCATGTTGAATAACGAAATTTTACGAAAAAAAATGTTGGCTCAAGATAATTTCGCTTCAGTCGAGATTGTTTTCACATGTTCCTAATTTTTTTTTGGTTAAAAAATATTTTTCTAAAGTTTTTTTTCTGTGTTGCCTAAAGTTCAAATTCTCGATCTCAGTACTCCTTCTAATGATCGTTCAAGAGAGTTAGGACACAGCGGAATGTCATCTCGCTCATATTGCCCAACTAGGGAAGTACCTTCACCTCCACCTTACAGTAAAAAAAAAAAAAAACTGTTTATTTATAAAAAAAAAATTTTCCATTTCCAGCGACAAGCTTTAAGTAGACCGCAGCCATAATAACGCAGAGCTAGTAGTGCTCTGTAGGTAAGAAGTGTTGTGTTCCTAGTGGCGAGTCAGGTTGGCAGAGCCTCCGAGGATTGTTTTGAGTGAGGGATCGCGTTCCGTTCCTCTCTAGCTATCAACACAACGAATCCTCAGATCAATAAAGGGTCGGCAATGCGCTTGTGATTCTTCTAGAATCGCCAGCGGCCATAGGCTCTGCTTATCATCACCATCAGTCGTAGTAAAAAAAAGTAGGACTACTGAAGTATAGTTACAGATAGTGATACTTAGAGATGGTACACTTAATATTAACATTGTGATTTTTAATAATGATTAGAATTTTAAGGCAATGTGGAGAAATATAATGAGTATATCGTGAGTTCAAGCCTCGTTTGCGGCTTGTAGAGCAAAAAAAAAGGCTGCGAAAAAAATGCAAAAAGAGCATGAAGAAATGTGTCTATTGGGATATAAGATATTTTAAAAGAAGTATTGAATATAATGGTATAAAAGTTTATAATAAGTTAAATGACGACATAAAGCAATGCAATAATAATAGTGAATTTTCGACAAAATTGAAATCCTACTTGATTACGAATAATATTTTGATAAATTGTATAAATAGATTATTGGTGTAATTAGATTAGTATTATGACGTTTTAAATTAGAATTTATATTTTGCATGCCAAACTATGGCGGAACATGCCCTCATGTAAATTAATTCTACTGACATGTACATTTATAACACCTGTGTATGTTTTGCGTAATAAATCATTTCATACATAATCCAATAAAGACAAGCTAATCTAGCTTTACGTTAGTTATTTAGTTGTAAAACTGTATCTTTTTAACCTGCTAGCTAGCTTTTAAAAATAATACGTTCAGTTTTGTAGCAGCCCTGTACCCCATCTTACCCGACAGCGACATGAATGTAATTCTTTGTGACATCCCTGTTTCCGCCTGCCGCTATAAAGTCGGCCCTGGCTGCGTTTTCGGCAATCGCACGCAAGCCTGCGACTGCCGCACAACAGGAGCTACTGACACACAACAGACATACAGATGGAGGGACTACGGAAGATCTCAGTACTTGTAAGTTTTTGCTTGGATTTTTTTATAAGTATATCTTAGGTTACAAAGTATCGCGCTTCTCCTTAAGTACTAAGTATTTCTAAATAAGTTGTGCGAATTAAAAATGACAATTAAGGTATAGGTACTTTTAATTTTCCAATTTTTATTAATTTTAATTTTATATGAATTTATATTACTGTTTGTGATCATTAATAATTGTAATAATTTTGGTAACAAAACTGGATAGTAATTTAAAGTAGGTCTGACATAATTGACCTCCTTAGGCGGTTGAACCTATAGTACCGAGAAGTGGCCCTTCCTGCGAAGCTGGCGGTCCTGGGTTCGAAATATTTGTGTCATGACATGATCATGAATATTTGTTTCTGAGTCTTCGATTTTATTTATTTATTTTTTATTACTAAACAATGGGATAGAAAACTTATTACATTTCCCTGCAAAACTGTTTTAACAGTTTGTCTGCAGATAAGAGTGTCTATAAAAAAATATCTACTTATCTATCACAATATTTAACACTTTACACTAACTATGTATTTATATTGCGTAATATAATTGCATAATCTACGCACATAGAGCATCGTGCTAAAATGTATTTTTAACTATTAAATTTATCATCGTCTAGTACACGTAACACAAGCCTTATTGAGCTTACTACGGGGCGAAGCTAATTCAATTTGTGTAATAATTAATCATAATTCTTTTATTTCATATTTAATTTGACAAACTTTTTTACTGAAGCAAGGAAGTATATATTACACCTTTGCGAAAACCAAATATCAAATATTTTCAAAATGTTCTGAATTGGAATACCATTTGAGGAACGAACTTTTAGCAACCTAAATAATGTTTACCTACTTATTTCAATTTATCAGAAATAAAGAAAGTCATGTTGTATACTCCTAGGTAGGTATATTGTAGGCAACTCACTCTCCTAAATACCCAATTTGCTCTTTTTTAACCCTCTTTAATCATTAATAATAATTCATAGAATTTGATTTTTTTATTATCATACGCGTATGATAATCTATCTCTTCATTCTCAGACATAAATTTCAACAACCAATAATCTATTTCCAGTTAATCCTAGTGGCGACGCTTCACCTCGCGACCTGTCACATGATGATGGACTCCAGAACAGGCCTGCACATCCCAGAGAAGATTCAAGGCGTGATAGACATCGTCCAGAGTCACAAGAACAAGCCCGGACAATCCCCAGCTCAATACCAGCCCACCCAAGCCCCCGGACAATACCTACCAGGTCAAAACTACCAGTACCCGCAGTGGAACCAACCAGGAAACTACCAAGGCCAAGCACAATACCAGGGGCAATATCAAGGACAACAAAATCAAGGACAACAGCAAGCACAACTTCAAGGGCAAACTCAGTACTACCCTCAAATCTACCCCCAGAACAACGCGCCCGTCTACCCAACTTACCCAACTCAGTACCCTCAAAATGGGGTAAATCAGGTTCAGGCGCAAGGGCAATACCAGTCCCAAAACGCGGGGCAATACCAGGGACAGAATCAACAGGCGAACGGACAGTACCAAGGGCAAATACAGCAGCAAAATGGATTCCAGACTAGCCCTCAGTACCCTCAGTCTGGTCAGTCCCAAGGGCAAAACCAAGGCACAGGGCAATACGGTCAGGAATCGGCTGGTCAGTTTCAAGCTGTGCAAAGCACTGGCATTCAATCCAGTGGTTTTCAAGTGACAGGCGGCCATACTGGGAACCAGGGGCCGTCGTGCGTGTGTCAGGCTTGGACGAAGCCTAATGGGACAAAGGGCGATACGGGTCCTTTGGAAAAAACCGAGTACGCAGATGTGAATGAAGTGCCTGTTAGAATGTAAAGGCAACAGTTATGTGGAATGATTGCAGTTAGTAAAATTTTAGGAGCATATTTTAATGAATCGGTCTTCTCAATAAGTACGTAGGTATAATGAAGTTCTTTTGATCTCTTTTTTACTTCAATGGCAAGATATACTACTTTTATTTATAGTAGGTAGGTATTCCAAAAACGAATAGCACATTAAAACTGTATTGGTAAATAGAAACCATTAATGAGTTCTCTTAAATCTAATATTATCACTTTATCTTAATGGAACTGCAATTTATTTGTTCTGGTTTGCAAAATGTTACGTAACATCTTAAGGGGCTCCCATACGCCAATGACCTTCGATCTGAATCCCTTAGTTTTCTAATGTTTTTTGTAACTAATTACCTATATTAACAACAACGGATTTAAGCAATATAGTATCCCATATTTACTCCAAAGTTCATTGTTTTCGAGATATTTGGCATCAAAGTTGAACAATCATAACTTTTGTGTTAATTAGTAAGATAATAAAAACGCATATCAAATTTATAGGTGAGTTTAGTATGTATAAGTAGGTATGAGTTTCGGGTCTATAAAAGTTTTAATGAGGATGAAGTGTCGGGTTTTGTATTTTTACAGACCTCTCTTTAAAAATGGATAATTAATTCTGTATTAACATTCTTCAAGTTATTCAATATCAAAAATGATTACAGGAATCAAACTTTCCCATATCTGCACCTGGAAAGCTAGCTTCAATAAACAGAGGACGAGTGTCGAAATGAAAGCTACTAAATTTCGTTGATTTTTGACGGGAGCCCCTTAATACTTTATTACTGAATTTTACTTCAATAGGGATGATGACTAAGATTTTTTTATGATGTCATTCGAACCAGTTTTTGGAGAGGAACATATGTTTGTATGGGAGCAACTACAATTAAATAATATAGAATACCCTAAAATTTGAGACCAAGATTGACGTCGCTGGCGCCAGCGCAAAACGCTTCATACTGACAGACCCACGTATGACGTCACAATTGTACAAAGTAGTAAATTGTTGTTTTGGTAAATTGTTGTTTCGGTCGCGAAATACTGCGTTTAAGTACATAGTTGTCATACAAATTTTTTCCATAAAAGCGTAAGGATTATATTGGCAGCTTTTAATTTATTATTGGACAATAAAAAATAATGCATGATTTTTCTAAACTCGTAAGGATCATATCTTTTTATGATTTTAATTATATTTTATAATTTATACTTTATTACGATAATTTGATGGTTTACTATCCATTTAGCATCACTACGTTATCAATTTGAACATGAGGCGGCATGCATATTGTTTGTCGTTAACTCGCTATCATACGTTTGGACCCATATCAAATGTTTGGAGTACATTGACACCACGCTAGCTTAATTTAGATATCACGGGTTGCAGTTCCATCTTCACTCTTTGACAGAAAGATATCCCCACATTCATGTCTCTTAACATTCTTATTTTGAAAGACGAGACATGAAGGTGGGGACACGTCGACTGTCGCGCGATGGAATCGCGGTTTTGGACTCTTGGGTATGTTTAACTTTATTACACAGTAACAAGTAACAAATACAAAAGTCGAACTTAATGCCATAAGGGATTCTCTACCAGTCAACCTTTAGATCAAACAGAAAATAATCGTATCTGGTGCGGGATATGAGAAGAAACCAGAAATAACGAAACCGGACAAATTATTGGTGTGTTATAGCTTCTAACCGCGACTCCGTCCGCTTGGAACTCGTTTATATCGTAGCTACAAACTTTCACCCCCCATTTCAATCCCTTAGGGGATGATTTCCGGGATAAAACTATCATATTGTCCTTCTCCGAGACTCAAACTATCTCTTTACCACATCTTGATCGGTTCAGCGGTTAAAGCGTGAAGAGGTAACAGACAGACAGACAGACTCACACTTTACAGATACACACTTTAGCATTTATAATAATATTAGTATGGATTAGGTATTTTTTTCTCTGTGGTTGCCACATAGTTATCTAAATCTATACTATCACATTGTAAGTAGTTAAATAATGTACTTACTGTTAAACAATTATATAGTCAACTCAAGAGCCATGAAAACGGGTTCACTTTGTACTGCATTTTCATACAAAATGTATTTCAGAGGTGGAACTGTCGGTACTTAATTAAATAGCTTATTTATTCACTAGCCTCTAAGTTTTATTTATTGTTTATTTTCTGAATAAAGGGTATTATTTCACAAACTAATTCTCATTGATATATATGTCGGCGGCAGATCGTTAAATACGCCAGATCACGAAATTCCTAGGCATATCGTGAAACGGCGCCATTTCATGATATGCCTAAAAGTCGGCTAGGCTTATCACGATGTGCCTGATAAACAATACGGCAGATCGATTAGAGCAACGCATTCGTCGATATTCCTAGCTCTATACCGGGCACATCGTAAAATAGTTTCTTTCTTGGCCACTGGTGGCGCTGCACATGCGATGGCGGCCGTTTTTGTTGGGGGCTAATAATCAGGGCGGACAAAAATGGTTTGTCATAAGCGAACTCTGTCTTAGGTCGGTTAGGTTAGGGTTCACTTGTGTCCCTCAGACCAGAAATAGACACCCCGCGCAGCGGGGTGGCGTCGACTCGCTGGAGATTATCAGTCCGCACTTCTTATTTTTTTTAATTTACCTAATTCAATTTTGGACACCCTACTTACGTATAACGGTGAGTATTGAACGATATGCCGGCGTTTCATGATATGCCTAGGAATTTCATGATCAGCCTAAACGTCACTGGCTTGGCCAAATCATGAAATGCCGGCGTTTCATGATATGCCTAGGAATTTCATGATCTGCCTAAACGTCATTAGACAAATCGTTAAACGTTAAGTTTTTAACGATATGGCGGATGTCCTTTAGCCAAATCATGAAATGGCGCCGTTTCACGATATGCCTAGGAATTTCGTGATCTGGCGGATTTTACGATCGGCCGCCGACATATATATTCCCTACAATTCCCAGGAAAACTGTCCTTCTCAGTGGCATTATGCCACTTTCTATAATTAATTTATTCAGGAAACGGGACTCGGACGAATGTAGGTATAAAACCTATAGGCAGGGAACGAAAAAACCATAGAATCCGAGCTCCTTACAAATGTCTACCCAAACACGTGCCTAAAACCCGGTATGCGCATGTTCGAACTAAAGCTGCCTGGCATCGTTTTGACACCCCGCCCCCAACCCCGCGTAATGCCAATGTCACCCATTCGGTGGGGCATTTTGCGGCGCTACTTAGACTCTATGGTTTTTTTTCGTTACTTATAGTCAAGTGCAAAAATGTGGGAGAGTGCACTAACATCTCATAAGTGCGAACTTATCTGACGTCGTAACAGCGTTAGAAATAGGTAGAGATCATCATCACATATTAAGAGTCTAAGCTCTTGTGAATTGAGTAATCGCCATTCTGATCGCTTCTTTCCTTCATATTATCACCGGCCGAAAGACGTCCACTGCTGGACATAGGCCTCCCCCAAAGAGCGCCACAATGACCGGTCCTTCGCCACCCGCATCCAGTGGAGTGGACCTAACCTGGGTTATATATCAGTCCACCTTGTGAGGGGCCTCTATTCACGCTGCCCCTGCTAGTACGTGGTCGCCACTCGAGAACCTTTCCGCCCCAAAGGCCATCGACAATCCATATATTTAGAAAAAAAAGGAAAGTTGGGATATTTTGATATGACTGTAGTAAATATAAGGCCATGAATCGACGTCCCTTTTCCCTACAAATTAAAAAAATAGTTTAAATAGTAAACAACTATTTTTAGAACCCCTACAGTATTAACACATTCAATTTTATTTCAATGCAATAGGGGCGAGAATCCTGCAAATATACGTGACAATAAATGTGATTATTCACCCTTCTTAACGCTTATTTGAATAACAGGTTTTTAACATAACGAATATTGTTTTATTTTCTGCAGTTGTTGACTGAACAAAAAATCGGCCATGTGCGTCTGTGTGTGCCTGTCTGTCTTAGTTACATCGACACGCGCATGGATCTCCTGATATGAAAGCCTTTTGTTTTTTTTGCGCTGGATATCGATATTCTTTGTTTGAGACCCTTTACTGGGACCGAATTTATAGAAAAACGTTATCCCCGATTTGGTACTTTAACTCATAATCATAACCTCTAAGGGAAAACGCGGGAAAAGTAGCGGCAAAAACTAGTCACAGATATAGCGAGCACAGCCCAAATCAATTCCTCGGACCAACAACCTGACACAATGACCAGACTAAACGTCACCAATCTAACCACGCCATTTCACACACAAATATCAACTTTAACCCAACGCAACACAGTCCACGGCGACCGCAGCACACAAGATTGCGGTTTCGCAACCCTATAGGGAAGCCAAGCTAGCGTGACCTCTCGGTTGGTTAGAACGGAAGGGTTGTCAGCTACAGCGGGGGGTCTTAGGCACTGGTCAATGAAAACTAGGGCTGAAATCCTGCGCGCGCCGCGCCTTGCGTAATCGTTACGTAAGAGGGTTGCAGGGGGTGAGACGCGCGGGCGGGGCGGCAGTGCTGGGGCAACGTCAATCGATTCGCATCAGTACCGCAGTCGGGTTCGGATCTTCGTCATGGCGGACAAAACTAAAGTCGTTGAGCAATATTACTCGCCGCCGCCCGATCTAGGGAAATGGGAGTCCCTCAGGATATTCCTGTGGAACTCGGAAACCGGCCAGTTTATGGGTCGCACTGGCACGAGCTGGGGTAAGTTCCATTTTCAAATTTTCGATTCGAATTTAGAACGACTCTTTTGTTTTACCACCACCGTTAAACCGATGAACTGCTAATAGGATTGCGGTTCTTTTGTTTTTATATAAGTCCAAGTTTGGGGATGTTGTTATGTAATACGCCCATTTTCGCTTGGACAGTGTTGGACCGAAGTGACCCATTTTTCATACGTAACTGCTAAATAAATGAATATGGCTATAATTCAATGTGTAGTGCAAACGATCTATTTGGTATTGAAATATTCAGCAATAAAACTAAAGGGCAGGTCTTAGTTATTCATTGTAATTAATCTATCAGTTATATTACGAACTCATTTGTATGAACAAATCGTGGTTATTTAATTAGTTAAAGTACCATAGTGTTCTTTATTCTATAGCATTAACCCGTGATGTCCTCCGGAACTCGAATCGGAACTTTTCGGGAAAAATCGGAACCGGTCGTTACAGATATCCGCATCCGTACAGATCTGGACCAATTTAAACTAACCGCTTTCCTATCTCAGGCATCTTGGCCATTAATTGAAACCTGTTCCATTTGTTAAATGACAAAAATTATCAATTTTCGCGAGATCTTATCTTATTTCCGCGCCTAAGAAAAATTCACCTTGCTGTCAGCTGAATAAGTCTGTAAGTTCCATGAAAAACCACCTTCCATCGGTGTTCGATAGATCCTACCATCTTAAACTTCCCAGTTCATTATGAATCTTGCTCATAAAATCACAAGCTTGATTGTAGAATAAGGTTCCTAGAGTCTTACGACGTTTCGGGTGTAGGGCGGTTTCCAGGGCTCAGATTGGTCGGACCCCGGATGCTTGCGCGCGCATCGTCCTTCGCCCCATGGATCCAAGGACGTCTGGATATTTATGGATATTAATTACGTTTTACACCCTAAGGGAGAAAATCAAAGATTACATCGTAAAGGACCATATTTAACACCGGAAATTTAGAGTTTCTTACGGCGCTTCTTCTCTACGGAAGCCTCGCCTGGGTCAGTAATTTCTCTAGCTACCTCCAGGACTGCTACTTAAGGTGCTATCCCACCTGCGGGAAGAGGTGAGGATTGCCTTGAAATCTCTTACAATCTACGATAAAACACATGACATAGGGCGGTTTCCGTAGATAAGTGTCTATTCGCGCCTAATTGCGAGTTGGATAGACCAGCGGGCGTAGCATGGCTGCAATTTTATCACTTATCAATCAATCAATCAATCATTTATTCGTGACAGCAAATAGTGTGTACACTTAATACATATAGAAAACAAAAAAAAGAAATATTATATGCGTCACGAAATGGACCCGGCTCAGCATGATGCTGGCTTTAACTGCCAGCGCTGGTCTTCCACCGAGTCCATTTGGTGAAGGAACGGAAGGCAACACAACAAGATATACAGGGTGTTAACGGGGTCATGATCCGGAATGACAAAAAGCGAATAAGATGATCATACTGAACAACCTTTCCCATGGGACCAACCACGAAATCGCAAAAAAAAAGAGCCAATTAAGAGTTAACTGTGAGTTAACTGCGATTTAATTGAGAGTTATGTATGGAATACCTGGTTTTTTTTTGCGATTTCGTGGTTGGTCCCATGGGAAAGGTTGTTCAGTATGATCATCTTATTCGCTTTTTGTCATTCCGTATCATGACCCCGTTAACACCCTGTATACAAATAAACAAATAGTACTAGAGAATGATAACATAACGGAATAAGTAATTTAGTAGACGTAGCAACTTCTCGGCATGCGACGAGTTGCTACGCCTGCTTAGGCCTTTATACAAATTATGAACGCAGCCATTATTTTGCTGCTAGCGCTAGCAGTGGGAATAATAGGAAACAGGAAGAAACACAAAAGATCAGCCGAACCATGCGAATAGTAACTTAGAATAAACCATGGCCAAATGACCTATATACCTATCCCTAAAATATGTTTAGCGTAGGTATTTGTTTTGTGTTGCCTTCCAGGAGGTAACTCATGTAAAGGTTCCGACGGAAGACCAGCGCTGGCCTTCTACTCGTAGGTTAGCACCATGCTGAGTCGGGGCCTCTTCGTGGACACTGCTACTTTTGTTTTGTTTTTTATACCCATTGTTTAGTCCACGAATAAATGTTTTCTTTCTTTCTTTCTTTCTTTCTTTCTAAATAATAAAATGTAAGTATAAGCTACAGACTAGCAAATTAGTGGCAACGTACATGGCAATGCATTAGCTTATCGTTGTTGTGGATAAGACATCCGTCGCGCTCGCACTCGTCTACTTGTCACAAGGTCACGCGTGTCATATATCCACAGTGATAATAGTCATAAAATGGCGAACATGCTACGACCGTTGCAAAAGTATAAGGCCGCAGGCTTGCTGACACCTCATATCCCCTAACAGAAAAAAAAAGCGGCCTAGTGCGTGTCGGACCACGCACAACGAGTGTTCCGTGCCTATTAAAAAGGTCGTATCGTTACTGAAATCGTATGGCACTTACGTCCTTTTCTTTAAGGTAGGCAGTTTTTTAGAAATATCTCAAAAACCTTTGAACCGATCTTGTTCAAAACAATTTTCGCTGAGAGAATGTAATAAGCCCTGAGCATGATTTTTTTAAAATACACGGTTCAAAAATTATAGGGGGGAGGGACACAATTTTAGTGACTTTCGAGGAGATTATCTCCGACTCTATTCACTTAATCAAAAAAAAAGTAGCACCATATGTACTGTAAATTATTTTACAGTACACATGGTGCTACTTTCCGGCACTAGTGCAGAAAAGAGCACTTTTCGTGCATATGTCGAAACTTTAAAGAGCCATATGTACAGTAAAACGTTGTACGATACACGTGCGAATAGGTAATTCGCAACTCGAGTCGATTTAAAACACTCCCTACGGTCGTGTTTTAATTTATCACCACTCGTTGCGAATTTCCTATTTTCGGCACTTGTATCGTAAATAACTATTTTTGTTTGAAAGGGTATCTTTCCCAGATGGTCACCAGGTCAGGGTCTGATGATGGGATCCTGGTGAAATCGAGGGAACTCTTCAAATTTTACAGGCACACTTGGAGCGATTTGGGTACCTACTGATTTGAAGTCGGTTAAAACTTTGTTTTGAAAGTAAATTATTTGTTATCTAACAAATATTAAAAGTATGATGAATTGCTATTATGCTGCCATCCAACAAACCACATATGTGAATCACAAACTTACAGAAATTAAGTAATAATACTACTTAAAGGGTTTTAAGTCGGTTGACTTAAGAACTATAATCGTTTGAACTAAAATAGGTTGTCACGTTTTATAGATTATATAAGTATACTCGTCATAACCGCAATGTACCAGCTGAATGCAGTGAATTTGCGATAAAGTATTGAGTATTGAATTCAAGAAAATGTACGATCATTATACAATTCATTTTATAAACGATATGATACAGAGAAAGAATATAATGGAAAAATAAACCATCTTCGTCTGTAGCCCCCGACAGGATTCGAACCTGCGACCTTTCTATTAACGCTAGACTGCTCTACCAACTGAGCTACGAGGACAGTGACGCAAGTTGTATATTTTTCCACTATATTCCCGCTAAGACTAGCGCCCTCTCTGTATCGAGTTATAGACTTGTTTCACAGTCTTGGTTGTTTATAAAATGATCGGGGTAACTTCCTCGTTAAAAATAACACGAAACAAAAGTATTTAATTAAATAATTTGTTTCGTGAAAAGGGTATAATTCATTTTATACAGGGTGTTTTTCTGAATTTCCTTGAACTTCGGCATATTGCAGAGTCCATTCACCGAAACAAAGTAGCATAATTAGTTTTTCAAAAAAAAAAAAAAGTTTTTTTTTCGATTTTCATACAAAATAATTAAATTTAGCATTAACGGTTATTGTACAAGGGTCTTAAGAGTTAATGAAAAGTTAGTGTCAAATGTGATAATGTTCAAATGACATCACATGACATGCACGTCAAAAAACCGTTTACACTGGTTAAAGTTGCATAACTGATTAAATTAAAATGTTGAATATCTTGATAACAGTAAGAGTTAAGATACTGGTGTCTTGGAGAAATTACCTTTATTTGACCTAAGCTATGCCCCCTTTCAATTAACGGAAATTGGCGGGAACACGTTGTATAACAAATTAATGGCTCAGTTAGGGCACACACGGGAAATAGACGCTAAAGCTGGTTTTCCACCCACGTCCACGAGCTGGAGATGAGAGATGGCCAATTAATGACACCTCGCATCCGTCAGAATCCAACCTCTGGAAAAAATCTATATTACTGTTTAATATCATTTTCACGTAACGATCACCATACTTGTGGCCATTTCTTTTGAGTAGTATATCTAGGTGTTTAAGGTGACAAACTTCATCTTCCCTATGTTAACATTAAACGGGTAGGGACCTAATGGGTAATGCACACCATGTGTGCACAAAAAATGCGAATGACCCAAACATAAAAACTCGCAAAAAAATCTCAGCAAATCAGCATTAAGTGATGCTCCACTTAAGAGAATAAAGAGATTCAATTGTTTTGTCACATTACACGGCGCAACGCAACCTCATTACGATTGGAACATGCGGCTTTCAGGGCTGTAAAAAAATATAGTGACACAAGCTTAATATGTGGACTTGATTAGTCTGGATAATACTAGTTGACCCTTTTCTTGGCAAATAAAAAAAACGTGAGCACAAGACTCGTTTGCGGCTTGTCGAGTAAAAAAATTATGAACTGCAATACTATTAATTACTTTCACGAGATTATTATAGAAGAAACTTTGATTGGATATAATGATAAGATAATAACAATACACAATTTTTTTTGGCAGTCGTAATATTCGCAAAATTAGGTACTTACTTACATATCTCTGATACTTATATAATAGCCAAAAGGTCGAATTGTTTTGATGTGTGAGTGTGTATATGACGCCACCTCATTAGGATCAGAGCAAGGCTCATAGGGCTGTCAAAAATAATATAGGTCACCGTATCACCATACCATGTCTGAAAAAAGAAACAATTTCGAATATCAAAACGACTATCATTCTCTCGGCAGCCCTAGCTCATCAATAATTGAGAAGTCTAGATTTAAATCAACGCTCTTTAAAACTACTCAAGCAAGGCAAGGTCAGCAAGATACAATTGCAGGTTCAACCACAGACCAGTAAACCTATAGACGTCGCTTAGTTGGGCGACCCCCTCTGCCGGTTCTCTATTGGATCGCATAAAATCATTTGGAATAATATAATAACGCATAATTTTTTATAGCCGAATTAGCGTTAAGCCTAATCATGTTATGGCATAAATTTTTAGGCATAAAATTAAAAATAATAAACGAAAATAGCATAATCATCACAAAGACTAACATCAGATAGCATAAATACAAAAAGACATAATAATTACTTGGCATCATTACAAAACGCATAAGTACACAAAGCAATGAAAGCATAATGCACGGCCCAATAATGTACAGCCTGATAATCCATGTACATTGGGACGGTCATCTGTGCGGACTAATAATCTCCAGCGAGTCGACGCCACCCCGCTGCGCGGGGTGTCTATTTCTGGTCTGAGGAACACAAGTGAACCCTAACCTAACCGACCTAAGACAGAGTTCGCTTATGACAAGCCATTTTTATCCGCCCTGATAATGCACGACCCAATAATCCGCGTCCACGAAAAGTGTAAATGCATGCTATGTAATGTATTTAGAAAACAGAAATTATGCTTCAAAACAGATATACCAAATAATTATTAGCCCAAACAATAGTATGCGTAATATGTATTCGGCCAATACAGATTAGTTCAACTGAAATTATGCTATTAGCGTAGTATGCCAAACAAAGTAGTAGGCCAAAGTATTAATATGCGACAGTGTTATTATGCCAATAAAAATTATGCCAAATCAATTATGCGAAACTATATTAGTCTAAAAAAAATTATGCCAATGAAGGGGATCCCCCCTCTGCCACACATACGGTGAATTCACTCTATATTTGAGACACCGGACCAATCACTTACGCGCGCGGCCTTGAATGCACCAATCACAGCGCACTAGACGTCCCCCGCCCGCGCCCCGCAAGTATGGCAGCTTTGTTTGTAAGTAAAAATTAGGCTAAGCGGGGTCTTTAGGGTCTGCAGGTTCAACACAACAGCTCACCGCCGGGTCGCGGAAGAGTGCTTCGGAACAACGTGGGGTTTTAGTCGGTAGTCCGGGCGGGTACCGGGAGTCCGACATACCTGCCTTCGCTCCCCGGCCGGGCGGGGTGCGTAGAGGCATTTCTCCACATCATTTTCCAATTCACGCCCTTAACCCATTCAGGGCCAAGAATCGCTACGCGCTACGCTCGTAGCCGATCCCATGGTTTTCCTCGTATGTAGCGGAAAGCGACTACGGCGGTCTGACGCATATGTGTCGTCATTGGCCCTGAATGTGTTAAGACGCTGTCAACACCAAAATGCCCTTGAGGATTTGGGATAGCGCGCACACTGTCTATTTGTATCGGAGTAAACGAGAGCGAGTGGGCGGCCCGGTTTTTGAAGATAATAGTGCATAAATATTGAAATAAAAGAAGTGTGCATTATTTGAGAAATGTGACTCGTTAGCGGTTTAGGTATGAATAGGTTGACTTCATATTTTAATTGCAGACCCATACGTCAAAAAAATAAACACATAGAACCGGCGTTTAAGATGATTTTAAGACCAATCTTTGCAATTATTTTCTATCGAACCGATTTCGTCCAATTATGTATCGAGCCCGTCCACGGTCTTTGAAATATGGTGAATATTAACATTTTTTTTGATGTGCTAGAACAAGTAGTTTTTCTTAAAAAAAAAAAAAAAAACATGAATTTCAATAAAATTTGGTCTTGTCAGCCTCTTAACAGCACTCTCAACACAGAGCAACCTCGTGAGCTCTAGTAACCAATTTTCCAAAGCTCTTCAACAAGTAATAAACCCGTTCTGCGCATGTCAAGGCGCATATGCCATGACCTACCCTCTATCGCCCACCGTGCTGTAGGGTAAGTAATTATAGTGCATGCGATGTGCAGTTTAAATACGTTTCCCTTTGCCCGGAAAATGGGGTTTTACTGCGCTATCGATTTAGGAAGGCAGGGAAATTACGTAACTTTTACGATTCGATTCAACTGTCTTTTTGTTGCGAACGGTCAATCGCACTGGACTGGTAGTATCGCACTAGAGAGGCCACAGCGGAATGTTGTTTCGCTCGTGTTTGGAACAGCCCAACAGGGGAAGTACTTCCATCTTAAAGAAAAAACTGTACTAGTTACTTGCTCTGTTGGTCTGAACAGTCAGGGAACGAACCATAGAAGTCTAAGTAGCGTCGCAAAATGGCCCCACAGAATGGGTGATATTGCCTTTACGTTTGTTGTATGGAAGCCCCCTTAAATATTTATTTTATTCTGTTTTTTAGTATTTGTTGTTATAGCGGCAACATAAATACATCATCTATGAAAATTTCAACTGTCTAACTATCACGATTCATGAGATGCCTTGGTGACAGACGGACCGACGGACAGCGGAGCCTTAATAGGGTCCCGTTTTTACCCTTTGGGTACGGAACCCTAAGAGCCTTATCACACTTGCGATTTGCGAGCGTGTTTTCTATACAATTATCAGTCGCGGCGAACACGCTGCGTGATCGCCTTCATACAAAATACGCTTGGAAATCGCAAGTGTGATAAGGCTCTAAAAAAACAAGAAAAGTATGTCAGTTTTTATGACATAAGATTGGATTTCACATGGACGACAAATAAATTAGCGTCAACAAAATGGCCGGTATTGACAAATAGTGACTTAGTGACATAAGTAGGTAAATACTTACGGGTCTGGATTCCATGATTAGGTACCATTCCCAGGCCGACACCCGCATGGAGGATCCCAACTAGATTATAAATTGATAGGTTTGTATTTCAGTTCCCAAGACCTATATAGCCTAAACCAGGGGTCGGCAACCTTTAAGTAACCATATAGTCGCTAACGAACTCGACGCGGGCCGCAATTCTTCATATTTTGTGACTTTGACAGGCAATATCAAAATTGTGAATATAACGACCTTCAGGTACATACAAGGCTCGCGGGCCACAAGTAAGGCGCTGGCGGGCCGCCGGTTGCCGACCCCTGGCCTAAACTTTAACTATAACTACTGAGAATAAAAGCAAAATGTCTGTCGGTGACGACGTAATAGTTTAGGCCTCTGTTACTGTGAGCTGTAGAGTATTTTTTCGTTTTATTTTTTTTATTCAGAAAACAGAATCGGTAAATCTAAATAATTAACGAACCTGCTCTCAAAATTTCACGAGAGTCGGTTGAGAAACGTGACTGGTATGGTATGGGTGTGACCCAAGCTGAAGCATAGAACTTCGTTGGCTTCGCTCGCTCGTTCAAATATTCCGAAATATTGTTCAAAAAACTGTCCTTCTTTTTCGTTGATATATGATATCGCCTTATGGATATTGCTGTCACTTATCGCCACCCAGCGACCCCGTGCCGGTTACTATGATAATGAGCGTCATTCGCACCCTTAATTAGGCGCGCTGTGACACTACACTAATAGCCTAAAATTAAGATGTAGGTATGGCCGTATAAGCGGTTTTAGACCTTCTGTGGGTGATAATATAGTGTAAATTTAATTGAAATGTGTCGTAAATATTTTAGTTTAAGAGTCTTCATCACACTCGACTCTTCATACAAACGTATACCTACTGGACATGATATTTTGTATACACTATGGGATTCGCCATGTCTAGGTCGGAAACTAGCTGCTGTTGCTAGAAATTATATATAAAAAAAAACAGAGTGAGTAGAAGTTTTTCATAGTAACGTTTGTATGGAGTTGGAGAGCCGAGCGCGCTGGGGACTCTTAAAGTACCAACTCCCGACATTTCATTAAAAGTTCATACCTACTGTCAAAACGAATGATCTAATGCGGAATAAGTTGAGTTTAGATTTTCGACGAAATTATTAACCAATCGATTTTCGAAAGGACCGCGTCGATATCACGTGTAGTTTTGAAGCACTACCAAATTTTAAGTTAAAAACAGCTTGATTTTGATAGACTATTTAGTTTCCTACAAGAAATGCAGCAAACGTTCAAATAAACATAATAATTTGTTCTCGTTTAAGAGCATTAGCGCTTCAAAAACTAAAATTCTGCGTATGTCATCATAATCATCATCATCATCATTTTCAGCCCGTAATCGCCCACTGCTGGGCATAGGCCTCTCTTCGAGTACGCCACCCGTCTCGTCCCTATCCTGAGCAAATCTTATCCAGAAATGACACGCGATCTTCCTAATATCGTCCACCCATCGAGCTGGTGGACGGCATTATCTACTCCCTTTAAATAGAGTATTTTCTCGAGATTCAGGAGCAAATAATTGCACATACGGGGATCGGAACCATGGTACGCTAACTTCGCAGGCAGGAAAAAGGCTTCGCCAACTAGGCTAACGCATCACACTAACTATCGCGAAATGTATTTCTGTCTTGCACAGAACTCTGCCTGAAGTTGGGTCAAGATCGATTTCATAAATTGATCGCAAGTGGAGTTATTGGCGGTTTCCTAGCGAGCTGAAATGCGCCCGCATTTCCACTAGTCGAGCATTTTGGTCTGCGTACAGGGACCACCCAAAGACTCATTGCCGAAAGCATCATTATTCTGAAATTTCGGAATTTCAAACGCCAATTTCCGCTCAACGAACGAAACTGCAATCCAGATGATTTTAGGTTTAGGTAGTATTTTTTTGGAATTATAAAAAATACGGAAAAAACATGCGTATGGCTGGACCAACGACCTTTCGGCATTTATCTAGTGTGGGGTAGTACTTAGAGGCTATATTACACACTTCTATCTATATGGTCATGGTGAGTATCCATCAGAGATGTGCTAAGCCGTGATTTCATATATTTGGCTGTCTAGCATGCGAAGTGCAAATATATTTACATCTTCGTACATCTCTAGTACTTATGTTTTTTACCTTTAGGGAACTATACTAGCTTCCGCCCGCGACTTCGTCGGCGTAAACCCGGGATAGAAACTATTCTATATTTTAATCCAGGCTTTAAACGATCTTCGCGCAAAATTTCTACCAAATCGATTTAGCCGTTTAAGCGTGATCGAGTAACATCCAAACATCTAAACATCTAAATATCCAAACATCCAAACTTTCGCATTATAATATTAAGTTTTTAACTTCGTATCTTGGTAAAGCAGTCCATTGTTTAGATGTAAGTATAATATCTTTAAAAGCCCATTGAGATCTTTTATCTACCTAAAATCCCTGTAGCAATTTAGTAATCCACCATATTGTAAACTGGTTGTCACTAGGAGTGAACTGAAAACCAGCGCTGTGTGCAGCTAGTCTGTGGCGCAGCGAATGCTGAGTTCACTCCTATTGTCAAACAGATATACTAGATTTAGTTTAAATTTTTCTGTTTGGTATGTTTTTATGTTTTCTTTCTGTATCTGGTATGTTGTGTGACAATAAACTACTGTTCTATTCTATATTAGTGGGATAGTGTGGGATTTGTTGACTGACAATTGTATGTTTTACCTACTAGGTGCCGTTGTATTAACGACACTACGACCCATTTCGTAACTACAAGTCCCACAACGCGAACTAAGTAATCTACCTTTATTCTGAGCGGTTCTATTCGAAACTGTGCCTGAAGTGTTATCCACTTTTCACGCTAACTTCTTTTAATGAATTAGCTTAGGCTGATTGTCAGCCTGAGAAAAAATTGTGGTATATTTTATGGTCCCATATACAGTCAGAGACAGGAAGACATAAATACCTAAATAATGGTCCGTTTACGACCTATTTCGTCACTGGGTAATGAAACAGAGGGCTCCTTCCGGTAGTTCTATAGAAAATTAGAAAAACAAGGCTGAATTCTATTGCTTGATTACTCGAGGATTTAACTTTAAGATGTGGCAAAATACAACAATTTTAACTTGATTGTGTCGTTTTTAGGATCACTTTGTTGTCCGTCTGTCTGTTTGTCAAGACCCCTTATCTCGGCCCGATATCGGCAGGACTGCATGCCGGTCCGTTTGGATTCGTGTCGGAAGCACGGCGGCCGGCCAAATCAAGGTCACTCGCTACTAGATTATCTGTGACCTTGCTTGGCCGTCCGGTGATATCCGCCCGTGTAGCGTCTCCTTATAAAATATCGGCAACATGTGATATCGCAGTGATATGTTGCTAGCCCACAACACCCTTCAACCCTGCTCCCTTAGTCGACTTTTACGACACCCACGGAAAAACCCCCTTGGTGGTGAAATTTTAAAGGATAATTTCCACCAAACGGCACGTATCGCATTGAACCTGAACGCATTTTACAATCTTTAAACGATTCGGTAATATAGACTTTAATTACAGTGTGCATGATTTTAATATCGTTTAAAGATTGTAAAATCCGTTCCGGTCCTATGAGATGCGTGCCGTTAGTGGAAATTATCCTTACCTCGACACCACAGACGGGGACCTATTTAATGGAATTTATACCATTCTAATATTGAAACAGAGTTGATGCTTTTCTTTTGTTTATTTTTCCGATTTCAAAGCAAAAGAAAGTCCACTCTATTTCCTATTACAGTTGATTCAAATTTCACTGTCAATATTTAATGTATGGCGTCTAAAGGTTAACCAGTGGACGAATGAATTCTTATCCTATCTTCTTGTCTCCAGCTAAAATCCTCCTGTTCTACCTGATCTTCTACGCCTGCCTGTGCGGCTTCTTCGCTGGGCTGCTGGCCGTCTTCTATCAGACCCTGGACAATAAGGTGCCCAAGTGGCAGCTGGACAGCTCCATCATCGGCAGCAACCCTGGTGAGAACTACTTGGACCATTACAAAAATATATCATCAACTAATGCGGCTGGCAAACGGCGGTCGTTGGGTCCGAATCCCGGCTTGTACCAATGATTTTTTTGGAACTTATGTACGGAATATTTAACGTTAGCTTTTCGGTGAAGGAAATATCGTGCGGAAACCGATCTAATCCCAATAAGGTCTAGTTTTCCCTCTATGTTGGAGGGTCGGATGGTAGTCGCTTTCGTAAAAACTACTTAGTGCTTATGACAAATCTTGGAATTCGGTGTCAAAGTGGACCCCAGGCTTTATTAGAGCACAACCGGGAAAAACGCTAGGAGGATGATGACATGGAAGGAAAATGGAGTCGTGGAAGATCGCCCACCCGTTGGAAAAATCCGCAAAAGAAACTTACAGACGTCTACCCTTTATTGGTTTGAGGATTCGTTGTGTTAAAAGCTTTGCGGCGCGAGCGGAAGCTAGTAAAGTGTATCATCATGAGCCCTGGCGACGGCATTCACTGCCAAGAACACATCACATCATACCAACAGACCAAGTTCTAGTTAAGTGTTGTTATGGCTGCGGTCATTTGTAAGGTGGACTGGTGGCTAGTTGAGCTGCTCCAAATATGAGCAAGATGACATTCCTCTTTACGCTCGAACTCAAAAAGGAATGGGCTGAACATCTGTATCGTGTCGCCTTACGGTCATGTTTAAACGACGTTGTAAAACAGGTGAAATCGGCAAAGTATCATGGTGCTCAGCTACTTATGATTTCGACTGTACTAGGCCTCTCTTCGTCCCTTCCCAGGTCTTGGGTTCCGGCCGATGCCCGACACTGCCAACGTGGAGAGCACCCTCATCTACTACCGCGCCAATGACAAGGGCTCAGTGCTCAAGTGGGCGACGGTCATCGATGACTTCCTGGCTGGTGAGTATTCAGATACTAGAGATTTTGTGATGGCTGTAGGACTTGGCCAGGACTTGGAGAGTGAGAGATTGGAGCACAGCTCCTGGCTTCCACGTATGACGAACCACTGCCGCCGCCGCTCCAAGTCGTGGCCGAGGATCTTCTGGATTATAGCCAAAGAGCTATGGAAGAATTTTTAGTTTTACTCAAAACCCGCATTAACGGCGTCCTCTTAAAATTTATATGAGTCAAATCATAAATTAGGTATAATAAATGCACATTAACAGCGATTTTTTTACCACAAGACAGACTATCTTTGTTTTTTTCATTCTGTATCTACATCCCCTCAATTTTAAAACACTAGCCTCGTCGGACAAGCTCAAAGCCTGTCTACAGGTCGTTCAAACCACGAGTGCGCTTGTGAGCGTCGCACCCTTTCCCATGTTGCACGAGTTTGTCTTTTGTTTAAATCTTAGGTAGAAGTGGAACGCGTTTTTATGAAATGATGGATGTATGCAATAAAGTTAATAAACAAACAATGCCCAGACTACCGCAAGAAGGGCAGCGGCAGCGGCGAGGCCCACGGCGCAGAGAACCGCGTGGCCTGCGACTTCAACTCGGGCCAGCTCGGCGAGAAGGAGGTCTGCGACGTGCCCGTGGATGCATTCAGTCCCTGCACGCCCTCCAACCAGTACAACTACGAGCATGCTGGCCCCTGCGTCTTCTTAAAACTCAACAAGGTTAGTTATCTAATGAATTCTTATCTAGTCTTGAAAAGCTCATCTTGGTTAGCTGCGTTGAAGAAGAGAGAGCATCTTCGCGATGATGGACAGACGGCATCCACGATGCCACTGGCGTGAACGTCTGGATGTTGGCCCCTGGGGGCAATCTAACGAGCTCACAACAGAAAGCAGTGGTGAGAAACTTTGCTCCTGGTGGTCACTATCCTCACCCTTGATGAACCAGGAAGAAAAAGAAATAACACTTGGTCAGGCTGAAGGATGGTATCTTCGATATCGTCGGCATAGTAAATAACGAGATACTCCAACTTACCCACTCCAATTATTCTGGCAAAAAATAAAAGACACGGTATTCCTTAAGTATCATTCCTTAGTGTCATGTACTAGGAAATCATTAACTTAAGAAGTGTTCTCCTACTTCCAGATCTTCAACTGGAAGCCCAAGCCATACAACACTACAGAGGACCTGCCCGCAAACATGCCGGATGATCTGAAGCAACACATTAAGACACATGTAAGTTCTGATAAATTATTGCAGTTGCATTGCGTGTGGTGCCATATTGTTTGTCGTTGGTGGTTGGCGTGTTCTGCCCAGCTAGCACGATAGGTTTTGTAGTCACCATTTACGGCGAAAATTTACTGAAACGTTACGTAAAACGTGACGATAAAACCTAAGTTTGAAAAATTCGTGCGCTCAGTTCTTTTCCTCTAGCATTACTAAGCATGTAACTGAGTGCGACGAGACAGGGGCACGAAGTAATTGGGAGGGAAATGAATCTCAACAAGAGAAGATGTTATTTATTTTGCCCTCATAGATTGTGCCAGTTACTTAATAGTCAACCTGATCAATTGGGTCAATACAAACGGCCGTCTGACCTCCTCGTTTCTTATTCTTACACTATTCGTATTGCGTTACCCCTTTTTTTTCTGAATCAAAATTATAGTCAACTATATAGGTATAGCTGGATGTGCTGGGGCACCGTATTGTTTAAAAGATAACGTTGAAAAGGGTAAACATGTTTATGATGCTGACATAATCAAACATTACCAGACGTCCCTCGAATAACCCTAAGACCACGTGCGCGTCCTTTATTGGCAGTGCCAGTGGCCCGCAAAATGTTGCACAGAAACTTGCCGGGTTCGTTCGTGTTCGAGCGATGAAGCTTCTCAATGCGCTTCTGATGTCAGTAACTGAATGTGACTTATTTGCATGGCGATGGGCGCCTGTTTGTTGTGCATGTTTAAAGTTTTGCGAGATGATGGATAGCAGGCAATCCAGTGTTCCAATATAATTTATAGTTTCTTTTATGTACCTATGTTTACCAGTGCATTAGTTAAGTTACAACTGTAATGCTGTGTAAATAAATATTATTATAAATAAATAAATAATTACAGTCCGGCAAGCCTGATGCCAACACAGTATGGGTGTCCTGCGAGGGTGAGAACCCGGCTGACGTGGAGAATATCGGGGCGGTGCAGTACATCCCGCGCCGTGGGTTCCCCGCCTACTACTACCCGTTCACCAACAAGGAGGGCTACCTCAGCCCACTGGTTGCCGTGCTGTTTGAGAAGCCCAAATGTGAGTCCATAGTTTGAAGGCGCTGTCAACAATAGTTCAGTATATCCCGCGTCACGGGTACCCCACATACTATCTGGTCAGCAACGAGGAGGACTACCACAGCCCACTATTTGCTGTCCTGTTTCAGAAACCCAGCGCCTCCATAGCTTAAGGAAGAATTAAGGATATTCTCCTTGGTTCTTACTTAAGATAGAATAAGTCGCTTTCAACATCAGTCCAGTACATACCCCGGTGCGAGCTGCCTCTTTATCCCTCGGGCCAGCCGGCAGCGCACACACCCCCCGCCACGACAAGACTCCCTCGGCACTGCCCTACTGGCCCTAAGCGAACCCATAATTGAGACGATTCCCTCGCGTATAATATAAGTATAATATAATCAAGTGAAAATCGTCCGTATGGGCCTCGGCGAACACGACAACATTCTGAGTGTGTTATTTTTAGCTTAAAGATAAAGATAGCCTTTATTCCAACTTTTACAGTTGCTTGTGAGTTGGTTTGCCCAACGGCATAGGCCTCCCCTATAATTCTCAATTTCTCTATGTCCCTCGCAGCTCTTCTTCATTTAGGCCCTGCTATGGCCCTTAGGTCATCTGCCCATATTTTGTGGGGTCTTCCTTTCCTTCCCTTTCCTTCTCTGGGATACCAGACTGTGATCTCTTTCGCCCACTTGTCTTTTGGGGTCTCTTAAGATGTGAACTGTCCATTTCCACTTAAATTTATTTAGCATGTGGGATATATCTATGATTTAAATGTTTTCCCTTATATTATTTAGCTTATCTTGTCTTTCCTTTTGATGTTAAGTAAACTCCTCTCCATGTTTATTGTCATACTTCTATGTTTCCCGTTTTTCTGTGTCAGTCATTAAAATCCGCTGCAAGTGTCAGACTGTTGGGATTTTCTTAATTATTATTTCTCGTATGGCAAATATTTAAAACCGTGAGATCTTTGAATAGACAGTACGGTTGCCAGGTAATTTCTTAATTAATCATGTTCTTGATTACAGCGGGCGTCCTCATCAACATCGAGTGCAAGGCGTGGGCGAAGAACATATTCTACGACCGCTACGAGCGGCGCGGGTCGGTGCACTTTGAGCTGATGGTTGACAAAGCCTAAGCGTAGTCAGTCGGCGCAGACTGCTACTGCCACGCAGTCGGAGCCACCTCCCGCTCACAACCCTGCCGGCAACCACTCTCACAAGGCAACCTGCTCCAAAGCGGCCCGAGGAATGAATGTTGAATGCATGCGAGCTCGAACGGCGGTGAATTAACCACTGTTTTTAAGATTGAATGTGTGCGTAAGAGCTGTACTTGCCTAAAACTGCCATTAGCGAGCGTTAGTGGTTAATCTGCTGCGGTTAATTTAACTAATGTTAATCAGTGTATTGATTGTTATGGTGTAGATTTTAAGCGCACTGTCGTGCCAATGTAATTCCATTTTAAATTGGTTAGGACAGGATTGTGAACGGGTTGCCATTGTCGTTGGTTAGTGTTCGCTGTTCCAACCAGTGCGTGGTTGCCTGCTGTTTGGCAGCCAGTCCAGGGGGCGGGCAACCAGTTGCACAGGTTGGTAGACGGGCACAGGGGGGTCAGGTCAGGTCTGTAGGTCACAACCAAGCGCCGTTGCCCGCTGTTAGCAATAGCCATAGTTGGCGTTTATTTATATTCGTTTTAGAATAAGCCAGAGGGCGTCTCAGTTTGTTTGTCACGCTTCAAGTAAGATAAAGGTTTTATTGATATTTATTATTATTAATATGTAAATTCTGGACGGAGAGTCAATAAACACGCAATAGTTGGTTCCAATTTAGTGGTTTGTCTTGTTTCATTTGAAATCCCATCTTAATCCTAAATGACTATTTCTTTTGATGAACACTCAAATAGTTTAACTATAAAGCTTTTACCTAGGCAGGTTTTACCTAGGCGCCGCTTGTCACGGCGCCAAATGGACGGGCGCGTCTATCCTAACCTGTTAATTCCTTGAACGGACCCTCCCCGCCTAATAAAATGACTACCGTCATTCCATGGTCATATAAATATTAGGGTACAAATACAAAACTCGAACTAGCCCCCTAGAACGAATAATAGCTGGATATTTAACTCGTTTTATTTTACCACCTAGGTACCGTCACGTTCTTTAATGTATGACCTAAAGCTTCCGCCCACGACTTCGTCTGCGTGGACCCGGGATAAAAGCTATCCTATATTTTAATCCAGGCTATATTATACTATCTTCGTGCAAAATTTCATCCAAATCGGTTGAGCCGTTTAAACGTGTATGAGTAACAAACATCTAAACATCCAAACATCTAACATCCAGACATCTAAACATCCAAACAACCAAACTTTCGCATTTATAATATTAAGTAGGATTCCGCGAAATAATTCTTTGGATTCCTACACAATTATCTATACCATTTGGCAAATTATCTAAAACTGCACTTATTTTTATTTAGTCCCCTTTTTGCATTTTTTCTATATAGAACGATTTTTTGCGCTCTTTACAGTGCAAACGAGACTTGAACGCACTTTAAAAAAAAATGTATATATAGGTATATATTTGCGGACAATCTTACACAAATCGACCTAGTCCCAAACTGAGCAAAGCTTGTACAGTCACCATCAGATATATCGGGGCGGCCACAGTGCTCACAAATATCGGAACACGTCTCTGATGCCTTGACAATAGAGACGTGTTCAGATGTTTGTGAGCACCTTGGCCGCCCCGATATATCTGATGGCGACTGTACTATGGGCTTATAGAGACTGTTGTAATAAAGTTGCAATTTCTTCGCTACCCAAACATTGTCTGGAAGCTATCGCTCTTTAGTGATAAGTCCTATGTTCTGCATTACCTTAATTAATACATTGAGGTATGCAATGAACTACACAACTAATTGTACGTATGTATTGTAGCCCCATAGTTATGTTTTGGGTACAATGATATGTGGCCTATCTCAGGCCAGAGTCACATGTAGGTACGGGGACGGCGAGTGCTGGAAAGAAGACTAGGGACTTCAGTGGTTGGGTTTTATTACACTTTTCTTAAATTAAATAGGTACGTTTAGCACTTTACAAGCAGTTATTTTTATAAGGCCAGACCGCTTAAACATAAAACCTCTAATGTACAGTAGGTACCATAAAAGACGATATATTTGATAAGTTACTACGCTCTTGTGTAATCCGAACAGATAAACTAACAAAACATGACTTTGCAAAAAATATTCGGATAGTCTGCGCCAAAGTGCCAAGCCGCCAAAACGCCAGTATACCTACGCACATCGCACGGCCCTCACTGCCGCCGCCATGGCTTTGGAGAAGAAAACTATTAAAATCATAGCAATTGTGGTAGCTACGGTTATAGCTGCTGATGCAGGTGAGTTTGTATGATTTACTTACTGTTATTTCTCGATCTGTGGTTTAAGAAATTATTATGCAAATCTTTGGGTAAATTGATAATTTATTCGTAACACAAGCTTGTTTTTATTTTAATACTCGTGTCGCTCCGTAATCTTAGACACATCTTTCTCATTCTTATTCAAGCAATGTGACCGCAAAGAAAAGGATGAGTATAGGTATATGTTTTAGCTTCTTTTTGTTATTGTAACTCAATTTATTAACATATTTACACAATATATAAAGGGGCACACAAAAATAAAAAGGGGCTATCCAGGGGCTTCTTTATTTCTGACACAATTGATGGCCAAAATAAATTGTATTTGTTCATCAGTAAATAATTTTATCTGTGTCAGTCGTATGACTCTTGCTAAACATTTTAAGTTAACTATCTGTAAAATTAGGCACGAAGTTCTTAAGTGCACTTTTTATATCAAGTAGTATGAACATAAGTGTTCATACAATATCTGCTACGTATATAAGCTATACGGCAAAAAATTAACGGTAGATTATAAGCTATCTAATCAGAAATAAAGTGAAGACTTTTAACTTTCGGGAAATACCGCTAGACGACCGCTTTAGCCTAGTTGGTATTGGTAGTGACCCTGCCTACGAAGCAAGAGGTCCTGGGTTCGAATCCCGGTAAGGGCGTTTATTTGTGTCATAAGCACGAACATTTGTTCCTGAGTCATGGATGTTCTCTGTGTAATTAAGTATTTATTTATCTATATAAGTATGTTTATCGTCGTCTAGTACCCATTGTACAAGCTTTGCTTAGTTTGGGATTAGGTTGATTTGTGTAAGATTGTCCCCTAATATTTATTTATATAAGTATCAACAAAAGTTTGTACAAGTCCTGCCATCATATTAATCTGTTTACCTTTAATACATCAAGTAACAAATAAAAAATCTATAAAAATAGCGAAGACACGATAACATTAGCGATAGGAACCGCCGCTCAGGCCTTCTTCGATAACGTTATGTCAAAGATCATTGCATAATTAGAGGTCATATCATCATGTAACTAATACTAAAAGATCAGATACTAAAGAAAGAAAGAAAGAAAGATATATTTATTCACAAACACACAGGACACACATATACTAGAGATACTAACGAGAAGCGACCGTTTCCATCTGTATAACGGATGAAATAATACAGACTGACTATATTAAGTGCAATGTTTAAAAGAAGGCATTTTATATTCCGGCCCGGTTTTATAGCCACGCATTTGAGAAATATTTAAATTTTCTAAATTCTCGTAAGATTCAACATACTCGTATTAGCTTTTTGAAATATTATTTGATCTCTATTAAGGGACTCGTAATCTCATAATTTACGTTAAAAACAAAGTTTTAACCGACTTCAATTCAGTACTCTAACAAGGCACATGAACAATCCACATTTTCTCTTTTTTTTACCACATGTACCTACATTGACTATTACAGAAAAGAAAAAACAAATCGCTGTGGGCCGATAACATTTGAGGAGTTCCGCCGATTCATCAAGAAAGGTCATCATCAGTTCCACTTCATCACATTTGGGTGTAAATACACGAGTTATGATAGAAAATGGCAAAATTACTACATGCGTGCCTAATATATTTTGGGAGTTCCCTTAATTCCACATGGATCCCATCATTTTGAAAAAATGGAAACAATTTGGATGGAAGCATATACTTAGAAACGAAAACAAAAAAATGTATGAATCCGTTAATAAATGACGGAGTTCTGATCTGAGGCAACAAACATTAAAAAGAATAATGATATAAAAAAACGTACACTAAGAAGAACCTTCTCCATTTTTTGAAGTCGGTTAAAAATAGGAACGTGATATAGGGAAATATACCCTCTGCACGGCTAGCACAAAACCTCGACTAAGTATATAGAGCTCGAAAGATACGGGTAGCTTCTCGCGTGGCTGGTAGCTGGCTGCTTCTCCTCGAAATTAAGCTGCGTGCGTAATTTCAATATAAAAACTGTTATAGGGAGAGTAATCTACATCATCTGTGGTCTACCATCAGCTACCATAGCTACCAAAGCTGTGCGAAGTAGCGGAGCGATGTGCGAGGGAAAAATCCCATTTCTATAGCCACGCTCACGCATCTATTTCTATTTGTGGACTTTTTTCCTCGCACAACGCTCTGCTACCTCATATAACACTCTGCTACCTCGCATAACAATTTGTTACATCGCATAACACTCTGCTACCTCGCAACTCGCAAAGCTCTGATGGATACCCGCTCTTCCACGGGTTCTTCTATCTTCTGCTAGCCGTGTAATAAGTCTCAATCATGTGTCAATATGTGGGGGAGGCCTATGTCCTGCTGTGGACGTCTTTGTGATGATGACGATGGTGTCAACATTACAGAGCTGCAGGTATGGCCGCGAGGAGCCGACGGCTCGGCGGAGCCACTGATCACCTACAGAAGCACCGACCCGAAGACCTACATGCCCTGGGTAAACCGGACCAATGACTTCCTGAGAAGTAAGTAGCTTCAGAAATCCATTGTTTTAAAAACTTACCCGCGCCACCCGCATCCAGCGCACTTTGCGACCTTTACCAGGTCCAGGTCATCAGTCCACATTGTGAGGGGTTTACGCTTTCCGGTACGTGGGTGCCACCCGATAAACTTTCCGCCCCAACGGCCATCGGTTCTATTCTACATGCAATGTGCCCCGCTCACTGCCACTGAAGTTTAGCGATTCGAACGGCTATATCGGTTACTTTGGTTCTGTTGCGGCCGTGGCTGCAGCTAACTGGTGCTGCTGGTGGCGCAGGACCGGTTATTGTGGCACTCTTTGGGGGACGTCTTTCGGGTGATATGATAACAATGATGACAAACTTTCGTTCAACTTGCATTGTTCGTATGTAAAGTATATATGTAACCACGTAAATACATACATACTTATTTTGTACAACACTCCATATATACAGGTTCATATGTCAAACGGTCTTCGAGAAAATTGGCTGTGACAGACAGACAGGCACCAAAAGATCGTATAAGTATTCCGTTGGACCAATTTTGGTACGGAACACTTAAAACACTCAGTCCATCCCATCCACCTTTTCCTGGGCCTACCTCGTCTCAGTGTTTAGTAGGTATAGTTAATATGATATAAGCTGTCCGTTTAGCACTTGAAAGCTTATCTTGTGAACAATGGGCTGTTTCCTATTGTATAAGCCCACCGCAAATCCTCCGACCAGATAAAATTAAGCAAGTGACAATAAAACTCATACAAATTAGCTACCATCTCCTCTAAGTCACAAGGTTGAAATTGCTATAGCATAACACTTTCGATAATGATACTTGGGCATTGAAAGCCGCAGTCAGGCAAGTCACCTACGTTTTAGTGCGTCCACAAAGATTCTAATTAACAAAATGACTTTCTTAATGAGTTAAGCTATAGCAATTTCAACCTTGTGACTTAGAGGAGATGGTAGCTATTGATATGAGTTTTATTGTTACTTGCTTAATTTTATCTGCTCGGAAGATTTGCGGTTGGCTTACACAATAGGAAACAGCCCATTGTTCACAAGATAAGCTTTCAAGTGCTAAACAAATACAAATAAATACAAATATTTATTGATAACACCAATGTTACATGTCAGATAGGTAATTATACATTGTATAACTATAGATTACTATGTTGTTGCATGATGCAAATGATGATGATGATGTTAACGGACAGCTTATATCATCTTAACTATACAAACATCTTCTCCGCTTATTATCATTCCGGATCATGACCCCAAAACGACCCAGCACAAGACATTCATCATGTGAATTGTCAAAACCCTTCACATTGTTTCAGCCTATCGAAGCCCCAGTTCCAATATACTCGCTTGCGACTACGACAGCCAACACGCGAGAGAGAACATGTTCTGCAATGTGGACCTAAGGGAATTCCATCCCTGCACCTCCGACACGCAATACAACTATGGGAGGGCTGCGCCTTGCATCTTTTTGAGGCTTGATAAGGTTAAATCCATATATTTAATTTGAATTATATTAATTCATTTCATTTCTTGCTCGTACTGTCCCCCTCTCTTTCTTCCACGCGTCTCTTCTCTATCGACCGCTTAATACTAGACCTGCCTCCCGAAAAGCGTCAATTTAACAAAGGAAATATAAAATAAAATGTAAACAGCTGATCCCGCGTGCTGGTCTATTGTCGGGCAAAAGAGTCTAGAAAATAAAAAGTCTAGTTGCTAGACTTTTTTTTGCAATTTTTGAAAGTAATTTGAGTCTAACAAGACACACACAGTGAATGCTTATGGCCATATTCACAAACGTTCAACAAATGTATTTTAACTGAAATGCCGTTAAAATTTGTTGGTCTGCAACTTTGAGATTAGTGTTCGTAAGAAGGGGACAAAACACATTTTTATTTACCAAAGGGATTTTAAGTTTTATCGATAATGCCTTGATCACACGTACCGAGTAAAACGGGCGAAACAGTGCTACTCGCCGTAAAAGTGGCGAGACAATAGCTCAGCTCCCTTTTTAGGGTTCCGTAGCCAAATGGCAAAAAACGGAACCCTTATAGATTCGTGATGTCTGTCTGTCTGTCTGTCTGTCTGTCTGTCTGTCTGTCTGTCCGTCCGTCCGTATATCACAGGCATTTTACTCGAAAACTATAAGGTGTATTTGAATAAATATTTGAGGATAGGTGTATTTTGTTAGCCGCTACATAGTTTTGTCATTAAATTACTAAAACTTCATACATAAAACTGAGTCAAAATTTTTTTTTTCATTGCAAGCCCACGTGTGGCACATTAATCAATAGGCCTTTCAAAATAAATATAAGGTGACTCAGCAATTTATTTGATTAAGTGCATAGAGTCGCGGAGATAATCGCCCCGAAAGTCACTAAAGTTGTGCCCCCCCCCTCTAATTTTTGAACCGTGTATTTTAAAAATATGAAAAAAATCATGGACATAGGGCTTATTAAATTCTTTCAACGAAAATTGTTTTGAACAAGATCGGTTCAAAGGTTTTTGAAATATTTCTAAAAAACTGCCTTCCTTAAAGAAAAGGATGTAAGTGCCATAAGAATTCAGTAACTTTCTAATAGACACGGAACCCTTCGTTGTGCGTGGTCCGACACGAACTTGGCCGCTTTTTATCTACTAGGCCGAGTACTGTCTCGTCCGTTTGCTCAGTACGTGTGATCAAGGCATAAGTGGATCTCGCTGAACTTTCTTTTGTCATATCGCAACACTCTATACTCAGATCACGGCAAGAGTGCTCTAAACCGATGAGCATGTATGTTTATTTTTTCTCTACATACCTTCTGAGAAACAGGCGTTAACATGCATATAAGTCATTTGAGTCTAAAGTAAAGTTATCTGTTCCCAGATTTTGGATTGGACGCCAAAGCCTTTCAACACTACTGAGGACCTGCCCAGTAACATGACCGACGACCTGAAGCGGCACATCAAAACTAAAGTGAGTTTATATTGGTTATACCCAAAAAACTGAATACATATCTCTCTCTTCAGTCGTTCACTCTTGATAGAGTGGTCGTGGTTTCTTGATGATGTATTGATTAAGCAGCCCTCGCGATGCTCCTCTACTTGTTACGGTCTTCAGCATCACGGGAACACTGGACTGTGGTGGTTTGTGTCGCAGCTTTTACCGAATCCGTCCAGCGCGTAGGAGAACGACCGCGTGATCGCTTTCCCTCAACCCATCCGTTAAACAACGAATCGTTCCATGGAGTTTTGGTTACTTACATACAAAAGATATGAAAAATTTGTTAGGATGCGTATGCAGTATGCACTAGGCCTGAGCAAGCTAGCGGAGCGGTGAGCGAGGAAAAATTCTACCAATAGGAAGAGAAGCGTGAGACAACTTCGGGTCATACACAGATATAAATGAAATTTCCATTTTTCAGGTCGGCAGTTCAGAGGCGAACGAGGTGTGGGTATCCTGCGATGGTGTGAACCCAGCAGACAAGGAGAAAATCGGGCCTGTGGCGTACATTCCTCGCCACGGGCTCCCTACCTACTACTTCCCCTACAAAAACCAGGAGGGCTACCTCAGCCCGCTGGTTGCAGTGCTGTTTCGGAGGCCCGCGAGTAAGTGTTCATGACATTAGTCATCTGTATTGCTGTCAATTTGACCAAACAAGAGGAGACATTATACCGAGTTCTGAAGATTTCGCCGTCATAATAATCCTATCTCTGGTTTGTGGACGGAGTGACAGTTTTGTCGTGGCGAAAAAAAGACGTAGTGTCCTATCACGAGGGTTTCAATTTACGCCTATATAGCCGCACTGTCAGTCACCGTGTAAAATTTGACCTTTCTACCGACAGTTCTCATACCTAAGAAAAGCCATAGATTAAGTTCCTCTCAATTGCTCATAGGTGAGCTGATCCCTTAGGGATAAGTTCGCCTTTGTACTTTGATCTATTGTGTGACATGTATATTCTTTAACCTGTTATTGAGTACAATAAAGTTCTTAAATACATACATAAGTACGTGCGAGAGAAGATTAGAATGTTATGGAATAGAATTTATTGTAATTCTATTCTATATAATATAATAAAATCGAATAGAATAGAAGATAATGTTAAATTCAAAGTTACACTAATTGAAGGTTTGGGACCGTTAACCTTCCTAATGGTTTATCAAAATATATAATTTACAGCTCAAATCGTCATCTATGTGGAGTGCAAGGCGTGGGCGAAGAACATCGCCTGCGAAGACTGCGAACCGAGCGCGTCCGTCCGCTTCCAGCTGTTGATTGACTAGTAACAACCTCTCAACACATCAGCTGATAACCTCATTCATTAAACTCACTGACCTTTGTTAGCTAAAATGTGATTTGCCCCCCTCCAGCACAAAAATATTTTTTTAAGCGAGTGTTGCTTATTAATGATAAAAAACATACATACTACTAGTCTAATTCTACAGAAAAGTGTGCAGTTTCAAGGTTAAGCTTAAAAAAGAGTTGTACGAACACCCGCAAAGACAGGAAAATTTCAGACATGATACTAGTTTTCTGTAAGCAACCCCTGAGATACCTGTAGTTTATGTCCCATAAGCCAATCGGTGTTTTTTGTACCTTTTTGTACCTTGCCTTGCTTGTTTTTCTTTTTGCCAAATATAATTTAGTTTGTAGTATCCCAGTAATCTAAAATTGGAATTTTAGTAAATCTAATCTCTTCTCTCGTCTGGTCGGCGTGACAGTCAGTGACAGTGACGTTTCGTTCGTATCGTATCTGCATTTTCTTAGTAGTTGTGTTTCGTTTTTGCAAGTTTGTACTATAGATTAAGAATCGTTTAAGTGCACGCACATTTATTTTTTACTTTTTGATTGCATACATTCAATACAATAATATTGTTAAAAAATATGTAATACCTGTTACTAATCGGCTAGTATAGCCGCGTCGTCGGCGAGCTGGGGCATGCACCTGGGCCACAACGGAAGAACAGCGCTGGCTTTGCCAGCTTCATGCTGAGCTGTGGCCCTTTTGTGGCAAACAGTGTTGGTTCTATTTTTATTTACTATTTATTTCTCTCTGTGTTTGTCATAAATAAATGCTTTTCTTTCTTTCTTTCTTTCTTCCTAATTAATAAAATAACTAAAACTAAACCTTTAAATTAGAAAAAAAAAACGAATTACTTATATAAAAGAGTGTGTGATTCAGTACACACACACTTTAACTTGATGTTTAACTAAAGCTTATGTTAGTATTTAAGGATAAGATTGCAATACCCTTTTAGGGTCCATGTGATACCTACTCCCATATAATCTAACAACTGTGTATATTACCATGGTGCAATAAACAACTATGACTATGACTATGACATGGATGATGACGAACTCCATAGCCTAGTTGGTACTGGTAGTGACCCTGCCTACAAAGCCGGAGGTCCTAGGTTCGAATCCCGGTAAGGTCATTTATTTGTGTGATGATCACGAATATTTGTTCCCGAGTCATGGATGCGTTCTATGTATTTAAGTATTTATTTATAGTATGTTTATCGTCGTCTAGTATCCATAGTACAAGTTTTGCTTAGTTTGGGACTAGATCGATTTGTGTAAGATTGCCCCCAAAAATACGTCTTATGGTGCTCGTTAATTAAATATCGATTCGTATGTAAGCCAGTTGCAAATAAACAGTCGCTGTGACCACTCGCAAAAAGTATTTAATTTTGAAACCATCCAACATATGTAGAACCTTATAGCTATCGGAACATGGTCCATTATCGAACCGGATGCAAATTAGAATAATAACAAGCTTATTACCTGCCGCCCAACGCGATGGTACCTGGATCGAGTGCAAAGTGCAGTTGTTTACGCAAAATTATTGGTGACAGTTTTGTCGTGGTGAAAATCACCGGCCACAGCCCTGTGGCTGTGTCCTATCACGAGGCCGAGGGCTTCAATTTACGCCAGTAGCGGTATTGTCAGTCAACGTGTAATATTTGACCTTTCTGCCGACATATCACATACCTAGTACTTAAATCGATATCTCTATAATATAAATTAAGATAAACCATAGTATAGAATAGAATTTATTGTAATTCTATTCTATATAATATGTAGAATAGAAGATAATGTTAAATTCAACGACACCAATTGAAGGTTAGGAACCGTTAAGCTTCCTAATTATTTATCAAATTATATAATGAACAGCTGAAATCGTCATCTATGTGGAGTGCAAGGCGTGGGTGAAGATCATCGCCTGCGAAGACTGCGAACCGAGCGCGTCCATCCGCTTACATACATATATACATACATACCTACATACGCTCGAAGAACAAAACCCTCCTCTCCTTCGGCAGTTGGGTAAAAACTAAAAACCAGTTCCTGGCTCCGTAGTAATCCTATGGCCGAACTCGCAACTTTGGACCGCTTTCGTTCTTAAACGGGCAAATTAATCACCCCTTTTTCCTATACTCTGACCGAGCGAGCGAAGCGAGCGTGCCGCGGCAGCGGCAGGTGAAGCGCTAGAAAATCCACTTTTGTACTACCTTATACTTACATGCAAAACGCTATGTTTTTTAAGTAGTATACCCGTCCCTCAGAGAGCAAAGTAGGAACTTCGTCGTCTTGATGGCGGGCCGTAGATACTTATTTCCCAATTGAGAACATAATTAGGAATTAGGAATTATAATCCAAACAGCTTTAGTACATCTAATATTAGGAATTGTAAAGTTATGCACATGTAGTGTTCGATAATTCGATGTTCGACCAATAATATGCAAAAATAATTAGGACAATCGATATTATGCGTAACGATTTCGGCGAAATAAATAACAATTATTAGACCAAACGTTTGTAGTCGAATAGTTTTTATGCGACTCGAAAATCGGACTAAGAAAAATTATGCGTTCCGATATAGACTCCTGCGAGGGTGAGAACCCAGCTGACGTTGAGAACATCGGGGCGGTGCAGTACATCCCGCGCCGTGGGTCCCCCGCCTGCTACTACCCGTTCACCAACAAGGAGGAGCCCACTGGTTGCCGTGCTGTTTGAGAAGCCCAAATGTGAGTCCATAGTTTGAAGGCGCTGTCAACAATAGTCCAGCACATCCCGCGTCACGGGTCCCCACATAGTTTCTGTTCAGCAACAAGGAGGTTTACCAGAGCCCGCTATTTGCTGACCTGCTTCAGAAGCCCATGGCCTTTCTAGCTTAAGAAAGACTAAGGGCGTACTCCTTGGTTCTTCCTTAAGCTAGAAAGGTGCTGTCGGTATCAGTCCAGTATCTACATCCCTTGCTGCGAGCTGCCTCTTTACTAACATAATATAGTGCTTTAATTTTGGGAGCGCCCTCGGGCCAGCCGGCAGCCCAAACGACCCCCGCCACGACAAGACTACATTGGCACTGCCCTACTGTCCCTAAGCCATCCCATCATTAAGACGATTCTCTTGCGTACGAGTATAATATAATAAAGTGAAAATCGACCGTGGCGTATAGTCCAGGCAATGAACTGACAACTTGTATGGAAAAAATGTCAATTTTGGAAATAATTTATAATAGTTTTTTTTTTATGTATAACGGATATATTATCAATTAAATAGTTACCCAGCGACAAAATCCGACAAAATTTCAGACATCGAAAAAATGATAAGTTAACTGGCTTCTAAAAAGTCAGTAAAAAATATTAATAAATGTTTTTGTCTTTATTTTGTTTCATTTACATTTGCTCTATGATATTCAAGATAAATCGTACAAAAAAAGATAATGCATGCTTCATTTAAATCTACATAATTACTTCCGGGTGGAAAGTTTGTCGGATTCTTGACTAAATCATCTTAGAATAACATTTGCAAATGAAATCAACAAAAAAAACGCTATTATAAATTAATGTTTTTTAAAACCGTATTTTGCCTGGAGTAGTATGGGCGTCGTCGGCGAACACAACAACATTCTGCGTGCATTATTTTTAGCTTATTGTGATAAAAGTTCGGCGCTGCAAGCGTCAGACTGTTTCTCAGGAATTCCTTATTTAATAATGTTATTGTTTACAGCGGGCGTCCTCATCAACATCGAGTGCAAGGCGTGGGCGAAGAACATATTCTACGACCGCTACGAGCGGCGCGGGTCGGTGCACTTTGAGCTGATTGTTGATAAAGCCTAAGCGTAGTCAGTCGACACAGACTGCCACTGCCACGCAGTCAGGGCCGCCACCCGCTCACAACCCTGCCATCAGCAACCACTCTCACAGGGCAACCTGCTCCACAGTGCCCCGAGGAATGTATGTTGAATGCATGAGAGCTCGAACGGCGGTGAATTAACCACTGTTTTTAAGATTGAATGTGTGCGTAAGACTGTACTTGCCTAAAAGTTAAAACTGTCATTAGCCAGCATTAGTTGTTAATCTGCTGCCGTTAATTTAACTAATGTTAATCAGTGTATTGATTGTTATGGTGTAGATTTTAAGCGCACTGTCGTGCCAATGTAATTCCATTTTGAATTGGTTAGGGCAGGATTGTGAACGGGTAGCCATTGTTGTTTGTTAGTGTTCGCCGTTCCAACCAGTCCGTGGTTGCCTGCTGTTTGGCAGCTAGTCAAGGGGGCGGGCAACCAGTTGCACAGGTTGATTGACGGGCACAGGGGGGTCAGGTCGACCCATGATTCTTTGAATTCCTACACAATTCGACATGGCTGTCAACCTTAAGTGGGTCCCAAATCTATGCTTGGCAAAGCATCTAAAATGCAATTTTTTAATCGCCTTTTTAAAGCTACAGCTACTAAATGGCTAATACTGTGTGAAAAAAATCGTGGCAAGATAAACAGGCAACTACGGAACCCTAAATACACTGCGCGTGGCCCGACACGCACTTGGCCGATTTTTACATTGTACTTTGATTGTCTTTTATTTATACCTATTATCGTTTTTCTATACATAAACTATGACTGACTTGTGAATCCATGCTATTTTAATTTTAATAAAATAAAAAAGAATACTTCCTGACTGATTCATCACCGCACAGCCGAAACTACTAGGACTAGAAACTTGAAATTTAAACCAGAACTTCCTTTTATGACGTAGGCAAGGGATATTATTTATTATTATTTATTTGCAAATACAATTTATCAACATACGAGGGCTGCCTTTTAAGTTCTGTCGTTTGCAAACCTCCCGTGATTGCATAAAAAAGAACTAGTGTCACGTTAAAATATTTGAATTTAGAATTCGAAAACAAAAGAATGACTCGAAATCGGCCCAACCGTTTTAGTACAGCGTTCGTTCAAAGTTGACAAGTCAGTTGTGAAAATGGAAATTTCGAAGGAAAATTTACGTGCGATAATTTTTTACAACTTCAAAAGGGGCTTAACGCGACTTCAGTGCTTCGAAGAGTTGACTACGGTTTTCAATGATAAAGCACCATGCCTTCGGACAGTGGAACGCTGGTATTTAGAATTTCAACGTGGTTGCTCTAGTCTTGGTGATAGACATCGTGAAGGTCGACCAAAAACAGCCGTAACCTAGGAGAACATTGATGCTGTACGGCAACTGATCATCGAAGATCGCCATGCGACATACCGTGAGATAGAAGCTTCCTTAAGTATTTCAGGGACCAGTGTTCACAGTATTTTGCATGATCACTTAGGCGTAAAAAAGTTGATCTCACGCTGGATACCACATTTACTCAGTGAAGACCAAAAAACGGCTCGCGTTCGATGGTGTCGCAAAACTCTGCGGCAATTCAACCGAGGAAACTCGAAACATGTTTACGACATTATCAGTGGTGACGAATCTTGGATATATGCCTACGATCCCGATTCTAAACAGCAGTCGACTGTTTGGGTGTTCCAAGATGAGCCAAAACCGACCAAAGTAATACGCTCACGGAGCACTTCGAAAAAAATGGTCGCCACGTTTGTGGCGAAAAGTGGCCACGTGGTCACCATCGTGCTCGAGGATCGTAAAACGGTTAATGCTGACTGGTATACCACTGTCTGTTTACCAGAAGTCATCGGCGAGTTTCGAAAAAATAACCCAAGACGTCGTATAAGACTGCACCACGATAATGCGAGCTCGCACACCGCCCGGCAAACTATTGCGTTTTTAAAAGAGCAAAACGTCGAAATTCTGGAACACCCGCCGTACAGTCCAGACTTAAGCCCTAACGATTTTTTTACTTTTCCAAAAATCAAGCAACGACTTCGTGGTCAACGGTACCAGACGCCTGAAGAAGCGGTTGAGGCATACAAAACGGCCATTTTGGAGACCCCGACTTCGGACTGGAATAAGTGTTTCGAAAACTGGTTCGATCGAATGAAAAAGTGTATTACATATCACGGTGATTACTTTGAAAAACAATAAATACCATTTAACACTTAAATTGTCTTTAGTTTTTCCAAACGACACAACTTAAAAGGCAGCCCTCGTAACAGCTTATACCATGGCGTTGGTAAACTTAAAGTAACATATTAAGATAAGACAGGTCGCCCGGACTTACGTGAGTAAAACTGCTGGACGGAGTTTAATACCTACATTATGAAAAAATATACAATTTAAGCAGAAAAGTCTGTGGAGATATTTATAATTGTAGAAACGGAGTTCTTCATTTAAATTTAGCAATTTAAACTAATGAACTCATCGCACTGTTGCCTTTTATACTTAATCCCCGAACGGATTTAGATGAAATTTTTCGTACAGTTAATTTGAGACCCTAGGAAGGATATAGGATAGTTTTATCTCGGAAATATTCCCTTAAAATGGTAGAACGTTCTATGGGTAGGCGATAATTAAGGTTCCGCCTACAATAATTAAATAGCAACATTTTTTCTAAGACGGTAACAAGTTCTACGCGGACGAAGTCGCGGGCGACTAATCTATATTAAGGTGTGAAATATAGTACCAAAACAAACTTATTGTATTGTAGCCCCATAGGTTGTGTGTTGGTTACCATGATATGTGGCCTATATATATAGGCCCACAGCTGGGTACAGTGACTGCCGGAAAGAAGACCAAGGACTTCAGTGGTTGGGTAACATTAGCATTCCACTTTTTTAAATGAAATAGTAACATTTTATCCTCATAGAAGCAGTTCTTTTTGTATAACCAAACCGCTTAAACATAAAATCTCTACAGTACTAAACGACGATATATTTGATGAGACATGATACCTTACTACGCTCGTGGAAACCCAACAGACGGCAAACCAACAAAAAATGACCTTGCGCAAATTATTCGGATAGTCTGGACCAAGCCGCCAAAACGCCAGTATACGCACATCGCACGGCCCTCACTGCCGCCGCCATGGCTTTGGAAAAGAAAACTAAAATCATAGCAATTGTGGTAGCTACGGTTATTGCTGCTGGTGAGTTTGTTTAATTTACTTACTGTTGTTATCGAACTGTGGTTTAAGAATTTTTTAATGTAAATCTTTGCGCAAATTGATATTTTATTCGTAACACAAGCTTGTTTTTAATATTCGTGTCGCTCCGTAATTAGACACGTCTTTCTCTTTCTTATTCAAGCAATGTGACCGCAAAGAAAAGGATGAGTATATGTTTTAGCTTCTAATTATTATTGTAACTCAAGTTATTGATTAATACATGTTGTGTACACAACATAGTAAATAAAAAGGGGCTATACAGAGGCTTCGTTGTTTCTGACACAATTGATGGCTAGTATATCTTGTATTTGTTTATCAGTAAATTGTTTTATCTGCTTGAGTCGTATGACTTTTGGTAAAAATGGTAAATTAGGCACCTTATCCTCAAATATGTTCATACTAAGTACCTACTTAATATAAAGTGCAATATTTGTTCATACAATATCTACTACATTATATAAGTTTTTCCATGAGATGTAGGGTAAAAATTAAACGGTAGATTATAAAAGCAAACTAATCCAAAATGAAATGAAGGGTCCGCCTAAAGCAAAGGGGGCGCAAAGTAAGGACTTAGAATTTTTTTGATCCAAAGTGAAAATTGTATAGGAATCATAAAATACTTAGGAAAATTTTATTCAAAACGCTAATATAAGCATGTTTTATAGAAAAAACTTTTTCTGTAAAATCAAAAATGGCCGAGATATTCGCCCTATTAAGCTCATTGATTGCCGTTGTCGCAAATGCCAACAAAATGTATAAAACCTAATCTAACCTAATGTCAATAGTGACTTTCCCTATCTCCTCATGTCTTTTTTATATTGTGTCAGACACTGCCTTAGCTCCGGCGCTGCGGGAAGTCTCTCCCTCCGCGCCTCCGGCTTTTTATATACACTCTAGGGGTAGGGCAGACAAGACCACGTGGAATCGGGGTTGACAGCTTCGGTTCTGTGGCAAGTCTTATGATAATGCAATGCTTATTTTAGCGTAGCGTTTTTTAGCTAGATTCGGACTTTCGCAGCCTAATATTGAATACATAATATCCCAGCTCCCTTGAAAACCATCAATCTTTGAGGGCGAATATCTCGGCCATTTTTAATTTTAGAGAAAAATTGTTCCTATAAAACATGCTTATATTAGCGTAATCTTTACGATAAAACAATAATAAATAGGTGTTATAATGACACCAACTCCATCAAAAAATTTTTAAGTCCTGCGCCCCCTTTGCTTTAGTCCAACCTATTAATCTGTTTACCTTTAATACATCAAGTAACAAATAAAAATGTATATAAATAGTGAAAACACGATACCCAACACATAACTATTTTCCGATAGGAACCGCCTCACCTTGCCGAGCACCTGTGGGTTTCTTCGATAACGTTATGTCAAAGATCATTGCATAATTACAGGTCACATCTTCATATGACTAATTTAAGTAGTAGAAGATAGATACTAATTAGATACCGACACTATGCTGTTTACTGGAACAAAGAATTTTATATCGAATTTAGGAATTTAGTAAATCCATACTAATATTATAAATGCGAAAGTGTGTGTGTTTGTTTGTTTGTTTGTCCGTCTTTCACGGCAAAACGGAGCGACGAATTTACGTGTTTTTTTAAGTGGAGATAGTTGAAGGAATGGAGAGTGACATAGGCTACTTTTTGTCTCATTCTAACCCCCCACTTCCCTAAAATGGGGGGTGAAAGTTTGTATGGAGCTACGATATAAACGAGTTCCACGCGGACGGAGTCGCGGGCAGAAGCTAGTTAAAAAATATTTCGTGAATGGGCTGGCTAAACAATTCCTGGATATAATATTCGATGCTTCATACTATCGATTAGTACTTACTTGTTCGTTGAACTATTGAGTGCAATGTTTAAAAAGAGTCATTTTAGAAGAATATTTTTATTTCAATTTTCTAAATTCTCTAAATATAATATTTTTCATCATTAACCTCGTAAGGCCAATGGCCTAATTTTAGGACAAAATATTTGAGGCTTAACAACCCAACTCATTCGTTATTTGATGGGTTTTTGTAATAAAGTTTGATCTCTATTTATGGACTCTACATTTCAAAATAGTTATTTTATCACCTACTAGCTTCCACCCGCAACGTTGTCTGCGTGGACTCGGGATAAAAACTATCCTTTAGCCAAACATCTAAACTTTCGCATTTTCAGGACACTGCGGTCCGTTATTACATTAGTCCTAAAAAAAGGTTGGGCCACACGAGGTTAAACAGATGGGTGAGTCGTTCTAATTCGGATCTTAGACATGGTATAACAACACAGGTACTCTCTTCCGAGACTCGCGAACCACGTGACTGACACAAGCCTACGCCATCAAACGGCATTTAAGAGCATGATGACGTAGGCTTGTGTCAGTCACGTGGTTCGCGAGTCTCGGAAGAGAGTACCTGTGTTGTTATATCATGGATCTTAGACTATACTAGCGACCCGCCCCGGCTTCGCACGGGTACTATATACATATAAACCTTCCTCTTGAATCACTCTATCTACTAAAAATCGCATCAAAATCTGTTGCGTGGTTTTAAAGATCTAAGCATACATAGGGACAGACAGCGGGAAGCGACTTTGTTTTATATTATGTAGTGATAACCATTTCTTAATTCTTTATTTCGCCTTTAAAAGTTATCACCATTTATAGCAAAGCAGTTTTGAAGATACTTCTTTTCCTGAACCGTTTTAATAACAATTATACATCAGACCACACCCAGTAGACAGTTAGACATGGATGCCGATGACGTGATAGTTTAATTTGGGTTAGGTAAGTAGGTACTTGCTGCCGTGGCGTGGCTAAATAGACTGCATGTCAAGGACACAGACCTATAAAAATTTAGTTTCAGCTGCGTGATGGCATGGTGACAGTAAATATATTAGTTGCTAGGTATGAATATACTAGCTGTGTCTATTAGGTTAAATGGAGTTAATTGGAATCAAACTGTATTTTTACACGACTGCTCAACGAAAAGGAGTATGTGTTGTCTGGCTTTGAATAATAAAAAAGTCTGCGAGATTGTAGTATAAGCTTGTATGTATCGTAAAACGGGGTGAGTAGGGACAAAACTGACATTCAAACCTCGATAACATTTTATTTTTACACATACAAAATTAATGTTGTATATAATAAGTGTTCCGGACGTTTGTATTTTAGTTTTTCTTATGATTTTGGGTAGTTCCATTTCATAACTTTAACGATAAACACGAAATCCCACCTCACCCCGTAGTCCCTCGTAGTTGGGGTGAGATGGGTTTTCATACAAAGATGATTTTGGAAGATTGTTGGATCGATTCTTTTTATTATGAATATTACTATAGCTCCATTTTAAATTGGAATAAATCATTTAGGTAGCAGTAGCCTTAAAAACCCATCTCACCCCCCTTTCATCCCTTCTCTCCCCATTCATAACCCAAATCTCCCCGCGATCCCTACTCACCCCATTTTACGGTAATGGGTAATCTCCGGAACTCATCGATTTCAAAATTGTTTCACCTGCGTGTAGAATGCTTCCGGATGGACATATGTGTTTTATCCGGCGGGTTAACCTGCGTTCTTTGTAATACACCCAAAACGGGTAGGCAGGCACATGAAACTTAATGTTCCAGTGCCACTTTTAGCATAAATGTGGGTATAAAGCTGCGTCTACGCTAGGCTAGCCGAGCACGAGCCGAGCACTAGCGGAGCCACAATTCGTCTAGTATAGTGTAGACCGACTTACAAACCACGAACGCCACTTGACGCCGCGAACAGAACGGCTCCGCTCGTGCTCGGCTCGCCTAGCGTAGACCCAGCTTAAGAGATCGACAAAATGTGATACGTTGCTAGCCCATTGTCCACAACACACATCAATCCTGGGCTGTTATTCGCTAAGAGCTAATACGGCTCACCTCGCCGGTCACCCGTCAGGAAACTAGACCTCTACCTACGCTTAGTTACTGCGCATTGCGGTGTCAAGATTATACAGGGTGATATATTATTCACCGTTCAAATTTTGGGAGGTGATTCGGTGGGTCGAAAAAAAAACCAGCTGTTCCATACAATCTTCGCGATTTGGATACAACTTATGTGATCAATTTAGATCGAGATGACCCACCGAATCACATCCCAAAATTTTAACGGTGAATAATATTTCACCCAGTGTTTGTGGGTGAGCGTTGAGGTGGGCTTATAACCTAAGTCGACTTTTACGGCACCCACGGGAAAGGGGGTGGTGAAATTCTAATTTCCCGAAACACCACAGTATGATAGTAGTATTCATTGCATAATGACGCAACTCCTTCGCCAGGCTCCCTTTACGCGCGCAATTCGGACTCTTAATCGAGTAGCGGTCGAGGTAGATTTGTTTTTTTGTCCTTTGCACGAATTCACAAAGGCCACGTTATATGTATTGTGTTACTGTAAATTGTAATGTTAATACCTACCTATGTTTTTATTTTCTGTTTTGTGTCAAATTCCATACTGTCGAATTAGGATAGCCTGTGAGGATGGTTGTGTGTATGTTAATAAATAATAAGTAAATAAGTAAATAATCAAAAAAAAAAATACTTAAATAAAAAACAAATTTAAAAAAAATATATAAAAAAATAATAATTATTATTATTATTATTTATCTTTACAGCGGTTGTGCTGGGTCTGCTGTTTGGGCTGTTGCTGCGATCCAACAAGGGCATAGGTAAGTGAACAAGCATTCAAATTATGTTTCTTTCCATTGGTAAAACCACACGCACACGTTCTTAAAAAACAAAATATATAACTTAATAATTCACTTTAAAAAAAAAGTTTTAACCGATTTCAAATTAGTACTCCGCCAAGCCACGAGAACAATTCCACATTTATTTTCCAATTTACCACATGAACTGATTTCCGAGAGCAAATGCGTTGATTATTAGAGAAAAAAACCGAATCGCTGTATGTGGCCCGATAATATTTGAGGACTTCCGTCGATTCCACAAGGATCACCTTTGGCACTTCATTAGTTGCTATTTCAACGGAATCTTATCAGAATCTGTGACGTACTTTTGTACTTTTAAGTACATAATTGAGGAACTCCATAAGTCATCTCGTGTGGTCTTCATCATCAATTCCACTCCACCAAATTTATGATTTCCGGGTGTAAATAGACGAGTTATAATAGAAAATGTCGAAATCATTATACGCGTGCCTAATATGATTGAGGAATTCCCTCAATTCCTCATGGATCCCATCATCCGACTGATTTTTTGAAAAAAATGGGACCCACCTGGAAGCATATACTTACAAACAAAAAATAATACGAATCAGCTCAACAATGACGAAGTTCTGAGGTAACAAACATTGAAAAAAAAAAGATAAAAAAAAAAAAACTACCGAATTGAGAACCTCCTTTTTTTGAAGTCGGTTAAAAAAAAACCGAATCGCTATATGTGGGCCGATAATATTTGAGGACTTCCGTCGATTCCCCAAGATCATCATCACCTTTGGCACGTACGCAGACGAAAAAGTGATGGCAATGGTCGACACCAAGGGTCGATATCCCAGTGGTGTGAAAAGTTATCGATATATCTAAAGTCATCGATATCTTCATTAAAGGCCTGCGCAAACCGGCGGAGATCACTTTAAATTTATCAATGTATATTCTTTTCTATTTTCCTTACATTAAGGTGTAAATTTGAATGCTCTGAGACCGACCTCGGAGCATCACGGGGGATTTCTCGGAGCATTCAAATTTACACCTTAATTTAATGAAAATAGAAAATAATATACATTGATAAATTTAAAGTGATCTCCGCCGGTTTGCGCAGGCCTTTATATGGACTTTTGTGAGATGTATAGAAAGGGAAATTCACTTAGTCAAAGTATATTTTATGTTTTATTATTGATAGTAAATGAAAATGTAGTTCTATTAAGGATATCATAATACCGTAAGAAACAAGTGAGCAAATACCCAACAAGGACAATACTTAGATAATAAGATTAATAAATGTGTATTAAATTGCGAATTAACCCATTAAGATTTTAGGTAGGGTAAAGTCACTAATAGAAAGACAACTTAGCGAATTTTGCCATGATACCAAACCGAAATGACCTTGAAATTTACTCTTTCACATTGCACAGATGATGTCGACAAGCGTGTGTTTTCTTCTATTAATAAAGGTAATGTATCTATTGATGATGTCGCATGGTTTTGTAATTTGAAGTGATTTTTTTTGACACAAACTTGAGGTGTTCAGCGTTTGGAAAGCATAATTACACAGTCGCTTTTTTCACCCAGGTCTACCATCATTTACCCATTCTTATACATTCTAAAATCGCGAAAAGCATTGAAGGGTCTAGAAATAGACTAATAGTTAATGGGACCGGATTATTGCTAGGTTTTGATGATTTAAATGTTGAAAAAAAATGTTGTGTATTATTCGATATATTAGCACATAAAGCATACTATGCCCAGCAGTGGGATGATGATTATAATCGGAAAATATGTAAAGTTGGAACGAATTTAGTTGGTTAAAATCTTTTAGCAGTATTAGATTAGCTTAAATATGTGTTGGATCTTTTTTGTTATAAATACAACAGTTAATTGAAGTCCAGAAGGACGTTTATTTAACGTAATGATAGGGTTATAAAAAAACTATTACTCTCTGGCATTCAAGCATAGAAAACAGTTATAATTATGTGTATTGTATACATACCCTCTCCAATTAGTGTTACGCACAATTACCTATTGTATTCATTTCTCATTAAGTGTTTTTATAATCTTCTGAGAAATAAATATCTTAAACCATAAACTATAACTTTTAAAGAATCATACTATAAAATGGAGTTTTAAATATATAAGTTGTATGTATTTTTGAAATCGCCTTTTCAAGCTCTTCATTTTGATACCGTACTCGACGGGAAATGAAAAAATGTTTTCTTCCGTTCAGACAATATTGATTACAAAATCCACCATTTTTTTTTTGTGACATCAAGTCTATGTCACCCGGGTTAACGTAAGGATTCTAACGATACCTCACACATCTAAAGGTTAAGGCGTTGAGTAGTTCTGGTGGATTAAGAAATCGCATATACACACATAAACCCAGAAAACATAACACTCCTTTTCGTTGAGCAGTCGTGTAAAAATACAACCTAATTGAGAACCTCCTTTTTATTGAAGTTGGTTAAAAAGATACACCAACAAACAGTACATACTATCGACAACACAGCTAACTGACCATCCGTGCACTTTATGTGCATTGTAATAAGATTCTATATAAATACAGGATGGTCAGTTAACAGTGTTGGCGTTTGTACATACTCGTACATGACATGAACGATGCAAAAGTTGCAAATTTGGAAAGGAAACGATAACAAAGTTGCTTTGCTTATATAAACTTACTGAAGTGTGGCACGTGTCTGTACTCCACGGCTATCATAAGACGGCTCGCGAGCTCTCTCGATTTTTCTCGCACTATCCGTCTCTCTCTTATTAGAACACTTAGAACAAGAGGTATAGTGCGAGAAAAATCGAGAGTATGTCGCGGCCGTCTCATGATAGATGTGCTGGAGTGGCTTCTGTTTGTTCTATTGTATATTCACAGTTAGTTTTGGGCCTAGCGACACACCTGCGTAATTGTTTTATAGCCCTACTTGAAGATAACATCTAACAATAAATGTCGTCGGAACTCCTCAAATATTATCGGCCCTCATACACCGATTTAGTTTTTTTCTGTAATAATCAATATTCATGTGGTAAAGTGGAAAGCGAATGTGGAAATGTTCATGTGACTTAGCGGAGTACTGAATTGAAGTCGGTTACATCTATGTAAACTAAAACAAACTATAGCAGATTAGTTTCGAGGAGAAGCAGTCCTCGGAACTAAGCTGCTTGTGTAAGTTCAATAAAAAAACTGTTATAGGGTGAGTATCTAGGGTGAGCGAAGTAGCGGAGCGATCTGCGAGGAAAAAATCCCATTTCTAGCCATGCTCAGCACGCTTCTCTTCCTATTTGTGTATTTTTTTCCTTGCATAATACTCTGCTACCTCGCATAACACTCTGCTACCTCGCATAACACTCTGCTACCTCGCGTAACACTCTGCTACCTCGCGTAACACTCTGCTACCTCGCGTAACACTCTGCTACCTCGCATAACACTCTGCTACCTCGCGTAACACTCTGCTACCTCGCATAACACTCTGCTACCTCGCGTAATACTCTGCTATCTCGTAAACCTCGGATGGATACCCGCTCTTCCACTGGTTCTTCTATCTTATGCTAGCCGTGTAATAAGTCTCAATCATGTGTCAACATTGACGAGGCCTATGTCCAGCAGTGGACGTCTTTGGGCTGATATGATGATGATGATGGTGTGTCAACATTACAGAGCTGCAGGTATGGCCGCGAGGCGCCGACGGCTCGGCGGAGCCACTGATCACCTACAGAAGCACCGACCCGAAGACCTACATGCCCTGGGTAAACCGGACCAATGACTTCCTGAAAAGTAAGTAACTTCAGAATTCCATTGCTTTAGAAACTTTCATTCGCCACACGCATCCGGCGGACTCCCGCGACCTTTCCGCCCCAACGGCCATCGGTTCTACGTGCGATCTGCCCCGCCCACTGCCACTTAAGTTTAGGGATTCGGAGGGCTATAACGGTTACCTTGGTTCTTATGCGGATAGCCTCATTTCTGATGCGATCGCGCAGAGAAACTCCCAGCATAGCCCTCTCCTCTCTCTTTGGGGAGGCCTATGTCCAGCACTGGACGTCTTTCGGCATGATGATACTGAAGTAACATATAGTACCCATACTGTTTTGAAAAAATGATTCCTTACAGTTTTTTACTCCGGTTCTTCTCGAGGCAGAGGTTTTCTTTCCGCACCGGTGGTGGTTTATTTATTGACATTAATAGGTATATGCTTAAACTGAAGGATAAAAAACCGGCCAAGAGCGTGTCGGGCCACGGTCAGTGTAGGGTTCCTTAGTTTTTGTAATTTTTTTCAAAAACTATTCAGCCTATCAAGTTCAAAATAATTTTCCTAGAAAGTTTTTATAAAGTTCTACTTTTGAGATTTTTTTCATATTTTTAAAACTTATGGTTCAAAAGTTAGAGAGGGGGGGACACATTTTTTTTACTTCTGGAGCGATCATCTCCGAAAATATTCAGATTATCAAAAAATGATTTTAGCAAACCCCTATTCATTTTTAAATAACTATCCAACAATATATCACACGTTAGGGTTGAAATGAAAAAAAATATCACTCCCCACGTTACGTATAGGGGAGGTACCCTAATAAAAATAAAAAAAACACTTTTTATTTTACCACTTTGTCGGCGTGATTGATATACATATTAGTTCCAAATTTCAGCTTTCTAGTGCTAACGGTTACTGAGATTATCCGCGGACGGACGGACAGACAAAGCGAAACTATAATGGTTCCTAGTCGACTACGGAACCCTAAAAACACACAGTCCATTCACCTTTTCCTTGGCCTATCTCGTCTCAGTGTGTAGTACAAACGTCTTCTTCGCTTTTAATCATTCCGGATCTTGACCTCAAAATTACCCAGTCCTCACAAAAACGTAAACATAGCATACAGCTTCTTTAAATTGTCATTTTGGCTTTCACATGTACTTAATTGTCTGCAAAATTAATAGGTCAATGAAAAATTTAAGCGTCTAATAAATACTTTCCAAGCGACCGTATATTGTATAATTCAAGCTACGTTAAGGCGGTGCATTGGAAATTATCGCGTGCTTTGAAACGCCGTTCTGACTAGATTAAGTAACAATAAGGTCTGATTTTCAGATATATGATTCTTGACTATATGATTGATCATCTGATTTTATTGATACGTGATTGCTTAAAATTTACTCGATAGAAAAAAAAAACCAGAGTTGGGTCTGTATTTTCCTTTTTTTACTCAGCCTACTCAAACGTTACATTATTTTACGACACAATCAAGTAAATACTATAGTATTTTATCTCATCTAAAATCTCACTTTATGAAATTTTAATAAACCTTCCCTAAGTTAGGTATTTATCGAAATTTGTCCAAAACAGCGATTCCCGAAGTGTTACATCTCTTTTTCTCGTGGGCGGAAGGCATCAGCGTGTCTCTGTCTAGGGGGCGTGTACGACTCAAGTCAAGGCATCCCCTTAATATGACTCAGCATGGCGATTATTCTATAACAACTAAATTTGTAAGATGTCGACATATTTTAAGCTTCTAATAACTGGATTTCTAATTGGCGCTGGATTTTTCATATTCAGTTGGGATAGTAAAGATGGCGTATTAGTTTAATAGAAGGCAGCTGTTCTATTAACCCGTTCATCACCATCATATCAGCTGAAAGACGTCCACTGCTGGACATATGCCTCCCCCAAAGAGTGCCAAAGTGACCGGTCCCGCGGCACCCACATCCAGCGAACTCCCGCAACCTTTACCAGGTCATCAGTCCACCTTGTCTACCCACGCCGCGCCTTCCGGTAGGTACGTGTTCGCCACTCGAGAACCTTTCCGCCCCAGCGGCAATCGGTGCTACGTGCTATATTAACCCGTTGCTTACATACAAAAAAAGACGTCACGTTGCAGGTGCTAATAAATACTTTAGTAGCTGCTCTTATAAATTCCCTAAGTATATAAAAAAGGTAGATACGTTGCCTATTCGAAATTCCGTGTTTAAAAATGTCCACGAAATCTAATTTGACGACGCGAAACAGAGGCAAGTTGGTGAAATTGACTCAGTTTTAGTGTGCCACTTTTGGAGCCTTTCTACCTCAGTTTTTTTTTGTTAGAGCCTCTTTAATAATAGTCTTTAATAGCTGCATTAATTTTTATATACATTAACTACCTAAAACTAAGTTAAATCTAAAAAAGGCCCCCGAGGATTGGGAGGATTGGAGGTACGTGATTGTACCGAGGATGCTGTCGGCATTTCCCCGCTGAATTGCAATGCTGATGCGTTGCGCGAGAGAGCCGCCAGCTCTTCGGTCACCCGACGCCAAATGGTACAAATTTGTACTCTCTGCCGAGGCGTCTATGAATTATCAAAACCCTTCACATTGTTTCAGCCTATCGAAGCCACAGTCCCAATATAATCGCATGCGGCTACACCGGCCCACACGCGAGAGAGGACATGTACTGCGACGTGGATTTAAAGGAATTCCATCTCTGCACCTCCGACAAGAAGTACAACTACGATAGGGCTGCGCCTTGCATCTTCTTGAAGCTTGATAAGGTTAACTCCATGTTATTTTACTAGCTCGTACTGTCCCCCTCCCTTTCTTTCGCACGTCTCTATCGACCGCTAAACTAGACCTGCCTCCCGAAAAGCGTCAATTTAACAAAGGAAATATAAAATGTAAACAGCTGCAGGTCGATCACGTAACGCGTCAGGTAGATCTAGATGTCACTTTTTAAATGGAACAATTATAGTATTGTCCTAACGCGTTCGAAACGATACATACTCCTCAGGGGGGCTAGCACAACTGACGCCGCGCCGCGACGCGAGTCGAGAAAGATCTACCCTCCTCATTCTAATTTGCACGGTGCGAGTGAGACAGGAGACGCCCAGTCGCGCGCGAAGCGACTTTTCAGCAAGTTGTGCTAGACTGGTCGCGTACCGACGCGCGTCGGTGGACCTAATCGGTAGGTTAACGGTAGTAAGATCTAAAAGTATTTTTTTGTGTGAGGAAGTGACAGTAGAGCTGTCCTAACGCTCGTTCGAATAGTTACTCAATTACTCCTCAGGATGGTGTTAGCTGTGGGTTGCGGGAGGAGGCAGTGCCAGCAGCGAAGTGATGCGATTATAACGCTAACTACATACCTATAACGGGTTACGGGAACTATACCCCTCCCGTTCCTGCACGTGTCAGACGTCGTGTTAAAAGAAACAATCCTCCTACTAGAGGATTAGTAACTAGTACTTAACATATTTTAAAATCATTTGAGTCTAATAAGACACACTACGAATACTTATGACCGTATTCACAAACGTTCAAGAAACCTGTTTTAACTGAAATGCCGATAAAATTCGTTTGTCATCATCTGTCACTTTGACTTTGACATTTGAGTTCGAAAGAAAGGGACAAAACATAATTTCGTTTTACCACTCGGATTTAAAGTTTTATGGATAAGGAGGGTTGGTTGGGTGGACTTTAGGGTCTCCCCGAACTTTCTCCGGCCCTACCGGAGAAACTCTATAGGAATATCACGTTGAGAGTGCCCTAAACCAATGAGCATGTACCGTAAAACGGGGTGAGTAGTGACAAAACTGACATTCAAACCACGATAACATTTAATTTTTACAATGCAAACTGAATGTTGTATATAATAAGTGTTCCGGACGTTTGTATTTTGCTTTTTTTCATGATTTTGGGTAGTTCCATTTCATAACTTTAACGATAAACACGAAATCCCAACTCACCCCGTAGTCCCTCGTAGTTGGGGTGAGATGGGTTTTCATACAAAGGTGATTTTGGAAGATTGTAGGATCGATTTTTTTTTAAATTGGAATACATTATTTAGGTAGCAGTAGCCTTAAAATCCCGTCTCACCCCCCTTTCATCCCTTCTCTCCCCATTCATAACCCAACTCTCCTCGCGATCCCAACTCAGCCCATTTTACGGTATGAAAAATGCCTTCCTATCCCTCATGAGAAACAGGCGTTAACATATATTATATGCAAGTCATTTGAGTCTAAAGTAAAATCATCTGTTCCCAGATTTTGGATTGGACGCCAAAGCCTTACAACACTACTGAGGACCTGCCCAGTAACATGCCCGACGACTTGAAGCGGCACATCAAACCACAAGTGAGTTTATACTGGTTATAGTTAGTTAGTTAGTTATACTGGGCGTTTTTCCGCAAGTCGACATCTAAGTGTGCCTATTTTGCGTGAATCGGTGGGATAGCGCTACTCTAACCACCCCAGCTCCTCCAGAAAGTTTGTGAGCGCCTTGGTGTTGCTGACTGCGTCCCGTAGTGTGTCCGGAGACCCTAGGTGCTTTTTCCTGTATACTTCTACCTGCTTGCAGTCCAGTAGAATGTGTTTGGTTGTTTCTTCTGCTTCCATGCACGCTCTGCACATGGGGCTGTCCGTGATACCCAAGTTGTATAGGTGTCTGTTCAAAGTGTTGTGTCCTGTTATTATTCCAACTATCTTGCGTAGTTGGTTTCTATGTGTCCTCAGTAGTGCGATTGTGAGTTTGTTGTCGCGTTTCGACAAAATCTCTTTAGTCTGTCTGCATGTGTCTAACTCCTCCCAATATTTTTGGTGTAGGTCCTTGGTGTATACTGTATAGGTCCAGTTGATTATATATTTATGTAACTTTGTGGTAGGGGTAAAATTGCCTCCGGTCCGTATGCCGTTGTTTCGGAGCCTTTCCTGGCCAGTTCATTCGCTGCATCGTTTCCTTTTGAGCCACTGTGCCCCTTGATCCATTGTATGGTAACGTTGTTTTTATCTGCGCAAATCTTATACTGGTTATACCCAAAAAACTAAATTCATATATCTCTCTCTTCAGTCGTTGACTCTTGACAGAGTGGTCGTGGTTTCATGATGATGTATTGATTAAGCAGCCCTCGCGATGCCCCTCCACTTGTTACGGTCTTCAGCATCACGGGTACACTGGACTATGGTGGGTCGCAGCTTTTATCGAATCCGTCCAGCGCGTAGAACGACCGCGTGCTCGCTTTCCCTCTACCCGTCTGTTGAACAACGAGTCGCTCCATGTAGTTTTGGTTACATATAGACATGTGAATTCTCTTAGGATGAGTATCCATTAGACCTGAGCATTTGAGCTAGCAAGCGGAATGGTGGGCGAGGAAAAAATCCACCAATAGGAAGAGACGCGTGAGACAGGCTAGTGGACAGCTCTGATGGGCCCACCCTAGGGTTCTGGATTAGATTCTGGATTGGGATTTGGTTCGGTTCGGATTCGTTGGGATGCGGAGTAGAAAAACTAGATGATAGACTGAAGCTCAGCACTGGACTAGTGTATCTCAATTCGGTGGAAGTATACGAGGGCAGTACTCTACACAACTTCGAGCGGCGGCGGCAGTTGAGTTCTTACATACATACATTAAGGCTCAGGCCTTAAGAGGTTCTTAAGAGGTCTAGCTTGACTGCATATTGTGTGTTCTACTAGGCTCTTGCCAAGTGTCCTAACTAAACTGACAAGATTCCACTTCCATACAACTTGAAGCTGTCAACCGGAGACCGCTTAAACAACTTCGGGTCATGCATTAGGTATAAATGAAATTTCCCTGTTTCAGGTCGGCCATCCAGAGGCGAACGAGGTGTGGGTATCCTGCGATGGTGTGGACTCATTAGACAAGGAGAAAATCGGGCCTGTGGCGTACATTCCTCGCCACGGGCTCCCTACCTACTACTTCCCCTACAAAAACCAGGAGGGCTACCTCAGCCCGCTGGTGGCAGTGCTGTTTCAGAAGCCAACAAGTAAGCGTTCATGACATAAGTTATCTGTATTGCTGTCAATTTGACCAAACAAGAGGAGACATTATTCTGAGTTCTTTTTAACACGTTCGCGGAGCGCCGTCCTGAAAATTTCGCCTTCATTATAATCCTATAAGAATCTCTGGTTTGTGGACAGAGTGACAGTCTTGTCGTGGCGAAATTCACCGGCCACAGCCGTAGCGTCCTATCACGAGGGTTTCAATTTACGCCTGTAGCCGTACTGTCCGTCAACGTGTTAAAGACCTGATATCTCTATAATACTAATTAAGATAAGCCATAGATTAAGTCCGCTGGATGCGGGGGGCGTAGGACCGGTCGCTTTGGCACTCTTTGGGGGAGGCCTATGTCCAGCAGTGGACGTCTTTCGGCTGATATGATGATGATGATGATAGATTAAGTTCATCTCATAGCTAGCAGCCGATACAAACAGCGGTTGCCTGAAAGTGTGTACGCAGTTCACATAATGAAATGCTGTTTCAATCGAATACCTGGCGTCAATTTTTTTTTTCACCCGCCCCCTTCAATTTCCGCCCCTCTCCGGTTGCTTTTCGATCACTAAAATCTACGCGTCATTGTTTTAACTAATTAACCTGTTGCGTTGAGTTCTTACATACATACATTAAGTATGTGCGAGAGAAGATAATGGTACATTGAAAATGACGCCAATTGAAGGTTAGGGACCTTATTACGAGTATTTATCTAATAATACTCATACTCATTTATTTATAATATTAAATATAATTTACAGCTGGCATCGTCATCCATGTGGAGTGCAAGGCGTGGGCGAAGAACATCGCCTGCGAAGACTGCGAACCGAGCGCATCCGTCCGCTTCCAGCTGTTGATCGAATAGTACCTAACATGAACTGATAACCTCATTCATTACACTTAACAGACCTTTGTTAACAAACATGTAATTTGTCCCTTTCGCACAAAAAAGTCCCCTTCGGCCACAAGGAAACCACAAGTTCGTAACCAATTACGATCGAAGATTATTTATTCATTGTACGAAACCAGTTGCGATCGAAGATTTTCTATTCTTGTACGAAACTAGTTACGTATTTTTTTTTCGTATTTCGACAGTTTCGACAGATTCCCGCTCTGCGGGGCTCCTGTTTCCTACCTAACGATCCTAACCTACCTAGTGTTTTGCGATCGTAACAAGGAAGAAGAATTCTTCGATCGTTAGTTTCGTAGCAAGAAAAAAATTTTTTCACACGTAACTGGTTACGCAGCGTTGGTTTCGTAGGCAGCCGAAGGGTCAAATTTTAAGGCATTTTAGCTAAAATAAATTTGATAGACGTTTATGAATAAGAGCATTCGTGTCTAACCAACTTATATCTATTGGGGCCCGTTTGGCGAAGCTACAAGTTTACAAGTCTAAATTAGCCAAACTGAGGTGCTTAATAACAACGGCACTTTTTGGGGGAGGCCTGATAGGCCTATGTCCAGCAGTGGATTTTTGTCCGCTGATATAATGATGATGATTTGATGTGTGTTGCCTGTTTAGACTAATATAATTTCAATTTGTAGCTTCCTTAATAATATGTAGTGGGTTTGTTAGTGAACAAGTCCACTGGTAATCGCAGGTAGCCTAGTTGGTAGTGACCCTGCCTACGAAGCCGGAGGCCCGGGTTCGAATCCCGGTAAGGGCATTTATTTGTGTGATGAGCACGAATATTTGTTCCTGATTCATCACTATGTATTTAAGTATTTACTTATCTATATACGTGTCGTCGTCCAGTACAGTCAGCATCATAAGTAACTGCGCAAACGAAGTCGTCAAAAGTCTTTATTAAAAGGAAATAATCGCTTTTGACGTCTTCGATTGCGCATTTACTTTTGATGTTGACTGTACCCATAGTGCAAGCTTCGCTTAGTTGGGGGACTATAGTCTACGAGATTTGGGACTTGTCTTTTGACACATCGCGACACCCATATAACGTAAATTGGCACTGCTCATCGAAATAATAAAAAAAAGATTCAATGGCTTACGAGTTACGAAACAAAGTTCAATCTCCATGCACGCTCTTTTTAGCACTTATAAAGTGATTGTTATATTTTTTGACGGCTTATTTGTGCAGAAATTAGCATTGAAAACTCGGTATGCGAACAATTACGTCGTACGACTTTTTTTTAAAATTTTAGTGTTACACTGCTTCAATCGATTGGTGTCTGTCAGTTTAGAAATAAATCGCTATGAATCATATAATTTTGAATAGGAAAATAAATGTATTATTTAATTACTGTCACGATAATACGAAATAAAATCACATCGATCCACGAATCGATCAAAACTGATTGTGCAAAATGTTCCGTTTGAAAATATGGCATTGATTTCTGCACGGCTGTCATGAGACGGCGTGCGAGCTCTCTCGATTTTTCTTACAGGACACTTTTGTTAGCAGACGACTGTGTATAGGCTCTCTATTTGATTTCCTAAAAATAATTATTACACAGTAATCAATCGATTCCTATTATATTATATGGATATTATGACAATCGATTTACTCTAGCCACATCACTCTTTACGTCATATTGGAACTGTCAAAAGACTAGTCCCAAATCTCGTAGACTATAGGTCGATTTGTGTAACATTGTCCCCAAATATGTATTTACTGTACATATGGTGCTACTTTTCGTGCATATGTCGAAACTTTAAAGAGCCATATGTACAGTAAAACGTTGTACGATACACGTGCGAATAGGTCATTCGCAACTCGTGTCGATTTAAAACACTCCCTACGGTCGTGTTTTAATTTATCACCTCTCGTTGCGAATTTCCTATTTTCGGCACTTGTATCGTAAATAACTAATATGTTGAATTGCTTTGTCTTTACTGTGTGTGAACTGTGGGGTTTGGTTAGGTTAGGTTAGGAATAGACGAGCAAGTTTTAACCACCATGACAATTTTATCGGTTCGGTGTATTTAACAAAAAAAGTATATTTAGGTATTTTTACCTGCATTGCTGTTCAATGTCTAAGCCCTTGTACGCACTAAGCGTCTAGCCGCGTGCGGCTTGCCGTGCGGTTGGACAAAACATATGAAACAGCAAACGCAAAACCTCTACGCACTAAGCGGTTGGCCGCAACCGCACCGCACCGCAAGTGCGTACGGGTGCCTTATGGATATGTCGTACAGATAACTGTTACGGAGATACTTTGCAATGTACTTAAATTACCACCGAAGCTAAAATTCATCAACCGAAATTATATTTTGCTGCTGCAGGGCCAGCACGAAATCACGCGCGAGATAAACCGCCAGACGTATGGTATAAGATAGGTCACGCTCGGTCTCTTACTAACCGTGATGATAATGATAAATAATAGCCACCGAAGATAAAATATAAGGCACCAAAGTGATAATATAATTGGGTCAATCAACCACATATGTCTTGTTGATTCTGTCCCGTTATCGAAGAGACTATATGACAGAGTTTCTTTGAATAATTCTAACAACATGGACATCTAAGAAGCTCAGAAGATGGCTCGAAAGGGTCGAAAATGACAAGAAAACCCCTTGGTGCTTTAAAAAGTGACCCAGGACACGTAACCATGGCAACTAGTGACAGAAAAAAGTTGTTTCACCCAGTTATTAATATCCCAACGATTTGACCACCACCAAAATTAAATTTTAATTTACTTATTATTCGTTAGGTCGTTTTTTATTTAAATTCGATGCGGTGTTTATGAGCGCTTTAATTGTCCACCGAAATTGAAATGAGAAAAGAGTAACAGTGGATAAAAAGTCATTAAAAAAACCTATATAGATAGATTAGAAAAATATCTACACAAACAAAATAAATGTTAACGTACCTACTTGGAAAACGTGTTGGGAAAAGAAGCGTATGCTTATATAGCTTGTCGGGAAAGACTATTGTTTTTGTTGTTTTGATAAACTGTATAGAGATAAGTAAGACATTAGAATTATATTCTTATAAGTATTTCTCTTGTACATTCATATTTTATAAATTTTACACATTATTGGATTAATAACCTTTAAATTGTTACCTACAAGCTTCCTATTTCTTAAATTATTTCCTTGAATATAATATTGCATTTAAGTCTATCAATGTTAACTGTAATAAAAGATACATTGTATATTGTATTTAATATTTAGGTACTGTACCTAATATAAAATATGTTGTACACAATAAATGTTTTATTTAGTTTATTACCTACGACGTTCCGTTAAATAAGTTTTCTCAAACATGCTCGGAAATGTACGCGTTAATATCACGAAATGAAGACGTGAAGTTTCTTGTTTATGGCTCCCTACATTACTTCTTGGCCTTAGGCCAAGAAGTAATGTATGAAAACCCTAAGTAAAACCATTATTGTCCGCTACTCTAACTTTTTAAATTTGCTTACTAATATTAAACTGACAAAGGAAAATTTACATACTGCCAACCACCACTAGACACTGTTAGCATACTTGCTTCATAAAAAAAATAAAAAAAATCTATGGTACTATACTTTATGTGCGGTTAAACATGGTGCTCGAACGGCTTGTTCAAATGGCATGTTTAAAAAATAAAAAAGGCGCAAATGACCTATTATTTAATTGATTACCAAGTATTTATTTTAATTTTAATATTTCCTCACATCGTTTGAGAAAAGTACTATACAATCCTCGGCCGGAACAGGGATTGCTGGACTCCGTCTACGACTCGGCCGTCTACCCCAATCTCGTCCAGCAATCCCTTACTTCACGGCCTCTGCAGTAATCTACTATTTATGAAACTTAATCATCTATAGTTCATTCAAATTAATCTGCAGGTTTGAGACTGAGATAATAAAATATTGTTATATTAGGTTAGGTAGGAAATGGTCGACGTCCAGTCGGTCGACCAAGGTATCGCTGGATAGATGAAGTCCAGAAGGGCCTGTGCCAGCTTCGAACTGCCGATCATGATTGGCGACAGCTACCCAGGACCAGGACAGAGCACAGTGGCATGTCTTAGTGACGGAGGCCAAGAACCACTTCGGGTCGCTGAGTCAGCGTAGTAAGTAAGTAAGGTATTTAATCACGAATCCTTCTCAAGAGACGGCCCTTTCCTTGTTGTTGAGACTAGTGCCCTAGTTTATAGTAGAGGGATATCAAGACTACATAGAAATACTGAGCGGACTGTACACACTTATAATTATTATAAATTTCTACAATAGTCGCGGGTCGCGGCGCGTGAAAATATTAGTGCGTGCGGGTCGCGGCGCGTGCAAATATTAGTGCGCGCGGGTCGCGGCGCGTGCAAATACTAGTGCGTGCGGGTCGCGGCGCGTGAAAATATTAGTGCGTGCGGGTCGCGGCGCGTGCAAATATTAGTGCGTGCGGGTCGCGGCGCGTGCAAATATTAGTGCGTGCGGGTCGCGGCGCGTGCAAATATTAGTGCATGCAGGTCGCGGCGCGTGCAAATATTAGCGCGTGCGGGTCGCGGCGCGTGCAAATGTTAGTGCGTGCGAGCACGAAGCAGTACGCGAGGTGAAGATGGTCGCGCAGCGGTCGCCTGTCGCATCATCATCGGTTCCTCGCTTCTGGGCAAATTTTTGTACGGATTATATACCGTTAGCATTTCGGTGAAGGAAAACATCGTGATGAAACCGGTCTAACCCCAGTAAGGTCTAATTTTCCTTCTGGGTTGGAAGGTCAGATGGTAGTCGCTTTCGTTAAACTAGTGCCTATGCCAAATCTTGGGATCAGATGTCAAAGCGGACCTCCTTTAGGGCACAACCGGGAATAACACTAGAAGGATGATGATTTATTTTCAAAGTTGTACAGGTACTTCTTATTTACCCATTCTGTATATACCTAAGCATGCAATAGCAGCAGCCGCAATCACTTGTACGACGATCTTCATAAGGCGACAGCCGGATTGACCGAATCACATTCACGATTGTGCACAGCGGGCCATGATCCCGACGATGATGGAGGATCGTCCATCATGGCCCATTTTGATGTAGAGCCATTTGGTATTCCGTAAATGCCTACGTTCTTAGAAACTCGTTAGCACGCTCCTGGGCTGTGATTCGCTACGCGCTAATGCGGCTCACCCCTCCGGTCATCACCCGTCACGAAACTAGACCTACCTACGCTTAGTTGCTATGCATCGCGGTGTCAAGATATATTTGTGGGAGAGCGTTGAGGTGACGAGGGCCTTTTAGAAGGTCACACGCTTGAGTCATACGGCTACCCTTTGTAGAATCGAGTTCATAAATATCTACTTATATGTACCTACGTTCCCGAAGATTCTAAAATATCTCATCAACGTTGTGCCCTTAACAATAGAATCGAGCTCACATGTTTTTGATCACTTAATCCCTCCGTGCACACGTCTTCGAACTCGATTGTAATGTGCATGACAAAAATACAACTCTCTAATTAATTAACGGACAATATCCTATCTATCGTCTCGTTAAATTTTAATGAACTCAAATTTTAGTAACACCGTTGAAAGGTAAAATCAGGGTTTCATATGAAAGATTTTGCCATGTCAGGTTAGAATAACACCACAACCTTTCATCCTGTGGATATACGCACTTTCGAAATCCCTATAAGTATGGAGCCAAGTGGCTTAGTGAGATGTTGATCTAACAAGTCTTTTAAATAGTCTAAAAAACACTAATCATTAATTATCGAACCCGCTCTAAAAAAATCACGAGAATCGATTGATAAACATATATCGTTATCGCGGGAGCAAATATAAATTTGTTAAAGAAGTAGTAAAACAGACTGTCCATTTAGTAAAAACGGACTTTTCTGCCTACACATTATAAGCCTCCAAGAAGTTCATCATAACTACACGAAGTTTTTGCTGCATAACTATAGAAAGAATAGTTTTTTGTGCAGAGCAGGCAGGAGTTTAAACGAAGTTGTAGTTAAATTAGATATAGACATATTTTGTGATAGCATACAAGCAATAAAATCTAAACTGACAAGATTCTTCATGTGTGATACTTCAGGTGTAGGCTCGGGTTACTAGAGTTTATATACATTCCAATTTATTAACTACCTTGTATTTGTTTATTCCCATTGCCATGCTTGCTATTGGTGCGCGATTGGTTACTGTGCGTAATGTACGCTAAGTTTAAGTTTGGCTATAGATTTATTTGTGTTAGTTTATTTCTATAAGTGAGAACCTGTAATTGGCTATATGGTTTTATTATTTTGTCTATAAATATGTTGCGCTGTTGGTTTTCCATGTATCAATAAATAAATAAATAACGTTAATTAATCTTGCTTTACACTCTGTTAGTAAATAATAATCTGGAATCGACATATCAACGTAAATAAATATCCATGTTTTAATTTAATACAACTTTATTTACTTTTTGTTGATCTTAAGTGATTTCGTAACATATGACAAAAAAATCTCTATGTTTTCTACTATTGATCTGCGGCGTCGTGCAGTAAATATCCATTTTAACTGGCTAAATGATCTTTCGACTGCCACTGTTGTAATGTTTCCAGATACGCAATCTTCAATAAAAAAAATTAATACAGGATTCTCTATCATTTTGGCCCAAGCCAAGCTAAAGCAGAGAACTACGTTCGCTTTGCTCGCTCGTTCAACCACGAACAGTCATCTATTAGTAGGCAATCCAGTAAAGCAATATGGGTTACATTCGAACTAAGAGGATTTTTCTTCATTCGAATTTAAGCCAAGTCATTTTGACATATACTAATACAGCGTTACGCAAGACGTTTACCTTATCTGCCACAAAGCGCGCATAAATATCTGGCACGATGCTATTTCCAGGGCAGCTAGCTTGATAAGATTTATGGTCACGTTTTACGTCCCGCCTATAGGTACCAAAACGTCACGTAATACATGCCATAAAACCTATCATGCGAGGTACTCTGGTGACTGTACCTATAATACCTATCTTATAGTACGTATTTACAGAGCAATGAAACCCTAGACGACCTACTCGTATTTACTCAATCTATCGGGATGAGTAAGAACGTAGTAAAAGTATATTGTATTCAGAGACCGTGCCTTTTTCTTCTTATCAACGATATAGTGGCTGTGTTTACGTTTGAAAGCAGTGCTGACATACTTTTGTGCGAAAATATTGGCGAAGGGGCGATTCTGCCGAAACAGGTATCAGTTTCAGACATGAACTATTTAATTTGTAAGAATGCCGCTATCCGAGTTCTTACACTTTTGAATCCCCATACATCAGTGGACTTTCAGTTTCAAGTCCGTTTATAATTGCAATTAGCTTTCCCAAGGGCTCTATTCACTTAACGTATTGTATTTGCATAATTTTTTGTTTTATTTTATTATCATACACCAAAGTTACTACAATTAAATTAATTAAAGGCCACCCAGAAATTAGTTACACCTGCTTAAGTTGAAATGAGATAGCAATACAAATGATGAGATATAAATGTAAGGTGATCACTTTTTCACGTAAGCGCTCTCCACTCCAAACTGAGTACCATTTAGCTGACGACACTCTGGAAAGAGTTAGTGAAATTCGTGACCTAGGTTTAATATTAGATGATAAGTTTGACTTCCATAAGCACGTAACTGGCATTTGCAAGCAGGCTAGCAGGACTTTGGGATTTGTGATGAGGATTGCAAAACAATTTCACATCGGAGTGGCTAAAATTCTCTTTAGCGCATTTGTAAGGAGCAAGTTAGAATACGGCGCTGTTGTTTGGGATCCGTACGAGAGCAAATACTCTCTCATGATTGAGAAAGTACAACGCAAATTTGCTCGCTGGCTGTACAAAAAAGCCTACGGTTACTACCCGTACCTCTATCCCTCCATCTTTGTCTCGGGCATGGTCGGGCTAGACACGCTGGCGCTGAGAAGGAAGCTATTGCTATTAGTCCACTATCTGTCAGTTGTCCATCACCGAGTGGATAGTGCAGAGGTGTTGGCTCGGATCGGGTTGGTGGTTGCGACGCGGACGCGGAAACCCACGGACGTGGACGGGGCGGTGGCGCCGCGCCGCCGGCCGGGCCTGCTGCAGCGGCCGTCCGCTCGCACGCGCTTCGCGAGCCATGCGCCTACCGCCCGTGCCATAACATGGCTGCATCTAATGCTCACTCAGTACGAAGACGCTGACATGTTCGCTGATCGTTTGACATACTTGTGCAATATTGCTAGGATATTTTTGAATTGGCATTTAATTAATGGAATGACATTATAATTACGATTTGTGACATTTTTACCTGTGAATGTTTATATTTCTTGTTATTTTAGCGTGTAAGTGATTTGGTGTCCACACTGTAAACTTGCATTGTATTAATTAAATAAATAAATAAATAAATAAATAAATACATGTCTTTCATTCTACAACAACATGTTGTGGCAAATTGACGATATGTGTACCTAAGGTAAATGTCTCAATGCTCGACATCTTAATGCCTAATAGTTGACACTGACTCTACACCACACCTCTATTGTTTTGCCATAAGATAGTAATATAAGTGTCAAGTCATGTATCAGGTCTGGGATGTTTACTTTAATGGCCTTCAGCCACGTATGGTACTCATATCTGATTATTCCCTTATATCGTCGCCCAAAACTCTTCACTTAGATAATCATCATCATCATTATCGTCATCATCGTCATCATATCAGCCGAAAGACGTCCACTGCTGGACATAGGCCTCCCCCAAAGAGTGCCAAAGTGACCGGTCCTGCGCCACCCGCATCCAGCGGACTCCAGCAACCTTTACCAGGTCATCAGTCCACCTTGTGGGGGCCTACCCACGCCGCGCCTTCCGGTACGTGGTCGCCACTCGAGATCATTTCCGCCCCAACGGCCATCGGTTCTACGTGCTATGTGCCACTTAAGTTTAGCGATTCGGAAGGCTATATCGGTTAACTTGGTTCTGCTGCGGATAGCCTCATTTCTGATGCGATCACGCAGAGGAACTCCCAACATAGCCCTCTCCATAGCCCTTTGGGTGACTTTGAGCCTTCTTATGAGGCCCATAGTAAGCGACCACGTTTCTGTACCATATGTCATCACTGGCAACACACACTGGTCAAAGACTCTCGTCTTGAGACACTGCGGAATATTGGACGAAAAGATGTGCCGTAGCTTCCCGAAGGCTGCCCAGCCGAGTCGGATTCGACGATTGACCTCTTTCTCGAAGTTGGACCTAGGACCTAGAGAGAACTAGATAATCATAATCAACGAAAGCTAGCTATATCAAACACTCCACTGAGATTGTCGCAGATTCACCCCCCGGGGTAATATGGCACCCCTCGGCGCCACACAGTCGGCGCCTCCGACCCATTTGCGAAATACACTGCCCTAGTCGGCGGGGCGGTTGGCATGCGTGTTTGGGGTTCAATAAATATCGGGTTACACTGCCCAACTGGTCCAGAGGGAATTTGTGTATAATCAATACTAATAAATGCGAGTGTGTCGATGTTTATCGTCTTGTCACTCTTAAACCGCTACGCCAACCCATTTAAGTTTTATGGAGAATGTTTGATTTCCAGACAGGATACATTTTATCTAGATCTCTTCTTTAGTTCATGGTGGACTAGGCAAAAAAACACATGAGACATCTGATAGACTGATGATTCGAATAGAGTTTGCTTCTGTATTTATGCATTTATAAATTATGTTATGATTTATAATGTGTCAAATATAGGTGAACAACGATAGGCATTTTGATAATTTTTATTTTCTATAATAGTCCCTAACCCGCACGAGCCAGCGTGGAGACTACTGCAAATTTTCTTTCACCTTTACCCAAAAAAGGGGGCCTCTATCCAAACCTAACGAATAAGACTAACAATAACAGAAAAAACAACTAACATACAATAGAATAAACATAAAACTAACACAGTGAAATGTAAATATTTAAGGAAAGAGATCTGAATAAAAGGCTATATAATAATAATTATTATTGTCTTCTAAACATAAACAGTAAAACTTCAAGCGCCCAGCAATGCCATTATCTCATTATTTCATTAACATACAAAGCGTTAGTGTATCTATACTTATATTGGATGCAATAAACCCCCTACAGACGCTAAATCCGCTTTACAACAAACAACATACTTATACAACTAGCCATCTCTGCCAACTTAAAATGCGGGTGCGGAAAACTAACATTTTCCTTCCCCGCTACAAATTCTTTGTTAACTTGGATGGTGGCGACGTTGGCAGCGGAAAACGTAACTTTGTCAACTAATGATGTAATGTCAACAACCCCTATCTGCGTAGCGTAGTGCTGTCTTTGTCTTATTTATGGTTCCTGTTAGGTACTAAATGAGACAAAGTATGTTGCTGAGTATGTAGATTTTGGCGGCATATATATAGTATTATGTAGATTAGGTATAAAATATCAAGTTCATTTAAAGTGTAGATTTGTATAAATTGTCCTCACTGTTTCAGCGGGCGTAACAGGAATGCCATTTTAACACTTTTGCGAGTGCGAGAGTGACGGATATCGTATCTACAACGGCCCGAAGATTTGCAAGGCCTTTCTTTTGCTACGATTAATCCAAATATTAGGCTCCAAGGCTTAAGTTTCGAGAATCTCCACGGCCTTTTACGTTACGCATTGTGACGTAGGTACTGTTTAGTAGGAAGTATCCTTGACTCAGTACTTACTTGTGTTGTAACACACCATCTTCAGTGATCTTGGCTTTAATTGCCGAAGGTCGTATCAATTTGAGTCAATTGAGACGATTCTAACGAGCCCAAAGTTGGCTGTGTTACGTCGGTTAAGTACAGAATTCCCATGGCCACCTTCTGTCTCCATCATCAGATCAGCTCGATGGTACCATAATATTGAATTGTCATCTAAACTATACCTTTACCCAAAATTTCAGCTCAATCGGTCACCGGAAAGAGGGTCAGATTTAACTTGCAAGATTTTTCCCACACTATAACAAAGAAACAGGTCAAGTTAAATAAAAACTTGTAAAATTGTACTGCTGCTTCCAACCCATCTTGACCTCGACTTTTTTTTTCGCAGTTGTGACTGAGGACTGTTAGATTTAGAACAGCAACGATCTATTTATCGGCTAAGAGACTGACCACGAGGTCACTTGCCGTCCACCTTCCCAACAATGTTTGGGAAGGTGGATGGTAGGCTAAGTATTGGCCTAGGCTACTTCTCCAGGTTATCTGCGGGCTACTTGGCCAAAGAAACTGAGAACTCTTTGGTAACAAGGAGTTTATAGTCTTTCCGGGTCCCAAGTGGCTTAAGGATAGCGATTTCCTCTTTGCCATCCATGGTGTGCGCAACATCTGTTTACATACTAGCATTTCCAAATTATGGTTGACGGGCTTCCGAAGCAATTCTCAAAAACTGAACTCGTTCCTTTCAAAACTTTACTCCTCGATTAATAGAGTACTATTATTTGAAATTAGAAAAGTTAAAAAACCCCGGTCATATTAACTTCGAAGTTCATTTTTTCAAAACCCACTATACGGATTTTGTTGAAACGTAGAGGAACCGTCTCGATCATGTTGCCGTCACGATGCCACAGACACACACACAAACACGTCAAACATTTAACACCTCTCTTTTTGCGTCGCTGGTTAAAAATAATACAGTCTGAAGCCTGATAATAAGTAAGACCTATGTATACGAGATAGATATAGGTAACTTTGTGACCCCATTTTACACCCTTTAGGTACACCTAGCACTCTAATAAGGAAGCATGACATCACCCATGGCGTAACCTGGCTGCGTTAATGGCCGCTATACGTAAATGTTATAGATTGTTCAGTCTACGATGAAAAGCTCAACTGTTTATAGATAACTAACTCCATCCGCGTGGAAATCGTTTATAACTTTACATTAGGTGTCCTCCCCGGGACTCAAACTGTTTAAGCGTGAAGAGGTAACAGACAGACGGATAGACACACTTATAATATTAGTATGGTGGTGGCGGTCCCCCATTTGGTGTTGGGTTAGAATTTTACCACCCTTTTATTCCCGTGGGTTTTTAAAGTCGACTAAGGGAGCAGGGTTGAAGTGTGTTGTGGGCGATGGGCTAGCAACCTATCACTGCGATATCACATTTTTTCGATCTTTTATACCCACATTTATGCTAAAAGTGGCACTGGAACATAAGTTTCATATGCTCTGCCTATCCCTTTTGGGAATAAAGGCGTGAATCTATGAATTAATGCATATTAGTATGGATTGGGATGTTGACATCCAAAAGTAGTAATTACTCACCCAGGACGGTAAAACAAATAATGCCTCAGATAGCCGGTATTAGACGAGAAGTATGGGATGTGAGGGTTTATTTATAACCCGTAGTATCTACGGCCTAAAAGTGGGATTTTCCGGATGCTTAGCGGGTGGTAAGTGCCACTTTAAGGCTAGGTCTGTCGTAAAAATAGGAATAATTGCGAATGTCCTTGAATATTTATTCAAAATGTAACACAAGAGAATAAATAGTGACCGTAGTTATAAGTAGGTATCCAAAGTTTAAAGAGCTTTTCGCAAAACGTACGTTTATATGGAACGAATGTACACTCGCGGTCGAAGAAACCGGGTCAGTACGAAAATCTGTAATATCTCCTAAAATAATAAAGCTAGGGACATTAATTAAACTGCATATTGTAGATAATTTTATACTGAATTAAATAACATCAAATGGTGGAATCGTAATTCTTTTGTTTAATAAAATTACATAGGAAACAAAAAATCAACCAATTTTACGTACAAAAATAAGCAGTAGGTACTTCACATACAACACAAAAAATAAAAATTAATACTTCGTATTGCCTCCTCGGGCTCTTCTTACAGCTTCTAGACGATTCGGCATGCTGTTTATTAAGTTCTTTATGCGTTCTTGCGGGATATTGTCCCATTCTTCCACTAACGCCTGTTTCAGGTCTCTAAGTGTAGCTGGGGCGGGGTTTCGAGCTCTTACACGCCTCCCAAGCTCGTCCCATACATGCTCAATCGGATTTAAGTCCGGACTCCTCGAGGGCCAGTTCATACAGTTGATACCAACCTCCAAAAAATAATCTCTGACAATTTGAGCTGTGTGTGGCCTGGCGTTGTCATGCATAAACATAGAATTTCCACCCATATTAATTAAGTATGGGCCGACATGCTCATTAAGAATCTCTTCTACATATCTTGCACTCGTTAATGATCCATTTTATATTAAAACTAACTCCGAGCGACTCTCTGAAGAGATTCCAGCCCAAACCATGACTGACCCACCGCCGAACGCCACTTTTTCCTCAAAACATGCTGGAATAAAACGTTCACCAGGCCGTCTGTAAACTCTTTGCCGCCCGTCATTTGCATAGAGCATAAATCTGGATTCATCGGAAAACAAAATTCTTGCCCAATCTTCATCACCCCAGTATCTGTGATCGCGGGCATAAAGTCGTCTTGCTGTTCGATGTATTCTTTCAAGTTTTGGGCCATTGGCCGGCCTATGTGGGGTCAAATTTGCTTCTTTGAGCCGCCGCCTGACAGTCCGCTCGCTGATGCCGTCCCTTCGGGTCTCTAAAAGCTGATTTTTCACTTCAACTGCTGTGAGGTGCCGATTTCGGAGCATGGTTGTAACAATAAATCGATCTTCTCTAGCTGTAGTACATCTTGTTTTGCCAGTTCCTGGTCTTCTAAGGTTCTGCCCAGTTTGTAGGTAACGTTGGAGGACTCGCTGCACTGTAGAAAGTGACACACCTGTTCTTCTCGCTGTATACCTCTGACTTCTTCCTTCTTCTAAATAGTGATGATACGAGTACATTCATCTCGTGTTAGCGGCATGATAGACATTCAAGAATGACCACAAAATAAAACAATGACAGCCTTTTATCATAGTTCTTTGACAGATTGAAAACAATTGCTTAAAAACAAGCAAAAGTAAAACGAACGCAATTTCAAATAAGTACCTAATTTGTTTTTTTATTTGAATTAAACCTTTTTCCAGTTACTACGTAGAACATTGAAGGTTGGATTTAGAAGGATATTAAATTCTCTATAAAACAGAGTTAGTTTCATGCAGATACGACCAACCATTTACAAAATATTGAGGTTTTCGTCACTGACCCGGTTTCTTTGACCGCGAGTGTATTTTACTATGACACTAGCTAGAGGTTTAAGACGTCACAAACCTGTAACACTTTCTCTCTAAAAAAAGCATCATTCAAATTGTTGTAGTGTCGTAATTTTTTAAATGAAATTTTATAAGAAAAAATTGTACCCTATTTTATGAATTTTATAATGGTTCGTTGGGTTTGTGATACCTGGTGGGACTTGGCAATGACATAAATGCCCTTTTCATCACACTTGCTCGAAAAGGGCTTCATAATGCGCAGACATACAGAGCTGTAATAGCCTGTGTTACGCCCACGGGCGTAATGGTTTTTTTCTTAAATTGTATCTGTCACTCATGCGGCAGTTACAAAGCAAAGAGGTTTTATATCAAATACGATGTCTGAAAACGTATTTATGAATAAATTTAAACTTAATAAACTACTTAAACATGTTTAAACTGAATTATTTACAGATTTTATATGTGGTTATTTAGTGTCTATGTAAAATGTTTTTAAGTTTTTTCAAATCGTGGCTGTATACCGAAGGGTCTTTGCCATACGCGCCTCACGTCAAATTCAGCAAAATGGACGACTGACATGTTGCAGTTTTTATTACGATTTGTATTCCTTTCATCTAAAATGTATTTGTTTCCTCGCAAATGTGATGAAAAACATTGTGTATAACACGGGCGTAAGAATATTGCAAACTCGAGTCATCAAAAGCCCTCCGCCTTCGGCGTCGGGCTTCTGATAGTCTCTTGTTCGCAATATTCCACTTACGCCCCTCGTTAAACAATGTACTATTACGGGATTCAAATCCAGGATGTCCAGCTTCAGGGTCACAACCAACTAAAAAATAAAGTTCTATCAGGAGACAACAGTCAAAATAGATAAACATAATCTCATCACCAATTAATACCACCCTGGCAAACTGGCGGTTTACTGGCCAAAACGCCATAAATAAAAGATAAAGAAGAATACTATCTAGACAAAGAGGTGCGACAGGTCAACGGCACGGTTTCGCAAGTTCAGTTTTGCGGGTAATATCGCCAACATATATGTATATGTACCTATATGTTGTAAGGTTGTGATGACGGCGCCAGCGCGGCGAGGGCGTCGCGCAGCGTTCGGGGCGACAGAGCGTCGGTTGCAGATCATGGTACGAGTACATTGACGGTTTTCACTTTACTTTATTTTGCAAGTACTTGATAGGTTCGGGGGTAGTGATTCTACTTTTTTTGGACAATTCTACCGCAAAGTAACATACCTACTTTAACTTTTTCGAGGCCACGGAACGCTACATGTGCTACGCCTTAGCGCGTAGCAGCATTTTCACCTTCGTAGCGGAAATCGCACGTAGAGGCATGGCTCATATCTTTCTATTGGCCTCGATTTGCTGAAACTGTATTAAGCCCTTGTACGCACTAAGCGGCTAGCCGCGTGCGGCTTGCCGTGCGGTTGGACAAAACATATGAAACAGCAAACGCAAAACCTCTACGCACTAAGCAGTTGGCCGCAACCGCACCGCAAGTGCGTATGGGGCCTAAGGACCCGACTAAAGCCTGAACTAACTGAGCATAATAGCAAAAGGAATAGACCGATGTAGATTCGTCTCGTCATCCATGGTTGAGGATAGGTTTCTCTTCGAGTACAAAAGCTAAGTATTCACCCCGGTTATGTAATAGTCAACCGCATTTTTTCTAACGTCATCGTACCATAAACTGGTGGATATGACAGTGGGTGGGTCGCACCAAGCCGCCTGTCACCGTAAGCGGTGTCCGTTAAGATCTGAATGTATGGGAAGTTTGATAAGTTTGTATGGAATGACAGCTGTTGCCATATTTAACGTTGACATGCCCTGTAATCGTAAGTTGGTGCAATCTGCGTTTACGCACAGGGGACCGATTTTTGACTTTCGAGCGCTCGAAAATCAAATAAAAGTAAATACGTTTGTAGTGTCAAAATGGCAGGCATTTACTTTCTACCAATAGAATTTAATACGAGTGGTCAATACCACTCGTTTTTAAATTTTCTATCGCTATTTCAAAAAAGCATTTCATAATTTTTGTCAGTTTTCGAGTGAAAGAGTCGAGCGCTCGAAAGTCAAAAATCGGTCCCCAGGTGACATTTTGACATCATCATCAGTTTTCTTAAAGATTAAAGTGAAAGAACGTTGCTGGTTCGTCGGTTTAATCTAACCACCGCGTAACCGCTTGTAAGTACTCGTAGAGGCTCAAAGGACTAAAAATATTTACTTAGAAAGTGATACAAAATGCTACCCTTTTAAACACACTATGATATCATAATTTGCAATGATCCAATCGCGTCCTTAACTATCTAATACTAATATTATAAAGATGAAAGTGAGTCTGTCTGTCTGTCTGTTAACTCTTCACGCTTAAACCTCTGAACCGATTGAGATGAATTTGGTATGAAGTTAGGTTGAATTCCGAGGAAGGACATGGGATAGTTTCTATCCCGGAAATCATCCCCTGAGGGTGTGATATGGGTGGTGAAAGTTTGTTTGGAGCTACGATATAAACGAGTTCCACGCGGACGGAGTCGCGGGCAGAAGCTTGTATATCATAATTCGTCTCTGCAAATATAAAAAAACATTACAATTATAGGTTTGGCCCATTTCCTAGTAATTTAATCATCTTGATTAAACCAACAAAACAAAGTAACAATTTTATCCTAGCCTCTAGTAATTTCCAAAGCAGCAATGGACGTACATCACCATTTCCGTCCGATCGTCCCGTATATCCCGTCAGTGTCTCCCTGCCCGCGGGTGCAGTCGCCGTCGCCATGGGTCTCGAGAAAAGAACCATCAAAATCATCGTCATTGTTGTGGTCACCCTGATTATTGTCGGTGAGTTTTTTTATCGGTTTTTCGGCCAGTGTTGCAGCGAGTGTGTTAAAAAACTAAATAGTATTTATTTGTTAAGTAGGAACGTCTGCTAACGAAATCCCGGTAGCGGCTAATAATCTTATTTTTTTTTCTCGGATCGGCTTTTTTATATCGTTTTGTTTTTAAATGTAGTGAAACAAACGTGGCCTTGGTTGACTGCTAGAAAATGCCTTAAGTCCGCTATGTTTTTATAAATAAACTCATAAGACGTAACGGTTCGTGCCATTTAAATTAATGATTAATGATTACCTCATTTTGCATTGTTATGTTATGTTAATGTTATGTTATTTTAATCATATGGCGATCTGTAGAATAGGCGAATATCTATGTGATATTTTTATAGGAGCGTCTATATCGCCGAAAGTGTTGTCGCTCATTTAGCACCACCCAAGGGATACGTGCAGGGTTGTGGTAGGTAAATCCTGCGGACGCGAGCAACAGATAGTCCATTTTGCATTTAAATCTTAATTAAGAAAAATTATGGTAACAAAATTCATAAAACTTAGCAGCCCTCTGTTAACTAAAATGTGTATGGTCCCTTTCTCAATGCGTACGGCGTAGACACCCGCTATTAGGCGGGTTCCTGCGGGCGTAGCATGGATGCCATGTTTCACTCACTAGCTTCCGCCCGCGACTTCGTCTGCATGGACCCGAGATAAAAACTATCCTTTATTTTAATCCAGGCTATAATATATCATCTTGCAAAATTTCATCCAAATCGGTTGAGCCGTTTAAGCGCGATTGAGTAACAAACATCCAAACTTTGGCATTTATAATATTATAGTAGGATTGCTGTGGATAAGACGTCCTGACAAATATGCGAGTGAGGTGACCGATGTTTTATCCACAATGATAAAATGGCAACCCATGCTACACTCACTGGCAGTGACTGTGATTAGCTACGGTCGTAGCGCTACGCCGTAGTCCGTAGCAGCTTAATCTCCATTATGGAGCGAAAGTCGCACTTAGGAAATGGGTACAATATTTTGCTTTCCCACTTTTAGCTGCGTGCTGCTCAGCTACTCTAATAATAAGCTTAACTCGTCGCGGCACTGCTTAGCTATCGAGCACGTACGCGTCGGACGTAAAAAAGGTCCCTTACTAGACAATGTGTTAGTGTGAGACTCTCTTTGCTTGAGCGCCTTATGAATTGGAATATTTTGGATTCGATTTACTGTCAGCTGATGAAGAATAAGCTTCTCAAAAACCATGCTTAGTGCCGGTAGTATTGATATCTCCCACTTTAGGTACACCTAATATCTTTTTGGGCCTTACAGGGCCTAACAAATATTATTTCAAGATTTTATTCTTCTGTTTTGTCAGCGTCATTGATTTATATACCCATGCCGAATATTTTCTAGTAGCAATGGTTACTGAGCTAAGCCGGAGACGGACGGACGGACGGACGGACATGGACTGTTATTCAACAAATTATTCGGAAATCGCGAAAGGTCTGGTTGATGTAACAGGGGACCGATTTTTGACTTTCGAGCGCTCGACTCTTTCACTCGAAAACTGACAAAAATTATGAAACCTATTTTGAAATAGCGATAGAAAATTTAAAAACGACTGGTATTGACCACTCGTATTAAATTCTATTGGTAGAAAGTAAGTGCCTGCCATTTTGACACTACAAACGTATTTACTTTTATTTGATTTTCGAGCGCCGAAAGTCAAACATCGGTCCCCTGGTCTCGAGCAATGCATGAGCATTGCAATTAAGCGAGAAAATTAGCATCCTCGGTACAATGCCTCGAGGGCCTTTTATAGATCAACTTAGTTTTAATTTCATTTTAATTATCATCTTGTATAATATAGGTACTTTAGAAAATAAATCCATTATCATCACAGAAACAACTTCTCACATTCTGTGTAATCTTTCCAGGTGGCTTATTGGGACTCCTACTGGGCCTGCTGTTGTACCCGTATTATGTAGGTAAGTGCATTACTGTCCATAGGCTACGGTGACCCCTTACCATCAAGCGGACCGCAGGTTTGTAGCAAAAGAGTGTCATTTTCGAATTTCTTAGAGCTGAAAAGTGACGGCTGGAAGACCTCGTGATTCTGAACAGTTACATTAATTTTCTACAGTGTCCTTCCTATTTTCATCAGGGTCCCGTATAGGGTTGGCAAGTTTTTTTGGGCGTCTTAGTATTTTTCAAAAATCTGACAAAAACATAGTACGCTGTAAAAAAATAAATAGTACTTGGCTAAGCAATGTTGCTATTTAATAAAATTGAATTAAAACCTGGGCAATTTGAAGTAAGGGCCCCTAAAATATAGTGTTTTTACGTACCTACTATATATTTCTTCAACAGTATTATAGTACAAAGAGTCAAAATATAGTACAATACTATACAACGTGTTAATAAAATAACGCAAAACCTGAAAACCGTTTGTTCAGAATCGAGCATAGAATGCGAAAAAAATAAAAATAAAATTTTTTGACAAGATTTATTTTTTACATTTGTATGGAGTGTTGGCCGACTGGGGCGACCTGCTCCATACAAATGTAAAAAATAAATCGCGTCAAAAAATTTTTTTTTTATTTTTTTCGCATTCTACTCTCGATTCTGAACAAACGGTTTTCAGGTTTTGCGTTATTTTATTAACACGTTGTATAATATAGTACGGTTGGCAACCCAGTCCCGTAGTCAACAAGGTACTCTTATAGTTATTTAGCTTTTTTTCTTAGTAATCCTATAGATAGTGTCGGGTATTGTTAGATAGCTTGTTCAAAAATAAGATGGGTTTTTGAAAGCCATTTCTCAATTCAAGGATGCATGTTTGCGTGATATTGGGTTTTATGCCATATTTTTTATTAAAGTCATTTGTCCAGCTAAATGGTTACTAAATATTTTATGAAAAAAAACATGACAGTACTTAGTACATATCAAAATAACAAAGACCGGGTTGCACTCCGGGAGTGCCGGCAGAAGTGAAAACTCAATAACATTGTAACAGTTTTTCGATCAGGTCACGTGACATCTTACAGCCCGTTCACACAGAGCCTCCGTATTACATTATACCCATTTTAACGGATACAACAAAAAATTATGCTTTGTTCACACATAGGCACCGTAAAACGTTCAACATATCCGGCATTAAGTCTCCGTAAATGAGTTTCGTACTAGCGGTGGTATGCTTCGCAGTATACGGATACGTTATCCGTTCATCCAGTATTCGATGACAAAACGGATGTTACTGATACTGTATACTAAACACTGTGTCATATGCATATGTGAAGTCGCTCAATACAACTCCATACGCCATCAATGAAAAAAAACGTATACGATAAAACGGATCAGTAAAACGGAGACCCTGAGTGAACGGGCTCTTACGGTGTCACCCTAAAAATGAATTTGACGCAAATTTATAAACAATTATCAATTATTTAGGCGGACGGGCCCCGTCGGCGCGCCGACGGGCGGCGTCAAACACAATACCAATTTGTTTTTGCCATTGCCAAATATTTTCAAAGCTTTATCTCTTTAGGAATAACGTCTAAATTCGAACTATTCGAATTTGCAACAACAGCAGACGGCGGTGGCGACCAAAATATCAATTTATTTTTGCCGTTGGTAAATATTTTTCTAAGCTTTATCTCTTTAAGAATAACGCCCAAATTCGTACTATTCGAATTTTGTCAATAGCAAAACGGTGAAGGACGCGTTGGTATTATTACAAATTTATTTGCAGAATATGCTATTGCAAGTGTTTAACGGCTTTATACTCTTACGAATAGCGTTCAGTTTTGAATGAAGTCGAATCGGCTAGCAGCAAAAAGTGACCTTCACATCTGACGTAACAAAACTCTGTCGCGTATTTAACAATTTTTCCCCATCCCAAAAAGTGCTCAGCGCCGCTAAAGAAGTTTTCACTTCAATATAATAATTTTAATGGAAAATCTATCACGGATAAGTAGGCTTAACTTAACGAGTCGAAGTCGAAAAACTTAATAGATGTAGGTACTTGAAAATACCAACTTTCGTAGGTACAAATTCGTACGATGCAACCGCAACGTTTCGTTGGCGCGCGCGTGTATCGACACGCGCGTTAGTTAAGCCTGCTACACACGACAACGATTTATCGTAGCGATTTGTATGACAAATCGTAACAATAATCTGCAACGATTTCTCATACACACGATCGATAAAACTGCACAAACGGACTGCGCAGTAAAATCGCTACGATAAATCGTTGTCATGTGTAGCAGGCATTAGTTGCATCGGTAACAACAAGGACGGACGGGCAACTATGGAAACTTACACAGCGCGTGGTCTGACATGCACTTGGCCGGTTTTTATTCCATTAAGTGACATACGTATGGGATTTTCGTAACTACTTATGTGAAAGAAAGAAAGACAAAACATATAAGTATTCATGGCACAAAAACACAGGAAAATTCAATTCACAAAAATATAATTAACGCGCCATGAAACATGCAGCATGGTACCTGATTGGCCAGCGTTGGTCTTCCGTCGGGACCAACTCGTGCCGTGAAGTGGAATTTTTGTACAAAACTTTAAGGTTATATTTATGTTGCACAGAATCACGACCTCTTTCGACCTATCCACTTTTATCCAATTCTGAGGAATAGAATCTTACCAATTTTAATCGGCCGTTCACTTCTCACACCCTGAGGCCGCGGACTGCACGCCAGCGGGCGATGAGCGGCTGTTCATTATATTCGAGCTACTTCAATGTATGGGCAGCCGTTCCTCGCCCCGCTGCCCGCTAGCGTCCAGGCCACGGCCTAATAACTGTCTACTCTCTGTATAATAGTGTTGGAGGTGTGGCCTCGTTCCGCCGAAGACTACATATGGGACGAACCGCTCATCCAGTTCAAGACTCAGGACCCAGCCAGCTACATCCCTTGGATCCAGCGCACCAATGACTTCCTCAGAGGCAAGTATTTTTACATCATATTATTATTATAAAAGAGAAATGGCAGCCTCGAGGGCCTTTGCCAGAGTCAGTAAGTGTATAAATTAACTACGAATAACGAATTAAACCATTACAAAATCAAATAGACGTGACTATCGCCAAGATGGCGACAATCCCCTTTTACATCATACCTACTCCTAAAGTCTATTTTTTTATTCCATAGACTAAAATGACAACCACAGATGTCAAACGTAGAAATAATGTGACCAGCTATAAACAAACAGTGCTGATCTTTGATATCGGTTTATGAATAACCGATAAAATCTTAAATTAATTTTAGATTCAAAATAAACAATAAATAAAATCTACTCACAAAATGATACGAAATAAACAATAAATAAAATTTACTCACTACTATAATGTACTCAAACATTTAAAGTGACATTGACGTATCGCCGACCTGACGCGACGCCATTTTGGTTTACGTATTTGGCATTCGTTATTTTACTCGTATAGTGATCGGATGTCATGTCATCAATAAAATATATAAGTACCTCCTAATCGTTTATTTTCGGTTAGTACCGGTTGTAGCAGATCACTATTTATAAGACGTAAAAAACTAGCAATACATGAAATGTCATTTTAGTCTACGGAATAAAAAAAATGACTAGCGTTATTCCCGGTTGTGCCCTACAGGAGCCCGGGGTCCGCTTTGACACCTAATTCCAAGATTTGGCATAGGCACTAGTCTTGCGAAAGCGACTGCCGTCTGACCTTCCAACCCAGAATGAAAACTAGACCTTTTTGGGATTAGACCGGTTTCCTCACTATGTTTTCCATCACCAAAAGGCTAACGGTAAATGTTCCGTACATAACTTTCTAAAAACTCATTGGTATTAGCCGGGATTTGAACCCACAACCGCCGCTTGACAGCCGCATGCCTGACTGAACCACTAGGCTACCGTAGCTTCGTACCGTACGTCATACCATGCTATAAAGTTGCAATTACAGCCCGATACGCGCGCGCAAAACCTCTCCTGGCCAGAGGGAGAATTAAATTACTCTCCTCGGGCGGTAAAAGCAAAGCCTCAGCTATCGTATACAATAGGGGTTAGTTAGTTAGTTAGTTTTACTGGGGTCTTTTCCGCAAGTCGACATCCAGTGAGCCTATTTTGCGTGAAATGGTGGGGATACAATAGGGGTGTAGACTCTAAAGTTGTTATTACCTACTCCAAAAAAAGAAGGCAAAAAATATGCCTTAGTGACGAAAATCCCATTCAAATATCTCAAAGAATTACGAAGCTACAAGTACAACCGTTTTAATATTGCGTGTGAGAGAGAAAAGGCAAACAGTGTGTGACGTCACGTTACGCGTCGCGCGCCGGGGGGCCGCGTCGACAGCGGCGCCGAACACGACGGGGCGCGGCACATTGCCGTCTATTAGTGACGTCACAATCTTCAAGCGTCATCGTTTCATTTGAAGTTGCGTTTTACGAAAAAGGGACAGAACTAATAAAGTAATGGCTTACCAAGCTGCAGCAGTAGAATCGGAAGCACCAAAATCCACAATAGATTATTTTGTTATACAGTCAACTTTTATTATCACACGCGATAATATTTATTATTTAAGTACACTTTATTTTCTTCGTTACTTATTTAGACACGACACACTTGACAGTTTATTTTTCATAATAGTCTATCAAAAGAGTTTATTACTTTTCCAAATAGTGGTATGCAACCTTTAACAAGAACATACCCCTTCTTAAAACTTTCGACGCTTATAATTTCGTGATTATTCAACCTTTTGCGTTGATTTTTCTCCATTTGATATCTCACTTTATACCTATAGTGAAGGGCTGTGCGAGCAAATTGCTAGTGGCTTTTAGTTCAGTTAAAATTAGTCCTGATTTCCTCACAATTTAAAGGCCGCGTTTATGTCGTCGTCTATTAAGACACATACAATAATATTGAAATCAATAATGATGTAGGTATTTTCTTGAAAAATATTAAGAATGTTGTCAAATGGAGAAAATAGAAACGCAAGAGGTTAAATAATAATCACAAAGTTGTAGGTGTGTTGTGTAGGTAAGTGTCCAAAGTTTTAAGAAGGGGTATGTTCAGTCCCCTTTTCCGCAAAACGCACCTTCATATGAAACGATTGTCATTTACTAGGATCTTAGTTTTCTCTCTCTAACAAGCAACATTAAGACGGTTGTAGCTTTGCAATTTTTTGAGATATTTGAATGGGTTTTTCGTCATTAGGCATATGTTTTGCCTTCTTTCTTTTGAAGAAATAATAAATTTGGATTATTGTCCTCAAACAAGGCATAACAAATCTTCTCTCCAGTGTACGAAACCACGATTCCTGAGACGCAACCCCGCGCCCCCTGCACGACCCGCGAGATGAACCCCGCGGTGCCTCGCACTCCGGAGTGCGACCACGCCATGAAGCAGTGGGGACCCTGCACCATCGACAATGGCTATGGGTACCCCAGCGGTAAACCCTGCGTGTTCCTTCGACTGTCGCATGTAAGTAAAGTTTCTTAAGGTGGTTCGACGACCATACAAAACGTCTTTTGACATTCGCAGGCTAACGGCGTGATATTTTAAGAAACTTATGTAACACACTTTCATAAATTTGCTTTCCATTTGCGCGCGAATGCCTGGGAATGTCAGAAAACGTTTTGTATGGTCGTCGAACCACCGTCCGTCCACATGGTGGCTCCAGAGGCCCTTTTTTTGTTTAGGGGGGGACAACGCGTGACGCATACCACCCGGGCGCAGGGGGTGACCCGAGTGGGTAATGGGACCGTATGAGCTGATGAGCCCCACGGTATACCCCCCCCTACTTGCCGCCTTGCCGCCATGTGGTAAGGTTACGGAAACGCTTGCGCACACATCCGCGACCCCGCCGGTGGCAGCCGCCCACAAACGGCTCTCTGCGGATGGCCGGAGGAGGAGGGCTCCACGTGAGGCGGTTTGGTTTCTGTTGACGTTTCTCTCAAAGATACAAGATATATTTTTGCCGAAGTCAACGGGATTGTCAGATTGCATGTTATTGGTATAATATTCAAAGTAACCACTCTTTCGCAGATTAACTATTGGACGCCTCATCCATACAACTATTCGATGAACCTGCACATCCCCCCCGAGATGCCGGGTCATATAAGGCTAGGAATGGTGAGATTTGTAAATTGTCTCTAAATTCTCTGATAAGTAGTGCACTAAGTCTTCTAAAACTGTGTGACTGCGTGAACAGACGTTGGGACGAACTCCACATCAATCTAAAAATAAAAAAATCGAATAGTTATAATAGTGTGAATTGTAAGTATTTTTCATAGTCTAATTGGGAAATTTTGTGATATCAATAGAAAGAAATGAATATACCTATTTACTTGGTGTGAAAAATAAATTATACATACTATGTTTAATTAAATAAGTGGTATGCACCAAAATGGATGCCACTGAGCAAATGTCAGCAGCAATGTAATTATGCTAAAGGCGCTGGTTTTCAGGGCACACAGAGCTCATCACCCTGATAAAGATCATAAAATATAACTTATAGTACTTATACGTGAAAAAACCTATTTAATGAGAAGCGAACTCTCCGCTGGTCAATTAATTCAGAGCTAAGTATGTGTTTACAAATCAGGTCTAAGGTAAATGTCATGAAATGTAGGTGTTGGTGTGATATCACTTTTAGTTATTGAAATTCAAGATCTATGGGGATTGTCCGCTTACGCATTAGAAAGTAGGTTGATATGGGTTGATAAGATACATTTGATTTTGGATTTTTAACGATGCAACGGATAAACAGATTTTGATAGGTGGTGGAAGATCATCACAATACTTCGTGGCCGCATACCGAGTGATGCCGCGAAAAGCGAACGGGTTGTGTTGGTTACTAATCAAGTTTGAGGCTCCTCGCTTTTCACGCGTGGAGATATTTCATTTGATGTACAAGTATGATGATTGTTTGGTTTTTAATATAAAATAATTGGAGGGACGGGCCGACGTCTGCAGAAATCAGTCAGCATCAACGATATTTGCAGGAAAAAGCTCAAGGCTTCGACTACATCTGGGTCTCCTGCCAAGGAGAGTTCGGTTCGGACAAGGAGAACATCGGCCCGATCAGCTACTACAACGGAGGCATGCCCCCGGGTTTCCCCACGAGCCGCCTGCACACCGCCGACCGCATCCCGTACGCGAGCCGGCATCTCCAGGAGAAGGACCCGGGCCCGCTCGTTGGGGTGTACTTTTTGAAACCAAATAGTAAGTATTCATTAGATATCTTCATTTCATTTTGATCCCAGCAGCAGCAGCAGATACTCACCTCCCTGCGAAAGAAGACAGAGCCGGTAGTTCGGGTATACTTCGACGTAAGTATTCATGAGAGACTTTACAAGGTTTTTCGATAAGGTGTAAATTCTGGCGACGCAATCGCGAAGTTTAGTTGGCGCGCGCGTGTCTATGTCGCAAAGCCAGAGAATCAACTACGGAACCCTACAATGCGCGTGGCCCAACACGGTTGACCGGTTTTATCTTCTAATGATGTAATCTCTAAACAGCTAACGTGGTAATCAACGTGGAGTGCCGCATCTGGGCGCGAGACATCTACTACGACGGAACCGGACGCACCGGGCGCACGCGCTTTGAGATCTTCGTCGAGTAAACATCAGCTTCGGTCCAGTTACTTACTTAGCCAACCCAAAGTGGATCTTGGCCTCTAACACATATTCACACACACTTGAGAAAGGACATTCTCAAGACCATCGTCGTGTGACGTTCTCAAATGTACTTATCGGTTTTGCCAAGTAAATCAAGGAATCGCTGAAGTTCTTTATTTAAACCAACAATTTCGTCAAGAATCAAAGAGTGTTCTAAACATTTATATCGGTGTTTTTCAACCGTTTCTAGATGCGAGTTCCCACCCTTCACTGTTCTTTAATTACCTCTATAGGTATCTCGTCACTAACTTCAAGGTGTCGCAGTACTTCTTGAAGTACTGCGACACCTAAGATGCTTCGCGGCCCCCTAGGGAAAACACAGATTTAAATAATTCTCTGCAAAAGTCCAGTTTTTGAGGGCACGGTAGTGCCCCCGCCAAGTCGACTGTAATTGCCTGTTCACGATGGCCTCTTTGCCGTATAAGTATATAGAAAAAAAAACCGTGTTTTTCGTGTTGCTGTCAAGTACACTTGGTACTTATTTGTTTTTTTGATTTGTCACTTATTTTTTTTGTGTCAAAAATCTAATCAAAATTTGCACCCTATTATAAGTAAGGGTTCCTAGTCGACTACGGAACCCTAAAAAAAGGTATACAGCGTTCGCAAAGTGGTCCTTCCTACTCGTAGTTAAGTTAAGGTGTTCAGCGTTCACATTGCCTATCTTGTATCGAACTCGATAATAATGTGACTGTAATTTGGCATTTTTATCATTTGTATTCACAAGTATTCTATCAAATAGGTACCTGACATTAATCATAATCACTAAATGTTCGACTCATTGAAATCATGAAATTTTAACAAATTCATAATAAGTATTATCATTTTATTTACTACTAAAATAGCGTTGATACTTATTTTAAATTGTATAACACATTGATATAGCGCCTTAGAGTTAGTCAATTGACTTATTTATATAATTGGGTCATACGCAGTGTTTAAAACAAAATTCATCTGTCCTGTGGTCAATATTTAAGAGATTTTGTGCATATAAAAAATCTTTTCAATTTATGCGGATTAAGAGTCCAACCTAAAAGTAGGTTTTGTAGCGCTTAACTTCGATAATGTCCACAGGAACGACGCGGATCTAAATCTGCGGCGCTACCACGGACTTCGAAAGTCGAAGTTCGGGTATTTCCATCTCTATCGCACTCCCTTAATCGAGTGACAGGGAAGACTTTCGAAGTTCGTGGTAGCGCCGCTGTGTAGTGAAATAATTTTTAAGTTTTCTATGGTAGATAAGTACTCACTAGATTTTTAATTTGGGAGTAACAAGACCTTACGCCCGTTGAATTATTATGTGTTAAATACAAATATTTATAAATACATAAGGTAAACGTCGTAGTCGTCGACTTTACATCCTTTCATTGTGACAGTATTTTTTTAATATTTTAATAAAAATAATAGTACCCTAACCGATAATTTTATGACTGAAGGTATCTTCCGTAGGTACATACTACCCTACAAATCCTACACTATCTACCTACCTACAAATCTTATCTTCCATAATTTTATTCAGACCAAAGTACCTACTAATTATTCAATGAGTTATGTACAGCAAATAAGCATGACCCAACGATTCGCGGAAGAAGCAATAATAGCTTTCCAATCTACTGACGAAGTGACGACCGCTTTAGCCTAGTTGGTAGTGACCCTGCCTACGAAGCAAGAGGTCCTGGGTTCGAATCCTGGTAAGGGCATTTGTGTGTTAACCACGAATATTTGTTCCCGGGTCATAGAGGTTTTCTATGTATGTAAGTTTTTATTTAAGTATATAAGTATGTTTATCGTCGTCTAATACCCATAGTAAAAGCTTCGCTTATATTCAATATCATTGATATTACATGTCAATTTAACTCAGTTAAATTAACAATTAATATTAATTATTTAATTTAGCTTAGTTTGGGACTAGGTCGATTTGTGTAAGATTGTCCGCAAATAATTATTTATATAAGGGTGTGATTTTTATATTAATAAATGATTTAATTTCATTTATATTCAGAGCTTTGAGGGAAAACATACTAATTAATTATGTTCCCTCTACCTACTTATGTACCTATATTATGCCCTAAAATTACTAATAAGTTACCTAAGAACTGAAGATATTTAGAAGGTAGCTTTAAGTGAAAATGTTAATTATTGTAAATGTTAAGCGCTTGAAATTTGTACGCACGGTAGTCTGTTAAGCCAAGAACAGGCGTAGCACCGCCAATCGTGTAAGTAGTATTTTATAATGGATCTAGATCTAACTATGCGTCACCTCATTCCACGAAGCTGCAAATTGCATTTCTACGAGCTTTTATTCAACTTGACCTGCTCGTTTGTCAGTTTGTTAATGAGCGACCAATCTTGGAACTGAATTTTGAACCTCAACCGATTTAGCTGTTGAATATAAGTATAGTTTGAATGACAATTCAGTATTATGGTACCATTGAGCTGGTGTGGTGATGGAGACAGAAGGTAGCCATTGAAATTTAGTACTTAACTTACGCAACCCCGTTCAGTTTGGGCGCATTAGAATAGTCTCAATGAGTAGTTTATGACAGTTGGCAATAAAAGCTTGTACAGGTAAGGAGGTCATAAATATGTTTACACTTTTGCACCTTATTACAAGGCAATAAGGTGCAAAAGTGTAAACGTATTTATGACCTCGACCGTACACAAAAATATTTTTTTGACAGAAACTTATTAAAAGTCTAAAATGGCTATAACGACTGCCCTAATGACCAGTGATAGTTCGGGACTAGGTCGATTTATTTTATAATGTCTTGCCGATTGCAAACTTTTCCCAAGCACAGTGACTGAAACATTAAGGCTGGTCAAAGAAAGAAAGAAGAAATGTATTTACCTGAACTCCGCGAACATTTAGGTATCTACTGTATGAGGCGAGCCTTACAGTTTTCAATTTTTCGATGTTTTTGGCCGTTGCCAGGTTCCGTTGAACCTCAGCTAGATAGAGTAGTTTCCGACCTAGATTGACGGATCTTATTGTGCATACATACATGTTATTCCAGCAAACCACTTTAAAAAGAGAACCAAACTATGTTTATATGGAAAGTCAAGCGTGCTGGTAACTCTTAAGACATGTTTATGATTATTTTGTATAAAGATTGGACCCGATTCTACGTGCACATGGCTTAACTAGCCTAAAACTAAATTGTCTAATTTTTAGATATAATTTAAGCGGCAGATTAAAAACGACATACCTATTTAGAATAGCATTTAGGCAGCTAAGTAAGTTTATATAGAGTTATAGATCGCCTAAAATAAGAAACGTCAGATTCAAATTAGCGCTGTCATTTGATTATGATTATGACAGCTGCTCATAGAATAGTAGTGTTTTAGCGACACCTAAATAAAATTAGGAAGTTTTGAGGCCACTGTAGAGTCGGGTCCATTATCATAACATTGTAACACCTATTATTGTAATAACTATGTTGTAATTGTCAATTTAAATGTTTGATGTACCTACCTATGCAAGTTCCTGTGTGGCTTGAATTTGTAATTCTTGATGGATTATGCAATAAAATAAATCAAAATAAAAGTTATTTTATTTAAATAGTATTAGGGAAATATTATACCAAATTAAAATATTATTAAATTAAATAACCATTTTGTTACAAAAGCATAACAGGTACACGGGCTAGGAAGAGATAAGCCAAGTCAATGTTTTGTTTTAATTTAGTTTTTTAGGGTTCCGTACCAAAAAAGGTAAAAAAGGAACCCTTATGGTGCGACTCCGTCTGTCTGTCTGTCTGTCACAAAGTGAAATATCTCACGAACTACTTAAGCTATCAATTCGAAATTTGGAATGGTATTAACCCTTTTCTTGACATTGTATCATATATGATGCACAATTGTTGTTGTTATTTTTGTATTTGTGTAACAGACAATTTTTTTGGCTCTACAAGGCGCAAACGAGGTTCGAACTCTCTTTTTTTTTTTTTGCCAAGAAAAGGGTTAAATGAGAGTCATCCACGTGCATGGAAAATGAGAAATTTAAATATATATTTTAATTTTATATGAAAAATTAGGAATATTAGAAGGGGGCAAAAAAAAATTCAAGTATTAGGTCAAGTGGGGTATCATTTGAAAGGGCTTGAGTTGCACTTTTTTAAACAGTTTTTTTTTTCTACATTGGTAAAATTTCGATCTATGAAGGAAAATGTAAAAAAAAATACTAGTCCCCCCCCCTTATCTCCGAAGTTATCCAAGCGAAAAAATTGAAATAATTACTTGTGATTAAGATAAACATAAATATTACTGGAAAAGTACAACTTTTTCTGTATCTAGCGTATTTTTTGTTTTATTTTCAAAAATCATTTCCTAGTTAAGTTTGCAATTGAATCAACTTTATAAGTAAGTATTTTTTTGTTTTGAAATTTCTATAAGACTATAATAGAAGTGCTATCTTTCAAATAAAAAAATAATAATCGAGATCGGTTCACGTGATAATCGCTAAAACACCAACATACATACTAAGCTGATTGCCCTTGCACGTTAGTACCAAATAGGGCCGATAGATGGCGCTGACCCCATTCCTGCTTCGCGCTGTTAAGATTTTTGTCAAATCAATGGGGTTGGGACAGGTATATTTCAATAGCAGGTCAAAAAAAATCGCGACTCCATTGTCTTGGTAGTTCGATGGTCTTGGTATAAAAGTTATTCGTTGTTTGAAATTGAATTCTGTTGTGTTGGGTTAAGGTTGGGTTAAAATAAGTAATTTAACAAATATTGGGACATTTACTTTACCTTGAATTGAGTTAATTGATAGTTTGTACGGAACCCTCGGTGCGCGAGTCAGACTCGCACTTGACCGGGTTTTTTTATTAACTTTATCCTGTAACACTTCACACGCTACTATATTAATAATACTGTGAAGAATCTTATCTTACTACACAGGTTTAATACTCTCTTACTTTTTAAAGTAAATAAATAACTACGGTATATTTATATATTTTTTGAATAAGTATTTTTTTTAACGGAAGTTGGTATAGGAGGTATAGGATTCCCCGGTATTATACTTACTGTAGTTTTTGCGATTGCGCCCCAAAGAGTTTAATAAACTTATGAACTTAGCATAATCTCTATTGTGGCCGTGGCGTGGACGGCACTTGACTGGCTATCTGTCCATTTGTCAGAGGTCAAATCTTTTAAATCAACAAGTAAACACCTGAAACTTTCACAAACAATCTATTACTGTGGTCGCTAAAACAATAAATTATGCGCGCAAATTAAATAATATCAATAGGTAAATAAAATGGATCCCATAGACAAAATGGTGTTTTGCGGCGTTTCTTGTGATAGGAGACGCTTACACGAGCCCGACTTGCATTTGAATTAGGTAACTAACTAAACTTTATTCATCCACGTGTCCTATCATCAAACACACACACACTTCTCGAAGACATTATTTCACACTTTTCTCTGGGATCACACCATAATTATCACTTAAAATGTTGTTGTAAACTAAAAGGAACTCACAAAGTATTGAAATCAACCAAGTAACCACTGAAAAATATAATTTATAAGAAGATTTTCTTCAATAATCAAAGTAACGAACGAATGGCCTCAAAAATATCTGACATAACGATGTCTTGATTGTCTATGAATCACACTTCATGTATGTTTTATCGTCATTTTGAATCACTAGTCATTGTCTACGATCATATTTGACGTCATGTTTGTTTACATGATAGGACACGTAAGCATGAATAGACTTTAGGTACTATCTAATCTACTAGTATTTCGAAGCGAGTTCGACCAGTTCTCCCGTTAGCATCGTAGACAATGTCACGCGTCCAAATCCGGCACTCGACGCTGACTACCACGCCACCTGCCGAAAATAGACGAAATTAGCTTCCGCCCGCGACTTCGTCCGCGTGGACCCGGGATAAAAACTATTCTATATTTAAATCCAGGCTATGAACTATCTTCGGGCAAAATTTCATCCAAATCGATTAAGCGTGATTGAGTAACAAACATCAAAAGGTAGATAATGCCCTGTTGGCGTTAAATTAAGTCCGCCATTTGTAATTTATCTTGTATCTACACCCTTCCAGGGTCCATAGTCCATGTACTTATCATAGTTTTAAGTACTTGGTTGCAAATAAATCTTATCTTAAAATAAAGTTTGAATAAATACATTTCAATAGTATAATATTATTGACGACCAAGTTTATGAGGGTGTTTATTTAGATTCGATGAGAATTCGAACTGAGACGCACGGTCTATGGAAATAAACATAAGAATATCATGTAAACCATAATTTATACGCGTACGAAGTCGCGGGCAGAAGCTAGTAAATAAATAACTCACATGTACATATTAATTAGTAGTGACAATGAATATGTGGGTTTATTTATTTATGGTCGCAAATAAATTTATTGATGATGATGATGTTACATGAAGACTTAAGTACATTCAGAAAACTGAGAAAGTGACGGATAGTGCGAGATCCATAGATCAGAGCTCGCGCGCCGTCTTGAACTGTGCTAATATAAAGAAGAAGAGGCTTCACTTAGATTACTTACGTGTCAAATTCTGAAAGAGTACAGCAATGAGCGGCCCGTCTTCGGAAGCTTCCGGTCTGTCTGTGTGCAGCCGCCGTATCGGGAACCCCGGGGGCAAGTTCTCGGGGATGTACCGGATGTGACCGACGAGGTCTTCATCAGCCTGGGTTTCCCCCTTGCAGGACACCCAGATGTAGTCTTCGTGCTTCGCTGTTGGGTGATTCTGTGAAGGGTAGTACCTTTTGACTAAGCATTCCTTTGACACATTAATTTAAGTTTATTTATTTATTTAAGGTTTGGCAACCGATACAACATGTGACATTCGCTACCAATGATTTCGTAGCGATACGCTCATAGCCCATAACGTACCAAAAACCGTAATTAAAGGAAATTGCCTATAAACAGAGCACCCACTTAGCGGGTTTCTGGCACTGAAAGTGTTAAGTTACATTGCATGGTTTGCTGGTGTTTAAAAACTGGAGGTTAGAATGTGTCTCAACACTTATAAACGGTTTTTGTAAAGTCTTGAACTCTGATTACGAAAATATGCCTTCGAATTCAGGAATCACTTTGTGAGGCAGATGCTTTCTTGGTCGAGAATAGCAAATTGGAAATAAGATTTTGCAGCCGAACACTTCTGCTAGAAATCTGTTATTAAATTAATATACTTTTAACAACCTTCAAGGCCCCACTCAACACAATCAGCAATCATGCCAATGGTCTTTCTCCCCCTAACGCATTGTTGCGTGATGTATATAATGATATAATCTGTCCCTGTCCCAAGCCATGATGATCCATTGTGTAGGGGAGCCTTAAATTTCAATTGCGACAATAAGTATGGAGCACCTAGCTAATAAGATCACATTGTTAGAGATAAATAATTCGTCCATTATCAGCAAGTATGTAAGTGCGACAGGGCCGGATGCTGTATCTCCAACGTAAACGCGACTGCTGGATGCGGGTGGCGCAGGATCGGTCACTTTGGCACTCTTTGGGGGAGGCCTATGTCCAGCAGTGGACGACTTTCAGCTGATATGATGATGAAGAAACGCGATCACGCTGGCTAGGCTGTTACTTACCAAGCCTGTCTTCAAGTGTGCTGGCATATCGGATGGTATGGGCAAGTCTACCGATTTATTGTACGGCTGGGGCGTCCATTGGTCAATCTGCAGACGAAAAATTTGCCTGTATCATAAACACATATGTAAACTTGGCTATTTAAATACAGCTACTCAGGTCCCTTGTCCAGTCCCTTGAAACTGTGAAAAAAAACAAACTTCTATGTAAACGTAAAAAAACATACGTTTATGCCTCAGTGTAAGGCTTGCCTGATGGTAATCAGCCGTAGCCTATGGATGCTTGTGACCCCAGAATAATCGCAAACTAGAGATGAAGGTCCCTCACTCTCAACACAACATATACTCAGAAGCTTTGGCAACTGTGCTCATCACCAGGAACAAGATAAGACCACATACCGAGAGAGCAACAAGTGGCGTTTTCTGATTGATGAGGATTGTTTCTGCATCTTTCCATGCCATTCAGCATGGACAATGGGCATAGTCTAATCTAGTCAGTGTCCATTCCTATAAAACAGGATTAGCTCGCGCTAGGACCCTGTCTGCGTTTCTCTTTGACTATCCCTCTGGCTATGCCCTTGCCTTAATCATAATTTTCTTGCCCTTATCCCACTTATTTGTGGTCGCCGTAGCATTTTTTTTTCTTTCGGCACGGCATGGCTAAGTCCTTGAATTAAAGCAAGCATATGATTAAACGAACGAGGAAGCGAAGCGAACAAAGCTCTATGCTTCAGCTTGGTCCGAAAATCTTTTGTCTGTCCGGCCAGACAGAGCCCGGTGTCTGCCCCGCTGTTCTCCTCTACAAATCGCACTTCTCAACCGAATCTCATGAAATTATGTGAGCAGGTTCGTTAATTAAATAGATTTTTTTTCGACAAATTCCATTTCTATTCCGAAAAAAAAAACATGCTCGCGGTATCTACAGCTTATGCCGGCTGTACACTCTCGGCGAGACACGAGAACGAGAGTGTACATGATGCTCTCGCCTTGTCTCGCCCGCTCGGGTTTCGCCTCGGTACGTCTCGGTCGCGTGTCGGTTTTGGCGGCCGAGTCAAAGGGTTGTTCCGCTGTTCAAATGACGCAACGAGAGTGTGTATCGAGAACTTCTCCCCCGGGACTCTCGGCGAGAGGTCTCGGCCGAGAGTGTACAGCCGGCATAGCCACTATTAGTACTTACATGTGTCAGTCTAAGGAACACACAAGGCCTGCCGCTGACGTATTCATAGAAGGTGTCGACGGTGCACGGTGCCCAGTATCGCATTGCGTGTGCGCAGCTCTCGGAGCGCTGCTCCTCGGAGTCGGGGCGGGTCGAGCACGGGGCGGTGGGCGGGTCGTGAGGGTTGGGGGTCGAGTATGCTGGGGAACAGTTTGGTCAATGGAAAGAAGTGTAGGGTGATTAGGTTCTAGGATTTATTCGATTCCTTCGCTTCGATTATTGCAGCGCTTTGTTGAGGAGTTAGGAGGCTCTCGTGCCGATGGCGAAGTGTGGCGTGTACTCGTCAAGGTCCTGTATAAAGTGGTTCAGTGACTTCTGTAGTACCCAAGTCATTAGGCAGGTAAAATGTGTTTTACTATATCGGTTCCTCTCGCACAGAGCAAACGTATCAGTACAAATGTGCGCAGCCCAAATAAATTTATTTGCGATGCGATTCGCGAGGTTCCCACAGTCAGCATTGATAGATGGACGCAGCCAAAACAGCAAAATATATCACAACACATCTTTATTGCCTAGTGTATGTGTATGGGTATATATTTCGCTACTTTCGCAGCTATTATCTGTATGATGCTCTGCCTCTGTCCATGCTTACGGGTAAGAAGTTCGTTGATACGACGCACCCAAGGGTGCCAGGTGTCGGAGTCCGCCTTGAACTGGATGAGCCGCCCTTCGTCTGCCGGCTGCGGCCATGCTTCTAGTTCTGTAATGAAAGTTTACTTTAATTATTGCTGTTGCAAGCACTAGTTACACACGATGCGTCATTTTTAACCGACTTCAAAAAGAACGAGGTTTTAGGGTTCCGTAGTCAACAAGGAACCCTTATAATTTCGCCATGTCCGTCTGTCCGTCCGTCCGTCCTCAGCTTAGCTCAGTAACCATTACTACTAGAAAACTTTAATTCGGCATGGGTATATAAAGCAGACAAAACAGTAGGTATAATCAAATCGTTAAAAAAAATGTTTTTAGGGTACCTCCCCTACACCTAAAGCGGAGATGTTTTTCTCGTTAAACCCATGGTGTAAATATTATGGGTTTCCTAAAACCATTTTTGAATCAGTGATAGTTAGCGAGATATTGGGCTTTAAAGACCTAATTTTTGTTCGAGTCATGCGTCCAATTTTCGTATGAATTCGACCGACGCAACCGCAGCCCACGTCGATGTAACTAAGACAAACAGGCAACTATTAAAACCGGCCAAGTGCGTGGCCTGACACGCACTTGGCCGGTTTTAATTTATTGTATGTAGCCCGACTACTCTATGACGCCTGGTCCGATTTGGAAAAATATTTTTTCTTTGAAAGGGTATCCTTCCCACGTGGCCCCATGGTCGGGACCTGATCATGGGATCCTGGAAAATCGAGGGAACTCTTCAAATGTTATAGGAAAACTTGAAGCAAAATGGGTACAGTCGACAACACAGCTAAGTGACCATCGGAAATCTAATCTGACCTTAAGTGCATTGTAATAAGGTTCTAGGTTTTCACGGTATGGTTAGTTAGGTGTGTTGCTGTGTGTACTGATTTGAACTAGGTTTAAACTTTTTTATATGCAGAATATAAGGATATTTTTTTCATCAAAGGTTTAATAATATCTTTACTCACGTTTGGAGCAGCCTAACTAGAAAACAAACGCATTGTTGATGGCAAGATTTATACCTTAAGACTGCTCTACAAAATGGACCATCATAGCCCATTATACAGGACGCAACTAGCGTACTTTCGTCTCATTTCATCGTATAACTTCGTCCTGTCCTGCGGCCACGATTGCCTTATAGGTAGGTTATGTCTTACCTATGTACGGAGACTGATTCATCAGAAAACCTAATAATAATCCGAGCGAACCCCCTGCAACAAATAAAAACTTATAAATGTATTTATAAGGAACGAAGTAGTTAGACTAACTTGAAATAAAAAGTTTCTAATTCCGCATCATAAGCAAATGTGTTAAAAAATGTTTTTGCAACATGCTTTATGCGCGGCAACTCGATGCGAGTACAGTGCCAAAAATATATAAACTAATATATGTACACAACTAAGCTTTGTATACATATTTTTGCCACTATGCCAGTATTAATAAGTATGGACTGGACTCACTGGCGCGTAAATAAAATAGTGGCAATTTATACTATTACGAGGTCACGGTTTACACATTTGATGATTGGCGTGGTCCATTCCAATTGAAACAAATTAAACAATGACTTCATGACGAATATGCACAACACGTAGCGCCCTTTAAAGAGGACAATATAATATTTGTCAATAAAATTTTACAGGCATGACGTAAACTTGGCTTGTACACTACCGTGCATGTCGAAAATCTTTATTGGTCGTTAAGTAAGTAGTGTTAGTACCTAATACAAAATTAAATATTGATTATTTTGCAGTAAGCACAAAGTGAAAAATTACACTTGTTATAAGTTAAAGTAATTTACGGATTTCAGGATTTTCAGGAGCATTTCCGTTTTTCGATCACTAAAGTTCCATAAAAATAGCGGCTGATTGTTATAATTTTCTCGCCAGTATAATTAAACAAAAACTGACACGATGTTCCTATCTACATAACTTTCAAAACTTTTGTAAACAATTTAACAATAAGTGGCGATTGCCAAATTGAAACTTACCAACAATTATGAAAATTATGGAAACGCTAACAATAATTTTTGTCCTTTTTTCAAGTCCCATTGTAACACTACCTAGCACAATTACCTTTACAACAATGAATGGCGGGCTTCGGCTGTTTTGGCTTGATGTACAATAATTAAGACATTTAAACTTATTAGTACCTAGTTACCTACGTGTTTTCATGCTCCAGTACCTATAAACAAATTATTGTATTTGGATCTTATAGTAACATATATGTTACTTTTGTACGTTAGGTAGCTACTTTAAAATTAACTATACTGAAAAAATAGTTGTCGGTCGCTATAATAAGCCGTATTCCCACGTTGTTGACGGCATACACGAAGCTATGAGATATAGTGTGTTATGGGGCATCCAGATTATGTGATTTTACCCCAATTTGTCAGCCCAACATGTCGAAGTCATAATTGGACGTAGCGTACAGACGTGCAACTACAATTTCATTCAGTGTGGCCAGTTAATAGTAAGAAAGCGAAAATTGCCGCATTCAAACGGCCCTGCGAAGCGGGCTGCAATATTGTTACTAACCGATGAGATAGGGCAAGACAGCACGTCTAACATGGGACGGCCGCGACATACTCTCGATTTTTCTCGCACTATACCTCTTGTTCTAAGTGTTCTAATAAGAGAGAGACAGATAGTGCGAGAAAAATCGAGAGAGCTCGCACGCCGTCGCGTGATAGCCGTGCAGCACACAAAAATCGAGAGTATGTAACGGCCGTCTCATGATAGACGTGCTGTCTCGCCCTATCTCATCGGTTAGTAACAATCTTGCAGTCCGCTTCGCAGGACCGTTTGAATGCGGCAATTTTCACTTTCTTACTATTAACTGGCCACACTGAATGAAATTGTAGTAACGAAACACCGGTTTAAAAAAATTGACAAAATGACAGTGTAAAATATTAAAACAATATTCTTTAGTATATATTTTTTAATTTTCGTTTAATTTTATTTGAATGAATATTCTGAGAAAAAAAACACTTGGCAGATCATGCCAATTCCATGGTCCAAATTGTGATTTTCATGCAATTAGTCGTGAATTAGTCAGGAAAACTCGTTTGACGGTTGGATTGCAGCGCAACATGCATCCACACTATAGCAATTAGTCAGATTCTGATGAATTGGGGCTGACTAATCATGTAATGTATATGCCCCATTAGGGAGGGAACATTCAGTTTCTCTCTCTGCCCCCCTAGCACGCTAGGTTTTATGTCCAACAACATAAAGCATTTGTCCCACTTGCACTCGCATATTTGCCAGAATGGGACGAATGCTTTATGTCTGACATAAAACTTAGCGTACTAGCCCTCCTGTTATAGGTATTATAAGGTACTTAAATTTGTAGCATTTCTTTTATAGCATTAATTAAGGATATAAGTTGCCTTTGCCACAAAGTAAATCACCAACTTGTGGCACAATGTAATAATACTTCAACGCATGCCGCATAGTCAAATGTTCATTACCGGTTAATTTTACAGTTTCACAACACTATTTTTTTACTGTCAATTTTTTACACGGCTGGCAACATTACTCAGCTGTCCAACCGCAGTGACTGACTTTTTCACTACGCTACTTGACGCTACGCTACCGGATTTATCACAGATTCCTTCTGATTCGCAGATCATATTATTGCTTGTTAAACGCAATTCCAATCCGTAGTAGCAGCGGCGCAATTAGTCAATATGGCATCGTTTAAGTTTTACTTTTTGTCAGCTTTGATTTGTGGCGTTCTGATTCTCGGTAAGTACCGTTTGTTAACGATTTATTTCGCAACGCAGAATAGGTGTCTTTGTTGCTTTTATCACTTGAAATGCAAGGGGCGTTTGGTTTTTTAGCTCATTGCACTCCATGGCGGTATTACTCTGACGCTATTTGCGCAATAAGACTATGAATCTGGGTGTACATTCAATTTATTTCCATTCGCTTCTGGAATATATAATAAATACATTTTGCGCGGGTCTTATTACCCAATGTAGGCTGAAATCAGAAAGATTGAAAACTTTTTAACAAAAGTAATACGTACATAAGTGGCCATATGTGAGAATAATGCCTTTTCCCTGAACTCTGTAATCCTACCTTCAAAAGATAAAAAAAAACTATTCACCATATTGCTTCACACTACACCAGAAGATTCCCAGGTTAACCTTGATTGTCATTAACTTGATCTCATTGTTAAGAATTAAATGTCTGTTAACCTTTGGTATTGATATTTATTTCTTTAATTGGCAGGGCATGACCTTGATTTGTAAATATTATCCTGTTTCAATATAATTACTAAATCGCCAAAAACATTTAATAAGGAAATCGAGATATCACTAGTACCTGGCTCATGAGTCATGACTTCCTCAAAAACATACCTTCAAAAAAAAACTTATTGTTGCTACCATAAAATGCTGGAACATTGCCTATGTAGCCTAACCTTGCCTGCCCTAACTGTGGTTGTATACCAAATGGTTGTACCCACATCAGATGAAAGTACAACCATTGTGTGAAGTTCTCAGTAAAATTGATTTCTTAGCCAAAATGGACAACATTCTTGAGAGTGATACAACTAGTAATAACCCTTATGTCTTTATGAAATACATTTTTAGCTTTCAGCAATTCTCAATTTTTTATTATTTTAAAGTCTTACCCTCTTTATTTTACTTACTAGTGAGTGGTATAAGCCTTTTAACATATTTTCACATTAAAATGTTTGCCATCAACAATAACCTATAAGCTATCCTTACTTGAGCTAATAGTACTATCAACAACACAGCTAACTGCATGCGCATTGTAATAAGGTTCTATATAACTACAGGATGGTCAGCTAATCGTGTTGGCGTTCGTACAAGCTATAAGCAATAGAGGCTAGTTAGGAAACAAAGGCGGTTATAGGGGTTTATGTAAAACATAATACTATAAGACTTTTACATACCATTTGACAAGTAAAAGTGCCCTTGTGGCCTATTTCCAGAACTGACTGACTGACTTTATTATGCAAGGCGTCAAGGCCTCTTATAAAATTAGAGCCTATTTCTTAATTCATGCTTTTCTAATCAACAGGTCTAGCTGCTGACGGCGCAGTGTCTCTCGCAACAAACATCATAGATGTCGATCCTCCGCGCACAGAAACAATCCCCACTGACACCTCAACAATTTCCAGCACAATGGAGTCCACTAGCAGCACATCGGACTCCACTACTACCACACCAGAGCCCACTACTACCACACCAACGACTACAACTACCACAACTCCTAAGACTACAACGACGGCTCCAACAACAACCACCGTGGCTCCCACGACGACCACCGTTGCTCCCACAACAACTCCTGCCCCGCCAGCCCCACCCAAGCCCATTGGCCCTCCGGACCAGGGAATGTGGGCCTACAAGGACAGCAAGAATGTCACTTGTGTCATCGTGCAGTTTGCTGGGCAGTTGAATGTCACCTACCCGAAGCCTAACAGTGAGTTTTTATTTTATTTGTTCTATGTTTTCATGTTTTGACGTTTACGTTTTTATATTGACCTCATTTTACGAGGGGGAGAACTGTTTTAATTCAAGTGACAGCTTCTGACCCAGGAGTAGAATTTTTACAGTTTTTTTGTTTAATCTACATATATCTGTTTTAGCTAAAATGTTGTTATCTGTCACTTTGACATTTGTGAGCGTAAAAAAGCGATAACATTTGATTTGTCAGCGGCATTTTAAGTTTTATGAACACTAGGGTTAGAAATTTGTTTGAGAGTGAGTGATTTGTCGCTAGCAGTTAACGCAACGAATCCTCAAATCAATCAAGGGTCAGCAACGCACTTGTGATTCTACTGAAGCCGCAAGAGTCCATAGGCAATGGTGTCTGCTTAGCACCAGGTGCACTAGCATATGGCTATTTGCCACCGTTGTAGCATAAAAGAAATATGTTGAACACTATTTTATTTATTTATTTAAGCCTTTATTATACAAACAGATTCTTTTGGTTTCACATGTCAAATTAAAATACATTATAGTATTATGTTTGTATGGTTTTTATAAACCTAGGCCTTGCTAGGTATTTGCCTACTTTTCCCAATCATTGCCTACTCTTTTTTATAGATCTTTTTCCCATCTTGTATTTTGTGTGCCCACTTTTCGTTTACCGATTTTTGGTTTGCAATTTGTTATTGTTTTTGTCCATCTATTGTTTGGCGTTTTAACCATGTGGCCTGCCCACTTAAAGTTTTATATCTTGAGTTGAATTTATGAAATCCATGGAATCATTTGCTCATAGAGTATATCTGAATGTCTGTCTATTTAGACCAGCTAGACACTACTGGCTTACCACGAGGCAGCTTAACCCAGTTTTGTTACAGTATAATGTTTTGCTGTCCATAAATTTTGTTTGTACACTATTAGACACCTCATTATTTCCTGTAGCTATCCATAAAACGGGATATAAACACCACAGGATGTGAACCATGGCAATTTATTGTTATCAAATTGTAGTCCTAATAACAAAGCAACATTATCATTAATGTCGTCATTACAATGAAATTAATTAATACCTAACCCACAAGGTTGTTGATTCAATTAATCAACGAGTCATCCCTCTGTTGTAACGAATTAAAAAAAAACTACTTAGTTAAGGATTTAATTACTTTAACAATTTCATTGAGTACCGAAAGTTACACATTAGATTAGCCCTACTTATATTGTGCTAATACATTTTACTTTGGAGCTCAGTAACGAAAAAAAGAAAGTTTATGCCCGATTTCGAATATAGTAGTACGCGAAATCGTTTTAGTTTTTTTAAATTATCGAGCTTTTTTTTTCAATACTAGGTGTGCGGTGTTCTTTGTATGTGGCACATACAAACTAACAAAGCTACATACAAACAAGCTTCTTCATACATTTAGGCGCATACGGTCCCGCTCGCAAATTGTCCCTTTGTACCATACGCAAAAGGAATTTCAGAAATCGACGGTCCCTATTAAAAGAGTCGGATCTGCAAAACAGCTACTTTTTAGGAGAAGCTGTCAAAGTTTTTGGAAAAAAAAATTGTATGGGGGAAATTGTTAATTAATGGAATATCGTTATCAAACTTCGAATGTTTGCTTATTAGTAGGTTGTTTATTACTAGCCGTTGAGCTTACATGTACTTTATCAGCCATTTTTACAAAAAAATACAAAAACCTCTTATATTACTTTTTTAACCGGAATAACTTAAGCATCATTTGTCGGAAGTGCCACATACGACGTTTTTGTCTGGAAATTGTATTCATAATTATGTCGGATGTACCACATCCGACAAAAAAGGTACTCCAAAAAATGTCGTAATTGGCAGAACTGACATTGTTGCACGGAAACTCTTATGTAACAATTGAATACAGAGAAAATTTACTTGATAACTTAACAGGCTATAAATTACATAAAATACACAACAAAAAACACGCTACACTTTTCCGTGTAAAATAGTAGAATGTGTTATATCCGACACTTTGTACTCACTGTGTGTCCCGTAAAAATGTCGGAACTGTCACAACCGACGTTTTTAAATGTCATCTGTTCTTAGATCCGACATTTTTATCTTGGTTTTTAGAAAAAGTATTGAGAAAAACTAAAATCTGTGAATGTGGTTTTAAAATGTAGAGTTTTTTACGACCTAAGCCGCTGAAAAACAAAAACTCAAATTTTGCAGATCCGACTCTTTTAATTGGGACCGTCGAAATGTCTCTTTCCCAAAATGGCCCCTCTGCAAATTGACCCGTTCGTAAAACGTCCCAAAATAATACTCGTATAACTAGATCAGACATATTGTGCTGCTTTGATACTCTGCTTGCCCCTTGGTCAAGTGCGAGCCGGACTCGTGCACGAGGGTTCCGTACCGTACTCGCAAATTTTGCATGTCTAGTTTAACGTGAGCTTCCGTCGCGAATTGTTTACCAGCGTTTTGGTGCCCGCTTACGCTGGTTATACAAATTTTGAAACCTAGTTATAAATTGACTTGACATTGACTTATCAATAGCACATATTTCATATACCAAAATGTACCCTACTCAGAATACGAAACTGTCAACAAGTTTCTGTCATTTTTCAATAAGATGTTTTGACGATTTTGCTTGCTCTATGGAGGTCGGCGACTGATTTCAATTCATCAAAAAAACCAAGGTTAGTGACCTGCCGCTGTAAAGTGATATGGTGTGCGTGAAATGTAGTAGTGTGTGTCACTGGGGAAAATTACGATAATGTTGCGCCGCCTAGTTTTACTTTAGTGTCGCGTATGTAGCTTCATTCGACTTGGTTCGCCTTAAAAAGTTGTTAATACGCTACAAAAAACATTAGAAAAGGGATTCAGATAGAAGGTCATTGGCGTATGGGAGCCGCTTAATATATATAATATAATGAAAATCAAAATACAAAAATAAGCTTACTCGTTGAAATAAGTACGTGAACTTGCTGGATCTTTTTGTGCTCATACTCTTTGTTTACTTCTAAGAACATATTTTCTGTGTGTGTGTATGATGTTGAGGAAAATCTAGTTTGGTTTTATGGTTATTGTTGAGCATCGTAAGTATGCTTCTCTTGTAGGGACTATTATTACCCATTTCTCTTTTATTGCGTGAAAATAGGCCTAGTTTCTCTATACCTGTCATTCTGCAGGCCTTTTAGTAGGAGGGATGTTTTGCGAATGGGGCGTTTCGCATACGGGACGTTTTGCGAATAGGCCATTATGCGGAAGGGACGTTCAGCGAGAGGGACTTTGGGGAAAATGGGGTATTTTGCGCAAGGGACCGCTTGCATAGGAGACGTTTTGCGAATGGGACGTAATTTTGGTAGAGGGGCGTTTGCGATTGGGAGTAGGCTCCTAAACCACGGTAACTCTGCCTGTGACATCACATCATTTACGAGCTGCCCGTGAGCGCTATTGCTTGTTATCTCGTCCAATGGAGGGGCGTTTCGTGATATTGTATTGCATATGATTGCAAATTGGACGCTTTTTATTCGGACCGGATAGCGTCGCAACAAGTTTACGACCAATTGGGAACTGTCCATTTTTTAAACAACCTGCTAAAGGAGTAAAAGAGAGAAAAGAAACCCCTCACTACTCAAGCCGATCTCTGAGATATTTACTAGAAATACTAGGTAGGTAACCCCAAAATCTCTTTCCTGTTTCCGCAAATACTGCCCTTATGAGCAAAAGTGTATTCTGCTTAGCAATTTTTGCATGTTAGTATGTAGAAAACATTGTTATAATCAAGAATTTGTACGCCATCAGGCAGGGTATAGTGCTACATGTAATTAATTATTTACCAGCACTGTAATCAGATTGACTCGCACTTGGCCGGTTTTATTTTATTTATCTAGTTATTTTAAATGTACCTTTTTTCTTCTTATTATTTCTGTTCATTTCATCATGCGTAGGCACTAATTTTTGTAGAAGCAACTGCCTTCTTAGTTAGTGTTACTATACAGGGTGGAAAAATCGAATGCAACGTGGATGGCAACTACCTTAAATATTGTAAATAGCACATTATGTGTAAAGGAAACATTCCTTTGTTTTTAAAAACAATAAATTCTGCATTTAAGGATTTATGAAAAATCGCTTGCCTCAGTCGGGACTCGAACCAGTTTAGTTTTTAGTTTTCAATTTTCATGGCACTCCGTTATTCTGATTGTATTTGTTATTTAGAGAAAAATGAACCTTATCAGTTACCCTTTCAATCTGCATCATAAAATAGAGCACGTTATTTTTTGTCACATTTGACCGGTTCGAGTCCCGACTAAGGCAAGCGATTTTTCATAAATCCTTAAATGCAGAATTTATTGTTTTTAAAAACAAAGGAATGTTTCCTTTACACTGAATGTGCTATTTACAATATTTAAGGTAGTTGCCATCCATGTTGCATTCGATTTTTCCACCCGGTATACTATAAGTGGTTACTAACTTAGTAACCACTTATAGCGGTCAAAGTCTCGAGCCCAAACTTTCATCATTAGTGTTAATTGACCTTTATATATCTGTGCATTTAAACCGCCCACCAGCTGCACCTATTTATTTATTTATTATTTATTTATTTATTTATTTAAGGATCACCAACAGATAATGCATCAATATGCTAAAAAACTAACCTAGTACAAAAATCATTGTAAGATGCTTAGCCACTTACAGGTGACCACAGCTCACACACGTGTTAAAGAATAAATAGGTACTAAAAATACTAAAAAAAGAACAATGATACAAAAAAGAAAACAAAAAATGATATAAAACAATAATAATAAACAATAAACAGTAATAATAAACAGAATGGTATGTGCCTATATACTAAGAATATCGCTATAATTATGTTACTTACGCTCAGATTACACGATCGATCGAAACTTGACCGCACAGCTTACGCCCACGCAGCTACATGGACTAGATACGGGGTTCTGCCTTTTCGGCGAAATATGTTTCGCAGAATTTCACATGGCAACCATCTTTTCGCAGAATTTTCATTTGGCAAACCAATTGTTGGCATAACTTAACTTCGCAGTTTTCTCATTTAGCAATTTTTTTATATTGCTAAATTTTACTTCGACAAACTTTTATGTGGCAAATTATTATGAAGCAAATGATTTGCTTAGGCAAATAACAAATCGTCAAATGACGTTTGGGCAACCAAAAACATGGCACCATTTAGAGCGCTTCAAAGGTCATTGAAATCCTGAGGCGCGGAGCACTATTCTGGACGCGGATTATCAGGGCAGACAAAAATGGCTTGTCATAAGCGGACTGTCTTAGGTCTGTTAGGTTAGGGTTCACTTGTGTCCCTCAGACCAGAAATAGACACCCAGCGCAGCGGGGTGGCGTCGACTCGCTGGAGATTATCAGTCCGCACAGATAAAACTATGGCACTCTAGTTCGTAGTTCGTTCGTTTGACGAATACATAAAAAAATCTTATAATATAATATAATAATCTTAAAAAAATCCCAGGTAATAATTTATCAAATCAATAGTTGCGAAATGATATCAGTGCTAAAAGTATGTTATGCTAATCAATACATTTGACGAATACATAAATGACGTATTAAAAAAATCCCAGGTAATAATTTGCCTAACAATAATCTATCAAATCATTCGTTGGAAATGATATCAGTGCGAAACGTTGAGTTGGGAAATAAAACTTCGACCAAATAAAAATATGGGAAAAATAGTTTGGGAGTTAAACATTTGCCAAATAATTTTCGCCGAAACATTAGTAAACCACTAGATACACCTACGTAGATTATGCTTACGTATTTTAGTTACGAACTTTACGAAGCTTCAGATCTTATAAAGAAGATGATACCAGGGGCGGCTCACTCCGTGAATTGGTCGCGCCGCAACATGGCCGCTCCACACGATGGGCCACCATGACCCATCATACAGGACGCAACTATGCGTTAAAGGGAGTAAGACATATTTATATCTCGTTCTACCGCATAGCCGCGTCCTGTATGATGGGTCAGGATGGCCCTGGAGCGGCCAACAAGTACATGGCATATTGATTTAAACTATCACGATTCTCATACATTATTTTTACTAAACGGGACTTAACACTTTCGCAACCGGACTAAAAATGGAACAATTCACCAGAAACCGACAGAATTCGCTAGGCGTGTAAGTTCATACTACTGCCCGCCAAGTTCATGCTCAGCAAACATTACGAGGGCCCGCTAGGCGGGTTCTTGGTTGCGAACGTGTTAATCGCGTATAATTAGCTTAAGTATTTACCTCATTGAGGGGGTATGTTAGCACTGCTACGGCTCGCACGCTTTCTATCGCAGCGCGTTGCATGTAATAGAAAGGGATGGCCACGTTTAGCCTCGTTCGGCATACCTAAATAGGGGATTTGTTAACAGAACCTTCCGTACATAGTATTCCGTGATGATACACAGATAGCATACGGCCTGCCAGGTGGCATCATGGTAAGCGGACACCGTATCCTATAGACGCTTGAGACTCCAGTGTAGTCACAAGCGCATTGTTGAGACTATATTGATTTGAGGAGTGTGTATAGCCAAAGAAAAGTGCAGGTCCCTCATACCCCTGCATCCTCGGAAGCTCTGGCGACCTTTCCACAAGGAATACAACATACAGAGGAAGTAGTGGTGCTATTATAGCTAGGGCAGAGACGGATTAAATGTCGAGAGCGCCCTAGGCAAGCACCTCGTCGGCGCCCCTCTAGCGGCCGACGTCACAAATTTAAGAGTTATCCTTCGTGGTGTTTTCCATTTTTTTCCGTCGTATGCCAGACCTTTGATTTTCTGATACGACACGACGCTAGCTTTTTCCTTTATTTGGTCCATATAACTGCGTCGTGGTCTTCCCCTGCCTCTCCTACCTTCTATTTTTAACCGACTTCAAAAAAAAGGAGGAGGTTCTCAATTCGATTGTATTTTTTTTTTATTTTTTTTTTCAATGTTTGTTACCTCAGAACTCCGTCATTGATGAGCCGATTCGAATTTTTTTTTTTTTGTTTGTAAGTATATGCATCTAGGTGGGTCCCATTTTTATTTAAATTTAGTTGGATGATGGGATCCATGAGGAATTGAGAGAACTCCTCAATTATATTAGGCACGCGTGTAGTGATTTTGGTATTTTCTATTATATCTCGTGTATTTACATCCGGAAATCATACATTTGGTGGAGTGGAACTGATGATGAAGACCACAGATGACTTATGGAATTCCTCAATTATGTACTTAAAGTACAAAAGCACGTCACAGATTCTGATAAGATTCCGTTGAAATAGCAGCTAATGAAGTACCAAAGGTGATCCTTGTGGAATCGACGGAAGTCCTCAAATATTATCGGGCCACATACAGCGATTGGGTTTTTTGATCTAATAATCAACGCATTTGCTCTCGGAAATCAATTCATGTGGTAAATTGGAAAAGAAATGTGGAAATGTTCTCGTGGCTTGGCGAAGTACTAAATTGAAGTCGGTTAAAACTTTCTTTTTAAAGTAAATTATTCTTTCCATGATGGTTTAAAAAAAGTTGTCGTGCTGTATCAGTTTTCCCCCTTCTAGTGCTGATGGTGTTCAAGATAGCTCTCTTCTCTTTTACCCTTCTTAACACGTCCTCACTTGTTATTCTCTCAGTCTAGCATATGCCTCCGTCTCTGTCGTCTCTAGCGGCTATAGATTAAAAATTATAACGAAAATTTTGCCCTCCTGCGTCCCTTTGGAACCTCGCGCTTCTAGGCACTATAGTGCCTAGCTTGCCGATGTGGATAATCCGTACCCGAGCTAGGGTCTTCTGTAAGGACCTATATATCTGTCATGTGGTGGCGTATCCGTTTCATCTCAATTGGGGAAATCGGTGCGTCACACGCGCGTCCGGGTGAAATCCAATATGCATTTGCAACTGGGTCAGTCAGAATGAATCATTTTGAGTGTCTTGGAAAAATTGCGGTTTGGCCTCAAACATACGTGCTCTTCTACTCGGAACGAAACCATGTGTCAAATTTCGTCAGCACGTGTCAAAGAAATAAACATATCTACACACTAACTTCGTTCAATCCAAGACGGAACACCCGCGTCACATCAGCCCAAATCATAGAGTTCATAGACGATTCATGAAATGCTTCTGATATGTTCAAGGAGGTCAAAATCAAAATTCAAAATCAATTATTTATTCTGCAAATAGGCCACAAGGGCACTTTTACATGTCAAACGGTAATTTACAATAAAATAATAATAATCTTACACAATAATAATTTAAAATTATATATAAAAGGTTAACAAACTAAATGTCACTAAGTTAATGTAAACAAAACAAAATTGCAAAACATGACCATTACATTTGATATTAAGATCTGTATCAGCATAAACAGAAGTTAATGATATTAATTCAGTATTCCAGAGATGTATAAGGTCTCTGAGCGTCTGAGGTAGTTTTGTAGTTAGGTATTCGAAATGTATTAGAGAGTGGTGTTGGATCAGGGCGAGCAGTGACGTGACAACTAACACGAGTGACTAACCAGCGCAGGCGCATAACATTTGATGCCGATGGACAAAGGATGGCCAGTGAAATGTTATATTGTATGTGTAGGTATTATGAGCCCGCTCGCGTAATTCTAAGAATGCAGATGGAGCGGTAACTAGAATAATATTATAGATTATGATATCTATAAGGCCTATTTAACTATTAGTGGTGAAGGGTTATTTTAAATTAGATAAGTAGTTCGAGAGATAACTGACTTCAAACAATTTAAATTAGGTGCACTTTCATTTAAATAGGTGTATTTTCATTTAAATTCGGTGTATTTTCATTTAAATTAGGTGTATTTTAATTAAATTAGGTGTATTTTCATTTAAATTAGGTGCATTTTCGTTTAAATTAGGTGTATTTTTTCTCAAAGATGCCCCCGCTGGCCTACTTAAATGTATCCTTACAATTTGTTATAATTTTAATTTTATGTTTTTTCTCGTTATCGTGTGGTTGCGCTAGTGCATTAGTTAGTACCTATATATAGTTAAAAGACAATGTCACTACCTGTGAGTTCGTATAATTGGCTCCTTGTATCCACTGTCGATATTTATTGTGTGAATATAACTGTTCGTTCTCCTAATAAATACTTTTTATTGCACCACGACAAGAGAGAAACATCTTACAAAAAGATTGCTTAATAAATAATAGTAACAACAGGCGGTCTTATCGCTTTAAAGCGATCTCTTTCAGACAATCTTATAAATAATATTTGGCACGAATGACGGTCATTGTTCAAACTCCTCGCCTAGTGCGAGTGGAGTGAACTGCCACGCGTTTCGCGGGTCATATAAGCCAGTGGATTGGCTACAAAACGTGTTCAACTCACCTGATTCCGGGAGGCGCGATGTTCGCTTCAACTCCGGTTAGTATCTGTCAAGGTTCAGTCAACTGTCAGGTCAAGTCAAGTTCAATCAAGAGGGTCTCCGGGGCTGAAGAAGCCGCCGTGGTGTACGGGGGCCGTCTCGCCAACAATCCGCGGCGTCAAATCACCAACTGTTCCGATGTCACCAAAATATCCACACAAAACACTCGGACACCCGTGTGTCTTCAAAGCGAGCGATATTACACAAAACAAGGAAAATGCGTTTCCAAATTACCCAAAAAACCACTCGTCCCTTTCGGGTCTGCAAAAACGAGGTTATATATTTTTTTCGTCCGCCTTGACAAGAAGTGTCACTGTCAAAACCACAGACTCAAGAGGCGTACACACGTGAGGAGTTTAAGGGGCGGGCAGACGGTCGGCCCGAACAATCACCCGCCTCGGAACGGCCTCTAAGCCGGTCCGCTATACTAGGGGAAGTCGCGATAGGGTTGCTACCGCTCGCTTCAGAACCGAGTCCCCAACCATGACCTCGGCAAACCGAGGGGTCCCGTCTTTACCGGGAAACAAATTAACGATGCGCCCCCGGCGCCATCGCAGTGGCGGAAGGTTAGCATCCTTAACTAGCACAAGGTCTCCAACTCTGGGGGGACTGGTTTTGTCAGTCCACTTGAGGCGCTGCTGCAAAACATGCAAATACTCTAATGACCATCTGGTCCAAAAGTTCTGAGCCATTTGTTGCAGCATCTGGTAGCGCGACAAACGACCGGAGGGTACGTCCCGGAGGGGGTGCTCCGGCAACGCTGCAAGTGGCTGACCAATCAAGAAATGGCCTGGAGAGAGCGCTTCCAGGTCATTTGGGTCGGAGCTGAGCGGACACAACGGACGGGAATTGAGGACGGCCTCAATTCTACAAAACAACGTCGCGAGTTCCTCAAAAGTCAATACAGTTTGACCGACTACCCGATACATATGGGCTTTTGCTTGCTTCACGCAAGCCTCCCAGATTCCACCCCAGTGGGGGCAGCCTGGCGGATCGAACGTCCAGGTGATACCCCGACGGGAGAGGTCTGTTCCAATATCAATCTTATTTTCAAATAAAAATTTTACAACATCTTGTAAATAACGGTCGGCACCCTTGTAATTGGTTCCACAATCTGACCGGATCAGAGATGGGAGTCCCCTACGGGATACAAATCTATCCAATGCCGCAATAAAAGCCTCCGTCGTAAGATCACCAACAAGTTCAAGATGAGCAGCCTTGGTCGACAGGCATACGAAAACGCACAAATACGCTTTTACAACCTTCGCATTTCGAAGTCGCGACGTTTTCACTAAAAAAGGTCCCGCAAAATCGGTCCCCACCCTAGAGAAGGTCCTAGCCTCGTTGACCCGATCAGGAGGAAGGTCCCCCATCTGGGGCTGCATCGTGGCTGCCTTGAGCCGAAAGCAAGGCAAGCACCGAAACACGATGCTCCGAATAACCCGTCGGCTGTTCAATATCCAAAAGTCTCGCTGCAAAATGCCCAAGAGTGCATTGCAGCTGGCATGCGAGTTCTTTATGTGGCGGTCAATCACCAACAATTCCACCAGATGCCCCTTCTTAGGCAGCAAAATGGGGTGGCGCACCGAGTACGGCAAGCTAGCGTTGCGGAGCCGTCCTCCAACCCGGAGTGTACCCGACTCGTCAATGAACGGGTTGAGGCGTGCTATCGCCTTCGGTAGCTTAGGACGTCCCTGCCGCAGGGGCTTCAATACGTCCCCAAAGTGTTCTTCCTGCACAACCCTAATCCAATGATGTAGGGCGGCATTCCGCTCTTCTGTGGCGAGAACTCTAACGCGTGACCGGTTGTCAGGGTGGCGACAATTGTGTATAAATCGCTTGACCCAGGCGGTCACTCCAACAAGCTTGTCGAGAGAGCTATACCGTTCTAGCAACCAAGCAGTGTCTGACACTGGAGCGGTCTCGACAAGGTGGACACCCAAGCCAGAGGATGGGGTCTCAATCACACAACTGGCAGGCCAGAGTGTCTCCGGTTCCAACAACCAATCTGGTCTCCACCACAGTGAGTGGGCAACAAGCTCAGGTGCCGTGCAGCCCCTGGACGCCACGTCCGCTGGGTTCAGTTCACCTGGCACGTGTCTCCAAACCAAAGCAGTCTCCGAATTCTGGATTTGCGAGACCCGGTTGGCCACAAAGACCTCCAAAGTATGGAATGACGACTGCAGCCAACACAATACAATTTGGCTATCAGTCCATGCGTAGACACTCTCCTCAAGGTTCACGGTGTCCTTCAAGGTAGAGGCCACGTGGTTCAGTAGGCGTACAAGAAGAGCCGCTCCAGATAATTCCATTTTTGGGATTGTCAAACGCGTGCGAAGGGGAGCCACCTTGCTCTTCGCCATTACCAAGTGCAAATCGACCGATCCGGCGGAGCTGACCGTCCGCAAGTAAACGGCAGCTGCATACCCTCGCTCGGAGGCGTCGCAAAACCCGTGTAGGGTTACTCGGCATTTCCCTGCCGGCAACAGCTTACGCGGCAGTTCGACCTGATTTATCTCCGGGAGCGTGGAGAAGAAAACCTCCCAATCGCTCAACAAATTTCCGGATAGTGGATCATCCCAACCCAGTTGGACCATCCACAGGCGCTGCATAAATGCCTTCGCCGTGAAGATGACCGGCGCGATCCATCCATTCGGATCGTACGTCCTGGCCACCGTGGACAGCACAAGCCGCTTCGTCCAGACCCTCGGGGAATCCAGTTCCACCCGATAGGTGAACACATCTTGGACTGGTCGATATTGCACGCCTAGGACTGATAACATGTGCGGGCTCTCAACATTTTCGAACAGGTGCGGATCCTGCTGGTGATCCTCGGGGAGGCCGGCCACCACGGCCGGTGAGTTGGACATCCATTTGCGCAATTCATATCCACCCGTCCGCACTGTTTGCCCCGGTGCACACGTCATCGACAAATAAGTCCCGTTCCAAAATGGCGGACGCTCGAGGGAACCTCAGTCTCTCTCGAGACGCCAATTCTAACAAAGTTCGAATTGAAATGTACGGACTGCTCTTCAAGCCGTATGTATTCGTATTCAGCTCGTACACCAACATCGGTTCATCAGGGCTCTCACGCCACAAGATCAGCTGATACCGACGATCATCAGGATGGATCACTGTCTGCCGAAACATCATCCGGATGTCGGCGACGAACACCACCTGATGTTTCCTAAAATTTGTGAGGATATCCGTGATATCCTTGTGCAGCTTAGGACCTGCATGCAAACACTGGTTCAATGACACCCCAGTCGAGGTGGACGCGGACCCATCAAAGACCACACGAATCTTGGACTCCGGGGATTTTAGGACCGCGTGGTGCGGCAGGAAGCAGTGCTCCACTGTACTCCAGTCCGTCCGAGCCACCGACATGTGTCCCAAACCCTCGTACTCCCTCATGAAGTCCACATACTTCTGCCGGAAGAGCGCATCTCTTCTCATTCGGCGTTCCATCGAAACCAGCCGCTTCTCAGCCATCTCACGTGACGCTCCAAGAGGAGGTCGGTGGATGAGCAGAGGAAGTCGTGTTATGAACCGACCAGAGCAGAGGCGCCCAGTATTATTTTGGTAAAACCGTTCGCACTCTTCCTGCTCGGGGCTCATACGCGACGCGGTAGGTGGTTCCTCAATCTCCCAGAACCGTTGCACGGCTTCTGAAAGAGCAGTTCCAACCAGACAGCCCCCCTCAGTAGGAGGCGGTGGAGCCGCTAAAACCAAACCCATTACAGCATAGCCAAACACCGTTTCCAGTGTAACCAGTCCGCCAGGCTGTAAGGTACGGTTGCCGCTCAACAGCACCCGCCCAAGAACGTCTGCACCCAGCAACACGTCAATCGGACCAGGTCTGTCAAATCCAGCATCCGCCAGAACTAATCCAGCTGTCAAACTCCGAACCTCTGGAGGCAGCTTCACCTGGGGGAGTCTCCCCACCACTTCATCCAATACTAACGCGGGAGCATTAATCCTCGCGCGTGAAGTGGGACCCGGTCCAAAGGTGAGTAAGGTCTGCCCTATCAGGTTTGACACTGTCACATTGCCTACCCCACGTATACTTTCCGGGTGGGGTTTCACAACCAAGCCCAACTGTCGCACCAACCTACTGGATACCATGCAGCCTTGCGCTCCCGTGTCAAGGAGAGAGCGCACGCAGGCTGATCCTCCGCCAGGGCCCCAAACACAAACCGAAGCCGTGGGCAATAACACGGTCTCCAAGGGCGTGGCGGTTGCTGGTGCGTGGGCGGCGTATCCCTAGCAGGGATAACGCGTTGCATCCTGTTCCGCATGGGCGGGCCGCTCGTACCGCTCGAGCGGGTCCCACTCCGGCTGGTACTGCCGTCGCGCCATGCGTGCCGCCTGCGCCCCCTGGTATGTCCTACTCCGGCCGTACGCCGGAGGTCCCGACGCCAAGCGGGGTCGCTCCACAAGCGGCGGCGACATCCGTGGCGCCTGCCGGGGTGGAGGCGTTTGCGGGCACCCGCCCGTAAGGACCCCCCGTTGGGGCACGGGTGCGTGCGAAGTAGTCGCGTAGTTTTGGAGGGGGGGGGAGGGGGGTGTTACCCGACGTCCCCACTCCTCCTCGGCCATGGGCCCCTGGTCAACCCGCTGCTGACTCCGAACAGGGGAGCATGACCCCTGCGCAGGGGGGGGGGGGGAGGTGTATCCCCACTGCGGTTCATGCATAAAATGGGGTGGTGCTTCCCACCACAGGACTTACACGCCTGCGGGTGGGCACAATCTCGCACAAAATGTGGGCCCAAGCAAACAAAGCACCATTGCCGCTGCTTAGCAATGTTGCGGCGTCCCACAACCCGCTGCGCAAGAAACTTCGGACACGCTGGCACCCGATGGCCAGGGTTCTTGCAGCATAGGCAGACTTCAGGGTCCAATGCACTGGTATTATATTGGTGAGGACCCGCTGGTTGTGGGGCCGATTTGCCCCACCCTCCCCTTTGAGGTGCAACTCTCCCCTGGGCCCGCTGGGCCCCAGGAGGCCTCGGGGGTGGAGGTAGATCCGAGGTGTCGGCCCGTCGACACTCAAGTTCCAATTGGTCGATAAGATTGGTGAAGGTCGGCAGATGCTGAGCACTTTCACCACCATACCGGTGCTCAAACCTGGCCCGTACATCAGCCGGCAGCCGGTTCAACAAAAAATTCAACAGTATGTAGGACCACTGGTCCACCGGCAAACCAAGGTTCTCTAACCCTTTGGTCGCTGTCAAAACAGGATTCAGCATTTTCAGCCGGATGTCTGAAGCCTGAGCGATCCGAGGGATATTCCAGATCTTAGTCATAAGAGTATCCGCAAGTCGCCGCACGTTCTGGTATCGGTCCCTCAGCAACGTGCGCGCGATTTCATAATTGTCGTCGGTGACCGACAAATGCGCGATCAAGTCGCGCGGCTCCCCGACGAGAGCAGACATCAGCTGCGCCAACTTCAACGCCGCTGGCAGGTCCGTCCGGGCATGCACCAAGCTATCAAAGAGGTCGATGAAGCTGGTCCACTCGTCCAGGTCTCCTCGGAAGACCGGCATCTGTATGGCTGGCAAGCGCGCTGCCAACCCTGGGTTATAGATAACTGCGTGTTTCGGAACGTCCCGGGCCGCACCATTCCGAACCCGCAGTATCTTAGAAGCCCTCTCGACAATCCTGTCCCCAAAATCCATACATTGCTCAAAGTCCCGCTCCACCTGCTCGGTCTCCGGGGTCGTCCGGCCGGGCTCCGCTAGGTAGAGTTCAACCTGGAACTCCACAGCCTTAAGACGGTCTGACACCTCCTCGTACCGGGCCAACAAAGCCTCCTCCCGGTCATTTCTGTCAACCAAAGCTGCTGCAGATGAAAACCAACGCAGTGCAGACTGAATCTTAGCCTTAGGTGTAGATCCCATTTTAAATTAATTTCCAACAATACCAGAGAAAATTAAAATTAATTTAATTAATGTGGAAATTCCAATCTCTTGGTCACCCTAGTGAATCAAAACCAAATATCAACTCAATTACAGAAATGCCTTACAATAACAACCAATATAGATTCTCAAAACGCAGTGGAAGCTCAAATTATAATCTATAATTGGCTAGTTACTTACATCACTTCTACAATAATCTAGCTTACAACTAATATTTATGGTAGCCTTATATTTTAGCTTATATTCTTAGCAACCTTGGCCGCTTATAGCAAACGGAATAAAACAAATGCCTTATTACCAAACAACAAGCTATGAAAGGCTTCCCAAATTACAATCAATCAAATATGTGGCTTAAATTTGCCTTCAACTATTTTCAAAAATTAAATTATACCAAACACTCAGAATCACCTTCCGGAGGTTGTAATCTCACTAATTTGCACTGCAAGTACAATAATTTCGTGAAATCTACAGTACAAAACACTTGCAGTGCCACAAAATAGAAGTTTTAAATACTTGTAGCTAAATTTGATTTCAACAAATAACCTCAAAATGCCCTTTTTTACCCAAAAGGAAAAAACTATCAAAATTCGCGTTTTTTCTTTGTGGGTAACCACGCTCTGCTACCAAAAATTGTTCAAACTCCTCGCCTAGTGCGAGTGGAGTGAACTGCCACGCGTTTCGCGGGTCATATAAGCCAGTGGATTGGCTACAAAACGTGTTCAACTCACCTGATTCCGGGAGGCGCGATGTTCGCTTCAACTCCGGTTAGTATCTGTCAAGGTTCAGTCAACTGTCAGGTCAAGTCAAGTTCAATCAAGAGGGTCTCCGGGGCTGAAGAAGCCGCCGTGGTGTACGGGGGCCGTCTCGCCAACAATCCGCGGCGTCAAATCACCAACTGTTCCGATGTCACCAAAATATCCACACAAAACACTCGGACACCCGTGTGTCTTCAAAGCGAGCGATATTACACAAAACAAGGAAAATGCGTTTCCAAATTACCCAAAAAACCACTCGTCCCTTTCGGGTCTGCAAAAACGAGGTTATATATTTTTTTCGTCCGCCTTGACAAGAAGTGTCACTGTCAAAACCACAGACTCAAGAGGCGTACACACGTGAGGAGTTTAAGGGGCGGGCAGACGGTCGGCCCGAACAGTCATAGATGGTCAACCCTCATTGACTTTGTGAGTGAGTTTGCAAACTTGTACAAAGTCATCTGACTACTGTTAATGTAACTCTTTGAGACCGTTATCATGGTTAGACTGGCTAGAGGAAACCAAAGACATCTCATATGTCGAATGGTTTAGGCTGCAGGCCGTGCCAAAGAATAACACGTAAACACACATAAATACAACATACATACGCTTATCTCTTTCGGCAGTTTGGTAAAAATGGTCAAACTATAAAATCTCTAACAAAGCTCCGCGTGGGATTCCCAAAGCCGTCGTTTAACTCTTTTATTTAAGTTGTATATATCCTCATCCAGTTTTCCTCATCTGATCTGTATTGATTGTGATGCGAGTGGATGCTGTGTCAAGGTCAACAGACAGAGGGTCGCGCCAACATTTTATAGCTCACTAACCGGACGGTGCAAATATAATCTTGTATTTTTTTTATACAACGACCGAGGCAAACAAGCGTACGGCCCGCCTGATGGTAAGCGGAGTAACTCCAAAGGAGTAACATGGGCGTTGAGGATTCGCCGTGTTGACAGCTGAAGGAACAAATTCCCTCGCTCTCAACAGAACGCATCCTCGGGAGCTCTGGCGACCTTGCTCACCTCCAGGAACACACTACTACAGAGCAAGTAGTAGTGTTATTATGGCTGTGGTCTTCTGCAAGGCGGAGGTACTTCCCCAGTTGGGCTGCTACACATTCGAGCGGGATGGCATTTCGCTGTGCCCTACCTCACTGCAGCTGAATTTATACTAATACAAGCTTCCGCCCGCGACTTCGTCTGCGTGGACCCCGTATAAAAACTAGCCATTCTGTAAACAAACAAATCGGTTTAGCCGTTTAAGCGTGATTGAGTAACAAACATCCAAACATCTAAACATCCAAACTTTCGCATTTATATTATTAAGTAGGGAGTAGCTGACCGCGCGGCGTCGCTTGCGCATTGCAAAGATCGCAGGCAACCGCGGAATAACGTATAGACAATAACCATCCAGAAAATTGGATAAGCGGTTTCGGAGGTTATCCAGTATATACAAACTTACAGAGATACAATCTCACAGACTTTTCCCCTTTATAATATTAGTATATTTTTATATTAGGTATACTATACGTATTGAGGTAAAGATCGAGACATTTTATAAAAATATATATACAGGGTGTCCCAGAAATCGACGTCAAGCCGTAAATGGGTGATAGACCAAGTTACAACAGTTCTCAGAAAAATACGAAAAAAATCTATCTCATGTTTTAAAAAAATTATGGTCACTTTAAAAATTTACTAAAAAAATCAATGCCTGTAATGGTTCTTTAACTCCAATTGCTACAAATCCCATAATTTATCAAATTTTTTTATTATTATGTAATCTTGAATAATGCTTGTGTAGATTTTTGCCTAAAATTTAAAGCCAACTCCTCCTACTTGGAAGAAAATTAAACTTTTTCAAAACCAAATTATTCAAATTGACTGTTTCGCCCAACTTTAACTGACTGTACTGAAAAAAAAAGTACTACGCTAGTTTGGCAAGTAACATGAAAAATTGGCGCATTTAATAAGGATTCAAAAATGGTGTAACACTTGCTAGATTACGTTTTCAATAATTGGTCAAGTTTTTTTTTGTAAATAGCCTCGGTTTTTACACAAAATGTCCATACTTCCTTAAAATGACTTTAGCTTACCTAAAGCTTTGCTAAACTCCGTTTCTAGTTCGATAGAGACGAAGAGAGTCATTTTACGAAGTGTGAGCAAGATAAGAAATCGAAATTTCACGCAATTTAAGAGCAAGGTTATGATAGTGACTCAACCTTTTTACTTTAAGTCAGTTTTCTCATCTTAGAAAAAAAACAAGTTATCTCAGATTTTTTTATTTTTATTACAATAAATGTTCAAACTGCCTTCCTTCGACGGCAATGCACGCACGACATCTTCTTAAAAAAGATCTGGTTATTTTCCGGGCAAATCTTCCCCTATTTACAAAGTCAACGGCTTCCGTTATTCTTTCCCGCAGCTCGGCTAAATTCTCTATTGTTTTTGAGTACACTTTCTCTTTTACCGCTCCCCAGTAAAAAAAATCTAGGGGATTTAAATCAGGCGAACTGGGTGGCCACAAGATTGTCCCACCGCGCCCTATCCACCTGAGCGGGTATTCTTCATCAAGATGTTCTCTTACTAAACGGGCATAATGCGCTGGGCAGCCATCTTGCTGGAACCACATTTCCCTGTAAACGTTCAGTGGCACGTCTTCTAATAAATCTGGTAAAGTATTTTGAAGAAAATCCAAATAAACTGCGCCATTCAAAATCTCTGGCAGCTCAAAAGGTCCAATTATTTTGCCATTTAGTATCCCATGTCCACATGTTACTTTAAATCGATGCTGTGACTTATCTTGCCTCATAAAATTTGGATTTTCTACATGCCACTCGTGCAAATTGTGCAAACTCATGTAGCCATCTTTTTTAAATGTTGACTCATCGGTCCATAAAATCTTCTCTAAGAATCGAGGGTCTTCTCTGTGCCTTTCTAGCATCCTTTGGCAAAACGCAACTCTAGGAGCGTAATCCCGTGGCAGTAATGATTGTACTCGCTGTACATGATACGGGTGGAACTCGTTCTTTTTTTTATTGTTGATTTTTTAAAGTAAATTTTTAAAGTGACCATAATTTTTTTAAAACATGAGATAGATTTTTTTTCGTATTTTTCTGAGAACTGTTATAACTTGGTCTATCACCCATTTACGGCTTGACGTCGATTTCTGGGACACCCTGTATATATATATATATAAAAAGAAAATAAAAAAAAATCAAACTAAAAATCGTTTATTTCAGTCATTTGGAGATTTTGGATTTAGACATTTTATATACAAATTCCAAGTGTTGGCGTAGGCACGGAAGCAGCAACATCTAAAATTCCAAGCTGAAGGGAAAAGTAGAACCTCAGAGATCTTAGACATCTCTAAGAATCAGGAATTGATATATGTATATTTAATATCTCCAACATTGATACTGTAGTTTATTTTCTTATTAATGATATACCTAAACATATTCACTTTTATAAGTGTGGTCTATTTCTTGTAGAGGTTAGGCAAGTAATCCCTGACACTATCCGATTCCAGAATTTATTTCACCGGTATGAAAGGATCTTTCGGATAGACATAGGTCAATGCTATACTATTGTACATCCTTGCGAGGAGGGAGCGGGGCAACAAGTCGGACAGAGAGAGAGCGCGCGCTCAGTGCCTCTGCTGGAGGTTTTTTGTCTGTTCCTCTCCCGCTGACCCATATGTAGGTCAGCATTTAGTATGGATTTGCGAACAAAAAAATTTTAGCCCGGGAGAGGAAGGAATGGAGGAGCGGTGAGGTCGTCTAGAAGCGAAGAAACCGGCTAGCTGTAACTTGACATTTAATATTATCTCCTCCGTTTTTTCCTGTTCCTTTATTTGTTCTCGGAATCATGAGTCGCTTAGCTTGGTGTTACATAAACGAATTTCCTCCTTTCTTAACAGTCACGCACTCAGTGCTAGGGACCCCCTATAGTGAAAATGGCCTTACATCCAATATTTGACAGCTGTCATCCCAGTACAATGTATGTCATCATATGTCAACACTGACGTTTATTGTACCGGGATGACGGCTGTCAAATATCGGCTGTTAAAAAAATGTTTACAAAGCGGAAATTCGTTTATTTAACACGAAATTAAACCAATCGTAATTCTGAGACCGGACTACATTTTTATGGGTAGTTAACTTGTGTCAAGCGTCCTAGGAACTCGAGCATCCTGGTTAACAAAGAACAGCGAATGCGCACGAGTCGATGCCGCGGTGACTAACGCGAGTGACACGTGACCCGGTTTCCATCGCTCGCGACACCTTTTGTTAAGTTTTTACAAAATAATTATTTCAGAACAGTGATAAAAGATGGCGATTTACTTCACATTTAAATCAGATAGCCAACCTTATTTAATTCATATTTTATTATAGTATATTTTAGACATCAAAAGCAGACGTATGTGTGCGAAATCACAACTTCTACAATTAGGCAACTGAAAAAATACAATCATACCTATAGTTTGACGTAGCCGTGTTATAAACAATAGACGCGCCGATGCTAAACTTTTTGACCGGCTTATTCTTAGTTTACCAATTTCATTTATTTATTTATTTATTTCACAAGAACGGTTAATACCAATTACACTTGTTCATTATACATTCGGTGTTGACACGATCTAATAACCCTAGCGACATTAAAGAGCGTGTAATTTGTGAAAGAGAAAATCAATCCACTGTGGCAAGCATCGTGTTTAGTCATCCGAATCTGTCGCCTAGATATCGCTCGATGAGCCAATGCAAACAGCGGTAAGACTAAAACCTCCCCTCCTCCACTAAATTACATAATTACGCTACCTTTACAAGATGAAAATTAAATTTCTTTAGAACCCACTCACTGTAGTGTAATATAACAATAACTACAATGCCGCTGAGTCACCCATAACAGAAGCCACTTAGTGACAGTATACCTAGACAATGAACCAGTATACTGCACCTTAGGCTAGTTATAAAACATCCTAAGCCCCATAGTTTACGTTATTACTAACATTCGCCCTTTTACAGTTACGCAGATGTCGTTTAGGTGCACGTATGTGGGTCGTGTCGTGTTTGTTCTATAAAACGACATGAAATGGCGATGAAATGTAAAGAGTGGAGTTATATAACAAGATACGACGACTTTTAGCAGCGATACAAACGCCCGACTGTTCCTGACACTAGCTATATGTAGATCATCTGTATAAGACATGCATAAGACGACGCGCGAGCTATCTCGCACTATCCGTCTCTCTCTTATTAGAAAACTTAGAAAGAGACGGATAGCGCGACAGAGTACGCGCGCCGGCTTGTGATAACCGTGCATTGATACTGTATCGCGTTAGTATCGCTGCAAAATGTCGCCGTGTGTAACCGATCTAGTGATTTGGTTTCGCGTGTCACCTGCGGACGTTGGCAAAGTTATGTGCTATAAAAAGACTTATTTGTGGTCGGACTCTTAATCCGCAAAATATGTATAATAAATAATAATAATAAATATTAGGGGACAATCTTACACAAATCGACCTAGTCCCATAGTAAGCTCAATAAAGGCTTGTGTTATGATTACTAGACGACGATATATTTAATAGATATAAATACTTAAATACATAGAAAACTTCCATGACTCAAATATTCATGCTCATCACACAAATATTTGCCCTTACCAGGATTCGAACCCAGGACCTTCAGCTTCGTAGGCAGCGTCACTACCCACTAGACTAACCGGTCGTCAAAATCTATCTCCTCTTACATACGTTTATGCAAAAATAAAACCTGTAAAATCGTTACTCTCACAGCCTTTAACGTCCGAGTTGAGAAAAAACAGCGCGATCTAGAACATCTGTATCCCGGCCAATGCTACAGTCTAATTACTCTCTTTAATTATGTTTTGCCATACGATTCAATGTGGACGTTCTGTGCACTCCTGGCGGCGAACAGTCGAGAGTGAGCTGCGAGCAGTTGGACTGAGCTGGAGCGAGCCCAGGGACGTCGATCAGACCCCGTAGCATGGACGGCCTTATCACACGATAAGTGACAAGACAGAGCGTCCGTCATTGGCTGACACCGCTCAATAGAACGAGACCGATGCTCTATCTTGCCACTTATCGCGTGATAAGGCCGACCATGATACGGAGCCATACACCGTTCAACATCGCACCAACAACATTCTTCAATGAATGACCAGTGCTCTCGATTAATTGTTAAATAAACCGACCACTTATACAACCTTCATTCCACAGCGACCAATGAGCTTAACCACGTGTTCGTCAACGTGCCAGCCAACGCATCGGTAGTCTCCGGGAACTGCGAGGGAGCCGAGCAGTGGCTGACCATCTCTTGGCCGTCCCCCACCGACGTGAACAACACCATGACCGTTCTGTTCGCGAAGAACGACACCACTAAGACCTATGAGATGATGAGCTTGAATGCTAGTCTGGTTGCTGCGATGTTCCCTAACTTCAGTAAGTGTTTTGTTATATTTTTGAGTATACGTTCACTCGCAAAAACGAGACCCTAACTGGCCAGTTTGCAAAGAATGACACCAACAAAGGACCATGGGCAACTTTGTATGGAGCCTGGTCCTGAATCCAACAAAGCTGAAACTTGGGTCCTTAAATAGGTCTTTAAATCTACTTCAATTCGTTCTATGGGCACCGAGTTGAATTCCATTGCAGAACTGAGATATTCATATTTAAGTTAAAGTGAATAGGATCTATGAGAAAATTATTAGTGTAAGGTTAGTGTGTAAAATAAATATGTTTTTTGTAGCTAATTAATAGTTTTATTAATAAAATATGAATCAAACCCAATGAATGCCACGCTCGATGTGCCTTCATCATTAGTACATTTTGTCATAACTACCCTCCAGAATATTAAATATAAATATTCTCCGAATGCGTTTTTTCATAGCTCGTACTTACTCACTGTGGCTAAAATACGAATATCTTCGTTCAGCAATTGAATTCGACTTTGTGCCTAAAGGATGAAATAAAGTAGATTTAAAGACCTATTTAATGACATAACTCTCAGTGCTGTTGGTTTCAGGACCATTTTGACGCATGGTCCTTTCAAACTGTGACAAACTAATTCGCCAAAGGCGTTTACTGCGGGGCTAGCACAACTCGTCAGTTAGCGCGGCGTCCCGCGCTGCGACCCGAGTCGAAAAAGATCTACCCTCCTCTTTCTATTTTCCACGGTGCGAGTGAGACAGGACACTCGAAGCGACTGAGCAACAAGTACTACTGTAGTCAATATCAAGTGAAAAGTAACTAAGTACCCCATATATTATATGTTTACTGTTCAATGTTTATTTTTTGTCCGATATCTCGTAGCTATCTATGCTATACGTGGTACGAGTAGTAGTGACGACTTATCGCATGCGATACCAATAAAGCTAAGACTGTTTGGTTCAGACTCACACCGATAAGATTACCACGCGTGTTATGTGTATAAACATGATACAGAATCCATCTAGTTTTAATCGAAAATCGCTTTTTGCTACTCAATAATCGATCGACATTTCTATATTGAACGGGTATTTCAAAATCGATATTAGGTTTCTTTAATCATTGTTTAGTTTAAATAACCGTTTAGGATTTATAACGAACGGGAGCTTTCGTATAGTTTAAACGGCTTGATGGATTTTTGCGTGTCATTGGATTCCTGGTCATATTTGAAAAACTCAGTATTTTTATAAATCATTGGTTTCACTTGTTACCTAATATTTTATTCAAGAAATATTAACACAAGAATCATGTTTAGGGCAACTAATAACTTCGGACACATTCTCTATTATGACTTGAATAACATAACCGACGTTGGACAGTTAAACATTAAATCTTATCCCTGTCTACCGTATAGCACGCGTCTTTTCATCTAAAGGTTGTCGCGTTTTGTGTGACACTGTCCACCTTCGAGTGAATTTGCACTTCTGAGCTGCGTGAGAGGCCTCAAGCGTCGAGCTACACACGATATTGAATCGTCATCGTCATCCTCTTAGCGTTATTCCCGGTTGTGTCCCTAAAGCCAAAGGAGCCCGGGTTCCGCTTTGACTCCTAATCCCAAGGTTTAGCATAGGCACTAGTTTTACTAAAGCGACTGCCATCTGACCATCCAACCCAGAGGGAAAACTAGAGCTTCCTGAACTCATAAAGTGATAAAATATAAAATTTTACATGTCGAAATAAATAAATAAAATATCGGTTCCCTCACGATGTTTTCTTTCACAGAAAAGCCAACGTTAAATATTCCGTACATAAGTTCCGAAAAACTCATTGGTACGAACCGACTGCCGCCGCTTAACAGCCGCATGTCTGAACTAGGCTACCGTAGCTTCTACGATATTGAATGTTCCCGCCCACTAATAAAGCCCTCTCTGCGCAGCCACCGCGGACACCCTGGAGCTGCACCACGGCGCGGAGTGGCAGACGCCGCTGGCCTCCTCTTACCGCTGCGCGGCGGCCACGGAGCTCGGCATGAACGAGGCCGGCCAGCCCAACGTGGTCGCCGAGCTCACCCTCAGCCGGCTGCAGGAGGAGGCCTTCAGGACGCAGCCGGGCACCGGCTTCAGCGCTGGTGAGTCGCGTTGCATTTGTTTCAGATCTCGTCGCTGATGCCCCTGCTCCAGTAGGAGAGAGGAAGAGTGAGTGTGTGTGAGAGGGAGAGGGAGTTGCGGGGAGGGAGAGAGAGAGATGGGGTAGAGGGAGTCGTAGGGAGGGAGAGAGAGCGGCGAGCACGCAGCCACCGTGAACACCCTAGGGCCCTAGATCTAGAGCTCCACCACGGTGCGGAGTGGCAGACGCCGCTGGTAAATAGAGCGGCGGGGACGGAGAGAGAGAGGCGGGGACAGAGAGAGAAAGTTAGATAGAGTGGCGGGGTGGTAGAGAGAGAGAGAGAGAGAGAGGGGAAAGGAGAGACATACCGATCTGCGTGTTCCGAGCTTTAGTAGCAACTGTAGAGATGCAGATACAGAGAAAGAACGATGCATCTGCACTGTGCACTAGATGTGGAGCCGCCAGACTGCTCTCTCGCTTTCTCTCTCTGGCCCATGTCTTCAGTCTCAGTAGGCTGCATGAGGAAGCCTTCAGGACGCAGCAGGGCACGTCATATACATAGAATTATACATACTGACTTATACATACACGTATACAGTAATACCGCAAATATAAGTTATAACGATGTACCTGCGCAGAGAGCATTTTTTGCGCGGGTAAAATCTTCAACGCCCATTGGCCAAAATTTTGCGCGCGACGCCGGCAGCTCCGGCGCCCGCCATTTTGTCTGGATGCCATGAGCGGGAAAGCACGAGTTCATCTGTCATTGCAAATTGTACCTTACGTATATTGCGACAAGGTCTTTATTGAAATGTTCATATGTTCGATTTCATTCGTTACTTGTCAGCACTCGTCGGCGTGGACGAAGATTGCTGATGTAACTTATACTTTGCGGTACAGTAGTACCATAATTATATACCTACATATACAATTATGTATGATTTTGTCATTGAATATCCAGACTCCATACAAACGTTGTTTGGTTGTCATTTTAAAACGATAAGTATGCGAGAATAACATGTAACTTTGTATATACAATGGGATCTGCCTTATCTAGCTCGTAAACTAGTTACTGCTGCTAGAAATAAAAATAGAGCGAGTCATACAAAGTCATTAAAATTGTATTGCGTGTAAAGTTGTTCCACATTAAAACTAGGCACCAAACTACGTTTGTATAGAGAGTCGACTAGTCAGCCGTGCTGGGGCCCCGAAGTATAGGCCAAATACTAGACTAAGACGTTGATGACCAGGTAAAGGTCGCGGGAGTCCACTGGATGCGGGTGGCGCGTGACCGATCACTTCGGCACTCTTTGGGGGAGGCGTATGTCCAGCAGTGGGCGTTTTTCGACTGATATGCTGATGATGATGATAATGACTCATCATCCTCCTAGAGTTATTCCCGGTTGTGCCCCAAAGGAGCCCGGGGGCCGCTTTCACACCTAATCCCAGGATTTGGTTTGAACTAGTTTTACGAAAGCGCCTGCCATCTTACCTTCCAACCCTGGAAAACTAGATCTTATTGGGATTAGACCCGAGGTAAGTAGAGGTAAATATTCCGTACATGAGTACCGAAAAACTCATTGGCACGAGCCGGGTTTCGAACCCACGTTTTTATTTATTTATTTATTGCATCCATAGTTGTACAGATCTTATAATAGGTACATGAGTTTCATATGGGCCCTGAGAGGGCGTAGCAAATCATATTTATATTTAGCTTCATCTAATTACATGCCATTTCATTGCTTAACAATTCAAAAATCATAATTCTAATATCAATAAATGTTTGTTATGCAATCAATTTATTAAATGTCATTCGACCTAAAACATTACATAAAAACAACAATATTACATTTGAGATTTCAATAATATATAATAACTATTAAATAAACATTCACATCATAATGTCAGGACTGGTTGAAAATCTATTTTAATTAAGTCTATCATTTGGGTTAAAAATCGTTATCATTAAAAAATTCGTCAATCGTATAATAACATTATTAACATATTTTTTAGTTTGTGTATAAAGGATGTTTCAGGTTCTGCATTTTTAATTATTGCTGGTAAGTGGTTATAAAGTTTTATTGAACGGTAGTAGGGTCCATTTTTAACATTTCTATCTTTGGTTCAGGGAGCTGTAAATTCTGTTGTCAACAGACACTTTGGCAAAACTTATACAATATGGGTTTTTCCTGACAAATATAGCAACTTCCGATATGTATAATGATGGGAGCGTTGGAAGCTCAAGACGCTTATACAACGACGGTGGCAAACAAGCGTACGGCCCGCCTGATGGTAAGCGGACACCGCAGTCTATAGACGCTTGCGTTTCTTTTGCGTGATAAAGAGTTGGAGAGCATCGGTGCTATGTCCCCACATCAGTTTCTAACAATGATGATGACTATAAGTTTATACACTATCAGTAAATACAAATCATAACAGCCTGCATAGAAACATGCACGTAACCATGAACCATAATTGGATAAGAGGTCATGAATGCACGTCACAGTATGATTGTGGCTATACCGCGTGCCGTAGGGGCCATCGCGACCTCCGCGAACAGCAACATGTTTAGTCTCCTACGGCACATCGTCCTCCGAGCGTTATTCCCGGCTATACCTGCACGTCTATCATGAGACGGCCGCGACATACCTTCGATTTTTCTCGCACTATAGGTATCTCTTGTTCTTAGTGTTCTAATAGGAGAGAGACGGATGGTGCGAGAGAAATGGGGGGAGAGAAAAGGGTCAAACTGCCTGGTAAACCAGGGGCCGAAGACAAGGTTACAATCGACAAGCGCTAACGCCAATAGAAACTAATAAAATGTATGGGAATGACAGATGCCGACGAAACACTGTTCGTTAACATCTGTCAATCCCCATACCAATTTTATTAGTTTCTATTGACTTTAGCGCTTGTCGATTGTAACCTTGTCTAGGCCCCCTGTACTGTCTAGCTGGTCTAAATAGACAGACATTCAGATGTACTCTTTGAGTAATTGATTCCATGGATCCATCATACAACTCAAGATATATTCTAAATGCGCCGGAGGTCCGCTTTGACATCTAATTCCAAGATTTGGCATAGGCACTAGTCGTACAAAAGCGACTGCCATCTGACCTTCCAACCCAGGAAAACTAGACCTTATTGGGATCAGACCGGTTTCCTCACGATGTTTTCCGTCACCGAAAAGCTAACGGTAAATAATCCGTACATAAGTTTCGACATACTCATTGGTACGAGCGGGGATTCGAACCCACGACCGCCGCTTGACAGTCGCATGCCTGAACCACTAGGCTACCGTAGCTTCCACACACATATAGTATACAATAGTTCATAAAAAATTGAAAATTATTTATTAGCTAAAAAGTAACACATAATTATGAATTATCTACTAGTCTTAGCCTGTGTTTTGGACATCTACGTGCCGAAATATACCTACAGAAGGTCCACTGTCCACTGCACAAGTGATGGCGTTAGCTGTCATTGTTTTGCAATAGACGATCGCACATTGACCTATAGGTAAAGCAATTCAGATTCAGATCATTTATTCGTAAATAGCACAGATATAGATATACATAGATCTCGCAAATGCATGTACGTCGCGTTTCTAAATTCGGACTCACTCCGACTTACATTCCGCGCGCGTCTGTTGTGGTAGCCGGTTGTCCGTGAATATTAAGAAAATACCGTGTTGCAGAATCGATTTTCCGCGGACAGCGACAGGACAGCAATTCAGATCACTAAGTCGCCCGTGTGACGTCAAAGTAGGTAGAAAAAAGTGACACGGTCGGTTTTCATACAGGTTGAGGTGTTTAAGTTATCTAGTGTATTATCTATATCTGTGGTAAATAGTAAAAACATATTTATAGGTCACATTTAAAATACACAGTTCATAAATATTAGGTACACAGTTTACATTATATTACATTACAATGACGCGTAGCTTCAGTCTCCGAGAGGCAACCGGATGGCTCTCGGTATTCGAGCTCCCGAAGTGTTGTGGGACCGCCCTGTGCAACCCGAACTGAGCCAACTTGGACTGGGGCGGAAATTGGAGGGGAGGGGTGAAAAAAAATTGTCGCCAGATATTTGATTGAAACAGCATTTCATTATATAAACAGCGTACACACTTTTTCATATATTTTTTCTATGCAACTACGCTTCACTGCTCTGAACGATAGGGTTGTTGACGTACCACATAACTGAACATCAAAAATGATAACAAATTTAGTTCTTACTTTTGTTATCTATCAATTTTGGAAATAATGGGTAGTCAGGATTAAGTAAATAAATACAAGAATACAGATGAAGTTTTTACAAAACAGTTATTATATTTCAAATACTTCTTTCGTCATGTTAGCAAAATGTTCTATAATTTAAATTCGTATATTGGTGTGTGATGAGTTAAATTATGTTGTTACTACTTACAACGGAACGCCATTGTGTGCGGTACGCTGTACAACCCTAGCTAGACCTCCACAGGAGATTACCATAGACAAACGTCGTTTCACATCAAAATAGTAGCGTGCTTTTGTTACATTGGTATACCATTCTATGGTACGGCATCTCCTTAGCACGATAGAAGTGCTATGTATAGTATTTTTTCTAAGAAACTGCTACTATTGTCCCCTGGCTTACCGGGACTAAAAAATAACATAAAAAGTTGATTGAACATCCTAATAAAATATTTAAAAGTCGCGCGTTGAATAGCTAATCATGATCAATCAGGGGAAATCGGGAGGATGTCCTATTAAGGGGATGCCTTGATTCGAGTCGACCACGCCCCACAGAGACACGCTTATGCCTTCCGCGCACGAGAAAAAGAGAACACTTTGGGAATGCCTTTTTTGGACAAATTTCGATTAATACCTAACTTAGTGAAGTTTTATTTATATTTCATTAAGTGAGATTTTAGATGAGATAAAATAGTATAGTATTAACTTGAGTGTGTCGTAAAATAATGTATTGTTTGAGTAGGCTGAGTAAAGCGAGGAAATTTTAGGCAATCATTTATCTATTAGATAAACATTCATATAGTCAATAATCATATATCTGAAAATTAGACCTTACTGTTTCTTAATCTAGTCAGAACGGAGTTTCAAAGCGCGCGATAATTTCCAATGCACCCCCTTAAGATCATATATTATGAATGATGACCAGCGCCTGGCACATTCCATGTTGAATTGGGTAATCGCCTGAAATAAATGATTATTATTATTAGTCATTATACTCATTATGTATTATGTATGACGATGTATCCGCTATGATAGTAATTGTTATCATGAATGTGTCTATTCACAGAAAAAACCGTTTGAACATTTACCGAATTACTGTACCGTAAAAGTTCCTCTCTACAAAACTAAATTAGTATGCAATACCAAAGATCTTGCTAATATTATAAATGTTTTTTTTTCATTTTTTTTTTACTAAAACATACGTCAATGTCATAAATACTTCTACAATTCATAGAGTTTGTTCGCTGTATAATATTACTTTGCGCAAATACATATGAATATTGTATATAGCGATTTTAATAATACAAGTTATATTAGTCGGCGTATCGTACAAACAAGAATAACTAACCTATTTCACTGATTATTATCAAACACTTTTATTAAAAATATTATGTTTTCCAATCCATTTCGATAACGACGTAAATGTAAAACTATTTGTTTGTTGTATACTTACTATTTGTTTTGTGATAAATATAAACTCGAATGTTGATTATTCTCAACATACCTAATGTGATAACGATGCTCGATGTACGAAGTTTTAAACGTTTTCATGGCTACAGCATGAAAGCATACACGCATGTTTTGTTTCAATAATTCACAGAAAAAAGGCTGGTGGGGCGAGTTGGAATTTATCATATTACTAGCTGCCCGGCCCGGCTTCGCACGGATTACCCGTTTTCCCGTAGGAATGAAGCATTTTCCCGCGGTAAAAAGTAGCCTATGTTCATCAGGGATAATGTCGGCTTCATGGTAATAGAATTTTTCAAATCGGTCCAGTAGCTTCGGAGCCTATTCAATACAAACAAACAAACAATCAAATCTTTCCTCTTTATTATATTAGTGTAGATTAGTGTAGATTATTGTGGTAAGTTAAACCACCGAGCTCGGATAGCAACTGATTTATTAAAATAATAACGGGTAAACATACATTTGTACAACTACCTACAACATTCCCTTTAAATTAAAAAGCATGCATAACTACAACTACTGTAAAAATACTAATTCTTATACTACATGTTCAACCCCCCTTCTAAAAGAAAATGATTTGTAGAACAAATTATTTATATCAATACCCATTTTACTTGGTTTGTTACGATTAAGAGCGAGCTCGTATGCTTCACGAGCAGGCCTCGCGCTCGAACCCGAACCCGAACAATGTACACCAGACTAGTATAAGTTTTACAGAAACAAAACTTTACGATCGCTTTCGCGTTTAGCTGTCAAATCCCATACAAATTGAGGGTAAAACGCAAACGCGATCGTAAAGTTTTGTTTCCGTCAAAAATGTCAGTTTTGGCACAAGTTTAGAAACTGCCCGACTACTTTTTTTAGCACAGCCATCAACTAGGTACTCGTTGAGAGGGTTGCAATGAGCGGGTTTATCTTGTGTAATCGAGGAGTGCCTATGGAGCGTCCGCCTCAATCCGACCAGCTTCATGGTACCATAATATCCGACTTCCAAGTGAAGTAATTTCAACTATATTGGCATTCGGGAATTTGGTCTTATTTGACCTGTACAACCAACGACATACATTGCAATCGAATTTAAAAAATGTAAAATAAAACACAGTATGTTTACTGACTGAGTGATGACTCACCTGACCTGTCATCTGTGACCACGGCCGGTGTAACCCGTGTCAGAAACAAAGGTAAATCAATCGCGATAGATCCGTGAAATGGTTTAATTTTGTGTAAAAATAAAAGAAAATAATTCATTAGTGCAAACATAATATAAATAACAGAAAACTTAACTTAATACATATCATCATCATATCAGCCGAACGACTTCCACTACTGGACATAGGCCTCCCCCAGAGAGTGCTAAAGTGACCGGTCCCGCGCTAAATACATATACAGGATGAAATTTAATTCGTGATACAAAATAGCAAGTGAATTATCCATGATTCTGGACACCTTTTACTATGGGATCTAATTGGTATTATGCCAAAAAAAACTGCCGTTCATACAGTCAGCGTCATATAGTTTGTAGCAGCCAGAGTAGCCAAATATTTCGAAACACACCCTCACTCTTACAGTAATAAAGACGTGTACCAAAATATTTGGCTACCTTGGCTGCTACTAACTTTATGACGCTGACTGTACATTTTCGTCAGCCGGCCGGTTTCGTTGGCCTCATAGACCAACTCTTTTATGCCAAAAAAAGTTCAGGTTATTATACGCTTTGCTCGTAAAAATGTCTCAGAATCGTGGATAAATTCACATTATGCTATTTTGTATCACGAATTAAATTTCACCTCGTATTATTATGAAATTCGCACTAAAGGGTGTACAAAGCAAGGTAGTTATAAAACACAAAGGTATAAAAGTTATAATTCGTTATGGACAGGTACCGACAGTCAATATTTGCATCTGATAAAGTTTAGATCTCGATGCATGAGGAATAGGTTCAATAACATAATGCAGTGTGCACAGTTGGTGCCATTGCCGCTGGCGGTCACACAAGGGCGGGGTTTATGTGTGTAGGCTTTGTGTGACTGTTTGTTATGTAGGAGCGGCATATGTTGGTACTGGACGGCACAGTACATGCTTCAGTGTTAACATATTATTAAAACAGCAGCTAAATGTTTTCCCAGAATTTTCGTGAGATTTGTTAATTGGCAATATTAAAAAAAAAGCGGCCACTTGCGTGTCGGACCACGCCCAACGAGGGTTCCGTCCCTATTAAAAAGGTCGTATCGTTATGGCACTTACGGCCTTTTCTTTAAGGAAGGCAGTTTTTTAGAAATATCTCAAAAACCTTTGAACTGATCTTATTCAAAACAATTTTCGCTGAGAGTATTTAAATACACAGTTATAAAATTAGAGGGGGGGGACACAAGTTTAGTGACTTTCGAGGAGATTATCTCCGACTCTATGCACTTAATCAAAAAAAATGCTGAGAAACCTTATATTTATTATGTGTGGGCATACAATGAAAAAAAAAATTTTGAATTTCAGTTTTATGTATGGAGTGCACCCCTAAAAAGTTTTTTTTTTGTAATTTGATTACAGAACTATGTAGCGGCTAACAAAATACACCTATACTCAAAATTTTATTCAAATACACCTTATAGTTTTCGAGTAAAATGCCTGTGACATACGGACGGACAGACAGACAGACGTGACGAATCTATAAAGGTTCCGTTTTTTGCCATTTGGCTACGGAACCCTAAAAACTGGCTATATACGTCCCACTGAGCACAGGCCCCTCATGGATGAAGAGGGCATGGGCAGCAGTCCCCTCGTTGGCCCGGTGCGGGTTGGGGACTTCACATACACCGACCGGTTACCCTAGTGGGTAGTGACGCTGCCTACGAAGCTGAAGGTCCTGGGTTCGAATCCCGGTAAGGGCAAATATTTGTGTGATGAGCATGAATATTTGTTTCTGAGTCATGGAAGTTTTCTATGTATTTAAGTATTTATATATATTATATATCGTCGTCGTACCCGTAACACAAGCCTTAATGAGCTTACTATGGGACTAGGTTGATTTGGTGTATGATTGTCCCCTAATGTCCCCTAATAACACCTTTGAAATACAAAGCGGTAATATAAATATATCCGGTCCGCGCTCTGGACCGGTCATTGTGGCACTCTTTGGGGGAGGCGTATGTTCAGCAGTGGACGTCTTTTGCCTGATATGATGATGATGATTTCATCCATAGGTTACATGTATTATTATGGGTTCATATGGATCCTGATAGACACATGTATTTTGTGAGCAGTGCACGAGCAAAACTATTCCCGGTTGTGCCCTAAACGATCCCGGGGTCTGTTTGACACCTAATCCCAAGATTTGGCATAGGCACTAGTTTTACGAAATCGATTGCCATCTGACCTTTCAACCCAGAGGGAAAACTAGACCTTATTGGGATTAGACCGGTTTCCTCACGATGTTTTCCTTCACCGAAAAGCTAACGGTAAATATTCCGTACATAAGTTCCGAAAATTAATTGCTACGAGCCGGGATTCGAACCCACGACCGCCGCTTGACAGCCGCATGCCTGAACCACTAGACTACCGTAGCACGAGCAAAACTATAAATTCCACAAAAGAATCAACCAAAATGTATCCTCTTGGGAAATCAGCTGATAAAAACTACGTGATTTAACGATTTTTGCGCTAATCAACACATTTTTATCTAATGAAAACCATTCATTTCTCCGTAGCATTGTGGAGACTGGCATTCGATAGCGATAGCGGAACACGTTCGGGTCACGCAACTTCTATCGAAGGCTGCCGGCTATTATATGTAATCATAAGTATCATAACTTGTGATTATCCATACTACTATTAAAAACTAGCTTCTGCCCGCGACTCCGTCCGCGTGGAACTCGTTTATATTGTAGCTCCATACAAACCTTCACCCCCTTGAGCGAAGATACTAATGTTATAATGAGTCAGTGGCTTTTCACAGAAATAACCGTTTGAAAATATATCAAACTATCTTCCGCGTCCGCGTGGAACATGTTTATATCGTAGCTCTACATAAACTTTCATCCCCCCATTTCACCCCTTTAGGCTTTAGGGGATGACTTTCGGGACAAAAACTATCCGATGTCCTTCCCCGGGACTCCAAGAATTTCTATACCTTTCATCTAAATCAGTTTAGCGGTGTTAGCGTGAAGAGGTAACAGACAGGGAAGAGGACATTTATAATATTTTCATCACACTTGCTCGAAAAGGGCTTCATAATGCGCAGACATACAGAGCTGTAATAGCCTGTGTTACGCCCACGGGCGTAATGGTTTTTTTCTTAAATTGTATCTGTCACTCATGCGGCAGTTACAAAGCAAAGAGGTTTTATATCAAATACGATGTCTGAAAACGTATTTATAAATAAATTTAAACTCAAAAACGACTTAAACATGTTTAACTGAATCATTTACAGATTTAATATGTAGTTATTTAGTGTCTATGTAAAATGTTATTAAGCGTTTTCAAATCGTGGCTGTATAGAGAAGGGTCTTTGCCATACGCGCCTCACGTCAAATTCAACAAAATGGACGACTGACATGTTGCAGTTTTTATTACGATTTGTATTCATTTCATCTAAAATGTATTTGTTTCCTCGCAAATGTGATTGAAACATTGTGTATAACACGGGCGTAAGAATATTGCAAACTCGAGTCATCAACTGGACTTTTAAAACATTGTTGGACAGTCTGAATTCATAGAAGGCGACTTCCAGCTAACCACGGTTTGGAAGCCTATTGGTCAGATGTTTCGAGCAGCGGAGTGAATAAATAGTACATTGTTGTAAAGGCTAGAAAGTATGCAATAGATGGACGAGTGGGTTCGAGGTCCGAGCCGCTGCTGTGATTGAGCGAATCGCTTTTCAAACTGTCCAACAAGTTTGTAGTTGGCCTGTTCGTGCGTTGTCCAACTAACCCCAGCTTTGAAGCCTGTTTTCTGACCATCTTTTGCCACATTTCCGAGCAGGTGGTGTGACATAGTACATTATTGCCGTGGCCGGGAAGGAGGCAATTGCAGGCTGAGTATTTGTTTAAACGGACCAGCTTGCGAGTCCGTTTAATTATAATACGAAGCCTGCAATTGCCATTCCGGCTGAGGCTAATATAGTGCTTTTCTCAAAAATGGGGGAATAAAAAATGCTAAATTCATATTAACTTGAAATATCGTTGCACAACGTGAAAATATTTACGATTAGCCGCTGTTTTTTTTAAACAGAATCGCGAGTGTATTTTTCCACCAAAAAAACGCAATCTATTTGAGACACATACAAAAACGTCTTGTTTGCAACGGAAAAATACGAGTTGAATTGGCTGAATACGAGCTGTGCCGTCTTTTATATGCCAGTTTCTACTTTAAAAAAAAATTGGTACTCGACAAATAAAGGAATTTATATGTAACATTCCAGGCGGCCTGCAATGTTTTTTTTTTTTAATTTAGATCTGACCTTAAACTATACACTTTACCTCCCAATATATAGCAAGTTATGTTCACTTTGCGGGCCATTTTTGAGAAAAATACATTTATTTAACGGCAGAATTTATACAATAAAGTAAATAACCACTAAACTACTTACATTGAACATTTATTCATACGGGTAGAATGAAGGAGGCATACATGCAGATACAAGTGTACATCTGCTCGTGTGTTATCGGATAGCATCGCGCATGCGTCATGACAACTGACTCATTGTGTTTATGATATGTTTTAGCAATTTTTTTGTTGTTCAATGTAAAGGCGAGCTGGGCGACCGAGCCCATCATATCCGCCGAAAGACGTCCACTGCTGGACATAGGCCTCCCTCAAAGAGTGCCAAAGTGACCGGTCCTGCGCCCATCCAGCGGACTCCCGCAACCGCGGACCGAGCCCTGCTCGGGCGAAAATAGAGAACGCAGATAACGAATTTTCCCAGACACGAGATCCAGCTAGATCAATTTTTTGCCCCCGAAAACCCCCTACGCTCCAAATGTCATTAAAATATATATATATATACTAGCTTCTGCCCGCGACTCCGTCCGCGTGGAAATCGTTTATATCGCAGCTCCATACAAACTTCAACGGGTGATTTCCAGGATGAAAACTATCCTATGTCCTTCCCCGGGATTCAAACTATCTCCATACCAAATTTCATCGCAATCGGTTCAGCGGTTTAAGCGGGAAGAGGTAACAGACAGACAGACACACTTTCGCATTTATAATATTTACGTCACACCTGGCCATAATGTGAGTATTACCGCACGCTACGCGTACGGCAAAACTCGCATTACGGCCAGATGAAGACGTAAAATTGTATACTCACCACGGGCAGTGAAAAAAAAAGCCCTCTATCGCATATTTACAACCCTCGCCTGCGGCTCGGGTCACAAATACCTGCGATTTCGGGCTTTCTTTCTTTCATAGCCCTTGGTAAGTAATGTACTATAGTATTCCAACCAATACCAATACCATACCAACTTATTCTAATAGATATATATATATTAGAATAAATTGGGGACATGTCGTCACTTTACTAACTCGTATGTATTGGGCGTCATTTTGCGTAAGCTACTTCTGTTGCTGACTGTAATAAATGCCGCCGTTTTAGATTATATTCTATGTTGACACTACTTATACGATTTCAATTATATTGAACGCTTCAAGTATGTGTGAGCCTCACGCACATAATCATTCACAAAATATTATGATGATAATTCAGAATCCAAATAATCGGTCGTGTATTTGATATTTGTTCAAATCCATACTAATATTATAAATGCGAAAGTGTGTCTGTCTGTCTGTCTGTCTGTCTGTCTGTCTGTTACCTCTTCACGCTTAAACCGCTGAACCGATTGCGATGAAATTTGGTATGGAGATAGTTTGAATCCCGGGGAAGGACATAGAATAGTTTTCATCCTGGAAATCACCCCCTAAGGGGATGAAATGGGGGGTTGAAGTTTGTATGGAGCTGCGATATAAACGATTTCCACGCGGACGGAGTCGCGGGCGGAAGCTAGTACTTTGATAAGTTATGGTGTGCAAGACCGCATGTTGTTCGCCTCTGCTTATGTTCGCCGAGTTCTGTGATACCTACTATTGAGCTGTGCAATAAAAAATACATATCTATTGTATTATACAGGGTGTGGCCTGTAATAGGAGCAAAAAATTAAAATGTAGACCCTTTAACTAACCAGTAATTAATTCCGAATGCTCTCAATTAAATAAAATGAAAAACTAATTTTCCGTTATTTCCTAACAAAATTAATAGAGCCAGCAATGTACTGCAGACATTATGTGTCTTGCCGGCGTACTTGACAGTGACATTTACTATCGTTTTCACGTATTAGAAAATCTAGTAAATACATCAATATTGCTTATTTAACGTATGCACTTATTAATTAAATAGTCACTTCTTTTAACATTACGTAACAGGTTACAACTTTAATAATGGGCGTGAACTAGCTAAAACTAACTAGCGAAAAATCGAAATGAGTAAAACGCTATAAAGCAACTTCAAACTATTTATTAAACAGTTCCAACAAAAACAGTGCACCACAATCATTAATAATAATTATTTTTATCTCACGGGTAACCTCTTAAACACTCAACTTGCACTTTAAACAATTTGTATGGATGTTTGTTTAGCAAGAACACGACTACGATCGTACGACCTGTTCCTTGTTTGACACCACTCCGACACAACACGTACTGAGGACAGAGTCTTGTCGACGAACGAACGAAGAATTTCGGTGTTACTCTGACTGAACACCCTCACTCCACAATCAGAACCGCATTGGTGACACCACATTCGTTGTTTTAAGATGACAACAACGGGGCTATTTACCTTCCCGGAAGATAGGTACTCGTTGTTAGTAGTTAACTTAACTTAAAGCTCGGTTTGCTTTTGCTCTTGTTGTATCATGTACATATTTAACTAATAACTAACCCGGCCGCCCGTCACCGGTCGATCCTCTCTCACGCGTTGCACTGCGTTTGTAATAACGCGACCGTTTGCTGGTTGCCTCCGATTTGGATAACGATCTTGATACAATGCTAAGGCTCTATTCGCGTTACCTCTAGCTTCTCCATAAAGTAATATCATATCGCATAATGCGGGAGCGTCGTAGGGAATTCGTGCCATTTTAAATCAGTGACGGCCATTGATTGTCAAGTCACATTATTGCCAAAGACAAAGTCAAAATAAAATAACAAGATCAGATCAATAAAAAGAGGTTCAAAAGCGTGAATTTTGTAAATATCTTGAAAAATAAATTTGCTGTCAAAAGCAAACGTGCTAACAAAGAAACACGGAATACCGCTCTCATGATATTTGTAGTTTCTAATGCGTGAGGTTAAGAACTAGTTTCGATTGATGGATTGTTAAGTAGATACTATCTTATTAAGAAACATCGTCCCCCGTACCAAGCAATGTCCAGTACCAAGATAACTAAGGATCGATAAACGACAATTAAGCGATCATGAAATTCATTGATTATGTATTGTAACTTTGAAAGGCCATATCTCTGAGTTTAAAAACTTTATAGCATTAAGATAAGGTCAAGGTAACTACGTATACTCTGTATAATCAGCGTTTAAATTTATTGCCCCTATTACAGGCCACACCCTGTATATTTATTTTAGCGGTATCACATTAACAACATTTGTGCTACAATAAATAAATAAATGTTTGGGGACAATCCTACACAAATCAGTTTAATCCAAAACTTAAAATCTCACTTCTAAAGCGGGTGTAGTGTAAAATTGTGTACCCTTTCTCGTCGAGACCCTCAGTCCGTGGGGTCCCAGTGCGCATAAGTTATTTGCAAAAAAACGTCTGGTTGGTGTAACTGGTGACCGAAGAGCTGGCGGCTTTCTCGCGCAACGCATCAGCATTGCAATTCAGCGAGGAAATGCCGCCAGCATCCTCGGTACACTGCCTCGAGGTCCGTTTTAGGGCACCGTAGCCAAATGGCAAAAAGCGGAACCCTTATGGATTCGTCATGTCTGTCTGTCTGTCTGTCCGTCCGTATGTCACAGGCATATTACTCGAAAACTATAAGGTGTATTTGAATACAAGTTTGAGCATAGGTGTATTTTGTTACCCGCTACATAGTTGTGTAATAAAATAACAAAAAACATTTTTTTAGGAGTGCACTCCATATATGAAACAGAAAGTAAAAAAAAAATTTTTCATTGCAAGCCAACGTGTGTGTGGCACATTAATCATCAGGCCTTTCAAAATATGTAAATATAAAAAAATAAATTTAAATTATTTGTGTACATTTGTAGTTGTATTTGTACATTTATAGATGATTTGTACATCCAGAGATGTTCTTACTCGTTGCTCTTATAACATTTGATTCTTCTTTTGTTTTTTTGATATATTTCACACTGTAACATTTTGTATCACAGTATACTGTGCAATGTTATCACTTATCATATAGCGTGTACTGTGTAACATATTATTATACTCAGTTTCTATTTGCGAGTTCCTATAATTGGCTCTGTATTGCTATTTATCAAAGTCTAGCGAATATTTCATAGCTGTTGGAATTCCTTGTATAAATAAATAAATAAATAAATAATAAGGTTTCTCAGCAATTTTTTTGATTAAGTGAATAGAGTCGGAGATAATCGCCTCGAAAGTCACTAAAATTGTGTCCACCCCCTCTAATTTTTGAACCGTGTATTTTAAAAATATGAAAAATATCATGGACATAGGGCCTATTAAATTCTTTCAGCCAAAATTGTTTAGAACAAGATCGGTTCAAAGGTTTTCGAGATATTTCTAAAAAAGTGCCTTCCTTAAAGAAAAGGACGTAAGTGCCATAAGATTTCAGTCTAACAGTACCGTGCAGTCGTAACAATGTGTGTTGCTATTTTGTATACAACGCAGATTTTCAGCCATAGTAGCGCAGCTGTTATAGAATCCGTCCAACGCGCAGGTGAACAACCGCGTGCCCGCTTCCAACCGCCCTTGGACGAATCGTCCCATAGTATTTTTTTAAATGTATACCTTGGCGGTGGCAAATAAGAGCACGGCTCAACTGATGGCATGGGACCGTCGACATGACCCTCCCACACCTCACGCTTTTTTTTAGGGAACAAACGGTTGTTTACAGGATTATATTAGCTTATATAAGATATACGATTAAACCTATTGTTCCATTAAATATAGGTACAGGCAAAAAGTATTTTTACATGTGTCGAAACAGAGTGGGTAAGTATACCGGCATGCCTATTTCATGACGGGACGCACGAGGCTAAATCACCTGTTAGGTGCGTTACACCGAACATCTTGGCGGGGGCAAACGATGAGATGAGATGAAAATTGAATATCAGTAATATAAGATGATCAATAATGTTGGTTTCTACAGCTAGCTAACTATAACTCTCTAAACACCGGCGAGGTGCCTCTGTCCACTTGATTCAGCTCAATGTTTTCGTTTTCACTACACTTTTTCTGTTTACTCGAACTTGCACTACACTTATCACTAACACTGCAATGGCGCGCCAGCCCGCGGCTCCCGCGGGGGCTGCGCACTGCGAGGGACGGCTCCGTCGCCTGGCTCTGCTCGGCTGCTGCATGCGTCTCCACGTTCGTGGGAGAGGGTGCTGCTCTGGCCTTCCACTGGCAGCGTGTCCTTCTACTCGCACACATTATTATTCCGATGATCACTACACCCCATAGGCAATATATAGCTGTATAGTGATGTATATCGTTCGAGGAGTTTTCCAATATTGGTTCGCTATGTTTCATAATGTTTATTTTGTTCTTTAATCCCTTCTCATCATAAGTGGTACCCAGGGTATTATTTCCGAAATCGGGTGAAGTTATGTTTATGATATGGTTTATGGGATCTATTTTCGGTGTTTGTATGTTAAATGACAAGTCAATCTTGCTTTCCATGTTTTGATGCGTGTGAATAGTAAAGTTATATCATTATTTTTTTCAATGCATGTTACCTCAGAACTCCGTCATTGATGAGCATATACCGTTATCGCGGGAGCAAACAAGATTTGACAGTACTGAAAGTTTATAAAAAACAGTCAAAAACAGAAATGACATTCGTATAGAGAAACGTTTATACCTACGACCTTAAAATGTATAATTATTTTATTGAATATCAATGCTATCTTACCTCCGTACTTGACTTGATTAGTACTTAAAAAGATGACCTATTAGGTACGCAACCTCACATCAGTCACTTTAGACATTTGTCATTCCTGATTGATCTGTATTTGTAATAACATAATTAAATAGAAGTTGCTTTTTAAAATGCCTCGAAGGAAAATAACATATGATGCATTTGTGGGGTTGTTTATACAGGATTATCCCGAGTTAGAGGCTCGCGATACAAAACTATTTTGCGCGAAGTGCAATGTTAGTTTTTGTAAAACAAAATCTTCTGTGAAACGTCATTTTAACTCGGAAAGACACACTTCTCTCAAAAAAAAAATTAGGTTGGAACTGAGAAAATATCTAGTAAGCTGTAACATGCCGTTGTCTCAGATAGAGAATCCTGTATTTATTTATTTTATTGAAGATTGCGTATCTGGAAACATTACAACAGTGGCAGTCGAAAGATCATTTAGCCAGTTAAAATGGATATTTACTGCACGACGCCGCAGATCAATAGTAGAAAACATAGAGATTTTTATGTCGTATCAACAAAAAGTAAATAAAGTTGTATTAAAATAAAACATGGATATTTATTTAAGTTGATATGTCGATTCCAGGTTATTATTTACTAACAGAGTGTAAAGCAAGATTAATTAACGTTATGCAGCAAAAACTTCGTGTAGTTATGATGAACTTCTTGGAGGCTTATAATGTGTAGGCAGAAAAGTCCGTTTTTACTAAATGGACAGTCTGTTTTACTACTTCTTTAACAAATTTATATTTGCTCCCGCGATAACGATATATGTTGATGAGCCGATTCGTAATTTTTGAAGTGAAAACTTCTTTAGCGGCGCTGAGCACTTTTTGGGATGGGGAAAAATTGTTAAATACGCGACAGAGTTTTTGTGACGTCAGATGTGAAGGAGGTCACAAACTTTTATATTTTGCTGCTAGCCGATTCGACTTCATTCAAAACTGAACGCTATTCGTAAGAGTATAAAGCCGTTAAACACTTTTTGCAATAGCATATTCTGCAAATAAATTTGTAATTTTGTTCACGCGCCCTTCACCGTGTTGCTATTAAGCAAATTCGAATAGTTCGAATTTGGACGTTATTCCTAAAGAGATAAGCTTTGAAAAATATTTACCAACGGCAAAAACAAATTGATATTTTGTTCACCGCCGCCGTCCGCTGTTCTTGCAAATTCGGATAGTTCGAATTTGGACGTTATTCCTAAAGAGATAAAGCTTTGGAAAATATTTGGCAATGGCAAAAACAAATTGGTATTTTGTTCGCCGCCGGCGGCGGGCGAGCCGGCCCGTCGCACCCAACGCGCCCGCGGCCCGTCCGCCTAAATAATTGATAATTGTTCAAATTCATTTTTAGGGTGACACCGTAAGATGTCACGTGACCTGATCGAAAAACTGTTACAATGTTATTGAGTTTTCACTTCTGCCGGCACTCCCGGCGTCCAAAGGTGATCCTTGTGCAATCGACGGAAGTCCTCAAATATTATCAGCCCACATACATTGATTCGGTTTTTTTTCTCTAATAATCAACGCATTTGCTCTCAGAAATCAATGCATGTGGTAAATTGGAAAATAAATGTGGAAATGTTCTCGTGGCTTGGCGGAGTACTAAATTGAAGTCGGTTAAAACTTTGTTTTTAAAGTAAATTATTTCATGTTTTGTTTTGGTTTATTTGGGGCATCAGCAATACCAATCAATTTTCGGATCTATTTAAGGGTCCTTACGCCTAAAACGAGCGTATTTTGCAATTTTTAAAAATGATTAAGAGGTTAAGAAATAATTATTTAAGTACGTTATCATTTTTTGAATAAATACTAATAGTTACGTCGTAATCTTGAATGAAAAAGGAATCATTTTGCAAAATACGCTTCCGCTTCTGCTTATGTGGGCGTAAGGACTCTTAACACGTACTGCTACGTATGACCGTCCTCTCGCCCCCTGTTGATGTGACGTAATATGCTCGGGAGTTCCACAATCCACATACCTATGTTCATCCAGTTTTTAAAACATATTTTTTGTTTCCAGCTCGCGACTGCGCCGGCGGCGACATCCCCGACGCGGTCCCGATCGCGGTCGGCTGCGCTCTCGGCGGCATGGTCGTGGTCGTGCTGATCGCCTACCTCGTGGCCCGCCGCCGCTCCGCCGCGCGCGGCTACCTGTCCATGTGAACAGGTCGGTACTGTTGCTAGTGTTACATCCCCGACGCGGTCGGCTGCGCTCTCGGCGGCATGGTCGTGGTCGTGCTGATCGCGTACCTCGTGGCCCGCCGCCGCTCCGCCGCGCGCGGCTACCTGTCCATGTGAACAGGTCGGTACTGTTGCTAGTGTTACATCCCCGACGCGGTCGGCTGCGCTCTCGGCGGCATGGTCGTGGTCGTGCTGATCGCGTACCTCGTGGCCCGCCGCCGCTCCGCCGCGCGCGGCTACCTGTCCATGTGAACCGGTCGGTACTAATGCTAGTGTTACATCCCCGACGCGGTCGGCTGCGCTCTCGGCGGCATGGTCGTGGTCGTGCTGATCGCGTACCTCGTGGCCCGCCGCCGCTCCGCCGCGCGCGGCTACCTGTCCATGTGAACAGGTCGGTACTGTTGCTAGTGTTACATCCCCGACGCGGTCGGCTGCGCTCTCGGCGGCATGGTCGTGGTCGTGCTGATCGCGTACCTCGTGGCCCGCCGCCGCTCCGCCGCGCGCGGCTACCTGTCCATGTGAACAGGTCGGTACTGTTGCTAGTGTTACATCCCCGACGCGGTCGGCTGCGCTCTCGGCGGCATGGTCGTGGTCGTGCTGATCGCGTACCTCGTGGCCCGCCGCCGCTCCGCCGCGCGCGGCTACCTGTCCATGTGAACAGGTCGGTACTGTTGCTAGTGTTACTTCTATTGCTCTCAACGGAGTTATGGTGGTTCACGTTAGTAATAACCAATAATTAATATAACTGTTGTAAATGTTAGAAACAATTATAAATTCCTGAATGATAACAACGGAAACTTTTAATCCTTCCTGTTAGGGTGTTACAACACCTACACAGCTTTTCCATCGCAATAACGGAAATGAACGAGAACATTTTTGTGGTGACAGGTTGTCCATACAACCCTTTATAACTCAATAGCTGCCCGCGCGGCTTTGCCCGCCGGATAAAATATAGCCTATAATATAACCATCTAGACAGGATATTCTTCACGCAGGGGAAAGATTTTTTAATATCGGTTAAACGGTTCCAGAGACACAAACTTACAAATGTTAAGCGAGTGCGTGAAGCAGGGGTTCCTCCAAAAGCCCCCTCGCACCGATGTGGATAAGGAGGGTTTCACATTGGTGTCTAGTAAGCGAAGGCCGCGAAAGAGCCAGTGTGGTACAGCAGAGCCAGTTGGTTCGGGCCTGCGGGTTGCCACACCGAGTAAAGCGTTGTACGTGTCGCGCCTGCATTACTCCGCCACGGCTGATGACGTGGTGGAGTATATTCACCAGAAGACTGGCTACTCGCTGAGGGTTTTCCAGCTGCGTTCGCGCCACTACGTGCACTTCAGCTCGTTTCTGGCCGAAGGGTGTCGTGTTTCGGCGGTTCCGGGGCAACCTACCGAACTCTACACCGGACTTGACGCGACGGAGCCACACTGTTTCGTCGCCTAAATAATAATTAGTGTTTTAATATAATATTGTATGTACGTTAGTCTGTAAGGTATTTGTAACTATGGGCCTTAGTTGCCTGAAATAAATGTTTTTATTTATTATTATTTATTTATAAGCCTGTGAAAATACGGGACGGTTCGCTGTACTATCAGACGTTCCATAAAATTTGGGAATGGGGTGCCTCTGCTGCACTTACCTGCCGTGATTAGTGCGAGAGAGAACGCAACAGAGGTGTCCTGTTACCACACTTGATGGCCCCGCGCGCAGTGAGCGCCTAATAATAATAGTTTAATTTTATGATGATTTTCACTTACCCTTGTTTTTCTCTCTTTTCCAGATGACGAGGTATCGAAGTAAATAGAACGTAGTCAATATAATATTTATGGATACAGGTAAAAAATCAGCGCATTTACCGTATTGACATCATATTGAGGTAAAAAGTCATAAAAATATATCCCCATTGTCATGATTAATGTTAACAAATGGATCGTAGTTCGATGTGATTTGCTCAAGGATTTTATTTTATTTTACGCTGTCTACACCCGGTGTTGATGCATGACTGTTATGTTGAAATTTGAATTTAGAATCCGCCATTTTAACTCACTTAGGTAATACAAGCTACCATTATACTTCATTCACACTTCGTTCGTTTGTCTCTTTCGCACTTATGCGTGCTAGAAAGAGAAGTTGTGTCGAAGTGCTTATTATATTTTATGTATTTTATGTTATTACAATTTTAATAATTCATTTGTATCAAAGAAATATATAAATGTTTATTGAATATTGTTTGTGGCGTCTTTGATTTTGTGTTTTAGTAGTCTTCGCCATAATATTAAAGTTTTAGTCATTTTATATTGAATATTTCCAAATCTTGAAAAGTTCTAACAGAATATTAATTTCTGGTTGGACTGAGTACATAGAATGGTAAAATATTACATATGTATACATAACGTGATGTTATTTAGTAATAGCAGGAAATAGATGTTTTTTAATTATTATAATTGATTTGATAAGCCTGTCTTGTGTTGATGACATCCAAAGATTCAATTATTCCGAGTCAGTTATACTGTAGTATAACTTGATGATAATATGTAAACCGTCTGTCTGTCCATCTGAAGTGACCATAGATGGTAATAACAGTGTCTTTAATAGATTTAACACTAGCTATTCAAGATCTATTCATTAAGTGTAATGTGCTGGATAATCAAGAACAACTTTTTTTTTTCATTCAGACTCACGTACCTACTTTTTTTTGTGATTAAGCTGCACTGTTTATTTTAGACCTTAAAACAACGTAATAGAGTTGGTTTTTGAACAGTCTTTTCCAGTATCAAACTTAATGGATCTTTAAAGTCACTAATGGGAGCGGTGCGTGCAATTTAGAATGAAAGGGTCAGAAGACTTAGTATCTATTGGCTACTAACTTGGGTATTACTGACTGTCAAATTTAAGCTAAAATGGACCTAACTTTATAAGTAATACACTTCAACATCGTCTGACAAACCTTGGAGGACGTAATATTGATCTAATTTTAGTAGTATTTTTTGTGAACAATTTTATTAAGGTTAAAGGTATCGATGTAGGCGAGAAAAAATGGTGTACGCGACCTTAAATCAAGCAAATAAGACCGCATTTCTTACAGTTTGTATACCGTGGCAAACAAGCATACAGCGTGCTTGACGGCAAGCAGACACTGTAGCCTTTGGACGCCTGCGACTCCAGGGTTGCCTAATTCGATATTTTTGACCAAGACATTGTATACTTAATTCCATAATTTTGTCGTCAGCCAAATAATTATATTATTATCTGTTATACGCCTTCTTTAAAATACGTAAAATACCCAAGTTAGTAGCCAAAAAGCCCGCCTTTTCCGATCAGCCAAGCAGAGCGAGGGTAAAAAACAAGCTACAGATTTGACATCGCTATCCCCTTGCGTTGCTTGACCGACGATTAAAGCAGAGAATGTAAGTACTGAAAATAAATAAATGTTTTTTATTGCCACAATCGACTTTTATTTTATATTAAAGCAGTTACAATAAATACGCATTATGTACATTTAAGTATATATTTACAGGTAACCTACTGAACACGTACATAAGAGTAATAGTTATAAATATTGTGACAATTGAGGCTTAACTATTAAAGCTGACCCCCTAGTTTATTATTTACAAAATAACGATAGTCTTGTCTTATTTTTCTGTATTTTGAATCTTAAAGTAGCGACAGTTTCAGCTAAAGATTGCCTCAGTTAATCCAATTGTTATAAGTTTTTATTTAACTTACAGTTATTTTTTAAAGGCAAATCTCTTATCGACTTCTGTAAGTCAAATGACGATGGAATATTAGGATTCCATAGAGCTGATCTGTTGATGGCCTTCACTTTATCTAGGTGGCTATAGCAACTCGGAAACTACATAAGAAAAGCCCATATGGGCTCATTATAATCCTCACAATAAGTTGTCGACTGCAAAACGATCTCTATATCACTTAACACTTCAAAAGCGCAAATACCCTCGCGAAAGAATGACAAGACATATCGTATGATATAATTAGTGACTAACACAATTGTATAAATGCAACATACGTCAGACTGAAAAACAAAGACCTTTTATTAAAACTAGGATCAAATGCGTAGCGCGGTCACTGCTCCATGCTCCAGTTTACTGTTTTAATCCTTTTTCGAGAACATACAAAATGCTAGATTTCTTATTTGGTGTTCTAATTCCTATATCTCTGACAATGGTGCCGTCTGTATGAAAATATATCTCAGCATAATAACTTCAAATTACATGGCACTCTATGGGGGAGGCCTATGTCCAGCAGTGGACGTCTTTCGGCTGATATGATGATATGTCAAACTGTATAACTGGGTTTAGAATTATAGCTAATTACCTTAGTTAAATGCAGATACTAAACTATTTACAATACACAAATACTGAACGGAACATAAGTACTTAGTTATCCTCGAGCTGCCCAGGGGCCTTTTAGAAGGCAAATTATTCTTCTTCAAAGGAATTTATATCATTATGAATTGGAATAGCGTTGCTTTTGTTTTGTTTCGTTTAAATTAAAAACCTACAGTTATAGTTGATTCAAATTTAAATTGCATTGTTTGGTACGGTGGGCAGCTAGAAGTTATTACAACGTCTCAAAAATCTATAAATTATTATAAGTACGTATATACACTAGCCTCTACAATATCTATTATAGGTAAGTATTATTATAGCCTCATTCCGACAAAATATAAGGAATTGGTGACATGTCTTTTAAACTAGGTCCGAAATAATATCAATTCATTCATAAAATTAAGTACATTTATTAAGCTCTTATGTTCGAATTAATCCTTTGAACACTGTAAAATACCCAAGTGAACTATCCACAATACATAACAGCGTATATAATAGTAGGAAGGTTACTGTCTAGTACGCCATGACCACTATAGTTATTCTTGCCGTTGTCACAACGCGACGGCTATAGGCGTCGCTGTCGTTCAAAGGGTTAAAGACTATTCTATTTGACTCTAATTTCATATATTTAGTAAACGTACTTTATGGCACATTCGGTAGTTAAGGCACTTTTCTTTAGGTCCCATAGATCCACCACTTTTTGATCTTCAATATAAGTAGTAAATGATATCACTTGCACAATGTATGTAGGGTTTGGAAAACATTGCACTCAACAGTGATATAAGCTTATCTTAACGTTGCTGTCGCATGGACTGAGCGAGTTAACCAGTTAATGTTTCCAATTGATCGATCGAAAAGTTGCAAAATATTCCAGTTAGAATCACAATTATGCCACATTGAACTCTAAACATCTGCCAGAGTAGTTTGTAGAGAGCAAAATTTACGCACGGGTACTTAACTTGAGATAGACTATCCGTCGCTTTTTAATGATAACACTTAGAAAGAGACAGGTAGTTTGTCTGCTTCTTGGGTTTGTCTGCCTTACTTATCGATACGGTTCAACTTGGTGGTTAAGTGTTATAAGAGGTTGCCAACTTACCATAGGGCACTAGAGCCTAATTTGCTCAGGATCAAAGTACAAATCTATGTGACAAGTAGCCCGACATCAAAAAGTTGTCACACAACTTGGAAACTTATTCCTTTACAGTCAAGACAGCGGGCCGAAGTCGCACGAGCGAAACCAACCCTGGGATCAAAATATTGTCCCAAGACTTTGAATCTTATTCCAATATAAGGCACACATTTGGGCAAACGTTGCACACTGGCCAGTAACAACCAAGGCATCCAAATGTCACAGGATTATCAACTGTATTCCCTTCACATAACGGTCACTGCGTGACGGGGCACGAGTCGAGCAGCACATTGTGTAGCGCCTCCATGTCTTTCCACTTGCGCTTCTGTCCGCCGATCGTGACGTCATCAATGCAGCCCTTGAAGTTCTGCGCGTCCACGCCGTCCGTAGATCCTTCTGGAATTGGAAATTTGTAGGTGAGCTATGAGGATAAACTGGGAAAACGGAGGTTCGACTCTCGAACGTTCCTTCATAAGTCATTCATGAATTATGATGAAGTTCTTCCTCCTAATTCCAGCCTCATTAAACAGTGTTCCACGCACAGCATAATAAATTATTGATATTTAGGTAAGAGTCAGACGGAAGTAGTTTGAAGAAATCAACGTCTACGCAGAAGGCACTTTCCTAGTTGCACTGTTCCACATATCAACGAGATGATTCTGTTGCTTGTTATCATATCAAATGATATTTCTTAAATGATTTTTTTGTAAGCTTTTGGTACGAGCCGGGAATCGAACCCACGACTAGATTGAAAGACGCGTTCCTTACCGTTCGGCCGGAGTAGCTTTTTTGACCTGGAAATTGTACCTAAGTATATTGCGCCTCCTACAACGATGTGTATGACATTAATCATGCCATATACATCGATTTGACGACCGGTTAGCCAAGTGGGTAGTGACGCTGCCTACGAAGCTGAAGGTCCTGGGTTCGAATCCCGGTAAGGGCAAATATTTGTGTGATGAGCATGAATATTTGTTTCTGGGACATGGAAGTTTTCTATGTATTTAAGTATTTATAAACATCTTTAAGGGGATGCCTTGATTCCAATCGACCACGCCCCCTTGACAGAGACACGCTTATGCCTTCCGCGCAAGAGAAAAAGAGATGCAACACTCGGAGATCTCCGGGCCCGCGTCCAGCGACAGCGACACGTGCGTCCGCGAGACCGCGACACACGCGCCACTATCGATATGTGATATTTACCCGGCAGTCCCCCCACGTACAGCGGCGCGGCGGGCGGCCCCTCCGCGTCGTCCAGCAGCGTGGCGTCCCCGCCGCCGCGGATCTCCGGGCCCGCGTCCAGCGACAGCGACACGTGCGTCCGCGAGACCGCGACACACGCGCCACTATCGATATGTGATATTTACCCGGCAGTCCCCCCACGTACAGCGGCGCGGCGGGCGGCCCCTCCGCGTCGTCCAGCAGCGAGGCGTCCCCGCCGCCGCGGATCTCCGGGCCCGCGTCCAGCGACAGCGACACGTGCGTCCGCGAGACCGCGACACACGCGCCACTATCGATATGTGATATTTACCCGGCAGTCCCCCCACGTACAGCGGCGCGGCGGGCGGCCCCTCCGCGTCGTCCAGCAGCGTGGCGTCCCCGCCGCCGCGGATCTCCGGGCCCGCGTCCAGCGACAGCGACACGTGCGTCCGCGAGACCGCGACACACGCGCCACTATCGATATGTGATATTTACCCGGCAGTCCCCCCACGTACAGCGGCGCGGCGGGCGGCCCCTCCGCGTCGTCCAGCAGCGAGGCGTCCCCGCCGCCGCGGATCTCCGGGCCCGCGTCCAGCGACAGCGACACGTGCGTCCGCGAGACCGCGACACACGCGCCACTATCGATATGTGATATTTACCCGGCAGTCCCCCCACGTACAGCGGCGCGGCGGGCGGCCCCTCCGCGTCGTCCAGCAGCGTGGCGTCCCCGCCGCCGCGGATCTCCGGGCCCGCGTCCAGCGACAGCGACACGTGGGTCCGCGACACGCGCGCCACTATCGTGTGCCACGCGTTGTCGCAGAGCGCAAGGTTGCCCGGCCCGCGGGTCTCGGCGCGCGAGGTCGTTGAACCGGTGCGGGTTAGGACGACCTGGGGGAGAAATTGGCTTGGTTATAACTGATTCACAAATTGCCTTTTCACACCACTGTTCGGAAATGTGGCAATAGATGGTCTAAAACCAAGCTGGAAAGTAGGCAAAAGCTGTAGCACCTGCACCACCACTACTACAATGTTTCATTGTAGTAGTATGTATGTATGTAAATACTTTATTGTACACAAGACACAGGTAAAATACAGACAAAAAAAAGTTAATTCGGTACAAAGGCGAACTTATCCCTGTAAGGGATCTCTTCCAGTTAACCTTTGAGCAATTGAGTTGAGATCAGGAACAACAAGATAGACAAACTATCACGTGTACAGACGTATTTTATTTTGAGTAGTGGTTGTTATTGTTGGACAGTTTGAACAGCGATTCACCAATCACAGCTCCCCCCGCCCCCGCCGCCGGCCCGCGCGCGTGTGGGGGGCACCGCGCGGGCCGGCCCGTCGCGCGCGCTGCCGCTGCCCCCCACCCCCCACACGCGAGCGACCGCGCTAGTGTTTCATATTATGATCTTTAATTTGGAATTTAATTTTGACTTATAATTATAATTATTTGCAATTTCCTCTCAGTAGGCGTGAAAAGCACTATGTAATGTCTCGGCCAAAAGTGCAATAGATGGACTCGTCTCCTTCGAGGTCCTCACCTGGCGGCTCGGACCTCGAACCCACTCGTCCATCTATTGACTACTTTCTAGCCTTTACAACAATGTACTATTTCTCAAATATGCAATGAAATATTGCCATTGTGTTCTTTATTATAGTGTCACGTTTAGGGCGCAGCGAGACGAGAGGTCCGTAATGGCATTTCATACAAAATTGCAAGATGGGCTTTTTTAATTTCCATTCCACAATTTGTGGCACAGTATCACGGCGATCAGCCACGAAAATTAAAGTTTGACTTCTTGGAGCTTAGCTACTCCTTTTCTCTGACGGACTTTTTCTATTATGCATCCCCTTAGTACTCCAGGCAAAATACGGTTTTGAAAAACATTAATTTATAATAGCGTTTTTTTTGTTGATTTCATTTGAAAATGTTATTCGAAGATGATTTAGTCAAGAATCCGACAAAATTTCCACCCGGAAGTAATTATGTAGATTTAAATGAAGCATGCATTATCTTTTTTTGTACGATTTATCTTGAATATTATAGAGCAAATGTAAATGAACCAAAATAAAGACAAAAACATTTATTAATATTTTTACTGACTTTTTAGAAGCCAGTTAACATATCATTTTTTTGATGTCTGAAATTTTGTCGGATTTTGTCGCTGGGTAACTATTTAATTGATAATATATCCGTTATACATAAAAAATAAGGTATTATAAATTATTTACAAAATTGTCATTTTTTCCATACAAGTTGTCAGTTTATTGCCTGGACTATAGTTGTTTTACTGGTGCCGGTTTACGACCATGATAATGCTTCGGATTATCGGGCTGTACATTATCTGTGCGGACTGATAATCTCCAGCGAGTCGGAGCCGCGCTTATTTCTGGTCAGAGGGACACAAGTGAACCCTAACCTAACCGACCTAAGACAGAGTTCGCTTATGACAAGCCCTTTTTGTCCGCCCTGATAATGCACGACCCAATAATCCGCGTCCAAAATAGTGGACGCGGATTACTGAGCTGTACATTATTGAGCCGCGCATTATCACCCTGAGCAAACTCGGTCTGTGGCAATAATTGGAAGCCACCTTTGTCCGGGCTGATAATGCATGACGCAATAATCCGAGTCCACTGGTGGACTTGGATTATCGGGCCGTACAATATTGGGTCCCGCTCCCGTGTGACGTGTGACTCACGGCGCCATCTCTGATCTCGAGCAGCAGGTGGCCGGCGGCGAGCAGCGTGCCGGCGGGCTCGGCGCTGCGGAAGCGCACGCGCAGCTCGCGCTCCGCGCCCGCCTGCCACGCCCCCGACCACAGCGCGTACGCGTCGCCTGCAAATTACAATTAACCATGTTCATTATTGTACAGGCTGGAAAGTAGGACCGGGCTGAGGTGAGGCGTTCGGAGATACGAGTCAATTTTATCTACCTATTTATTGCACTTTCTCGTATGTAGCGTCAGCCCGAAGGGCGACCAATTCAAGTTAGCAATCACCCGAAGGACAAGGTGTATTTTTAAATTAAAGATAAGGTCGTTAGCCGCCTCATTGGCTCTATTCAACGCCAATTTGGAAAGGTTTCCGGAATTCGGAACGTTCCGCTCCGAAAGATTACTCAACAAACGTTACCCAACTTAAATTTGCCTGAACTGAATGCAGTGTTTTTTTTTTATATATTACGTATAGGCTAACGGCCAACGTTTACTCCAATTCGTGTCTATTCCATAAGGGAGTAGGTAGGAAATGATGAGAAGTACATAAATAGGTACCTACCTACATATTTCCTTCCGTGTATAAGTACTCCAGTTGAGAACCGAAATTTCCCAAACTAAGTCCTTGCGGGTTATCAGTTGGTGTAGGGTTGCCCCACAAGAATAGTAAAAAGCTAAGTACCTCCAAAGTAGGCGCCTCGCTCGACATTGGGGAAGCACTGCCCCACCCTGTGGTGGGCGGCGGCGTTCCGCACCAGGTCCTCGGCGCGCTCGTTCACCACCACGCGCCTGATGCAGCCCAGGAACCCGCCCATGCGAATAATCTAGGGAAAAACAAATAAATATAGATTAATAACTACAACTTCCGAAAGTTGAAAAACCCCCGACATTTTAATTTCAAAGTTCAATATCTCAAAAATGGCTAAACAGATTTTCATGAAACTGGCTAAGAACATTCGGGACATTATATTTCTCATGATTAACCAGTTTTACGTCACACCTGGCCATAATGTGAGTTTTACCGCACTCTGCGCGTACGGTAAAACTCGCATTGTGGCCAGGTGAAGACGTAAAATTGTGTACTCACCTCAGGCAGTAAAAAAGAAAGCCTTCTATCGCATATTTACAACCCTCGCCTGCGGCTCGGGTCATAAATACCTGCGATTTCGAGCTTTCTTTCTTTTACAGCCCTTGGTAAGTAATGTACTATTATGTCTCTCCGAGTATATTGTTGATCGGCTGCAATGGGTCCGTGGGCCGCTACTAGTGGGTCTTTAGGCTCAATGCGGACGAAAGAGAGACGATTGAACGGGCTCACATAATATCATGAAGCGCCGAACACCACATGATCGCCTGCAGGCCGCCAGAGCTCGGCATTTTCAGTGTATTGGTGTAACACTGTGAGGCGGACTCGTTTTCCACACGGCTTAGCCCATCACTAAAACTTCACGCCGTTTCGCCACAACACTAGTTTCCCCGAACCGCACTACGAGCGTCGCGCGCGCCGGCCGGGTCGCTAGTTCGAGCCAGACAACCTTAGAGCACGGTCACGTCACTCGTCCTTAGGTCCGCCGCTCTCGCGACATTCCGCGTAAACACCGCGAGTACTATTATCGTGTTATATCTAAGGTTTTACCATGTGCCGTTATAATAAATGAATGTGAACTATATTAGTGGGTTTCAATCTTGATTACACCAGTCGAAACCCACATTGGTGACCCCGTGAGTAGTGAATAAAAACATTACGCAAGTTATAAGTGAACTTAATTGTTTTGTGTTGTGTGGAAACGATCACCGTTATTCTCATAACCGAAACATTATAATATTCCGTGCCGAAACACAAAGTGGCCTGTCGTACACAAATCATGGTCCGTGTTTCTGAAAATGCCTACCATGCACGGTGTACTCACTGGCGGAAAGGACGCCGAGGCCGCTGCTGCCGCCGCCGCCGCCGCTGCTGCTGCCGCCGGCCCAAGCAATCAACCTAGCCCCGACGCCTCCGGGAATTACCCCGTCCCCGCCAACGCCACCGCTGCCGCCGCCGCTGCAGCCGCCGCCGCCACGGGCGGTGCCGCTCAACTCTGCCCAGACGCCAACCAGACGCCGATGCCGCTGCATGGACATTTGATGGGTTATGAGGTAAGCCGTGTAGGCATTCGAGTTCCGCCTTTTTACCCCGACAACCCCGCTGTATGGTTCGGTATCATAGAGGGCCAGTTTCATGTAAATAACATTACTAGAGAACTGACAAAGTTTTACCACGCTATTTATATTAGACCCAAAAATAGCGGCGGAGGCGGAAGAAATTATCACGTGCCCACCTGCGATCGATCCCTACACAAAACTAAAACACGTTCTTATATCGCGTTTCTCGGAATCGTGCGAAGAAAAAATACACCGCCTCTTAGAAAAAGAGGAAATTGGGAGCCGAAGGCCTTCCTCATTTTTACGACACCTAAGGATGTTAGCTAAAGGGGCAGGTTCCGACCAGATGATAAAAACAATATGGATAGGTAGACTACCTACACATATCCAAGGCAATCTAATATCTCAGTCTCCTAGCATGTCGCTGGACGATCTCGGTGATTTAGCCGATAAATTGTACGGCATAGCGCCTAACAACCATCATCTGGTACAGCAAGTCCACCTGCCTACACAATGTAATTATTTTGCGAGTACGAGATTTAACAACGCAAATCCTACAAGCGCTGGAAATACAGCCCCCACAGCAGACTACCCGTATTCAGGTGTAAACCATATAGCTGCGACACACAATCAGAGTTCCTCGAGTGCTTTCCCGCTAAACCACAACCAACCTTTTGACATGCAAAATATGCAGATGCAAATCAACGAACTTACACGAATGGTCGCAGCACTCACCCGAACACAAGAAAATTCTAATCGACCATACCCTCGCAACAGAAGCAGATCTAGATCCCGCACTCGCTACGCTAGCAACAACCTCTGCTGGTACCATACTAATTTTGGTGCCAATGCACGCAGGTGCGAACAACCGTGTACATTCGTTAAGGAAAACCAGCAGTAGGGTTGTTAGAGGCGGTAAGCAACCCTACCAGCATTCCTAAAACATATCCTAACCGCCTTTATATCATGGACCGGGCAAGCAAAAAAGACTACCTTATAGACACAGGCTCAGATGTTTGCGTCTACCCTTATAAATTACTTAAACGGCGACGCCCTCCATCAACATACGTACTCTATGCCGCCAATTTAACACCAATAAGAACATATGGAGAAATTGAAGTCAACCTTAACATCGGACTTCGGCGCGACTTCACTTGGTCGTTCATTATTGCAGATGTCAGCAGGCCTATCATCGGTGCTGACCTCCTCACTCATTACGGCCTCCTTGTCGACCTTAAGAATAGACGCTTAATAGACCCTACAACCGGTATAGGTACTCCAGCAAGGCCTGTTATTATTGATGACTCCCCATCCATAAAGGTCATCGCAGGTACAACAGTTTACCATCAGCTCTTAGCTAAATTCCCATCCCTTACCAAACCAACGGGCAACATAGACAACTTCAAACATAACATCCAGCACCACATCAAAACCACTCCAGGACCTCCCTCCGCCTGTAGAGCAAGGCGTCTTCCTCCTGAGAAGTTAGAAGCTGCTAAAAAGAAGTTCGACGAACTGCTCCAGGAAGGCATCATAAGACCCAGTGACAGTCCCTGGGCCTCCCCATTGCACATGGTGGCCAAGAAGTCAGGAGAGTGGCGCCCTTGTGGTGACTACAGGGGACTCAATGCCCGCACCCTACCTGACCGTTATCCTCTCCGCCACATTGAAGACTTCGGTATGTCTCTCCAAGGTTCCACTACCTTCAGTAAAGTAGACTTGGTCAATGCATTCTACCACCTGCCCGTACACGAAGAAGACATCCAGAAGACAGCAGTGATAACACCATTCGGCCTCTTCGAGTTCCTTAAAATGCCTTTTGGTCTCCGAAACGCCGCCCAAACATTCCAGCGCTTTATAGACGAGATCACCAAAGACCTACCATTCGCCTTTCCGTACCTTGACGACATATTAGTAGCCTCTACGGATGAATCCCAACACCTGGAACATCTTAAGGCCCTTTTCCAGAAGCTCGAGAAATACGGAGTCATCATAAATACCTCGAAGTGTTTATTTGGCCAAAATGAGATTGAGTTTTTGGGATACAAGGTATCAGCTTCCGGCGTAGAACCTCCATCATCAATGATCGAAGCCATCCAACAATACCCAAAGCCACCAACAGTCAAAGCACTCCGCAGATTTTTAGGCGTTCTCAACTTCTACCGGCGTTTCATCAAAAATGCCGCTGATATTCAAGCGCCGCTCAATAATCTGCTAAAAGATGGCGTCAAAGGCAACGAGCCCGTACATTGGTCTCCCGAAGCTGACGTTGCATTCGAATCGTGCAGACAGAGCCTCGCCCTCGCCACTAGGCTGACACATCCAAAACAAAACGCTGAGCTGTCACTATATACGGATGCATCAGACACAGCAATGGGGGCTGCCCTCCATCAGAAAGGAGACAACGGCTGGGAGCCGATCGCATTTTTCTCTAGAAAATTGACTTCAGCTCAATCCAAGTATAGTGCTTACGATAAAGAACTGCTTGCTGTTTACCAGGCCATTCATCACTTTAGACACTGGTTAGAAGGAAGACACTTCACCGTTTTCACTGACCACCGGCCGCTAACATTTGCGTTCCAACAAAAGCCTGAAAAGTGCAGTCCTCGCCAGTTCCGCCACTTAGAATTTATCAGCCAATTTACGACAGACATCAAACACATCAGTGGCAATGAAAACATAGTCGCTGACGCCTTGTCAAGAGTCGAGGCCATCAGTCAACCAATTGGATTTCAAGAACTCGCCACTGCCCAAGCTTCTGACGCAGAGCTGCAACAGCTTCTTAATAATAACCAAACGAGCTTACAAATAAAAAAACTTGTTTTACCGAATACAAATACCCCCATTTTTTGCGATACTTCAACTCCTGCAGCCAAACCGTTTATTCCAGCAGTACTTCGACGACAAGTGTTCGATTCACTGCACAACCTAGCGCATCCTGGCGTTAAAGTGACAATTAAACTAGTCTCAGACAGATATACATGGCCCGGAATCAGAAAAGACTGCGCCTCTTGGTCACGTTCGTGCCTTGCATGCCAAGCATCAAAGACTAGTCGCCATATCACCACTGCACCTGGATCTTTCGCACCCCCCAACACCAGGTTCGAACACATACAAGTCGATTTAGTGGGACCTCTGCCATATTCTCGAGGCTACAGATACCTGCTCACAGTAGTGGATAGATTTTCCAGACTTCCAGAAGCTTATCCACTAAAGAACATAGAAGCTGAAACCGTAGCACAAAAGTTGTTTTCCGGATGGATATGTCGCTATGGCATACCACTTCGGATAACCACAGACCAAGGCAGACAATTCCAATCAGAACTGTTTTCATCCCTATCTCGAATATGTGGTTTCCAGCATATACACACCACTCCGTATCACCCAAACGCAAATGGTTTAGTCGAACGCCTTCATCGGCAGCTTAAAGCAGCTCTGAGGTGCCACTACAACACTTCGTGGACAGATGATTTACCAGTGGTGATGATGGGCCTCCGAGCATCCTACAAAGAAGATATAGACGCCACGCCTGCCGAAATGGTTTTCGGTCAGAATATCAGACTGCCTGGAGAATTTTTATCACCTGCACCATCTACAGTTCAATCTCGGTCAACATTTGCATCTTCACTCAAAGCAGCATTCCATCGTTTAGCACCAGTCAACACATGTTCTCATGCCAAAACATCAATATTCGTTCACAAGGAGCTAGCCTCAGCAACACACGTATATGTCAGAAGATTCAATAAGACAGGTATGCAAAATCCGTATGAAGGACCTTTTAGGATCGCCGACAGACAAGATAAAACTCTTACCATCATTGTTAACGGTTTACCACGCGTAGTATCAGTCAATAATGTAAAACCAGCTTTTATAGATGTGGATGACACTACTCCGACTTGTACCCCTGTCCGGCCTGTTCCTGTACCTATACCACATGAAAAGCCAGCAGTAGCAGCCCAGCCAGCACCTGCACTCAGGACGAAATCACAGCAAAGCCCTGCTACGACTAGAACAGGAAGAAAAGTCAGATTCCCTGATAAGCTAAATCTTTAAATATGATACCGAACGACTTCTTTCTTCTTCTTTTCTCTGGGGAGGGAGTACTGAGGCGGACTCGTTTTCCACACGGCTTAGCCCATCACTAAAACTTCACGCCGTTTCGCCACAACACTAGTTTCCCCGAACCGCACTACGAGCGTCGCGCGCGCCGGCCGGGTCGCTAGTTCGAGCCAGACAACCTTAGAGCACGGTCACGTCACTCGTCCTTAGGTCCGCCGCTCTCGCGACATTCCGCGTAAACACCGCGAGTACTATTATCGTGTTATATCTAAGGTTTTACCATGTGCCGTTATAATAAATGAATGTGAACTATATTAGTGGGTTTCAATCTTGATTACACCAGTCGAAACCCACAACTGTAATGCAGTGTAAACATATTCATAAAATAATAAAAAAATACATTTTTAAAGTACGTTGACAGCGGATTGACCGAATACTTAGTCCAGGAGCCAGGAGAGTAATGAAGTAATCCAGCTGCTCACCGAGTTGGGTATATTGTTGAGCGGCTGCGGCAGGCCGCCCACGTAGAGCCGCGCCACGCGTGCGCCAGTCCAGGAGCCAGGAGAGTAATGAAGTAATCCAGCTGCTCACCGAGTTGGGTATATTGTTGAGCGGCTGCGGCAGGCCGCCCACGTAGAGCCGCGCCACGCGTGCGCCAGTCCAGGAGCCAGGAGAGTAATGAAGTAATCCAGCTGCTCACCGAGTTGGGTATATTGTTGAGCGGCTGCGGCAGGCCGCCCACGTAGAGCCGCGCCGCGCGGGCCGCCGGCGGCGCGTGCGTTAGTCCAGGAGCCAGGAGAGTAATGAAGTAATCCAGCTGCTCACCGAGTTGGGTATATTGTTGAGCGGCTGCGGCAGGCCGCCCACGTAGAGCCGCGCCACGCGTGCGCCAGTCCAGGAGCCAGGAGAGTAATGAAGTAATCCAGCTGCTCACCGAGTTGGGTATATTGTTGAGCGGCTGCGGCAGGCCGCCCACGTAGAGCCGCGCCGCGCGGGCCGCCGGCGGCGCGTGCGCCGCGCTCGCCGCGCCGCCGCTAGACAGCACCAGGCGGTTGCGGGAGATGCGCACTGACACCTGCAAAACATCATTATCAGTTTTCTTATATTTATGGCGAGTCACTATGGGCGCTCACTATGGGGCCTTATAAGAAGGCTCTAAGTCGCCCAAAGGGCGATGGAGATGGCCATGTTGGGAGTTTCTCGGCATAATAGCAACAGAATTAAGGTAACCGATATAGCCCTTGGGACGGAAATGTTCTTGAGTGGCGTCCACGTACTGGAAAGCGCAGCATGGGTAGACCCCAAGGTGAACTGATGTACTGGTGAAGGTCGCAGGCGTTGCAGGTGGCGCAAGACCGGTCATTATGGCATCTTTGCATCTATGTCCAGCAGTGGACAACTTTTGGATGATATGATGATGATGATAATGACAGCGGGTTACCTTTTGTTTGTTAACTTTTGTGGAGGGGAAAGTAGAAGGTAGGTGAAAGAGCTCTATCTGCCAAAGAAAACATACTGTAGTATTTGATTTGGCCGAATCAAGGAAAAAATATACGGCTGTCAAAAAAAGGCTCAAGAGATTCATGAAGATTGCTCCACCGAGAAGAGCCTAGCTCTTAAGTCAATGATTATGATTATGAGTGGCGTTCTCTTGTGTTAGAGACAAAAATCCTCTTGGGTCGCCGAGACAGCGTAGTTAACCTAGTAAGTATAATTATTATTCGTACTGACCTCCCGCCACTCCCCGTCGCTGACGGAGGCCGCCAGCGAGAGCTCTTTCCGCCGGCGCCCGCGCACGTACAGCCGCAGCCGTCCCTCTCGCACCAGCAGCGCCATGTAGTGCTTCGGCTTCGTTTTCGTACCCTGCACACAGATACACTTTTATTGAAAATCTGTCAAACTTAATTTATTTTAGTTAAAGTCGCGTTTGTCTTTGTCTGTGCCTCTGCAAACAACTATGTTCGAAACAGACAACACTAATTTTAATTAAATATGTAAGGTTACATACATAAATACTCGTCAGCACCTTCAGTAAGTCGCTTTGTAAGCCATCCTCCCAGTGTCCTAAGCGAGCCCGGGGTCCGCTTTGGCACTTGGGCGCTATGAACTTTCATAGCCCATAGCGCCCAAGTGCCAAAGCGCCCCCAAAAACAATTACATTGCAAATACCTCAATACCTAAAGTAAAATTGCAACTTTTGAAATGAGACACTGGTCTTAGAGTAATCACAGGAACCCTGTCCAACGTCCTGAACTGCAGCAACAGCGCCAGCTCCTGTAGTATGAAGACCCAAGAATACGCTGCACCTAGGTATAGTACCTACTATCGACAACACAGCTAACCAGCTACTGACCATCCGTGCACTTTATGTCCGTTGTAATAAGGTTCTATGTAAATACAGGATGGTCAGCTAACTGTGTTGGTGTCTGTACCTATTAAAGACGTTACAATGACTCCATAGAGCGTTTCGTTGTCTAAGGCAAAGTGGAGGCCACTAGATCGCCGATCCAAAAAAGGCGATGACGGGCGTGCCTCTGCATGCATGCTCGACGCTAAGTAACCTCTAATAGAGAGAAATGGTGAGATCTGCGAATCTGACCAGAGTGAAACGACTGAGAAGCAGATAGTATCTACTGCCCGATCCAGACTCTCCACGAGGCTACAGGAGGGAACGCGAGTACGAGAGTGTGGACGGTGCGCTCGCGTCCCCTCGTCTTTCCTCGGCTCGCCTCGCTGTCGCTCCGCTTGTTGTCGGTTTTTCGGACGCGAGTCAAAGGAAGCGAGGGGGTGAGGCGAGGGAATCAACCACACTCTCGCGCTCGCTCACTTTCTGTTTGCTGCTGCAGTGGATGGCCAGCACTTCTACGCCTCCACTCGCCAAGACTCGTGCCGAGCGCCTCTAGGAGGCGCCTCGAGAGAATCTGGATCGGGTATAAGAGTAGGCACTCACAGGAGCCAGCAGCAGCAGTCCGTCAGCCGCGAAGGTCCGGAACTGCAGCGACAGCGCCAGCTCCCTCGCGCGCGGCGGCAGGCGCAGCGTGGCGTGGCTGCCGGCCGCGTCGCCGAACTTCACCGCTCCTGCTTCCACCGTGTACGATGCCGTCTGGAACAAAATTATACAGCATACTTTCAGCTTGTACCATCGCCAACACAGTAAACCGACCATCCGTGCACTTTATGTGCATTGTAACAAGGTTCAATATTTATACAAGATGGTCAGTTAACGTTGGCGTTAAGTGTTGGCGTTTGTTCACGACATTTATCTTGGGTGTTGGATGGATGTTGAGAGTGTCGTCTGTCGTGTCAATGAGAGTTCCCAGAATGCATTATGTCATTACGGTGCTAGCAGTACGGTGACGAGAGGTCTCTCTGACAGCAGCTCAACCAATTAAATTAGTAATGATTCAATATGATTGGTCAATTTCGACACCTAGACCTCTCGCCAGGTTGCACGAGTTGCTACGGTGCAGCTGCTGAAAAAATGCATTCTGGACGTCCTCAATAAAAAAAAATATAGATGAAGGTTTTTGGTCCGTTTTCCATATTTTAATGGATTCTTTCGAGGCTGTCAGACATATGACAATATCGAGGATCATGGCCGGCCAATTGTAGCTGGTTACCAAGGATTAAAGGATACGAGACAAAGTAATGTTATGCCTGCTACACACGACAACGATTTATCGTAGAGATTTCAGACTGTGCAGATAAATCGAACGTCTCCACACGCTTCCGATATTGGCGTCGATAGTCAGTTCTCTGGGTTATGTGATCAAAGAAAAAAAAGGAGTGTGTGTTGTAATGACTGGCTCATGAAAAGGAAGCTATTTTCTCATACCAACTTATTAAATGAGTTGAAATTTTCTCCAAAAAATTGGCATAATTACTTGAGGATGAATGAGGAAGCATACTTAAATCTGCTGGCTTTAGTTACACAGCACCTACACAGCAGGCATTAGATAGTAGACTGCCGATTCTGTTGATCTTATCATACCTTGGTACAGTCGGCGTTCCTGGCGGGCGGCGCCAGCAGGGCTCGCGGCGCCCCAGCCGGGCCGCGCTCCAGTTCACCGCCGTCTCGAACCCGATCACACTGGAAACAAACTCCACGTATAGCCACTAACATACCTTGGTACAGTCGGCGTTCCTGGCGGGCGGCGCCAGCAGGGCTCGCGGCGCGGCGCGGCGCGGCGCCGGCGCCGGCTCGCGGCGCCCCAGCCGGGCCGCGCTCCAGTTCACCGCCGTCTCGAACCCAATCACACTGGAAACATACTCCACGTATAGCCACTAACTTACCTATATACAAGGTCCACTGTCTAATTGATGTTTATCAGCTAGCAAAAAACGTTGAAATAATTAAATATTGCGGGCTTTGCTCAAAACTTATAAAGTGACGAAGGTACACTGACTCGTTTTTATTTTCTAGATACTTTTACTCAGAGGTCACAGTGAAGCTTCTAGATTATTTATCTAAATAAATGGAATGATAATTTATTGTGTGACAGATTTAGGTTCACAAGTTTTGCAGTTATTTTTGCTTTACAGCTTCAGCTTTCAGTAATTCAGTTTCTTTATTGCCAATAATGAATCAATCCATGCAGTAATACATATACGAGTAACAGCATAAAAACAACCATAACAAGAGTACTGAAGAATAATATTAAATAACAAGTGACAAACAATATACATTATTATTAAGTGACAAACTTTAAAGGCCAAAATAATGTATGCCCTACGATTAAATAAATAAATTAAATAAGACGCTTTACGATTCCGCTGCTCATAACTCCTGAAATAAGTCACCTGAGTACTTACTTCGAGTCTACGATCAGATCAGCCACCGTCCCGGTGAGGCCCTCGTAGAAAGGCCCGTTCTGCGTCGGCGGCATGCCTCCGACGTACAGGCCCTTGTTGCGAGCTGGCAACGCGTTGCCGGCCAGCGTCCCTGTTGCTACGCGGTCTTCGTCTACCCAGAGTTCCAGCTGGAAATGAATACATGTGTGTAGCTGTTCGAATGGGCGAAAAAAAAATCGCTTATCCTTCATTTCGTGAAGCTAATCTTCATTTCCGAAATGGCGAAACAAGTAACTATGCAGGACTATTTAGTGCGGTTTTTATCGAAAGACGTCTCTGTCGAGATGGCCCTTAGCTATGTTTGTTGTGTCAGGGAGTACATTTTTTATTTCATGTAGGTTGATTAATTACATTACGCACTCACGAATCGCTAAAGTTAAGTGGCAGGATGTGGGACACATTGTACGACTGTACGTTGAACCGATGGCCGTTGGGGCGGAAAGGTTCTTGAGTGGCAACCGAAAGGTACCGGAAGGCGCAGCGTGGGTAGACTGACAAGGTGGACTGACGACCTAGTTCAGGTCGATGGAGTCCGCTGCACGCGGGTGGCGCAGGACCGCTCATTGTGGCACTCTATGGGGGAGACTTATGTCCTGCAGTGGACGTCTTTCGGCTGATATTAATTTATTTACCTGTTTGTGTGCCCTGACGATCCTGACGGAGTGTCTGACGTCATCGTCGTACCGCGTGCCATTGGTTCGCAGCTGCAGCTCCGCTTTACCCGCAGCCGCGGTCAATTCCAGGTCACCTGGAATTTACCTCTAAGTCAATGCTGGTATATTGACTGGTTAACCTTTACAGTCAGCCCAAATGGATAGCTAAGAGACACTCGCAGTCGCTGTGAGCTACATTTGAATGACACACGGTTACTGGAGACTGCGAAGCGAGGACCGATAGTTATAGGGTACGAGCTAGTCGCTCGCAGCGACGGTGCGGGGCAGCAGCGAGCGGTGCACAAACATTATGATACACCAATGGAAATAACGCGGTCACGATTCTTAGCAGGGACGAATAAAAACTCCCACAGTGGCAGGCGTGCTAAGAGCCACCTACAAGACTGACACAATGAAGAAGATGATCCTGTACCACCAATCGATAAACTCGGCACTTGACCAAATCGTCACCACTCTCATCGTAGACCTCATGTTCGCTTATAGTGGACAGATCACTAGATCTCGACTCTCAATCATGAGTTTTCGTTACAGAATAAGACTGCTTCTCTCCTCTCCCTAACGTTTCCTAACTGTTATCCATCTTGCTGAGCTAAAGGATCAAGGGACTCACCATCAACGATCATGAGCCTGAGATAATGCCTGTCATCACCGTCCTCATCATCCAGTTCATTCTCGCTGTGCGACGACGGAGCCCTGTAGACCAGGAGCCCGTGACCCCGAGCACGGAACGTGAGCCCGAGGGCTGCCGCGCGTCTGAGCACAGGTGACGGGAGTTCTACGTAGCCGGCGCCTTCTAGTGTCGCTGTTCGGAGGGTCTGGAGACGCATGGGGAAATATAATGTAGGTAAAAATAAGACAGAACCATGAAAATTTAAAATCGTTAGATATTATAGTTCCTGTCGCACTATGATACTTAAAACGAGAGGTTTACTTTAATGCCACAATAATATTCAAGAATACAACAAATAATCTTCGAATGGTGAAGGAAACACTCTAAATTTGACAATACGTTAAGACAGTGAAGCAATCCAGCACGGCTAGCACAAGTCGGCGCGTAAGCTCTCTCGAGCTCTCTCGCACTATCTGTCTCTTTCTAAGTTTTCAAATAAGATAGAGAGGATACTGTGAGAGCTTGAGAGAGCTTGCGTGTCGTTTTGGGCTAACCGTGCAGATATGTTTATCAACATCCCAACAAGTGGTAGGCTGTGATCTTTGCTTACCTCGGAAACGGGCGTGACTATATATAGTCAAGGGCATCAATATGTATTCACTCAAAGTTTTACAAATATGTATACTAGGTACAACTTTATTGTTGCAAAAATAAGGTCCGTGTACATATTTTAGAGATTTGTGGTGTACCAATACATATTGGTGCCTTTGACTGTATGTAAGTAAACAAACAAGTCACCTTGTCCATACACCTCGCCTCCACGCCACTCCTGGTCGGCGTGTCGAGCACGTCGTACCCCTCCCTGTCGACGGCGAGCGCGCCGAGGCAGCCCAGCAGCGGCGGCGCGCCCCCCGCCGCCTCCCCGCCGGGCGGCGCGCCGCCGAGCCAGTACGCCGCCGCCGCCAGGTCGGGCAGCGCCGCCGCCGCCTGCACCGGCGGGGACGGCGACCCCAGCGTCTCCTCGCCGTTCACACGCAGGCTGCCTGGGAACAGGGACCGGTCAGTCTCACTCAACGCACACGACACCTATGCTATTATGCCCAGAACATGCGCCGCGCGTGCTACTTATAAGTTTTATATATTGATATGTATGTTAGTTTGTACAGTAGTACCGCAAATATAAGTTACAACGATGTACAGTCAGCGTCATATAGTTAGTAGCAGCCAAGGTAGCCAAATATGTCGGTATACGTCTTTATTACTGTAAGAATAAGGGTGTGTTACGAAATATTTGGCTACTCTGGCTGCTACTATTTATATGACGCTGACTGTACCTGCATAGAAAGCATTTTTGAAAACATTTTAACCATTCATAAGGCAGCGCGTTTACCCAATCTTCAACGCCCATTGGCCGAAATTTTGCGCGCGACGCCGGCAGCTGAAGCGCCCGCCATTTTGTCTGGCGCCATGAGCGGGAAAGTACGAGTTCGCGTGTCATTGCATATTGTACCTTACGGATAGTGCAACAAGGTCTTTATTGAAATGGTCATACGTTTGATTTCATTCGGTACTTGTCAGCACTCGTCGGCGTGGACGAAGATAGCCAATGTAACTTATATTTGTAGTACTACTGTAAGGTATTTGTAAATATGGGCCTCGTTGGCTGTGACAAATAAAAAAATATATATATATATTAAACGCTCGGTGCACAAGGTGTAAAACGAGGGAAAGGTTTCCCTCTGTTTAAACAAATTTACTCAACGAAGCGACACACATTCCTCTCATGATAATGCACTTCTGCTGCTACAAACACCTTCTGTCACAAGAGTGTCAAATGACATAATATTTGACCCGGTGTATCCAGTAGATGTCAGTGTTATAGTTAAAAATCTAAAATCCAAGACCTCATGCGGATCTGATGATAATCCTATAACGGTCGTAAAAGAAAATATTAACATTCTCGCGGTACCACTAGCTAACTTTTTTAATGAATATTTTAATAGTGGCACTTTCCCAGATCAGTTTAAGGTAGCCAAAGTCCTACCTTTGCACAAAAAAGGCTCCAAATCGGACCCTCGAAATTATAGGCCGATATCTCTTCTGTACTCTCTCCAAAATCCTGGAGCGGCTTATGAAGGATAGACTTATGAAACACCTCTATTTGCATGACATATTGAACACAAGGCAATTCGGTTACCAGAAGAGTAGGAGTACTAATGACGCAATCACCGCACTGATAGAGGACGTTGTGAGTGAGCTCAACTCCAGGAAAAAAGTGGCTGGCTTGTTTCTGGATCTGAGTTCGGCTTTTGACACAGTAGACCACGATATCCTTCTGACAAAGTTGGACCATTATGGAATAAGAAGCAATATGTTGGCGCTATTTAGATCGTATCTCAGTAACAGGAAACAACATGTTGAGGTAAAATGGATGGAGGATAATAATGAAAATTTGTATAAGTCTAAAATAGCCGCGCTAGTAAGAGGAGTTCCACAGGGCTCTATTTTGGGCCCTGTGTTTTTCATTATATTTGTCAACGACCTCATTAATTTTATGTATAATGTTGTACCGAACACAAAACTCGTAGTTTTTGCAAATGACACCAACGCTGTTGTTTCTGCAGAAAATATCCTGCAGCTAGATGACAGCGTAAACAGAGCACTTGTGTCCTTTCAAACATGGTTTACAAAAAATAATTTGAAAATAAACTGCGACAAAACATGCGCCTTGCTTTTTGAAACCACTGCCAATAGGGATAAACTTCAGATCTTCATCAAAGATGTCACTATTAAACAAGTGAACTGTGTAAAATTCCTCGGAGTGCATATCGAGAGCAGGTTAAACTGGAAAAACGAACTAGTAGCAGTTGTCAACTCGGTCAGTTCCGCGTGCTACGCATTAAGAAGTCTCAGAGAAGAAGCGAAACTAGTTCAACTTTCAAATGGTCTATTATGCATTAGTAGAATCGAGAATACGGTACAGTTTAAAATTTTGGGGCAACAGCTACAAGTACAAAATACATTCTGTTTATGTAGCGCAGAAACGGGCAATCAGGATAATGGCCAGAGTCCCCCAAACGACATCATGCAGGAAATATTTTTTAGAATTTGGGATCCTCAGTGTGCCCTGCCTGTATATCCTCATTGTGCTTAGTGATTTGTTTAAGAATCTGGCAAATGTGGAATCACCCGAGGATAGGCAAAAGCGTTTGAAAACGAGACGAAAAGACCTCCCTCAAACCGTCCAAGCTAAATTGAAAGTTGTTAGGCATTCGGCAGGTTATCAGGCAATTTATCTTTTCAATAAACTGCCCGTTGAGTTGAAATCACTTACTGGTCCCAGCAATTTTGAAAATAGACTAAAATCTTTGTTGTTGAGGAAGTGTTTTACTCGGTTGACGAATTTATGGCTATGGTGTAATATTATGGTATATATTATTCGACGACATATGTCATCAAATAATATAGGTTATTTTTTTGAAGTGAAAACTTCTTTAGCAGCGCTGAGCACTTTTTGGGATGGGGAAAAATTGTTAAATACGCGACAGTTTTGTGACGTCAGATGTGAAAGGAGGTCACTTTTTGCTGCTAGCCGATTCAACTTCATTCAAAACTGAACGCTATTCGTAAGAGTATAAAGCCGTTAAACACTTTTTGTAATAGCATATTCTGCAAATAAATTTGTAATAATACCAACGCATCCTTCACCGTTTTGCTATTGAGAAAATTCGAATAGTTCGAATTTGGGCGCTATTCCTAAAGAGATAAAGCTTAGAAAAATATTTACCAACGGCAAAAACAAATTGATTATTTTTGTCGCCACCGCCGTCTGCTGTGTAAATTCGAATAGTTCGAATTTAGACGTTATTCCTAAAGAGCTTTGAAAAATATATATTTGGCAATGGCAAAAACAAATTGGTATTGTGTTTGCCGCCGCCGGTCGGCGCGCCGGACCCCGGCACCGTTGCGCCGCGGCGGCGCGTTGGGCCCGTCGCACCCAACGCGCCCGCGGGCCGTCCGCCTGAATAATTGATAATTGTTTATAAATTTGCGTCAAATTCATTTTTAGGGTGACACCGTAAGATGTCACGTGACCTGATCGAAAAACTGTTACAATGTTATTGAGTTTTCACTTCTGCCGGCACTCCCGGAGTGCAACCCGGTCTTTTTATTTAACTGGACTATTATTAAGTATGTACCTACCTACTATTTTTTTTTTTTTTCTATTGACATGCCTACTGATATTTTTGTAATAATTGTGTTAATGAATTTGCTTTTTTGTTTAGATTGTATTTTTATAATGTTCAAACGCAATGTATATTGTTATTAGGTACTTGAAATAAATGAAAAAAAATCTGTTGCACTTATCTGCTACGATTGATTGGTGCCTGGGGTGTATAGGCAGCACAAACATATACGCGAGGATAACATACGATTATTCGTGTTAAAGCGAGCTGGGAGCGCTCGGCACTTGCGGCGAGTGAGGTCACGTCTGTGCGGGCTGAGCTTATAGCCGAGTATCAAAAGTAAAACCCCTCCCTGCCTGCAGACTCCTGCCTGCGCTTTGTGGAAACACTGGGACTCGGTGCATATGGAAGCGAGAGGCTCTGTATATAAGATTGTATGATATTTTATTTTATGACATGACAAAGTAGATAGATAGAGATAGATATAACTAACTTAGGATAAGTAAATGTAATGTATACTAACACTATGGACATTGTCTGAATTAAATAATTTGAATTGAATTGAATTGAAAACATCACAGTGCCCACGGTGAGTTTCAATTTCAACGAAACTGGGGACCGATTTTTAACTTACGAGCGATCGAAAATTAAATAAAAGTAAATACGATTGTAGTGTCATATTCCAGGCACTTACTTTCTACCGATAGGATTGAATACAAGTGTGGTGACAAACATTTAATTGTAAAATAGCATTTCATGATTTTTGACAGTTTTCGAGTGAAAGAGTCTCCGAGCGCTCCAGAATCAAAAATCAGTCGTGTGAACGATGAAAATGAGAGTTTTCATTATATCCAACACTTTACTGAAAGCTTTTATTTTACTACCTAGTGAATTTCCATTAACAATGATCATGGGTTTTCGATAACTTATTTCTTAAAAACTACTACTCTGTTATAGTGTTAGCACGCAGAAGTAAAACTATAAAGTCTTAAGTTAGAAGTCCAATGATGAAATAACCCGAGGACCGCTTTGACACCTAAGCCCAAGATTTGACGTAAACACTAAGATTTACGAAGGTCTGACTCCATCTGACCTTCCAACATCACAATGTTTGAATTGAAAAAAGCTACTGTTAAGTATGAAATGACACTTCATACATATGTTTTTTGAAAAAACCCACATCCTCCAAGCCAGATGTTTGGTCCAAAACGTTGTCCTAAAGATACCGGTAGCCCCGTTACTACTTCTTTTTGAATACGGGGACGTTAGCGACACAAAACCTTTGGCCACCATATTTGAAGTGAAAACTTCTTTAGCGGCGCTGAGCACTTTGGGATGGGGAAAAATTGTTAAACTCGCGACAGATTTGTTGTGACGTCAGATGCGTAGGAGGTCACGTGACCGTAGGATGGTGAGACTCTCACCGTGAGAGATTCGGGACGAGGCTTGGGGGCGGGGGGGGGGGGGGGGGGGAATTGTTTGATGCAAGACGTACGGGGCTTGGGGGCCGGGGCAGGCCGGTTTGTGGGGGGGCTTTTTTTTAATTGTTCAAGTTTTCACTTCTACCGGCACTCCCGGAGAACAAAAAAACGACCGGGTTGCAACCCGGTCGTTTTTTTTATTAATTTATTTATGGTTTGATTTGGTTTAGAATCGAAATCTGACAATCTGACAGGTCTTTTGAAACGGGAAAGCTAGCAACACAGTACCTTTCTCAAGCTTGTTGCTAGCGAACACCCTCGTCGCTTGCACGTGCACGGCGCGCCCGTGGCAGTGGCGCCCGCGCGCCGCGATCTCCAGCCGCGAGCCCGCGTACTGCACCGAGAATACCACGCGGCAGGACACCATGCGCACGGAAACCGACCGGTTCTGTGGAAAACAATTCAATAAAAAACCGGCCAAGTGCGAGTCGTACTCGCTCACCAAGGACTCCGTACCATTATCTGTAGTAACGGCAAAAAAGTCGCGTTTGTTGTATGGGAGCCCCCTTAAATATTTATTTTATTCTGTTTTTTAATGATTCTTGTTATAGCGGCAATAGAAATACATCATCTGTGAAAATTTCAACTATCTAACTATCACGGTTCATGAGATACAGCCTGGTGACAGACGGAAGGCAGCGGAGTCTTAGTAATAGGGTCCCGTATTTACCCTTTGGGTAAGGAACCCTAAAAATACCATTATCATCATATCAGATGACAGAACGACGTCACTGCTGGCATAGGCCTCCCCCAAAGAGTGCTACAATGATGGTTCCTGCGCCACCCGTACCCCGCAGACTGCCGCAACCTGTATACCAGGTCATCAGTCCACCTTGGTACAATACAAATGTTCACAAGGGCAATAGGCACAAGGTTGTAAAATACTAATGTTTTTTATTGTTTACCAAAATGAACAAAAATGTGGAGCAATGGATAACAGGCGGGCTTATCGCTGAGCAACGTATATTTTCCTTGACGATTGTGTTGGATACTCTGAGTAACACGTCTTATAGCTATGTTATATATAATCTCCTTTCTGGCTGCGTTGGCTACTCTGAATAGCATCACCTCATTTGTGTTTCGACTGGCAAGATCATGTTTTCAATTCATGACGAAATAGTCATTGAACAAATTCGATACTCGGATTAACCACCTCAGCAGCCGAACAGCAATGCATCCTGGTAACTCTGAAGTGTACAACCCTCGCCTTGGTTTATTTTACCCAAATCTGTTTTCACTGTCGCCGGCAGCGGTTCATTATACACTAATAAGTTGCATACTTACATCATCCGTACGCACACTCCCATTACATCCATACTAATATTATAAATGCGAAAGTGTGTCTGTCTGTCTGTCTGTCTGTCTGTCTGTCTGTTACCTCTTCACGCTTAAACCGCTGAACCGATTGCGATGAAATTTGGTATGGAGATAGTTTGAATCCCGGGGAAGGACATAGGATAGTTTTCATCCTGGAAATCACCCCCTAAGGGGATGAAATGGGGGGTTGAAGTTTGTATGGAGCTGCGATATAAACGATTTCCACGCGGACGGAGTCGCGGGCAGAAGCTAGTATATTATATAAACACACGCAGCTAGCGTGCGCACGCACATAGCATTGCACTGGTTGTGAACTTTAGGGAGGGTCCTGGCAGAATATCAGCGATGAGGCTCCTGCCGCATCATTATGCTGAGTCAGCGCCCATTCTTTGCCACGACACAAGGCTCACTTATTGTACTTACTTGTAGTTTTAATTTGCTGATTTAGTACGTTAGTTCTTAAGTTGCATGTTCTCCTGTCCTTTTTTATGCCATGTATATTGTTGGTACGAATAAAGTGCTTGTCTATTATCTACAGTTTCAAGACAGACTTTACTCACATTGGCGACGTCAGCAGCCATGAACAGCAGCGCGTCCTGGTCGCGCGTGCGCACGGTGAAGGCCACGCTGAAGTGGCGCCGGTCCGAGGGCCGGAAGCCGGAGCGGCGCAGCTCCGCGTAGCCCTCGCCGCTGAACCAGGCCAGCGAGGGCTCGCCGCCGCGCGCCGGGTTGTACCATCTGATGGGAGAATATATTTTTCACGCCACTGCTCGGAAATGTGGCAAAGATGGTCAGAATTTAGGCTTTAAAGCTGGGGTTGGCCATCGCACGAACAGGCCAACTATGAGTTCAAATTGTCGCTCAATCTCAGCTCCCCCCGCCCCCGCCCCGCGCGCGTGTCGGGGGGGCCGCGCTACAGTGTTTCACATTATTATCTTTAATTAGGTAGGGTCATGTAGCCGGTTAGCGACCACCTAATTTAATGTGCCGGTGGGCGGAAAGGATATTTTCTCGGTTTTTAGTAGATTTCTATTCTAAAACAACAAAAAAATGCATGTACAAGTAATTGTCTCAATAAGGTGTGTAGAATTGATGTTATCTTCAATAGAAAAAACCTTCTCCTTCAGGTGGTCGCTAACCGAAGGTGGTCGCGTAACCAGCGAAATGACCCTACTTATTTTGACTTATATTTATAAATATTTGCAATTTCCTCGCAGTAGGCGTGAAGAGCACTATGTAATGCCTCGGCCAAAAGTGCAATAAATGGACTCGTCTCCTTCGAGGTCCTCACCTACGGCTCGGACCTTGAGAACCCACTCGTCCATCTATCGCCTACTTTCTAGCCTTTATAACAATGTACTATAGTTGTGTCGTGGTGGTAGCCTTGTTAATGTTGTCATTCAAAATAAAGTTTACTTGATCAGTGAAATAATACAAATAATAATTTGATTGGTGGTACTAGTTGAGGTATACATTTCTGTCAGGCACCCATACGCTTTCCTTAAGGGCCCCCCACACTACCCGGCGTCTTGTGAACGTTCTCATACAAAATTGTGCGTCGACACCGCGTCGACGCAACGCACAATTTTGTATGAGAACGTTTACAAGACGCCGGTAGTGTGGGGGGCCCTTATGCACGAGAAAGAAAGACCTGCAGTTTCCACAAACTAGGCTAGTGAGATGTAGTAGGCTAGTGAGATGTAGTAGGCTAGTGAGATGTAGTAGGCTAGTGAGATGTAGTAGGCTAGTGAGATGTAGTAGGCTAGTGAGATGTAGTAGGCTAGTGAGATGTAGTAGGCTAGTGAGATGTAGTAGGCTAGTGACTTTTAATTTTGTATATTTCTATTTTCCTTATTATTTAGTCGTTTTACTAAATCGCTGAATTAAAATATAAGAGATAAAATCAAACATAAGGTTAGTGATAATTAAAGAAAGGAAATCATGCATAACAGTCTTAAAAAATTGCATTCGGTTTTCGTGATTGGACAGCATTCTGGGTCTGCTAAACCTGTTTATGTATCCGCCGTCAATCAATCAAAAAATCACACCGTTTATTCGTAAAACATAGGTGTTATGAACATTTTACAGGTCTCACTATGTCTTCGCCGTAACATATGACACAAAATTCCTGTGCCGTCGACGTCTCATTTAAGATTTGTAAATCGATATGCGAGTAAGTTTGTAAGGTATTTGTAAAAATAGGCCTTGAAGCTAATAAATAAATAAATAAAGTACCTCTGCGTGCACCCCGTACACCGCGCCTCAGCCGGCTGTTCCACGAAGTTCCACAGCCCCACCCGCCGCTCGTCGCAGTACAGCGCGTGCACGCAGCCCGCCAGCCCGCCACCGCCACCGCCCGCGCCCAGCCACAGCCGCGCGGCGTGCAGCCACACGGACCCCGGGGACGTGGAGTTGGACACCGACGTGGACGGCTTGCCGGCGCGCTCCACTGACAGGCGGACGGTGTTCCATACCCTGGGAGGTTGTAGAACAAAAGAGGCCTTAAATGTTGTTGGACACAAAAAGCTGGCTGCGGTATCCCCTGTCTGTCGATCGGAGACTAAAAGGGGTCTTCGAGGTGCTTAGTACATGGTTACTGATGGCTAGGATCGTTAAAAAAAGGACACCGGGGAGATTTTAGTCGCTGTGATTCCGAAATAAACTCCGCGCTAGCCCCTTTCTTCCCAGTTCAAGCAATGAATAAGTGTCGTATATAACGATGATACCAAAATATTCGTGACAATTCCTCGAATTTCATAGACTGAAATATTTATTTCTTTCTAGTCAATACGCAATAGTTTCATGCGTGTTAAAAATGTGGATTATGATGAAATGGAACTGATTGAAACCCTCACCTCTCAATGTCCACCGTGTACGTATTATGGTCTGCGTCATCATGTATGTGCTCTAGGACCTCAGGATGCGTGACCACCCCCTCCCCACCGCCGAGGTCCCAGCGCAGCTGGAACTTCCGGTTGTGCACCTCAAGCTTCATGTAGCTTGGGGTTTCCTGGAACATTTGATAGAGTTCTAACACTTTAGCTATCGGTCGCTAATCGCTGTTTTGCTACATATAGGAAATACCATGGCATCGGTTATGCTAAGGCTACACACATTGCGATAGAATTATCGCGATAAAACTTCGTCTTCGGCCTACGGCGAATGTGCATGGCCACACTGAAATGCCGCAGTTTATCGCGAAAATGGACGAAGCTGTTGCTCTGTATTTTATAGCGCTCAACAATTATTTTTTGACTTTCTGCAAAATAAAAAATAAAAAAAAGTGAAGAAAAGGCGGCAATGGATTCACGCTTCTTTTTTAAATCTTCCACCGTGCATGAGAAACCCAAGTTCCTTTTTATCCTCACCCATGCGTCGTAGATGAGATCCTTCCTTTTGTGGCCTGGGTCTTTAGGGTTCCATAGTAAGATAGGCTCATCCCCGTAATTGGAATTAAATTCCAAGATTCTGTCATTACTCCAATCCATCGTCAGCAACCAACAAATCGTAAACAATACGTCGCCGCTTGCAGTTGACAGTACGTCCGCTACGCACGATGAAGTTGAGCCGACTGAAGTGTGGCCGCGCAAGCGAATTTCATCGCGATAAAAGCCTTTAATGTGCGCAAATTTACCGACAGCGGGGCGAAGGGTCTGCGGCTTCGGGCGAAGTGCCGAAGTATTCGCGAATATTCGGCTACATACATCGCGATAATGCGAATATTCGCGTTATCGCGATGTGTGTAGCCTAAGCATTAGAAATGCAGGACTACGCAAATGTAGTAATGCAAGTGTTTAATGTAAAACTGTATTGTTGGGGGAAATACGATGCCATAAAATAAGATGTGAATAGTAGGATTTGTCACAAATCTGTGTAATAGTAGTAAGTAGTAAATTTTTATTGCATTAAATGTGGTTAAGAAAAGGTCTTAATTATTATAATTTAAAAGGATCACACATTTAGCTGACCTGCAGCGTGCAAAATGTACATCTTAGATCTAAAATAGGAATGAGGCTTGGTTGTTTCAAATCGTCGGTAATAAAGTTGATCGCTGGCACCATATTTAACGTTAATCGGCCCGTAAAGGGTGCTTCATGCAAACTGCCCTGCTTGGCAGCTTCTCTGATTCAGAGAATGAGTGAGTAGACGGCATCTCATGCTAACCCGTATTTGTTTTCAGTCATAGGCTTTACTCTCGATCGCGCGTAGTATCAAGTTCAATCTCTCTTTCTGTATGAATGTCATGCCCATGCCAGATAAATAATGAATTACTTTGGTAACGGCTATCCGCAGCCAAAGGAATTCAAAGTACTTCCGCTGAGCTGCGTCATCCGGTTTGTGGAAATGATGGAGCGAGCTTGGGAGTAGGCATAAAGGAGAGGGCAAATGCACAAAAGATCCCATTGGGTCGACGTATATCCGAGGGCCCTCCCCTAGATAAGATAAGATTAGATAAGTTCAATCTCGAGACGCGTCATTTACACTCACCACGATCTAACTATTTCTCTTTTCCTTTCAGATTCAGATTATTTATTCACAAATGTACATTTCATTTCAAAAGAAAGGCATGTAACTTCAACAAGCAGAGGTCTCGTTCTAATATAGTGACTTCCTTTTCTAGAACACCGAGTTCCTCACCTTATTGTCATCGGTGATCTGCAGCAGTGGCCCGTCGCGCACAGCCACGTCGAACGAGACGGCGATAGACGCGCGCGAGACAGCAGGAGACGCGACCGGCGCGGTGTATGCGCGCGCGCAGCCTACGCCGCCGGGGAGTGACGTCACTGACACTGTGATCTAGAAAAAAAATGATTTATGTGACTAGCTGCTAGCGCAACGCCGCTGCGTATTACAAGCAAAGCCGCGAGGTAAAGGTCCATTCCGAAAGAGCATTTAATACACTGAGTAATTCCAGAGATTGCCCCCTTCAACATTCAAACTTCCAAGACTCGCCCCGATAAAGCTACCAACCAATTAGGGTTCTGCCCTATTTTTTTATTGCTTCCTGCACGTATATCATGAGTTCATGAGACGGCCGCGACATACTCTCAATTTATCTCGCACTATACCTCTTGTTCTACTTAGTTATCATAAGAGAGAGACGGATAGTGCGAGAAAACTCGAGAGTATGTCGCGGCCGTCTCATGATGGACGTGCTGTATTCTAAATAGCAAAGTTGTACAGTTTGCCGGTAAACTATAGTCGTTAAGAAGTATGCAGCAGCATGATTCTATCTTTCTTATCTTGTAACAACTAGCATTTTTCTAACCTTGATGGCATTAATCAAGTGCTTCTTATTTCTAGGGCCAGAAAATCGTAGGTCAAGCTGCCTCTTGTTAAGCCAGCGCGATCACGTCATCTAATGCTACCGACATTCACATACTATATGATATAAGTAATGATTGCAAGGATAATACATACTGCCACAAAATGGTGGCCCATGAGGGGGCACTCAAAACTGTTGTACAAAAAACATCTTGGTAGTGACTTACCGAATCAGCAGCATGTTTCGCCCTCGCGATCTTGTCCTGCAGTTCCTGCAGGCGCGGGCGCACCAGGCCGGCCGCGCGCTCATGCTCGCGCGCGCGCGCAGCCGCCGCCGCCGCCAGCGCGTCCGCCGCCTCGCGTCCGCGGAGCATGTTGCCGCGGATCTGCGACACTGAAATGAAGTTTGATTGTTAGATTTTTCTAGAGGAAACATTGGCTTTGAAGTATTTTAGGCATTGACTTAAGAGCGTTGCCTATGTGGTGGACGCCACAAATTAAGACCGCCGGTCCAAGTCATGAACAGGCTTCTTACCTGCAGCTTGTTGTCACCACGGAGTAGACGACATACTACGTATGAGAGCAGAACCTACTGCGGCGAAAACGCTACCCGAGAGAGACTCGTTTTGTCTTGGTGTATACCTTTCTAAGAGAGGCACTTATATGAATACGTATAAATGTGGCAACGAGGAACACGCTAAAACCAAGTGAGTCTCTTTCGGCAAAATTTTCAGCTTATCTATGATTACTTAAAAACTGTTCGTTTAGTTCTAGAAGAAGTCCAAGTTTTTATAAAAAGTCACTGTTGACTCACTGTGCTCCTGCGCGGCGCCGAGCGCGGTGTCCCCGTGCCGCTGCAGTTCCGCGAGCTGACGCCGCAGGTTGTACCGCACGCGGCGGCGGAACTCGCTCGCCTCGTCGTAGAGGGCGCGGGTTGTGGCGAACACGCGGTCCGCTTGCTCGTTGGCTGCAGCTGGAAATCGAAGACAGTCAAAAAATTCAACTTGCTCCATAAAAAACTGTACCTAATGGTAATTGCGAAGTAATTGATTTCAGGATTCGCTGCAAGCGACAAATGCAGGTTCCTCGCCACAGACACTAGCACCACACCAGCATTATTGTCATTGGGATAAAGACTGCGACATACAAAGGCGATTGCAGTACCGAGTAGTAGTAGTGTCACCGAGTAAGGCCGACTACCGTCATCTTGGGCGCTACTTAATTTAATACCCGCTTAAGAGTCCGCAGTAAGCTCAGCCGAATTTCACCTTTCCATATTTTGGATTGTAACGCAATTTTGCATATACAACGACATGAGGTATATAATACAAATAGTAATAATGGTAATTAGTTTATATGGCTCCAGTTTATAAAACAAACGAAATACAGAAAAAACCAGTTTTGTATGAAAGACGTAAATTCGCTGTATTTTTAACCCCCGACGCGGAGAGAGGGGTGATATTTTTACTATGGTATCTGAAGATACATAAACTAATTACAGACCTGGATATACCTTAACTTATTCTAAGTACAAAGTTTCAGAGAAAACTAGCTAATCGTTTTAAAATGAGAGCGTAACTACGTTTGTATGGAGAATCGAGCTTACTGCGGACTCTTCAATGTTTCAAACATTTCAACAAATAACTTTGTAAAAATCATTTGGGAAGACGCCTAGATCTGTGAAATCTTTCAAATTGACGATGATGACCTCGCACTTTCTGTTGTGTGTGTATAAGTATCTCACCTATGGTCGGTCCAACGCGCGCGCTGGGCCTCGCCTGAAGGTCTCGCTCCTGCCATCCGAGACCGCGCAGCACCACGCTCACCAAGTCGGCTCCTCTCCTCAAATGGTCCAGTTGGCGACGGAGCTCTGAAAACAAAAGAACTCTGAAAATATGGTGAAGAATGATGATGAACCGCAGTGTCCGCCAAGTCCGACGAAGGCGCGCGCGGCCGACACGCCCACGCCAACTAACTAGTGTTACTCACCTTCAGCCTTGCTCAATACAGCGGCCGCCCTGGCCCGCTGGTCCCCCGACACCCGCTGCGCACGCTCGGCCGCGCCGGCGCCGGGCGCGCGCGCGGCGGCCGCAGCGGCCGCGCGGCCCGCGGCTTGCGCGTGTGCCGCCGCGGCCCGCACCGCGCCCGCCACGTCCGACCAGGCGCGCGCGGCCGACACGCCCAGGGAGGCCCGCGCGCGCGTGCCCGCGAACAGACTGGGACATACATATGAGAGGATATAAGGATATAGATTACGTTAGATCACTATGGTTTCAACGATTTGTCAAGCAACGTGATTTCAATATGTTGCGCGCATTCGCTCTGTGGGGTTAACACAACGGACGGGTTGCATCGTGAGTCGAGATGATCTACCCTCCTCACATTCTGCAATGTGAGTGAGACAGAAGTCACCGAGCGTGACGCTACTTCGTAACAAATTGTGCTAACCCACCTGATGCGTTAGACGGTACGAATGGTTTTTTTTTTGAAGTGAAAACTTCTTGAGCGGAGCACTTTTGGAATGGGGAAAAATTGTTAAATACGCGACAGATTTTTGTGACGTCAGATGTGAAGGAGGTCACAAACTTTTATATTTTGCTGCTAGCCGATTCGACTTCATTCAAAACTGAACGCTATTCATAAGAGTATAAAGCCGTTAAACACTTTTTGCAATAGCATATTCTGCAAATAAATTTGCAATTTTGTTCACGCGTCCTTCACCGTTTTGCTATTGAGCAAATTCGAATAGTTCGAAAAATATTTACCAACGGCAATAACAAATTGATATTTTGTTCACCGCCGCCGTCCGCTGTTCTTGCAAATTCGAATAGTTCGAATTTGGACGTTATTCCCTATACCTAGAGGTAAAGCTTTGAAAAATATTTGGCAATGGCAAAAACAAATTGGTATTTTGTTCGTCGCCGGCGGGCGAGCCGGCCCGTCGCACCCAACGCGCCCGCGGCCCGTTCGCCTAAATAATTGATGATTGTTTATAAATTTGCGCTAAATTCATTTTTAGGGTGACACCGTAAGATGTCACGTGACCTGATCGAAAAACTGGTACAATGTTATTGAGTTTTCACTTCTGCCGGCTTTCCCGGAGTGCAACCCGGTCTTTTTTTTCTACCTAGCGTTATCCCGGCCTTTCCCAGGGTCCGCTTTCCTACTCGCTTTGCTCCACTTTGCACGATCCTGGGCATCTTCTTTTGTGAGCCCGTTTTCGCTCATGTCGGCCTTCACGACATTCAGCCATCGCTTCTTAGGTCTGCCGCGGGGTCGAGGGCCGTCGAGGACTAGGTCAAGGCATTTGTTTTCTACGTAGTCAGATGGCCTGCGAGAGACGTGATCGAACCAACGAAGGCGACATTCCTGGAGCTTATCCGCTACGTCACGAACTCCGAGGCTGCCACGGATGTACTCGTTACGAATGCGATCCGCACGCGTAACGCCGCCGCAATATCTTCATTTCAGTAACGCGAAGCTCCTGAATGTGCCTTCCTCGGCCACGTCTCGCTGCTATATAATAGGACGGGTCGTATGACGCACTTGTAAGTACACTGTATTCTGCGATCGCATGACTCCTGTGACCTCTCGCCATTTTGACCAAGCCGCGCTGATTTTGGCTCGGATGTCGTGATCAATGGTCCCGGCCTCATGCAGCACTGATCCTAGGTACTCGAATTTGCCATTTTTCGTGGCAAATTCGTCACCTATCTCAATAGAATCGGGATCCGTACTTCCGCAGGCCATGTATTCGGTCTTTGCGACATTTAGTTTTAGACCGTTACATATCTCGGATGATGTCAATATAGACCTGTGGCACGTTCTTCACCTTCAGTGCCCACCAGATCATCTGACGTAGGATGCAATCGGAAGCCTTTTGCAGGTCAAGAAATGCCATTTAAAGTGGCTTTCGTTTGTCACTGTAAGCTTCGGTCAGAATTCTAAGGGCAAATATCGGATCAGTCGTGCCACTCCCAGGCCGAAATCCATATTGACATTCCGAGACAGCGCACTCTTGCCTTAGTCTCGAGTCGATAATGTGTTCGAACAGCTTCATTGTGTGATGCATAACTTTGATTCCTCGGTAGCTTCCGCAGTCCTGTACACTACCTTTGCCTTTGTATATAGGAGATATGACGCTTGATCTTCAGGAATCGGGCATCCGTCGGCTGGTCAGTATGAGCTTATAAAGGTTAGTCAGCAGGTCAACACCATGATCGCTCATCGTTTTCCACGCTTCTATCGGTAAGTCATCGGGACCCACAGCTTTCCGGTTTTTCGTGCCGCGAAGACATTTGCGGACCTCGTGTTTGGTAATCGGGCATACAAGTCCACTGTTTGAAGGCAACTCTGGCGGAGAAGAACTAACTGTGTGTTCTGTGTTCAGTAACTCGTGAAAGTACTCCCGCCATCTCTCTTTCACTTGTACCGCGTCCCATACCAAGTTACCGCTTAGAGTCTTTAACGTAAAGACATCACGCAGCTATCTTAAAGATGGTCTTCTGGCCCTCCTTTGTTTCTAAGTGATGGTACAAAGGTGACATCTTGCGATGCCTGGCTATAGCTACGGCTCGTTTTGCAGCAAACTTGGCAGACTGGTAGGCGACTTTGTCTTCAGGTGATTCACTGTTACCACTCTCTGAATCGTTTCTTCTTCTCCAGAGTAGCCCCCTGAACTGAGTCATCCCACCACCACGTCTTCTTGTCGATAACGCGGCCTCCCTTAGAAATACCCAACAATCGCTTCCCCAAACTGGTGACTGGGGAAGTGTGTATGCAAAATAATAAATTCTCAATTTCACATCGCCCGGCGAAATATCGGGACGAAATATCAATACGGGCGTAGACACTAAACAAAATAATCAATAATGTCATATTTTCTCGAAAAAGGATAAAAAATGTAGTAAAATGGAGAAAAAATCAAAGCAAAAGGTCAAATAATCACGAATTTGTAAGTGTCCAAAGTTTTGACAAGGGGTATGTTCTGTCCAAAAAGGCAACTTCATTATGAAACGTTGACGCTGGAAGAATGTGACGTCACAGAAGACGTTTGCGTTTTCTCTCTCTAACAAGCAATATTAAAACGGTTGTAGCTTCGTAATTCTTTGAGATATCTGAATGGGATTTTCGTCACTAGGCATATATTTTTGCCTTCTGTCTTTTGGAGTAACAATAATTTTCGAGTCTACACCACTATTGAGATTGCTCCAATGCAACAATAGAACATATATCTGAAACTGAAAATCAGCGCCGTTGCACTCTATGTCTCGACTCACACTGAGTGGACACGCATACAGAGAGTGCAAGTGAGAGTGTGTGCAGGATTCCTTATCTAGATTTTAAGCCCTTTGTGATGTAAGTATAGTTTTGTTGTTGTTATTACATTTATCATAAATGGTTTCTTTAAGATAACCTACCTCTTATACTCTTTCGCCTTCGCCCCAAGCTCCTTCACATGCCGTTCCACCGCGTCCAAATACTTCTGCTTATACGCTGGCGTCAGATTATACAGTATTCCCTCCTTTTCTTCCGCAGCTGGAGTGAGCGTGTCCAACTCTGCAGCCAACGCGGGCAGAGACAGGAGGAGAGAGCGGGCGCGGAGGAGCGCGGAGCTGGCGTCTTCGACAAACGTGTGGTTGGAGAGGGACAGCACGTCCTGGAGGGAATTAAAGATTGAGCGTAGCCAAGGATTCATAAGGACACATTAGTAAGTATTATCTCCCTAGCAGTAAAGTCAACCCTTCCGTAAGTTGGCTTCTTTTTCCACTCTGTTTATTTCCATATTTACATTTACGTATTTAATTTAATACTAGCTGCCCGAAACGTTCCACAAAGAAACCAGGCAGTTCCACGGGATAAAATACAGCCTATATCGCACGGGATAATATACATACAAACTTACAAAGCTATAAACTTACATTTCACAGGCATTCCATCTTTATCAATACTAATAATAAAGACTTACCTCAAGAACAAGTCTGCACCGTAACCCAACGTCTCTCGCGGCCGCCATTCTTGGTCTGACCTCTTTCTCCACAGCCGCCACCTACAAATAACAGAGTTAGGTAACTGAACAATCAGTATTTAGCGTACGTAAGCGTAAGTATACGTTCACTAACCCCCTTATTTCTTTGGAAATAAGGGGGTTAGTGAACGTATATACTCAATTAACTAAAATGGGCTTAATCTCCTTCACACAAACAAAAATATAATCTAATTTTGACAGCATTTTTTTTTCTATATACCCAAACAAAAATCATATTAATAGTTTCGCCTCTCTGCCTCATCATCTGGAAATGCTGACACGAGATGTTGTTTTTTTTTATGAAATGATATTGTATTTTATTATGAATAACTTGATTTTCAATTGTTAGTTCTTTTTTGCCTGAAACACAGGGTATCCTAGCTCAGGCACTTGTTATTTGCTTCTAGTCTATAGTAAAACTGATGTACTTTACGTTTTATATGTTAATGTTTGTGCCAAGTCCACCTAAAATTTGTGAACAACAAATGGCGACATCCTTCGAGACCACGGCACACCAAAAAAGCAAAGGATGTCGTGAACGGGGTCACAAAAGAGGACGCCCAAGATTGTGCAAAGTAGAGAAAACCGAGTAGAAAAGCGGGCCTTGGTAAAAGTTGGGAACAAACTAGGTGGAAGAAGATGAACTATCTTACCTTGTCCCCCGCCATCCAGACAGAGTCAGCCAATCGCGGTAGATCCTCTGCTCGCTCGTGCCACGCCTCGAACGCGGCCTGCAGTCCGCGCAGGCGCGTGTATGTATCATCCAGGCTGTAGTTTAACTCTTGGATCGCGGTCGATTGGAGGTTGGCCTGGGAAGAAACACTATGACTTTTAAGAAAGAAAAATAGCTTTCAAAAGTACCTATGGACTTTGAAATAGCCGTAATAAAGTGAAGATGACAGCCGTCATAGCTTTTAGGCTGCATACCCAACCAAGATGCCTGTGCAAGTTACACTATAGTTAGATCGCATAGTTAAATTCGTAGGTCGATTGTATGAATACATCGCTGGTATATGTCCGGTTCCAAGGACCAAAAAACCGTGTAGAGATGCAGTAAAGTGTCAATTAGAGAACGAGTGCCGAGGAGTAAAAGACCGCGAATAATAGAAAGGTGATTTATTCTAGCTGGTCAATCGTACACTAACATATTGCTACACTTATATTTATAATTACACGTCGGATACAGCGCTGCGTTTGCGAGGTTGATGATATTATTTTGGGCTAGTGCAAAGTGAACGCGCATCGTTGCAGAAAACAATGTACATCTTTGTACACGCAGCTTTATGATTAATAATAGTGTCAGCGTTTACGTGACTCAAAATGGTCTTAAGTAGCAATGAAAAGCATAATGTTTCAATTAGCAGCAAAGTCTTCTGTCGTATATGCCGGCATTTTTATTACGCCTCACCGTGGGATTGTGTTTGAAATGCTTTAAAATGCTGAAACTTATCCATACCATAAAGCGATCAAAATACTTAAACATGTACTTACCGCATCATAAACATCATTAGCCCCAGCAATATAATCGGCCAGCCTCACATCCTTTATATGCCTCAACAGATGTCTTGCTTCCTTAATCGCCCTGTGCGCCCCTAAATGCCGCTCCCCCCTCGCAAACTCATCCAGCACAGCCACCTTCTCTCCCAACCTCTGTTTCTCCCTCAACACTTCTTCTAACTCACTAGTGCTTTCCAAGCTCAAATACTTCGCCGACTCCTCTTTTATGGTCGCATCTTCGTTCAAACCGTGAAACTCTGTGAATATCCTGTGCTCATCAGCCTCTAGAGTCCCTATGTCAGTGTTTAAGTTCCTAGAGTTGTCCAGGCTGTTGGTGAGCTGGTATAGCGTGTTGCGGAGTTGTGAGGTGTTGTGTGCGAACTCGCGCACGGCGGGGTAGGGCTGCGGGAGGCGGCCGAGCTCCGCGGGGTCGGCGCGCGCGCGGAGCCCTGAGGTGACGTGCTCGATGGAGTCCAGCAGGGTTACGGAGCAGTCGTCGCAGGCTGTGGAGAACATGAATTAATGGCCGGTTCACATTATTCCAGTAGCATTCCAGTCCAGCAATCCAATCCAGTGCTGGAATGCTACTGGAATAATGTGAACCGACACTGGAATGCACAGGAATGTATCCATTCCAGTGAGCATTCCAGTCCAGTGACTGGAGAGACCGTCAACTTTTCATTCCAGCTCACCCAATCCAGCGCCACTGGAATAGTGTAGACAGCCATTCCAGTAAACGATATGCTCCAGTCCAGCACTGGACTGGATTAGCCCGCTGGATCACTGGACTGGAATAATGTGAACCGGCCATAAAGCTATGAGCTGGACTGCTTACTAGCGACTAACCTGCAATATAACCATAAACAAACCAGAGCTCATTTGGGTAACTGTTTTTCAAGAGCTTAAGAACAAGGCATAAATTGTAAAGAAACCTATAAGCCAAAGTCGTTGCTGGGTAGATTGTCCTTAGAATCTGAATCAATGACGTTTGTTTCTTGCTTTCAAAATCGCCGTCAACAAAATAAACATACTTTCTGGATCGTTGGCTAGCTTATCTACTGATATACTTCCCACATCATTATATAGGTACAACTCACAATCAGCGAGACCGTCTCGTCTTTGCGTGGGCAACCTGCGGGTCTTCGCTCTGCTATTGACAGGCTACAGGCCGCCGACATTGTGCTGCGCGCAGTGACTTCACATATCATGGGGCACCTTCAGCGTGGCCTATTTTGCTCGACAGTAGATCACCTCTTAAATGTTTTATGCAAACTCACCCCTGCAGCCGCCTCCGTCCATCCACAGCCTCGAGCCGCGGCACCGCTCGCACTTCCCCCCCGCCGCGAACTCGCGGCAGCGGCAGCGCCCGCGCCCGTCGCAGTGCGCCGACACCGCGCCCGCCGCCGAGCATGCGCAGGCTTCACAGCTGCCGTCAGGTAGACGGTAGTACGTGGGCGCGCAGGACTCGCACTCCGCGCCTGTGTAACCTGTAATAAAATAGTGCATTACTCTTCTAGAGCGGTAATTCAAAGAAGCGGAAAATTTATGTCGGCGTAGTGTCTAGAAGTCAGACGAGTGGAGCACTAAAAAAAAATACCGGCCAAGTGCGAGTCGGACTCGCGCACGAAGGGTTCCGTACCATTATCTATAAAAACGGCAAAACACCGCGTTTGTTGTATGGGAGCCCCCTTAAACATTTATTTTATTCTGGTTTTTAGTATTATTTTGTTCTTATAGCGGCAACCGGAATACATCATCTGTGAAAATTACGAGTGTCTATTAACTATCACGGTTCATGAGATATAGCGTGGTGCCAGACGGATGGACGGACGGACAACAGACGGAACCGTAAAAAGAAGTAGGATCTAAGGCGAAAAATCTAGACGCTCTCGTCTAGATTTTTTTAGACCTGCCTATTGGCCTCTGGCAATGGCGAACAAAAAATAAAGGCCTGTCACAACAGATCAATTTCTGATCGAAGTGTATCCCAAGTTACTCCATTGGGTATAATCTCTTACCAGGTTTGCAAAGGCACTGCAGCCTCCCCCCCTGCAGGGCGCAGGCGGCAGCAAAGTTCCTAGTTCTCGAAGGGCAGGGGCACGCCTGGCAGCCGCCCGCCGCGTCCGGCGCGCCGTGCTGCCCCGCGGCGCAGCGCTCGCAGCGCGGCCCGCCCGTGCCGCGCGTGCAGTTCTACAATATAACCACAGATTTTAAATTAAAATACAGATTGAATGGACGAACCAGTTCGCATCGACGTGAGTTGAGACGAACCACCTCACCCCCTTCGCCCTGTGCGCCAATTTTCTTACGATTATTTAACCCTCAGGGCGGTGCGCAATGCATTGACATTATCATGCGGTGAGTGATATCAGTGTGATTTTGAAAGAAAATACCTAGAAGCTGACAGCGGGTACAGTTTTATCCAGAACGTAATCTCCAAGTATCACACATTTCATTTCAATCAGAGACGCCAAAATGACGATTTTTAAGCGATGGAGCGCCTGTGAGAAAAATGAATAGATGGGATAGGTCACCCAGAATCGCAGCAAATTGAAGAAGATTGTGGAGGAGGGGTTGAAGCAAATGGGGTTGTAGCGCTATCAGAATTAAGTAAGTATAAGGTTACTAACCACGCAATCACCAGTATCAGGGTCACAGCTGACCGCCCGTCCGTTACAATCACACGGCTTCGCGTCCCCCTCTAGTCGGATGACGATGGTCCCCGCCACGCTGTCCACGTGGACCCTGACGGGCGGCATCCAGAAGCCGATGGCGGGCTCGTGGCAGGACGGCGCGGAGTAGCCTTGGGGGCAGGAGCAGAGTTCTACGCCTAGGGCGGGCTCGGAGCGGCTGAAGCCCGGGATCGCGGTGTCCAGGGATACGTTGAGGAGTCTGAGAAGAAAACAACAGTTTTTATGGGTGTGATATGATGAAGATGGATTATAATGACGTCGGCGGAAATCACTTTTAAAGCCAATGATGATTGATGACAATGTAGAAACCTTAATACGGCGGTGGCATACTAAGCCTACGACTGCCTGATGGTGGTAGATGGACGCTGGGAATTCCAGAAGCATAACAAACGATTCGTTGTGTTCACAGCTAGAGGCAAATGCACATCCCTCACCTTACTCACCGAGGAAGACAACATTAAATGAAGATAATGGTGACGAAGATGGTTATGACGACAACGAAGATGGCCTGTTCATGACAATATTTTACAAGCTTTTATTTGACTTTTTATTTAACTTGCCCTGTTAGTATGGGACAAATCTTGCAAGTTAAATTTGACCCACTTCCCGGTGACCGATTGAACTGAAATTTTGGGTTTAAGTATAATTTGGATGACAATTCAATATTATGGTACCATCGAGCTGATCTGATGATGGAGACAGAAGGTGGCCATGGGAATTCAGTACTTAACCGACGTAACCCCGTTGAGTTTGGGTTCGTTAGAATCGTCTCAATGAGTAGTTGATGATGATATACAGAAAAGTACAGTCGGCAATAAAAGCTTGAACCAAAAATGAAATTTTATTTCTATCCTCAATAACTCACAAAGCATGAACATTGTCTTCATATTTGGGCGCCCTGGTGGTGACCCTGATCAGTATCCGCTCGACCCTGCGCAGCGCCAGCATGAGCGCGGCCCTCGTGGCCTGCAGCTCGCTGCGCGCGCGCACGCGCCACAGCGACTCGTGCAGGCGGATGCCGTGCGTGTTGTTTATGGGTGGGGTGCGCTGAAAATCAATGAAGCTTCAGTTATTATCTCAGGGTCTCTAGGCTTGACAACGCTTAATTGACGGTGTCAGCGAAAGTGTTAAGTGCTCTATCAGTGAGGCTTCTAGAACAATATATGCTTTTCTCTAGCGGAATAGCAAAGGAATACTGTTCTAGAAACTTCATGGAATTCCGTAAATTAACGCCAGATTCCATCAATAACTCCATCAGTTAACTCACCTCATAATAGTCCAGCACAATGTCCCTCCCATACACCCTCACAAGCGGGAACTTTCTCAAAGTCTCTTCATCCAACCCCTCCCCTCCCTCCTCCTCCACCCGGAACCTGAGGAACCCGCCGTATGACGTCAGCCGGTCGCCCAGGAACCGCTTGTCCAGCTCCATGTAGACTGGCACAGGCGGCCAGGGGAGCGAGATGGTGGAGTCGAGGGAGTGGGTGTGGATGGCTAGGAGAGAATCCTGGTCGACCTGGAGGAAATATGCACGTTAAACGAAAGAAATTGACTGGACATTCACATCTATCTCCTCTAGTTTTGACTAGCATTATTATAAGCATTTGTTTCTGAGCCTTGGATGTTTTCTATGAATGATTTGTATCTGTTCAATATATAGTCGCATTTTTGAGCTTAACATCATGGGGCTTCAATTTGTGGAAGATTGTCTGAGCTGTATGCATTTGATTAATACGCCATGCATGTTACGAAAGCAAAATTCTAGCGAAGTGCCCCTTGTACTAATAATTTGGTTGTCATTAGTTAACCTGGTTACTTACTGACTTAATACCGTCTCCCTGCAGCAGCGTGAGATGCGCGGGCGCCGCGGCGTGCAAAGCCGCTCGGGTCAGTCCGGCCTGTACGTGAAAATCCAATATTAATAATTTAATAACCAATAAAATACTTCGGTCATTCATTCATGGTCATGGTCAAGGTCTTCATTTTAAGACAAGCCGATTGAACTCAGCCGACAACAGTGTGACTGTCTGTATTGTCTGAACCATTAAATCAGCCTAGAAGCGAGAAGTAACCTGCCTGTGTGCAGTGCGCGCTCCGTCCGAAGCAGAAGCACTCGGTGCAGCCGGTGGGAGAAGAAGACAGGCCGAACGTCCCCGGCCGGCAGCGGTCGCACTTTTCACCCACTACGTTAGCCTGGAAATGGTAATTGGTTAGATAAAAGCTAATTGGATAATGTACTAGGGGAAAGCCTAATTTAAACCCTGTGGTCAAAACCCAAGCTACGTCATGTTTGCCGTCGTTGACCCCACTGCATCAAAACGCAGACGGTCCGGTTACTCATGGAGGTAGGTACTCTTCTTCTAGAATTCTTCTTCTATCGCAAATGACAGTTTTCAGCGCTATTGTTAAAGATAATTAACACATTATTTGCCAAGAATCGCTACGCGCTACGCTCGTAGCCGATCCCGTGGATTTCCTCGTATGTAGCGGAAAGCGACTACGGCGTAGGAGCCCGCTTCTTGTATGAATCTCTACTTTATTTTGTTCACTGTATTCTCAAATCTTATCTGCTCTTATTCCTATTCTTCTACTTGCATAAGAGATGACATAGCTGGCCATGCCAGTGCCGCACGGACCCAAAGATAAAGATGGATAATCTGTAATAAGTAGATTTATACAAATAGGTAAAATTTAAGGACAAAGGGCTATGGAGAGGGCTATGTTGGGGAGTTTCTCTGCGGGATCGCTAAACTTAAGTGGCAGTGGGCGGGGCACATAGTACGTAGAACCGATGGCCGTTGGGGCGGAAAGGTTCTCGAGTGGCGACCACGTACCGGAAGGCGCGGCGTGGGTAGGCCCCCCGCAAGGTGGACTGATGACCTGGTAAAGGTTGCTGGAGTCCGCTGGATGCTGGTGGCGCAGGACCGGTCACTTTGGCACTCTTTGGGGGAGGCCTATGTCCAGCAGTGGACGTCTTTCATCTGATATGATGATGATGATGATGATGAGGTAAAATTTGTGAGTGTGTACAGTCACAGCGCCGCCCAGTGTCCCAGGCACGTCGCAAGTGCCAGGACCAGCCGATACTTGCACTGACTCACCTTACAAATACACTGTCCACTGTCATCACACCCGCAAACGCCGTCTTCGCAGTGGGCGCTCCCGTCCTGGTGACAGTCGCACGGCTTGCAGCGCGGGCCGAAGTGCCCCGGCGCGCAGACGTCGCAAGTGTCGCCCGACCAGCCGACGCGGCATTTGCACTGGCCGGTGAGGGGGTCGCAGTGATCTGAAATGTTTAGAGTAGTTATGAAAACTGGTAGAGTAGGTAATTGACCATTTAGAAAGTAAGATTAGGTAAGGGGCGATAAATTAACTCGGCGCGTGTAGAACCTAGCTAAGCAGCTAGCATCAAAAACCACACTTAGTTTTGTGTGTAATCACCAAACACACCACCAATGCCGATACTGCACCGCTTCCAGCCGGCAGGCCGCGTCCTTAATATTGCTAACATCTAAAACTACAAAAAGTTTTCCTCACCAGACACAGCCCGGCATTGCTTGACGCCTTAGCAGCAAGACATGAATCTGTTATTCTAACTAGCATCAAAACCAACCCACAGTTTCGTTGAACTTCGGTCCTTTAGGATGCCATCGGAATGACACTATTAATATGTACCGGAGGAGCGTTGTAGTTCTGCTAAGTCTGTCGTCAATGGCACTCACCAGACACAGCCCCAAGGCCGCAGCTGCATCGCTTGCAGCCCGCCGGGCGCGCACTGCTTGAAGCCCGGCCCGTGAGAGCGCGGTGGGCACACGCAGCGACCATTGTCGGGGAAACACACCTTACAATAGTTCTTGAAACCCTAGCGGTGTCGCAGGCCATGACGCGGTTATTCTAACTAGCATTGAAAACGAAACACAGACCAAAGACCGCAGCTGCATCGCTTGCAACCTGCTGGTCTCGCCCAGAAGTCTCGTGAGTCAGTTATTATGGCTAGCATCAAACCACACGCAGTTTCTGCCTCAGCGAACGGCTTCTTTTGGCCTCAAATGGAATAACACTAAGATGCGGAAGATACATTTTGTTGTCCTCACCAGACGCAGCTCCAAGACCGCAGCTGCACCGCTTGCAGCCCGCCGGTTTCGCCCAGAAGCCGGGCGCGCACTGCTTGCAGCCCGGCCCGCGGGAGCGCGGCGGGCACACGCAGCGACCGTCGTCGGGGGAACACACCTTCCCGTCGGTGCAGGGGGGGCACGCTGGAATAAACATTATAGTCAGGCAGTGAAATAGCTTAGGTAGAGAGACCAACGCAGGGACCGCATACCGGTATTGAATTTAGGTAACTCGCTTTTTATTTCATGTTGTTTTTGCAACAATATGGGCGTAGACACTAAATAAAATAATCAATAATGTCATATTTTCTCGAAAAAGGATAAAAAAATTAGTCAAATGGAGAGAAAATCAACGCAAAAGGTTCAATAACCACGAAGTTACAAGTGTCCAAACCCAAAGTTTTAAGAAGGGGTATGTTCTGTCCCTTTTTTGCAAAACGCAACTCCATATAAAACGATGACGCTGGAAGACTGTGACGTCACAGAAGACCGTTGACGCGGCCGCCCGGCAGCATCCTATAATGTGACGTCACACACCGTTTGCGTTTTCCCTCTCTAACAAGCAATATTAAAACGGTTGTAGCTTCGTAATTCTTTGAGACATCTGAATGGGATTTTCGTCACTAGGCATATTTTTTTGCCTTCTTTCTTTTGGAGTAATACAAATTTTAGAGTCCACACTCCTATTTATTTAATATTTCAGCGTATTACCTAAATACATATAATTTTAAAATACCGGATAGGTATAATATCACTAATTTGATGATGTTAGAGTCCTTGGACCAACCAATACAGTACGCTAACCCGTTACGATACTAAATTTACGATACATCTCATTGTATGGAATTCTTCGGGCTCCAGAGTCACACTTTAGTGGCAAAGTAACAACAGGTTTTAGTGGTAGGTAGTTAGGGACAAAGGAATTAAATTCGTGTATAGAGACTTAAAGTGGTAGCACATGGCGACTTTTTGCAGAGCTACGAACGATAAAGTATCGATACCAGGGTGATCTTGACAGATGATCTACGGGTAGTGTCGTGCGACAGTTGTATCGCTGCAAAAAGTCGCCACCTTTCACCGCTCTAAGCTAGACCACAAAAGAGTTTAAGCAATGCGCGAGACGTGAAGAGATTACACTTACGCAAACATCCATTAGGTCCAAATCCATAGTAGCCTCTCAGACAGCGGTCGCACGAGTCTCCGCCCACCCCCGCCGCGCACGCGCACTGCCCCGTGAGCGGGTCGCAGGCGGCTGCGCCCGCGCCGCACGAGCAGCGGCGGCAACCGCCCTCGCGCAGGCCCCAGTAGCCTTCCTGTAAGTAAGATAGTCTTTTTAGTGTATTTAAACTAAATTGAAACATCACATATATAAAACTGTATAACAAATCTTTAACGATCATGCTAAAAATGTTTAATTTTAAAGAATTGTAATATGTAAACTCATTTTAAGTGAACTGTACTCGTAGTGTTCTTATGAGTTAATAATAAAGCATCTCTAAATCTAAGATGGTGTAAAAAAGGTTTTGGTGCATCATTGCCTCAACATCATCGTCGTTTTTCTCGGTGACTCATCAAGTCATCATCCTCCTAGCGGTATTCCCGGTTGTGCCCTAAAGGTGCCCAGGGTTCGCTTTGACTCCTAATCCCAAGATTTGGATAGGCACTAGTTTTACGAGAGCGGCTGCCATATGACCTTTTTTTTTAGTCTATTTAGAAATAAGTACGCTATCGGTGAGGATCTGTTATTAGCTTACTGTCACTACTGTTTTAAGCTACTGTGTAGTATTTAAGCGGATGAACTTCCTATATAAATAAATAAATAAATAAGTTCCGAAAAACTCGTTGGTTCGATCCGGGATCTGAACCCACGACCGCCGCTAGACAGCCGCATGCCTTAACCACTAGGCTACCGTAGTTTTTCCCGGTGACTACGGTTGAGTATCTGCCAGAACTACGGTAGGTCTAGGCAGCGGAGTGGTGTGCGAGGAATCCAGTAATATTTGTCCTTGTGTGTGATCGTGGCGTCATTGTTCCGTACCTCACCAAATCGCCACAACGGAAGACCAGCGCTGGCGTTGCCAGCATTACGCTGAGTTGTGGCCATTTCGTGGCAAATATGTATGTGCGTATGTGTCCACAGATTGTCTTTTTGCTACGAATTCTTTCTTTCTTTCCAATAGGTAGTTTTTTTCGTACACCGCTCCGCTACCTCGAAGATCTCTGGTGGATATTCACCCTAAACAAGCCCGGGGTTCCGCTTTAGCATCTAATCTCTAAGACAAGTCTTCAAGGCACTAGTTTTACGAAAGCGACTGGCATCTGACCTTCCAACCAAGAGGGAAAAATAGACCGTATGTATTAAGAATTTAGTTTATTTAATTCAATAACAGTTTTCATTGTGTTTGAATACCATGGTATTACAGATTAGACTGAGTGGTGCATCTTCAGCTATCGTTACCAATTTCTCGATCAGTATCTAATCTTGATCTAGACACGCGGCAGCGTGTCAAGCCAAGTTCAAGCAAAGGAACTGGCTAGCCAGCGCCGAGTGTAATATTACACGAACCACTAGGTGCCACTTTTGTTCTATAACTCAAAACCTCTTTAACGTAGACTCATAAAACTACGTGTGTTTAATTATATATTATATTACTATAGAAGTTTATATATTAAATTGTATCACGTTTCCGTGAGTCACCAACGGTGCTGGCTGGAAATCAGCGCTGTAGGTGTCTGACACCTCAGCATAATGCTGAGCCAGTGTCCGGTTAACTGCCGCAGAGACACATTTGTTTCATGTTTTATGTGCTTTTCTTGTTTATTTTATTATTTAATATGTGTCTCCTGTGTGTTATTGAATAAAAAAATCTCTTTCTTTCTTGGTCTAGTTTGCTTTTTGGGTTGGAACAGTTGCAGAGTTTAGGGTACATGATTCTAGGGCTTAGGTATTCGAGTGGACCCCTGGTTCTTTCATGCAACCGGTTTAAGATGAGAAGGAATTTATGTTTGAGAATCGTCGATTCTAAGAAATAATCATGTGAGCAACGGTATTTTTATTGACAGTTAAATAAATAAATATATATGAGTAGAAAGGCAATGAAGTGTTCGGATTGGTGCCACAATGTCTGTCCGCTTATCCATTATTCACACTGCTGAGAACCGGTGCCGATTTCTTTCGATTATTATTAATGTGTAATGTCGTGTATCGGTGATATACAGTTAGGTGTAAATCTAGATGCAGTGAAATTGTCACGGCTGTATCCCGTCGTGACAACAGAAAGTCGAACTGCGTAAAAAAGTGACTTTAACTAAGTAACTAGGTCTTTTATATTATACTACCGACCCGCCCCGGCTTCGCACGGGTACTATATTATACATATAAAACTTCCTCTTGAGTCACTCTATCTATTAAAAAAAACCGCATCAGAATCCGTTGCGTAGTTTTAAAGATGTAAGCATACATAGGTACAGACAGCGGGAAGCGACTTTGTTTTATACTATGTAGTGATAGTCCTGACTGACTGACATAAATCAACGCCCAGCCCAAACCGTTGAACCTAGAAAGCTGTTTTTTTTCACAATAGGTAGTTTATATAACGTAAGTACCCACTAAGAAGGGATTTTTGAAAATTCCATCCTCAAGGGGGTAAAAAGGGGGTTAAAAGTTTGTATGGGTATGGATTCAAATTTTAAGTGAGAGACTTGAAACTTTGTGTTTGGACTCCTTTATAATATGAGAAAAGTCATTTTAGGGTTTTGAACCCACCCATAAGCGCGTTAAATAGGGGTGCAAAGTTTGTATGGTGGAAACTTTTTTAGGGTTTAAAATGAAATCTTTATGAAAAGATTCCTTATCACGACGATTTAAACGAGTTCCACGCGGACGGAGTCGCGGGCAGCGGCTAGTTTTTTATAAGCTTTAATTTCACTTACAATGTATGTTATTCAGGTTTTTAAAAAACAAATCTTCCAACCAGTTCCTTCTTACAATACCTTAGGGAGCCACCGTGTTCCTTAAATGTATTAATGCTTGCTACGTTACTGCTTACAATAAAATTGGCTTAAGTTTTTTAAACAGTCGCAAACATGCTTACGGCCCGTGTGATGGTAAGCGGCCACCGTAGCCTATGGATGCAACTGCGGGGTTACATGCGCCTTACCGACCCGCAAGTCTCTCACTCCTTCAACATGCAAGTCCAATTTTATCAACTTTTCGAAGTCCAATAGAGTTGAAATTGCCACCATATAGTCCAGGAATAATTCGGTTTTGAAAAATATTATTTTATAATAGCGTTTGTTTCTTTATTTAATTTTAAATCAATATTCTAAATATTCAAGAATCCATAAATCTTTCCACCCGGAAGTAATTATATAGATTTAAATTAAGCATGCGCTGTCTGCTTTTCTAAGATAAGTATATCTTGAATATCTAAATGAACATCATTCTCCTAGCGTTGTTCCCGGTTATGCCCCTAAAGGAGCTCGGGGTCCGCTTTGACACCTAATCCCAAGATTTGGCATAGGCGCTAGTTTTACGAAAGCGACTGCCATCTGACCTTCCAACCCAGAGGGAAAACTAGACCTTATTGGGATTAAACCGGTTTCCTCACGATGTTTTCCTTCACCGAAAAGCTAACGGTAAATATTCCGCACATAAGTTCCGAAAAACTCATTGGTACGAGCCGGGATTCGAACCCACGACCGCCGCTTGACAGCCGCATGCCTGAACCACTAGGCTACCGTAGCTATCTAAATGAACGAAAATAAAGATAAAAAAAAAATGAACGAAAATAAAGATAAAAAAATATTCATATTTTGTTCTATCTTTTAAGAAGCTAGTTAAAAACTTATAATTTTTTGATATATGAAATTTTGTTCGATTTTGTGTCTAGGTAAAAAATCAATTTTTTCATTAAAGTACTCAGTTCATTGACTTTGACTGGACTAATAATTTCATAATGATATTTCGAACAGAAACCGTTCATGTTATTTTCATACAACCGGCATAGTTTCTATAATAGCGCGACTAGTAAGAGATGACAGGGGATCAAAGCACTCATAATTTATGCGTAACTAACTGAATGTGACAGTGCTTCTCGGAATCTGTATTGTTGAAGTGTGTTAGATGACGAAATATTACATTAAATCACTCGTTTAAAACCTGAAATAAGTCTCTAAGTATACTAGCCACGCTGTGTGCCCTACAACTCACGAGAAAGTTAAAAAAAATGTTTACTTATAGCATCCGTAAAACTGAATGGACCATATATTTTTTTGAGGAGAACAGCCGGAGCTGTACAATCGGACCCCCGGACATACAAAAATTTTTTTCCCCAAGGAGAACTTCGTTCGCTTCGCTCGGTCGTTCAATAATTCTTGGAGGCTAATGACAGCATGTCAAATGTAAAAATTTTGTGACCAGCTGCAAAAGTCGTACCTAGTCATAAAGACATCGTAAGTCGTTAAGGTTGACTGATAGACAATTTACATGTCATTAAGACCGACTTTAACACTATAAGTTGTTATTTTAAGCAATAAAGATTGAATCAATAATAGTGAGGTCTCAAAACACGTTTCAATGAATTCGACACCGTTTAGAATAGTACTCAATAATGTATACGATCAAAACTTCATGAATACGCATTCCCTCTGACTATTTCTAGGAATCCATATTATGCAGCCAATGAATGGGCGCAGACTTTATAGTACAAGATCCGAGATGCTGTAGTGTACGATCATCTGTTATTCAAAAAAAATGTATTTTATTAATTCAGATAACATGATCCATTATTTCCAGTATATGGTCTCGCAAACTTTACATACTTAATTATAAAAAACCGGCCAAGTGCGAGTCGGACTCGCCCACGAAGGGTTCCTATAAAAACAGTAAAAAAAAAGTTTGTTGTATGGGAGGCCCCTTAAATATTTATTTTATTTTGTTTTTAGTAGTTGTTGTTATAGCGGCAACAGAAATACATAATTTGTGAAAATTTCTACTGTCTAGCTATCGCGGTTCTTGAGATACAGCCTGAAAAAAAAAACGTTTTTTGTATGGGAGCCCCCCTTAAATATTTATTTTATTTTGTTTTTAGTATTTGGTTGTTATAGCGGTAACAGAAATACATCATCTGTGAAAATTTCAACTGTCTAGCTATCGCGGTTCTTCAGATACAGCCTGGTGACAGACAGACAGACGGACAGCGAAGTCTTAGTAATAGGGTCCCGTTTTACCCCCTAAAAAACGATACAATAAAATTATTGAAAAAGTAAATTACCGTACTAAAATACAAAAATATGAATCATCTAAACAGTTATGTCAATCTTTCTTTTGACTTAACTTCGATTAAAAGCACAATTACATCAATATAAAGTTATCAGCTCTTAATCTCAAGTTGTGTGATCTTTGACGTTAAATGTAACGTAAATTTCACGTAAAATTACTCGACACGCATTGACGAATTCGTCGAATTAGCCAATTAACGGATTTATTTGTCTATTATCGTTGTAGAACGGTACCTATCCTATCGCAATTTCACTTCCCAACTGTATCATTTGTCCGAATTTTCATTTGAAATAGGCAAGTATCAGACAAAGGTATGTCCTCATTGGACGGGATCTCAGACTACACGGCAGCCATTAACCACGGTGGCCCACTTCGGCGGTGACATTTAATTGCCGCTCCGCGTAATCCCACAAACTACAAAGTTAGCGGTATCGTTCGCTTGCTTATAGTTCCTACTAGCTTCTGCCCGCGACTCCGTCCGCGTTAAACTCGTTTATTAACGTAGCTCCTTTCAAACTTTTACGCCCGTTTTCACTCCCTTAGAAGATGATTTGAGGGATAAAAACTATACTAGGTCCCCGGGATCTCTATACCAAATTTCATCTAAATCGGCTCAGCAGTTTAAGAAGAAAAGGTGACAGACCGAAAGACACACTTTCGCATTTAAAATATAGTATATGGTATAATATAAGATGATATAAAAAGTATGGATCCAGTTCAGTAGGTAAATATGTAATTCAATTAGTGAAAGCTCGAGACCAAGCCTTGTAAAGTCAGGAGCAAAATACTATTCGTAATAACAACGTAGCTTCATTATTACACCAATTTAAGCTTGAAGAACACACAAAAAAAAAGAGTAAATAATGCCCCAAGAATAATTTTTTATTAGTGTCCAATTTCAAGTTTAAATAAGTATACAACTTCAAGATAGCGCCCAAAATATTCCTTTTATTTATTTATTTACTTGAGATAACATATGATCCATAGTGTATTAGTAACAACTTATACCTAAGGTTAGTACAATGTCATAAATACTACTCCACTATTATTATTATTTCTTAATTACAAATTGAGGAAACTGAGTTAATTAACATTATAATATAAATTATTAAGTACAACAAACTTCATATAAAGTCAGTCAAACTGCACTAAGTTAGAATAAATTAAGTCAATAATAGAATTAAAATTAAATTAAATTAGAAATTGGGCAAATTTAATTACAAATTGGGCTAATTTAAATTTCAAATTGTGCAAATTAAAACACAAATTGGGCAACACCCTTGATTTGTTCCGACCAGAATTTAAAAATAGGACAGTCTTTGCCATGTCTTGGTATTTACATCGAATACTACCAATGCTTAATTGCTAAGGAATCTCTAATTAGGTAAATAATCATTTTTCTAACAGCCTCGTGGCTGACCGCATACTAAACTTGGTATTCACAATAACTGGCACAACACCAACCAATAATTTCCGCGTCGATTCTCTCGCATTTCAAGAAGTCCAACCTACAAATAAATTGTACCTAATCACAGAGTACATAAGATTCAAATTTGAATGCAGAGGTTATTATATTAAGGATGTTATGAACTGAACACTTGGAAATGTCAATGAGACAGTTGTATGAAAGGTTTGAGAAGCAAATGGGGTATTTTATTGGTTGGAAAATGGTAATGGTGAGAATACTTGGAGAAATGTGGGTGGGCACAATTGACATATATATAGCTTTGCAGGCTGATATAATGTTTTGTAAGTCTTAGTCCGCATTTCGTCTGAAAACAGGGTGTTACAAAAAAACACTTAAAGCGGAAAGGGGGCTAAATAGTCCCTTTTGTAAAGAGTCTTTTAACAATATGTAAAAACAATAATACAAATTTTTGGCTTTAATAAAATTAATCATTCATATGCAATCCCATCTGTACAAAAGCCGATGTCGAATGCTTATTATTGACATTCCTTTCAGTTTACTTATAATACCATTCTGATAAAATAGTCTGCCAAGTCGGGTTGATTGACTGACTACTAGAGTTACTAGGGTTGACACAATTTCTTGCTTTGTTTTTTATTTGGGTAGGTATTTCATTTAGCGTTATACTGCCAAAAAGAAGAAAAGACGTCCGAAAAGGGGACATTTTCATTATAATAATCGGTTTTTATTTTGTTTTAGACCTATCAAAAAAGACCTACAAGCGAAAAAACTAACCTAGAATCCAACTAACTTTCCACCCCGAAGTAATTATATAGATTTAAATGAAGCATGCGCTGTCTAGTTATGTAAGTATGATTTATAAAGATAAAAACATTTGTTATTTTTTTTCTGTCTTTTCAGAGGCTAGTTAAGTTATAATGTTTTACGATACATTAAAGAATCTCTGTCGTGTGTGTTGTCTGGAAGAGATCGCTCTTCAGCGATAAGACCGCCTGTTGTCTACCTCTACCTACATGTTATTGTATTGTTTCTCTTTTTAACTGCTTTGTTTGTGTGAGGTGTGCAACAAAGAGTATTTGTATTGTATTGTATTGTATTAAAGGATTTTGTCTCTAGGTAAGTCTCTAGAAAAAAACGCGTCTGTCATTTTACTTTTTATTGCAAACAAAGCATTGCTTGGCTCAGGTATATAAATATAAGAACTGCGGGTTTCCATCCCGTCACTCTCGCACTCGCATACTTGTCAGAACGTGACGGATATATATATGTCTTATCGACCGCGATAAGTGATAAAATAGCAACCCTAGGCCCGCTAGACAAGTATGGGTCGTTCTAGTCCTGATCAAATTTACAATATTATAATTTCTGTTAACGGTATGATTTCGACTCCACCCTGTAGAAGACATATTTGCAAGTGTGTGTGTGTGTGTGTGTTCCCTTACCCACTATATCCGGTAGAATTAGAATTTTGTAGCACATTATCGTTCCTAGAATGTACCGGTATTTCGCTAAATTGTAGGTAGCCATAGATTCCGAGAAATATCTCCCAGGAACGTAGAACTAATCAGAGGTATCCATTACTTTTGCAACATACTATTTAGCCAGAGTTTATATTTGAATTTGGATCTTAAACAACTCGGAATAGAGTCGATTTTGAAATTGACGAGGTGCAAACTAGGAGGTTGTGGAAGCTGAAAGGAATGCTAATTCGTTGTGTTTATGTCTCATTGGAATTTGTGATTTATTTCGATGTAGTGAAACTACTTAGTCTATTATAAATGTAATTTGTAGAAGTACTGTGGTAAGGGTAAGCGACAGACAAATACCTTTTTAGGGGTGTGTACCTCAATATGAAATCTCTCAACGTTGATAATGATAAGAAAACTAGAATAACCCAACATTAAATAAGTTACAGTAAAAAATTTCGATTTTATACAGGCTTTTGCTGCAGACTGTACTTCTTTGCACATCCACTGGGGAACAAACATAGCGGGTTTATCCTGTGTAGTTAAGATGTTGCTATATTTCCGTCTCTTAGCTCATCAGATTAGCTCGGTAGTGACGGTTGTGCTCCAATTTTGCGTTGTGTAACTTTCGGAAGTATAACATTTTTTTTAATGAAAAATGGTTTCTTTATTTTGAAGGACAACTTTAATTTATTTACAATCTTACATACTAACAGTAAAATAAAATATTGCATAACGCTTGATCGTGTAACACCGTGTCAATTCACATATAGCCGTTCGGTAAAGGAAAGCATCGGGAAACCTGGTTAGGAATATGTGAAAAATTCAGAGGTGTATTGTACGTGAAATCCCTATTCCACACTGGGGTATCGTGAAGACTAATACAACCCATTAGAGCTGATTCTTTGATTCATTAGAAAAGGCCTGTGCCACGCAGCGGGACGTTCAAGTGAACCCAGGGAAAAAGAGCTCCGGGCGCCATATAAAACGTATAGCTGTCGGAGCTCTTTTTCCGATCGTTGACTCGAATATAGGTTGAGGCTGATAAAGGTTCTTGAGTGGTGACCACATGCCGGAAGGCGCAGCGTAGGTAGACCCTCACAGGTGGACTGATGACCTGGTAAAGGTCGCGGGAGTCCGCTGGATGCGGGTGACGCTGAACCGGTTCTTATGGCGCTCTTCGGGGGGCATATTGTCCAACAGTGGACGTCTTTCGGCTGATACGATGATGACTATGATCTACGTACCTCACAGGTGTCGCACGCGCGCCCCGCGACGTGCGGCCGACACCGGCACTGCCCCGACCGTATGTCGCACACGCTGCTTTCCGAGCCGAGCGGCGAGCAGTTGCAACCTGGAACAAACGAGACAATCATCAAGGGGGGTTCTCCAGTCGACATCTTGGTGCACAATAAGCAGGAGCTAGTGCAGGACATGGACAAATGGCAACAACAACAACAATGGCAACAACAAGAATGGCAATGAAAACTGGTGTTCGACGGGCGTAAATTCCATGATGTACTCTGGTTCAACACTTTCGTGGGTATTTTAATTGAGTGTAGCATATGGATGCTGCGACTCCACAAGAATTTCCCTCCTTCCTTTTATTTATGTATTCGAGGATTGGGGTCTCAGACCCACCGATTCATCATAAGTTGTCATTTAATCGAATAGCACGTTTAATTCTATAATTTGAAGAATAACTCCAAATTAAATATTCGAATCATCATTCTCCTATGATAAAAAATTTAAATATTAAATATTATTATTATTTTATTTTAAATATTCGAATATTGAAATTAAATGCATCCAAAGCTACGGTAGCCTAGTGGTTTAGGCATGCGGCTGTATAGCAGCCGTCGTGGGTTCGAATCCCGGCTCGTACAGTCAGCCAAGAAAGTGGTCTACCACTTTTCGACTCTATTACATGCAAAATAAGGTCCAAAAGTGGTAGACCACTTTCTTTGCTGATGGTACCAGAACTTTTCGGAAGATATGTACGGAATACTTACCTACCGTTAGTTTTTCGGTGAAGGAAAGCATCGTGAGGAAACCGGGTTAATTCTAGTCTAGTTTTCCCTGAGGTCAGATGGCAGTCGCTTTCTTAAAACTAGTGCCTATGCCAAATCTTGGGATAAGTTGTCAAAGCGGACCTCGGGCTCCATTAGGCCACAAGTGCCACAACCGGGAACCGGAAATAACGCTAGGAGGATGATGATGAAAGTAAATGTATCCAAAATTTAAATAACCCAGTTCTTGACATCATGCCTAAAATCAACAAAAACGCTAAACCAGTCGCAGTTCATAATTGAAACTGATTCCAAAACAGTTGCCTATTGAATTTCAACCGTATGTCATATTCTTTAAGGTTCATTCCCCTTACTTTGAATCGGAAATTTGCATTAAATATACAAAAGCTTTTAGCATAATTACAAGACTAAGCCACTTTACATGGTTTTGTTATCTGCGTACATAATTTTGCGCGTGGCTGCTAGATTGCGGCCGTAAATGCCCCTTATACAGCTAGAAGCATGTTAAGTCAGATAACAGTCGTAACTGAGACTATTGGGTGATTCTAAAGTTAGTTTAGTTCAAATACCTACAAGTATTGTACGTAGGTGGTAGAATTATAGGAACAATCGACTAGTGTCTTATTATTTTCAAGATTACATTAAGAGTCCGTATACAGCCGTTTGCTGAATTCGCTTTTTGAGGTCATAGCTCATTAAATATTCGTTTTCCTACAGATTTTATTGTGTAATATGAAAGATCATTTCAATTCAAGTTGAACAAGTGGAAAAGTTGTTTACAGTTAGCTCTCGATTTACCATATTTTGGCTCAGTCCAACAGCTGTTTTCTCAATTCTCGCTCGAAGACGTGTAAATACAATCGACCTTTCCGGGCCGATACGGACTCTTAAAAGCAGTTTTAGAGAGGACCATAATTAAAAATGTCTGCGTATGTACAAAAATTGTTATCAAAATCAAATCAAATGAAATCATTTATTTCGGAAGGGTTTCTATAATTGGATTAGGCATCTTTCATGTAGCAATAAGTTGAATGTGGACCTCCTTTAAGAACACGGAAAATTGTTTAACAAATATCACATGAATCATATCACCTACTTATATTTCTTGCGCCATTAACATCACATTGTTTTATCACTTTGTCTTGATGCCATGTATGATGATTTCCATTTTATCGTTGTGTATAAGACACCCGTCACTCTCGCACACGCATTTGTCAGGACGAGGATTCCACAGCGGTGCCAAACCAGTGCCAAACTGATAAAACGGCAATTAATGATACGCCCACGAGAAAATAAGTATAGCTTTTATTTATACTCAGACATCTAATTTAAAAGGTTTACTGATTTAATTATGATGGATACATTTTGTGGAATCACCCATTAAGGTATCACAGAATAAGATAACTATGCTTTTAGCGGTGTAGCAAATTGATATTAGTATTCGCGATAAATATGCGAACACAGTATTACTCGTGTTTTCGTTTCTAAAAGACTATTGAATACTATGAAGTGGTAAAATGTTAAGAAAAAAATAAAGATTTATTCCAAAGATGATCATGACTCTATGATAAATTAAAAAATATTGATATATAGGTACCGAACCCATTCTAGCATTCAATTTCACCTTAACAAAGCTATTCACTGTATTTGATGCCCGGTTAGCCTAGTGGGTGACCCTAATAAAGTTGCCTACGAAATTTAAGATCCTGGGTTCGAATCCCGGTATGGGCAAATATTTGTGTGATGAGCATGAATATTTTGTTTCTGTCTTTGATGTTTTCTATGAGTTTAAGAAGGTATTTATATCTATTAAATAAACTTCGTCTAGTATCCATAACACAAGTGTTATTAAGCTAGAAAACAAATAAATAGAGCTAGTCCGATTTGTGTAAGATTGCTCCCTAATATTTTATTTTTATTTATTTATTTAATTATGAAAAAACGGTCATTCAAAATATATTGATACAATTTCTTCTCTTAATGTAGACCTATAGTTTCCATTTTTATTAAACATATCTTTATATAAGCACGACAAAAGTACCTATCCTGGATCAGGTTAAGCTGATTAGTAAGAGGTTACACAGAATTTCTAGAAACAGTTCACAGAAAACTTAGTGAACGGAAACATGTTCTACGTATTTAACAACTTTTTGAATAAATAAGATTAAATATAATATGTAATATTTATATTACCTACATATTATATTGTAAAGTTAATTCCCTTTCGATCCTTTTTTTCGAAATTCGAAAAAAACAATGAATACGTACCTAGTACATACCTACTTACCTACTTACATATAGTGTGATTCAAAAAAACTTGTAGGGTACACATGCCAACGTATGTTATAAAATTTATAAAGATTTAAATATCTTCATATTCTATGTTAATATTTCAACTAACGGTATCACCTAATCTAATCATAAATGCAAATGAATAAAATATACTTAGTCAATTGCAAGACACCTACTAAACCTACTTACTATGGATAACTGATGCCGATGATAGTTATTGCCTTTGACAGACGCCGATTAATTGACTGTTAATTGTTTTGATTAGTTAAAGTTGTGTTGGTTCAGCGCGGGGTATGTTTGAACAATATGTCATAATTCATAATTATCATAATTATATCTCGGCGACAATGTTTAGATATTATTATTTCTGTCACGTTAGTCAAATAGTACTTAATCGAAATGTATGAATCAAATCAAATCAAATCAATTATTTATTCTGCAAATAGGCCACAAGGGCACTTTTACATGTCAAACGGTAATTTACAATAAAATAGTAATCTTACACAATAATAATTTAAAATTATATATTTTATTTAACAAACTAAATGTCACTAAGTTAATGTAAACAAAACAAAATTGCAAAATATGACCATTACATTCGATATAAGATCTGTATCCAGCATTAACAGAAGTTAATGATATTATTCAGTATTCCAGAGATGTATAAGGTCTCTGAGCGTCCAAATACAATTAATAATTATTCTTATATTCTAAGAGATGTATACGGTCTCTAAGCGTCAAAACAAAAAAGGAACATTAATGTCATATCGATGCTTATCTAAAACAACTCTGTATCTCAAAAACTGTGTTTTTTCAGGGCAGAGGTTTAAAAAAAACACAAAAAAGATATTGTTATATTTTTTTATTAAGATAACCAATTTAAAATCTTCTTTAAGTCACTGTTTCCTCTGTCATCCAGTTATTTAAACCCAAGAAAATAAAAAGAAAACAACAAAAACTACACAAAAAAAACTGAAAAATGTTTAACAGTTTAGAGTTGTGACACGATATTTATATACTTTGGATAAGTTTTTATGTGTACTAACGTCTCAATATAAAATAATTCAAAAAAATATTTTTTTCTTATGAATAATAGTGTATTATTTGTCTTTAAGACACACGTATATGTAAAATATTAAAAGAATACTGACTTATTTTGCTTTGTTTCTCAAATATTATTTTTTTATATGGACAATAATGGCCTTAAACGACATACATCACAATAATACTTAAACTTTATAGACAATAACGGTATAGTTTAGTTTACAACATTACAACACTTGGTATGGATGTAAATTAGTAACTCTTTTTTAAAGATTCAAAGATTCATAGATAATATATTAATATGGACTTTAAGGCTCCATAAAAATGTTTTGCACGTCTGCACGCAGGCTGAATGCACTGGACGATTATGTTGTATTTTTAAGAACTATGTAACTGCATTCCGAGCAAAATAAAAATCTTTGAATCTTCGAAATCTTTGAACCTCGTGGGGGGCCTAGCTACGATGCGCCATCCAGTACGTGGTCACATCTCGAGAACCTTTCCGCCCCAACGGCCATCGGTTCTACGTGCAATGTGCCCAGCCCATTGCCACTTAAGTTTAGCGATTTGGAGGGCTATATCGGTTACCTTGGTTTTGCTGCGGTAGCCTCATTTCTGATGCGATTGCGCAGAGAAACTCCCAGCATAGCCCTCTCCATTGCTCTTTGGGTGACTTTGAGCCTTCTTATGAGGTAACCGTCTACGTTTCCGTGTCATACGTCATCACACAGTGAGGTAGTGGCAACACACACTGGTCAAAGACTCTCGTCTTGAGACATTGCGAAGTATTGGACGAAAAGATGTGCCGTAGGTTTCCGAATGCTGCCCAGCCGAGTCGGACTCTTACTCAAAGTTGGACCTATCTAACTTGAAAGTCTGAAGAAGTCTTGAAAGTGTCCGATTGACATGATTTTTGTCTTATCTATGTTCATCGTTAGACCAACTCGCTCGGAGGCTTTACTGAGGTCATCGAGCATAGTACTCAAGTCCTCCATGGTCTGAGCCAAGACATATAATCAGCAAACCAAAGGTGATTGATGTACTCGCCGTTGATGTTGATGCCTAGCCTTCTCCAGTCTAGTCTTGAAAACGTCCTCCATTGCAGCGGTGTACAGTTTTGGGGAAATAACATTCACTTGCCTAACACGCCGCTGTAGCGGAATACGTTTCAAGCTCCGATCCTGGAGTGGGACTGACATAGTGATGTTCTCGTACAAACACTTCAGTACTTCGATATAGCGGCAGTCTACTTTTCACCGCTGGAGAGACTGTAGTACAGCCCAGGTTTCGATCGAATCGAAAGCTTTTTCCACGAACGCTAAGCAGAGAGGCAAGTTTTACTTTCCAGTCTTCTGTATAACCTGGCGGAGCGTATGAATGTGGTCTACGGTGGTGTGGTAAACCTCTTCGAAAACCGGCTTTGTCGGGAGGCTGGAAGTCACTAAGCCTGCATGCGAGGCGATTCGTAATGACTCTTGAAAACAGCTTGTAAACATGGCTCAGAAGTGAGATGGGTCGGTAATTCTTCAGCAGGGTTTTGTTCCCCTTTTCGAACAACAGCACCCCTTACCTCTGTTCCACGCCTTTGGCGTGCTCCCTTCCAGTAGGACGGTGTCGAACAACTTCTGAAGGGTCGTAAGGATCGGTTTTCTACCCGCCGTCGTGAGTTTGGCTGTAATTCCGTCTTCACCGGGTGCCTTGCTGTTCTTAAGCTGTTTCAGAACCATTCTAATCTCGTACAGGCTGATGTCCGGGATGTCGTCGGTAAAGTGTCGGGTTGGTCTAGCTAGGGCCTTTCGCCAGACTAACTTCGGGTCTGCGAGTTGACGTGTATACGATATGTATGACGTGTAAAAACGCACTCAATCAAAAGCTCAGGTTTGGAGAAAACGACTCTCCAGTCCTCAGTTTTTTACCTTGCGAGCTGGCTCTGCCCAATAGACTCGATCGAGATCTCGTGCGAACACATTAGAGCCCTTATTTCTCTCGATGGCCTCTTCAATACGGTTCGTAGTGAATTGGCGCAGATCGAGGGTAAGGGACTTGGAGATCTGTTTATTTAGCTGCCGGTATAAAGTCGCATCGTTTGAAGACTGCAGAATCATTTGACTCCTTTCCTTCATGAGCTTCTGAGTCGAGCTAGAGAGCCTTTTTGTTCTGTTGGCCCGCTGGGCCTCGAAGAACATAGACCCAGTGGCACGAACAGGTTCCACAAAACCTAGGCAATGGAAACGGTTTTGGAGTTCCAGCTGAAAGCTCTCGGGGTCACCCAAAGGGCAATGGAGAGGGCTATGCTGGGAGTTTCTCTGCGCGATCGCATTAGAAATGAGGCTACCCGCAGCAAAACCAAAGCAGATTTCGGATATTTTTTCCAGTTCGCGTGTTCATTTCTATAACCAAAGTATACTCGTAATATAGTCAACTGAAAGAGTTACTGAATCTTTGACACAAATTCATCCACGAAAGTGAGGCAGGACAAACCCTTAAATAGTGTCCATAATAAAAATATAATAATTATTGTTATTATATCACTTTTTATACAAAACAGAGGCGCACACGAGTAATTGAAGTCCCCATGTACATGGAGCATGTAGTAGGTATGTATCTTATACTTATTTTATTTGATATTACAAAATAAATAAATATTAGAGGTTAATAATATCTTACACAAATCGAACTAGGCCCATAGTTAAGTTCAATAAGGCTTGTGTTGTATATTATTATTTTAATTGATATGAATACATACATACCTTTTTTGCAATACATATAACATCTAAATAAGTTTATCATCGTGCTGCTTATCTATTTATAGTGGCTTTTCTCGTTTTGAATCAAGAAACTAAATGCATATTTATGATGAACATAGTCCAAATTCGTATAGTATACCAATAATGAAGTAAGTCTTATGTAGTATAGGGGCTTATTTTGCTTACATGAACAAGCCAACTTTCATTATTTTCGTGAATACTCGTTTATTTGTTGTTAAGTCAAAACATCGGTACTTACTGTTTAACGGAAAGTGTCCCATCCATGAATAATCCTATATTGCACAAAAATTCGGTAGTGTTCCACTGAGCTATTTCGCGTAATGCCGCTGTTGTACAAACAAATTGATGTGTTTTAACGAATTATTTAGGGATGTGCCGGTAGTCAACAAAAAAACGTGGTGACGGCGTCGATCGCTATGGCTCATCTGGCCTACGGACGGTCTTCCAGATAAAATGACGTCGACACCCCACCAATGGCATAACGGCACAATGCTGCCACGGTGGCAATTTTTTGAATTAGAACACGTGAGTCTTAGTCACGATAAACTTTAACGTGTTCTGCGTCTAGTCTTATACTTAGTAGCAAAACGGATTATTTCGCGATACCGACTTGTTTTAGATAAGCGTCGATATTGTCAGAGATGTACAGTGTCAATAACAATAAAACGTGTCAAGATCAGAATGATGTCTCTCGTCAATACGATAATAATAATAATAACACTAGTATTTAAGTAGTTAATTAGGTACTATGCCCTTGCAAGCATGAACAGTCCGGACTCCACAAACAGCACCCGATCACGAGTATGACGCATATCTCAGCCATCGCCTCCCTCAACCATATGTTAGGGAAGGTGGCGACCCGATCAACGACGCCACCGTAAGCAAAGCCCTTTAAGCGAGCATGACATATTCAAGCCACCGGACATTGATAATAGCAAAGATTAAGCGACTTGTTCGGCGAGAAACAGCATTACGTGCTCTCTTCTTACATAAAACGGTACAGTTATTTCAGGTAGGTACTTATAATGATTTCATGTATTTAGGTATATTCCTAATAGAATCAGACTACTACTGGCTTAAAGGCATTTTTGTCGTTTAAGAAATCGTTGACAGTATAATACGCCTTGCTTAGCAAATTACTCTTAACATGAGACTTAAATTTACTGTACGGTAAATTAACAATTTCAGTAGGTATTTTATTGTAAAAACGTATGCAGTTCCCCACGAACGACGTGCTAACCTTGCGGAGACGACTGGCCTTCACTGCGATCTTGTTTTTACTTCTGGTGTTGTAGTCGTGGATATCACTGTTGAGTTTGAACTCATGAAGGTTTTTCCGCACATACATGATATTCTCAAGAATGTATTAGCATGCTACAGTAAGAATGTTTGCCTCCTTAAATTTGTCCCTGAGAGAATCTCGAGCTTTTAGTTCGTATATGGAGCGTACAGCTCGTTTCTGTAGCACGAATATAGTCTGGATATCAGCCGCCTTCCCCCACAACAGGATTCCGTAGGACATAACACTGTGGAAGTAACTGTAGTACACCAGCCTAGCCGTCTCAACGTTTGTTAACTGCCTTATGCGTCTTACTGCATAGGCTGCCGAACTAAGTTTTCCGGCTAGGGCGGCGATATGCGTATGCCATTGCAGTTTTGAGTCCAAGGTGATACCTAAAAACACTGTTACATCTTCAAATTCCAGCTCATCGCCCTTTAATTGGATCTTGGTATTATTTACCTGCTTGACATTAGGTAAAGTGAATCTGATACACTTTGTTTTCTTAGAATTTAGCAGTAAATTATTTGCTGTAAACCATTTCACAACAGTGTTGAGAGCATCATTAATACCATCGAAGCTTTTCTCTTTCCTGTCTACCTTGAAGATAAGCGACGTGTCGTTTGCAAATAACACTATATCATGTTTATCTTGCAACACATTTGGTAGGTCATTGATGTAAATCAGAAACAGAAACGGACCCAGAATCGAGCCTTGAGGAACACCAAGAGCAACAGTTGTTCCTGCTGATTGGGTCCCATTGATGACTACTCGTTGTGTTCTCTCCGAGAGATACGATGAAACAAGATCAAGAGCACCGTTTTTAATCCCATAATGTCTCAACTTTCTGATTAAATTCTCGTGATCAACGCAATCAAATGCCTTTGATACATCACAGAACACTCCAATAGCATCTTGAGCCTCTTCCCAGGCATCAAAAATATGTTTAATTAGTACCACCCCTGCATCAGTGGTAGAGCGACCCCTAGTGAGTCCGAACTGATTGGTATTGAGCAGTTTATTGCAACTAAAGTGGGACATAAGCTGATGAAGAATAAGCTTCTCAAAAACTTTGCTTAGTGCCGGTAGTATTGATATTGGCCTGAAGTTGTTAGGGTCAGTTTTCGTTCCTGATTTAAACAACGGGATAATTTTACTGTGTTTCATGAGGTCAGGAAATACTCCAGTATCAATACATTTATTGAAAATATCAGCTAAGAAAGGTGCAATTGATTCTACAATGGAATGTAATACTTTGACTGAAAGGCCCCAAAGATCTTCAGTCTTCTTTAAGTTCAACAATTTAAACGCTTTTATAAGAATAGGTGGGGTCACGTGAGTGAATCTAAAGATTTCTGTGCATTCAGTTACATTTGCTTTCAACAACGATTCAGCGACATCTGGTGATGAGTTTAAAGACTTCGTGGTCTCAACGGGTACGTTAGAAAAGAAACGCTCAAAATGATCCGCTACTTCATGGTCAGAACTTACTAAAGTATCATCAATTCGTAGGCTGTAGTGCGGATCTCTTATCTTTCGTTTTCCAGTTTCAGTGTTGATAACTTGCCATACAGTTTTAACCTTGTTTATTTTATTTACCATGCTGGTGACAAACAAGAATACAGCCTTAGTTACTTATTTTTGTATGAAAATATACCAGTATACCTAAGGTCCCTGGCGTGATCAAAAAGTTTAACCACACAATTTGCTAGAAATTTAAGTGGGAAACTAACTGGAACGCTACCATAGTTGATCTTAATTGTGATTGTACAAAATCTACCGCACATAAATTGACATTAGACCGAGAATAATTGTCGATTACACAATTCAGTATAACGTACAGTTAGTCGAGGCGATTTATCTTCATTAGGCACAGCGATTGCCAACCTATGGGCCTGGCCACAATACGTCATTGTTTGCTTTCAATTACTTGGCAAGTTACTGTGACGAATGCTAGGCCAAACTAGGCGCGGTGTACATAGAACACATAATTTTAGTCATTATGCCGTTGACAGATGAAAAGACAATTCTGGCAACTGTCAATTTAAGACGTTTTGTAACCTGAACGTTTTGTACGGGTTAATTTAGAACCACTCGACCACGAAGAAGCTTTACTCACTGTTTCTACAATTTATGATGTATTTGGGAGTTTTAACACTGATTTGACGACCGGTTAGTCTAGTGGGTAGTGACGCTGCCTACGAAGCTGAAAGTTCGAATCCCGGTAAGGGCAAATATTTGTGTGATGAGCATGAATATTTGTTTCTGAGTCATGGATGTTTTCTATGTATTTAAGTATTTCTATCTATTAAATATATCGTCGTCTAGTACCCGTAACACAAGCCTTATTGAGCTTACTATGGGACTAGGTCGATTTGTGTAAGATTGTCCCCTAATATTTATTTATTTATATAACCTTGTCGTAACGTGACTGTCCCATTGACTGGCTAAATACAGTTAACCCTTATCTTGACCAATTAACAAAAACACATGAACATCAGCCTTGATCGCAAGGTACCCATAGTGTGTGTGTTTTGCAAAAACATGGAAAAAGAACACCAGAAAGGGTTAACATAAAATACATAGGTATTGTAGCATAATTATCAAAACAAGGGTAAATCGACGAGTCGATGATCGAGGGTCCAATCGATATGACCTTTGACCGCAGCAAGAGAAAAAGAGACAAAAACACAAGCTATCATAAATTGTACGAGCAGTTATTTTTCTCATATAGCTCGCGTATACATTTCTAAATAGAGCAGTCAGCCACGTGTCTAAACATAGTTGTAGAGCTCCGTTTCCGAGCTACGCATGATTGACAGACAGACAGTCTGACGGGCGGACGGCTGACCCAGTTGTACGCTTATATTACTATCAACTACTGCAATAGATTATGGGTATAATACATAGTTCCCTCTTCTAAAACTTAGGTTACGTTTAACTGATATCCTCGTTAGATCAAAAAAACCGAAATAATTCAATGAACCAAAGGCTCAGAGTACAGGCTAAATGCATCCGCTAGCTATCACTGCCCCAGCCCCGTGGGTAGTGACGCTGCCTACGAAGCTGCTAAAAGGTCCTGGGTTCGAATCCCGGTAAGGACAAATATTTTTGTGATGAGCACGAATATTTGTTCTTGAGTTTTGGATGTTTTCTATGCATTTAAGTATTTATATCTATTATTATTATTCTCTTTATTTAGATTTCTTCTTAGGCTAGGTTTTTACAATAATTATATAATAGTAAAATATGAAACTTACATACAAAACATAAAATCATTATAAAAACCTAGCCAAGGATGCCGCCGGCAGCGGGGCGGGGCCTAAGCTGCCGGTGGTCAGGGCGACAGAGAGAGAAACCTCCTGACAACCCGGGTAGTGTCTATTATTATTATATCTGCCTACCCCTCCGGAAAATAGGCGTGTATGTATCTATTAAATATATCGTCATCTAGTACCCACAACACAAACCTTATTGAGCTCACTATGGGACTAGGTCGATTTGTGTAAGATTGTTCCTTAATATTTTTTTATTTATATTGACCGCCACGGAAGGAGCAATTTTTATTTTATTTTTATACAACGACGGTGGCAAACAAGCGTAAGGACCGCCTGATGGTAAGCGGACACCGCAGCCTATAGACGCATGCAACTCCAAAGGAGTAACATGGCCGTTGCCGACTCCACCCCAATTAAGGATCAAGAGTGCAAGTCAAGTAAGTACTTTTTCGTTAAACGGGTAAACCGTTGAAATATAATCTCTGAAAGTATACTAAAAATGTTTATGATTTTGCTTTATCGTAATAAGAGTTATTTACGAAAAGTTCGCTCTTTAAGGAAAACACATCAAGTCAAATGACACATCGAAAAAAGCGGTGCTATCGGCTTTTAGACCCTGTATATTTCATAAATGTAAGTTTAAGATCGTCATCATCAACATTTAAGAGCTTGGCTTAAGTTATACACAATAATTGCTACATAAAAAGCATTTACGACGTCACATCAAATTATTACAAAACGAAATTCGTTAAAATCTAGATAATACAGTCATAAAACCAAAAACGACGGAATCTGCCTCATTTACCTTTCCGCGTTTTACGATCGTTTTACAACGTGGGTGATTCCGGAACGTTTTGATGTATTGAAATGATGTGAATCTTGGTTCATACGCGTGTTGCGCAAGCGCAGCTGCGTCTGTGCGTTACGCACTAGGGGTCAATTTTAGATGGAGTACCTAAGATTAGAAATAAATGGATAAATTAAATTGATTTGTAGCTGTCAACACAACAAATCTTCAAATCAATGAAGAGTCGAAAATGTGTTTGTACTCAAGCGTGCTTAGGCTAAGGCGTCTGCTAGTCAGGCAATATGTTTGTTGGCCACCGTCACTGAACGCTGTATTTCAAGGCCAAAACACCATGTGTTTTCCCAGACAACGGTTAGCACGAATATTAACATAATTAATATGACAATGTATGATTTTGACTTTTATTTTAGAATTTTGTTGTCTCCTTTGTAGTTGGATCTATACAGACAATTGATCTTCTCTAAAAACTGGTTCGATTTTCGTCATAAACAATAGGAAATTAGCCTTATATGCCAATAAGACATTACCCTTCTACTACGTTAGTCGGGGAACATCTGATTTGTAGCTCGCAGCAAATTATCACTAACTGATTCGTTAATTAAGTATTTAGGTCGCGGGCCACACGAGATCAAAGGCGGCATATTCCTTCCTAGTTCTACGAACATTAAATACCACTCATATCTGTGTATACGTACCTAATTCATATTCCCTTGAACTATGCCATAGAATAATCTCATTATTTGGCTGCAACGGTTAAATAACAACATAGAAATAAGTTTCTGACAAAAATGAAATTTTTGGTACAAGCTTTTATTGTCGACTCTACTTTTCAGTATACCATCATGAACTACTCATTGAGACAATTCTAACAAGCCCAAATTCATGGCATTACGTCGGTAAATACTGAATTCCCATGGCCAACTTCTGTCTCCATCATCAGATGAGCTCGATGGTACCATAATATTGAATTGTCATCCAAACTATATACTTAAATACTTACCCTAAATTCGGATTCGCTCAATCGGATAACGGCAAGTGAATGGAAAAAAGATTGCAAATTTTGATGGACATCTTACATACATACGAACATGTCAAGTTAATATAAAAACTTGTAAAAAGGTGCCACAGAGAGGCATCACGTTAGCGCGACACTGGTGCGTTCCGTAGGAGATCCCAGAGCCGTCCGAAATGCGTCGAGGAGGGCCATCGGGGGGTTTTAGTCGGCGCGAGTCCGACATTAACTCCGCGCCATCCCCGTGGTGCCAAGGTATCCATAACAGACTTTCCTCCCATAAAAAAAACTGTAAACACATCTTTGATGTCGGCTGTACCTAGTTGATGCCATGTATTTTGCTGAAGGTCGAAATGGGACACACATTACGGATTCCAAGTTGGTTTCGATGTGTTTGGTTTCCTACACGTTGGCTTTGCACGTGCAGAAGTGGGTGCGCCAACCATTTTTTTAAACTACCACGTTGGCAAACAATCATAAGGCCAGTCTGATGGCAAGCAGACACCGCAGCTCATGGACGCGACTCCACGACTCCAAAAGCGTTGCCAACTCTTTTATTGATTTGAGGAGACAAACACGGGTCTTTCACTCACAACACGTTACAATGTTTTAGAGAGGTAGGACACAGCGGAACGTCTTCTCGTTCATATTTGGAGCAGCCCAACACAGGAAGTACTTCACCTTATAGAAGACCGCTGCCATAATAACACATGTAGCTGAGTCCAGGACTTAGACAGACAGAGCAAGCACACGATACCTCAGTTGTTTCAGAGCATTGCACGGAGCGCAGAGGTCTGGCCCAAATCCATTTTTCATCCGTAGGGTAAACTCGCATTATTTGGTGATCTACGCCTAATTCAGTGAATTCACTAGCTTTATTCGGTAGCGTGCTTCAAAACATGTACCTATACCTATCACCGAGTTTACCCTAACTTTGGTCGGAAAGTAGAATGTCGTTAGCAGACGCTTCTCATCATCCTCCTGGCATTGTTCCCGGTTGTGCCCTAAAGGAACCCGAGGACCGCTTTGATACCTAATTCCAAGATTTGACATAGGCACTAGTTTTACGAAAGCGACTGCCATCTAACCTTCCAATCTAGAGTGAAAACTAGACCTTATTGGGATTAGACCGGTTTCCTCACGATGTTTTTCTTCGCCGAAAAGCTAACGGTAAATATTCCGTAACATAAGTTCCGAAAAGCTCATTGGTACGAGCCGAAATTTGAACCCACGACCGCCGCATGCCTGAACCACTAGGCTACCGTAGCTGCCTCGTAAAATTTACTATTGCAACCAAATTTGGACGCGATACGTATGTAGCAAATGCCCCCTGGCCTGTCCCAATTAGCGGCGCAGTCGTGAAAGTGATTAGCATACCTCGGGCGGTCTAGATCCGTGACCCTGCGCACAGAAAGCTGGCCTGTTTCGTGAAATACCTCCCGGTGTAAAGTCGTTTGTACACATTGCGCTTTTAATTATTTAATACACCCCACTAAGCAAGAAATGTTGGTATCTTTATTTATTAAAGGCTAGCTTTTTTTAGCGTAGGAATCGTTATGCCGCAATTTATTGAGCAAAAGTAAACGTTTGTTCTTGTTCTCCGCCTAAGTGCAAGGCCTGAGTGGACGCCCCGCTCAGAGCGGAGCGTGCAGCGTCCATATAAAACAAATGCAATTTATATGGACGCTCGACGCCCCGCTCTGAGCGGGGCGTGCAGCGTCCATATAAAACAAATGCAATCTATATGGACGCTCGACGCCCCGCTCTGAGCGGGGCGTCCACTCAGGCCTTGCACTAAGTCGGTCCGTTCTGCTGAAAATCGTGACCCAGCCACCATTTTTTTTAAATATCTCCTCTCCACTTGTGCCTGTTGTTTAAACTCTTGAGTATGTCCTTATTCCTGTTTGGTCGAATTCGGCCTTATACGATGCGTCTTCACGAAATCTTGTATAAGCCAAACTTGCAAAAGCTATAATATGACGCAACCTGCAGGCGTTTTGATGGGTGGACTTGTCGCGTGACGATGACAACATGCATTCTGCTCTTTCGTAAATTGATAATTTGTGCGTATTTTCACTAGTAGGTATAGCCACACTCGCATGCAGGGACCTAGAATGGTTATTACACTAGTCAACGTGCGCCTTAGAGACTGATGCTTCATCAGTGCTCAAATATATCAGTGCAATAAGAATATTTTCATCACACTTGCTCGAAAGGGCTTCATATTGCGCAGACATACAGAGCTGTAATAGCCTGTGTTACGCCCTTGGGCGTAATGTTTTTTTTCTTAAATTATATCTGTCACTCATGCGGCAGTTACAAAGCAAAGAGGTTTTATATCAAATATTACGATGTCTGAAAACGTATTTATAAATACATTTAAACTTAAAAAACTGCTTAAACATGTTTAACTGAATTATTTACAGATTTAATATGTAGTTATTTAGTGTCTATGTAAAATGTTTTTAAGTGTTTTTAAATCGTTGCTGTATACCGAAGGGTCTTTGCCATACGCGCCTCACGTCAAATTCAACAAAATGGACGACGGACATGTTGCAGTTTTTATTACGATTTGTATTCATTTCATCTAAAATGTATTTGTTTCCTCGCAAATGTGATGAAAAACATTGTGTATAACACGGGCGTAAGAATATTGCAAACTCGTAAGAATATGAATATTATTAAACGGAACACCTTAATACTTATCTGTGTTACAAAATTTATGAGAAATCCCCCTTTATTTCAAGCGTGTTTTTAGACAAACATATGTTTTCTAGACTAGACAGACAAGACAACGCTTGTGCGCGCAGGTTTACCGGGCAGCCTGCGCCCGCGCATGTAATTATCAGAGCTTTACACTCGCGTGTTGCAGCCATAAGTGTTCGCCATTACGTAAATATACACTGCGCTGAAGCTGTGACAAGAATGTTGGAGGTCGCCTTCATATAAGTAGTCGAAGGGTTGACAAGTTTAGTTATGACATCCATACACAAAATGTGATGATAACTTTGTATGTCCTTCTGTTGATGAGAGCGAGCGCAAGAGATGAGTGCGGCTAGAAATAATATTAATAATCGACCAATATCTCAAGAGACTCTCGCTAGATGGCTGAGTCAAGGGTCATATACCTTCTGAAGGCGGGTAATACTGCGACGCTACATACATGCATCCCTATTACTCGAGTAAGGGAGTGCGATAGAGATGGAAATACCCGAACTTCGACTTTCGAAGTTCGTGGTAGCGCCGCTGACCACCGGTGGCGTAGGTCTCGCCTCGCTGCCGGCGGCGGCGGCATTCTAGGTTAGGTTTTTAAAATTGTTTTAAGTTTTGTATGGTTATATTTTACTGTTTACATAATTATTGTAAAAACCTAGAGTAAGAATGAATATGAATATTTTTTTTTTTTAAATACGTTTTTTTTTTTTTTTAATCGTTCTATTTAGAACTTTGTTTTGGCCTAAAAAAGAGCTTATTTAATATACCAATGCATAATAAAAAGTATAATATTTATTGTAAAAGACAACAGAGGTAGTCCAATCGGTGTTAGTTATTCTTAGCCCTACATTTTTTTTTATACAACGACGGTGGCAAACAAGCCTACGGCCCGCCTGACGATAAGCGGACACCGCAGCCTATAGACGCATGCAACTCCAAAGGAGTAACATGGGCGTTGCCGACCCTTGATATGTTTGAGGATTCGCCGCGTGTTGACAGCTGAAGGAACAAATTCCCTCGCTCTCAACACAACGCATCCTCGGGAGCTCTGGCGACCTTGCTCACCTCCAGGAACACAACACTACTACAGAGCAAGTAGTAGTGTTATTATGGCTGTGGTCTCCTGCAAGGCGGAGGTACTTCCCCAGTTGGGCTGCTCCACATTCGAGCGGGATGACATTTCACTGTGCCCTACCTCACCAAAACTACTTATTTATTGAAATTAAACTATTTATTTATTGAATCATAAATAATGTAATATTACAGCAAATGCCGAAGCGTTACAGAGAACCTTCTGTACGTAGTAGGTACCTACTATTACTAATTCTGTGACTAATACATTTGAGACGAACAAATTAATTAAGTGTCGTCATACGTTTTAAAATGCAGCGTACGCGCGCCCTCATACTCGATAAGTTACGAAAGATACGTAAGTTAGTACCTGACAGTAGTCTATGACCAAAAACATTTTCACCGAAAATTCAAATATTTGTGTGATGAGCATGGACATTTATTTGTAACTCTTGGATGTTTTCTATGTATTTATATCTAATTAATATAGGTATTATCGTCTCGTACCCATAACATAAGCCCTATTGAGTTTACTTTGGATTGATTAGGAGGATTTGTGTAAGATTGACCTCTAATATTTATTTAAATATTTAATAATAACCAGCACCAAACAACTCGTCAGCCAGCAGTAATGCAACATCAGGTTTTCGATTCGTTTTAAAATCGGAGTTGATTAGGAACTGCAAAAATAGATTGCGACTTTGTACTTATTTTACACCCGTGCCACTTGCTCCGTGTATCTCAGCCCTAATCGGCAACCCATTTATCATTGACGCGTGCCAGTCGGCGGGCGAGTGGTCAGGCGAGTCAAGCAGGTGGCAAGCAAGTCAATGTATTTATTAAATTTCAATCGTATTATTTAGTTCGTCAGTTTTCCGTTTTGCACAGTTCGTCTGTTGTATTAAGTGTGTAACGTGTTTGAAAAGTTTTCTTCTGCATTGTTTAACACGTATTGTTCTTCAGGTACTTGTCAAAATGTAATAGACTAATATGAAATGATGCTTCTATAGTCGTATGTAACTATATTATACTAATAAATTATATCAGTAGACAATTTTGTACATAAATATCTTTAGTAGGTTTGATAGGTGGAGATTCGATTTATATTATTCATCAATCTATAAATTAATTAATACACATACTTAAACAATAATAAAGTATACATCAAAAGAACGAACTTAGAACCAAACATATTCGTGCCAGCTTAAGAACAACTTAGTCTAATTTTAAACAAACTAGACATAAATGCCTTTTTTGACGTCCAAATTGAACCGTAATCCGACATTGCGTCATAACTTCAAGCCCCAACCAACAAATTCTAGACTCGAGGGCTCTTTTAAACGTCATTAAATTAGTCCGTCTTTGAGTGCTCAAAGTGCTGTTAGCAGTGTGCGCAATTCATCATATCACTTCATGAGTTAGTTGCGCGACAAGTAGACAGTGCAGGCACTAACCCTATCAAGTTGCGCACGCGACGCTTTGAGAATCAGGCCTGCACTTCCCGACCGATGCCTTCTAGACTAACGAGGTTATAGCTGACCTACGATAACGCATATTTACTACGAATTTAGAGGTCACATTGTACTGGATATGCAAGTTGTTTAGTGCATATGCAAGTTGACAGTTAGCATTGGCAAGCAAGTAGCTGCGTTTGCTTTGCATAGGATCGCAATTAGACACTAATTAAACTACCACTAATTACTTGTAAGTGTAAATTAGCCCTAATACGAGATTGTATTGCTAATTAAGGTATTAATTAAACAGGATGGTCGGTGGGTGGCAGAATTTATGTAAAAGGTGAAATGTATACGACGTTGGTAATTAATATTCAATGTTTAGAGTTAGCAATTACAAAACGAATTCATTGGTGATGCTTCTAAGATACGAGTGTGGATTAATACATATTATGTAGTTATACAACCTGGAAAGATCCTAGGTATCTACTATTATAATCATTTTGGAATATGATGATTAACCAATTCAGAGTTTAGCAGTAACATCAAATATAGTTTACTGCTACATAAATAAACGCATATTGTGTATCAGTGCAACCTAACATGTAATAATAAGTAGGTATTATATGAAGTAAAGTTTTTTTTTTTTGGGACAATCTTACACAAATCGACTTAGTCCCAAACTAAGCAAAGCTTGTACTATGGGTACTAAACGACGATAAATATACTTATATACGTAATAAAAAGTTATGTTTGTTATTCAGTATGTTCAAATTGTAATCGGAAGGTGTAAGACTACGCAGTCGTGAGTCGTGACTTTGGCCAGCAACTTAGGTCTTCGCGAACGTAGATTTATTTCTGCGTAGATGCGGCTTTTACTAAAGCTGCAAACGCACAGAGAGCGGTGGCGGGGCGGCGCGGTGCGGCGCGGAGGCGGTACCGGTTGTAATGTTCGAGCTAATATGAAAGGATCCGCACAGAAAACCGCGCCGCGCCGCGCCGCTCTGTGCGGATCATATTAGCTCGAACATTACAACCGGTACCGCCTCCGCGCCGCACCGCGCCGCTCCGCCACCGCTGTCAGTGCGTTTCGGCCTTAAGGGGCGGCAGAGCCCCGAGGATGCACCGTGTTGAGTTGAGAGTGCATTTGTATACCTACTTGAGTTTCTAAAAGCTGACCTAATTTCATCAAAGTAGTCCATTCAAAAAGCTACCCTACCGTCCAAGGTAAAAGATTCGAATTCCAATAACAACTTTATAAAAAAGTTGGTCACCTGAAATAATCTCAACAATACAACGAATTCTAAAATAAAAAAAACCGGCCAAGTGCGAGTCGGACTCGCGCACGGAGGGTTCCGTACCATTGTCTAAAAAAACGGCCAAAAAAATCACGTTTGTTGTATAAGAGCCCCCTTACATATTTATTTTATTTTGTTTTTAGTACTTGCTGTAATAGCGGCAACAGAAATACGTCATATGTGAAAATTTCAACTGTCTAGCTATCGCGGTTCTTGAGATACAGCCTGGTGAAAGACAGACGGACAGCGAAGTCTTAGTAATAGCCTAATAGGGTCCCGTTTTTACCCTTTGGGTACGGAACCCTAAAAAACCAGCCTTGTGCGTGTTGGGCAACGAGCAGTGTAAGAGTCCGTAGTTGCTCGTCTATTGCTATGGTTGAGATTATTTAATGAGGCCTCTTTTTATATAGCTTACTGTATTCTGGCAAATAAATTATATTGATGAATTGATATAAAACTGTATTGGAATCTTCAACCTGCCACAGTAGAGTTGCTTTTTGAATGGACAACTTTAACGCTCGGCCAACTCAAATATCCTCAAGTATACATAGATTGAAACGCGCGCAGCGCGCTAACTAACGCCCACTGAACTTTGCCGCGTGGTTTTCAAGAGGTAAGTTGCAGAATGTCCAGAATGTATTATTATATTTGAGGCTTGACGTTTGACGCAATGTCAGATGATTACGATTAAAAAAAGGCTGTATGTCTCTTCCGTTTAAAAATACACTAAGTTGTTCTTAAGCAAACAAGAATATTTGTTTCTAAGTTTGTTCTTTTGCATAATGTTTTTTCATATAATATAATTTTTGTTAGAGTATTTTTTTATTTGTAGGTGCGCCCACATCTACCACTTAAATCCATCTACTCAACACCCACTGTTGCGTGCGAAATCCGCACGCACCACGAAATGTCACCGGCGCGGGTATTCCAAAAATGCTAGAATAATGGACCCCCATCGACATTACTTAGCGAAATATATGGCCGGTATTATTTAGCTGTAAATGTCTACGCTATCGAGGTGATAAATTGGTTATGTCGTATTCTATCGCGAGGGATCTTTGGTATTGATTTGCTACCTTAGACATCGCAAATTAAACGCCGTAGATAAACAATGCTTGGTGTGAAAATAAGTGAAGAAAATTATTCTCGGAAATGAACCAAGATTGTGTTGAATGTGGAAATACATTGAGAAACTTTTGAATAATAAGAACAAGGAAATGTTTACATATAGGTTTTATATGCCTGATTAGACTGCATATAGTAACTCTGATTTTTTCATCATGTCACGCTTAATTGTTGAACTAATTTACACGAAATTTTATTAGATACCTTGAGGCTAAAATAAGACTGTGCGTTAATTCTTACCCTGAAATTAATTCCATAACAGGGTTAATCTTACTATTTTTTGGCACTATTTCAATGTCACTTATACGAATAAATAAATAAACGTTCTCGTGTTCATTTGGTTTTAGTACATATGGTAATGAAACTAATGCAAAGATTTTTTATTCGATTACAGTTTAGTTAGCTCCGCAATACGATATACGCGACGTGCAGCTGTGAGCTTTATCGGGCTGCATCCTGGTTACAAATTACTGCCCATTGTTCCGAGCTTTGATGCTAAAACATAACTCGGCTGTTTCCCCACTGCATACTTAAAACATCGATACGAGTATAGTTGAATTAGAATAATTATATATGCTGTACATTTTAAAGGTGCAAAGATATCTGAGCAACATTACACCCTTGGCAGTCTTATTCACATATTTTTGATCACTTTGCCCGTGTACCTACTTTGCACAAAACTGTCAAAACCGCCTGTAATCGTTAGAGGTGTCCTTTAAAGTCTGATCTGCAACTGGCTTTTTTTCGAACTCGACTGTACATTAAGCTCGTTAAGGGCCACTCTGGCCAAAAGGGCCTGCTAACTTAGTCCAAATGGGCGTATGCACTAGTTTTTACGGGAGCGACTGCTACTTGACTTCCTAATAAGGATAGACTTTTATGAAAACCAAAGCGAAATTGACATTTAGAAATTTTCTAGTCGCCTGAATGTCTCTAACACGGCTTTAACGACTGAAATCGTTATCAACCGCAGTGACCAAGGTTTGTTTTGCGACCGATTTACTGAATTCCTGTAAGTTTGTTCTTTGTTTCAGCTTAGGAAAAAAAAAAACTCTGTTCTCCTCTACAGGACGCATTTTCTTAACCGATGCTCGTGAAATTTTGTGGGCCCTGTAATTAAATAGTTATTTTTGTCGAATTTGAAAAAATTAAGGCATAGAGCCTCTAGAATTTATTTATTTTATTACTGCCAATACTTGAAGTATGATACTGTAACTGCACACTACATTGTGTAAGGTTTCTCCATAGTAGTAAGTACGGGGAAATTTATGGCTGAGTTTTAATCAAAATTCTAACCAATAAGAACTTAACGATAGCTTGTTTTATTGTTGAGATGAAACTTGATATCAGGGTATCAGGTGAATTAACATAAATCAAAAAACCGGCCAAGAGCGTGTCGGGCCACGCTCAGTGTAGGGTTCCGTAGTTTTTGTAATTTTTATAAAGTTCTACTTTTGAGATTTTTTTCATATTTTTAAAACTTATGGTTCAAAAGTTAGAGGGGGGGGGACACACATTTTTTTTAACTTCTGGAGCGATTATCTCCGAAAATATTAACATTATTTCAAACCCCTATTCATTTTTAAATACCTATCCAACAATATATCACACGTTAGGGTTGAAATGAAAAAAAAAAACACTCCCCACGTTACGTATAGGGGAGGTACCCTAATAAAATAAAATAAATCACTTTTTATTTTACCACTCTGTCGGCGTGATTGATATACATATTAGCACCAAATTTCAGCTTTCTAGTGCTAACGGTTACTGAGATTATCCGCGGACGGACGGACAGACAAAGCGAAACTATAAGGGTTCCTAGTCGACTACGGAACCCTAAAAATGAAGATTAAAATAAACCTTCGCTATAGACACTTTTGTTTTGTTCCGGCTGCTTCGCCCTCGTATCGCATAGAACCCAGGCGTAGCCGCGGTATTAACTATAATCTATATCCATCCTGAAGGCCTATCCCACATAAAGGTGTAAGCATTTTTGAAATCGGATGAATAGCTCCGGAGATTACTACATACAGACTTACGACCCCACTAGACGTTCCTTTATAATAATTAGTAGATATAAGACTAGCTGCCCACGCGGATTCACCCTCGTTGGAAAGAACGCAGGTAAACCCACGGGGTAAAATAGCCTATGTACACTTGGAAAGTCCACTCTATACGCAGGTGAAACAGTTTAGGAAAGCGGATTAGTGGTTCTGGAGATCCCTACTTACAGAATGAAAAACCACATCCTCACTGACTTCCTCTTTATCATCATCATCATCATCGTCATCATTATCATAAATGATTTAATAGCTAGGCTCTTGTAGGTACTGTGGTGGTGTCTCTCTTGCCTTCCACGAAGAGCCTTTCTATCTTCGTTCTCCTGTCAGTACTAGTGCCACTGCTACCTGACACGAGGGCTATTCTTTACGCGCTCAAGCGTCTCACCTCACCCGTCACACCTAACGAGACTAGACCTCTACCTACACTTAGTTAGGTACTAGGAATCGCGGCGTGAACTTAAAACAAGTTACAGAATAGCAGGGCAGAAGTTTGCTTATACAAGCGGCAATTACTCGCCATGTCATAAAATCCTCATGGCTTATTGCAGCTTTTCATAGAGAAGCCGCTCCCAGAAGACTTCCCACTACATTCCTTTTTAAGCAGGTACGTTTAATGAACAAAAATGATTTAAAGCTTCTGCAGCAATCATTCATAAACCTAAGTCCATTGATCAAGCAAAGTTTCGCAGTATAGGTTTAATGTTTATGTAACAGGTCAAAGCCCGCAGATAAACGCAATGCACGGGCCATGAATGAAGCGAACAGCGGAGAACGGTTAGCTCACTTTGCAATAAAAACGCTTGTTGTTTGACAGTCTAGACGGAGAATATAAATCGTTACAAAGTCAAAACCAAGACTTTTTTAAAGTTAAAAAAGATCCTAAAAAAATGCCTGGTCAACCCTAAACCGACGACAATGTATGAAGAATGTCATTGAAGTGAATGAAGCAAGAAAGGTTTGTCATGATCTTAGCAAGTGGAAATCCGGTCTGCCTACCCCTCCGGGGAACGGGCGTGGTTATATGTAGGTATACATGTATTTATGTATGACAATACATTTAAAAAGACCGGGTTGCACTCCGGGAGTGCCGGCAGAAGTGAAAACTCAATAACATTGTAACAGTTTTTCGATCAGGTCACGTGACATCTTACGGTGTCACCCTAAAAATGAATTTGACGCAAATTTATAAACAATTATCAATTACTTAGGCGGACGGGCCCGTCGGCGCGCCGACGGGCGGCGGCAAACACGATACCGACTTGTTTTTGCCATTGCCAAATATTTTTCAAAGCTTTATCTCTTTAGGAATAACGTCTAAATTCGAACTATTCGAATTTGCAAGAACAGCACAACAGCAGACGGCGGTGGCGACCAAGATATCAATTTGTTTTTGCCGTTGGTAAATATTTTTCTAAGCTTTATATCTTGAATAACGCCCAAATTCGAACTATTCGAATTTTCTCAATAGCAAAACGGTGAAGGATGCGTTGGTATTATTACAAATTTATTTGCAGAATATGCTATTGCAAAAAGTGTTTACTGGCTTTATATACTCTTACGAATAGCGTTCAGTTTTGAATGAAGTCGAATCGGCTAGCAGCAAAAAGTGACCTCCTTCACATCTGACGTCACAAAACTTTGTCGCGTATTTAACAATTCTTCCCCATCCCAAAAAGTGCTCAGCGCCGCTAAAGAAGTTTTCATTCAAAAAAGCCGACGAATGTCCTCGTTTTTTGAAGTCTTTTGAAAAGGATAAAAACTGCTATGGTCAACTATTATACTATGTTATAATTTAAACGAAGATTAGAAAGTAACTACTATTTATAAGGTCAGTCTTTGCTTTGAGTATTAGTTGGGTCGGTTTGTCAGACAAATCCCTCAAACACACATCATATCGGCGTGCAATACCAGCCTAGCCCTGCCCTTAAGGCAATCAACAACCTCGCAACATAGGTATTCGTTGCTGGCCGCCCTGTAAGCCAAACAAGGAAAAATCTTACAATAATTACCCGCAAGAGACGAATGCTAAGTCCGACATAAACTTGATCATGCTAGCTAGGAGAGAGTTTTCTAAGCAAGCGGCTTAGCTGTGACCTAGACATATTAGTGCGCAGCAGGTCAGCCCGCGCTAGACTATGTGGGCGCGCCCACGCGCTAGTGTGCTAAACGGCGGAAAACAAGCCAGCGATGAATTATAAGGACATTGTGGCAGTGTTTATGTGACCCGGGAGTCAACGAGAAACTTGAATTGTTCGTGTTAGGAGCCTAGTTGAAAAATTGTTGTTCTTTATTCCCCCAAAAACTGTGCCAAACATTCATGCAGCCAGATTCATGTTGCCATTATAGGCAAGCAGATACCGTAGCCTATGGACGCTTGTGAAAGAAGAGTCACCAGCACGTTGCCGACTCTTAATTGATTTGAGAATTCCTGTGTCGCCAGTGTGAGACATTGGCCAAGGCCAAGTCAAACACAACAAATTATTACAACGCCATGCAAACCTGAGGGTGTTTTTCAAACAAGTGTCTGAGCTGTGACCTGGGCATGTTAGTACCTAAAGCGACTTTTCTCGAATAAAGCCCCGGTGTTTTCAAACCATATGTCTTACTTAGCTTTTTACGCGACTTCTGTCCATAAAGTGGCTGTTACCGCCCGCTACACGTGCATAAAACCCCGCTTCCTGGTCAAGGAGAAGCAAACCTAGAGCGATAAAGCAAAGATTGTCCCACAAATCAGGAATTTTGCCGATAAATATGTCATTTGCGGCTTTTATGGCGTAGTGGACAGGGCTGTTGAGTGTTGGCAACACTATAAAATAGAGCATTCACGAGAAGTTTCTGTTCAGCCTTATGGTTCACTGGTAGAAATGCCTTATGGCATTCAATCCGCATTGATGACCTGGTGAAGATCGCGTGAGTCCGCTGAATGCAGGTGGCGCAGGACCGGTCATTGTGGCACTCTTTGGGGGAGGCATATGTCAAGCAGTTGACGTTTAAGAAATAAGAAGCGTAAGTAGTAGGGCCAAACAGATTATAGGCAAATTTAGCCATCAAATGTTTTCTCGTTCGCTAATTTTAGCTCAATATTATGCTGTTTGATGGGTCGCTCATGGAATTTGTATCAAATATGTGTCACCAAAACGGTAATAAGTAATAAAGAAAGACTCGATCTCATTTTTTCGACTGAGCCGAAACATACCTGGCATCTTAGACATTTTTGGTTCACCGTCTCCAAGGGGAGTAATGTACACATACAATAGCAAGTTGTAAATCAGTTTACGTCACTCCTGACCATAAAGAGAAAATAACCGCCCGTTAAGCGTGAGGATCCCGCTTCCTGGCCAGAGGGAGGCGTAAAATGTAGAGCCTTCGGCTCGAGAGTCAAATACCTGCGATAATAATAATAATATAGGCAAATTATCTCCGGTTGTGGTCATCTAGCAAACGGAGATACTTGCACAGCTAGAACCTCGTATCCCGGATTATTCACCAGCTATTTACTTGCTCTGCTATAGTCTTGCGGACTTCGAAGTTCCTTACTATAAGTACACCTGCGCCAGTTCTCTAAAGTGGTCGTGCCACGCTCTTATGGGATCTATCTGTCATCACGGACAGGACTATTCTAGCCAATAGGCCTGATATCGTGCTGACAGATCGATCGTAACGCCAGGCAGTGCTCGTCGACGTCATCGTCCGCCATGATGAGAACCTCGTGAAGGCTGAGAAGGACAAACCCAGCAAGTACCTTAACCTGGCTCACGAGGTAACCGCCATGTGGGTTGTTGATTCGGCGATCATTGACCCGATAGTCGTTTCTGCGAACGATCTTATAGCATAGAGTCTCGACCAACACCTCAAGAGACTCTCGCTAGATGGCTGGATCAAGGGTCAGATACAAAAGGCGGTACTCCTGGACACTGCGCGGATAGTCAGGAGGTTCCTATCTCTGCCGCCCTGACTACCGGCAGCTTAGGCCCCGCCTCACTGCCCGCGGCGCCCAAGATTAGGATTTTATCATGATTTTATGTTTTGTATGTATAGTTTTATTATATTCTTCACTTTTTATATAATTATTGTAAAAACCTAGCCTAAGACCAAATATAATTAAAGAGATAGATATGTAATCATAAATATCGAGCTAAATCAACGAGCCAGAAAACACTTTGAGGACTTGCTTTAAATCTGTTTACAACAATAATAAATACTCTTTATACTGAAATGCTATATAGTATGACAAATCTTCTTTCAATAAGAAGATTGTTTATTCTTCATATAGTTCTAAAAAAACAAAGAATATTACCATATGATGACACTTGTACACAAAGAAGACGAACATATAAAGTTGCTACTGTACCTCAAAATAAAACTAAATTTGCAAAACGGCATTACGAAACACTTTCTGCGCAATTATATAACTTTCTAAATAAAGAACTAACTATATACCATAAACCGTTGTATTAGTGCAAAAATATCATACCGGCTTGGCTTAAAACGAAATCATATGAGGAAACTGAGGAAATACTTACTCGACTAAGCTATCCAGCATAAAATATACAGACACGCAAACACACACACACACACACACACACACACACACACACACACACACACACTTATGTCCTATGTTATAATTTAACTTTGTAGTTTTATTTTCTTTTTGTATACCGTTTGCATGCTATATACTCGTACATACTACTACCCTTTTATTATTTTTATTGTAACTTTTAAAGTAACTGTAAAAACCTACTACTATAATTTACCGAACATAAATGTAGCACAATTTTGTTAGCAATCATTTAGCTAATGGAAGAGCGGTACCTCCTGGCACAGGCTGTAATAAAGCTTAAAAGGAAGTACCAACCACTATGTTTAAGATGATTATTGTGAAATTAAATAAACATTTTTTTTTTTTTTTTATACATGAAACCACAACATGAAAATATGCGATCTGATGACATTTCTTTTACCGCTTGAGGTGAATACAGGCCAGCGCAGCGTGAGGACTACTGCCCGTCCCCTATGTTCCTGGGCCTGCGCCCAGCAGCAGTGGGACAGTCGGAGATTACCCCTACATCTAACTAACATTTCACAAATATTACTAATACTATAGATATATACACAGGCATAGTGTCAGGTGACCTGTTAGACCCGCGTAGGCTCTCGCGCGCCCACGATCCGCTGTCTAGAGTTGAGTGCGGGATGTATAGGTACTACACGCTACTCGCTACACGGTGATCCATCTCTGGCTTCCGACATTAATGTTGTACGAGTATACCTACAGTTAAAGATAAAACCATGTTATTTGACTACCTGTTTAGTCTACTGGAACTTAAGAAGCTGACGGCTCGGGGTTCGAATCCTGGTAAGGGCAAATATCTTGAGTCGCGCATGTATTTGAGTATTTATCTTTTGAATGCAGGGTCTTCGGGATGACGATGTAGGAACTTAAGTAGGTGATACGAGTAGACTGGACTATTAGGAAAAGTTTGAAACTTAAATGTCTTAGTCCAATATGTGATAGTTTTTTTTTTATTTGTACCAAAAGTTGCCATGGAAAATTCAACTTCAAAACAAAGTATCAAATAAATAAAATTTATTGATGTTAGCCTTATTTAGTAAAAATATTTTTGATCCGTTGAATTTTTGTGTTTAATACTTGAAGAACCAGATATGTAATAACCCATATCGTATTTGGTCGAATAAAAAAATATGGCCAAGTCCAATTTAGTCTCAACTGCTTCACAGTTAAAACAGGAAAGGAGGACATCAAAGTCATGTTTAGTACCACAGTGTGTGTGTGCGCATATATATTGAATAGTACCTACTATCTCTCAAAGGTGTACAACTCATGAGTCTGCCTTAAAAAAAAAGACCCAGTTGCACTCCGGGAGTGCCAGCAGAAGTGAAAACTCAATAACATTGTAACAGTTTTTCCAACAGGTCACGTGACATCTTACGGTATCACCCTAAAAATGAATTTGACGCAATTTTATAAACAATTATCAATTATTTAGGCGGACGGCCCGCGAGCGCGTTGGGTGCGACGGGCCCAACGCGCCGCCGCGGCGCAACGGTGTCGAGGTCCGGCGCGCCGACGGGCGGCGGTAAACACAATACCAATTTGTTTTTGCCATTGCCAAATATTTTTCAAAGCTTTATCTCTTTAGGAATAACGTCTAAATTCGAACTATTCGAATTTGCAAGAACAGCAGATGGCGTTGCTCGGTGCCGACCAAAATATCAATTTGTTTTTGCCGTTGATAAATATTTTTCTAAGCTTTATCTCTTTAGGAATAACGCCCAAATTTGAACTATTCGAATTTTCTCAATAGCAAAACGGTGAAGGACGCGTTGGTATTATTACAAATTTATTTGCAGAATATGCTTTTGCAAAAAGTGTTTAACGGCTTTATACTCTTACGAATAGCGTTCAGTTTTGAATGAAGTCGAATCGGCTAGCAGCAAAAAGTGATCTCCCTCACATCTGACGTCACAAAACTCTGTCGCGTATTTAACAATTTTTCCCCATCCCAAAAAGTGCTCAGCGCCGCTAAAGAAGTTTTCACTTCAAAAACCGAAAATCGGACCCTATAAAAAAAACATAATTATCGAACCGGCTCGTAAGCATTTTTGCCCAAGCTCAAACGAAGAACTTAGCGAACTCTCTTTTAACTCAAGCGAACGCGCTTCGCTCCCTCGTTCACAAAGGGTGGATCAACCTTTCTTTGTTGCTACCGTGCTGTAAGCGAGAAGACAACAGTGACGAAGCTTCTTAACAAAATGCTTGTAACCAGCGAACGAAAAAACCATAGAAGTCTTAAGTAGCGCCGCAAAATGGCCGCACAGAGTGGATGCCATTGCCATAAAACAGGGTTGGGGGAGGGGTGTCAAAACGATGCCAGGCAGCCGTTTAGTTCGAACATGCGCATACCGAATTTTAGGTGTTTGGGTAGAAATTTGCAAGGAGCTCGCATTCCATGGTTTTTTCGTTCGCTGGTTGTAGACACCTTACATGCTTAGGAAATGCCCTATGATAAAACGAGTTTGCTAAAAATGTATAGGCATGCATTACCTGTCTGGGTAAGAATCAATTATTTATACCGCCAAAGTCGGGCTTGAATTTCCCAGCGTTTGAACCGCTCGGTTCTCAAGTCATTGACATATTATTCTTTAAATGTTAACCATGTTTGTGTTTTACTTTTTTTTTATAAACCTAGTCATTAAATAATTTACTGGGTATCATCATGTGCTTAAAAAAAAGTGTAGGTATGTTTAAATGTGGATTTTAACAATAGGTTAAGCTAAAATGATACTAACCGATATGGAACTTGTTCTGAAATAAATTTATTTATTTATTTATTTAAACTTTATTGCAAAAATATAAAAATAAAAGTACAATTGGCGGACTTAATGCCTTAAGGCATTCTCTACCAGTCAACCATTGGGCTAAACAGAAACTTTAGTGGTGCAGGATCCTCAGTACAGAGACTCGAATGGAAACACAAATCAATTAATTTCATTAATATACATACATATATAATGCATACAGTATAAACTTACTTATACATACATAAATATATACAATTATATGTACCCGAACAAATATATCATGAGGATCATCAAGTTTAATTGCATTCATTGTCGGCAAGATTATTTCAGCAGAGGTAAAACATTTACGAAATACAAACCACGAAATTTTATTCAAGATGAGACTCAGCACCGGTACATATTGGCTAACGTTTTCATCAAAAGTCGACTCTGATAGTCGTCTTTTTTAATAGTATTTGCTGTCGACGACACTGACGAAAAAAAACGCCTCAAAGCGCTCAATATTTACCTGACAGGTGAATCTATATAAAAGCTTGTAAAACACCTACTTGTCTGTCTTCACTGCGCCTGCGCACAATAATCGTTCAAAAGCTTGTAAGCGTACACCTCGACAACATGTGAGGCCATCAGATCGGTTGTAAAGCCCACTCGATTGTGTCACCAATGGTTTTGTTTATTATACTGCGGTGGCAAACAAGTGAATGGTGTTAAGACCTGTCAAACTTTAAAAAAAGGATTTTTACGTACGTAAATTACGACTACCGACTGTTTGAAACAACCTAGGTTTCAGTAATCAGTAATCTTTATTGCTTTTTCATGGGTACAGTAATTGGTAAAAAATATATATATTTTGCGATGAAAGCCTGCAGGGCACTGCAACATTCGTTTCATAAATAAGTATTCATAAGTTAGCTTACAATTAATTAAATAAATCATAAAACTTAACGAACCTCTGTTAACTAAATTGTTTTTGTCCCTGTCTCAGAAATACAAATGTTAAAGTAGGCAATGTTAGGTAAATGTATTTTCTTTCTTATTCATGACTTTTTTACTGTCTCAGATTCAGAACCAGATTCTTTATTCAGGAACACGCTGTTAAAATTATTCAGAAGTCGGGGCACCGTGTATATATATTATAGTAATTTTAGCTAAAGCAGGATTAATTAAAGTTTATGAATTTAAGCCATTAGGATTAAGATATCAACGAAATGACCTTTTAAAACATGTCTAATAACCAGTCCTGAAACATTAATTACTTACCTATTTTATATAACAAAATGTATTACCAATGATCGTGATTAGAAAATTAATTACTTTTAAATGTCAAGCTGTAATTGTACTTTACGCAATTTGACTAGCCTATATCCTAGAGCTTGTAATTAATCTATGAATAACATTTCGAAGTAACCAATTTAACAAGTGTAGGTAATTAAAATTATGCTCTTATCTCACTGAAGTAAAGTTTTAGTATGTACCTGCTTTGAGGACATAAATAATAATTTATAACATAACATTACAAAAGACCTCCGTGCAAACCCGGCGGCAAAGAGAAACACACACTTATGCCTTTTTTTATAGGAAAGTAGGTAGCCAATTACGCTTGTTTCTTGTAGGGGTTGGCTGAGATCACAGACTGTCAGCTAACTCCTGCCACAGTTCACTGTTACACACGTATAACATACCCTTATACTTCATACACTTTCATAACCTAGCGTTTTCATGGTTTTATTAAAATTCAATTTAAAATTTCAAAGTTTTTAGTTGTAAGAATACAGTTACATACCTACATGGTCTTGGCTTATGGTGCAAAAGTCCTCGTAGTCAGCATGCAAGCAAGCATACAAATATTAGATTTAAATAAGCTAAAATAACATGTTAATTAGGTATTAATTCAATATTGGAAGAGATCCCTTACAGGGATAAGTTCGCCTTTGTACCGATTTAACTTTTTTTTGTCTGTATTTTTACCTGTGCCTTGTGTACAATAAAGTATTTACATACATACATACAATATTGTAAGTATTGCGTAGGTATGTCAAACATTTTGTAGTATGCTTATCACTTAAATGCAGACTGGCTTCTGCCAGAAGGCAACAACGTTTCATGTCAAGATACGTGTACAATTAATTGAATAGAACTATATGTATATCCCCTTTCCACTCATAAATGTAAGAAAAGGTTCAAAACTTGGCTGCTGTCACTGCGCAGGCTGAAGTAATTGTACTACTTACTGTAAATAAATAATATTATGCAATTATACTCATACTAGCTTCTGCCCGCGACTCCATCCGCGTGGAACTCGTTTATATCGCAGCTCCATACAAACTTTTTCCCCCCCATTTCACCCCCTTAGGGGATGATTACGGGGATAAAAACTATCCTTTGTTACTCTCCATCCCTTCAACTATCTATATTTAAAAAATCACGTTAATTCGTCGCTTTTGCCGTGAAAGACGGACAAACAAACAAACAAACACACATACACTTTCGCATTTATAATATTAGTATGGATTTACAATTACAGGGTGGTCTGTATAAAAGAGACATGATATGTGGTCTTGTCTCCCTTTGTATCACTTCACTACGTTTGTTAAAGAGTCCTTGATGCCAATTGCCGAAGACACATATATACGTCTCTAATATACAAACGTTTTTAGCCTTTAGGAGGCCTCGTTTGGAATTAAACCGGTTTCCAATTTTCCATAGAACATCTCCTTCAACGAAATGCTACTGTAAAACATCAAATAGCACCTACTTTTTATTGCATGTCTCGGTCGATGCGAAACCGTAATGGCGAATGGTTAAAAGCAGATTCAAACCTCACTTTATAGCCCCGAAAGAGGATTTCCTGGTATAAAAACTTTACTGAACACTTCAAACGCAAACTGAAGACGAAAATTGAAACAACATCGTGAATTTGTGTGAAGTGGAATTTTTAAAACAATAAAAAATACATTACTTGGTGAACACTTATTTGTAACGAAGAAATCCTAATATAATAAAAAGGTAAAGTTGTGAATGTCCTAGTTCTAATAGGTAATCCCTGAATCTATTTATCGGATTGAATAAATGACTTAACCTCACGTTTACCTACTGTGGGTGGACATAAGATTAAGATTAGATAAGATTATGGTAGACCACTTTCTTGGCTCACTGTACATGGTTCCGAAATGTTGGCTGTTGAGATTGAAATTGCAATGTTTTGCAAACATTTCGTGTGCGCGTAATGAAAACGAAAGAGTATGTTAGTAATTAGTATGTATGCATCAACATCATATTCACATGTACATTCAAAGTACTTAATCGCACAAAATATCAGAAGTTACTTAAAAGTTAAACAGTCAAACTAACTGGGGGAAGGCAGGCGGAGCGTGGGTAGACCCCCACGGAGTCCGATGGATGCGGATAGCGCCAGAGCCGTCATTGTGGCACTGTTTGGGGGAATAATTTGGGTTTGGTAAGGTTGTTGCTGCCTCCTGATAAACCGCGGAGTCAGCTTACTGCCAGGCAGGTCGTAAGCCACTTTGCCACCACTGTGATATAAAACAAACTAAATCGTTCTGTCTACGAGACTGTACTCCTTTTCATTGCTTAAGACGCTGTCAACACCAAAATGCCCTTGATGATTTTTGGGAGTAAACGAGAGCGATTGTTACTGGGTTTTTGAAGATAATATTACATAAATATTGAAATAAAAAAAGGGTGGATTATTAGTGAAACATGACTCGTTAGCGGTTTAGGTATGAATATGTTGACTTCATGTTTTTAATTGCAGACCCATACGTCAAAAAAATAAAGACATAGGACCGTTTAATGTGATGTTAAAATTTGTGCGGAACTTCCGCGGTTGCGGATGCGAATGTCTGCAACATCTGTAGTCCGGGTATCGTGCTGCGCAATATGAATACTAAACGTCATAGGTATCTAACTCTTTCTCTTACATATATGTTGTAACATGACTACAAATGTGTATTATTTTATCACAACTTGTATCGCATGTTGCGATAAAGCTTTAAAATGAGCTTTACACAACATTACAACATAAATACGTGTAAAACAATAATAGCATAATGAAAATTCAAATTAAGTTTCCATGCTAAACTTGGTTGCGCAACTAGTGGGTGTACCACCGCGGCGCGCGATGCTATCGACCAATGGCGATGCTCGATACGGCGGCTTCATAAAATTGGGATTGTTGAGATTATCCTTCCGTCCATCTCGACTTTGTTTCGTGAGATTTGTAATCGTATGAGTCCCGTTAACAGTAACCTAGCGCTAGCTATCAATCTACTTTGAGAAATACTTGCAATATGCTCTAGAAACGATCCATTAGAAAAAAAAAAAATGAATGTTAGGCAATTTAAAAAAAAAATTGTTCAACACTGTTGGAAAAAAAGAACCAATTTAAAATGTTCCCATTCCAGGTAACTAGATTTTTTTCTTCTAACTACGTTCCTTCGTTGATCTAGGATATCCAAGTGAAATATTGTAGGTACCTACTAAGTTTTACTTATTTCGATCATTTAAGAGGGAAGAATTATATATTATTATTTTTCCACTTCTAAATCTTTTCCAATCTCAAATATTATTTAGTTAGTACGTTATTGACACAATGAAAGACTAGGTTTATAGGTTTTATTTTTATCATTTGCAATAAATTCAAACTTATAGGCACCTCAAAAACTTTTTTTTTTTTAAGCGATGCCTATATACCTAGAATATACTATGCTGAAGCGATCAACATAAAAATCAAAGTGATTTGTTAAGATTTCGTAAGTGGAAGCTGTTTTCTCCCGAAATGGGAATTCATCAAAAAAGTACCTATTGTCAGTCGCGAGCTGCTAGCTGCTGCAAAGCTTTCTTTCCTCTTAAGTGCATTCCAAACTTAATAATACTATTTTTTTTTGAGTTTTTAAATGGTTTTCCTTGACGATTACCGCATGGCTTTCCTAATCTTATATTAGGGAATAGGGTATTTATTTATAAATTAAGGTGCTGTTCCGCAAAGATATACAATACAATACAAAATACTTTTTAGTGCACACGTCACGCAGACAAAACAGTTACAAAAGAAAGAGCGATCTCAAAGTGATACTTATCTTAGTTTCAAATGATTCTTACGTTTAAAATATTTAGGAATCGACGCGAAGTTATATTTTCCATCTACTATACCAATAACTATCAGATTCGAATAGAGTCAAAAAGCGGTAGACTCTACCTCCACATAGATCAATAGGCAAATAAAGAAAGGACCACATACTCGTACACCTCCTCGCTCCAGCTTTTCCCCTTTGTCGACAGACAATGCTTCCTGCCCATCAATCTGTCACTACTCTAATGTAATCCTTTTAATACCTCATTACACGTTTAATTAGTAACACTTAACACCAACCAACTTACTGAACAACCCCTCAAAATCAATAATCAACCCTGATCTTTTGCAAATAAGCGTCAATTTAAATTTGGAGGACGGTAAAAAGAATAGCGCGAAAACAAACTTTGTTTTACAGTTTGATTTCAACTTGTGAACCTTATAATGATAGTGTTAAGGTTTACTTTGGATGGGGTTGACGGTAAATAGATAAAGATAGAGGTGGGATTACACGGCACCGATAGTGTTGGGCTGAGTAATCGATTATACACGCGTCAATAGAATCGATTGGGGACATGATGATGTAATCGAGAGAGCGGTACAGTCGGCGGTAGCTTTAAGCTTAGGCTAGCTTTTGACAATGGGAAATAGCGTGTAGCTTAATTGGCAATTTCTCTAGTGTAGGTACTCAAATCCAAGTAGATACTAGGGTATTGATAGTAAGTTCGCCTTTATACTTTAAGCTATAGGTATACATAGTATGTTTTAACCTGTTAAATTAAATATAAAAAGTAAACTCAGTGAGGTTCTAATTTTGTAAAGCTGTAAGTGTGCCTGTAGGGGTAATTTCCGGAACTACATATCCCATTTCAAAAAAAATATCACCAGTAGAATGGACCTACAGGGTGGACAAAGGGTCTGTAAGGTAGGGGTTTCTATCCTGTTTCCGCCAGGGTTCTCTGTTAGTTTACAATATTGCTTACAAACATACAAATCCCACAAAAGTTTAGATGTTTGTTGCTTTACGAAAAAACAAATGAATAGGTAAGACTAATTAAATGTGGTTCAAAGACATTTCGTAATCTTTATTAACACATAAGAGAACTTCCAATCCTTGGCGTCGACATTTCGAGTGAAGTCCAGTTCCGCGGCCATTTAGAGGGTAAGGCCAAATTAGCCTCAAAAAAGCTCGGTGTGCTCAATAGATCGAGACAGTATTTCACACCGGCCCACCGCCTGCAGCTTTATAAGTCGCAGGTCCGCCCACACATGGAATACTGTTCTCATCTATGGGCAGGGGCACCCCAATACCAGCTTCTCCCTCTGGATCGCATCCAACGACGAGCAACTCGAATTGTCGACAGCGAGCATATTTCGGATCGGCTTGACCCCTTGGCGCTGCGTAGAGATGTGGCCTCTCTCTGCATTTTCTATCGCATGTATAACGGGGAGTGCTCCGAGGAATTGTTCGGATTAATCCCTGCCGCTTCTTTTCGCCATCGTCCAACGCGACAACATTACCATCCTCACCACTTAGATGGTTGGCAGTCCTCAACTGTGCGCTTCTCCAGAAACTTCCTGCCTCGCACAGCTAACCTGTGGAATGGATTGTCGCCTGCGGTATTTCCGGACCGATACGACCTTCAAACCTTCAAGAAAAGAGCGTACTCCCATCTTAAAGGCCGGCAACGCACTCACAACACCTCTGGTGTTGCAAGTGTCCATGGGCGGCGGTAATCGCTTACCATCAGGTGATCCGTCTGCTCGTTTGCCTCCTATATCATAAAAAAAAAAAAAAACTTTGATGCCGAAAATCATCCTGCAGGGGATGAAATTGGGTTGAAAGTATGCTGTACTTTTATACGGTCCGCAACTGTAGTCGACTGTACAAAATATTTTGTATGTAGGTTAAGAGTTCACACATCGGCGCGCGAGACATACTCCCGGCTTAACTGTGGTTGGTAGCCCTGCTGTGGTCTCCGTAGGGTTGGCGACATTCCAAAAATAATTCACATTATTTATCAACATCCTAAAGACTAGAAATTAAAGGTCATGGCACGTCTACTGTTATCAAATCAAATCAAAACAAATGTATTACCAAAAACACGATAAAAAAGACCAGGTTGCACTCCGGGAGTGCCGGCAGAAGTGAAAACTTGAATATTAACGTTGTTAATTTTTAGGGTTCCGAAGTCAACAAGGAACTTTTATAGTTTCGCCATGTCCGTCCGTCTTCGGCTTAGCTCAGTAACCATTACTGCTAGAAAAATGTAATTCGGCATGGGTATATAAATCAATCACGCCGACAGAACAGTACAACAAAATCTTAAAAAAAATTTTTTTTAGGGTACATCCCCCACTTAAAGCGGGGATGCAATTTTTTTTTCTCGATTTACCCATAGTGTGGGGTATTGTTGGATAGCTCGTTAAATTTTTGTTCGAGGCATGTGTCCCCCCCCCCCCCCCTGCCGGCTAAATGGCTACTACTGGGGATATGAAAAAAAATGTGGTAGTAGTACATACATATAATGAATTTAAAAGGAAAACTATCACGGACAAGTAGGCATAAGAAGTTACCGAGTAATAGTCGACCAACTTAATGTGTACTTGGATTTAACTTTTAAGTGAATAAGCTTGACAGCAAAAGATGTGGAGAAGTTGTTAAATGCAGTTCCAGATAATAAGTAGGTCTACCCAATAGGTTCTTAATTTTAACCTATCTATTATAAACGGACATTTCAACACAAGGCATAGTAAAACGTTGTATGATACACGCGCGTAAAGATGATTTCCGACTCGTGTCGAATTATACATTCGCTCGCTTCACTCATGTATAGAAATGACACTCGTCGGAAATCACCTACTTCCCACACTTGTAATATAAATAACTATTTCTATTCAGGGATCCGTTTTCATTGCGTTTGCTGTTTTAGAAAAAGAAAATGACTTGCTTTACTTGCCTGTAGGCCTATCCGGTAAAAGTGTAACCCTACTACGAAGTACTACGAAGTACGAACCCAATTCGAGCGCCAAATCGGGCGGCTAATCCGACCCGATGAACTCCAGTTGCGCGTGCGCACAAACAAGCGCATGATTGCGTTGCCTGCAATCACATGTACAAACTATTCAAAACGTCGTATTTTTTGTTAAATTGTTTTTGGATTTTGAATCTTCTAGCCTGGACGGTAAAGTCGCTTTTTTGACGGACTAGGTACTATGTTACAACTTAACCATCTTAAATAATTTTAAAAACTGTGCCACCAATGCGAATATTTGACAACGCAAAGCGGCCAAAAACATTTCACTTGACTCTATTTGTAGAGCTGTTAGAGCGTGTTTGACAATTTTGCCCGCTTTTTCAACATGTCATACCCATCCAATATGTATTTAATTTATGTACTGTACACATACTAGCATTTGTCCGCGACTTCGTCCGCGTAAACTTCCGTATTTGCATACACTTTCATCTTTATCCGTTTGGGGTTGTTTTCGGGATAAATATAGTATCCTATGCTATTCAGGTTATAAACTATGTGTTTATAAATTTCAAATGAAAGAAAAAATATAAAAATATAATCTCCCAGCCGGATTTGAACCGGCGACCACAGGCATACATGGTCCGTCACTACTGACCAACTGAGCTATCGGAACAATCCGTCTCGATCACCAAATCTTTCAACCTGTTCCCTCTTACAACGCCTTAAGGGTTACCTCTTACAATTTTTCTTTTAATTTGTTTTTTTTTTTATATAAATATCGGTAGTTGCTTAATACAAAATTTAATTTGATATCTACAAGTATGTTTATCTTTTTCCGTTCGCGAGTAATAAATATGTATAACTGTATGATGTTTGTTGCCAAATACAGACCCGTCTTTCATGTATGCCTGTTTGTAGCTGTGCTGCTGTGCCCGTGAGTAGGCACGCATTAAAAAAAAAACTTATCGTATATCAGCCACACCATAAACCCTTCAAAGTTACCTAAAAGTATTCATTTTCTTGGCTTAATTGAAACTTTACATGACTACTACTTAGTCGGTACCGTATAAGGACGCCATTTATAATTTCAAAACAAAAACATTCCATCGAACTATACCTAATTATTGTAAAATGAATCTTAAAGTGACCATGATAGAGTTGATACTCCTTCCAAGCGTCTTTCGGTTGGGCCCTTTAGTAACCAGGTTGTGATTTCATGGGTCAAATTTGCCCTTTACCTTAATACTGTACAATAACCATCATTACTTCCTCAATGCATCAAGAGTGATTATTCACGCTAGGAACGAACTAAAGCTTCACATAAATTATTAAAATATCCCTACAAAATAGTGGTACATAATATATACACGTACGAAAAACGAATCAAGAAATCAATTAGGAAGACCGCGCCAATACCTATTGACATAATTATTTTTAATTAATTTCTTGGTTCGAGAATTTACCTCGAAGTTACCTCAAGTTTTTTGTGTAGTTTGATGGTCAAATTAAGCTTGCAGTTTGCTCTTCTGAAGTTTACTTGGAGGAACCTCTCCAGTTAGGTTGGTACAAATATGTGTGAGATAAACTTCAATCTCTGTACATATTTTATTGTTTAAGTTTTGTATACAATACCTTTTCTACGACTCAGCTGAATTAATTAAACAAACTTGGTATGTTTTGAAAATCTTAGCCCTGCGGAAACGAGGCGCAGCCCACCGGCTCAGCGTTTCGTTGATGTCTTTTGCTCTATCACCAAGGTGACGTTCTATTGGTCAAATTATTTGTAGTTCACTTAAAGCGCCACGTGATTGGTCAAATTCGTTATAGTTGTCTTATATAATAAATTATTATAATTGAGTTGGGAGCTCCATAGAAAAAAGTATGTAATTATAGTTTCGTGTACTAAGTCTTAATTTAAATATTAAAGTAGACGAGTATAAACAATCTATTATTCCTTTTATTCTTCAGAACTAGCAGAATTTCCGCTATTATACTTTAGCATCCTATATAAGTAACATCAATACAGCTAAAGTCGCAACCACGCCGAGGGTGAGACATAAATGATGCAACTCTCCTTAGTTTAGAGCGTAATCATTTAATTTAAGTCTTCTTGATTTACCTGAACCAACTTTAACTGTTAATCCTAACTCCACCGCAAAATGAATCTAATTTAGACAAGAATAAGGTACGGTTTCCAGTTGCAAACGAATACAAGATACGAGATTGTCAGGGTTAGCATTCGATTCGTAATGGTGCATAATGGGTGATACTCACATGCCGTTTAAGGTTATAATAGATGTGTAATAGCCGTGATAATTTCTATTTTATTACACATAAGGAAATGCGAATATGCCGTTATTTTTACGTGCATGATATCATCCTTTCCCTAGGCAATATTGGCGATTTTTACTATGCAAAAAATAATAATGCCTGACAGTTCAATTGACAAACTTTTTGCAAAACAAAAACATTAATAGTATTGAAATTTGTAGGGAAATTATACGAAAAAGCGACGACACAATTTTCTATATTTAAAAACCTTTGTAATTAAATTGTAACCTACTAATATTATAAATGCGATAGTTTGGATGATTAGATGTTTGTTACTGAATCACGCTCAAACGGCTCAACTGATTTCGATGAAATTTTGTACAAAGATAGTTTAAAATACCTATGATAGTTTTTATCCCGGTCCGGAAGCTAGTAAAATAAGTTGAAGCGAGATGTTTTCGTACCTTTTTCGGACGTGCGATAGGATGGATATATTACAACTGTCGTTTTTTGACTCCGCTTGACATTATTATAAATGCATTTAGTTGTAAGCAAGATCCGTGAATAATCGTTTTTATTATTTTTATTATGCCGATTTCCGTACGTTACGGCCTCGTCAAGCTTTCAAAATGTCTAACTTTCTTCATATAACGTATAACACCGAGCCGAACTCGAACCTGTGACCTTCTACTTCTCATGTCCTGTATTCCAATAAGCAGCAGCTGACTCCAATAGTTAACCACTCATTATGCAAACCCCCCTAGATTACATTTTAATTGCTCCAGTATAAAGGCATCAGTCCACGGCCGCACACCTTGCCGCCGCGGGCTAACGAGCTCGACCGGTCTGATTTATGCAGTGGACAGGCGCCTTAATGTGGTAACGTGGAACCTAATGTGCAGTGAACTGTTTTACATAATGTTAATTGGGAGATTTGTAAAGGGGTCTTTGTTATTGTTTTTTATGGTGTTAAATTAGTAATAAGGTTCTTTTAAAAATGATAGTTTTGGTACAATTTATTGCCGACATGTGCCGACTGTAATTTTTGCACAGTCAACTACTAGTTGAGAGATTGCTAGTGAGTCCAAACGCGACGCGCTCATTTTGTGACTTTTAGGAGTTGATTTGACCACCTACTCGCTCCATCATCAGACCAGTTTTATGCTATGCTGCCGTGTCATCCGATTTAGATACACAGGTGCACAAAATATCAACTCAATTGGACTCTGATTGAGCTCGACGTGGATAAAGTAATCCGATTTAAAAAAAATCTTACACCAGTATATATTTTGAATGAACCTTTGGGATGGACATTTGTTATACATTATCCTGCGGCTCCCACTGGTAACCCAGGTCGATTACCATCGATCGCTTAATAACCATAGATTTAAGAGTCACATTTTGTATGGAAAAATGATAGTTAAATTGTACTTCCGCTCGTTCGAAAAGTTACGTGTTTTCCCTTCTGTAATCGATAGTCGAGCGGAGCCGCAAGCAGCTTGAACAAAACCAAGCGGAAATCTCCCTACAAAATATTGCGGTCCAACCAATCCCTACGTCATATCTCGATTTACGACTCTCTCGAGCTCTCTCGCCAATCCGTCTCTCTCTTATCGGAACACTTAGAAAGAGACGGATAGTGCGACAGAGCTCGGGAGAGCTCGCGTGCCAGCCGTGCTGGAATGCAGTTGGAAACAATATATTGATCAGCGACTCGCATACTTCTCTAATTGCCCGGCGATTCAGATTTGCAGGCGCAGTTAATCAAACGCACATGCACGCTGCGTATGCGCAGGGCGAGGTAGGGAGCTTGGACTGAGAAATAGATCGTTCGATTCAAGACGGGAAGTACGGGATAAAAAATAGCCTGTGTTCATCGCGAAAGTTAGAATTAGAATAGATTTTCGGAATGGGCATTATAGGCTATATTTTATCCCATACTTGAGCTTATTGTGGCGAAGCTCTCGAGTATAGCTAGTCTATACTAATATTATAGAGAGGAAAAGTCTGTGAGATTGTAGTTTTGGAAGTTTATACTTAAGTTTGTTTGTAATGGATAATCTCCGGAACTGATTATCCGATTTCAAAAATTCTTTCACCTGCGTGTAGAATTGGGTTTCCGGATTGTTATGGGCTATATTTTATTCCGAGGGTTTACCCGGGTCATTTTCATATGCGGGCGGAGTCACTTGGGTAGGCGGTCACGTGGGCGGCCGGCTTTTTACCGGCTACTCGCTGAGGGTGTTCCAGTTGCATTCGCGCCACTACGTGCACTTCAGCTCGTTTGTAGTGCGCGTGCCGCGGCCGCTCCAGGAGACCATCGCGTGTGCTGATTTCTGGCCGAAAGGTGTCGTGTTTCGTCGGTTCCGGGGCAACCTACCAAATCCAACACCCGAGATGTCGGAACAACGGGGCCACGCCGTTTCGCCGTCAAAATAAATATTGTTCGGTTCATGACGCATTGGTGTAAACTGTAATGTTATGTAACCTGTTTTTCAATAAATAAATAAATTGTACACAATAACATGCTGGTTAAAGAATATAAATGTCACACAATAGATCAAAGTACAAAGGTGAACTAGTATAATAGATAGAACTACTATACTACCAACTACTAACTACTAGGTAACTATCCATTATACTAGACTAGTATAATGGATAATTTATATTAAAATAGCAAAAGAAAGTAACTTATCAGTGAACTCCGCAAAGTAAGTCCTGAGTCAATCAGGTACTTGATCATGAGTGCGAGCCACACATCTCAATAAGTAAGTTGGTTTGATTGAAATTTCCGTTAGGCTCAACGCACGAGCAAGCGAGCGCGTATCACATTGAAATGTGATTGGAAATCGAGGAACAGAAATACCCCTGGTTTCTGAAGTAATTTCTTCAGCCGTAGATCATGCGATCGCTATCGGCGCGCACGCAACTAACGGGCTGACGCTAATTAATCAATACTGTCTTTGCAAACTGGAATAATCCTTCTATATACAATCCTCTACACTTATGTATCAAAATAATTTATAGATAGGTATTATTCATTGCGACAAAGTAAATAGTGTTCCATGCCGCTGTGCGTTGAACCACATTTTCAAAAGTATCAAAAAATGGGTAGGTGGCCATAATTGTCGAAAGTAGGTACATGATTTTTGCGTAGCGCTTCCATGCTTATGGCTGGTTCGTTCGCATTGCAGTCCAAGTAATCAAATTAAGACATTTTGATATATGTATATCAGATGCAACACAAATTCTTCTGCTATAAAAATGCGTAGTCAGAAGCCAAACTTCATCTGCCTGCATTGGTCGGTAAGCTTTGTAAACCCAAACCCGTTGGAAACTCAAAAACTGACGAACTGTCAGTACGTGTGGAATATAATGGAATTTCTGTCACCAGCTACTTATTTAGTAAACCTTTTCCTCAGGCCAGATGAAATTCAAACTTATGTCAATGTCGTGAAGACTTACCGGGTTTTTGTTTTTCACTTTAACTGCAGCCCAAAACGTGCACGCAATTTTCACCATTATATCCAAAACACCGGCAACCAGCAGAAATACTTAACTTCCAATTGGCGCGACAAACGTAACGGTGACATAAGGGTTTAAAGTCCTTATGTTATCTACTACTACATGATCTTTTAAAAAATAACGTTGAGTACAGTTACTGGCCACATTTGATTGCAAAAAGCTTAATTTGCTCGGAATTAATTGTGGTACGTGTGAATTCGAAGCATTTTGTACCGGGGACATCGTTGCTTAACTGGTGGACAATCTGACTCGATACCAGAATGACATCAATTCCACAGAATATTATCAAACTGCGGCTAGAAAGTTTATTGACAAGCGAGCGTCTCCGTTTCAGCTAGTTGAACTGACAGCTTTTCCATTCCGGGGGAGCTTAGCGGCGGAAGCTTGCTTAAAGAAGGAAGGGAGCGTCTATAGGCTACGACGTCAGCTTACCTTCATGCAGGCCGCATGCTTGTTCGCCACCGTCGTGATATAAACAGACACTCGACTGTACGGCGATTTCTCCTCCATAATAATTTGCGACAGTCAGACGGACGCCAAAGAATGTAATTGTTTAATGACCGATACGTGCCTCTGATTTGAGGATGCGGGGAATGGGCACTGCCATTCGGTCACACGAACGCTGCGAATTCCTTTACAACAGTACGTTATAGAATTAAAGTTCTCTTGGGACCCATATGCTATATGTAATCTTATTGTGAAACGAGTCGCACCTTGCATAATGCAGCAGGTTCAGGATTTTAGTTTGGCAGGGATGATCCCGTTCGGTGAAGGACAACATGCATCGTGTGGAAACCGGTGTAATCCGAATAAGGTCTATTTTTCCCTGTGGGTTGGAAGGTCAGATGGCAGTCGCTTTCGTAAAATTAGTACCTATGCCATATATCTTGGAATTAGGTGCCAAAGCGAACCCCGGTGCTTTTAGGGCACAACCAGGATTAAACGCTACGAGGATGATGGGGTTGATCCCGTTAAAGAGCAGTTACTGTAGCTAATGGACTTCTGCGACTCCAGGGTCACATGCGCGTTGTCGACCCTTTATTGACTTGAAAATTCAAGATATCGACATGATTTGTTAAGAAATTTAGGTCCCTCACTCAAAACAGTCCCAACACAGCACGGCGCATTCCCTGTACCTTTTTCTCATCTCTCAAAATGAGACCTGTGTCCTGTATGCAGGCCGTAAAACATATATTCCCACCTTCGTGTCCCTGTCTTTCAAGATTATATGACAAAGAAATTAAACTGCACATGATAGGGCCACGTCGCATTCTGTAAGTCGAATACTTGCCCACGTATATGACGATTATCTTTCAGACTCGAGTAGAGATTATTTTCCATTCATGTGCCATGCCATTTCCATACCGGATCGAACTGGGACATTGTCCTACAATGCCAAATGATGCGCAACAAACAACCCATCTCTACCAGACAATACATGTGTAAAGCAGTATCTTAACTCATTTTTGTTACAAGAATCAAATTTTTATAGCGAGGCTGCGTTTGGTTTAGTAAAAATATCAGAGACGTAGTACCCGCCACTTTTCTTCCTGAAAGCTCGATATACCTATTTAGTATACCTATGTCGCTTATAACTTGCACAATTTATAATAGGTCGTGGAATCGTGGATCTAGGATACTTTGTTAGATTTACACTTTTTTAAGTCCCGGTGTGGTTTTCCACGTGGCAAATATAATTTTCAGTGCCGCTACTAGGCTTAAAACCGGTCAAGTGCGAGTCAGACTCGCGCACCGAGGGTTCCGTACAAAATGTCGCAGAACATACCCCGTGTTTCCCCGCCTATTAATTCTGATTAAATCTTTAGAACGCAGAAGTTACCGTCATGAGTACAGCGCCATTGCCGGTGCAAAGAATATTCCTTCCGAATAATATAATGGGAATTAGAAGAAAAAAAAATACATACAAAAGCGATTCAATTACAATCTTACTCCAAAAATATATTATTGATGATTTAAAGTTAGGTAACCTAGGTAGAGATACCGTTATATTTTGCCTGTAATATTTAGAATAATGTTAATCTCATGAAATAATTTCAAATTTTTCGCTAGGTAAACTTCGGAGATGAGGGTGGGGAATGGTATTTTTTTTCCTTAAGTAATCGAAACTGCAAAAAAAATTGAAAACTGCTGGAATGTGCATCTAAAGCTCATTCATGATACCACACCTGACCGAATTACTACACTTTGAAATTTGTACACTCTTATCATCCATTTTTCATTGAAAATATAAATGTTATGTTTAACTTTTTCCTTTCCCATATATGTGCGTTAGGCTCGTTTACAACTATTCCAAATTTCAAATTGATAGCAAACATATTTCTTGACATATTTAACGTTCTGACAGACAGACGGACAGACGGACGAAGTCGCACCATAAGGATTCCTTTTTTACCTTTTTGGTACGGAACCCTAAAAATGGAGTTTTTTTTAAATACTTCAATTGCTCGCCCGCTGTTTAGCCCTGCTCCTTGTTACTTATAAAAAGAAAGTGACGTGCGCCCTAGTTGAGTTACTGCTTAAGTTATTAGCACCGTGTCCGTACGAAGAATAGGCGTTACTCAACGCATGGCGCCTCATTGTAATCAATACAAAGCCTTGAACAGTTGCCAACTTAACTTTGCCGTTCACACTAACATCACCGTGTAAAGAAACGGAAGATATTTCTATAGCACAAAGCGAATTTCATATTTCTGCATCCGCAAATGTAACTTTGTACTGAAGTTAAGGGCACGTGACAGTGTGAGCTTTGAAAGCACATCAATGGAATTACAGCACTGACTTTGGTCCATGGGTTTTGAAAACAACGGTTTGACTACGACCAGATTACGACCGCTTTAGCCTAGTTGGTAGTGACCCTGCCTACGAAGCAAGAGATCCTGGGTTCGAATCCCGGTAAGGGCATTTATTTGTGTGATGAGCACGAATATTTGTTCCTGAGTCATGGATGTTTTCTATGTATTTAAGTATTTTTTATCTATATAAGTATGTTTATCGTTTTCTCGTACCCATAGTACCAGCTTTGCTTAGTTTTTCTTTTTTCTCCTAGTGGCGACCACCTACTGGAAGAAGCAGCGTGGGTAGACCCCCCCCCAAGGTGGACTGATGACCTGGTAACGGTCGCGGGAGTCCGCTAGACACGAGTCGCACAGGACCGCGGTCATTGCGGCACTCTTTGGGGGAGGCCTATGTCCAGCAGTGGACGTCTTTCAGCTGACATGATGATGATTGTCATTTGATGAGCAATAAAGAACATTTGTATTGTATTGTATTCTTTTTCTATCCCACTAAAGAACGTGCACACCGATCAGGTTCGATCTACCTACTGGCGTATTTTTGCATGCACTTTATGTTCCCTCCCACCAATGCCTGTGGACGCTTACGAGTCCAGAAGCCCAGCCGGTTGCCTCCATTTATTCGTTCCAGGATTCGTGGTATCAACACCGAGAGACGAACGGTCCCTCACTCTCAACACACATCCTCTTGAGCTCTGACCCTGCCCACCACCAGGAACACAACACCACAAATGATTGAGTCGACTTTTCATAGAACTGTCATTGGAATTAGAATCTTCTACCTTGGACGCAGAGTTGCTTTTCGAATGGACTACTTTCATGCAATTCGGCCAACTCAGATAATCTCTAGTTCTCGAGTATACCTACAGAGCAAGTAGTCATTGACCGACCTGTCCTTAACTCACAAAGCTCAGCTAATCAAGCAAAGCAACTCTATCTCACCTAACCAAAAATCCTGACTACATCTTGATCCCCAAGTACTTAACAACTACGCCCAAACGGAGGTCAGATTGAATTGGTTCTTTGCGTTTCGAAAGTGATCTCCCGTGCGCGTGAGTCGAATACAAACACGTCGCACTCACCTTTGCCCTTAGCCCACCACTTCTGTCAATCGGATTTCAACCTTAGCCCAAAAGTAATAAAGTTTTTTTTTACAGGAAACTTAATGGACAGAATTAGGTCTTGATCGCAAATATTGGACTGCGATAGAGCAAATTACAGGGCACCGTAATATGGCAGTGACATTTGATGCTTTCTAATTGTTAGTGCTGTGCCATATTTACATATTAGGTACCTGAAAGAGAATCTGCGACGTTGGATCAGATATCTGAATTACTTGGATTTGGCATGATACTCAGTATGATATGTACAGTTAGCTGAAGAAAAACGTGACTCACCTCATAGAGCTCTAGCTATTACTACATAAGGATATAGACGACCGAGATTTTGACGGCCGGTTAGCCTAGTGGGTAGTGATGCTGCCTACGAAGCTGAAGGTCCTGGGTTCGAATCCCGGTGAGGGCAAGTATTTGTGTCATTCACAACTAGTTGCCAACAAAGGAGGGAAATTCTTCCTTTGCAACTGGTTGCGAAACATGGTTGCGGTAACGGCCGAAGGGAATATTTGTATGGTATAAGTTTTTCTCTCTATTCAATATATTGTCGTCTAGTACCCATGACCTGTAAGCCTTTTTGAGCTTACAATGGGACTAGCCCTTAATATTTATTTATTTATATAGGTAGCAAAATTCAAACAATAGACCTAAATTCCGTTGTAGTATTTAAAATAAAGTAATCGCTACTTTAGCTCGAAATTGGGAAATAAAAAAACAATGTAACCCGTAATGACACAAACAAACATGTCACACGTCGTTATTTTTGATTTAATTCAAAAGTAGAATGTGTTTTGAAAATGGAACAAGATTAAACGGAATCCGGCGCGGGCGCAATGTCTTCGACAAAAATAAAACGCGATCACGCCGATAGCCACACCTCGTTTTGATCGCTATCGGTGCTATCAATCAACGATCTGGCCTAGAAAACTATCTCCGGCAGAATCTACTTAAGTACCTATGTATTTCCATTTTTAGGGTTCCGTACTCGACTAGGAACCCTTATAGTTTCGCTTTGTCTGTCCGACCGTCCGCGGATAATCTCAGTAACCGTTAGCACTAGAAAGCTGAAATTTGGTACTAATATGTATATATCAATCACGCCGACAAAGTGGTAAAATAAAAAGTGTTTTTTTTATTTTATTAGAGTACCTCCCCTATACGTAACGTGGAGTGTTTTTTTTTTCATTTCAACCCTAACGTGTGATATATTGTTGGATAGGTGTTTAAAAATGAATAGGGGTTTGCTACAATCATTTTTTGATAATGTTAATATTTTCGGAGATAATCGCTCCAGAAGTAAAAAAAAATTCTAGGAAAATTATTTTGAACTGGATAGGTTGAATAGTTTTTGAAAAACATTACAAAATAATTTCTGGAGGAAAAACTACGGAACCCTACACTGCGCGTGGCCCGACACGCTCTTGGCCGGTTTTTAAAGTTGTAAGTTCAAATTTATTATGTCACGAGTATGATTTTCGAGTACAGAAAGGTGTTTTTGAAAATATTAGCTTAAATCATCATCCTTCTAGCGTTACTCCCAGTTGTGCCCCTAAAGGAGCCGGGCGCTTTGATACCTAATCCAAAGATTTGGCATAGGCACTAGTTTAATGAAAGCGACTGCCATCTGACCTTGCAACTCTGAAAACTAGACCTTATTGGGATTAGACCGGTTTCCTCACGATGTTTTCCTTCACCGAAAAGCTAACGGTAAATATTCCGTAGGTACATAAGTTTTGAAAAACTCATTGGTACGAGCCGGGATTCGAACCCACGACCGCCGCTTGACAGCCGCATGCCTGAACCACTAGGCTACCGTAGCTAGGTAAAATATAAGCTTAAATGCATATCAATATAATCAACTCAACATAGGTAAGTAAGTTTTAAAGTGTTGGTTTCAAGATTTCATTGTGAAAGAAAGATAATATTTTAATTTCCACGAGTATTCATTCCGAAAGTATTACACTGCACTGATGTGGTGGAGTGGCCCTGTCATTGATTAGCATAAAAATGTGTTAAATGCGCACAAAAATTAAACACATTCTTGTGCGTATTCTAAAAACCACGTGTATTATGTTACAGTCGATACCGTTAATATTATTTACAGTACATATGGTCCTACTTTCCCGCACTAGTGCGGAAAAGAGCACTTTTCGTGCATATGTCGAAACTTTAAAGAGCCATATGTACTGTAAAACGTTGTACGATACACGTGCGAATAGGTAATTCGCGACTCGTGTCGATTTAAAACACACAAACTTCGGTCGTGTTTTAATATACGAGTATCACTCGTTGCGAATTTCCTATTTTCGGCACTTGTATCGTAAATAACTATTACTCATCATCTCATAACTACATAAATAAATAAACACTCAGCCGATTCGCCCTTAATTTGCGTCGGGGGTGAAAAAAGGATGATATTGCGATTTTACAATTAGATTAGCAGGTTATTAAGAATATTGAAACGTTGGACAAATCCAGGTTTTTGACTTAATTTGACTGGAATGGAATGAGAACTTAACCTTAAGGCCCCTCCACATTCGCGCGCCATGGCGCGAAAAATATGCGCGAACGCGTCAGAGCGTCAATGTGGAGCCATAGCGCGGGAGTGTAGTCGGCTCCACATTCACGATTTCACGCGGTCGCTCGCATTTTTCGCGCGTTCGCGCGCGAATGTAGAGGGGGGAATGAACTTACAAATTGTATGGATTACTTACTTACTTCCGAATAGTCATAGAAAGCTATAAATATGACCAATTTGTCTACGGGCTATAGCCCATATATATATATCACGATTGATTTTTAATAAATTGACCATAATTGGTGATAAAATATCTAACTAAACGATCGAGCAAAGCGAACAAAATTCTCAGTTTTTAACTTGGGCCAAAATTCTTTCGTAAGTCAGTCCGGCTGTTCTCTACTGTCTAATTTCTCAACCGATACCTACCCGTGAAATTTAGTGAGCCGAGCCCGGTTCAATAATTATATACAGGGCGAATCCTAATTTGTGAACAGAAATATGTGTTTTTTACTGTTTAACTTTAGTTTAAACATGTGGACGTGACAACAGGCGAAAATATGTAAACGTTGTTTGTTAATTCGTTAATTAAAATAAATGTTTTAAATTTATGGTCACCCTAATTGCTACGTTAAACTATCACTTTAAGCTAGGTACAGATCAAGTCTTGTCGAATAAGGTGACCATAAGGTTGGTGTTTTTGATATTTAGAATTACCTATTACCTATCAATAAAGTTCAAGTGTTTGCTTCTACAGTTAATGCAATGAATTTGCCTTAAAATACTGCGATAGAAACCAAAAATTCTGTTTACGACTTAGGTTTCACCATATATAAGTAGTTTTGGAAAAAAATACAGGCAGGCAAGTTCTACGGCTCACAGATCCACTAGGCTATCTAATCTATCCATAATTCGGTGAAGAATATAAAATAAAATATATTTTCTCATTTCACATCATCTTACTCGAAGACAAATTCTCCGTTCCCGTCGGCCAAAGGTCAGCCTATTCTTCGATTAGCAGCGGATTGTACAGCCTTCACAATTCTATTGACCCCCAATGAGGCATCATAATATTGGTAATCGCGGCCGTTGACCCCGAGCGGTGGTCCTGTCGAAACGGATATTCTTTCCGCTTCTCCTGACGATCCTATACACTTTTTTATCTGGTTCAAAGATCTTGAGAATCGGCTGTGTGAACAAGCTGTTGCCGGCCGAGACGATCATCTTTTGTTTTGTTTCTTTCGTTTTCTTTATAAGGTTTCCTCACTTGGTGGGGCGAAATATGTAATATGTGTATGCTATATTCTAATCTATAGAAAGCTCACTGATGTTGCCCAGTTTTCCTTGCTTATCGGATTACTGCTGGCAGTAGTAAATTAGTAGTGTTATTAAATACACCTGCGTGGAAGCGGGGCACTATACGCAGCATGCTGTACTGCAAGCTTACCGCCTCGCTCCGAAAATGTCTGCAGAACAGTTTATCTTGACTGCATGCATACCTACATATTATATGTAACTTTAAAATGCATTTTTTCAACTACATGCCTCAAGTGAAATCAAAAGTTTTCCTAAAATCCTATCTGCTTTTTTAGCAGCATAGTCTAGGATGGAAATAATAAGCTGGACAGAAAGAAAGACAAACGAAGAGGTTTTGACGATGGTAGGAGAGAGCCGGTGCTTGCTAAAAACAATAAAAAATAGAAGAGGCAAAATGATCGGACATCTAATACGGCACGACAGCTTCTTTTTAAACATCTTGGAGGGCAAGATCGAAGGAAGGAGAGGTAGAGGAAGGCCCAGACATACTTACACCAGCCAAATAAAAGAGAAAGTGGCTGTCGAGTCATATGAAGACGTGAAGAGGCTGGCAGAGGACAGGCATCAGTGGCGGTTACTCCACCGACAAGAGCCTATACTAGAGGTTTTGAAAAACATAAATAATAAACAAATAAATAAATATTAGGGGACAATCTTACACAAATCGACCTAGTCCCATAGTAAGCTCAATAAGGCTTGTGTTGCATAATTTATAATAGCGTTTTTTTTGTTGATTTCATTTTAAAATGTTATTCTAAGATGCTTTATTCAAGAATCCGACAAACGTTCCACCCGGAAGTGATTATGTAGATTTAAATGAAGCATGCATTGTCTTTTTTGTATGATTTAACTTGAATATTACAAAGCAAATGTAAATGAACCAAAATAAAGACAAAAATAATTATTAATATTTTTTCTGACTTTTTAGAAGCAAATTAATTTATCATTTTTTTGATGTCTGATATTTTGTCGGATTCTGTCGCTGGGTAACAATTTAATTGATAATATATCCGTTACACAGAAAAGATAAACTATTATAAATTATTTCCAAAATTGATTTTTGTTCCATACAAGTTGTCAGTTCATTGACTGGACTATTCTTTCAATATCCGGTAAACAAAAACGGAGATAAAAGACTGAAGAACCGATAGCCGTTTGACTTATAATTCTATCTGCAGTGAAAAAGTAGGAGAGACGATTCAAAACTTGACAAAAATCGATGAAAACCTCGGGTAGCCCCTTAAGTGAGACATCATCCGTCAGACGGAGCCCCGGTAAGGATAGACAAGGCATAAGGCGTGACCCGCCGGTCTCTGGACATGAATCTTGAAAGGGCATGCCATTAAGCTTGGACACACCGGGAGATGCCTGCTCAAACTTTTTATAATATCAGGATTGTGATTGTCAATAAGTATCTCCGCTTGAGCCTGAGTTGGGATTCGGTTTGTGTTATTTTTACCCCCGATGCAAAAAGAGGGGTGTTATAAGTTTAACGTGTCTGTGTGTCTTTGTATCTGTCTTTGGCATCGTAGCACCTAAACAAATGGACCGATTTTAATGCGGTTTCTTTATCCGAAAGCTGACGTGATCGCGATGGTTCTTAGCTATGTTTCAACAAATACGGTTAAGCCGGTTTTGAGATATTGACCTTTGAATTGGAAATGTTGCGGGGTTTTAAATTTTTCCAAGTTGTTTATTATTTCATAACGTGTAGAAAGAAGTGGGGCGCTTTTTCCAGCTTTAGTTCAGTCGCTGGTCAACTGTTCTTGCTCTGCAGATGTGTAAGTGTTGTGCTCCTGGAGAGTAAGGTTATATCGGGGCTCCCGACTCTCCAGATGCTGCGCTGTGTTGAGAGTTATTGTGGACCTAAGATTGCCTATAGCTGTCAACACAACAAATGCTCAAATCAATAAAGGATCAGCAACGCGCGGAAGATTCCTCGGGACTTGCAAGCGACGTTATATGAGTTACCCAGATATGATCAGAGGCTCTAGTATAAGTTTTACCGAAACAAAACTTTACGATCGCGTTTGCGTTTTACCCTCAATTTGTATGGGATTTGACAGCTAAACGCAAACGCGGTCGTAACGTTTTGTTTCGGTAAAACTTATACTAGAGTCTCTGGCCGTACGTTTATTTGCCACACGGCGGTATCTACTTTTAAGCAAGCGTTTTTAAATGCGTAAGCTAATTTGTGATCCAACAATTGGCACACAATGATGCCCATAGATGAAAGAATAATGGGTTAGCATCGTGGGTTGATATGATGAACGTCTGTCTTGACATAAGGCGTAGTCAAAAAACACACAATATGCTGTAATTAGACAGTGTTTTTTCTACTGATTCTATATACGGATCAGGCAAAAATATCGGCAAAAAGCTAAAATCCACACAATCTTAAGGATGCCTCACGTGGGCGAGCTTCATGCTGTTGTAGGTACTCTGTACGGTATCTGTGGGTAATCTTTTAGAATTTAGATTAACTAAAGTGACAAGATATAAAATATATATATACAACCTATTTGTTATGTAATTGTACGTGCAAAGTTCTCCATATGTAAATGTAGTTCGACGATAACTCAGGTACTGTTGATTGGAACGTCGTAAAATTTGGTAGGCGGATTAATGAGACTAAAATATATTTTCATTCGAATAATGGGTGTATATATGCGGGTGGCGCAGGACCGGTCATTGTGGCACTCTTTGGGGGAGGCCTATGTCCAGCAGTGGACGTCTTTCGGCTGATATGATGATGATGATGAATGAGGTGAATCGGTCAAGGGATTACCGGGATATGGGTTAAAAAGGGGTTACATCGCGAGTTCACAGTTCGGGGCGAAGTATTCTAGTACGTAGGGTTATTCCTACCTTTTACCACCAATTTCTTACCAGTGGTAACAGCTGGGATTTTTTTTTCCTACCTTTTACCAGTGGGAACTAATGGGTATAGTAATTGATGGCAACTACTGGGTTTTTTCCCCGGTAGTTACCACCGAGTACTTTATTGGTAAAAGTAGGTGGGAAAAAAATCCCAGCTGTTACCACTGGTAACAAATTGGTGTTAACAGGTGGTAAAAACCCAGATATTAATGAGCGTTTTACATTACTATATTTTAACTATATTTAATAGTGTCCAAACGTATTTGTACACATGCATTCAGACTCAGTGCACTTGAACGCTACATGTGTCCCAATGTATTCGCGGTCCGATTGACCCGTCAGGACAACGAATCATTGTTCCATTACATTGCCTCTCTATAATCAGCTTTATCACAAAGTGATAAGAACCATTTCAGTTTACTGAACAATGTTTACCGCTCCGTCTTGATATAGCTAGATTGTAACTTACGAAAAATCGTATAGTTATTACTTTTGTCAAGGAATTTTCCATCAAAATCGTGACGATTTTAAGGTTGTTTTTTGAAATGTCATACAGTAATAATAAGAGGTTATGTAGTAAGGCAGAGATCGCTTTTTGTTTAAACTTTCTCTGATGATGAATTGGACTAGGTTCGTGTTGGCTGCGTGATCATTCATTCCTTGGTCCGTTCCATGTCAGAGTGGAACGATTTGAAACGAATCTAGACTATTATGGAGGATTGATTGTCTTGCTTTGTAAACATTGTGCAGATAATACTGAACAAAGATCGAAAACAAAGTAAAACGTCGACCCACGAGGATTCGTGCGAGTTCGCAGCAGAATGGCCTTGTCGTGCTCTGCTGCCCTGAGCCTATGCCAAATAACAAATTCAATTAATTTGTTTGCAAACGTGTTTATATATAATGTCCACGACTTATTAAATCGTGTTAGTCAAAGACTATTACACTAATAGTCATCAAGGTGTCATACATTGGGACGTTTACATTATGTAAGTTAATTGAATGTTACACAATTTGAATTATTTTACACATAGTTTTCAACGGAAAAAAAATACTTTTTACGTGTAAAGGAAGGTACCCTAAGAAGGTTTTATTTTACCACTTTGTCGGCGTGATTGATTTGTATACCCATGCCATGCATGCATAAGAAAATTATTTAAACTATGACAGCTGTATGTTATTTATTACTCATGTTTGGTCAAATTAATTATCTTATCTTTATCTTTATCTTATCTTATCTTTATCTTTATCCAAATTAAATTTCTTAGTAGTCCTGTGGCCGCACAGAAGGACATGGCGAAACTATAGGGGTTTCTTGTTGACAACGGAACACTAAAAAGCACCATGACCTAATGAATGGAACTCGACCGCCATACATTTCATTCATTAGTTACGCTGTACAAAAATGCAACAAGTTCAAAGTTCATAACAGTATCGCTTCCGATAAAGACTCGTCTGAAGAATCCGTGCATTGTCGGCGTTCCGAAATTGTTAGTAGCCGACACTGACTAATCTCGGTTATTCGGTGAGTGATGGCTTAGATCCCATCTGACTGTAGGCGTCAAAGTAATTAATAGGCCATTTTTATTGCCATTAACTTGATGCTGATGGGCCGAGTTTGGGCATAACTCCATTTGTTATACGCTGGCACTGTAATATATAATACGCAACAGACCTTTTATATTGTGATAACTGTGTTTTTAACTATGACACCACGAACACCTGACCAAGTCATCACAATCACTTCTATTTTTTAAACCTCGATAGTGGTAAACAACAGCTTGCCTGATGGTAAGCTGAAACTCCTAAATTAAGTAAATCTATTTTAAAATCAAAATTAAAGGACTTGCTCCTTAACGGCAAGTCGATGTCAACAGATGGACATCCACAGAGTAAATAAGTAGGTATACCTGTATGTGCATTCGAAAATAGCCCTAGAGGTGTAAACCCGTACCCTTGGGCGATAGTACGTAGTAACTAGTTAGGTAAGCGTTTGTCGTCCACTGTCGCCGGAGGTCGAGCCCAAATACGGTATTTAATTATTATTCATATTTTTAATTGCCATTCAACCTACATCTGTAAAAAGTTTAGAGAAGAGATTAGGTAATAGTAATAAAAGCAAATTAATAGTTATAGTAAATGAGCGGGTCTCGCCATCAAACTTAATAGTTTGGCGAGTATATATTTGTAATTTATCATGTAACTTGTATTTGGAAATAATAATAAAAAAAAACAGACACCGTAGCTTATGGACGCCAGTAACTTCCATCACTTTCCCTGCTCAGTCTTTCTTAATTTAGCTGGGAGACAAATGTAAGTCCCTCACTCTCAACACAGCCCATCCTGGGGACCTTGCCTCACCACCACGAACAAGTACTATAAGAATATCGTTTCACGCGGACTGATTCCAATTCAATAACACTAGTATAGCTGAAAAGATCCACAAGAGGTCTATCTTTGTTCGTCGCTTCCGCTGCGTATCACCTTTTAAATGTTTCGAGCGCCCGCTTCCAAGGTAACACGTCAGAACGAACGCCGGTATATTGAAATGTGATTATGATGTGAAAGAGATGAATCGGATTGAGGCTCTGGAGCAGTTTCCATCTGAGATAATCTGCCTATCTTACTAATGAATTTCATGGCGCAAGAATATTTACTTCGAATCAAGTATATATTTTTCCAATGCACTTGCTCTGAAAGTGTGCCTTTATATGGATCAACATAGACGGTAAGTCCAATATACCCGAAGCCCCTGCCGTGCAAGAATGGAATCCGGCCGAGTATTCCCGAACAGGTGCAGGAATGATTTTTTTTTATTATATTTTTTTACTTTTTTTATAATTTTTTTAGTTTCTCGCAAGATGCATCTTAAATGATGTATATAAATAACAATTTCTGTCGTATAGTGAGTTAACAGGTAATGACTTGATTGCAGTCTCCTGTGGTATTTTGAAAGTAAGGCTATTCCAACAAGATAATAAAAAGAATAATAAATAATTTAATAACAGAGTGGTTTACAATTGTTATTTGATGGTAAGTACCTCTTTTAAAATACCTGTGCTAAGAGGCACCGCTCTTCCTTAGTTGGTAGTGAACATGTGAAGGATAATTAAATAATAATAGTCAAAATAAAAATAAATTCAAAAGAAATAAAAGAACATAATTAAAAAAATAACAAAATCAGTATCTAAGTATTATCTTACAAGATAACTAGATGATGGGATTCAGTTGTACCCTACCTCTACTGTCCAGCTTTTCCATTTGACATTAACGCTCGAGCACCGAGCATTAAGCAATGTTTAACATACCTAATGCCCGTATATCAACAGAACAAAAGAACCAACATTGATGAATGGCGTCCTACTACCGCGTTATCGACTTACGCTGATCCGAAACGACATGAACGAACTACTAACAACATAAAAAGTGATCAATAATAAACCTTATGTGTTTACATTAAGGTTTACGATTCGAAAGATAACGGTGTCGGGGGTACTTCTTGATTTATCGTCTACTCAAACGTGTCACAAGACATGTAGATAAGTTTCACAGACTAGGATTTTCCTGACTGCGCTGTTCCAAAAGCGACAAATTCGTAATAACGCGGATTTAAGATAGGAGGTTGTGAATTTAGTGACTGATGCCTAGTCAGTTGTTTTTCGAAACCGCAGGTACTGGCCGTTATTGGATGTGCGGGGTGATTTTCGAATTTAGAACGCGCACGTTAAAACGATGGGTTTGGGGTTTGCCGTAGCAAAACCCAGTTGTCCGATACGATACTCGACCTTGTTTAATTAAGATACTATCCTAAGTCGAAATAACGCAAAATTGAAAAATGAGGATGTTTAAGTAGAGGCTGAAAGACAGACAGTTTTTAAACAGACAAAGAAACAGAGGACGTTTTGGACCCGTGGGGCAGTTTTCGTAGTTTGTATCATTAGATACGGCTACGGTAACCACTTCACTTACCATCAGGTGGGCCGTAAGCTTGTTTGCCACCCACGTGGTATAAAAAAAAAAAAAAAGATTAGAATATTTATAATTGTAGATATTGGTTGGAGCTTTCTCATGCGCTATCGTATTGCTAAACGATATGGCACCAATCTATATTGTTCCAATCTAATCTAAATATTTACAACAGTAGCTTTGGAGTTAAGTCTCTGGTCGATAACTCGGGAACTGCAGTCTAGAGCCTTGCGAGTTGCGACAAATGTCGTATAATCATGCCATTATACGGGATGATTTACAAGATGTAAGCGATAATTACTTTTTCTGATTTAATTGAGTTCCTCCCTCGTTAGATATCGATTGATACAATGTTGCTGTTTATGGGTTACTGATATAATATTTATTAAGTATTTATTCTAATGGAATCCGGTACCGTAAATAGATACCTATAGCTACTTAAAACCCGATTAATCCTGTGTATTCCTTTTATTTCTGCATACGTTATTATTTCAGATGCCATGATGCTAAGGTGTATCTACTGCCGTTCGGGCTAAGTATTATTCGCCAAATTTTACTGCCTAAAAAACTTATTGCAGTAGTTTCATTTCGCAAACGAATCATTAGCACATTTACAAATCGCGTTTTATTAATTTGGTCAAATTATCATTTGGCATCATTTTTTCGAGTATTATATTAAAAAAAAAGACTGGGTTGCACTCCGGGAGTGCCGGCAGAAGTGAAAACTTAATAACATTGTAACAGTTTTTCGATCAGGTCACGTGACATCTTACGGTGTCACCCTAAAAATGAATTTGACGCAAATTTATAAACAATTATCAATTATTTAGGCGGACGGCCCGCGGGCGCGTTGGGTGCGACGGGCCCAACGCGCCGCCGCGGCGCAACGGTGCCAGGGTCCGGCGCGCCGACGGGCGGCGGCAAACACAATACCAATTTGTTTTTGCCATTGCCAAATATTTTTCAAAGCTTTATCTCTTTAGGAATAACGCCCAAATTCAAACTATTCGAATTTTCTCAATAGCAAAACGGTGAATGACGCGTTGGTATTATTACAAAATTATTTGCAGAATTTGCTATTGCAAAAAGTGTTTAACGGCTTTATACTCTTACGAATAGCGTTCAGTTTTGAATGAAGTTGAATCGGCTAGCAGCAAAAAGTGACCTCCTTCACATCTGACGTCACAAAACTCTGTCGCGTATTGAACAATTTTTCCCCATCCCAAAAAGTGCTCAGCGCCGCTAAAGAAGTTTTCACTTCAAAAATGTTTACACTGTTGTTTGTGTTGTCGCTGGATAGACGAAATCCAGAAAGACCTGTGCCAGCTTCAAACTGATTAGCGGCAAGCTTCCCAGGACAGAGCACAGTGGCGTGTCTTAAGGTCCATTTACATGATGCAAGAACTCGCACAACACTGTCTAAATAGGGCTTTAGTGTCGGAGACCAAGGTCCACTTCGGGTCGCTGAGCCAGCGTAATAAGTAAAAATAATGTTTTTTCTAATAGTCACTTCGCACACTCAACTTAGGTACCTATAGCATAATCTACCTCAAGGAAGGTCTCAGTTAGGTACGACGATGAGCGAAACGAGGAGGAGTGTTAGAACTGCGACCATAAAGCGTGTGAGCCGAACGAGCGAAGCGAGCGTGCCGCGGAAGCGGCCGGCAAAGCGCCAGAACTCAACACCTTTTTGAAATAATTACTTTATATAGACATCCTGTATATGGCACTTACATCCTTCCAGATGAACGGGAACTGAGGTCTCAATCCTGAGCTATTAAGTTATTAATCACAACGCTTACCACCTGCCACAGGCCACCAAGTACCCTGACCTCCAATCACGAGCAGTTCACTAAAAACCAGGGGTCAAGTTATGTTAGGCACTAGCTCACAGTCATAAAACGTTTTGGGAATTAACCTGGAAGCCGTTCGGATCGAAATTTCGCATAACAATCTATAGGTATTATAAAATTTGTTACTATAGCTTTCCTTAAGTATTATAGGTCCATTAATCATGATGAATGTTTGGATTTGTTAGACGTTACATTTTCTGTACAACATCTTCTATTCTGCTTTTAAGCGCGGATAAGCTGAGGTGACGGAACGAGACAGCTCATTGATGTCACATCTGTATGCGATATGTGGATAAAGACTGACTTCTGCGCGCGCGCATCGATCATAGCGGAGCGCGATGCAAGGACCTCCCCCGCTATGCAAAGTGCAATTTGCATTTATATTAGGAAAACATTAAAAATAACTGCGCAAACAGTATTACATCAGACTAGGCAACTTACTTTGCCATTTTAACTTCACAAAGTACAAAAACCGTTTTAGTTTAGGTATCGTTTGAGCTACCTCTTTTCACCCTCCCGATATTCCGCCCTAGGCCAAGTTAGCTCAGTTCGGGTTGCACAGGTCGGTTTCACAACACTTCGGGAGCTGAAATACCGCGAGCCATCCATCCGGTCGCCTCTTGAATACTGCGACTGCGACTACGCGTCATTGCTCTGAATAATGCAACTCTGTTCCAATTTAGAATAGTATAAACTTCATCGAAGAGGAACATGCCTTTAGACAAGCCTTTAGATGGCTCGAGGCCAAAAACAAAACACAAACGCGAACAGAGAAGGAGTGGGGCGCTTCCACGAAAGTTTGGATGTTTACACGTTTGCATGTTTAGATGTCTGGATGTTTAGATGTTTGGATGTTTAGTTGTTTGGATGTCTAGATTTTTGGATGTTTAGATGTTTGGATGTTTAGATGTTTGGATGTTTTGATGTTTGAGTGTTTAGATATTTGGATGTTTACACGTTTGGTATTTAGATGTCTGGATGTTTTGATGTTTAGATGTTTGAGTGTTTAGATGTTTGGATGTTTAGATGTTTGGATGTTTAGATGTTTGGATGTTTTGATGTTTAGATGTGTTAGTGTTTAGATGTTTAGATGTTTGGATGTTTTGGAGGTTTGGATGTTTGGATGTTTAGATGTTTGGATGTTTAGATGTTTGGATGTTTAGATGTTTGTTACTCAATCATGCTTTAATGGCTTAACCGATTTGGATGAAATTTTGCACGAAGATTGTTTATAGCTTGGATTCAAATATAGAATACTTTTTATCCCGGGTCCACGCAGACGAAGTGGGAGTGCTAGTGGCGCAATATATTTAGTATTTTTTACATCTGCGAAACTGAGACTCAGGAACAGCGGTTAAAGACAGACAGACCTACAGACTGTCGCAGCCACTTTCTAATATATCTACACTAGTGGCTCTTTGAGATGAAGAACTAAGAACGTCTAATAAAAAAAATGTTTTAATTTTCTGTTTCGACAAAAAACTATGTACTTAATTACTGAACCCTCTCACAAAACTTCAAGCGAATCGGTTCAGAAATGCGACCTGCAGAGGAGAACAGCCGGACAACTGGACATACTCATACTCATTTATTAATAAAATATAAAATTTTATACGAAAGCATGTTGGCCCAAGCCGGAACGACGAACTTCGGTCGCTTCGCTCGGTCGTTCAATAAGAGTATGGATTTTACGTACGTTTACCTACACGTGTCTTTCGAGGACATTAGTCATAGTCACTATTCACTAATGAGATTATAACTTTGTCATCGCCTGTCACTCCAAAAAACTCATCTCAAGCAAATTTACACCCTGTGTACCTAAGTATAAGGTTTAGATTTATATCTTAGAACTTGTTCTTCAGGGAACTCAGATAATCAATTCTAGACCGTATTGTCGGGTGATAGAGTAGATAAAGGCGCTAAGCGCTTATCTTGAAATCCGTTCTAGAAACCCAAATATACTTTCAGGAAGTGCGATTTATATTTATTATTTAGTAGGTATCTAAGGATACATTTTAAGCAAATGTTTGGCTCAGTGGTACCATCGAAGACAACCTTTAACTGACGATCTGTCGACCTCATAGCTTTGCGAATAAGGTTGACATCTGTCAACCACCATCTGGTCAGTTAAGTGTGTTACTGTTTGTACTTTACCGCCCTAGGTGAGTACTTTTACGTCGTACCTGGCCACAGAGTAGCAATCCCGCAAATCAAAATCCCGCTTCCTAACCAGGGAGAGACGTAAAATTTTGTACTCACCACGGCCGGTAATAGCATATTTATCGCCCTTGTCTTCGGCTCGGGCGTAAAATACCTGCGATCTGAGACATTATTTGTTTTACCGCTCTAGGTAAGTAATGTACGACGTACTATTATAACCAGGGCAAAGTTGAACGTTGTAGGATGTTGTTGGTTCTGACTGAGATAATTATAGGTACGTCAGAACCGTAAGGTTGATAATAGGATGGAAACCTGGTTAATTTATGTGATTGTTTTGGTATGACATTAACTACGCGTTTACATTGTTTATTTATTAATCTTTAATCGTAGTTTATGATCTGTTTTACTTTCTCACGCACGAAAACTTTATAGCATTCATAAATTAAATCTGCTGTATACATGCGTTTAATAAACAGTGAAAATACACTCAGAGGCAATGAAAACGGGTCACTTCCCATGGATTACTTTTCAAAGTGACCCGTTTTCATTGCCTCTGAGTGAAATTCCCAATGTGAACTATGAAGGTACGCTACCTTAGAGGCAATGAAAACGGGTCACTTTGTAAAGTAAAGTCTGAGTGTAATTAGTTGTAAATTTAATGTTATATCATTGTATATTTTATGGAAGGCTTTTACAGTACCTATCTATCTACATAACTCCGAAGAATAATTTGTCCGAGGGCATATTTTTTCCGAATTTCATAAATCAGAAAATCATGTTCCGCTGATATATTTTTTTGATCTTTCAGGATAAACGGCGCTCGGAGTTTTTGAGAAACAATTTTTTTTTTGTGTATGCTTTTTGGAAATTGCGAAATTGCAAATAAGTAGGTACCTACTAAGAAGTTTTAAAACCCATCATTATTAAGCCCTCTATCACTTTCGTAGTTAAGACGTATTTAACGATACCCATAATACCCATATCATAATCCAATCCATTTAGGCTTATACGTGGTAAAGAAGTGTACATACTTCCACTCGAAAACATTACTCGCTTTTAAGTCAGTAAACAAGAGCTACCTTTAATCATTAAAATCGCAATAAATAAGCAAAATCACTCTTTAACAACCTTTTTAAACACTTAAAGCGTAATGTTTCTTAAAACTCTGACGGTATACTGGCCAGTACTCCATCGCAAAACATCAATACTTTATTCAATATTGACGGCGCATACCACCTTTTTGATATTGAAGTGGTATTGATGGACGATCGAATTCCATATTCAAATTTAGACTGGATCAACTCGCGCGCAACTGCAAAGGCCAATGCCCAGAGACTTTATGGTGTGTTCTAAATAGACCTTGACCAGCAGGTTCATTGCGAATCAGACTAATGTTCCACGAGGAAAAGAGATGTAACACTCTTCGGGAATGGCTTTTTTGGACAAATTATATTATATACCCAACTTAGAGAAGTTTAATTTAAATTTCATAAAATGAGATTTTAGATGAGATAAAATACTATAGTATTAACTTGATTGTGTGTCTTGATAATGTATCGTTTGAGTAAAATACAGACCCAACTTTGGATTTTTTTTCTATCGAGGAAATTTTAAGCAATCATGTATCGATAAAATCAGATGAACAATCATATAGTCAAGAATCATATATCTGAAAATATAATAAGGGCGTTTCAAAGCACGCAATAATTTCCAATGCACAGCCTTAATTTTACCTCTATTTTTCTATTTTGTTTTTACTATGTCTGGTGAGCAATAAAGAATATTTGTATTGTATTGTATTGTATGTCATTTTCTTTTTCTTTAAAATTAAGTTACCATATTACGTAGGTATAAACTAATGCGAAAAATTGCACCGACGTAGGTATTATTTAACAATATTTGGCGGTCCGCGGTTCGACCTGGTCCGCCTGTTGCGGACCCTTGCCCTTTTGTTTTTTAATACCTACATGTAAATGAAACTCGATATGGCCGTGCTTCCAGCACCAGATACATCTATCAAGGTTATTCTATCCATGATCCGTGTTTACCCATTCTGGTCGGAAATAATTCAAAGTATTATGTAGGTCAGGTCAACACTTCTGAGATTTACCGTGTCGAGAACAAAAAAGCGTGACAGTTTAAAAAACGCTGGCGGTAGGAACGGGTTTTTATCGGGGAATCGAACCCGCGAGCCCTTTCTCACGGTCGGAACGCGTCAATATCGAAAAATCTTCATTATATCAGATTTGGCAGAGTTACGGAATATCGGCGCGGGTCGATGAACTATTGACAGCCACAGTGAAAAGCAAACAGTAGTTTAACTAAAATTCAAGGGAAAAAATACTGAAAATATCTACAAGAAAAATATGATTGTTAAACAAGGGCAAGGCTACATTGACCCTTGTCAATGCCTTGCCTTGCAACCTTTTGCAAGTGCTGAGAAAGTAGAGATGACGGACTTAAACTTTAGAGCATTCTCGGCCAGCCAGCATTTTTTGGCTTAACAGAAACACTTTTTTGGTGCGAACTTTTAACGGAAGCAGGCATCTTTAGTTAGGATGTACCTACTACCGTTCTCTATATTGACAATGTATAACCAATACTGAATAAATAATATGAATATAATATTAATATGAATATAGATTTAGGTAAATGCCGTAACAACACGCACATTGTTTGAGTATGACGTTGAGTGAATGTCCCCCCCCTATTACTCCCTTGGGGGATCATTTCTGGGATAAAAACTATCTTATGTACCTATATCCCTCCCCGGGACTCAAACTATCTATATCCCAAATTTCATCTAAATCGGTTCAGTGCTTTAAGCGTGAAGAGGTAACAGACAGATAGACAGACAGACACACTCTTGCATTTATAATATTAGTATGGAGTATGGAAAAATGGTTGTATTCGCGCAGCCCCGCGCAGCAACTATATCACAACCACTTTTAATGGTTCTAAAAAAATTGTGATATAAAATCTAATTTAACAGGCTCATAATCTTATTGTTTTAAGATTTGTTAATTGCCCAACCGGAAGTTATTATTAGACAAATGGCATACTATAACTATCAAAGGTTATGTTGCGCAAATGCGATAAAATTATCTGCTTTGTACTGACCACATGAGTCGGTCAAGTCAAAGTGTTGCGGTCTAAATCATAACATCACAGTAGATTTAGAGCGTAGACCAGTAAAACAAATCCGTACAAACGTCTAATGTGATGTGACGCAAATTCTTAGTTAGCCAGGTCAGTCGGTAGTTAGGGATATAAACTGAAGAAGTGAACATTTCGTTGCGACACAGAAAACTTTCAATAAGCTGACCAAGATTTTGGTCCTCACACTTGGTCAAATGTGATGTGACGCACTCGGATGAGGACCGAATTCTTGACTAGTAGTTAGCCAGGTTAGTCGCTAGTTCGTCATACAAACTGAACAAGTGAACAAAGTTCCAGTGTGGCACGAAATTAACCATAGAATTGTATGGTTAATTTTCGTGTCACAGCGGAAAACTTTCAAAGAAAATTTATTTAACTGAGTTAACCTGGCCAATAATTTGGTCCTCACCCCACGTGTCACTACAGTAAAATTAAGCGCAAGTCGGGGTAGTCGGTGGTACAAGTCCGTGTGCCGTGTTTGTGTGTAGAACTAGTTTTCAAGGTGAGGTGTAAAATGGTCTTAAGAGGCTCTAGTTGGGATACTGCTTCAGCGAATATATTTACTGTGAGGGTGCGCATACGCAGACTGCGCGGAAGTGGCGCCCCCGATCTCAAAGGTCACGGGTTTCGGATGCCCTGGTTCTGATGATGCGATAGGGTTTACTTGACCCTTTCAATTCTAATCTCAGCTTCTTAGGTTTCATCGTCTCCACTAGCCAAAGGTTGTCTGGAAGAGATTGCTTTTAGCTGTAACACCGCCTTGTAGTCTATTGTTTACGTTTAATTTTGTTTTCTTTTGTGTACTGTCACGTACTGTTTCTGTCATAGTCTCATGTGATAGTAAGTGAAGCCAGGGACTTCACGGTTTCAGTACTTAACTGATAATTATAATGGAATTGCGTTAGTATTTAGTATAAATGTAGAGAATTCTAAAGAGGGAAGGGGTTCAAAGTCTCGTAAGAACGTTTAAAATGGCAAAGACACTATTTACAGGGTTCCTTACCCAAAGGGTTGCTTTATTTTGGTACATCCAATGTAAATAAAGATATTTTTTATCTCTCAACCCCACGAATGCGCATACGCATAATTGGTTGTAAATTAGTAGCACGGGCGGGCGTGAAGATTGTGCGGCGTTATTTGTTTTATAGTTCGCGTATTAGGGTTATATAGTCGGGGGGATAGGCGTTAGTTAGAAACAATTGGTCTAGTAAACCAATCTACTAATATTGATAAATAAATATCACATTCGACCCGTGTAGAGTTTAAAGAGTTAGGTAAACTGATGATGATTTAGACGATGTTACACTGAACAAGATTAATAGTTTATCTTGAAAAGATATTTGCTTAGAACTGATGTGAACCATTTTGAATATTAGATGTCAGAATTCTAACAAGTTGATAATGGGCGTTCGGGGTCGCTTCTTGCTTCTCTGGGAAATTGATATGATTATACTACGTAAAATATGTATGTGTGTAGACTATGTAGTCCTGAATATTTTAGAATCAATGCCAACATCTCGTCACACACTTCTTTCCTATTCATGCCTACTTACTTCTTATCTAGAATATATTTTTTTAATTATTATTTAATTTCTGTCAAAATAGGATATAACTAAACCAATATTAAACTCATGCGAGATTTTTAGGGTTCCGTACCTCAAAAGGTTAAAACGGAACCCTTATGGGATCACTTTGTCGTCCGTCTGTCTGTCAAGACCCTAAGTTGAAATTAAAACCATATAATCAGGTTTACAGTCCCTTGAAGCTGTGAAAAAAAAACATACTTCTAAGTTAACGTATAAGATACGGCCGCACATATTTCGATACTCTGAAGGGAATCAAAATTTATAGGGTACTTTCCGTTGACTTAGAACTATGAAATTTGGCAAGTAATATCCTCTTTTACCACAAGTACAGGGAAAAATCTGAAAACTATACATTTGTAATTTTGTACGGAACCCTCGGTGGGCACTCGTTTTTTTTATGTTCGATGACGGCAGGCGAATCCAAGTCCGTCTCACACGCTATAAAGCAAAACGGTTCAAAACCATTAATAGCACATAATGTGTACAATACAATTAGCAGTAATGAGGCAGTAAAACAGTAGTAAACTTCACCTGTTATATGGATGCAGTGAACCCGACAGAAATACGATAATACAGTATTTAGATATAGGGTGAGTGAATATATAGGAAGCTTTAGGTACAAGTTTCTATGGAATAGCACCCGGCGCCATATTTAACTTTCATCGATCTGTAATCGTAAGAAGCAACCCGCCCCTAGTATCGATTTGGCCAAACGATGTCATAAATGCAAGATTACAATATGGCGTTGACGTTTAGTTTCATCTTAAAAGTCCTTATTTCAGGGTGACAAATTGTTTCTAAATACAGTAAAGTATAAAAATATGAATGTACTAGCTGATGCCCGCGGCTTCGCCCGCGTGGTTATAGGAAAATGTAACATATTGAATTTTCCCGTGGGAATTCGATGTTTTCCCGCTGGAAAAAGTGGCCTATGTCACTCTCCAGCTTCTAAACTATCTCCATACAAAAAATCACATCAATACGACGCTCCGTTGCGACGTGAAAGAAGGACAAACATACAAACACGCACACTTTCGCATTTATAATATTAGTAAGGAAGTAAGGATTATGGACTAAGAGAGATATTTAAAATAGAATGGACGATCACCATATGCCATAGGCTCCTAAGCGCTGCAATCATCTGTCATAGATGCTGTGTCCAATGATGATGCTGACTCATCATCATCATAATCATTGGCCACATCATCTATGACAGATGATTGTTGCAGCGCTTAAGAGCCTATGGATTGCCGCATCTACGGTGGTGGCTATATAGTCCTATAGCAGCGCGGCATTTCTTGCCACATCGATTGCAGTTGAATTGCGAATCTGTAGGAGGTGATAAAGCACGCCGAAGTCGTTTCTGCTTGAGGTTCACGAGCCCATCTTCGTCGTGTTTTGTTGTCCTGACTAATATCGACTGACTGACTGCTGACTCATAAACATTGCGTATCTACGCGATTGATTTTTCTACATATAAGTTAAATCTTGAAATTTTATATGTACCCGGAGAATATACATCCTCCGGAAAATGTAGTTTTCGGTCATCAATATTGCTATCTATGTATTTTTGGAGACAGTTATTTGTACAGTACCAATTACTGTTAGTTAACCACTGACAGATAGTTTGCCTTCATTTAATTTTCAACTTTAATGACATACAAATAAAGCAATTTTCAGAATACTGTTACCCACGTCTACCGATTTAGAAATAACTACTTAATTTGTATTCATAATCATAATCATAATTTGTATTTATATAATCATAATCATAATCATAATTTATTGCGTTTCATGTTAGTATAATAGGTCTTAAAGCTAGGTACAGTTAAACAGTACAGTACAGTTGTATGAGGTTAAAGTTGAAAATTAAATGAAGGCAAACTATCTGTCCGTGGTAAACCCCAAATAATTCTACTATAAATACATGTACTATTTTTCCACTAGACGACATTGGTGAGTGTATTTCGTTGCGTCCTCTCCATAATAATAACGAACACTGACGATATAAAAAAGGTTATGTTAATACCCTATACCTAAGTTGGATAATAAACTCCTAAAACTAGGTAGAATTCTGTAATGTCACATATTCTGTTACATCAGTTTATAGATACTTTAGCAAATTTTCACACGAATCAAACACGTATCGTATAGGAGAAAATTGATTTATATTCTGGTTACATTTTGAATTTAACTAAAATAGCAGCACTGTATTTATTTTACTAGAGTTTGGACGTAAAGTCTATCTCTCTGAGCAAATGTCGGATTATGTACCTCATTTTATAAACTCAAATACATAGATGCATCCTGAAAACATTACACTCCTTTTTTTACCAGACTAATACAAAATCAACGTACCATATTTCAATCCGAACCACGTCCTATGATACGGTTGGTACCTCGTACTAGCCACCGGAGGAGGCCTCGGCCTCCTAGGGGCCCCGCACGCGGGCGCGCAACAGAGCAGGAAGTATCTCTTGTCCCGTATCTTCTCAGCGGCCTTTAGCCGTTCCCTGGCGAGCCGGCCCGCGCAGCGGCGGGGTCCCGCCATAGCGGCGATCACTGCTGTGGCCACCAGGGCGAGTAGCAACCAGCGCATCACTTCACGTGATCATTAAAGTTGTGAACGGAATGATCACCGGGTGTGTCATCACATTGACACTGATTTGTGAATTGATCACTAGAAATGATCACTTGTTTATATATGTGATAATTTTACACTAATTTGAGGACTGACCATAACTTGGTAATTTCTGTGACTATTAACACTGATTTGTTTATCATAGTGAAATGAGTTCGCATCACTTAGTCATCGATCGGTGTGATCACTTATCCTCAACACTCATTTGGCAATTAGTGATTTGTGATCAATATAATTTTCAGTAGGACCGATCACTAGACACTGATTGTCGCTTGGTCATCTATGCGCTTCGGTCCTAGGAACAGTATCACCATCATCATGGATTTGAAAGCCACATCAAAGTTGGTAATCAGCTGGGTAGTTAGAGTGTTGTGTTAACACAACACTCTAACTACCCAGCTGATTACTGACTACGTAATCAGTAAAACTGATCTATAAACAAACTGATCAGTGAGACGAAATGCAAACGAATCACTTCATTTCTAAATTAAAACTAAATTGGTTTAGCCAACTTTGGAAACACTCAAGTACTTAAACTTCTTCTTGTTCCGTTGAAAAACCCTTATCAATATGTTTATTTTGACCAAAAACTTTTTATCTACTAACACTTAGGGTTATATTTGTTACAAACTCTGTTATCTCTTTATATTAAAACACTACTTTTCACATTAACCTCATAATTGAACTCGACAGATTTCCCGAAAGTTTCGCGCGCGTTCAGGCGCTGCGGCAAACGCACGTGCAGACGCACCGAGCGGGCCGCGGAGACTGGCGGGACCAGGCGCGCATAAACCACTAGAAGGCAACGCTTATGAATGAAAATGAGGAAAGCTTGGCGTGAATCGGTTTTGTAAAGGACATTACAGCCAGCAATTTGTTGCCACTTGCTATATTTAGAATGAGACAGTAATATAACGCTACTTCTTATTCTAACCATATCATGTCGGTGGCCAAATTGTATCGTTAATTTCAAGCCGAATTACTTTAAAGCCATTACACAACAAGCAATTTGTCACAACAACTTGCTATATTTGGAATGAGACAGCAATGCGTGTCTTTCATTGTTACTTGGGACTGATATCCAGTTAAAGTTGGAGTACATACTTATATTATAAATGCGAAAGTAGCTATGTCTGTCTGTCTGCTACCAATTCACGTTTAAACCGCTGAACCGATTTGGATGAAATTTGGTATACATATAGTTTGTATCTTGGAGAAGGACGTAGTATAGTTTTTATCCCGGAAAGCATACCCTAAGACGATGAAATGGGGGGTGCAAGTTTGCGGACAGAAGATAGTGAGACATAAATACGTTTCATTCTAAATATAGTAAGTTGTGACACACTGCTATGTGTGTATTGGCCTAGATATTGTAGTACTAAACCACTAAGATAGCTAAGAAGCTGGATTAAAGTCGAAAAATCTCATATTTAATACAGTTGCTCAAAAAGTGCTACTTTACTTACACCGTACCTGTTTAGCGTGCGGAAAGTTGGTTTTCGCGAACTAGTGCTTTTCACTTTTCCCACTCAATAATTGTAGAAATTGTACCATTGATTATTATATCAAATAAAAAATAAATAAGATAGAACTGTATTAATGAAAATATGATTTTTTAAGAACTTCATTATTTTTCAACTGTGTTTTACACTGATGTTACAGAATTAATAATATAAAATTTCGAATTCCTTACTTGTTGTTTTTCTTATTTTTTCGCAACTGTAATAAAAAAACGTCGTTCGATACACGTGCGGAAATGTCATTCTCCACTCGTCCCGAGTCTTGCGTGATGACATACTTTCCGCACTAGCATCGAAATGTAATTTCCGTTTCGAATAGCGAACCCGCTGAGCGCTGACATCACTCGTGGCGGAGAGCTATCGAAACTCTCAGTTACTTTTTTGCTCATTTCATGACATCATACCTTATTAATGATCAACCTTGGCAAGGTCGCTGATGGAGCCGTGCTGGGCAATAACCTCCAGTGTAGCGGCCAGAAAAGTTACATGGTTTTTAGGGTTCCGTAGCCAAATGGCAAAAAACGGAACCCTTATAGATTCGTCATGTCTGTCTGTCTGTCCGTCCGTATGTCACAGGCATTTTACTCGAAAACTATAAGTTGTATTTGAATAAAATTTTGATGATAGGTGTATTTTGTTAACCGCTACATAGTTTTGTAATTTAATTACTAAAAAAAAATTTTTTTAGGGGTGTACTCCATACATAAAACTGAAAGTCAAAAAAAATTTTTTCCTTGCAAGCCCACGTGTTGCACATCAATCGATAGGCCTTTCAAAATAAATATAAGGTTTATTTAGGTTAAGGCCTCGAAAGTCACTAAAATTGTATCCCCCCCCCCCTCTAATTTTTGAACCGTGTATTTTAAAAATATGAAAAAAAATCACGCTCATAGGGCTTATTAAATTCTTTCAGCGAAAATTGTTTTGAACAAGTTCGGTTCAAAGGTTTTTGAGATATTCCAAAAAAACTGCCTTCCTTAAAGAAAAGGACGTAAGTGCCATAAGATTTCAGTAACGATACGACCTTTTTAATAGGCACGGAACCCTCGTTGTGCGTACTCCGACACGCACTTGGCTGCTTTTTTTACGATAGTTCCCTAAGTATTTTGACAAGTTATTATGCGACTAACGAAATGAACCGTGTCCCCGTCACGTCCCCTGATTTCCGTCTCTTTCAGATTATGGAATTAAGACAGAGACACGCATGTGGGGATTTCCCTGCTACATGCTAGGCTCCTAATGAGCAGGAATAGGAGAAGGTTACAGTTTTGCAGGGCTTTTGTTTCAAATGCAACTGTGTAGTTAGTTTATTAAATAAATAAATAAAATAATAAAAGGAACACTGCTCACCCCAAGAGGGCATTTTCACTCAAAAATGTACCTGACCCTTTTGTATAGAAATATAAGGAAAGGGAACAAATTGTACACATGATTCTAAGCAGGATACTGTACCAAAAATTTCAAATTCTGAGAAGAAAAGTAGGTTAAAGACACACCATTGAATGAAAACGCCCTTATCGTTCACAAAAACTAAGCCGAATTTAAGGGTAAATTATCACTAGAGACGTGCGAAGTTGTCTTTGACTTGCATCCTTGACAGCTAAGTCCCAACTAGTTAAAATAAACAAGATTTTCATCTCAACTGTTCGATTGCTACACTACCAATACAACTCGTATCGGGGCTTAAGGCGCCGTAGGTTCAGCGAAGTTAAGCGAACAGAGTTTTTGAAACAATACATATAATGCGTCTGTTTATAATAATATGGTTTCAAAAAAATACCAATAGGAATCTCGAGGCTTTTCTGTAGGGAAATCAGTGCTTCGAAACATGATTAAGCAAATTTCGTTCCATAGAAAAAAAATCACGAACATAGGTCTAAAACACACAAAAATACACTTAAAATATTCGTAACAATTTATGCACAAAAGCTATAAATATTTAAATTGCTTCTAAAAATCGGCATTATCATGTTTGAGAGAAATCAGTGTTTACATTTTTATTTGTTTAAACGGGCAAAATATTAAAATTAAAAAACATGATATCCGCGCTTCCAAGCACGCACTTCCATCTCGCTCACGCTTATGCTCAGTGAGAGGGAGAGAAGACCATGAACCTACGGCGCCTTAATAGGAATCAACCTACATTTGAATCCAGTCTTATCGGTGCTAGAGGGGTCAATACACTTGTTATTTAAAAACAATCGCGGCTTTGTTTTGGCTAACATTCTAAATTATTAATGAACGAACTCTTCAATGAACATTGTGTAACTTTATCAGTTGTTTAATAGATGGATAACATTCGAGTTCAAAACATCTAGATAAGTACAACGAGGGAAAAATACTCTGCAAAAACTTACGATCTCTATCACAATTAAGATAAGACCTAGCACTTTTTGGGATGGGGAAAAATTGTTAAATACGCGACAGAGTTTTGTGACGTCAGATGTGAAGGAGGTCACTTTTTGCTGCTAGCCGATTCGACTTCATTCAAAACTGAACGCTATTCGTAAGAGTATAAAGCCGTTAAACACTTTTTGCAATAGCATATTCTGCAAATAAATTTCAGTTCACCGTTTTGCTATTGAGAAAATTCGAATAGTTCGAATTTGGGCGTTATTCCTAAAGAGATAAAGCTTAGAAAAATATTTACCAACGGCAAAAACAAATTGATATTTTAGTCGCCAACTCGCCACCGCCGTCTGCTGTTCTTGCAAATTCGAATAGTTTGAATTTAGACGTTATTCCTAAAGAGATAAAGCTTTGAAAAATATTTGGCAATGGCAAAAACAAATTGGTATTGTGTTTGCCACCGGCGCTCCGTCGCGCCCAACGCGCCCGCGGCCCGTCCGTCCGCCTAAATAATCGATAATTGTTTATAAATTTGCGTCAAATTCATTTTTAGGGTGACACCGTAAGATGTCACGTGACCTGATCGAAAAACTGTTACAATGTTATTGAGTTTTCACTTCTGCCGGCACTCCCGGAGTGCAACCCGGTCTTTTTTTTTTGGTTTACGCTGGGGAAAACCGGAAACCTAAGGGAAACCTTTTTCCCCAGCTTCTATTTTTCCATTTTACCAACCAACTCTGTAATAGGGATCAAAGTGGACCCCAGCGTCCTTTAAGGCACAACCGGGAATTAACGCTAGGAGGATTACGAGATACCAAAGAAAGAAAGAAAGATACATTTATTCACAAACAGACAGGACACACATATTAAACAATAAAATAATCAAAGATCAGATAAAACATGAAACAAGTGTGTCTCTGCGGCAGTGAACCGGACACTGGCTCAGCATTATGCTGAGGTGTCAGACACCTGCAGCGCTGATTTTCAGCCAGCACCGTCGGTGACCAACTCTGTTTCTGCCCCCAAAGAATAGGTGGCTATTACCACAGGGCTATTTACCCCCCAGGATCAGAACCGATGGAGAACTTCAGAATGTTATGATGACGATTTAACGAATTACTATTGTCTTTTGTTCTTTTTAATTTTTTTTAATTCTCACATACTTTTTTGGAGATTCCTCCACCCTGAACGCATGAGCGCCGGCGCGTCCCTTCGGGAGGACGCGCCCCAGGGGACGTCTTTTAGTTAGAGCGTCGTGTGAAGCCCTGAAATGATTCCCATGAACCACTCTATCAAGAGTGGTACAGTAGAATTATTTGGGGTTTACCACTGACATATAGTTTGCCTTCATTTAATTTTCAACTTTAACCTCATACAAATTAAGTAGTTATTTCTAAATCGGTAGACGTGGGTGTGTACCGTGTGGTACACAACAGTATTCTGAAAATTGCTCTATTTGTATGACATTAAAGTTGAAAATTAAATGAAGGCGTATCTGTCAGTGGTTAACTAACAGTAATCGTACTGTAACGATATGATATCCATACTAATATGTATTTTAAATGCGAAAGTGTGTCTGTATCTGTCTCTTACCTCTTCACGCTTAAACCTATGAAACTATTTAAATGAAATTTGGTACCGTAAAATGCTGCAACTTTGCCATTTAAACTCAATTTTGCCTATTTCGTTTCAATTATGACCTCTCGAATTTGCTTAGTTTTTTCTTGTTTTTTACCATTTGGTAGGAATTTTCATTATTCTGGCAACACATATTTAATTTTTTTACAATGGTAACTCCATTGTTGCTCCGCCAGTTACGCATCATAAGTCGGAGTGAGTGGCAGCATTTTTTTAGTGTCTCGCAACTTTTGAACTTTTATCTACAAAAAAGGTGTTTTTTGAGAAGTGGTAACGTCCCAGGGTAAGTAAAGACTGTCTATTTTCCGTAAGTTTAATATTTTCAAGAAAAGGACATGATTTCAGCATAATAACGTACTAGGCAATATTGGGCAGTGTTTTGGAAACTTGAATGACACAATTTTGCCTGGATCTAGGGCTGTCACTAGCTGGGTTTTATAAATGTACAGAAAATAGTAAAAATAAGCCTCCTTAAATGAGTTTATTTATTAACTTTATTAACTTGCAATGATTGTTGGTTTAAGTCAAATCTTGCAAGTCGATTTTCACCAACTTTCAGTGTGGGTAGATCTGCTGACAATGCAGTAATAAACTAACGTTAACAAAAAAAAACTTAAGGTACTTAAGTTATTTTTATTGTAATTACTTGCAAATTGTATATCTATTGTATTATAATTATGTTGTATGTTTGTCTTTTAGTTCAAGATTTGCAATAATTTTTTCAACCACTTATTAGCGACCAATTGAGGTGTTTAACGTACTTATGTAACTTGGGTGACAGTGCAATGTTTATAATACCATCGAGATGGTCTGATAATGGAGACCGAAGATAGAAACTTCTAAACAACACATAATAAACCCACTGTGTTTAGGCTCGTTTGATTTGTCTTGCAGTTATCTTTCTTATCAAATGGGTTGTCAGGTCGATTACCTACAGTTGGAGTTTAAAGATGATGGGTGATTAGAACTTTACAATGAAATAGAACTTTACACTATAATAATGCATTGTGAATTAGCAAAAAAGTGTACTTGCAATGTACTTATAATAAATAAATAAAAGACCGGGTTGCACTCCGGGAGTGCCGGCAGAAGTGAAAACTCAATAACATTGTAACAGTTTTTCGATCAGGTCACGTGACATCTTACGGTGTCACCCTAAAAATGAATTTGGCGCAAATTTATGAACGATTATCAATTATTTAGGCGTTATTCCGTTTAAAAAAAATAAGGAAAAAAATGGGTATTATTGTTTGTTGATTATTTTGTAACTAAAAATAAAAATATTTTATTTAAATAATGATCTTTTTTTTGGCACAACCCTACAGTTAACAATATTTTTGTATAGAAAGTTTGTGGAACCTGCTACAACTTTACCTATTGCCTGTGAAAAAAAAAGTATTAAGCTTATGGCAATAATTTGACTGCCAGGGACAAGCCCAATGTCTCATGCACACGAGTAAATATTATTACAAATAGCAACACATTATTTATTGAGATATCCGCCTAGGCAAAGTTACGTCTTAGGTCTACAACTTTGCCTGCCACTTTGATTGCTTGTAAATCGGAAATACATTATGATTAGGTAATGAGATTTGAGTCTTATCTGGCAAGACATAGGGTATGTTTTCCGACTAATACTCATTAAACTCATAATGAAAAATAGGTTCACAGATATAAGAAAAAAACGTCAAAATCCAGGCAAAGTTGCAGCATTTTACGGTATAGAGATATTTTGAGTCCCGGGAAAGGATAAAGAATAGTTTTTATCCCAGAAATCATTAAGGGTATGAAAGTTACTATGGAGGCACGATGTAAACGTGCAACGCTCGTCGGGTGGTGCGGCCGACTGCGAGTTAGCGGCGACCGTTGCCGCGCTGAAGCAGGAACTCTCCGATCGCGACCAGGACCTGCTTCTCAATGATATAGAGGTAACAGGAATTCTCGAGCAGGCGAGTGAGAACCCAGTACACCTCACGTGCCTGGTCGCTCGGAAGCTCGGTGTCGACCTGGAGGAGCGCGACGTCGTATTCGCCGAGAGGGTGGGGCCGCGGAGGCCGGAGCCGGCCGCGCCGGGTGCGGGCGCAGAGGCGCCACCTGGCGTGGCGGATCCTGCGTCGGCTCCCGCCATCGGGCGCCCGCGCCCGCGCCCGCTGGTCATTCGGCTCGCGCGCCGCGGGACCCGCAACGAGCTGCTGCGTGCTGCGCGCGTGCGCCGCGGCGCCGACACGTCCGACCTTGGCGTGCCCGGAGTTGCGACTCGGTTCTATCTGAACGAACGGCTGACCAGGCTGAACAGGACGCTGCTCTATTCTGCCCGTCAGGAGTGCAAGAGACTCGACTGGCGCTACTCGTGGACCAGGGACGGGCGTGTCTACGTGCGCCGTCAGAGTGGAGAGCCGGCACGTAGGATAAGGTCTGAGGAAGAAATCAAACAGGTTTTTGGCAAAAACTAGGTTTATTGGTCAGCATTTCAATAATAAATTTAGAAGTGTTGTGTACGCTTATTTTGTGTCTATTAATGAAATTTAACTTAGGTGTGTTTTACTGTTGGGAGGTGTACTGTAGGTCACAATTAATTAATGTAACTGCTCGTTGTACATATTTTCGCGGTCACATTACATGGGGCATGGATTGTCGAGGTAACAGAGAAATAAATACTTACAATGCCTAATACACTGCTCAAAGTCGGTTTGTTGAATGCAGGTTCTCTGGGCACGAATCACGATAATTTCATAGCCGTCTGCTCCCAACAAGATTTTGACATTTTAGCTATAAATGAGACGTGGCTACAGACCGGGGAGGAGGGGCGAGCTCCAGTACTGCCTGGTTGCAAACTACGTCACAAACCTCGCCCACCGGGGCCTCGGTCACGTGGGGGAGGAGTTGGTTTCTATATTAAGCGTGGCGTTAGCGCCCGCACCGTATCTCACCCTGTAGACCCCCGGCACAGCTCTGTTGAGCAAATGTGGGTGACATTGAGCCTTAACGGGAGGAAACTGGTTATTGGTACAGCATACCGGCCTCCGTGGATGGACGTGGATTTATTTTTTAATGCCATCTCAGACACAATTAGTTCTTTACACAATTATGATCACATTATGCTTTTAGGCGATTTGAATATAAATGTTTTGGCCAATGATTTAAAATTTACTAAACTTAATAACTTTTTAGCTAGTTTTAGCCTAACACAGTTAGTCACTGAGGCTACGCACTTCACTGATTCTAGTCAGACGCTGATTGATGTGGTTTGCACCGACGTGAAAGCTAAAAGGGTAGACGTGTTGCACTTAGGCCCCCTTTATGGACATTGCCTTGTAAGTTGCGAGTTTTATATTAAGCGTGATAAACCAAAGCCATTCACTATTTCTCATAGGTTAATTAATAAAATTAATCCCATTTATTTTGATAGGGACTTACAAAGTTTGAGGTGGGATTTACTACCTGTGGGCAATGCCAATGATATGGTGAACTTACTGAGTCAAAATATATTACTCTTATTTGACCTTCATGCGCCTATTAGGACAACTGTGATTAAGGCCCCCCATCCCCCTTGGATCACTGACACCATAAAGCTCATGATGCGATTGCGTGATAGAGCGGCAGCGGACTATCATAAAACTGGGTCGGCTAGTAAGAAGGAATATTATAAGGATATGAAGTCCACTGTCGCTAAAGCTCTGTATCATGAGAAAGTAGCCTATTTTAAACAAAATATTAACGATAAAATAAATGATCCTAAACTATTATGGAAAAATCTAAAAACTACCTTGCTACCCAAAAATGACACAGAGCTACCCGCCAGTCTCAATGACCCGGATTTGATAAATAAACATTTTCTAAGCTTGCCCATCACGTCCCACGCTTCTATATCTCAGCTAACCTATTTTGAATTCCATCGGTATAGCCAATCGGTATTTCAGTTAGAGCCAATCAAGACAGATGTCATTATTAAGATTATGCGAGGACTTAAATCAAACGCAGAAGGCTGTGACAGCATAAATCTGAATATGTTAATAATGACTTTGCCTCATACGCTTGATATAATCACTGACCTAATAAATACGTCCATTTTAACATCCACTTTTCCTGATATCTGGAAGGTGGCAATTGTACGTCCTCTCCCGAAGGTAGCAAATCCCTCACAGCTTAAAGACCTTAGGCCAATCAGTATTCTTCCATGCCTGTCAAAGGTGGTGGAAAAAGCAGTGTGCATGCAAGTGACAGAGTATCTGGAGAGAAACAATATTTTACCGGACGTTCAGTCGGGTTTCAGGAAGGGTCGAGGCACCGTCACCGCTTTGCTTGATGTCACAGATAACCTACTTTATGCTCAGGACCAAGGAATGTGTACCTTGTTGGTACTCCTAGATTTTTCCAGGGCGTTTGACTGCATAGACATCAAATTATTGCTTTCCAAGTTGAACTACTATGGTTTTGACAGTAGGGCGGTAAAGTGGTTCAACAGTTACCTTACAGATAGGCACCAATTTGTCAAAATGAGTCTGCATGACGGGTCATCTAGTGTCTCAGACAAAATGGTGCTCACTCGAGGTGTGCCCCAGGGCTCCATGCTTGGTCCAATCTTATTTATTTTATACTGTGCAGACATAGGGTTGCATATATCAAATTCCAAGTTCCATATATACGCTGATGATATACAAGTGTATATCTCATTCAGGCAGGCTGAAGTTGACAGTGCAATAGGGAAACTTAATAAGGATCTCGCTAGTATAGCAGCCTGGGCTACAAGTAATGGTTTATTATTGAACCCGTCTAAAACTAAATACCTTATCTTTGGCAGCAACCAACAGTTGACTAGGCTTAGTCCTTCAGTGAGTGTTATAATGATGGGTGAACCTATTGAACGGGTCAGTGAGGCGCGTAACCTTGGCCTTTTAATGGATGATCAATTACGATATGAGAAACACATTCTAAATTCAGTGAGAGGCTGTTTTTACAAACTAAAGGTTCTGTACAAAATTAGGCCCTTTTTAAATGAAACATTGCGAATCCACATAGTAGAAGCACTCATAATGTCAAAATTAAACTACATGGATACAGTATATGGTCCACGTCTACTCTCGAAAACCAAACAATTAGTCCAAAGAGTCCAAAACGCCTGTGCCCGTTTCTGTTTCAACATCCCGTTGAGGGCTCATGTCACTCCGTTTATGAATAAATGCAACATGTTGAAGATGCTACATAGGCGCAAGCTTCACCTGGCATGTCTTCTTTTCGGTGTAGTAAACTACCAGGCCCCAAAATATCTCTTCGAGAAATTATTATTTCGCACGACAGCACGTGGAGCACGACAGTGTGGGTTGCAACTGCTAACACATCGACATGCTTCAGCTGCTTTTCGTGGAAGTTTTAGATATGCCGCAACCAAGTGTTGGAATAATCTGCCTCCGCCGATCAGGGACCTTAAAAGTAGACATAGTTTTAAGATTAATGTTAAGAAGCATTTGTTTGAACATCAAAAAAGCCAAGGAAATTTGAAACATGATACCAGCTGTTTCTAGCTAAGTATGCGTATGTACCTGCTGTTTATGTCCCTGTGGCATCCTGCTGAGCGTTGGTCTGGGTGGCTTCATTTGTTCCTCTATAGTAGTAGTAGTTCCTCTTTCTTCTTTCTTTTTTAACGCATGTACACCATATTTGTGACTCACTGACGTGACTATGTATCTTTCCATATATTGGTATAACACACACTTCGCAATAAGTTAAAGTGTTAAATGTGTATTTATTGTATAATAGTTTCTTTTCTGTTTTTTTTCTTTTGGCCGTGACCTAATTACTTTTCGTGTAAATTCATATATATTACGTCATGTGTCACTGTCACTTAGCTTAAGATAATCATAGATAGTTTAATTTTTTATTTTATTTTTTATGTTCGAGCGACCCTGATTCGCGTTTTTTAAGCCATGAGGCGTTTTTCTTGCTCGTATGTGTACGTTTCGTCACTGTGCCGTGACATCACCAAATGGTCGCAACGGAAGACCAGCGCTGGCTCCGCCAGCATTACGCTGAGTTGCGACCATTTCGTGGCAAATTACGTTTTTCTTTGTTAATTGTCAATGTATGTAAATTGCCTTGTGTTTGTCACGAATAAATGTATCTTTCTTTCTTTCTTTCTTTCTAAACGGAATCGCGAGAAGAAGCTAGTATACCTACAACATGTACAGTCAGCGTCATATAGTTAGTAGCAGCCAGATTAGCCAAATATTTCGTAACACATCCTTACTCTTACAGTAATAAAGACGTGTACCGAAATATTTGGCTACCTTGGCTGCTACTAACTATATGACGCTGACTGTACAATGGACGAACGGTGAGGCGTATCGAGACAGGTTGTGACTAGCCCAGCTGGCCCACTAATTAACCGGGATCAAGATCGCCTGATAACCGGTGATAAGACACGCGGGTGGTCGCTGCGCGGGCGCACAGATAACGGCCGTATGGCAAACTAATAAGGAACATATTGGCGTGACAATGGTGGTGATTGACAGTGGAATGGATTCATTAAACGTTGATGTTGAGTTTTTTTTTAGTTTATTGTTGAGTTTTAGTTCCAGTAATATAGCGTTGTTTATTACAATACATAATAATGTTTGTTTGTAAACCGTGTTTTAAATGTCTTAATATGCAGAATACTGAGTTCCAATTAATTTGATTCGCCCGGGAAAATAGTAAGTAGTTTTAGTTTTCACTGCCAAGAATCGCTACGAGCTACGCTCGTAGCCGATCCCGTGGTTTTCCTTATGTAACAGAAAGCTACTACGGCGTAGGCGCCCGCTACGCGGGTTCCTGGCAGCGATAGTGTTAAAAGGAAAAGTACGTGAGACAGCTTTGCAATTTTGTAAGTTCGGGTGGCGCAGAACCGGTGATTGTGACACTCTTTGGGGGAGGCCTATGTCCAGCAGTGGACGTCTTTCGGCTGATATGATGATGAGGATGCAGGGAGCTCTGTTATCAGTACATCGAATGGTTTACCACGCGGGTTTGTATATAGGTAAATAAATAAATAGAAAATATCATTACTTAGGAACAAATATTCGTGCTCGTCACACAAATAAATGCCCCTACCGAGATTCGAACCTAGGACCTCTAGCTAAGCAGGCATGGTCACGATAGTAAAGAACATCCTCCTCTTGAAGACCAGGCATACTAGCATCTCTGACCTGTCAATGCGAAATGATGAAACCAGATTTAGGCCGTCCATACAATCATACATACTGTCACACGAAGCACTTAACCGTCACTAACTAAGATAACACTACTCCAACTGTTTGACCTCTAACGCTTATGTGACAGCATACAAGACAGAGATCAGATTTAAATGGTTGGTCATCAAAGGCGAGCCTATCAGGAATCAAGGAGGCTTTGTCATACGCGCCAGTTATTGCAATATTAGCGATTCAAATTGAACCTTGCAGTTTAAGTTTTAAGGTTGAAATTGTGCCGGGTAGTTGGACTAATGTAAAATGGTAATTCCGTCTTAGTGTCGCTAATTTGAGCTTTGCCACTTAAGTAGAACTCAAAGAGTGAGCCGTTTCAAAGGAGTTTAGACTTTGTAGTTTTGCAATAAGAACTGTAACGATGGTAAATCTTATTGGTTTGTTACTGGTAGATACTGTTTTAAACGACAAAAAGCGACCGTGATTTCTTAAGAGTTCCACAATGAAATTGTTTTTTTTTTTTTTTTTAATACAACGACGGTGGCAAACAAGCGTACGGCCCGCCTGATGGTAAGCAGACACCGCAGCCTATAGACGCATGCAACTCCAAAGGGCGTTGGCGACCCTTGATATGTTTGAGGATTCGCTGTGTTGAGAACTGAAGGAACAAATTCCCTCGCTCTCAACACAACGCATCCTCGGGAGCTCTGGCGACCTTGCTCACCTCTAGGAACACAACACTACTACCGAGCAAGTAGTAGTGTTATTATGGCTGTGGTCTTCTGTAAGGCGGAGGTACTTCCCCAGTTGGGCTGCTCCAAATTCGAGCGGGATGACATTTCGCTGTGCCCTACCTGACCTTATGTTTTTAATTGTACAACAAGGGTATCGTATATACAGAGATTTAGTTTCGCGGCGCTCCCGGGAATAGTGCAAGTGCCTAATTAAAGCCAAATTATTCCGCATAAATTCTATATTTCTATGTGATAAAAACTTCCATTCTATATACTTGTACTATCCTACAAATATTATAAATGCGAAAGTTTGGATGTTTGCTACTCAATCACGCTTCTACTCAACCGATTTGGATGAAATGTTGCACGAAGATAGTTTATAGCCTGGATTAAAATATAGGATAGTTTTTATCCCGGGTCCACGCAGACGAAGTCGCGGGCGGAAGCTAGTAATACTATAAATGCGAAAGTGTGTCTACTGTCTGTCTGTTACCTATTCACGGTCCCTCCTCTCCCGGGCTAAAAATCACTTGTTCGCAAATACATACTAAATGCTGACGCACATATGCGTCAGCGGGAGAGGAGCAAACCGCTGAACCGATTTAGATGGGTATGGACATAGTATGAATACTGGAGAAGGACATAGGATAGTTTGTGTCCCGAAAAATCATTCCCTAAAGAGGTAAAATGGTGGGTGAAAGTTTGTATAGAGCTCCGATATAAGGAAGTCCACGCGGACGGAGTCGCGTACAGTCAGCATCATAAATATGTATACACTTTTGGGTGTTCTAGGACCTTTATCTCTAAGCAATAAGGTCCTAGAACCACCAAATGTGTATACAATTTTATGATGCTCACTGTACGGAAGCCCTAAACTATCAAAGATCACTGGAAAGACGACTTTTGTTTTTCTGACTGTGAATGACCCACTTTTGTCCCGCTTTTGAACACATATATACAAATAATCACGCCTATTTCCCGGAGGGGTAGGCAGACATCACGGTTTTCCACTTGGTCACTGTAATTTGCTTGTAATTTTCGTCAACGTAAATTGGCGTTAGTTGCTTACTTTTGGAATTAGATGCCAAAGCGGGCCCGGGTCCCTTTAAGGTACAACCATGGAAACACGCTAAGAAGATGATCATGTAAATTGGCAACCCTTCTATAAAATGCCCGATAGCGCTGTTCCCGGCAAACATTTGCACTGCACCGGGTTTTAGTCCGTAAGCGACTGCGCCAATTCCCACAAGTCGGACATGCCTCTAATCTGAAACTTGTTTTAAGCTCTCCTCGACGCTCACCCACAAATATACCTTGACGCTGCGATTAGTAGCAACTAAGTGTAAGTAGAGGTCTAATTTCGTTAGGCGTGAGGTGTGGGGTGAGACGCATCTGCGCGTTATGCTGGCCATACACCATGCTTCCTATTATCCAATCGGCATGACGCTACCGATTGGATCAGTTAGAACTGACCGTGTGTGGGAGTGGATTGGCATTAGTCGTGCCAACAGTTATACTTGACGGCACAATTGAATTTCGATTCTTTTGTGTTGATCATGCCGATTCGACCATGTTATGGCGGTCGATTACAATAATCTTTTGGCGTAATCTTCAATTCTTTTGCTAATGTATGAGTAAACTGTTTTCTTTTCATTATAACACTGTTTGTACCACTCTGCCCGATCTTTTCTTTTTTTGTTTCATTTTCACGAGTAAAGCGCCCAAAACGGCTAAAACATTGTCGTCTGTCACCTCACCGGTGACGCCATGGCTTCGCTGCCGATTGGACAATTTAAACTGATCGTGTGTGGTGTATAAAGATGAACTTCATATTGGATCAAGCCTGCAGCGTCATGCCGATTGGACGATAGGAAGTATGGTGTATGGCCAGCATAAAGCAAAATAACACCCAATGGTGCCGGGATCGGTTAGTACCCAATAAGGATTTCCTCCACCCACAGAGAATAGCCACTAAATGTGTGGTGTCTGCCTGTTCTGTAACTTTCACGTTCAACTATAATTAATTTTGATAACTAATAACAAGCGCGCTACAGCGACTAATATCGTTACGTGCGGACCCCTTATATATATTGTTTTATACTACCACCCCGTGTCAAACCGTTTACGGTCTTCCTGATGATAAGCACACTTCATGGCCTATGGACACCGGAAGAACCACGAGCGTGTTGCTTTGAGGAATCGTTGTGTTGACAGCTGATAGACCGCGGGGGTAGGACGATAACGGGGCACGGGTGACGTGCGGGAGGCGCAGGCTCGCACACCAGCCGCGCGGACTGACTTAAGCGGTCTGACTATAGAGACAAATGCAGATCTGTCATTCTCAACACAGGATATCCTATAGAGCTCTGAAGTAAAAGGGAAAACATTTAGTTTATAGTCCAGTTTACTATCCCTCTTATTAAGTAATGTAATGCAGCACTATTTATCTACACGAAGCTACAAAGTATGTGGTGCAGTGCAGCCCTCTACACAAAGTTATCGTGCGTTAGTCAGTTGCCATTATTCGCGAACAATGTACACAGCACACAGAGACGACACAGTACCTACGTTATATTTCCGTAATATAATTAATATACCTAATAATAATTTTGCGGACAATCTCAACCTAGTCCCAAACTAAACAAAGGTTTTACTATGGAAACTAGACGACGATAAACATACTTATAAATAAATACATAGATAACATGATGACCTATTGTCGAGGCATTAGAGACGCGTTCAGATATTTGTGAGTAGCCTTTTTAGTAGGCAGTAATACTTTTCTCACTGAACGTGTCGCGCTTAATTCGTGTATCTTAAGATACAGACCGTCGCTTGACAGGTTTAGTATGGCAAGCCTGTCAGGCCTAACTCTGTTATAGCTTATAAAACATACAAAACACACATATACAAACATTTTCAATTCCCATAATATACAGCAACCTTTCACCATTTTTTTTAAAAGTGAAAACTTCTTTAGCTGCGCTGTGCACTTTTTGTGATGGGGAAAAAATGTTAAACTCGCCACAGGTCACGTCACCGTAAGATGTCACGTAACCGTGAGATTCGAGAGATACTCGCAACAGGTCACGTGACCGTAAGATGTCACGTAACCGTGAGATTCGAGAGATACTCGCAACAGGTCACGTGACCGTAAGATTCGACAGATTGAAAATTCGTAAGACGGACACGTGACCTGATCGAAAAACTGTTACAATGTCATTGAGTTTTCACTTTGCAACCCGGTCTTTTCTTTGAGTATATTAATGGAACCATTCGTTAAATGACAATGCCAGTTTCCCAAAAAAAAAAATTACTGCATTTTCTCAAAACTATGTTTTTTGAGTTACACGAGACAGGATTGACACGGCATTTCTACTTTCTCTTCCACAATATTTTTTCGTATTCGCTGCGAACAGCCCGTTGAAAGCTCAGTCTAAATATTGAGTTAGCGAACAATGAATATTCGTGTGAAGAGTCCATAAAAACTTCACCTCATCTGCCGAGCTAACACAACTGACGCCCCAAAATCTAAAATTATACCCTACTCTTTCTATTGTACATAGAACGAGTGAAACAGGAATCGGTGAGGTACGTGCGATGTGACTTGGCTGCAAGTTGTGCTTGCCTACTGTTGTAAGAGCTCGACTGTGGGGAGCTGCGCCTACGCATATCTAATCAGCTCGCCCATGAATCCCGCACAATGCGGTACAGTCAGGTGCGGTCACGACTACACCAACGCTACTTACAGGATTCGTTCGTCATTTTGTTTGTTTAAATCATTTGTCATGGAGAGACGAGCTAGACTCCTTTTTAAATGAATGGCCAGAGGCTGCATAGAATCGGGAGCACTGGAAAAAGTGGGGGGAGGCCTTTGCCCAGCAGTACCTATGACACTACAGGCTCACAACAATAAAATAAAAACATTTGAGAGTTTACTTTCGAAGATTGCAAACTTTTTGACACAACAGGTAAATTAAAAACAACGACTGTTTGCATTTGCAATCTATTTAAAGCCACGCTACGGACGTAGCGCTACGCCGTAGTCCGTAGCAGGTTAATATCTATATGTAGCGAAAGGCACCCGTAGCGCTCTGACGAATTTGATCGTGATAAGTGCTAAATGGGTTATGAACAAAACCTATTATTTAAAGGTTCTGACGAAGCGTTAGACGTCTCATTTAAGGCGGTGCATTGGATATTATCGCATGCTTTGAAACGCTGTTCTCACTAGATTAAGAAACAACAAGACCTGATTTTCAGATATATGATTCTTAACTATATGATTGTTTATCTGATTTGATCGATACATGATTGCTTAAAATTTCCTCGATAGAAAAAAAAACCAAAGTTGGGTCTGTATTTTCCTTTTTTTACTCAGCCTACTCAAACGATACATTATTTTACGACACAATCAAGTTAATACTATAGTATTTTATCTCATCTAAAATCTCATTTGATAAAATTTAAATAAAACTTCAATAAGTTAGGTATTTATCGATATTTGTCCAAAAAAGCCATTCCCGAAGAGTGTTACATCTCTTTTTCTCGTGCGCGGAAGGCATAAGCGTATTTCTGTCTAGAGGGCGTGTTCGACTCAAATCAAGGCATCCCCTTAATAAATAATATGCATGTAGTAGATCATAGACTGGGCGTTGCTGTCAGATAAGCGACTAAATATGATAAATAAATCAATTTTAGAAGACAATTTTACACTAATCGACAAGCCCCATATTAAGCTCAATAAGGCTTGTTAATGTATGGGGTACTAGACGTCGATAGACCTAATAGATATAAACACTAAACTCACCTAAGTTTACCTAATGTTTATAATTTCTTTATGTGCCTTCTCCATCCCGGAGGTTGACGACCATCTCGACTTATAATATATGTAATCGTACGTACGTCGTGTCGTCGTCGTACGTTCCATGCTCTAGTCTCGTCTGGTACCAGTTTCTTACATCTTTGAAAATGTTATTCATATGCAAAATAATACAAAATCATTCTTATTTACTAGTACAAATAATTAGGAAGTTATAACCTAGGCGGTACCTATAAAAGCAGTTTCTTACATCTTTCGTTCTGTTTCTGCCAGCATACATTTTTCAAAACAGTGATTAGCTTGCGAGATATTGGACTTTAAAGCCCTAATTTTTGTTCGAGTCATGTGTCTCCCCCCCCCTGCCGGCGAAATGGCTACTACTGGGGAAGTGAAAAAAATCGTGGTAGTAGTCCATATAATGAATTTAAAAGGAAAACTATCACGGACAAGTAGGCATAGCTAAGTAGTTACCGAGTAATATTCGACCAACTTAATATATACCTACTTGGAAAGGCCAATTTTCGAACAAATTCGGCCGACGCAATCGCACCGCACGTCGATGTAACTAAGACAGACAGGCAACTACGGAACCCTACACTGCGCGTGGCCCGACACGCACTTGACCGGTTTTCTTTTAGCCTGTCGGCTCTAACTTAAGGTAGTATAAGCGGTCCCCAAAAATGTGTCAGACACACCGCACTCAAATAGGAACTATAAGTTGATATGTCATCATATATGTGTGTATAATGAATAGCACTGCATTACTTCGAGTATCGCAGCGTCGCCCTGTCTGCCGTCACCTACAAATAGTACAAAAGCGTACTATAAATAGGACACATACTGACGGATAATACGCGAAGCTCGCGTAGTATGTCTACTCGACAAAACGTATGTCACAATGGATTGTGGTACGAGCGCCAATGTGTGTTCACACATGGGTGTCGAATGATAATACCTACTCAAAAATGTGTTGTTTCTGTTTGTAAGGGATGGTTCTCAAGTTATTTCATTAGATATTTTAAAAGGATCCGGATTGGAACCGCTGTTTACTTAAATGGTTTAACAAAACCTATTTTTAAATAGGTAAAATGAGTTCGCCTTTTTTTTGCTGTCCTGCGTCACCGAGGCTTGAACAGTAGACTTTTGCTATTTTTTGTCAAATTAAGGGTATGTTTGTAAATTTTATAGATTGTGGGAAACTATAAATAAGCTAAGAATTCTAACTTAGTGTCAATTCGGCAAAACCAAAACACAGTTTATTCCATGATTAATTCACACAATTTCGAAGATAAACCTCAGATTAAATCCTTTCGCCTTCGTTCTCTAATCCGGCCTCAAGTAACTTAGTAATTATTTGATAGCCCACCCACAGGCGACCTTACCCTATGCTATAAATCGCCTTGTTTCGTGACAGTTGCTCTCATTGCACCTACGCAGGTGTCCTGGGTATTCGCCGGGTATTTCCTACTTGAAAGTCAACTTGGGAGGAGGCACCGCCTGCCAGACGGTTACATTGGTTGCTGTAGCTTGTTTTAATTTTAACCTCAATTCACCTGTCACCCCTTATATATTTTGACGCCGTTATTCGTAGTAACGATGCGTAGGTAGAGGTCTAGTTGCGTTAGGCGTGCCTGGTGAGGTGAGGCGCGTGATGGCGTCGTTGCGCCGTGCTTCACCAAATGGCCGGAACGGAAGACCAGCGCTGGCCCTGCCAGGATTACGCTGAGTTGTGGTCATTTCGTGACAAATATGAAGATCTGTACAGAGGCGTGAACACCAACTACCTGCTACGTAGCAATAAACATGAAAATATACTGGTCGCGGAACTGCACAGACTCGCTAAGTCAGATCGCTCGCTCTATTATCTAGAACCATCCGTTTACAATCGCCTACCCGATGTAGTTAAACAGGCAGCCACTCCCGCCGGATTTAGAGGTAGATTGAAGCAGTCTCTGATGACAGAACTGTTTTAGAGCTTCAAGAGAGTTCTTCAACCTACCGCTCACATTGTGTGACTCCAATAAGAATTAAAAAATGTAAATTAAATATGAGATTTACGCAGATGTAAAATCAAAATATAATATAGTCAGTTCGGGTAAGTGCGCCACAGGGGAAAGTGCGCCTCATTCATCAATCAGTCATTCAATCAATATCAGCACTTACCCCGGGGGCGCACTTTCCCCTGTGGCGCACTTACCCAAACTGACCATGATACTTATTTTTCTAATAATCTAAATTATATAATTGTAATTATACTCACACTCATACTCATTTATTTATAATGCACAAATACATTAAACGCCAAAAAGTTAATATTAGATTAAATTTAATTAATTCTAATTTATTTATAATTGCCTACATAACTACTTACAATACTTACATGTTAGTTAGGTATCCTCTTTACGACTTACGTTACGATTACGAATACATATTTGTATTTGTGTCCGCAATTTAATGTTTTTTATTGTCACGAATAAATACTTTCCTTCTTTCTTTTATTAGCGCGTAAATAATAATATCCCAGAGGTATAGTTTCGTTAGGTGTGACGGGTGGGGTGATGCGAATAAACGCGTTCCGAATAACAGCCCTGGTACGATTCACAGTGACATACTCGTATCTGTGGTTAGAAATGGTTACCTATCATACCCCCAAAATATTGTTTCTCCGAATGTATCTCTTTACAAATCTTATTTAAAGATCATTATTTCTAATGAATGATTGTTGGTTTCCGAATTTTGAGCTATAGTATGGGCTAGCAACCTATCACTGCGATATCACATTTTGTCGATCTTTTATAGGTAGGTACCCATATTTATGCTAAAATGGCACAGGATCATAAGTTTCATGCGCTTATCAAGGCGTGAATCTGTGTATGTATGTATATATATATATGTATATGTGTGAATTCTGAGCTGAAAAACTCTTAATTAATGACCCTTATCCATTAAATCTGTCTCTTATCAATCGGTACGCTCTCGACAGAGCGGTAGTGGTCGCCATCATTTATCCATCTATTCCATTATATCAATTTAATGCCGGACTCCAAAATTGTACTTACTATACTACTCGTACCAAAAGGTTAAAAACCTAGCTAGAAATAACCTTTTCTCCAGCCATCACTAACAATTTAGACAAACCAGACACTTCTGACTGAGATTAAAGCCAAATCCTCGCAAATCAATTCTCGAGCACATTTACTATGACTAAACGAATCCCATCATTGATTTCGATTCTAAGAAACATTTCAATTAGTACATTTATTTATTTTTTAATCCTATACTTCGTCTTAGCAAAATTAACCTTACCCGATAATAATAGAGATTAAATTCAATGGATACGATTCAAACCACTTCATAATTTAGTTATAAAGAAAATTGAATGCTATGATCTGAACTTTAGCGTATATTTTCTTTAATACGAAGGATAAAACACGATCATTTATTTTAGTTATATGATAATGAACTTTATATTTAGAGCGTAATAGTCTGATTTGGCTCGTTGATAGCACACATTTGAACGGAGAACAGAGAGAAACTTATAATTAAAAGAACTTGTGATGCTTCAAACGATGATCAACTTTATGCTAAATAGTGTTAGAGTCGGATTTGCTTGTATGGATTAGCAATTTAGAAACAAAGACAAAATTTCAATTATTTTTAGTAAGTATAGCTTTAATTAACAATGTCTCGTTTGCTAATGCTAGTTCCAAATGATGCGTTCTGTCCTGCGCCTGCCTGTGCACATACTAAATCATATCGTCATATAATAATAATTTCAGAATAATTTTTTTTCGAAAGGAACTGTGAACGTATCATTTGTAGTTTTGAAGTAAGAATCGTTTAGACGTAGCATTCCGTGTTTTGCAAGGAATTGAAACGTTCACATAAACAATGAAATACTGAAGACTTTTTTCAGATTCTTTGGTCAGCCCATTTACATACAAGTTAAAAAGTAACATTTTGCATAATATCTACTCGGCTTTAAAATCGCTATTGCATGAACCCCAAAGTGTTACTCTATCCAGTATCATGTACAAAATGTAGCCACCTTGTTGGTTTGTGGGCAAATCGTGATCGGTTCCGGCTTACTTTGAAGTGTATTTGGCGCGGCTACGAAAATAAACACTCCACAACACTGGCGGACACAATAAAGTAACGCCCTACCGAGATCTCGGTCTCAGTCTCGAATAATCTCGATCATAAACCAAGCCAAGATTTCGGTCTGAGTTCCAAAGGACCCAAACAAGGTAGTTTTCTTTTGTAGTTTAGTTGTTGCTATGGTCTCCTCCTCTCGATCATCAGATCAGAGGCTCTAGTATAAGTTTTACCGAAACAAAACGTTACGACCGCGTTTGCGTTTAGCTGTCAAATCCGATACAAATTGAGGGTAAATCGCAAGTCGCGATCGTAGTTTTGTTTCGGTAAAACTTATCCCACCAAAAACATTACAAGTAAAGTGATGCCAAGACTCCATAGCTCATACAGCTTTCAGAGTGAAAAAAATATCAGATCGCAATTAGCGCCAAGCTTCCTACTCCACACGGCGCAACTCTACCACTACCAGCCACGCTCTACAAATTCTACATCTTGGCTAAAAAGTATAGCTTTGTTGGGCACATCCCGGTCGCCGCATAGACTTTCACGCCGAATGAATTTATGATGATATTAATAAGTGACGGGTCTGTACTTTTAGCCAAGATATAGAATTTGTAGTGCGTAGAGTTTCATCAGTGAGTCAGTGACGAAATCGGGGTATTTTAAATATCAATTTAGCTAAAGTATAAGAGCTATGCAATTAAAACTTTATAGTTTTAATAAGTCAACCACTGACATCATATCCCGAAAATGTTGTTTATCTGGTACGGTCGAGGTCATAAATACGTTTACACTTTTGCACCTTATTGCCTTGTAATAAGGTGCAAAAGTGTAAACATATTTATGACCTCGACTGTACCTATAATCCGAACCCAAGTTAAGAAGGTTCAAAAATACGACGAAGCGCTTCGAGAAAAGGTAGGTAGTGCCCACAGATATAGATATACACTAGATAACTTAAACACCTCAATCTGTATGAAAACCGACCGTGTCACTTTTTTCTACCTACTTCAACGTCACACGGGCGACTTAGTGATCTGAATACCCCGTTGTCCGCGAAAAATCGATTCTACAATAAGGTATTTTCTTAATATTCACGGAAAACCGGCTACCACAACAGACGCGCGCGGAATGTAAGTCGGAGTGCCAACTCGGAGTCCGAATTTTGACACGTGAAGTACATGCATTTGCGTGATCTATGTATAATCTATATATCTGTGGTAGTGCCCTTGCGCTTCGCTTGGCTCGTCTTGGCGGGGGCACTACCGTGCCCCCAGATACTACAGCCTCAGATCAGTGATGTTGCGATGTCAATGAACTTACGAAAGTATGAAAAACAGCTCGATTGGAATGGGCCGGCACGTGCCCGAAAACAATGTAGCAGATTTTGAATATGAAAGATAACATTTGCAAGCACATTCAGTGTCAGAAGCCGGTGAGGTAGGCGTTGTACTCGAATGCGCTTTCCTCTACACGCGGTTTTTAGAATGTTATCGGCTACCAGCACAGCGCTACCAAATTGTTGGCAGTGATCGTTTTGAATAAAATCTCGGTAAAACTTGGCAACGAAAAACCAGAATACAAATGTCGCAATTTCCACTGTACTTTTTCATGAGTAAGTATTTATTTTCTAAAGTATATAGGTACAAGTGCAAATAGATTAACTAAATTAAATTAAATAAACTAAACGCCACCTAAAAAAAAAACCCTTAAGGCATTGTACCGAGGATGCTGGCGGCATGAGTTAGATATAGATATTTACCAATCCTATCGGCCACCAGTGTACCGAGGGTATTTAATATTTATAGATTCCGCCGTATTTAGCCTTTCGCAGGCGCACGCGCCGCGTATACAGTGTACACTTTACTGCCGCGCAGTGTACGAAAAAACACGTTGTATAGGTACAAGTGCAAATTTAGATTATAACTAAATTAAATGAACTAAACGAAATCTAAAAAAGGGCCCTCAAGGCATTGCACCGAGGATGCTGGCGGCATGAGTTAGATATAGATATTTACCAATCCTATCAGCCACCAGTGTACCGAGGGTATTTATAGATTCCGCCGTATTTAGCCTTTCGCAAGCGCACGCGCCGCGTATACAGTGTACACTTTACTGCCGCGCAGTGTACGAAAAAACACGTTGTATAGGTACAAGTGCAAATTTAGATTATAACTAAATTAAATGAACTAAACGAAATCTAAAAAAGGGCCCTCAAGGCATTGCACCGAGGATGCTGGCGGCATGAGTTAGATATAGATATTTACCAATCCTATCGGCCACCAGTGTACCGAGGGTATTTATAGATCCCGCCGTATTTAGCCTTTCGCAGGCGCACGCGCCGCGTATACAGTGTACACTTTATTGCCGCGCAGTGTACGCCATCAATTTGCCACCCGCATTATTTGTAGCTTTAGCGTGCGTTCTATTTGTGGCGATTTGTAAAAAAAGGGTGTTGCTTGGGGGTTCCGTTCTTGTGTCGACAGTCTGTCTGCCTGATGTCTTAAATGGAATGAATAGTTAGCATGAGCCTATAATAATAATAATATAAACTATGTTTCGGACATAATATTTTCATACTACTTAGCTGATGCCTGCGGCTTCGCCCACGTAGTTATAGGAAAATGTAACATATTGAATTTTTCCGTGGGAATTAGATGTTTTCGCGCTGGAAAAAGTAACCTATGTCACTCTCCAGCCTCTAAACTATCTCTATACAAAAAATCACATCAATACGACGCTCCGTTGCGACGTGAAAGAAGGACAAACAAACACACACACTTTCGCATTTATAATATTAGTAAGGATAAGGATATTATCCATAGTGTTAGTAACATTCCTTGGTTAAGGTTAGTAAGCGTAAAACTATGACAATAATTACAATTGAAAAATGGCCTCACGCTTGAATTGTCCGATTCAATGATTTTGGGTCGGACAATCGTAGCGAGCAGCAACGGCTTTTAAAATGCTGTTGGGACTTTGCCTCATCATCATCATATCAGCCGAAAGACGTCCACTGCTGGACATAGGCCTCCCCCAAAGAGTATCAAAGTGACCGGCGCCACCAAAGAGTGACCCCCCCCTCATTTTCCTCGATTATCTATTTTATAGGAATCACTTCCTATAAGATTGTATTAACAAAGAATTGACTTTTTGGATGGACCTATGTGATTAAGTAATTGAAAGTTGAGTTGAGACAATGATTTCATAAGAGCCCCTTTTATTCACCCTAGAAATTGAATGGTAATCCCAGACCCAATATAAACAGACACAAGACAGTTTGCGGGATACTTCGAAAATGAACCAAACGCATCCAGGAACTGCTCATCTGACGTCATAACTCCATACCAAAATACCCCGAGGACACCATTATCCCGGCCGAACAATCGTCCAATGCGCCCTCCCAACCACGCCACTGCTAATACGTGGTTACCAGCCAGCAATGTACGCGTGGCAATTTCAAATAGCCCCGAGCTTTGCTGCGGTGGGTCCTTCGTAGGGATGCGATGCGAAACATTTCAGAGTAATAAATATGAATATGAATAGTTGTGCCAAAATTTAATTATTTTAGGGCAATTTGCGAAAAGAATCGCTTTCCTCAATTGTTTTAGAAAATTTATTAACTGAAGGGTCTTTACAGGGCAAGATAGGGGCTGCTATAAAGTTTGTAGTCCTATTATTTTTTATTCTAACGTATTGTAGTCATAATAATCGCTAGTTCCATTTTTTTTCGTCCTAACTTATTTGTTCCTAAATTTGTGTAACTATCATCGGAAGTCATAACTCATAATGATCAGTTGTCCTAAAAAAATTTTTCATAATTTCATTACTAAGAACTAGCTTGAAGTCATCATTTTGTTAATCATAACAGTTTTCTTCATAACGGAAATACATCATAATTTTGTTAGTCCTAATATCATAACTAAGAACTTCAACTCCTAATTTGGTTTTTCCTAATGAATAAACGCTTTCGCTAAGTAAATTAAAAAAAAAAAAACAGTTCTGGCGCTTCACTGGCCGCTACAACGGCACGCTCGCTTCGCTCGCTCGGCTCGCGCACGTAGGGTTACGGTACACCTAACACTCCTCCTCGCTTCGCTCGTCGTCGTACCTAGACGGACCTGCCTTAGAGCGCGTTATCACACTTCGAGTTGCGAGCGTGTTTTCTATACAATTATCAGTCGCGGCGAACTCGCTGCGTGATCGGCTGATCGCCTTCATACAAAATTCGCTTGAAAATCACAAGTGTGATAAGGCCCTAAGGCTACATTCGCACAGACGTGCGGCTTGCTTAGCGTCTACCTAGAGCCTTGTGGCCTCGCCTCGCGCCAAAAACAAACACGTTTATTTACTTCGATAACGTCAAGCGCGGAGTGCGGCCGGTCGCGAAACTTTTATAATGTTCGTTTTACTAAGCTACTCGCTAGGTGACTCGCTAGGCTCTAGACGCTAAGCAAGCCGCCTGTCTGTGCGGACGTAGCCTTTGAGTAAAATAGGTGACCTCGGCAGTTTCGATGATTTGGGTGATATGATTATTACAGTATTAGACAATAAAATCTAAGTAAAAAACGTTATATTATGAAAAACAATTTTAGGATTAAAAAGTGTATGACTAGTGTCATTATGAATTTAAATAAAACGGAAAAGTGAGTGTTATGTTATGATGAAAATAAACATTAGGGTATGAGAAATTTATGATTATTGTCATTATGACTTCGAATGGTTATGACTTACGATCGTTAGGAATAAGAATGATTAGGACTAACGATTATCATGGCGTAAAATTTTATGAAGAAAATTTTGGACTTCCAATACTTAATAGGAAAAAAATTAGGTGAACCAAAGCGCCCCCCAATAGTTTTTATCTGACTTACTTAGTACTACGTATACGTAGTACTTATGAGTTATATTTTTACTTTCGAACAATCGTTTCGAATCGTTTTTGTGTAAGCATATTAATACCCCTGACTGTTTCTAAGAAGCAAATATGCACATAGTCCTTTTATAGATATGAAATACTTTCACTAACCTTAACAAAAGTAGGCAACGTGTCCGCTTCCTGTGTTTATTTAGCAACTGAGAAGGGTAAAACTTTATCCTTGTTATTTCGGTGGTCTTATTCCGCAAAATGCATTTCCATCAGAATACAAGGCATATTCTCACATCACTAGTTCTAGGTCGTTTAGGAATTAAGGGCCATCACACATTACTTAAATTGCAAGGCAACATGCTACACCGCCTTAGGTTATACCGTATGTATTACAAACATTACAAAATCAACCTTAATTAGACCGCATAAAGTTCAAAATAAACTGGCCAAAACTGATTGTAGACATCACTTGACAGCTTTGTATGTATTAGAATAAACGTTGAAATATGAACTTTAACGCTTAAAGTTTAAAGTCGATGGTTGAATGTAGGTGAACTGATTATAGTCATCACTTATGACAGGACCCGTAACATGTACTTAGGTCATACCGTGGAATAATGAATTTTAATATGAGATGGGTATCTGTAAACATAGTCACATCCGCGTTTAAAGTGAGAACACTTAGAATGCCTTGTAACAGTTCTGGTACTAACTAACATAGTGAAAGGCGTTCTCTTCTGAGTGTTAGAGTTAAGGGGCTCCTAGCTTCCAATGACCTTCGATCTGTAACTGTCGGTTTTTTCGTGTTTTTATTGCCTTATCGTATTAACAACGAGGTTTACTGAAATAGTATCCCATATTTACTTCAAACTTCACCGTTTTCGGGATATATGGCACCAAACTATGGCAATTTCAGGCCAAAAATACAGTTTTTTGGACGTAACTTTCGTGAAAATGAGTTAAAAATATAAATCTCTCGTGGGTTATTTTATTAGAGACGTCAATACGGAACAGTTAAGCTGCAAACGCACAGAGAGCGGCGCGGCGCGGTGCGGTGCGGAGGCGGGTTTGCGGTAAACCGAATGCGGGGCGGAGGACGTCGCACCAAAATCCCGCCCGGTATTCGCGCGGGATAGCGGCGCGGAGGCGGCGTGTGTGACATATCAAGCGGTAATCGACAGTTGTCAGATTCGGAAAGGTCAAAAATGTTATCCTCAGATTCAGATAGCGATGACGAGACGTTCCTAAACAAAAAGAAGACTAAACGGACATCCGGGTCCATGAAATAAATAAAAAAAGAGGAATTTTCATTATATAGTATAATAAATATAGGTACAAGGTGTAATCGTTAAGTGTAGCCAGGCGATTATTCCGTAAATATAAGAGATATTAGAAAATATCAAACTGATATCGAAAGTGCGTTACCCAATGAGTAAAATTGCATTAATAACTTTTTTGAAATAAAAGTATTAATATAAAAAATATTCACCGCTGTCAGTGCGTTTCGGCCTTTATATGTAGATTTCAGATATAAAAGTGCATAAACAACATACTAATGTCGAAAACAGAGCTTTTTGGATAAATCTTTAAAAAATAAAAAATAATTATTTTCAAAACACTTGTGAAAATGTAGATAAAGGATAGGTCTTTGTGCTATAAATATATGTACTTATATATTATATACGAGGGCTGTTCCGAAAGTTGTTAGCTGCTCCGACTCTACTCAAGCCATTACAATATTATTTATACCATTGTGAGGGATATTTAAGTACTTATTGAAGTGCTGTAAATATATTTTTAGAAAACGCTTAGTTTTTATTTTATTTATTTTTTACTTCGAAGCGTCGAAGCCTAACCATCAGTCATGAAAATCAGTAATTGAGACTCCATATGTGCTGTCATTTTATTTATTTATTTATTTATTAGGTACACTTTACAGATATCATACATTATGAGATACAATGGTTCTTTATGAATAGCTTATAGACTAGCATGACATCCAAGGCAAGTGCACACAGCATGATCAGCAAGTTAGCGCGTATGCAAGCAACAGCGACGAATCTGCATTGAATATTAATATCATATGCAGTAAGTATAAATCACAAAAACAAGTCCAAAATGTTAAAAACAGTATTTGTTAAAAAACAATTCGTTTTTTTAGGTGCTGCTAATTACGAATCTCGACGGTTTTTTCACGTATAAATCGTGTTGATTGAGTAAACATTATTATGATTTAATAGGTGTCAAGAATGAGTCTTTCGTTAAACGTAAAAATTTCTGATATGTAAAAAAAATGTATATACACTTATAACATTATTTATTGATTTATACATTGGAAATAGCAAAAGAAACAGAATAATTAGTCCCGGGTAAATTTAAGTTCGATTTTTTAAGATTTCAATACAAAAGTCATTGAATTGTGCCTAAAATTGCCGTTTTTTTCTAAGCAATTCGTAACTCCATACAAAACAGCTTTTAGTTAAAAATATATAATAAAAAAACGAATCGCATTAATTTATAAAAAAATCATGGCCATAATTAGCATATAAATATCCCTCACGATGGTATAAATAATATTGTAATCGCTTGAGTAGAGCCGGAGCAGCTAACAACTTTCGGAACAGCCCTCGTAGTTTTGACGGAGGAATATCAACTCAAAACTGGTCAAAACTAGGCCAAAAGCACGTGGAGCCCTTAAGTTATCCACGTATATACTTACCATTTGCTAACCTTTAAGATGGTTCGCTTTCAATACAAAACGTTATGTGACATTCGCAGGCTAACGGCGTGATATTTTAAGAAACTTGTGTAACAAACTTTCTACAATTGGCTTTTCATTTGCGCGAAATTTCCCCTTTCTAGAATAAACTTGTATAAACCAGCATGATTTGAGAAATTCGTTGGGACGTGATACTTTGGGAATAACATTTTTCTCAAACTATTCTCGTGGTGACTGGGTGACTCAGGGATCCAGGAATAATAGGGGTCTTGACCGATAGTCAAATCAGTATTCTTTTTTGTTTATAGGGCAGAAATGTCAAAGTGTCTACGTCAAACATCGTCCATTTATACATTTAAGTACCTACTCCCCTGGGCCATCGAGCTCTGCTCGGATAAAGATAGATAAAACACGGAGATAAAGATTTTTCCAAGACATGACTTTGATTGAAATCGTTAGAGCCGCTTTCGAGGAGGTGATTTTAAATATATATATTATATAAATATTGCTCGTTTAATAGTGATGTTCTCTGAAACTCACTGTGACAAAATCCCGAAAATACGTAGGTACCTCGTATTTTCGTGAGTTGAGCGTGTGTTGCCCACAACCGTACTGTAATCACGAGGTTATTGGCCACGCCACGACACACGCGGTAAACGACCATCAAGTCTACTTTTAGTTAAATTAAATTCGTTTAAATGTCTTTATCTGTCATGTACACTTAGTGCTCACAAGAAATATATATTTAAATTACTTACAAACAATATCACGGCTTCCGGTAAAAAGCCGGACTACCAGAACTAGGGTCATTTCGCCGGTTAGCGACCACCTAATTTAATGTGCCGGTGGGCGACCACTTTAGCTGAGTTGGTGAACTGTAAGGATATTTTCTCGGTTTCTGTTCGCTACTAGACCGGGCTTGCAAGACTACTCGGTTGATGCCAGGGCTGGGCCCGACGAGTTCCTGACCCCGAATAGAGGCCTGGACTAGAACGACCGGTATAACCCCGCTAAGCTATAGCTTCCAAGAAGCGTGGCATACCGAAGATGCGCCTGGTATCGGTCCGGTACAAAACAAAACGTGCTTTTACCTTGATGGAAGCTTCATCCGCCGTTGTACAGGGCGGCTTCGATATGTGTATCTGTATGTCTGAGTATTAGTGTGTGTGTCGAGGCCGTCGCGTGTCCTGGTGAACACTTCCCGGCTCCTGGATGACCGCCCAATACGTAGGCGCACCAATTTATCACTTCAGGCTCCAAACACGGGCAGGCAAACACAAAACTCCTCGATATGAGCGCCTGGCCTCAATTATGAACTGATTCCAATTAACATAAATCAAATGTCCCGAATGCTTTCTCAAAAATCAAATACAAATCAAAGAATGGCGTGTTCAATCCAACAAAGGCAAAATTCTAGGTTATACTGACTAAAACATGGCAGACGTCAAACGTGAAATAGTGACGTGTCTTTTTCTTCGCCGATTATCAACCGAGTGATACCCGCGGTAAAAGACCGGTCCCGAACAGTTTCTTAGTAGATTTCTATTCTAAAACAACAAAAAAATGCATGTACAAGTAATTGTCTCAATAGGGTGTGTGGAATTGATGTTATCTTCAATAGAAAAAACCTTCTCCTTCAGGTGGTCGCTAACCGAAGGTGGTCGCGTAACCAGCGAAATGACCCTACTGACTTCTATTAGTTGTAAGTGGCTGGACCCATTCAGTGTTGCCAATTATGTTTTGTAAAAACTTGTCAAATTACGTGTGTCGATTTTTAAATGCAAAAAATAGTTGCAAATCAAAAATTTGATGGTTTATAACGAGTAAAAAGTTGTTCAGGTAATTTAGCATCCGAGTTGTGAAGGACTTACCTTTAATATGTTGAGAGCTAGGTTAAAAATGGTCGCCACTTCACTTTATTTCATCAAAATGCCAAAACTTAAAGTTGAATCTAATAATAATTGGTTGATTGATAGTCGATGAATGCGATGTCATCTTATTTCATTAGTCCAATAAAATTATAGTTGTAATTATCGTTTTTATTTTGCTACTGACGACAAAGACGCAGCAATAATGACAAGAAAACGTGTTTTCCTTTTAACGTTTGTTGCTTTATGTAACGCACCCAACAAAGCGATCCGAATATATAGTAGGCAAGTAGCCTGGGGGAAATCCAGGGGAAACCTGGATGGCGCGACCACGCAGACGGCTGAAAAACTGTCTCGCAGTATCATGACATGTGTCCAATATCTATAGGCATAACTGTAAGTCACGGGTAGCCTGGAGGAAATCCAGGGGAAACCTCCGACATGACCACCGGCGAAAAATAGTCTCGCAGTTTCATAAGTGTCCAACATCTATATGACTGTAAGTCACTGACCTTGACACCCGTCGCTCTCCAGCCCGTAGTACTCCTCCAGGCAGTTGTCGCAGTGCGGCGGCGCGGCGCCCGGCGCGCACGCGCACGCGCCGGAGCCGGGCTCGCACGCCGCGCCGCGCGCCGCCACGCCGCAGCGGCACGCCGGGCAGCCGCCCGACAGCCCTGGTAGGAGAGGGTCAGTGTGAGATACATGTAGCATTCCAATTTCATTTGTAGGCCAATTTAATTTGACGTTTAACCCTTAAATGCGTGTTTTTTTATTTTTGGCAGAACATCCACACAACTAAACAAAAACATTTTTGTTTTTGTTTAGTTGTGTGCATGTATGATCTAGGAAAAATAAATAAAAAAGTGCGCAGATTTTAGTGTTGCCAGTTTTATTATTTCCCAAGACCCTACCTACCTGCTTACCCTACCTACCTACTTGACGTTTGGTAGGTACGAGTATAAAGGTGCGTTCAAGAACGTACGCCTTTTTTTTTATCTGTGAGCTGTCTAATGCTTTGTAGACATTTGGTAACACTATGCATTTAAGGGTTAAAATCATGATCGTTCTCATGTGTTTGGGTATGCAGAATACGGTATTACGAAACAAAGAAAACACAGTAAAAATACTGAGCTGCGAGTCTTGATACCTCTAATTATTTTGCTTGTGTGAACTATGTACTCATATCATAAATGTTAGTCGTCTTTTCTGCCACGACGCTTCCGCACAGTCTCTACTAGAGTACTGGCAGTACTGACCTCCATGTCCCTCGCCGCACGCGTCGCACCGCTGCCCCGCCCAGCCCTGCTTGCAGGCGCACTGTCCGCTGCGCGCGTCGCACGCCACAGACAGCGCGCCTGCGCCGCACTCGCATGACACGCAGCCCGCGCCCGACCAGCCGTCCGGACCGAACCAGTACCCTTCCTGCAATACAAACACAGATATAACACAATGAAATAGCACAGACTAATTACTAGTACTTACATACAGAAGGTCCTCTAACTGCCAAAACCAATGTTTGACAGCTACAAAGCTGCACATAACACGTGTTTTTACGTATAGTTAGAGTCGTCAAGTTCCCGTCACTCCGGAACACAGCAATACCCTCGCGCATCCTCTGACGACCTAAGCTCGCAAGTACCTGGCACTGATCACAGCGTGCCCCTTCAGTGCGGGGCGGGCAAGTCCGGCACAGCCCCGTGCGGGGGTCGCAGGGCGCGCCGCCGCAGGCGCAGGGCCGGCACGAGCTGGCGGGGGCCGTGGGGGTGCCCCAGTACCCGAAGTCACAGCTGGCGAGGAAAAGGTACGGGAGTTATATTGGGAAAAAGTTACAAATTATTCAAAAAAAGAACAATTGACAATACATCTTCCAGTGAAGTCTTTTATTTGTCTTTTGTGTACGTCCGTGTTGTGTGGCAGACGGTCAAGCACTCTTTGTTCTGCCGTCATTTGTTCGCCTGCCAGTTGTTTGTCTCAGTTTAAAACTGCGATTCCTAAATTATGGTGTAGGTACAAGTATGACGCAATATATCTACCTCATGTATAATCAAGTAACAGATAAATCCCCCATGCAATGTAATTCTATCTATCACTATCAAGAGCCAATAGCAGTAAAACTATATAGTAAAAACCTATGTAAGTGTTCACTCACACAGAGACACGGAGACCTATATAATCCGGATTCATCCTGAGGGTCGTGAGGTTGCAGTCTCGTCATGACGTGAATTTTAATTCCTTTGTGGTCAGAGTTTCAACGGACCATCTATCAACCTTCACTAAGGAAGAATTTTGGCCGAAGGGAGTCAAGTTCCGACGTTTTCGCGGTCGGTTACCTGACACCACGAAATGGCGCAACACGTCACATTAATTGTGTGTGTTTGTAAGTAGTTATTAATAAGTTTATATTGATATGTCTGTTAGTCTTTAAGGTATTTGTAATATGGCCCTTGTTGCCTGATTTAAATAAATAAATAAATATACTCTCTCCTATATAATAGACTCTATACATGGATATGTATGGCTTAATAAACCAATCATTCAATTCCCGAGTCTCTTCTTACTATTACACGTCGTAACGTTCAGCATTTCAAATGGTTCTGTACGAAGATTGAAATTCTATTAAGAAGATCAACCGTTTGTCGGGCCACAAATGCTTCTTATAAAATGTCAATACTCACTGTTCGCAATGATCGCCAGTATACCCGTCAGGACACTGGGTGCACACAAACTCGTCGCCCTCAGCAGAAGCCAGCGCGCAGTTCGGACTGAAGTTGTTCGAAGGCAGATACAGAGGGCAGGCACACGGTCGACAGGCGCCCTGGAATAGAGTGAGGTTAGTCTCAAAGAGTATAATAGGTATATTGGTTAGTGTTTCGCAGTTCTTCGAAGCCTCTTGGCGCGTTTGTCTGCCCCTTGGTTTAGGTTAAATATGCACCAGAGCTGTGGGATGTAACGGAGCGAGAAACAAATCCACCAATAGAGACGAAGGTTAAAAAAAGATGCCTGAGCAATTCTATCAATGCTATTTGTGGTTGTTTTCCTCGCACGGCTCCGGGTCGTCCACCGTTTCGACAGTCCTATTGTTGTATGGTTTTAATGGGGTCCATCGTCTAAAGAACTCTACGAGTCTACCGTAAGTACAAGTATTCATGCAACAGCACCGGTCATCTTCGCAGGCCATATTAGGGCTCACGCCCGCAACTAGAGCCACCGTCGCCAGCCACGGCGTGGACAGCTTTATATGTGGGGCTAAAGCCACTGATTGATGGATCTTATGAGATAGATCGTGAAAGAGTACCCACGTACTTGCACTGGGTTCCCGTAGTGTCCCGGCAGGCAGCGCTCGCAGTGCGCGCCCGTCGTGTTGTGCTGGCACGGCCCGCAGACGCCATCTACTGTACAATGGAAGATAACAGTCAGTTCAAGTTCGTAGCATGGTACATTCTGCGAAAACGTTTATGCGGTATTAATAAGCCAGACTTAGAGCGGTTGCAACGGCGGGTTTTTACACACGAGCGGTACAAACGCGCGTTTCACGAACGCGGCAATTGATCACTAGTCAAAATTACATGTGTACGAGCACACTCGACATTTTAATATTAAGCTTACGATGCACCCGAGCGTGCGTCATTACGCTGTTTACCTAATACATTTTATTACTTTGTTATTTCAGTGCAATAAAGGTACTCAACCAGGACGGTTGCATCTTTTACTTAAGATATCGTTCCGATCAACATAACAACCCAACATTAACATATAACGTTCGTACATGTAAGGTTTAATAAACTATTAGACCCTACATTTTTGGTCCTTCGAACCGGATTCTCTCAGTGTGATTGTGTCTTCTACACGGTGGCTCAGTTTGGCTGGCTTCCCACAAGCGGGTTCCACCAGTTTAATTGAGCAAGAAGAAACAAAGGACACGATCGCGCGGGATTGAACCGAACAATCAACATTTCATTCCAAGGAAACAACAACATCAACAATGGAAACTTTGAAGAGACAGTACATCATCTTCGAAACCATCGATAAGATGAAGACCAACTTCCAGAAGGATTCTGCTGGACGTAAAACCGCTGACTACATTGAGAAACGAATGTCAACACTGGAAGCTCTCTGGGAAGAGTTTACCACGAAACATGAAGAGCTCAAGCTTTCAGAGGACAAGACCATTTTGAATGAAGACTACGCCAAGTTGGTAGACAACGTCAAAGGTTTGTACAACATGTTCAAAAACAAGCTACAGACCTGTGTACTTTCAACGACGGAGGAAAAGGGTATTCCATCGCAGGCAGATGAGTTATTCAGCCAACAAACAACCAACTTTAGAGCCTTTACTCGTATGGTCAAGAATATCGACTTCAACCAGATCTCGGAAAGATGGGAAATTGAGGACAAGCTACAAATGCTACAGACGAGGTGGAAGGCGATCGACGAAGTTCACTGGAAACTGGACAACATGTTTATTGGTGCAGACGTAGATTACGAACAGGAGTACACTCAGCACGAATCCGTCTACGAGTCTACTAAGAAGCAACTTCACCAAAAGCTAAACTCCACGGCTCATCAACTCCAAGCAGTGCCCAAGGTAGATATTCCAACATTCTCTGGGAACTATACCCAGTGGCCAACATTCATCGATTTATTTTCTGAGGCAATTCACAACAACAACATGATAAGCAAGGCACAGAAAATGCAACATCTGAAAGGCAAGCTTCGCGGCGAGGCGGAGCGCATAGTCCAACATCTATCAGTTTCGGCTGAAAACTACGACACTTGCTGGGAGCTTCTCAACCACCGATACAACAACCTTCAACTACTCTTCACCAAGCAAATGCAATTATTCCTTAACCAACCAGCCATACAACAGCAAAATGCCTTTGAAATTAAGCGACTTCACGACACCAGCCTAGAAGTCGTGCACGCCATCCACAACCTGGGTGTCGATACTTCATCTTGGGACCCACTTTTGGTGCACATTTTGACCAACAAATTGGATTCTGACACCTACGCATCCTACATGGAAGCAAGAAAGAAGCCGCGTGAATTGCCACATTTCGACGAATTCATTGAATTTTTGGAGGGTAAATTCACAGCATTAGAACCTGTGGTCAAGCGGAAACAGACAACTACAAACCAACATAGGACCAGTCCCGGACAAGCCCGAGACTTTCCTACCGCGCCACAAAACGATGGGCACAACAGCGGCAAGTTCAAGCGATATATTGCGAAATCATATCATGCGAACACAGAACGTAATTGCCCGATATGCAAAACAAATCATATTCTACTCTATTGCAAAACATTTCAGAACATGACTCCAAGTGCTAAAAAGGCAACGATTTCGCAATTGAACATTTGCGGAAATTGCTTATTCTCGCACAACGGAAAACAATGCACGTCAATCAAACGTTGCAAGGTGTGCAATACGGCACATCACACGTCGCTACATGACCTGTTACGTGACACCGCCCGCGCGCCGCCGGCTACTTCAATGTCGGCGATCCAAGAACAACCTGAAACCTCGGATAGACAACAGAAGTCTAACAATCACGTATCAGGAAACTTCAACGAGGTCCTGCTAGCTACTGTCCAAATTAAGGTCAAGGCTGCTGACGGTACCTTCATGCAGCTTCGCTGTCTTCTGGATCAGGGATCCCAGATAAACCTGATCACTGAATCTGCAGCTCAACGACTTGGTCTCAAGAGACATAAACAGAACGCCACGGTCTCAGGCATTGGAATGTCCGCCAAACAAAGTAACGGAAATCTACAATTATTGTGCCAGTCACTATACGGGGATCATGAATTCTCTACAGATGCACTAGTTATGAACAACATGATAAACAATTTACCAAATTACTCATTTGAAAAACAACAATGGTCTCATCTCAGCAACATCAACCTCGCAGACCCGGACTACAACATTTCTAGGCCTATAGACGCCCTACTGGATGCTGGAGTGTATGCAGATATAATAATGGATGGCATTCTTAGAGGTCCTGCCTATGCCCCAATTGCTCAACAAACAAGACTCGGATGGGTGCTCTTGGGAAACGTAAAAACGTTCAACTGCCACGCGGTGCTCAACAACCTTGAAGACATCGCTCAGTTCTGGGAAATCGAGGAAATAGCCGAACAAACTAGCAATATGACTCCAACTGAAGAATATTGCGAAACATTATACAGTACAACAACTAAAAGATTGGAAAGTGGGCGTTACGAGGTGAAAATTCCAATGCAACCCAATTTCGAAGAAAAACTCGGAGCTTCTAAGCCACAGGCAATAGCGCAGTTACTTCAATTAGAGAAACGTCTAGCGAAAAACGAAGAGCTATGTAACAGCTACAAAAGCTTCATAAATGAATACATAAAGCTAGGGCACATGAAGTTGTGTACCGTACAGCGAGAGCCCAGCTGCTTCCTTCCGCATCATCAAATAATGAAACCTGACTCCACCACAACACGCCTACGAACAGTTTTTAACGCTAGTAGCCCCACAAGGTCAGGAAGAAGTCTTAACCAACTTATGGAGAGCGGTCCAAACTTACAACAAGACCTCCAAGCTATAATTCTTCGGTGGAGGTCATATCGCCACGTATACACTGCGGATATCGAGAAGTTCTACAGACAGATTCTTATAAAAGAAGAAGATCAACATTTACAAAAAATTGTTTGGCGTAACTCGCTATCCGAACCAATCCAGGAGTTTCTGCTTTGCACCGTGACATACGGAACCAAGGCCGCAGCCTACTTGGCAATGCGGACCATCAAACAGCTGATCGCAGACGACGGGCCACAGTACCCCCTCGCAGCTACGATTTTAGACCAACAACTGTATGTCGACGATCTCCTTGGCGGAAACAATAACCTTGAGGAAGCCAAAATATCGCAACAACAACTCATCAAACTACTACGAGCAGGGGGCTTCAACCTACGCAAATGGGCTAGTAACAACCCTCGCCTGCTTGAAGATTTAACGGAAGATCAAATCAGCCAAAACTTGATCGACTTTAAGAGCGTAAATAACAACAAAACTCTCGGGGTGCTATGGAATCCCTGCTCAGATCAATTTACGTTCAACATCGCCGACTTAAGTCCGCGCATATATGACGTCATCACCAAGCGGTCATTGCTATCCGACTTATCAAAACTATATGACCCACTTGGATGGCTCTCTCCAGTTACAATGAAGGGCAAGATCATTTTTCAACAAGTATGGAAACAGCCTCTGTCTTGGGACGAGGCCCTCCCGCATCAAATCCAAGAAGAATGGCGGACCTTTAGAGCCGAGCTGCCAATGCTTAACAACATAACAATTCCAAGATGGGTCGGAGATGTACAACAATTACATGGATACTGCGATGCATCTGAAAAGGGGTACGGCTGCGTTATTTATGGCAAAAGTACCAGTAAACATGGCCAAATAACAATTAAACAAATAACCGCAAAGACTAAGTTAGCGCCTTTAACCAGACACGTCACTCTACCGAGACTTGAACTTTGCGGAATGGGCTTACTTGCAAAGTTAATGCGAAAAACTTTAAATTCACTAAACAATCAGACAGTACAAGTGTATGGCTGGACCGATTCAACTGTGGCATTGGGATGGCTACAAGGCGACATAACACGATGGAAGACATTCGTCGCCAACAGAGTCACTCAGGTTACCCAAGTCATGCCCGCCAACTGTTGGAGACATGTGCGCTCAGAAGACAACCCCGCGGATTGCGCAAGTCGAGGCATACTACCATCGCAACTTTTAACACACCATTTATGGTTTGAAGGCCCACCATCGCTATCTAACGACATAACAACACTAACGGAGACACCAGTATATCCAGAACCCACAGAAGAGCGAAAACACACCAAACAAACATGCTCTCTACAATCGACATCGCCGGTTATAGAGACCCTTCTGAACAATAACAGCTCTATGACACGTGTAGTTCGAACGCTCGGCTGGGTGTCGCGTTTTGCTAACAACGCAAGTGGAAAACATAAATTGCAGTCGCCGTACTTAACAACGTCGGAACTAAGGAATGCGCAGACTGCAATAATACGGACTGTGCAGAACAAACATTTTAGCGAGGAAATTGCGCAATTAAAGAAACATAAAGCCATATCTAACAAAAGTCGACTTTTAAAACTTAATCCGATTTTGGACGAAAATAACGTGCTGCGTGTTGGTGGTCGATTAGAACACGCGTGTATAACATACGCACAGAAACATCCAGCTATCATTCCGCACGACGACAGGCTGACGGAGTTACTGATACAACAAGCCCATAGAACAACACTTCACGGAGGCCCGAGACTCACTCTGGCGCATCTGCGAAACAACTTTTGGATACTACGAGGTGTTAGAACAGTGAAGGATCGGCTTCGTACTTGCATCAGGTGTCACCGATTCAAACCAACAACCAACAATCAAGTTATGGCAGATCTGCCGGCACCCCGAGTAACACCATCGCGACCGTTCACGCACACGGGCGTTGACTTCACTGGCTATGTTGAGGTCAAGGCCAACAAAGGAAGAGGAATTAAAACAACCAAGGGCTACGTAGCGGTTTTTGTTTGCCTGTCGACTAAGGCTATACACCTTGAGCTAGTCTCAGATTTGAGCTCTGAAACATTCTTAGCGGCACTCCATAGACTGATTGCTCGCCGAGGTCCACCCCAGCATCTCTACAGTGACAACGGTACCAACTTCACAGGTTCAGCTAAGGTGCTGGCGCGAGAAAGGAAGGAAGCTCTTGAACGTTACGTAAACACTGAGCTGTTGGCGTACTTAGCCAACTCCAACATTGAATGGCACTTCAGTGCGCCGGCGTGGCCTACAGCCAATGGAGAGTGGGAAGCTGCTGTGAAGAGCACGAAATACCACCTGCGACGTGTTCTCGGAGAACAGAAGCTGACGTTTGAAGAGTTCTCTACTCTCCTAGCACAGATAGAGAGCTGTCTGAACTCCCGGCCTCTGACGCCGCTAACAGACGACGTAGACGACCTAGAATATCTTAGTCCTGGACATTTTCTGGTCGGCGGTCCAGTACTGGCAGGTCCGCTATCTCCAGAAAAAGAAACGCGCAACATTCGCACACGCTGGCAACTGACAGAAAAGTTGCACAAAGACTTTTGGAAGCGATGGTCAACTGAATACCTACATACCTTACAAACTCGCAGCAAATGGAACTGCGTCAAAAGAAACCTGAAGGTCGGTGACATGGTGTTGGTGAAAGAAGACAACATCCCTCCGGCAAGATGGCTTCTGGGAAAGGTCATAGAAACGCACCCCGGAAAGGATGGTCACGTAAGGGTCGTAACACTAAAAACAAAAACAAGTATTATGAAAAGACCAATTACTAAACTGTCACCATTACCAGTAGATGCCACAGACAAAGAAAAAGAAGATTCAAGCTCGGAATCACAAACGCCCAACAAACAACCAACACGCACCCGAAGGGCGCCAAAACCCGGCTACAATAGCTACACATGCCTGCTTTTACTTTTGCTGGCATCCTGTGTTCCTGCATCAGCACAACAATCAACAAACGTTATCAAGCTAAACCCTAACAAACTAATTTATTTCGATAAATTAGCCGATATGCAGATAATACAGGATCAATGGAAATTGATAGTATACTACAACATGACAACATACTGGGAAGGATTGAAGAGCGTGGAAAACTACGTTAACCGTCTCACTAATCTTGGCAGCTATGAAACAGCATTCTCCACCGTCACCGCCCAACTCAAACATGAATTAAGAGAGCTGAAACATTATAACGACATTTTAACAACAGATCACGGATTATATGCGAAGAGAGTAAGGCGAGGCCTTGTTAACGGCGTGGGATACTTAGCCAACTCTCTATTTGGCGTGTTAGATGAGAGATTTGCCCAACAGTACGACAAGGACATCCAGCTTGTGCATAATAACGAAAATCACCTGCTGAGCTTATTAAAAAATCATACATCTATAATTGAAGCTGAATACAACCTCTTGAAGAGACACGAAGAAGTTATGAACCAACAATTTACAGCAATAAACAGGCATCTTGAAGAAACGGACCAACGGAGTAGAGCTGATCATGAAGCAGTAACGAACAACATATACATAACAGCAACCGCGCTTTCCGCTAACATCGTGATGGGCAACCTAAGGCGATTACAACAAATGCTGTTAGACTTAATAACTGACGTCAAGGACGGACGTGTCAACATGCATCTAGTAAAACCCGATCAATTCGAAGAACAACTAAACATCATCTCCGGGCAGCTTCCGGGAGAACTATCTCTGCCATGTGCGAACACGAAACATTGCATCAGAGACATGTACAAACTGTCGCGTGTACATGTACATATAACGGACAACTTTACAATTTTCGAGTTTAAATTACCATTAGTAAACACAGAGCAATATGAGCTCAATCGAATTATACCGATCCCTCAATTACTATCACGAACAACACAGAGAATCGTGATAACAGCAGAATACATGGCAGTCAACCTAAAAAAGGATGCGGTGATAATGGTATCACCGCATCCTTCCTTCTTCCGCTTCCTTATGATGTTCTTTAAATTGCAGGCACGATGTAATATCTTGATGTGTTAATGGTAACACATCAAGATATTACATCGTGCCTGCAATTTAAAGAACATCATATACTATGCAGTATGGCCCTACCTATCTACGACACAAAATCAAGCATTAACATATGTGAAGCTCAATTAATTAACAATAAAAACATATCGGCTTGCAAGACTATATCAACGGAGTGCGCCGACAACTGGATCCGATTACACAAGCCCGGCGCCTGGTTGTTTGCGTGCTGCCAGGAATGTGCTATGCGCACATTTTGTCCACCCGGTGTGACGCCACTTGTACTACGCGAAGCAGGAATTATTACGCTTGATACGGGATGCATGATAAAGGGAGACAACGTTGTCATCCAATCTCACAACAACTTTCACAGTGAGATGACAATAAGCGAAACAACCTCTACATACAAGAATCTTCAATAAACCGCGTCATCGTTGAGAAAAACTATAGCGTTGTCACTGAAGATCATCGAGAAGCATTACGCAAACTGAAAACCAGCATAGACACTGTGAAGATGCAGCAAGACTCCTTGCAAAATATAACATCATCTCACGAAACGCATCACTACAGCTTCATATCATTTATCGTTATCTGCACGATCGCAGCTAGCGTCTGGGCCGGCATCTACATGAGACGCAGAATGCGGAACACAGCAGCGCGAGCCATCACCAAGGAGCAGACACGCCAGAAACCGAAAAATGACCACGGCGATGCGTCAATTCGACATTTTCGACAGCCGCGCGACTCTGACACCGTCAGTGAGGTGATTGTACATGCCGCAACACACGTTGACAAGGCAACTACGCCTTGATTAGGTTTAACTTTCTTTTCTTATTTCTTAAATTTGGCAGCATGTACGAGCACACTCGACATTTTAATATTAAGCTTACGATGCACCCGAGCGTGCGTCATTACGCTGTTTACCTAATACATTTTATTACTTTGTTATTTCAGTGCAATAAAGGTACTCAACCAGGACGGTTGCATCTTTTACTTAAGATATCGTTCCGATCAACATAACAACCCAACATTAACATATAACGTTCGTACATGTAAGGTTTAATAAACTATTAGACCCTACAACATGCGTTGATACTGTAGCGCGGCAAACAGCCGCCGTCTAACAGCTCTCAAAGTGTCTAAGTAAAACAACTGTCCTTTTCTTTAGTTAGAGTAAATAGAGCCAGAGATAGGAGGAATTAAGGCATAAGTCCGTCTTTTTTACTTATTCGTTTTGTGCTATAGTCTAAATAAACAAGAGTGTGAACCTCTTCGCTACCCTCTGTAACAATAATGTTGACCATATATGTATATGATGTGGTATTTCAGTATATTTGTACAGTGAACATACCAACATCGCACCCAGCATGTCCATTGCACGCGCACGGCACACACTCGAAGGCGGGCTGCACGCCGTGCGCGCGCGCGGCGCGGGCGTGCGTGCCCGCGCAGCGCGTGCAGTGCGCGCCCGAGTAGCCCGCCGGGCACGCGCACACCTCGCGCGCGCCCGAGGCGCCGCGGATCTCCACCGATTCCAGTCGAACCTGAAAAAAATAACATTATGAATCTAGAATCATAGAAAATAGATTGAATATAAAAAAATACAATGAACGGTTTCATGATACTTAAGGATTGATACGCCAAAATAAATAATAACTTTGTCATTACTTCCAGATTAGCAACATATTCACCCACCACAGGATCACCATTTTAGACCCGCCGATGCCGTGACACGGCGCAAGACGAGAATATCTACCTAATTTTCACGGTGGGAGAAAGACAGGAGTCCCTGAGTCGCACGCGACACGACTTGACAGTACACTGAGTGAGTGAGTGAGTGGACAGTGAGTCGTGAGGCTTGACTGTCCAGAGGGCTGGACAGTCAAGTCAAGTCGAACTCAGTATGGTCACCAGTTGACTGCCATACGAATATAACATAAGAAAATTTACCCTTGCTGCTTAAAAATCAATCGAATGTCTCATACCTCGTCCTGATCCATATGAAAGTGCGCTCTCAGCATGACAGCCTTTAAATCCCCCAACACATCCATGAGCTCGGTCCTCGTCACCGGACCGTCGCTGCTGAACCAGTAGTCTTCCACCAGCGGGATGGCCAGTTCCAGCTCTCCTGGCGTCTCGTGGGAGTTGTTGCGGAAGTAGAGCTTCGTGCCGTCTGAAATCAAAATATTTGGGTTAAGAACATTTCATCAGAAGTATTTAACTACATATATAAATCTAGAAACCGCCAAGAACAACGGAGCTGGTACAACTGACGCCGCGACGCAATGCAAGCCGAGACAATCTACCGCGAGTGAATGAGACAGGAGTCGCTAAGTCGCGCGCGTCGTTTTGAACCTTAACCTACATATCATAGAGTCGAAAAGTGATACACCAATTTTTTGACTGACTGCACAGTACGCTAAAGTAGAGGTCAATATGATCTGGCCTCCTCATCAGGAGGAGTCAGGACAACGGAAACCTGGGTAGGTTTCTACAGAAAGAACTATTATCCAAGCCTTATTATAAAAGGTTATTAAAAGATTACAATGAATATGACCTAGCGCGCATTCAAAATGTTACGAGATTACCCTGCACGTGAGTGTAAGCTGATAGAAACTTCTGGTATGGGAAATAGGGTATTTGACAACAGTGAAAATAAATTGTTTATCATTAGCAACAGAAAAACATTACGAAAATACTGTGAAAGTATCAATCTTTATGTTTGCTATTTTAAGATTTTTAAATTCATGAAAACGAATAATAACTACGTTGTTTGATTGTGACGTCACAAGCAAGTAATCCCTACAGATTCCATACTAACGGAGCGTTTTTGACGTTACATAAAAATAATCTGATTTGACTTTTGTCAAACATCGTATTTACTACAACTAAAAAAAACGCATAATAAAATTGCGAAAAGGTCCCACCAGCAGCAATAAGCACAGCGTCCGGCCCCTCGGTGGGGCTCCCGCCGGTGTCCCCGCGCACCACGCCGAACAACACGCGCGCGCGCAGCTCCGCGCCGTACGAGGACAGCTGCTCGCCGTTCAACGCGGTCGTCAGCCAGAAGAACGACTCCCAGCCTTCTACCTGGAATGAAAAGACATTTATTGACAAAGGTTGACTGGGAGAGCTCGCGCATTAACAATAAGACCGCCTATTGTCAAAAATAAAACATTTAGACATGTTCAAAATTGACAGCGTCAGTCAGTCAGTCAAAATCAGTTCTAGATATCACTTTCATGTGATTTATTTTATTACAACTCGCGTACAGGATAGTTTATAATTTACCACTATTTGCAATAAGACTACGTAATTAAGTAAAATAAAACAACAGAAAGCGACTCCTAGCGTGATTAATACGAACCTCGTAACTTATCAGAAACGGTTTCCCGTTCTCGTCCACAGATGGCTCCACCGTCTCGTTCGCTGCTGCGTCGCTCACCAACCACGCATCACCCAGGGGAAACACCATCTGTACAAATGGAAAAAAACGAAGTTTTTATTTATATATACTAGGAACACTTCACACACATCACACATTATGAAATACAATGATACTTACTTGATCAATGGTTTATAGACTAGCATGACATGACATCCAAAGTAAGCGCACACGCATAATCAATAAGTGAGTGCATAAAACCCGCACAGATGGTATACATTAGTTTTTTTTTATACGACGGTGGCAAATAAGCGTACAGCCAGCCTGATGGTAAGCGGACACTACAGCCTATAGACGCATGCAACTACAAAGGAGTAACATGAGCGTTGCCGACCCTTGATATGTTTGAGGATTCGCCGTGTTGACAGCTAAAGGAACAAATTCCCTCGCTCTCAACACAACGCATCCTCGGGAGCCATGGCGACCTTGCTCACCTCCAGGAACACAACACTACTACAGAGCAAGTAGTAGTGGTATTATGGCTGTGGTCTTCTGCAAAGCGTAGAGGTACTTCCCCAGTTGGGCTGCTCCAAATTCGAGCGGGATGACATTTCGCTGTGCCCTACCTAACCAAAAAAGTTAGTTACATTGTCGCCAGGCTGCGCGTCCTCGGTGCAGGAGTCGGTGACGTGCGCGCAGTAGCACGGCCGGCAGCCCGCAGGCAGCTCCGCGCGCAGACCGAAGTGGCCCGGCGCGCAGGTGTCGCATCGCTCGCCTACTACGTTCTCCTGAAATATCAACAATGGATGTATCAGAAAGTGTGTTAAAATCACTTAAACATCAATGGATGTGCCCAGCATCCAAATTAATATTAATATCTAGGGACTTCTCGAAGTCAAGTAATTTTGAAATCTGTATTCCACAAACACTGAAAACGATTCGGATGATATTTTACTACGGCCACGATCCTGCCATATAAAATACTTAGTTTAATTCAGTAAGACACTCCCTGACCAATATAAATAATATCAGGTGTCAATGAAATACCGGTACTTTTTTCAAACCGCCATCTTGGTTGGGCCGGAGGCTTCCCCTGGATTTTCTCCGAGTTACTCTCCAATGTGCATTCTTCTAGTTCTCATTTACGGTGCACAGATTTGGTCGTTGACAGCATCTCAAAAGTCCAAACTCGGGGTTTGCCAGCGAGCCATGAAGCGCAGCATATTAGGTGTCAAATTAATGGAACATACCGGAACACCACGCTGCGCTCCATGACTCAAATAGTCGACGTAGCTCGGAAAGCGGCTAAGCGGTTTGAAGTGGGAGTGGGCTGGGCATGTCTGCCGCATGCCGAGTGAACTGTGGGCCAAAGCCGCCACTGGCAACCCGATAGTTCAAAACGAAGACGCGGCAGGCCTCGCCGGCGATGGCGGGACGAGCTAGACTCGTTCTCAAAAGATTCGCCACAAGAAGCTCAGGATGGAGAACACTGGAAACGGAGGGGGGTGGCCTTTGTCCAGCAGTGGGACACTACAGGCTCCCAATAATAAAATACTCTCCAAAAGCCACATTCAGGTTACAAAAAACAGTACTTTCTCTTGCCTTCACATAACGTCTGGTTCTGTTAACATTTGTGGTACCTACGCATTGGGTAGATACATAGATATAGTCTAGTCACCTTGCATTCACAGACTTCATCGCAGACCCTGTCAGGGTTGACCACGCCTCTGGGGTCGCACTTGCAGGCCGGGGTGGTGGTGACGAGGCAGTAGGGGAACACGGCGTTCTCGTCGGCGCACGCGTCGCACAACGCGCCACTGAACCCGAGGAAGCAGGAGCAGGTTTTGTGGTGCTTCACGAATGTGCAGGTGCCTGGAATAAGGATACGTTGTAATTCTTCTTCTTCGTGTCGAGGTTCCTCAAATAGGAGATGCCCAATGGGCAGCGGTGTGTACAGCTCTGGCAGTCGCGTCTCTCAGGTCATAATGTTGCAATGAGTTTTTAGAACAATATAGTTCGTTTGCTTTTCCGCTAAAGAACGGGCAGGTCTATTAGTGATAACTGATAATGCAATGTATCTACTTGCGCATTTTTGTCCATAGACACAGTCTATATAGTTCCTTAAAAATATTCTTACCATCAGAGCCATCAGGATCACACTCGCAAGGCAGGCAGGGTCCGTCAGGAACGGCATTGTAGAATCCTGTCAAGCATCGGTCGCATAGAGGTCCTGCGCGATTTTCCTGAAAAAATCATCACGTATATTCAGTTTTAGCGTTTAAATTATACTACTGTTAAAGACTATTGACCCTAAGGATTTGGCCATGATTTAGAGCAGCGGCGGCAGCGGCTGCGGTGCACCATAGACGGGAACGAGATGCTGCGTTCGGATCTCTCGCTGATGTATTCATCCGCATGGAGCACTGCTGTCGTCAATTGGAGCATTGCCATTGGAGCAATCCTGGCCAAGCCTTAAAACAGGCCTGTTTTTCTTGCCACTTCGGTTAAACTCGGCTCTCGCTCGCCCGATCGCGCTAGGGCACGAAAATGTGTGTACTGCGAGTATGCGGTGAGAGCGTGCACATTAACGTCAAACACACTGAAGTGCCAACGGAAGGTTTCCAACATTGCGAAGTTTCCCCTATATGGAAAGATTTTGCTAATTTCTCAATAATGCCCATCGGAAATTACATGAAAAGGAAACTTTCTGAAACTCTCGTGAAACCTTCATGTTCCTAGAAATTACTTGTATTTCTGGAAACTCTCCGCAACTTGCACATCTGTAGTTTTATTTCCTCATATTAAACCAACGAACTAACCGTGCAGTTGACACACAGTATGGCCCCCGTGTCATCGTACGAGCACGCGCCCCGCTCCCCGCACGAGCACTGCGGGCCGGCGAGCTGGTCGCAGGGCCGCCCCGGCGCCCACGGCACCCCCGAGCAGCAGCGCTCGCAGCGCGTGCCGCACGTGCCGTGCAGGCACTTGCAATTTGCACCCTGGGGGGAGGAAATAAGGTTGTCATCAGTTTGAGCTAAAAATAAGGACGGCAAAGCTTGCAGTCGTCGCTGCTGACATACTATTTTACTGTTCTGCCATGCAGGCACTTAGAATGTGCACCCTGAAGGGTGGGAATAGGGTTGTTTTATGTTTGAGCGAAAAGGACAGCGAAGTTAGCTGCAACACTTGCAACCGCCGTGGAGACGCATGCATTGTGCACCCTGGCAAGGTTGAAATTAAGTTGACACTAGTTAAAACAAAAGATTAGGACCAAGAAGTCTTCTATTATTGTACTTGCAATAACTGGGACATAGTGGAATTGATAGTAATAATCTTCATAATTTAGTCACATCTTGATTATAATTTCTGCGTTAAGATTGTTTTTCTAATAAATACAACGGGAAGGAAAGGGCGAGATAATAAGAGAGGGTGGAAGAAAATAAAAGCAATATGAAAGAGAGAGGGGGAACGATGGAAAAAGAAAGAGTGTGACCGTGAGGGGAGAAAAAAAGAGGGAATTACAGGAAGGCAGAATGAGAGCGGGGCGAAGAGCTAGAAAATGAGAGCGGGAGTTTGTGTGATATAGATAAAGAGTCAGAGGTAAGGGTATTATAGACACACCTGTCTATCAACATGGCAGTGTGTCGCGTGCGCGTGGCAGCGGCAGCGCGCCACTATCGCCATCGCGCGCACCGTGTAGTACTGCGCCGGCGCGGCGGTGTGCGCGGCGCGGAACGACGTGCGCACGCGACGCGCCGATACGTCTTGCACGCGCACGTGCATCTGTCGACGAAAACGGAACGTAAATATAGGAATTTGTTTCGTTTTAATTCATACCACTTCATGCATACACTTCGTAAGCTATTTCAGTTAAGATATCATTATTTTCAACATTACATTAACTAACATAAGGTACCAACTTAGTACCTACACTCAAGATCAATTAAATTGGGTCAAATTGTATGAAAATTCTATTCAATTTATTTAGATTCAGATTCAGATTCAGATTATTTATTTCTCAATAGTCATATGACATGATTTCAATATACAGAAAACAGAACATACACATACTGAGATCGTCAAATTGTACAATAAGAATTATCATATTAATATGTATTAACTATTATTATTTATAAAGCAATATATAAATTATTCATTCAATTATTTAATTATTATTATCTACAAAACTAAAATTAAGAATGTCAAAGGTACAACAGGTATGGGATTACATAATAAATTTAAAGATATTTAGCATCTAGGAATTCGTTTACAGTGTACAGCGTTCTCGTAAGGAGCAGTTTCTTTACACTGTTACGGAAAGTACTGATGTTCATTTCCGATTTTATGGCTATGGGCAGCTTGTTATATAATTTTTGACCCATGGATCGGGGGGATTTTTTTGCCATATTTAACCTACAATTAATCTGCTTTAAGTTGTCAGCGTATCTCGTCGGACGTGTGGCATCATCTCCGACCCGTTTAAATTCACGAGGATTATTTCGAACATACATAACAATTTCTAAGATATATGTTGCCACCGATGTTAAGATTTGCAGGTTCTTGAAGTGTTCTCTGCAGCTATCATCATATTTTGCATTAACCAAGACTCGAATAGCACGTTTTTGCATTTTCAGGATACGTTCATTATCAGTTGAATTCCCCCATAGAATAATACCATATGACAGGATTGAATTAATGTATGCATAGTAGGCCTCTTTCAAATTATCTCTCGAAATCAATGGTCTTAATTGCTTGAGTAAATATACACCTTTTGCCAACTTTCCACATATTGAGTCGACATGCTTTTTCCACGAAAATATATGATCTAGTTCGAATCCTAATAATCTTGCATTATGTACACTTTTAGTTACTGTTCCATTAGGGAGAGTTACTTCAATTGTATCTAGATCTCTGTGCCGCGTATTGAATTTCATTATGCAGGTTTTCTCCGAATTCAGCTTCATCCCATTAATCTTGAACCAGTATTCTAATTTGAGCAACGTGTCATTAATCTTTTTAATTAACTTTTCATCACAGTCATCATTCACAACAATTGTTGTATCATCTGCATATAATATAATTTCACCATCGATGTCCAATTTTGCTATGTCATTTAAGAAAATAGAAAACAGTGTATTTCCTAATGATGACCCCTGTGGTACACCGATTGTGGTCAATAGCGCTTGAGATCTGTAGCGCTTTCCATCAACTTTTATCTCAACCAGTTGTTCTCGGTCCGATAGGAATGATTTTAGTAGTTCTTGACTTTGGTTTCTTATGCCATATGATTGCAGTTTAGCTAACAATAGCTCATGGCTCACAGTATCAAATGCTTTTGATAGGTCTACAAAAATTCCTGCAACTTTCTTTTTATCCTCCAGGCAAGATATTACACTTTCCGTAAATTTTAGTGTAGCTGACGTCGTAGAACGACCCGGTCTATAGGCATATTGTGCATCCGACAGAGTATTACTTCGTTCAAAGTGTCTTACGAGGTCACTTGACATTATTGACTCAATTAGCTTTGATATTGTAGGTACTATGGTTATCGGTCTGTAGTTACTGACGTCCGTTTTCTCACCTTTACCTTTATAAATTGGGCATAAACGGGTTTTCTTAAGAGATGCAGGATACATCGTGGAGCCCAGGATGTTATTTATAAGGTAAGTAAGATGTTCACACATAGTATGCATAACAGGAAACCACACATGTCCAGACATGTCGTAAATATCTTTTGTTTGAGACTGTGATATTTTACTCTTTGCCAACTTTAGAAGGTAGTCACAGCTAATTTTTGAAAAAACGAATTGACCATGAATTTCAGGGAAATTACTAATTAGTTGTTCCATGGCTTGATCTGTGTCGGGTTTGTTATTAATTGCCAGGTCTTCCCCAATTTGTCTAAGGTAACTATTGATATAATCTGGTATCTCAGTGTACTTGATTGACTCTTTAGTGTGTCTGTCTGTAAGGTGCCAGTTATATTCTTGTACATTGTTATTTGTCTCTTCTTTAACTATTCTCCACATCTCCCTTTTAGGATTATTTGAGTTGATAATTCGTTCTTCTGTATGTCTTCGTTTCGTGTTTTCAAGTGATTCTTGTATTTGTAGCTTCTTATTAGTTACATTTTCCTTTATGTTAATATTAGGGTATTGCTTTTGGAGTAAGTGTAGGTCATTTATTTCTCGTAATAGATTATTAGCTTTTTCTGATATCCACGGGATTTGGTTAACATATTTCTTTTTAGTAATTTTTTTAGGTATATGAATGTCCATGTTGTATAAGATTTTTTGCAGGAAATTATCAAATGTAGCAGCAGGGTCATAATGCACAAACACTTTTTCCCACTCATAAGACATCATTGCTGTACAGAAGTCTGCCAAGTTCTCTAAACTCTGCTGACGGCCTTCAATGTATACAAACTCTGGTTTACAGTATTCTTGTATATCAAGCTGGGCTAACTGAGCATCATGGTCAGATATGCCTCCCGATATTGACTTTAAACTTATTTTATCAGTATGGATATTTGTGACCAGGCAGTCAATTGATGTACTGGAGTTATTATCAATTCTTGTTGGGAAGTCAACAATGTTCTGTAGGTTATATGATGCCATCAAGTCAACTAACGCTCGTTTGCTGGGTGAGTCGACGCTAAAGTCAACATTCCAATCGCCCAGTATCATTATGGAGGACTTAGAATAAGTCGTAGACAACAGATTAAATAGTTTTTCTAATGTCGCGAGCATTTTGGTGAAATCACCCATGCCAGTTCTATACATTCCGATTACAATGAGGTTTGCAGATTTTAATTCTATTTTAATTGCACATATTTCACAATGGTATTCTATTGAAATGAGATCAATGTCTTTACATTTTGTATATTTAAGTTTCTTATTCGTAAAAATGGATACACCACCATGTATGCGTTCTTTACGGACATAATAGTTGGCATGGGTGTATCCTTTTATAGCAATGCATCCCACATCGTTAGAGCTTAGCCATGACTCGGAGGTAACAAGTATATCAGGACTGTACTGATTTACAAGGGAATGCAATATTAAAATCTTATTTCTTATACTACGACAATTTTGATGAAGTACCTTAAGTATGTATTTTTTCATGTTTTTAGGTTGTCTAACAGGACCTGGCCTAAAAAAGGAGTTTCCGTTAAGTCTAATTTATTGTTATTAATATTTTCAGAGGGGCATGTAGGTGTAAGATAAATTAAATTACAGTATTTATGTGTGAATTCCTTATCCGAGTTGTATATAATATTAGAACAAAGAAACTTGGCAAAGTTTCTATTTATCGACCTTTTACCTATGTGGTGTCGACGCGTGTATTTATTTATATCAATTATTGAGGTACCTTGTGACCTTAAAATTAAGTTATGCAATTTACTGTTAATATTGTATTTGTCATTATTAATACGCCTACTTTTTTCATACGGCAATGTGGCAAATTTATCTACTGATTTCAACCGTCTTAGCCTAACTAACTATTATAACAAGATTCTGAAACTGCAAATGCAGACTGGTAGAAGAAAGGAGGTTCTCAGTTCGTCTGCATATTATTTTTTTGACTCAATACAAGTCAAAGGTGGATGGCATTTATAAGTAAACATTGTAACTCAGCAGTCAGTAGGCACGTGTTTCTATATACGGCCCAGGGGTGGCTTTGTTTACCGCCTGACAGACAGACTGACAGGTTGGCTAAATAAAAACCTGTTCCCGGAATAAACAAGGAATGTTTCTAAGTTTTAGGAAGTTTATTTGAATGTAGATACGGTAGGCGGAAGGAACTAATCGAGGATTTCAATACGGGTGATAGGTAGATAGACTCAAAATTTATTATAACTTTAAATAAGAACGAAAAAATATGCTTTGTGTCGAAAATTCCATTCAGATATATCTCAAAGAATTACGAAGTTAGAACCGTTTTAATGTTGCTTGTCAGAGAAAAACGCTAGCAGATCGTGACGTCACGATCCTCGACCGTAATTAACTCTAAAGTTTTTTTTTTTTTCTCTAGAAATGAATAAAAGTGACACCGCGTGCCGTCGTGCGCCAGTTTATCACTTTCATTAGGTATCTCAAGTTGATAATGATATTAATGATAAATTGATAATAGTGATCGGTAGGTTTTAAGATTACAGAAAATTCGTTTACAATGATATGTTCCTTTCCCTGTTACGAATTGATGTGAGTCATAAACGTATGCGTACGTGCTTTGTCTTTTATCTTTTAAACACCACGTCTATGAATAAAAAAACGTTAGAGATCAAGTTATTAATGTTAATCATCGTACATATTATTATCAGGTTTACGAGTAATAAGCTCTCAAGTTGGTGAGATCTTACTTTGAACTTTTGACAGCTGTCATCCCAGTACAATAAACGTCATAAATGACATATGATGACATAAATTGTACTGGGATGACAGCTGTCAAAAGTTCAAAGTAAGATCTCACCAACTATAAAATACGCCATGCATTTCGTTTGTCAAATCTGCCGCTTAATTTCTGACACACTGGTCAAAATCTAGCCCCGGTGTGATCGTAATGCGGCCACGTATTCCCTCCTGTCTGTCTTGCGCCGTATATAGATGGTTCCAGTTACCCCTTATACTGCTTTAAAGTGATGGTTGTAGTTACCTCTCCATTCTCCAAAGGCCTGGGGCTGCTGAACTGCGTGGAACAGGTTGGCTTGTCCGACCTTCGTCTCTTTGCCGCTCGCGCCTTCCGTCGTCTTCTTTCGGGACGGAGATTCCACAGTTTTCTACAGTGCTCCTGAAAGATAAACGACAAATTCAGCAGAACTGAAAAGATCTTAGCATCTAAAATTCATCAGATAAGAGGTTCGAATAACTACAATCCTCAGTAAGGGCGAATATCCACCAGAGTTGTGCGAAGCTATGATATGACAGGTGACAGCTAGATGCCATGCGAGGTGTCAAATATGTCAATACTCGGATTGGAATGAGATTTGCGTTGTAAAACGTGTTGCCGAAGGCTATACGGTATACTTCGAACGGATTGCCTATAGTTAGCTATGCAGTTTTTTGAAAAGAAACTAGGTACATCAACACTTATAATACGTAAAAATCCGTATACAGATTGCAGCCTGTTGGCAGACCAAATAAATTAACATGCTCTGTCACTGGCCAGCCCACAAACACGGGTCAACTCAATGCATAAAAAAACTCGTATGCATTTCCGTTATTCATTTGTTCTTAATGAGACTCACCTTGTCTCCGAAAGCGCTGATCATCCTCCAGTCCTCCGCATCCTCGGTGGAGGAGACCTCGAGCGACCAGGCCAGCGGGCGCGGGGACGGGCCGGACTTGATGATCACGTGGACTAGCTCCATCTCCTGGAAGCAAACAAATTGGTGTTTTGAATAGGGATCGACAAAAAGAAAAATGTCTTACATAACACGTAGGAAAGCTCATGATCAATAGTTCAGGGCTTACGCACATTACATTCTGTTATTGAATAAAGGGAGATGTATATGGGCACAAAGTAAAAATTTTATTTTATAGCCTTTATCTTTGGCAATGGCCGCAGGAATCTTAATCTTAATATTACCAGATTATTAAGTAAGTATTAAGAAAAAACATATAATTCTGCTATATCTGATGGAAAGGAAACTTCAACAATCCTTCAGGAACTGAATTACTGCGGGTAATATTATAATTACCTATATCCACTCGAGACCTCAGCTTAGTAAAAGAAAACGTTTGTGGTACTTTGATCATACTGTATTTTAGCTGTTAACTAATAACTAAACTGATAGAAACCTAGTTCACACACGAGTAGACTGGGAAAACTTTATACCCTGCACTAAACTAAGCAAACACGAGTAATTCCACCAAATCAAAAAGCTCTAACACTCAACCCGATTTAATTAAACAACCGGCGAGTACTTAGTTAGACACGCGCAGACAAACATGCGCGGGCGCATCGTGTTCGGGTCTTTAGCGCACGAGCGCTAATCGCTGGGACAATATTTGACGTTTCACTTAGCGTGGAGAAGAACTTTATTGACACATCTTTTTATTTAATTAGTATTTAATCTTGGATGAAGAAGCTACGGGTGTTTGAACAAACTGTAGTTTTTTCCTAGTCTTATTTAAACTTTATGTAGGTACTTAATCAAATATTTCTTTTAAAAAACGTGCAAAGGTTTTCTTTGGTCAAATTAGTGAAATTGCATATAAGTACAATCATAATCATAATCATAATCCATTTATTGGTAATATAAATTACTTGTCAGAGGTACATTTACATTGTTGTACTCGTAGAATAATCAAGTAGATACGTTTAAGTTACATACCTACATACGCAATCGCATGTGAAATAATGCAAAACGGTCAAAAAAAGTATGCATTTTTAATGATGCGCTGCCTAACTAACTTAAGAATTAGGACCTATTTTTCGGATACATAATTAACTAATTCAGTTAAATATAGTGTTTTAAAAAACTAAATAACATTTTGTCAATATAATTCACATCTAGTACCTACTAAAGTTCTTCGCAGATAGAAAGCATCAGTATGCAAAGCGAGTCAACCCAAGCGACTGCCCAAGTCGCGACTTCAATCAGATGCATATAAAACTCAACACGTAGAGGCTAATTGAAAATCTACGATCTCATTTGACGCGAATTTCCCGTTGTTATCCTCACGACGAATGGAAGCTAGTACGGTTGGCAAAAATGTTCATATAGTCTAGTCATTAACTGATTAAACTGACAACTGGTATGGATGAAATGACAATTTTAGAAATAATTTATAAAAGCTGATTTTTTGTAAGTAACAGATATTATTATTATCTATTAAATAGTTACCTAGACACAAAATCCAACTAAATTGCATACATGAAAAAATTATAACTTAACTAGCTTCTGAAAAGTCAGAAAAAATATGTTTTTTTTTTTTTTTTTTTTAATGATATAGGAGGCAAACGAGCAGACGGATCACCTGATGGTAAGCGATTGCCGCCGCCCATGGACACTTGCAACACCAGAGGTGTTGTGAGTGCGTTGCCGGCCTTTAAGATGGGAGTACGCTCTTTTCTTGAAGGTTTGAAGGTCGTATCGGTCCGGAAATACCGCAGGCGACAATCCATTCCACAGTTTAGCTGTGCGAGGCAGGAAGTTTCTGGAGAAGCGCACAGTTGAGGACTGCCAACCATCTAAGTGGTGAGGATGGTAATGTTGTCGCGTTGGACGATGGCGAAAAGAAGCGGCAGGGATTAATCCGAACAATTCCTCGGAGCACTCCCCGTTATACATGCGATAGAAAATGCAGAGAGAGGCCACATCTCTCCGCTGCGCCAAGGGGTCAAGCCGATCCGAAATATGCTCGCTGTCGACAATTCGAGTTGCTCGTCGTTGGATGCGATCCAGAGGGAGAAGCTGGTATTGGGGTGCCCCTGCCCATAGATGAGAACAGTATTCCATGTGTGGGCGGACCTGCGACTTATAAAGCTGCAGGCGGTGGGCTGCTGTGAAATACTGTCTCGATCTATTGAGCACACCGAGCTTTTTTGAGGCTAATTTGGCCTTACCCTCTAAATGGCCGCGGAACTGGACTTCACTCGAAATGTTGACGCCAAGGATTCCGATACTGGCTGCGGCAGTCAGGGGAGTGCTCTCAAAACAAGGTGACACGTCGAACTTTAACTTTTTTGCGGTAAACGCGCAAACCTGTGTCTTGGTAGGGTTAAAACGGACTAAGTTAAGTCGACCCCATTCAGAGATTCCACTTAGGGAAGTCTCAATTTCAGACACAAGTTTGTTCCGGTTCTCGATGACGATTTCCCGAGAGATATTGGTACGGCCGGTGTAAGAGGCATCACCTGTACTATCATCAGCATAACAATGAATTCCGCTGATTTGCAGCATGTCATTGATATGCATAAGGAATAGCGTGGGCGATAGCACACAACCTTGGGGGACACCAGCATTCACAGACATGGAGTCGGAGCATTCCCCGTCAACTACGACGACGATGCTTCTGTCTGAATTAATGTTTTTATCTTTATTTCGGTTCATTTACATTTGCTCTATAACATACAAGATAAATCATACAAAAAAGAATGCATGCTTCATTTAAATATACAAGTATATAATTACTTCCGAGTGGAAAGTTTGTTGGATTCTTGAATAAAGCATCTTAGAATAACGTTTTAAAATTAAATAAACGAAAAAAACTTTGTACCTGTAAATTAATGTTTTTCTTCTAACTAAGGTTTAAGGAATGGCATTGATTGGTCATATTCTTCGGAATCCTGACTTTCACTTGTCCAAGAAGGCCCTTACTTGCACGGTTAGCACAAGACGGCGCGCAAGCTCTCTCGCACTTTCCGTCTTTCTCTTATTAGAAAAGTTAGGAAGAGACGGGGATAGTGTGAGAGAGACTCGCGCGCGGTCTTGTGGCAAGCGGTAAAAATGTCGACGAGAAAAACTTGGCTAAGTTCCGCGGAACAGAATGAGCTTTGGGAATGAAAGGGGAAGAAGTAACCCAAAGTCCGCGCCACGCTGTTCATAGATCCGGCGTCGCACTAAGGTGCGCGACGTTGGAGATGCCATTACCAAACTGAAATGGAGTTGGGCAGGACGCCTTGCCAAGGAGAATGACGATAGGTGGACCAAAAAGGTGTCAAATTGGTGGCCAATTCTAGGTAAAAGTCTGTCGTCCACCAGCTCGATGGGTGGAGGATATTTATATAGACGATAGATCGCGGGTCACTTCTGGGTAAGATTAGCTCGGTGGGCGATTACGGGCTGTAAATGATTAGTGATGATGATGAACCCAAACTGCCCATGACCGAAGCAAATGGTGTGGTTGGTTCGAGCGTTACACCCCAGCAGAGCATAATAGTATGAAAGAAGGACATTTCAAAAGTGGGTTTGATTTATGTTGGGACTTTGGGAGAAGATCGGGCCGTCAAGAGAGCGTGTTTGGGTCGACCGACTAGTGCCACTTGGCGCCCGGTAGGGCAGTCATGGTGAACCATATAGGCTCGGACCAGAACAGAGAGTATACCGCGAAACGAAAACGAACTTCGCTTGTGTATTGTGCTCGCTGTCGCACTTGCTAGTTCGAGCGACAAAGACGGAGATACACGAAAGAAGTTTGTTTTCATTTCCCGGTAGCCCCTCAGGTCTACCTACAGTATCCCCCGCCAGTCGTAAAAGGCGGCTAAAACAGGTTATCAGGTCATAGGCGAGTGTGTTCCAGTGTGTTCAGTAGCCACCGTGGAGTTTATAGTGGAAGGAAAACCAAGTTAGCAGCTTTTCACCACGAACAAAAAGTGGCGTGAAAGACGTAGACTGATAGACAGATCACCTGGTAAAGGTAGCGGGAGTCCGCTGGATGCAGGTGGCGCAGGACCGGTCATTGTGGCACTCTTTGGGGGAGGCTTATATCCAGCAGTGGACGTCATTTGGCTGATAGGTATGATGATGATGGTGACGCCGAATCAGGAAAGTGGCGTGCGCTCGTTTTTATGTATTTAAGTATTTATTTATCTATATAAGTATGTTTATCGTCGACTAGTAACCATAGTTTATATAGCTTTGCTTAGTTTGGGACTAGTTCGATTTGTGTAAGATTGTCCCCTAATATCTATTTATCTCTCTATCTATCTCTGTCGTGTTACATCGTGTTTTCACAATTGCACGTGGACAAATACTTCGTTTGACGACCGTACCAAACCCTAAACGCCCCGTAACACCTAGGCAATTAGGTTGCTTTTTGCAGATCTCTAGCCTCCCGTAGTCTTATTTTAAAAGAGTGTATTTGTGTATAGACCTCATACGTAGTTACGACGTTTTGGTATTACATTTAGAAGCTGAAACAATGGAGACCGATGGGGACAAACGAGGAATTTGAATAATCGATTCAGTAGCCAATCAAAATAGTAAGCGGGAACAAGCATATGGCGTCGTATTAAGGGGAAGTAGCGGCGAAACGTAGTAACATTTACTGGACAGTTATTGGACATCATCATCGGGAACACACAAAAAATCCGAAGTCATTAGCCCAAAAGCATCATTATTCCAAAATTCAAAAAATCCGAATGCCATTTAGCGCTTACCTAAAATACGTATATCCTGAAAGATAAAAAACATCTCAGTGGCACATGGTTTTCAGAATTATGAAATTCGGAAAAAATATGCTTTAGGACAAACTCTCTTCGGAGTTATGTAGTGTACCTCATCATCATGATCATATTAGCCGAAAGACGTCCACTGCTGGACATAGGCGGAGGCCTATGTCTAGCAGTGGACTTTGGAGGAGTCCAAAGAGTGCTAAAGTGACCGATCCTGCGCCACCCGCATCCAGCGGCCTCCCACGACCTTTACCAGACCCCGTATCATGGTCGGCCTTATCACGCGATAAGTGACAAGATAGAGCGTCCGTCACTGGCTGACACCGTTCGATAGAACGAGACGACGCTCCTATCTTGTCACTTATCGCGTGATATGGCCGACCATGATACGGGGTGGTCATTATTTATTGGAAGGTTAGTGTTAGTGGATATAAATAAATATTAGCTCAATCAGGCTAATGTCACTGATACTGGACGACATATATTTTATAGATATAAATGCTTAAATACATAGAAAACATCCAAGAAACAAAAACTTACTATTCAGAACAATTCATGCTCATCACACTGTTATATTTTTGCTATTACCGGGATTTAAACCCAGGAACGTCACAAGCCGTGGAACTATTTGTATTATACAAACTATAAATGAGTGTTGTTATATACCACAACGGTTGCAAACGAGCGTAGGGCCCACCTAATGATTAGTGGTCACTGTAACGTCCATAGCGACGCTTGCAAATCCAGGGAGCTTTCTCAGCCAACCCCATACTGTAGTCCCACGGGAATCCTCGGCGAGTTCATTTCACGAACGGAGCGTTCGACAGAGGAAGTTTCTCTGAAACCGTACCATAAGCGAATATTTCGATTCAAGGGTGTGAGAATGCAGCTGTTCGTGTAAATCAAGGAGGCTTTTTTTATACCACTTCGGTGGAAAAAAAACTTACGACCCGTCTGTTGGAAAGCGGTCACCGTAGCCTATGGACGCTTGCAGCTGCAGCGGTGTCACATGGGTGTTGCCGGCCCTTTAAAACCTTAATGTCTCTCCTCCTCCTTTTTTGAAGAACCCTGTACTGTAGCCCCTCGGGTCAACCTCGGCAGGGAGCTCATTCCACAACCGAAGCGTTCGAGCGAGCGGAGGGGAATGGCCATACAAGGAAATGCCTGATATGTGCAAGGTTCAATTACACATTAAAATATGGTAAAAATGGCAACTTTAGAAAAATCTTTCAAAAAATAATCAAAAACTTGGCATTTTGCTATTTTTAACATTTTTCTTTTCTATGAAAGAGGTACGAGTATTGTGACCAGTGATCGTAACTTTTGTAGCATTTTTTGGTGCAGCGTATAGTGTTGTTAACGGAATTAGTATAAAGAATTTCAATCCTAATGCTTAATTAGCGTTAATAACGTTAATATTAACCTTAATTAACAATTATGATTGATATTGTCTATACCAATTCCGTTAACAACACTACGCTGCACCAAAAATGCTACAAAAGTTACGATCACTGATTATGACATAAAAACTACAATAAATGTCGCTAAGATCTATGTGAATGTTAAATGTTCTAATGTGACGTAAGAACTACATAGATGACGCTACCGTCTATGTAAAAAAAATGTGAGGTGTTCGTCAATGTAGTAATAGGTATACTAATACTGAGGAGTGCCTGCCTCTCTGCTTAGCGTTCGTGGACTACGAGAAAGCCTTCGATTCGATCGAAACCTGGGGTGTACTACAGTCTCTCCAACGGTGCCAACTGCCAAGTAGGCTGCCGCTATATCGAAGTACTGAAGTGTTTGTACGAGAACGCCACAATGTCTGGCAACCCCTTTTCACGCCGAAGTATGTATTGTGCTTTTCTCGAACGTGCAATGAATTAAATTTAAAAAAATCAAACTTTAATGTTCATGGCTGAACGCCGTCATCCTGTGCCACAAATTGTGGAATGGAATTTTAAAAAAAAAACCGGCCAAGTGCGAGTCGGACTCGCGCACCGAGGGTTTCGTACAAATCTGTAGGTTTAAAAGTGAAAGTTGAGTTGAGTATGGTAATTTTATTATATGATGTAACTAAAAATTTACGGTTTTCGCATTTTTTCCTTTATCTGTGCTATAAGAGGTTGCTCCGTACCAAATTTCAAGATTCTGAGTTCACGGGAAATACCCTGTAGGCTTTGATTCCCTTACGAGTTTCGAAAATTTGCGAAAATTTGCGGCATAAACGGCTGTATCTTTTGATTGCGTTGGCATAGAAGTTTGATTTTTTGACAGCTCCAAGGGACAGTAGACTTGAGTATTTGGTATAAATTTTAGCTTGATACCTTCACGCGTTCCTTAGAAAAAGGGTCTCAACAGACGGACGGACGGGCGGACAAAGTGATCCTATAAGGGTTCCGTTTTTTCCTTTTGAGGTACGGAAACCTAACTAGACCATCTTGCAGGCCTAGGCCTCCAATTTTGAATGAAATGCCATTACGGGTTTGTCGTCTCGCTGCGCCCGAAACGTGACACTTCGAAGCCAACAATGAAGAACACAACGTCAATATTCCATTGCATGTTTGAGAAATAATTATTTTAGTGTTTATTACTCCGGACTTCAGCAGACTTCTATTTGATATGTTTATAGTCATATTGAATTACGTCTTTTTTTTTCTAAATATTGGTCATGCCTCTGCACGTTCCAGGCACTATTTGGGCATTCTCCTTGAACCGTGCCGCAAGCGACCATTTGGGTTCAGGTAGAAGCTTTCCCGCTGTGACGGACTGCTTGGAGTCGAGTTCTCCCCCTTAAGCCCGGAGTGCACGATGGCATCTCCTTGTAAGGCGCAGGTAATGAGCGGCGCGGCGCATGCGCATGTGAGTCGAGCAAGTATCCAAGGCGCCGGCAGTGTGAGCTATCCGTTATAACCATAGTATAAGTGAGAAAGTTACTGTTTACTTACAGAGTTAAACAATTATTTATTTCCTTATGTTTGGGAGGCCTCTGTAGCAGAGCGGTAAGGTACGCTTTCAATCTGCAGGTCGAGGGTTCGAATCCCGGTAAGGGCATTTTTATTTTATTTATTTGGGGAATCAACAGCATTACCGGAAAATAATACAAAGCTTAATAGCTAATAACAAAGCCAGTTATAGATGTCCACCGAAATACAGTTAATGGAAAAAGAACGTTAACACAGCGTCGTAATTTAAGAATCGAACTAAAATTAAAACTATAATATATCATGCTCGGTAAGTAAATATAAACTATCATGTATGTGTGCGTGTGTGTGTGTGTGTGTGTGTGTATGTGTAGATATTTATAACATTTTTACCAATAAATAAATCTGAATCTTTATGTATCTGGTTATCCGAATCCAGCACATAATTAATATAGTTGTTACACAGGTCATGTTTTTAATAACCCACCTATTAAAAAAATAAGAATTCAAGGTAATTTAATTAAATAAAAATAAATAGTTTTGCTAATGTTTCACTAGCTAAACATCTGTTTAATGGATGAAAAGTATTTTATACCGAATTATTACGTTAAAAATATTTAGCCAATGGGTTGGCTAACAAATCGTGGCCAGACTGTGAACAATAAAAAAAACAAAAATGCCTCGTTTTCTTAAACATTATTATTTAACGAAAAAAAAATCTACTAGGCGAAAGTATGAAACCAAATTCTGATAACTCTTTATTCATTTTATATGACCCAACTTCTCTCCAATATCTCAATTCTAAACTTCCATTTGTAACTCCCAGGCCTGGCAGTCTTTTCGTTTTATGATTTACTATGAGATATACAACGTGTTAATAAAATAACGCAAAACCTGAAAACAGTTTGTTCAGAATCGAGAGTAGAATGCGAAAAATATAAAAAAAAAAAATTTGACGCGATTTATTTTTTACATTTGTATGGAACAGGTCGCCCCAGTCGGCCAACACTCCATACAATTGTAAAAAATAAATCTTGTCAAAAATAAAATTTATTATTTTTTTCGCATTCTATGCTCGATTCTGAACAAACTGTTTTCAGGTTTTGCGTTATTTTATTAACACGTATAATGCATATACAGGATGATTCAGGAGACGTGAGCAGGATCAACCCTACACATACAGTTAATGTTAATGGATCGTTTACCATCGTAATTAAGTTAAACGCCCACAGTTTTTTTTTACATTTGGTGTAAAAGTTTCATTCACAATAAATCAAGGTCACCCTACACAACTAAAAAAAAATTCACGTTAATCTTACCAATGCTGGTACGACTGAGTAGCTTATAAACTATTGAATCCGTAGGGTTGATCCTGCTCATGTCTCCTGAATCACCCTGTATATAAGTGCATATCATAATTATAATATATATCATAAATGCAAAATAACACCTGCTAGTAGCAATATACTCGTATATGTAATACATTTATGTACCAGTCATTTGTCCGTTTTCTTTATTTCTGGGTTGTTCTCATATCGCGCACGAGATTTGATTATTTTCTGTTTGGGCTAAAGGTAGAGATAGCCTTAACGCAATAAGTTTGCCATTAGTAACTTGTTACAGAGCAATACAGTTTTAAATAATTAAATTAGTCTGACAACGACAAATATAAACCCACTCTTTAAGATAACTACCTAGAAATATAAGCACGATTCATCGGCATGAAGCATAAACGTAACAGGAAAATTAATATTTTAAATGTAATTTACCTACAACGCTCCAAGTATTTATTTAATTTTCCCGTGGTGTATTCTTCGAATTATTTAGTTTGGTTGTGAAGCCAAAGATGGCCGGCCGCCTAATGTGTTTGTTGCTCGTTGGCTTCCAGACTGTTCTCTGTCAGCGAGTGTGCGACTGGAAGACATGTAGGGAGTGCATCAGAGACCTGAATGTGTGCATGTGGTGCGCCACGGAGGTAAGCGCTTACTGTAGTCATTTTTAAAGTAATACGCCAAAATATTTCTACGCGAGGAATATTTGCGTGTGCCACTATTACATACCTACCACATTTATAGTTGAGATTATTTAAGTTGACCGAATTGGATCAAAGCAGTCCATTCAATAAGCTACTCTACCGTCCAAGATAAAAGGTTCAAAGTCAAAAGACAGTTTTTTGAAGAATAGAAAGATTTGGATGCGAAGACGGCTGTGGATTACCCATAGAACATTAAATTCCTCCTCTTTTTCTGATATTATTTTATATGATGTATTATTTAACGTAATAAAGTTTACTACTACCGTTTTATAAAAAAGTCGGGCGCTTAAATAATCGCAACTATACTAGGCAAATCATCCTCCTAGCGTTATTCCCGGTAGTGCCCCTAAAGAGCCCGGGGTCCGCTTGGACACCTAATCCCAAGATTTGGCATAGGCACTAGTTTTACGAAAGCGACTGATCTTCCAACCCAGAGGAAAACTAGACCTTATTGGGATTAGACCGGTTTCCTCACGATGTTTTCCTTCACCGAAAAGCTAACGGTAAACATTCCGTACATAAGTTCCGAAAAACTCATTGGTACGAGCCGGGATTCGAACCCACGACGGCCACTCAACAGCCGCATGTCTGAACCAATAAGCTACCGTAGCTCTATACTAGGCAGCACATTATCGTTAAAAATGGCCTATAAGAGCGGTATAGCCCAACTTGGGAAACCACCTTACTGAAACCGCATTCATAATAACACCTACTTATTCTGTTGGTATGTGGTGGCTTCCTGACGGTGACTATAATAAGGTCGCCAGAACTCCAAAGGATGCGCCGCTTTGAGAGTAAAGAGTAAGGGACCTACATTTGCCACTGCAAATACGAAGCTGTGACTCTAAAACTGACGTTATAGGGATGAGATCAACTTCGTGCAAATGTTTTTAATCACTATGTGATACTCTGTTATGTAAAGTGTGATACCACTACTACTAAACCGACAAAAAAAAGTTTTTGCAAAGATTATAATAGCGCTATTTTTGTCAACGAAAATACGAGATAGTTCCCGTATTATTAGTCTTCAGTCTCCACGATATTACTCTTCCAATTAAATAAAACTTTGTAATGAATTGTATCCAGTATATTATGTAATAATGACGGTTAAGAGCTAACGTGCGTTCGAAAATTTTCGTTCTCACCCCTCAGATCACCAGCTAGTTTGTAACTGAATTTTAGAATTTAACTTGTCCTTAGAGTTTTTTTTTGTTGAGAAATGCATTATTCTAGGTACGGAACTATAGGGATTGCCTGCCTCGTATTACTGTCCACTCACTTGCTTGTGGCAACCACGGTTCACAATTTCGCGCACCCCTAAACTGATGGTGGCAACTGTGGTTGCCAAGCGCATGGACTTATTTGATAAAGAAAAATTAGAAGCATCTTAGGCTACCTTTTTTAAAATCCGAAATCAAGTAAGCGGCTATCCGGCCTCCAAATACAAATACAAATAACTTTATTTTGCATGAAATATGGTACAAAAGATGGTCTGACAATATTATACGTAACACATATTTCACCAGCATCTGGCATGCAAATGGCTCCCTCCGCTCGCGGTCTACATCACGATCGGCGGCAATCCCTTTCTTCCCGGCCCTTGTGTTAATGTACTATTTTTGTTTTTTTACACCCAGGAATTCAATGGCACTAGTAGATGCAAGCCGGTGACTCATGCAGAAAAGAATTGGTGCCCACCAGAAGAAATACAGAACCCTCTGAACAATATAACAGAGGCTGAATCAAAAGACTTCAGTTCGGAAATCGGTGATGTGGTCCAAATAAAACCGCAGCGTTACCACATAGCTTTAAGAGTTGGTCACGAACAGAAATTCTCCTTCTCTTTTAAGGCGTCTGAAAATTTTCCTGTCGACATCTACTTTCTCCTAGACGCATCAGATTCTATGACAACTATTCGAGATGATCTAGTGGACCACACTCATAATATATATGACACGATTAGAAAATTGACTAACAATGTTAATATGGGCTTAGGTACATTCATTGATAAGAATCTGGCGCCTTTTACCAAGTAAGTGTCTTCTTTTATCAAAAGGCTGCAACTTTGTCCACTTAAATTTTCATTGAATAATCCAATCCGTTCCTCGAATCGAAATTGAAATCCGGGATAAAATATGACTTATCCTATATTTCAACCCAGTTCGTTCATATCTTTACGTCTTGATTATTATTATAAAAATCGGATCAATTGCAGATTTCTGTATCAAACTATATGAATTAAAAAGGTCTGTTTGTAATAGTTTTTAAATTAAGTGTATACGTTGATTTTTGTGTGGAGTACCTACCCAATCTGGTCTATCAATCATAGTTGTGGTAACCTTACCCTACATAACGAAGAGAAAGGGTCATATATAGTAAGAACACCTTTATGTGATATAGCAAAATAGTAGGTTAAAATCGCGTAGATAACTTCAAAGTGTCCAATAAAATTAATTTTATCCTATCATTGTATTGCAGCAACGTTGTAGCCAACAAATCATATTCGTTCAAGCATCAACTTAGCCTCACAAGTAATATAAAGGACTTCAAAGCTGTTCTCGGTAATTTGACATTTGGAACCAACACTGACGCTCCTGAGAGCGGGCTCGAAGGGATAGCACAGGCGATCGCATGCAAAAAGGAAATCAACTGGAGGAACCAATCCAGAAAAATCTTAGTTTACATGACAGACGACGTTTACCACTCCGCAGGCGATGGCAAAGCTGCAGGCATCGTTAAACCTTACGACGGAGGGTGTTATTTAAATGAGTTTGGATTTTACTCTAAAGAAAAGGAGATGGACTATCCCTCAGTAGGAATAATCAATTATCTGGCGAAGAAAGATGAAGTGAAAATTGTTTTTGTGTCGAATTACATTGAACAACGAGTGTATAGACTATTGAGCGCAGCTGTAAGGGACTCCAAATCCGTCCAGTACAAGGAGACACAGATTTCCCGTCAGTTGAAGGAAATTTATAAGGTTAGTACCTACATTGTCGAATAAATTATGACTGACGACCCAACCCCGACCCGCACCACCCCGCACTCGGTGATTTTATAATATAATTCACAAACAAAACACTATGTATGTATGTACATATGTAGGCACTTTATTGTACACAATAGCAGTTATAGAATATACATGTTACACAATAGATCAAAGTACAAAGGCAAACTATAACACTTGTTTTAATTTTCAACTAGTCAGTCGTTTTTTAATGGGAATCTAAGTTAAATTCAAATAACTCCGTTATCTTTTTCAGGAAATAACAAAAAATGTTATATTATCAGTAAATGTCGAAAACCAGCTGTTCCTAGAAAAAAACCATTTGGACATTGAATTTGAACCAAATTGTGATGAAAAAGATTGCAAGGTGACTTCTGGTGAAGAGATGAACTTTACGGGAACTATTAAACTCAAACAATACTTTAAAAAGGATCGACTCACCATTGGTATCAACCCTAAAGGTTTGAAAGAAAAGTTAGTTCTGGATGTGGATGTTTTATCCGATTGTGGTTGTTCCAAACATGTAGAGGTCAACTCAGCACGTTGCCACAACATTGGAAACTGGAGCTGTGGCGTTTGCGAATGCCCCGACTCCAAGTAAGTGTCAAATTGTAAAACGCACCAAAATCACGGTACCTACCTAAATATAATTAGCTAAAGCGGTATCCGCTAATATCGCTTAGGTCTTTTCTACACTAGTGACCAGTTCTATGAGGCGCATGGACGGCACGCGGGCTCATGTATGCGGGCTATCCAGACTTGCGCATTTGTTTCTTGTATGTTATGCGTTTCATATATATATATGTCGCATCTAACGTTCGAACACATTTGTTTAACTGCTTATTGTCATATATCGACTGTGCCAAAACCTGTTCATGAATGTCAAATTAGTATTTAAAGATACAGTATAATACAATACAAAACTATCAAGGATAGTTGGCGCAAGCCCGTTGGATACCCAATCAATCAATCAATCTTTGGTTTTATGGCTCCATCGATATTGTCGATGATTCTGCCAACGTCAAGGTTCGAAAAGGCACGTAATTACACAATATTTGACCGGTGACTGCAGAATACCAGGTACACTCAGGGTTGAATCTATAACAAGAGACAAAACAAACAAATATTGTTAAACTAACTACAAAAACAGGTTGTTAATTTTGATAAATTTACCTAAGACATATACAAAGGGGGAAAATACTAAAGTGAGCAGGAATTTAATGTTGACAGGGCGGGGAATTTCAGGAGGAAGGATATCATACAGGGGAGTGACAAGACGATTACATTCTAAAAATAGGTGCTCGAGGGTGCCTTCTGCCAGACCACACTCGCACAGAGAGTGGTCCCGAACACGAATTTTAGCGAGAAATACTGGAGTACATATGTGGCCCAGGCGTAAACGAATAATAGCGGAAGTAATCTTTTTTGCGAGTGACCTACGAGAAAAAAACCACGGTCTAGAAGATGGAAGGTCTGGTTGAAGATACCCATAATTTTTACCCACTATAAGTCGGCTAGATTGCCAACGAGTGTTCCAAGCATCTCGCATGTGTGTGAGAGCAAGAGCCTTAATGTCGCGAGGGAAACATCGGTTATAACCTGGATTACCACATATAATGGCTTCTTTTGCGCAGAGGTCAACAGTTTCATTGCCTTTTATACCGCTGTGGCCCGGGATCCAAGCCAGGACCACCTCGATATTTTCTTTGTGACATTTGAATAAAAGATCTTTTATTTGCAAGGTTACAGAAAAGATCTCCTTCGAGTGGAATGGGCGTTTAACAAGATCCTGCAGACAGCTGAGGGAATCCGTTAAAATGAGAGATTTGTTAAGATGGTGGGAGTAAACGTAGGAGACTGCTTCCAGTAAGGCAATAGCTTCTCCAGAAAATACGGAATTACCGGGAGGAAGTTTAAAGTTTAACACAATTTTGTACTTGGGAATCCACACCGCCGATCCCACAGGCCCCCCTTCGCACAGTTTAGAGGCATCAGTAAAAATTGTTAAATAATCAGCCCACTCCTCAGCTATCACATTATTAAAAATATTATCAGCCCCCATCTGATTTTTGGAAATTCCTAGACTGAATAACACCATCGGATGGAATATTAAGCTATCGTAATTAGTTTCAAAAAGAGGGTTTTTATAATTTTGGAAAACTTGTACAGGGAGGTCTAGAAACTTTTTGTAACTATTAACTAAGAGGGGAGATACTTTGTGTGACCAATATGGGGAAATTTCTATAAGTTGCTGTAGGGATTCAAGGATTGGGAGTAAAGGATGCGAGGCTATTTGAAGTGTTTTGAAGAAAAATCTGTCAGCTAAGAATTGTCTACGGAGGTTATAAGGAGGGTCCATACACTCTACTTGGAGAGCATTCGTTGGGGAAGACTTCATAGCTCCAGTTATAATCCTGAGACACCTTGCCTGGATACGGTCCAGTTTAGCTAGGGCCAGTTTATTGCATGGTTCTAAAACGAAGCTACCATAATCGAAATGGCTTCTAATTATTGCGTTATACAGAAGTTTCTGACTATACGGATGTGACCCCCATCTTACGCCGGACAGTGCACGGATAACATTGATGTTTTTCTCAGCTTTTTGACATATATTATATAGTTCAGATGGCTGACTCCAGACAGCCTCGAGTCCAGAATTATTCCCAAAAATTTCGCTTCCTGCGCAATTATTATGGGTTGCTCGTCTATGTAAATATGCAGATCGGGGACTTGTCTTTTACGGGTAAAGATAACCACCCTACTTTTTTCCGCGGATAACGAGAGTCCGTGATCTGACAACCATGTGTCAAGATAATACAACGCAGAATTGATAGATAGAGCAGCTTCCGTGAAGTCTTTCGCTGGAGAGTACAAGGCAATGTCATCGGCGTACTGAAGGATATTACAAAAGCAATTCACGGAAGTGTCAAGATCCGAAGTATATAAACTGTAAAGGAGAGGGCTCAACACAGAACCTTGGGGTAGCCCCTTCCAGACGCTGTTAGGGGATGTTAATTTTCCATTATGTCGGATAGTGATAGACCGACCCATAAACATATTGCATACAATATTAATGATCCTCACAGGGATACTCAGATTGAGCATTTTCTGCCTGAGTATAGGAAGATCTACATTATCATATGCCGCAGTGATGTCTAAAAAAACACCTATAACGTTTTCACCGCGCGTCAGAGCCAGCCGGATATCAGAGGTAAGGATGCTTAAGCTGTCCATTGTCCCCAGACCCTTTCTGAAACCGAATTGAGTTCTAGAGATGATATCTTTATTTTCCAACAACCACTCCAATCTATTTTTTATTAAATGTTCCATAACCTTCGCTAACACCGATGATAAGGCAATGGGCCTGTAAGAGGCAGGATCAACCGGATCCTTACCAGGTTTTAATATTGGAATAATAATTTGAGATTTCCAGCTGTCAGGCACGTTTCCAGATAAAAAAATACTATTTACTATATTTAAAAAAGTTACTTTAGTGGATTTTGAGCTTTGACTAAGAAAAGAGTAGGGGATACCATCAGAGCCCGGAGTGGAATCTCTAACGTGGTCTAGAGCGCAACAAAGCTCATCAAAACTAAAAGGCTCATTCATTCTTTCAGATGGGGCAGAAAGAGAGCAATAGCCGCCGACACCTTGTTGGTTTGGGACAAATGGTGGAGCAAGCCTTGCCGCGAATCCCTCGAGCCAGGAATCCTCGTTGCTAGAGATATTGTTATCAGTTTGAGAACAACGAAAAGCTTTTATTTTTTTCCATACTAATGTAGCAGGAGACCTAGGAGATAAAGATTCGCAGAAATTACGACATCCGTGAAATTTCTTTCTGCTAAGAAATCTCTTACTATGGGCCGAAACACGTTGGAAATTCATATAATTTTCTAAGGAAAGGGATGACCTTTCCTTTATTTCAAAGACGAGAGACAAAGAGAGATTCTGCCATTTTACGTTCTTTGATTACTGCAGAACACTCAGCATCCCACCATGCCGGAGAAGGAATTTTATTTCGAACTGAATTTTTCAAGGGGATTGAGCTATCAGCCGCTGAAAATATCGCTGAAATAAATAGATTATATACTTGTAAAAAAATATCTTGTGAAATACTAGGCAGATTTTCGATAGCGGGATTCAAATTCAATCTATATTTACTCCAGTCCGCGTGACAAGTTCTGTATTTCAAAAGTGGGGCTTGTATTGGTGATGGAGAAATGGAAGAGTCTAGCAGGGAAGTAATAATGGGTAAATGGTCACTCCCAAGAGAATTTGTGGAAACCATCCACGACAAGGACCGAACTAAATTTGGGGATGCCAGCGTAAGGTCAGGGATACTTGCGTTCTGAGTGGGCGCTACTCTGCGGGTAGCTGTTCCATCATTCAATATGCATAAGTTTACATCATCCATAAGCTCTAGGAGGAAGTTTGATGTCGCATCACAGCAATGGGAGCCCCATAAGGTGTGACGACAATTGAAGTCTCCTTGAACAATGATGGGAGCCGGAAGGGCTAATAGTATGGAACACAGTTCTTGAATTAGATCACGATTTGGGTGTGGAATGTATACACAAACAAAGGAAATATTTAGACACTTGATTGCAACAACATTTAAGCCAGAAGAATGGGGTGGGATGGGAAGTTGAGAAAAAGTAAAATTTCTTTTTACAAAGATTGCACAACCTGCCCAGCCATCATCCCTGTCATCCCGGACACAGGAGTAGCCTGTTACCCTAAAGAGGGATCGAGGCTTTAACCATGTCTCCCAAATGGCAAGAATGACCGGACTAAATGAATTAATTAATTGAATTAGTTCTTGTTTTTTATTTCTAATACCTCTAGTATTCCATTGGATTAGATTGTGATTGACTATCTTGAATTAATTTATTGATAGCAGAACTAATGTGGCCCTGAAGGCTTTGAAGAACAGTGTACGGTATGATGTCAGAAAATTTAGCTAACAGATTAATTAACATCTGGGAGATGAGGTCTCCCAAATTGTCGTTTGGGGTGAATGATGAAGGCTGCCCTAAGGCACAACCGTTTGGCAATGATGATTGGGGAGTCGCTGTCATATTCCTGTGAGCATCAATGTCATATGACTTACCAAGCACAGGCTTAGGCCGTCGTTCAATAGAAATTGTTTTACGGTACGAGTGAGTTTGAGACTGAAATTGAGGATGCGATGGACTTGCAGGGGGAGAAGAAAAAGAAGACTTGTTTTCCACAGTGTGTTGGTTTTCAATATTATTTCTAGTCTTGTCAGCATAAGAAGTGCGCACTGATCGAAACCTTTGCGCCGCTTCTATATATCCAATATTTTCCTCTTGCATCACTGTTTTTATGCTTTTCTGTCTACTAAATTCAGGGCACTTAAAATCAGTTGCTACATGTGGACCGGAGCAGAAAAGACATGAAACCTCTGTGTCAGGCACCTTGCACTCTGAGCCTTCATGATTTTGCGCACATCTTGAGCACCTAGCATTTGAGCGACACTGATCTTTTATGTGACCATACCTGCAACACTTATGGCATTGTATAATGGGTAGCCTATAAGAGGCCACCGGGATTGACATGCTGAAACAATATATCTTCTCTGGTAATGTTTGGCCGAGAAATGTCAAAACTACAGTGGCAGTTGGTTCCCAGACCCGTTTGCCATCAACTTCCCTTTTTTTGTTTAATCTACGGGCTTTGATCACGGGACCAGACCTAGCTGGACATTCAATGCCAGTATCAAACTCTTCCAATGACCAATCCAGAGGAATATCCGTAACAACACCCATACGAGACACTTGGAACCTTGGAATTGTTGCATTGAGCTTATGCTCGGCCAAAACAGGATTGACCAGAAAGGAGTTAGCCTCAGACGCTGACGCAAAGAATACACTCTTTTTATTTTTACCCACGCTCTGAATTTCTTTAATGCCGGCAACCTTACCATTATAAATTACTTGGGCCATTCTCAGAGCACGCATACGGTTTGGGGCTTTAATTAAGTCAGTATCTTCGCGGGACACGTGAACCACATATGGACCCCCGTCTGACTCAGCATATTTGATGTCTGCATTATTTTCGTAGCCAGGACGGACATACGTATGTACGACGGACGCGCTAGGCGGACTAGCTCTTTTCCCGAGCTCATTTAGATCAGAGTGATCTTCATTAGGTCGTTTTTTGTTAGATGTAGTTTGGCCACCCCCCTTATCAGGGGGCACGGCCTCCCCAATCTCCATAATTACCACTCAATAACACAAAAACTTACCTTCCCGTAGGTTAATAAACCACCACCCACAGAAATATTCTAATCTGAGTGTATTTAGATGAGAAAACCGGTATAAATTTGCGATTCCAACAAGACACGTGCGTTATCAAACACAGAGACAAGCAGAATCCTCGTTGGATACCCAAGCGGAGCGTGACGCGTCAACGCCGTATTCGAATAGAACTGTCGAGAATGTCAAAATTAAATGTTGGAACATGAACGTCGACGTGTACGTTTATCCATTTGTACCGAAGGGTTCGGAACAAGTCGCCCGTAGTGACAATGGATACAACCCCTTCAACCGTTATTATTATTAAATAGGACGTGTTCAGAAGGGTAAAAGAAAAAAGAGCTATCTTAAACATCATCAGCCCTAGTAGGGGAGAAATGATTGGTCATTTGATACGGCACGACAACTCCTTTAAAACCTAGATGGAAGGAAATATATAAGGAAGGAGAGGCACGGGAAGACCACGGCGCAGTTATATGGACCAAATAAAGGAAAAGCTGGGGTCGTGTCGTATCAGCAAATCAGAAATGGAAAATACTCCACCGACAAATTCGTGATGAATTTAAAAATAACTTTACGGTCCTTTTCAGATTTGGTCCAACCTGTGAATGCCAAGGGAACTCCTCTCACTGTTCTCCTCCTAACTCGGATCGAGTCTGCAGTGACCACGGACTGTGTAATTCTTGCGGAAATTGCGATTGTGCAGATGGGTAAGTGTCCCAAATCACAAACTATAAGGTAAACGTCCGAGTGCTCGACGCTATACTAGTTAGTATATGGCATGGGCACTTTATAGTAAAGTGACATGGCAGCAAACAATAAAGAAAAATCCTTTTAGTTCGAATTTAACCCATATTGCTTTGACATAGAGTGCCCATAACATATAGTAGTACAGCGTCGAGCACTCGGACGTTTCATGATATCAGCCGTAAGACGTCGTGCTGGACAGTCCAGAGTCTTGAAAACGTTCTCCAGTGCAGCGGTGAACAGTTTTGCAGAAATAACAGCTCGTTGCCTGACTCCCAGCTGAAGCGGAATAGGTTTCGAGTTCTGGTCCTGGAGTCGGACTGACATAGTGGCGTTCTCGTACAAACACTTCAGCATATAGCAGCGATATAGCAATAGTCAACTTGGCACCGCTGGAGAGACTGTAGTATAGCCCAGGTTTCAATCGAATCGAATGCTTTCTCGTAGTCCACGAACGCTAAGCATACTCCTCGGTCTTCTGTATAACCTGACGGAGCGTTTGGTCTACGGTACTAAAGCCTCTTTGGAAACCGGCTTGTTAGGGAGGCTGGAAGTCATCTAGCCTGCGTACGAGACGATTTGTAATGACACTCGAAAACAGCTTATAGACATGTCTCAGAAGTGAGATGGGTCTGTAGTTCTTCAGCAGGGTGTTGTCACCCTTTTTGAAAAACAGCACCACCACCCCTCTGTTCCATGCCTTTGGAGTTCTCCCTTCCAGTAAGACGGAATCGAACAATTTCTGAAGGGCCGTAAGGACCGGTTTTCCACCCGCCTTCAGGAATTTGGCTGTTATTCCGTCTTCACCGGGTGCCTTGTTGTTCTTGAGATGATTAAGAGCCATTCATTACAATCTCGTACAGGCTATGATGTCCGGGATGTCGTCGGTATAGTTTCGGACGTTTACCTTACAGTTAGTAAGTAAATAAGCCCTAAGTAAATTCAGTATTCTTCACTCCTCTGGTTCAAGCCTTACCGTTCTGCTCGCAGACTGCATGGCATGTGTCAGTGAATGGAGAACAATTGAGAACATTTACGGCTCCGACTGGTCTCTCTCTCTTTTTTTTGGGCCTATTAAAAACGTTACTTCAAATGGACCTGGATCGATTGAGTGTATGGTGTTCACAAAATAAAATGACGATGAATGCAAGTAAATGTTATCGCATCTCGTTTACTCGTAAAAAGAACATAATACCCACCAATTACAACATAGGAGGTAAGCAGTTAAAGAAGGTATGTAGATACAATTTGTGATTTAGGAGTAGTAATACACACTCATTTAAATTTTAATTCCTATTTTAGTAATGTCATAAAAAAAGCTTCACGTATGTTGGGATTCTTGATAAGGAATGCTGGACAGTTCAAATTCACTTATAAAGTCGCCATCAGATATATCGGAGCGGCAAAGTACTCACAAATATCGGAAGACGTCTCTAATACGTCGACAATAGAGACGTGTTCAGATATTTGTGAGCACTTTGGCCGCTCCGATATATCTGATGGCGACTGTACTAAAATATTACTTTATAATACTTTAGTGAGAAGCAATCTCAAGTTTGTTCACCTTTTTGATGTACTCAAAAATGTATTTAATTGAAACGGTGCTTTTTTTAACACACTTGGGATATAGGAACCGCAATACTCATAGCCTTCACTCTTATCATAAGCGGCTGAAGTACTTTCGATTTGCTTCACTTATTAGCCGAAGAATATCACTACCCCTAATGTTTATTTTTACCCGACAGCCGAAGAAGAGGAGGGTTATTAAATTAATCAAACTCTAAAGGATTGGCTTGCCCGGAACTGCTGACAAATATTAAAATAGCTGTCCCTGCTAGAATGCCCGGTGTATATAAGTTATTTAGTATTAGCTTGAAGAAAAAAATTAGAACGTAACTCAGCGCTTTCGAGAATGGCCAAACTGTACAACCATCTCCCAGATTCCATCAGCGTTGATATATATTCAATGATAGCCTAAACCATTTCAAACGAAGAGTGTTGGCATATTTTAGCTCCCTAGATACTGCATAATTATAGTTTATATTGGTTTTAATATTAAAAAAATGATTTCCTTTAATTTTTCTTTCTGTATGAAATAAAAACTCAAATAAAATCTTAATTTTAACTGCATGCCATACGTACATAGTAGGTAGGAAAGCGTTGGAGTAAGTTGTGGTTACCTGCCTATCATTAGATATTATAAGCATCAGTCTCGATTGTAAATTAGGTATAAGTGCATGTAATATGATGTATTATCTGTTGGTAATCCGAAATAAATAAATAATAACATATTTTCGGTACAACTCCTATTTCAACCCTTTAGGGGCAAGTTTTAGACTGCTGCTGCCCTGCTTTCATGTTTCTAGCCACAGTTTATCATTAAAAATCACACATTACTTATGTGAACTTTCAACCCCTATCTTAACCCCTTCAAGAGATGAACTAGAAAACATTCCCTTACCAATGTTTTTGACTGTACATAAGGAGCTTGTGACCGAAGTTTTAAACGTCTAACTTTATAAACGACATGTTTCCAATACAAACTTTCAACTCTTTTTTAATCCACTTAGGGGATGAATTTTTATAACAACGCTGAATCATTTGTTCTGCTTTTTGGTAAGAAACCTTCATACAAATATTTAAGTCTACAACTTTCCAAATGAACGATTTCCATACATCGGTTTGACCCCTAGTTCACCCCCTTCGTCCACGTACTGTAAAGAATATATTTTCCTTTCATGCTTATATAAGTTATATCAATCGGTCTATCAATCGGTCAGTAACGCAAGAGTTTTATAATAAGTACCTATAGATTACCGAAACATGAGTGCTTAAAAAATCCTGGAAAAAAACAACAATAATTTAAATGGTATTTTACCTCACCTAAAACCACATTTAAGGAAATATGAATAAAACTTCACAAAGTTAGGTTTTTATCGAAATTAATCCAAAAATTCCATTCATTTACTGCTTCAAACTAATATATTTAAGTTTATGGATGCGTATATTATGGTAGGTACTTGACTTGACTGATAATCAAATCAGCAACACTTTATGAACCGTCACGTGCCATCACAATTCATAGTGATGAATAAAGGAACCCTGGTGCGACTCTGTCCGTCTGTCTGTCAAATAAAAGGCCTTCGTTGCACATTCTAAACCAATTTTTCATTTTATTGCGAATAAATTTCGATAAATGAAGAAAATTGAAACGACGACGTATGACGATTATGAGTCAATTACCATCTTCAGAGGAGTTACATAATATATGTTCGATGTAGGTACGTTAACCACGTTTATTGAGCCTAGTAGCTTCTGCCCGCGACTCCGTCCGCGAAGAACTCGTTTATATTGTTGCTCCATACAAACTTTCACTCCCCATTTCACCCCCTCAGACAGACAGACTAACAAAAGTGAAATTTGGACTCTATAGTCGCTGTGTTGACGGCTAGTGAGGAATGAAATTTCTGTCTCTTAACGTTGTACATCCTCGGGGGTTGAAAATGTTGAAATATATGAACAGTTAAAATGGTGATATTTGATCTAATGTCAGTTTCAAGTAAAGAAGCCCTATTTTTTTGGAGGCCAAGTCTATTTTACACGCATGGACGGTCCTACAAAAACAAGATAGACAGCGCTAGAGATTATTAAAAAAAATCCATTGTGAGGACTTCGGGACTTCATAAATTATTTAACATGCAAATTATAGCGATCTATGAACGATGTCCTAGAAAGCTCAATTTTGGTATTTCCCTTTCGTTAATATTCTAACAAGATAAGACTTGTGGAGCAAGGATATTTTTTTATTCATATAATCTCGGACCACCCTAACAGACCATCACGAAGGGACATCACATCCCGGGAGAGTAAAGAAAGGCAAAGTATTCTAATTACAGTATATATAACTTCTCATTTATTTTAAAGATTAATAACCATTATAGGTATGAGATAGGAATTGTCCGAAAGAATCTACAGAATTCTAGAATAACATATTTTTCAAACACGTTTTCAGATACGAAGGCACATACTGTGAAGGTCAAAATAATAACTGTCCACGCGGCGACCACGATATTCTCTGTTCCGGCCGCGGCGGTTGCTGGAACGGAAAATGCTCTTGTATCGGCGGCTGGACGGGCCCCGCCTGCGAATGCACCACGTCCAACAAAAACTGCATCAAAGACGGAATGGTAAGATCGGTGCAGTGTTTGCAAGCTGTCAGCAGTTAGTCCAGTCAACACTGATTCTATACCGCACGACTTAATGATTGGCACGAGATGAGCGGGCTATTACAACTGCGTAAATGTAATGGAGAGAGGTAAACAAGTAAGACAATCTGAGCGACATCGGTAAACTCTCCGTAAAGTACAAAATACCGCATATATCTGTTGGGGGGGAATTACGGAATTACGGAATAATATTTATGTAAATACATAAATAAAAGTGAACAATTTACAATATTATAACATTAAAAATCACTACAATTATACATACTATATACTACAACGATAACACAAAATTACCTAACTGTGCGCGGGCAAAACTTTCAGGGTTACAAAATTTGCTTTAAATGCTAGTTTCTTAGGCGTTTTTTTCTAAAGTAATTAAGTATAAAAGGTCCTGCCTTATACGTCAAATATTCCGATGGTTCCATCGGAAGATCAGCGCTGGCCACCAGGCCAGCACAACGCTGAGATGGAACCGTTTCGTGGCAATGTTGTCTTCTCTTTTGTATGTTGATTTATGTGCATGTATGTGTTGTTGTCATGAATAAATGTTATTCTATTATATTCTAAATAAAAAAGTATGGTACCTAGCAGCTGTCGCACAGTCAGCATCATATAGTTAGTAGCAGCCAAAGTAGCCAAATATATCGGAACAACGTCTTTATTACAATTCAATTCAATCAATCAATTCAATCATTTATTTATAAAATAATATTTTACATGTCAATTTCTTAATTATTAATATAGTTGTCGCCTCTTATGCTACAGTATAATTATAGGTTAAATTTTCCATTGCATAATAATATTAAAAAACATATATACATTAGGGAATACTTATTTATGCTATTAAAATTACATTATAATTGTTGGAGTAAGGACGTGTTGTGATATATTTGGCTACTTTGGCTGCTACTAATTATGTGTTGTTGACTGTACGTAGGCCAATGGTGAAGATCATGACAGAGCTATGGTGTAGGTTCTAAGTACTGGCTCTGTGAGCTGTAGAACTCGCAAGTCTGCGATCCAAAAAATATTTTTTATACTCGGCGACTATAATCTTTAAATTAGAACCTAGCAAACCATAACACAATTGAATACTTTTATTCAGATGCAAAAGTTTATGCTCTATGGACAATCGAAATAATAATTATTCAATTGTACACAGAACTAAAATTAATTTTGACCAATCACGAGGCTCGATTTACAGAAAGACATCAACGCGTTTTAAAAAAAAGCGGTTGGTGGCACTTCGTTCCAGCAGGGCGATTTTCAATAGATATTAAGTTAGTTTAATAAATTATTATTTCCGTTGACTCGTACAAAAAGCATTGTATACAATAGTTATATTATATAATTAGCTTTTTAAGTCTTAGGCCACTCAGCAAGCTTCGTGGCCTAAGCGTGGTACTCGACTGAAAAAGCATACATTATGTAACGGTTTAAAACTGAATCGACAAAGATAAACATATATTTATTGAACCTGCTCACAAAAAATCGCGACAATCGGATGAGTAAAGCGACTTGTAGAAGAGAACAAGTGAACGTCGGGAAAGTCAGCCTTACAAAAGCATTTTTGACCCAGCTGAAACGGAGGACTTTCTTCGTTTCGCTCGCTAGTTCAACGAGACTATAATACAAACATTATTTTTCAGGAATGTACTAACAGGGGCCACTGTGAATGTGGAGTCTGCAAATGCGACGCTCCAGCCAAATGGGACGCTCGAATTTTTGACAATTACAATTACTGCAGCCAAACTCATTGCTACGACTGCCACAGCCGGCAGTGCAGACACCTCATTCCTTGTGTCAAATGCCTTCATGACGGCGGTTCGTGTACTGAAAAATGTGGTGACACACTGATTCATCTGCAAGATACAGCAGCAGCAGTCGCTGGGAACGATTATAGCAAATGGGGGAATTGCACGCATATACAAGAAGTCACTTTAGGATGCTATTATGATTTCAAATATATTTACAACGACAACAATACTATGTCGCTTGTGGTGCTGGATAAGAATTGCTCTCAAAGTCAATTATGTAAGTAATGTAGTGGTTAAGTACGTTTTCAATCTAGCTAATCGTCGAAGTTAATAGAGGACTAGTTGAAAGTATAAACTATAATCACAGTATCCAAATCGAGCTTAAAATCGCCGAGGTAAAAACCTACAAGCAGTTTGCATTATAATGTTTCACATTTTTTGTTTAGCCCGAGTTACTTTACTAAACACACGCACAATCAATTCTTTATTGTCTTAGTGAGAACTGCTGCTGACGAAGCAGTTAAATGTAATGTTGTGTACAAATATTTTACTATTTAAGTTTATTTCTGTAAACTACCTGTGCTTGTTTTCCAAATAAATAAATAAGTAGATCATATTTATATTGAGTATTTTTATATTATTAATGCGAATGTAACTCTGTCCTTTTCACGTTTAAACAGCTGTACCGATTGAGATGACATTTAGCATGGAAATAGTTTCAATCCCGGGGAAGGACGTAGGATAGTTTTTATCTGGGAAATCTTCCCACAAGACAATGAAATGAGGTGTGAAAGTTTGTATGGAGCTACGACATAAACAAGTTCCATGCGAACGGAGTCGCGGGCAGAACCTAGTCTAGAATAAAGGGGAGACTGATACCACCACCAGTACCAGTACCAGTAGGGCCATCACGTCACGCAGCGTACCTACTTCAGGTAGATCTAAATGCCACTTTTTGTATTGGACAAATGACAGTTGAGTTGTCCTAAGGCGGATGTCACACTGTGACGCATCTCCGGACGGAGCGGAGGTGCGTTTCTCGTTGTATGCAAGTACCTGTATATAAATTCCGTGTGGTACGACACACTGCAACGCACCTCCGTCCGGCGAAATTTGTATGCAGCTCCGCACCTCCGTCCGTTGCGGCGCAGTGTGACGACCGCCTAAAGTACATTCGAAAAGTTACGTGATCACCCCTCTGATCAACTTAATCAGAAACATGTTACTTCTCAGATATCGGCTTCATATCGGTGCTAGTGCTGGTAACGATTGGCCTTGTGACGCTCCTCGCTTGGAAGCTGCTCACAAGCGCCAGGGATCGACGCGAGTACGAGGCGTTCCGGAAATCAAGCCAGGTATTATAACACAGTAACAGTGTATATTTTATATAAGAATTTAATTTAATTTTTATACAAAATCTAATTGTAAGTAATATGTAATTTTCTGTATGAGTCCTGGGTTACTTGAAATAAATGTTTTCATTCATTCATTATCAATCATGATTTGATTTTCTTATACTAAGACGGTGGCATAATGATCGTACAGTCTTCAGCCTGTAGGGATGGGCGTAGTAACACAACAGTTCAGGTTGCGATTACAATATATTGTCTCTGGCGGCTTTCTCGCAATGCAATTGGGTTTGCTCGAATGCCCGCTAGATACTCGTAATTATGCGATAGGGAAAATTACAATTCTCGGAATAAAGCAACTAGCGTATGGGAAAAATCAAAAAGGAGGAAGCGGTCTATTAGTAAAAAAACGAATGACCGAGGATTATGGATGTGTGTGGTACAAAATCAACTGTTAAAATAGACTATCAACTATTGATCATTTTGGAAAGTTGGGACAATGCTCTGAATCAAACTCAATGTTTGATTAAGTTTCTTATGTTTACCTGTTTTTCTATTATTAGGACATTGTTCGACGAGGGGCGGAAGTGGAATATTGCGAACAAGAGTCTATCAGAAGCCCGACGCCGAAGGCGGAGGGCTTTTGATGACTCGAGTTTGCAATATTCTTACGCCCGTGTTATACACAATGTTTTTCATCACATTTGCGAGGAAACAAATACATTTTAGATGAAATGAATATAAATCGTAATAGACACTGCATCATGACAGTCGTCCATTTTGTTGAATTTGACGTGAGGCGCGTATGGCAAAGACCCTTCGGTATACAGCCACGATTTGAAAACACTTAAAAACATTTTACATAGACACTAAATAACTACATATTAAATCTGTAAATAATTCAGTTAAACATGTTTAAGTCGTTTTTAAGTTTAAATTTATTTATAAATACATTTTGAGACATTGTAATTGATATAAAACCTCTTTGCTTTGTAACTGCCGCATGAGTCACAGATACAATTTAAGAAAAAAACTATTACGCCCGTGGGCGTAACACAGGCTATTACAGCTCTGTATGTCTGCGCATTATGAAGCCCTTTTCGAGCAAGTGTGATGAAAAAAATATATCGTAACAGTACGAAAAAATCGAATGGACTATAACCTTCATAAATATTGCGCTTATTTGAATTGACGCTTCTGGTGACCAGAAGGCTGGCTCATACCAGGCCCAACGTTGCTATACAACAACGTAGCAATGCCGCCAGCCTCCTGGGCACCCTACCGCCTGGCGCCGATCTGGGCCTAGTTTTTTATTTATAATCTTATTTTTGTTTTCTTTAATTGCCTAAGTTTATATTTTCTTGTTGTTGTGTTTAAATAAAAATAAATTAAATTATATTTAATTTGAATTTCAACCTGTATGAACTACTCGCGTGGCTTAATTTGCCCGCGTATTGCAAAAAACAGGCAAACCCACGGGAAATATAACGACCTAGAAAGTCCAAGGTACACAAATAAAATAATTTTTGAAAAAGAAAAAAAAACATGCAATACAAAGCTACAATCTCAAAGACTATCTTTATAAAGTAAATATAGATTGAATGCAGTTTTTTTATTTTATTTTCAGGGAGACGACAGTATACGCATCAATCCAACCTACACAGAACCATGCACTACATATGTCAATCCTGCGTTCCAGAGAACCTAAATTTAAGTCACGATAGCAATATTCCTTTGAATTTCCGCTAAAAAATGTGCTGGGCTATCAGCGAAGATGAGCAAATGATCACATCTCGTGCCAGCATCTCCTCGTAGAGAGGCGAAACACGTGTCGAGGTTTTGTCATTATTGTTCGTAGTTTGCCGTAATCATTTGCATCTTTGTACGTGCGGTAGGCGCATTAACCGCATGAAAAAGCTCGCAAATAGTGTCATCTCATCTTCGCTGATAGAGCAGGCCCCTATACCACAAAACTTTACAGGTCTACAATTCAACAAAACTGTACAATTTTCCAAAGAAAAAGTTGTCAATTTTGTCAAATTGTACGCTTATAAAGTTTTGTGGTAAGACCCCTTGGCTGTTATTCGCTACGCACTAATGCGTCTCACCCCGCCGGTCACCCGTCACGAAACTAGACCTCTACCAACGCTTGGTTATTACGCATCGCGGTGTCAAGATATATTTGTGGGTGAGCGTTGAGGTGAGCTTAAAACAAGTTACAGAATAGGAGAGCTGCACGTTTTCTAGCGGAATAGCAACTGCTTCCACTAACATGTATGCGGATGACACGTGCCTTCTTTATGCGGATACAGATGTTATATACAAAATTGTATACAAGAAGATCTAAATAATATACTTAAATGGTCACATGATAATGGTTTGATATTAAATATATAGAGAAAACTAAGCTCCCCTTACATAAGAACTAGTTCTCAGCCTATTAGAATTATTGGGCACACCTATGATTGCCTGCATACCGACAACCGCAACAAATAGAAGTATATAGTTGAGAAACATAAATGGGATTAACCATAGATAAAAATATTAATTGGAAAATCCATATAGACATAGTATGTAATAAACTTAGATCCATCCTTTGTAAAATTGTAAGTCTTAAACATGTAGACAGTAAGAAAATACTATGTATGTTAATATGATGCATTTGCAGATTCTATTATTGGATATTAAATGATGGCTTATGGACGCACTTTTAAAACATATCTAAATAAATTATTACACTTACAAACCAGACTGTTAACACTTGGTGAATAAAAAAACCAAGGACATCTGTAGTACTGATAAACTATAAGGCCCTTTTTAAAAAACTTAACATGAATGAGAAAGTTAGGTATCGAATAGCAAATGCCCAATTCAATAGAACGGAATTTAAATAACACCGAGTGTATACCCGCAGACTGAGAGTGACGCGTCGAACTTACACGGAACCCGTAGCTAACAATTACTACGGGAAAAGAACATTACAGTACTCAACACCCCGTATTTTCAACACAATCTTTCCTGAACATGAATGTACTACCAAGGACATCTTCAAGAAAAGGCTAAAAAAATTGCTAATAGATACCCTCTAATTAATCTAACATAAGTTTTTATTATTATTCTTAATTATAAGGTAGAGGTACACAAAAGTTTTTTTGTAAAAAAAGTGAGTGCAATACTCGCCGATTAACACTGTGTTTGGCGAACTTATAAGTAATAGAAAATGGAATCTATTCTTTTTTTGGACAAAAAAAAAACAGAACTCCTGCTGTTTGGGCACTAAAAGTGCGGAATAAACTCGCGTCCTAGGTACACTAGACAGCATAAGTGCATGGTCAAGTCGCAAACTGTTTCCCTTGACGCGCTTGCTAACGCCATCTATGTGCACGACGTGTAATATCATTATAGATGTAAATGTAAACCTCAGAGGAGCGGCATAGTTTCACTAGATGGCGCTGTTAACACAGATGGAAACAAAAACTATATAATTATATTTTTCTTGGGTTATTATTTTTCCTATATTATACTGTCAAGTAATCTTGCCAACGCATTATCGATCGATAATGGCGGTATTATGACGCAATTTGGAATGTGCTTTCTATTTATGTGCTACCTTTGTGCATTTATTTTTCTTGCGATGTTTCCGATTCACTACTAGTGAATATCCAAACAATTCCAAAAACACTTCTTTCCCAACATTTTTTTCGTTGGGTGCGGGATTTGAACCCGCGACTCTAAAGCTAGGTCGACAGTTACTTGCCTCGTTAGCCACTCGACCATCGGTTCAATTGACTAGGCAGTCGAAATTCATCATAAGTTTATTTTGCTGCTCAGATATTAATCCATTACGACTATGATTAGTATAATAATCGATGAGGGTAGACGAATGATTCAAAACTACCATACTTATTCGTTTTTATCACAAAGATGTTACATGTTCGTTCGTAGACCTACTTCAGCTGTGTTATTCATATTTTTTTTGGATATCATGAATATTAAAACTAGTTTTCTATGTAATATTGATCTAGTTAAAAGGTCGCAAATATTTGCGATATATAAAGAAGCTACAGAAACTGATCTAAACGTAAGTCGTTATTTTTACATGTTTGTGATATAATTATCTACTATAAGTAACTACTACTTAACTATCATACATTTTTCTGATGATTTATTTACGTATAATATTGTTGCAGCTAAAAAAAGGTTGAGCAAAAGGAAACGTCTCTGCTACACCGACAAAGAACGGCCACCAGCCATGGTAATGGACTACAAAGAAAATGATTTTGAATCGACAAGGCATTTCGTTGATTTATTGCACACAAGTGTGGACTGTTCGAGGTGTCTCCATAAAGAGGAGGGTTTATACTATCATGGGCATGCTGTTAAACCCTTGCTTACAGAGAAGCACATAAAACAGCAATTTGATACAATTTGGACACTGGACTAAATGTCATGTTTAGTGACGAGAAGTGAGAAGTGTTTAAATCTATTCAAAAGGACAATATAAGTTCACGTTCAGTGATCACGTAGTGCCTAACATGGAATCTGGTGGTATACCTAACTGTGAACATGTAAGGTTTGAAGAAAGACAGACCGGGTTATATATAAACAAGTGACAAAAGTAACATATGAGTAGGATATTGTTTTCATCATGCTTTTTTAACCCTATAGATACTATTAGTAATAGATGTGTTAAGTTAAGGAAAATTATTATTAAACAACATAATCATGTTAATTAACGAGATCGAGTGACATAGATAACCGTGGAATCCTACCATTATAATCTATAGAAAATTTGTTTAAGCGGATAACCCACATTCCACACAAGCGAAAGCCCAGTTCGTCGTTGCTAACGGAAGGCCAGAAAACAAGGTTGTAATTTGGCCTATGATATGGCTGTCTGAAGTGAAGAGTGAAAAAGTGAAGTGTATTAAATCCAGTCAACAGGGCCATTTAAGTTTATGGTGTTATAATAATACGCGCCGTGATAGTGGTCGCGTAGTTCCTAATATAGAAAAAGTGCAGATGCTGTCGGCCAAAGAGTACGGATTACGTTAACATTTATATATTCTATAAACCGGGTTATCCTAAATTAATTTAAAAAATATATATTGTTTCAGTAGGTAGGTATTAATATGCCGTTTGCTTTACTTTTTTATATTTTTTTACTATTTAAAATGTGATATTTCATAAGATCAAACAAGTGTAAGTAACGGTGAAAGCCCAAATAAAATTATTATGATTATTTTCAAATCAATAACACAATAATTCATGGTTTGAACGCTCACATATAGGAATAGATATATTATGGCAATTAACACCTTAATGCATTCTGCTGATTTGAATGTTAGATAACCCGGTTGTAAGTTAATATTGTCAATATTATATTTATTGGGGTGAAGCTTCAATCTTTTTCCAATTATGGAAATGAAACTTAAGCTATTACCTCAATAAAAATGTTACAAAGTTGATAGGTAACTATTACTAAGTAGTATTATAAAATTGCTTTAACAGAACTGTAGTGAACAAAATAAACATATTAAAACATAAAATGCTGTTTTAATTATTTAAGTTATGAATATATAACTTTCTTTATGACTAATATTTGTATATAAAGAACTTTCATCTATAGAAATAGAACAAATATAAAAAAAATACAAAAACATCCCATTAGCTGTGATTCGAACCTCGATCGTTCTAGGCCGCTGAGCCTAGAGCACATGTCTTAATCCATTGAGCTATCTCAACATTATAGGTAATGGTGGAAATATAGCATTCACATACCAGTGGTATCGCACTTAAATACAGCTATTATAAATTAGCATTTAATAGCCTTGTTAATAATTATACTAATATGAGTATATTTCTGGTGATAACAGGTGTCAATTTATAGGTATTTAATGTGCCTAGTATAGTGCTTATTTTCCGCGGTATCTCTAAATAGTAGCGCCAACAACGCCATCTAGTTTAATTATTGCGCACCACGTGCAACTGTGTGAGCAGCAGACGTCAAACGATGCAAGCGAAACTGGGCCGTAAGGTGTCCATGCATTATTGCAGCCGATAGTACATTTAAGATTTTTTAATTGTACAGTGCTTTGGTTCCTTACTGACAAACTTTATATCTAATTATCTATGTATAAATAAACAAATAAAATCTGACATGCAAAGACAATTTTGAATTTTGGACATGTTGCACACACATGACTCGTGTAAGTACACGTTACAATACAACCCAATTGTAAGGGTATACACAATAGTGTATACGCTTACAATGTTTTTGAACCAATAAAATACATCATGTGATTTAGACGCAGTAGCCATTTTGAAGAGGAAAACAGCATTATAATAATATTTTTTGACATAATTTGTATCGTTCTACTAGACTGCATCGCTACTGAATCGCTGCAAAAACTGAGCTAGAAGACATTCCGATGCCCTAACTCTGTAAATCTAATGTAAATGTGACAATCCGCGACATGTTTATTGAAAGATTTCAGTTAATCCCCCCCTACCAAGAATAAGATGACGTCAGACATTGAGGAGGTCAATGTAACTTAACATATCTCTTGCCAATTTGATGTCAATTTGTAGCACGCGCTCGCTTCCAGGCGATCTAAAGTGCCAGATCTTCGCGCGGCACTTTCATAATTTGATATCATGTTGGTATGAGAAACGTCAAATCAGATTGCCCTGATCGATAGATTAGTTATACACGCGAAACAGGTAATAAAGACAAACAATCCTTATCAAATTCGCGGCTGATTGGGCCCGCTTATCGCAGTGAGGCGCGAGACTTGCCGCACATCGGTCAAGTGAACAATGTCCACAAAAATGGGTCCATCAAACCTTACCGAGATTAAAATAGAACACAAACGACGGCACACCCAAGGCCCGGAGACGCAGATTACTAAGTTATCCAAAGTTTCAACCATGAGCCAGCCGGTGTTTGATACGCAGACGGAATCCAAAGGGAATAGGTTAAAGAGTGACTTTGTGTATGTGAACTCGGCTTATGTCGGGAGTGTGGACAATGTTAACGATAATGAAAGTCGTCAGAGTGCGCCGCCGACCAGGTAATTGGATGTTTCTACTTTTTAATATTATACGTCATAGCTGACCACAAAGCGCCTATTGCCGGCCGCTACGCGTGCCAATAATCCCACTCCGTGGCCAGCGGTGATGTAAAATTTTGTACTTACCGCGGGCGGTAATAATACATACTTAGATAGCATATGTATCGCCCTTGCCTTTTGAACTAGCGTCCAATAACTGCGATCTTAGTTCGTCAACAGTCTTTGTTTTACCGCCCTAGGTGAGTGATATACTACTTTTTTATATTTTTTTATTAAAAGTGACATATCCTAGTCTCACCTGAAGGTAAGCGAGGACAGAGCTTATTCACTCTTCTTTTGAAAGCACCTAGATCATAACATAATAGTGTTACCTATTATTGTCCTTCTGTCCTATTAGATTAGAGACAGCATCATTATTTTATCTCCTGTCTCAGACACCAGAGACTTTCTTTGCTTAGAATGATGCCACCCGAACTTCTAACGTGCGTAGCTGATGTTCCATAAAAACACAACTATGGTGGACGCCCTCCCTAATCCAGTTGTGTCAATGTTAGATAAGATAATCCTACTCAATACTGTTTTCGATGGCATGTCCTGATGACGTCACATTTCTCGCATGCGTCCATGTTACGTGCGGTTTATGTAATTTCATTACATTTTACGACTTTTTTAATACTTTTTAATAAGACACATGTTCACATAAACGAGTAAGTACTTGTACTTACATAGATTATTCATTCATACCAAATTCAAATATTTATTCAACAACTCTTTTACATGTCAGAGAAGAAAATAAGTAAATAACCTGCTTGTGTAATTCTTTGGATCAATAAGTAAATACACTGAAACACTGAATCTGTTTATAAACAGTGAAACCAGCACAGATATGAAAAATAATTTACTTTGTTAATTGTACATTTTTGGCAGACATTAAAATAATGAGTAAGTATAATAAAAAAATCAAAGCCTGCACATGCAACCAAAATGAATAAAAGTTGTGTTTGATTTTGTGTTTTTTTTAGCGACAGTAAATCATTTTTAATTATTTATTTATTTAAATCAGATAAAAATTAAGTGTAACACGGTAGCCTAGTGGTTCAGGCATGCGGCTGTCAAGCGGCGGTCGTGGGTTCGAATCCCGGCTAGTACCAATGAGTTTTTCGGAACTTATGTACGGAATATTTACCGTTAGCTTTTCGGTGAAGGAAAACATCGTGAGGAAACCGGTCTAATCCCAATAAGGTCTAGTTTTCCCTCTGGGTTGGAAGGTCAGATGGCAGTCGCTTTCGTTAAACTAGTGCCTATGCCAAATCTTGGGATTAGGTGTCAAAGCGGACCCCGGGCTCCTTTAGGGGCATAACCGGGAACAACGCTAGGAGGATGATGAAAAATGAAGTGTAACAAAAATAAATAAACCTAAAAATACATAAATAGTATCAAGGTCCAGTATAATAATATGTTTGTAGACGTGATTTAATTCAAAGTCTTTATCTCATCTTCATATCTGTTATTACTCGTTTACATTAAAGTAAACATTCTAATTCATTGTGCCTTGAAATTTCTCAATGAAATCATTATTTATATAAAAGTAAGAGTGCACGCGACAAACTGATAACATTTATATCAGCGGCGCAAACAAAACAAAATGTCCCAATGACTAACATTGCAATAAAATAATAAACATGTATATGCTTCATTTACACATATTTGTAATATTAGGTACTGAAAAACTGTTTCCACTGACCTAGAAGACTTTTGGGGTACAGCAAACATTTAACTTGCGGAAAAATCTCCATCAGTCTACTTTGATGCATTTCAATATCCTTTAGGTAGGTATACTTATATAAATCGACGCATAGAAAATTGCTATTAGCAATGCTTTCGTACCGTGATAATAATGAGCGTTTTTATTACACCTGCAGCATTACAATACCATAAATTTATTATATGTAATGCCTTATTCAATGCATATTTTAAATATCAATATACGTAGTGTCTGTTAGTTAAATTCGTCTTTTAAGGCGGTGCATTGGAAATTATCGCCGTTCTGACTAGATTATGAAACAATTGATGAAATTTTAATAAAACTTCTCTAAGTTAAGTACCGTAAAATGGGGTGAGTAGGGATCGCGAGGAGAGTTGGGTTATGAATGGGGAGAGAAGGGATGAAAGGGGGGTGAGATGGGATTTTAAGGCTACTGGCAGGCCTTTAAAACGTTATAAAATGAACCGGAATTATAACGGTATATTCCGTTAGTGTTCGAAAATTACGTTATAACAAAATCAATATTCTCCATAACGATATAAATACCGTAACAGAATAAATAACAGAACGATATATAATAACGTTATAATATCGTTTTAAAATGCGAGCCGCGCGCTACGGCTGCGCCGTTGCCGCTCCGTGCCAATGCCAACATGCCACCACGTGGGCCGTAGCGCGACGTGCGACGTTGCCGTTATGTTGTTCTAGCTTCTAAATCTTATTAATGCTTGTTTACCTCGATCATTTGCAAATTGGTTGTGAATTGTGAATATTTGGTTGGTTGCGACGATAAATGCGGCGGAATAAAAATGGGACGCAGGAAACGCAACGCTGTCCACAGATTCGTGGACTTGCTCATAAATAAAAAGAAAGAGTGCCAATCTTAATAGCCCCTAGGTATACACTATTACAATATGTAAGAGGGTCAATATTTTTTTATGTTAATTGTTTGTCTCGGCACTAAATCGCAGACTACAGACAAACAAGCCCTACGACCGACGGTGTTGCCGTGAGCAAAAAATTATGCATAGGTATGTTGGTATATGCTTTTGTTCATTAATCGTAATAAAATTAAAATATACTTTTAGTTTCCGACATTTTATTTTATTTTTGATTTATAGCCATTCCGAAAACGACAAGTTAAATAAAATTTGACTATGAAACCAAAGAATGTGTGAATTTTCGATTTGGGTCGCGATAGATAGGGGAGACCAAGGACGATTGGTACACATAAATATGTATCGATCCTCCTTTTTTTACGATTCATCCTCCTTTTCTAATTAATCCTTAGTCACTAAATATTTATATAAATAACTAGCTGTTGCCAGCGACTTCGTTCGCGTGGAACTTGTTATGGTCTTAGAAAAAATATTGCTATTAAATTATGTTCGGTGCAAGCTATTTATCGCTGTCCCAAACACACTTCTACCATCTTAAAGATATACAAAAACTATCCTATATCCTTCCAAGGGTCTCAAATTATCTGTACGGGAATTTTCATCTAAATCCGTTCAGGGATTAGACCTACGTAAAAGGTAACAGTGCGATGAGTTCGTTAGTTTAAATTGATAAATCTAAATTGAAAACTTCGTTTTTACAAACATAAATATCTTAAGAATCATCAACAGACGTTTTCATAATAAATAAAAAAAAGAAAAATATATTTTTATATGTCTACTAAGCTACATTACTGTTATAATAATAAGTACCCAATGTTGATTAAATCTATGCGATTCTGGGAGCATCGCAGTTCTAACCTAACCTATCCTACATTTCTGGTAACTGTTCAAATCTGTAAGTCTTACTTTAAAAAAGGTCTTGCTCTCTATACAACCTTCAAACCTTTTAACTCTCTTAGGGGATGAATAACAAAAACGCTGAAATCGTTTTCTAATCATTAAACAAACGGTCCATAACCTAAGTAATAAATCTATTATTTTAAAAATATCTTGCTCTTCGTATAAACTTTGGTAGAAACCCTCTTGGGGGATGAATTTCAAAAACATTGAAATGTATTTTTTAGTTTTAAACAAAGCTTCTAAAATCGTAGTTACACTAATGTTTTACTTTAAAATTGTCTTGACCCTATACGGCCTTCGAATCCCCTTTAAACACTCTTAGGTGATGAATAAAAAAAATCTACTAATCTGCTCTCTCTATTTTAAGACCAAAATTAAAAAATCTTACTTAAAAAATTACTTTTCCCTCCATATAAACTTTGAAGCCCCATTAACGCCTATAGGGGATGAATTAAAAAAAAAACCTATGAAATCAGTTTTGTTGTCTTTTAACACACAGACTAAGACTGACATATCTTACTATATTTTCTTGCTCTCCATATAAACCTTGAATACCGTTTTAACACTTTTAACCCCCTTAGGGGTGGTATTTTTCCAAGACGATGAAAGGATTTTTTTTTTCTAATAAGTAATCGTACCACAAAGTTGCCCATCTCTAGCTCAAAAAAAATGTTTCTCATCCTAATCTTGCATAAGTACCTTTTTAACCCCCTTAGGGATGGAATTTTCTAACACGTTAAAAGTACTGTTTTTCTATTCTAATAAGTAATCTTTCTACAACGTTTGAAATCTCAAGCTCAAAAAAAGTGTTTGTCATACAAACCTTTCACCCCTATTTAACCCCCTTAGGGGTGGAATTTTCTAAAACACTGACAGTCCTTTTTTGTATTGTATTTAGTAATCTTTCTACAAAGTTTGAAGTTTCTAGCTCAAAAAATAAAGTTCCCACCATACAAACTGCACCTCTATTTAACCGCCTTAGGGATGAAATTTTCTAAAACACAGAAAGTACTTTTTTTTATTCTAATAAGTATTCTTTCTACAAAGTTTCATGTCTCTAGTTCAAAAAATAATGTTTCCCCCATACAAACATTGTACTTAACCCTCTTAGGAGTGGAATTTTCTAAAACGCTGCAAGAACGTTTTATGCATCTTAATAAGTAATCTTCCTACAAAGTTTCAATCTCTAGTTAAAAAAAAAGTTTCCCTCATACAAACTTTGCACCCCTATTTAACCCCCTTAGGGATGGGATTTCCAAAAATTCCATCTTGTCCCTTCTTTTTAGTCCCAGTAGTTTCGGCTGTGCGTTGATGAATTAGTCAGGAAGTCTTCTTTTACATATATAGATAAATCAAATTTCTCATTCTCTCCACCTCATTTTAAGCATCTTAGCTGACCATCCATCCGTAATGTGCGTGCTGGTGCCATGAGACCGGTTTAATTTATTTAAACTTTGTGACACAATACAAAAAAAAGTATATATGGTGGACTTAATGCCATAAGGCATTCTCTACCAGTCAACCAACGGGCTAAGCAGAAACATTTGATGCAGGCATTTAAATTATTAATAATTTACCATGTTACAACAATGCCATTAATATCTGGGGGCACGGCAGTGCCCCCGCCAAGTCGAGCGCGAAGCAAACACTGCCGTACCATCCTTTACTGGAACCATTTCGCCACATTTTCAGGCCCCTATTTGAAAACCTCTGGATAAGACCAGAATGCAGAAATTATCGTCATCCAGTAAGCTATAATCACATACTTAAAATCCAAAATTCAGTCTGTAGGTCATTTAGTTCCGAAGTTAAGCGAAAGCAAAGTTTCGCATTTATGACACTCACTCATGATCATCAAAATAGAACTAGTACTTTCCATAAACTCAGAGAGCTGAAATTTGGTACAGAGTTAGGTTTTAATGGCCACATAAAGGGAAAACTATAAAAAATTGCTATTTCAACCCAGTTTTCTAGATACACCAACTGTATACATTACTTTGTAATCCTATACAAATATATAGGATTACAAAGTTACATTTGCAGTGAATGGGAAAATTCAAAAGCAAGAATGGGCCTGCATTCATAGTTTGTATGTATGGATAACACATTAACCTTCAAAAAGAAGTGAGATTCCATAAAAACACTCCATGTAAAAAAGAGGCCAAGTCTCGAAACTCTTCCACCGTAAAAAGTTGTGAGATATATCGTAGAGCCAAGTTTCAGGCATTCTTATTAATCTTTATTTGCTTGCTTGACGACTGGTTAGCCTAGTGGGTAGTGACGCTGCCTACGAAGCTGAAGGTCCTGGGTTCGAATCCCGGTAAGGGCAAATAATTGTGTGATGAGCATGAATATTTGTTTCCGAGTCATGGAAGTTTTCTATGTATTTAAGTATTTATATCTATTATACAACGTGTTAATAAAATAACGCAAAACCAACAAATCCAAATACAAATGTAAAAAATAAATCTTGTCAAAAAAAAATATTTTTATTTTTTTCGCATTCTATGCTCGATTCTGAACAAACTGTTTTCAGGTTTTGCGTTATTTTATTAACACGTTGTATATATCGTCGTCTAGTACCCATAACACAAGCCTTACTGAGCTTACTATGGGACTAGGTCGATTTGTGTAAGATTGTCCCTTAATATTTATTTATTTATTTATTTATTGCTAAATAAAATTTTGTGACTTGGCAATCACACAATACTACATAATTTTAGGTAAGTATGCAAAAATCTATAAATACAGTTAAGTGGTGTGATTGCCACGTTGCAGAATTTTATTTAACAAGCAAAAACATTCCATGTAAAAAAGAGGCCAAGTCTCGAAACTATTCCACCGTAAAAAGTTGTGAGATATTTCGTAGAGCCAAGTCTTAGGCATTCTTTAATCTTTATTTGCTTGCTAAATAAAATTCTGTAACTTGGCAATCACACAACTTTCCTGCATTAATGGATTTCTGCATACCTAAAGCTATGTAGTATTGTGTGATTGCCAAGTCACAAAATTTTATTTAGCAAGCAAATAAAGATAAAAGAATGCCTGAGACTTGGCTCTACGAAATATCTCACAACTTTTTACGGTGGAAGAGTTTCGAGACTTGACCTCTTTTTTACATGGCATGTTTTTTATGGGATGATGCATTTCCGATTAATGAGGCACAGAGTAGCTAAAGACAATCTGATTTGAAAATTATTAGTCAGGATATTCGTATCAGGCTACCACCTGCGCCGACAAGCCGAGCAAATCGAAAAATTCTCTATTTTACTATGACGTCGTGCACTCTAACAAACAACCTACGTTACGTAATCACATCGCTTACATTGCACGAGTAGGCTATACTGAATGCGAGAAAGGGGTAGCCTATAACGTTATTACATTATTATATCGGTTAAATAAGTATCGGTTTTATATTAATGGTTTAGATTTATAACGTTATAATGGATATCGCTATACAGCGCGTCAAATATCGGTTTCGGGTATAGCGGTTTTAGGAATAATAACGTTATAAATGATAGCGCTATACGAAAATAGCGCTATTTAAAGGCCTGGCTACTGCTACCTAAATAATGTACTTATTCCAATTTAAAATGGAGCTATAGTAATATTCATTATTAAAATAAATCGATCCAACAATCTTCCAAAATCACCTTTGTATGAAAACCCATCTCAACCCAACTAATAGGGACTACAGGGTGAGGTGGGAACTACCCAAAATCATAAAAAAAAAAACAAAATACAAACGTCCGGAACACTTATTATATACAACATTCAGTTTGCATATGTAAAAATAAAATGTTATCGAGGTTTGAATGTCAGTTTTGTCCCTACTCACCCCGTTTTACGGTATTAGGTTCGACTCGAATCAAGGCATCCCCTTAATGCGTGTTAGTAGTAATTTCTGGAAACATTTCCTAAGGATCTAGAACAATGCAAAACATCAATATCGTATGGGCTTATTGGATAAGATTATATTTATCTGTATTGCAGATAAATTGCGATCTTATGATAGTTGGTGGAAACTTCAAACAAAATCGGGCGATGTCCTGAATAACAATAAGGAAAAGCATAAATAAATACATGTGACATATACTCGTATAATATCGAACTTACTTATTGAAGTGAACCTTACCTATACAAGAGACAAGTCAATTACAAAAGATTGCCAATGTCGACCCAGCGGACTCTACATCTCCTGTATTTTATTTTGACGATGGAGACTTTATATTATGTCCATTATTTTTATTTCATTTTGACGCGTGAGTCACTGCACTCTTTATTAAAGGATAACTTTATTGTAATATGATGGATCGGAGACTCCATACATCTCTCGGGAAATGTTTGCCCAGGTATTTGTCTGTTTTCATTTTTGCTATGCACTATGTATTCATGTCACTTAATGATTTGCTAATTGTATTTGTAAGCTCGGACATGTAAAAGAGTCCTTGAGGCCTACTTGCAGAATAAATATTACCATTACGTAACATACCCTCAGGACGTAAAAACTTCCGCACTGAAGAAACTTTCCTATTATAAACTAGCTTCTGCCTGCGACTTCGTCCGCGTGGAACTCTTTTATATCGTAGCTCCTTAAATACCAACTTGCGCCCCCTATTTCGCCCCCTTAGACGATGATTCCCGGAATAAACACGATATGTATACCAAAATTCATTTTAATCCGTTTTTGCGTGATTGAGGTCCAAACTTTAGCATCACAGCCTAGCGGCGGCTGCAAATCGGAAAAGATAACGCAGGTTAAGCAAAGATGGCAGCGGTCAGTCTTTGGATGGGTAACCGCCTGATGTTTGAGTGGGTGGTTAATATTTAATATAAATGAGCGCTTCCGTGCTTTGGAAGGCACTCTCCCGGCTGCTGTCTATGACAGTAGTTTTAAAGCCGAGTTAGAGGCCTTCGGGCGGCTTAAGAACTCCTAACAGTCGAGTTGCCCACTCACGTGACAAAGGGGAGACAACTGTTACTCGCGTCCGGAGGAGCTACCTACCACAACCCTGCACGTGTGCCTGGATTAAAATAAAAAATAGCTTTATCCCGTGTCCACGCAAACGAAGTCGCGGGCGGAAGCTATTATTAAATAAGGGATAAAACTGCCCGAGATGGCGTCGGACTTTCGCAGCGATGAAGCGCGCCGGGTGCCTTTGAACGTGTTAAAAGTCTTAAAACTAACGCAATTTCAAATCTTTGTTACAACGGATATTAACAATAATATATTCATGATTATGAGTCGCAAAATCAATGAAAAAGAAACATTATTAATGCTTGAAGTATATAATGATAGCACCATCTAGCGAGCATGATTTTGATACAATTTCAGTTTGATAGAGGTCGTTGCTGTTAGTCACAGACCACTTAGGTTAAGTGGTCTGTGCTGTTAGTTGTCGATTGGCGCCATCTACCGAGCTTAAGTTTAGTCCAATTTCAGCTCGATAGATGCCGCTTATATTATGTTTTTGATTTTATTTAGACTAATAAAAATAACATACCAAACCGTATTAAATGAGTTTTATTTCATTTTAAAATTATGAAAGGAAAACTAATGTAAAACTGAAAATGTTTCTCAGTATAATGGCATACAATATTTCCGTAACTTCGCAAACAGAACATTTTATCAGTTCATATTTTAATTAAGTTTGGCCCAGGTTGGGGTCATGTTGGAGAAACTCGGCATACATTAAAAACGCTAAGACTGCATGAATGCATTCAAATGTGGATTTGGTGGTTGTGGAACCGTCGATAGGTATTGTTATTAATGCTTAAGCTTTGTTTTTTCCGGGGACCGAGTTTTTCTCGGCTGTAATACTACGAAACATTGATTTCTATTCAAAATTAAACAAAAAACCAATAACTGATCGTTTACCAAAAAAAAACGAAATAAACTGATAGAAAGAAAACAAAAAAACCTCATAGCTGGGGTTCCAACTCGCAGCCATCAACAAACCAACCATTGGGTAACCATTGGTCGTCATCGAAGAGTAAGCCTGCCTTTTGTGAGAGAATACGGAAAAAACTAATTTTCTCGAAAATAAGACGAAGCTAGATCGGTCTCTCGGCCCCGTAAACCCCCTATTCTGCACATTTTACAAATATATATAAACAATTTTACATCCATTGTTTTATCAAGTTTTATCTATATTTTGCTGAAAGTTTGAATAGAGTTATTTTTAATTTCTAATCAAGTTCAAGGGGTTCCCATACAAACTTCAACCCCATTTTTGAACCCTTTTGCACCCTTATCTTTATAATTTTTATATCCTATTCCGTGGCCGAAGATCCATTGAACGTTTTAGTGAAAGTTGCATATTAATCCATTCGATAGTTTTCCCAACAAACAGAAAACATAATACTCCTTTTCGTTGGGCTGTCGTAAGATGGCGCTGTTGCGTAAAGTAAAGACGTCCCGCCGTCGTTTAATATGGTTTGTTGGAGTTCAGACGCCTACAAAAATATGGAGAATGACCTTCTAAATGCGTGGAAATTGGTGAAGTTCTGCATCGCGCTATTGAAGTTTTTAATGTATGTTGTATAAATACAATTTCCTTCAAGCTCTACTTATTATATCTTACTGACAACCTCAACGAACTTTGACATTTATTATATGTAGATATCATAAAACGTATAATAAAATAATACAGCAGAATCGCTCTTTCTCGTTTCAGTGTAATACGTGAGCAGTACTGGGCCTGTTCTCGGTGGCCCTACACCCAGCGGTTCCTGGCTCTCGCCGTGGGCGTGCTCCTGGGCACCGTTATAGGACTCATAATCCTTGTGATCTTCAGGGGCACCGACCAGGACCTCATGCCGGGCTTCATACTGAGGAACTCTGCCCCGGATTAAGGGATTGCGCCATGTTGTTGTGGACTGAGTGTTTGTGTGAAAAGTAAGAGGTGTTTGAAAATGTGACATTTGTATTTTTATAGGTTTTTAGATATAGCTTAGCCACTCACTTGCTTGTGGCAACCACAGATGCCAATTTAGCGGACCCCTAAACTGATGGTGGCAACTGTGGTTGCCAATCGAAGTATAGGCTGCTTTGATACTTAAAAATTAGAAGCAATTTAGGCTACTATTTTTAAAATCCGAAAGAGAGTAGTAGGTCCACTCTACTACTACTCGGATCATTGGGTCTTACAGTGTAGGGATCCCTTACCATAGTGAATATTAGCAAGACATGTTTGTAAAGTTACCATCACCTATATAAGAACGAGCATGATGCTCATAAATATCTGAATAGTTGATTCCGTAAACATTTGTACTTACAGTCAGCGGTATTAATATAAGTACATAAGGACATACATATCTGTACACGCCTTTATCACTTTGACAATAGAGTCATGTACAGATATTTATATACGTGTATTAACAATAATGGAGTGTTCACTAATTTAAGTCATTGAATGTTTTGAATGCTTCAATATTTAAAGATACCACAAGAAAAGGTTGCTAGTACAGTCAGGAGTAATTAATATACACACATAGATATCTGTACAGGACTATTTGTCAATGTCGTAAAGACGTGTACAGATATTAATGTCCTTATTTATGTACGTTTATTAATAATGTACTTGTTGGTGCGCATCTCACACAAGAAATGTTAGTTGACAATTCAAATAATATATACTACGATAACAAGATTATTAAAATTATAGTGCTGAATAAATATGAAAAGAATGAGTTTCATCGGTCGCTACAGAAAATAAAACAAAATAGATAAAGTTAGATGAACTGTTGAAGTTTACTAGGTTGTTACTGCTGAAAAAATTGACTTTAGTAATCATTTTTGCAATAATTTGGCCGCATTTCCACTAATAGCTTGGCTAAGTGTAGGTAATGGTAAGGATATTTATAATATTTTCGTTATCTTTATATAAGATATATTATAATATGATTGGAGCAGCCCAACCGGGGACGTACCTCCATCTTACCGAAGACCGCAACCATAATAGCACCACTATTTGATCTGTACCTACACTATAAAATTCCGAAGAGCCATTTGTCCGAAAGCTTTTTAACGAATTTCATAATTCCGAAAATCATGTTCTGCTGTAGGAATTTTAGATTTTTCAGGATATAAGACTAACCAGACCTTACCTATTTATGTATTCAATTAAATCATCTGCGCCAAATAGTCGTTTGCGAAAAATGCCGTTCGGAATTTAGAAATTTCGGATTAGGTACTTAATGATGGTATCGGACAAATGACTTCGGAATTTTTCGATATCGTTTTTATTAATTTTGGAATTGTTATTGTATTATTTTGGCATTATTTGTTGTCGTGCAACGTATATTGTTTACTGAATAAAGAAATACTTAATACTATACGTTGTAAAATAATTGTTACTAAATACCTTTTCTTTGACTGAACATAGTCAAATAAAAAGTTTTTAACCAACCAAATAGAGCGATCTTTATTGTTTTCTGTATTCAGAAAACTACAGCACTACTTTATAGTTTATACATACTCGTACAAGCCTCAAAGATATGAAAGCATTTTATCAATTTATTCGAAATGAATAAGGTCGTGTGAACATATTTGTGACGCCGATCATACCTATATGTAAAGTTGTAGTATGTATGTTACTAGGTAATTTTCAAGCTATTTTATATATCTATGTACAGTCATGGGTATTCATATACGTACATAAATAAGGACATAATTATCTGTACAGTTTGTCTTTGCCGTCGTCACCCCATGTTTGTACATTTTCTTTATGAATAAAATATATATTACCCATGTACAGAACTCTATTGTCAATGTTATAAAGACGTATGTTTATGTACGTTTATTAATACCTCTGACTGTACAATTCGAAGTAATGAAACATCTACACAAAGCATACTCGTACAAAATGTGTTGAAATGGAAAAGAAACTTCAATATGTTTTTAAGTAAGTACCTACCTGCGACTTGCGAGTGGGTAAGCCAAACTTTTTAATGTAATATTTTTTATTCGGTTATTTAGTTCTGTTTGACGTAGTTTTATATGAATAATAAAGTTTTATTCAAAAAGTTTCTTTTTTATTGGTTGTAAGTAATTACTAAATAAGACATGTACTTATACCGTACAATTCGCGTTGTATTTATAATAATAGCTAAGCAATAAAAATTGTTTTAGTAGTTTCGCTCAACCCATCTTTTGTTTATCAGAATAAAAGGTGTACGAAAAAGCCGAGGGTTGGTTGGTTGGTTGGTTGGTTGGCCGGGGGTTGGTTGGTGGGTGGTGGTTGGTTGGGGTGGTTGGTTGGTGGCAAATGCCGTTTTTGAATGAAAGTAACGTCAGCCTGACTTTTGTTGAGAGTAAACAATGATATACTGTTACGGAAGAGACCCCATAAAGGGATAAGTTCGCCGTTGTACAGTCAACAGCAAAAGTAGATGATCATTTTAGTACCTTGTTACTTTCGCAGTATTGTTACGTTAAGTGCGACGAAGTACTAAAAATGATCAACTATATATATATTTTCTCTTGACTGTACTTTGAGCTTATTAGACATGTATTTGCTTAAACCTGTTATTCTGTACAATAAAGTGCTTACATACATACATACATACATACATACTATGTAGACATTAAGTAGTCTTTCAGAAAATTATAATAATTTAATTTACATATAATCCATTCGACTTTGTCCCGCCTATCATTATCTAGTGTAATACCGTGACTGTGAACTCTTGGCGAGTACAACTTGATCCTTTAGTTCATAACAACGATGCGCATGCGCAGGCTCGACTTATACAGGCCAGCGTGTATAAATGATCGATGATATTTGTGAATAGTAGCCCAATGTAGACAGAAGATAATTGATAAGATAAGTAGGTGTAACAACCTACTTAGTTATCCCAAATATCTGCGACATTGCATCGATAACGACATTATCTTAAAACATTCACCGCCCCGCTACGCTCGTATCGCTACGCCGTCGTAGTCAGTAGTAGTATTCATTTTTAATATTTGGGGATAATCATTCACAAATCGAGCTAGTCCTAACGTAAGCACAGCTTGTACTATGAGTTCTAGACGACGATTTATACTTATATAGATAAATAAATACTTAAATATAATAGAACCACGACATAGGGAAAAAAACAGATCCTACTCCGCAATAACATAGTAAAAATGTTATTAATCGTAAAATTTGCAGTGTAAACGTTAGCGTTACATGTCAACTGATAATATCCATCAGTCAGGTTATCTGCCGATAAGAGCCAAGCGACATCTGGTTTCATTGAACAGCACCTCCACCAAGTAAGGGGAAAATGGTATAATACGCTTCTTAATGATTGAACATTTGATACGGCACACTACTTCTTTAAGACCATCGTGGAAGGAAAGACAGAAGGAAGGCGAGGCAAGAAAGACCAAGGCAGAGTTAAGTACATGGAACTGCTGTCGTATCATGCTTAGAAATAGAAAAGGCTCCACCAATAAGAATACAACCCTTGTATTTGCCATGACGTTTCTAAAGAATACTTCTCACGCGTCTAAAGCGATATTGATTTAGCAGCACGTCTATCATGGGACGGCCGCGACATACTCTCGATTTTTCTCGCACTATCCGTCTCTCTCTCTTATAGAACACTTAGAAAGAGAGGTACAGTGCGAGAAAAATCGAGAGAGTTCGCGCGCCGTCTTATGATAGCCGTGCTGAGAGCCAATGTTAAAAAAACGGACTGTTCATGCTTGCAAGGGCATAGTAACTATTATTATTATATTTTTTATCGTATTGACGAGAGACATCATTCTGTTCTTGACACGTTTTATTGTTATTGACCCTTTACATCTCTGACAATATTACATTATTGTTCCTTTTTTTTTTGTTTGACATCTCTAAGAACATTAGAATAATTATTAATTTTGTTTGGACGCTCATAGACATCTCTTGAATACTAATATTTATTTAAATTATTATTGTGTAAGGTTAATGTTATTTTATTGTAAATTACCGTTTGACTTGTGAAAGTGCCCATGTGGCTTATTTGCAGAATAAATCATTGATTTTCATTTTGATTTATAATAACTGGTCAGATTCTATCAAATAAATAGGTATCTATGGAAAATGCAAGTGTGAAATTGATCCCGGTGTACTTTAAAGGACGGTATTATGCAACCGGTGCCATCAATCACACAGATAAGCGATCAAATTAACCTTTAAGCCAAGCGGCAATTAAAGAGACGCTTTGCATACTTTCACTTGACGACATTTCCCCGCAAATTGTTGTTTATCACGTCTTAAAGATCGTCAGGACGAATTAAAGAGAAAAAGCCCCGAGGCATAGGATAAATAATCCTACTAATTTAGTAGTACTAATATTATAAATCCGAAAGTTTGGATCTTTGTTACTCAATGACGCTTAAACGGCTCAACCGATTTGGATGAAATTTTGCACGAAGATAGTTTATAGCCTGAATTAAAACATAGAATAGTTTTTATCCCGCGTCCACGCAGCCGAAGTCGCGGGCGGCAGCTAGTTTTAATTAAACCAAACCGAGAGAGTATGTCTCTGTCCGTCATGTTGACAAGTTTACGGGTGCGAGAGTGCCGGATGTAATATTCACTGCGATTAGTGAAAATGGCTCGAAAACTCAAATAATCGCTTCCCGTTCTAACGCATAGCACTAATTCTTTCATCAAGTTAGGGTCGTCACGTTTGCGCGATGAAGTCACTGTAAACAGCGATCGGATGTATTGTCTCGGATGTGCGCGGGAGTCGAGTTTATCGGAAGTGGCAAGTGGAACAAGCCTGCCTTAGGGCCTTTCATGGTCGCTTATGTCACGCTTCATGGTAAGGGACAAAGACCTTTGGATTTAACTGAGGGTCCATGCACACCGCGTTTTTTGAACGCGTCTATGCGCGTTTCTGTCGAATCCGAAACACACGTGATTCGAGAAAAACGCGCGTCGACGGCGCGTTTAATAAACGCGGTGTGCATAGGCCTTTATGCCTTGATCACACGTACCGAGCAAACGGGCGAGACAGTAGTAGAAGATAATTGTGATGTACAGAGGGAACGCAGGTCGCTGGCCGTCCGATGCAATATGTTGGCTCGCAGGTTCGCACGATGTTTACAACCAGTCAAGGTTATCTTATTTAAGGCGTTTTGTCAATCAATTTTACGCGCTGGACATAACAACGCGTTCAGGATACTGATCGGTCTGCCGTGGCACTGTAGCGCATCCGTTATGTCTACAGAGGTGCGGACCGACGGTTTGGCGGCCATTATTCGCAAACGTTGCGCGTCCCTGCTAGCCCGGGTACAGTGCAACACGAACAGGATCCTAAGCGCGCTCGCCGACCGCTGCGACTCTGCGCCCATGCGTCGATGGACACAGCCCCATGTCCTCGCAACACAGACGAAGATGGTTTATTTTTCCATTATATTCTTTCTCTGTATCATATCGTTTATAAAATGATCGGGGTAACTTCCTCGTTAAAAATAACACGAAACAAAAATATTTAATTAAATCATTTGTTTCGTGAAAAGGTTATAATATTGATTATTGTATTTAGTGTCTACACCCCAATACAACACTTCAGCGATATTAATCTTTCCAAAGTGCGCTCGTACGTTTGTAAGAAAGATAGGTACTTAAGCCACTTGAGACTGCACCAGAGAGGCAATGGTTGATTTAATCTATGTACTTAAAACACGTCGGGCGTTATGCGCACACTCCCTCCGCCGTAGTGGACCAGGTTGCAGGGGGTTACGACCCCAACTACCCAATAGATCCACGGGATTGAAGCTCCTCGAAATTGTCCCGGGGCGCTCTCCTTGGCCAGGCCTGAAAGGCGGGCTAGTCGTGAGGGTCAAAGTAGCAAGCAAGCGAACCTTTGACCCTCCTTGTAAGCGAAATGGCTGGACAATCGTTAGGAGTTTATTGGGTAGTCCGGGCCTTCTGCCCGGGAGTCCGACACACCCGTCCGGTCCCCCTCCGACCGGGCGGTCGGTGCAACAAAGCATTCCCCAATAAAAAAAAGAAAATGATCGTTATAACAGTTGCTGTGGCTGAAATTGGGAACATCATCTGCTTAGACGCAGCGTAGGTGATGCGTGATATAAAGGTCGCGGCAGTCCGCTGGATGCGGGTGGCGCAGGACCGGTCGCTTTGGCACTCTTTGGGGGACCTTATGGCCTATGTCCAGCAGTGGACGTCTTTCGGATGATAAGATATGATGATGATGATCATCAGCGTCAAGGACCACCATTCTGTATGACTACTCGCATTAAATCCATAAATAATACGATAAACAAGTTAAAAGATTATTAAAAGGCACCAATTTTTTTTTTGTCAATGGGACCGTGTGCGACGACAGCGCCACGTCACAGGTGGCCATTATGGACAATATTGTCACAGCTGTCAAGCGAGAAGCAAGTAAATATTGTGAAAAAATGAATGAAATCTTGTGTTATTTTACTATATTAGACAATTTTGGACGATGGTAGTCAGTAACATTAGTGCCAATAACATTAAAATTGTTGTTTTCGGTGAGAAATGAGCCTACTGGTGACTAAAACGGGGTTTCGTGCCATCACCCACGAAATCATTTTCCAACCGGAGACGATGAATAAAGGCAAGAAATTGGTGCTAGCTGGGCATGTCCTTGAGGTCGAAGACATTCGCCAAAGAGACATGACCTGTATTATCAAAGCCCGAGTGGTTCGCCAAACTTCTGTCCCGGCAACGGCGTACAAGTTTTAGAGGTTAGATGACTTACTTTTTTTTTCTAAAGGCTTTTCTCCACTTATTTCTTTGGTCTCGTTTCCGCCACGGTCTTGGAAATTGGTAAAATTTACAGTCGCTATTCTTCTTGTGTTACTACAATTCAAAATAACAAATCTTACTAGGACCGTATTAAATTTATCACAAAAACGATTAGAAAATGTATACTGCAATATGGATTTGACAGCTCAAGTCAGCGACAAAAATGAAAATTTTAGCCGTAGCGAGCGCTGTGATCGTTTAGCCCACTCGCTCTCTCCACCCGCTTTGCACCCTCCCAGTGCCAAGAGGAATCCAACGACACGTCACATGTCGCGACGAACGCGATCCTCACACAAAACAGGTAAATGCTTGACTCAAACAGCCTTGATTTATTCAACTGGCAACTCAGAAAGAACATTTGAAGGTTTAACGAATCTTGTCTTAACGGTAGGAGGAGAAGTTTTAATTTCCCAACGGAACAATGTTCGCGTGGCGGGAGACTCCAGAATTTTCAGAATCCAATAAGTAGCCTAGCAGGAAAACTGCAAGGACGGAGTAAGTACGAGAATAGAATCGAGGAGAAGACCGCCGGGGATCCCGGTGAGTGTCTTATGTGTATTATTAGAAAGATGAGTTGAGAGATGAAGGGATATTCCAGTAAGTGGAATATACAGAATAGAAATAGCCAAGAATATGCCAAATGGTTATCAGAGGAAAGGGCCGGGTTATAACCCCTTATGTTGTGGAGACCCGCGGCGGGAAAAGAATTCCTGCCAATACGTAAGAATAGAAAGAAATCAGAATAGAATCAGTATCGTGATTAGAACGAGAATATAGAGAAATCACTTCACTTCTCACTCGTGTATCGTATATATTGCAGGTACACTTTACAATGTAAAGTGTACATATCAGAACTCTTGTCGTTATGTCTTAATAGAACTCGGGCAATGTCTGAGGTTAGAGATGTACAATGTATAGACGTAACGACATCACATGTCGAAATATTTAGGCTGCAAGGCGTGCACACACACACATATAGTCGGGTAAAAATCACGATCTCGTCTCCAATTTTGATTTTGCTGTGTCCTACAGGGTTCATATTGTACACCTTGTCTGTAATAGGTTAAGAAACAATGTGATATGCAATAAAAATATACCAGTATGAATGTGAAATATGATCATTAAATAATGTCCCGACTAAAATAGCCCATGGTCACCCCAATGATTTACGCACTGCCCAACCTCCATTACGTCCACTCGACCATGCGATGGTATCGCACGCCGCCCATTCGCCCCCTTTGTTCCGCCGCTATCTATCGCTATTGTTGAAGATAGACCCCCGTCATAGACGATATCTGCATAGATACTGGATGTGCTTTTATCTTAACACGAATGCGTAAGAACTAATATAAAAACTAATATAAAGCCATTTTTAGATTTAGAAAAATAAAATAAATATAATTTGATCTTATTGTTTGTATTTTAATAAAAAATATATATATAATAATAATAATAAATACAATGTATTGCACCACGACAAGATAATATAAACTGTGACAAAAAGAGTTTAATGCTACGTACCTACGTGGCAAACAAGTATAGGCTAGCAAGCGGACACCGATTTGAAGATAAGCTGTGTGAAAAGCAAGAAAATGCAGGTCCCTCGCTCTCAATCGCAGTCTCGGGAGCTCTGGCGACCTTACTCATGACTACTCGGAGCACAACACCGCATTCTAACAGAGCATGTGTGTTCAGATAATTTGAGCACACGCGCAGCATAGTAACGATGTATGTGATGGCTACTGCTCCACGTTTTGATTTGACCCCTGCCTTAAGCTTGTCTAAGTTATATTATTTTTTATTTTTTTATTTTAAGCAACGTGTATGGTCGAATCGAAACTAGTGTTTTAGCGACGAGAAAAATCACACAAATAACACAATTTTGTTTTGTCTTTGATCGCTAATCGATTTAAGTTTGGACCTGGCGAGACAAATGTGAGAATAAATTTTGAAAAAATATTTCGATTTGGTTTTACATCAACTCTTAATTAAAACCCGAGAAAGAAGTCGTTTTGGATTCGACGACAAACATGGTAAGTATCTACAGAGAGTAACCGTTGGCGCGTTAAGAAAATGTGGTTGCGTGATCTATTTACATATATATCTGTGAACCCGATATATTTCACTTTATGTACTAGCTAAAACCTTACCTGGCCGTAATAGGGTTTACAAGCAGCCAACATATTTTCGATAATATGAGGGGCAGAGTGATCTTAGGCTACTTAGTTATACGCGATTTTATTTTTTATTGCTAGAGATTTATGACCCATATTTGAGTGGGACTTCAGGTTGACTTCGGTGTTTTATTTTTTAAGTATAGAATTTGCGAGCACTTGAGATAAAAGCATAGTACCTAAGTAGTAAATTATGAATTGTGTTGGGAAGATATTTACTTATGTACAGTCGACTACCTTAATGTTTAGGCAATAAAGTCGTGTATACATATTTTTGTAACTTTGGCCGTATCGATCTGTTTGTAGTCGACTGTACCTACCTACTTTTCGTCTTTTTCGAACTAGAACTGGTGCATACGCGTATTATAAAGAACCCAGGCCAGGGGCGACCCACTCCGTGATTTGGTCTACCGGCCCCGGCCAGTATGTTAGCGCTACTACGGCACGCAAGCGTTCTATCGCAGCGCGTTGCATGCGATAAAAAGTTAGAAAGGGATGGCCACGGTTAGGCTCGTTCGGCATGTCTCAACAGGGGATTTGTTTACAGAGAACCTTATGTATGTAGAACTAATATTTATTTCGTGCCCACGCTGAATAACATAGCCAGGGGCCGTAGACGAGGTTACAATCGACAAGTGCTAACGCCAATAGAAACGAATAAAATGTATGGGAATGACAGATGCCGACGAAACACTTTTCGTTAACATCTGTCATTCCCATACATTTTATTCGTTTCTATTGGCGTTAGCGCTTGTCGATTGTAACCTTGTCTAGGCCCCCTGATCTACATCCCGAAAGTATATACTTTTGTAAGAAATTTTAAAATCGAATGAGTTGGTGTATATGTATACAAAACTCCCGTGAGAATCATACATACTACTTATAGCTTCCCGGCCCGGCTTCGCACGGATTACCCGTCTTCCCGTAGGAATGAAGCATTCTCCCGCGGTAAAAAGTAGCCTATGTTCATCAGGGATAATGTCGGCTTCTAATGGTAAAATATTTTTTCAAATCGGTGCAGTAGTTTCGGAGCCTATTCAATACAAACACACAAACAAACAATCCAATCTTTGCTCCTTATAATATTAGTGTAGATAAAAATACTTACATATAACGGGACAGCAGTGCTAAATTCGCCGGCAACGCATGCTCAACATGAACGAATCAGTTCGAAACAAGTCAAGCGATTTTCGACTTTAAAAATGTGAGTAATCCGTTTTCATTATATAATATATTGAATGAATCGCTTTGGGGATATTCCCTTTAATCTTACATACCTACAAAAATGTCTCAAACAGTTACGAAATCTCCCAAATCTGTAAAGTTCTTTGACACCAGCCCCCCTATTCTGTAACTTGTTTTAAGCTCACCTCAACGCTAACCCACAAGTATATCTTGACACCGCGATGCGTACTAACTAAGCGTTGGTAGAGGTCTAGTTTCGTGACACGTGATCGGTGGGGTGAGCCGTCTTAGCGCTTAGCGAATAACACCCCAGTTGAGGACACTTGGCAATGTCGTCGGCCTTATTTCTTATTATGCCTCATATTAATCTAATTGTCTAATAAATGAATGTGCGTATCGGATAGCATTAAACGATAAGATGATGACGAAAATTGAGGGGAAAAAACGTTATAAGTAATTAATTATGATAAGCGTACCTATGCCGTGTGTGGTGATACAATTACGTACGGCTTTACCTACCTAAAGAGCTTCAACCTACTGCGACCTTAAAGAAGGACAGCCTTCGAATTTAAACTTTCGTGAGACATGTTGAAATAATACTAACAATTATTGCTGGTACGGGAGAAAGGTTATGTGCCACGCAAGATTCGCGAGGCGATTGAAATTGGGCGCCGCCCAAATTTCAATCGTGATGGTGGCTGGATGTTACCGCCAGCATGGAAAACTATCATTCCTAAATTAAAGTGGACAGTGTGTTGTGACAACCCCGTGGACACAGTGAGTTCAGTGTGCGTGTCGTCTATCGGAGGAGATGACCTCCTGCCGCAATCTCACTCAACTACTCCAGCGCTAGACTGCCCCCCTCCCCCCGCCCTGTCGGCGCGTGCGTCACGCGCCGCTCGGCGTTCGGAGCGAGCGCGGGCAGTGATACAAGCGACACCGCCGCGAAAACACTCATCCTGAAGAAGAACACCCGAAGAGTTCGAAACATGTTGAACCATGTAATTGTAAGGACAGCCTTGTCCATAGTCCTTAAGATGCGTTTTAACACTCTCTAGCCCAATCTCTAGGTCCTCGAAAAACCTCCGACATGTTCATTTCAAAGTTCAATATCTCAAAACTGGCTGAACCGATTTTGTTGAAACGAAGCGAAGTACCATCTCGATCACGTGAGCTTACGGGAAAAACAAACCGCATTAAAATAATTGCATTAGTTTAGGAGCTACGATGCCACAGATACACAGACACGTCAAACTTATAACACCCTTCAATTTGGGTAAAAAAAAATAAAAAAAATTTTTAGTACACGCGTTACTATGGGGCCTACAAGAGTTCCTCCATACACTACGTCACACGTCATATGATGAGGAAAGATAGAGCGAAAGCGAGGAAGAGGTAGACCTAGAATAGAGCAGCTCGAAAAAAGAGTTGATGTTAGGTCGTATCGAGATGTCAAAGAGGTTGCCAGGATCGGAGTACATGGACGGCCTACTTTGAGCTGCACCGACAAGAGCTTAGCTCTTAACTAAGCAGAAGAAGAGAAGACACTCCGTCTGAGGTCCTACTATGGTAACCTAGTGGTTCAGGCATGCGGCTGTCAAGCGGCGGTCGCGAGTTCGAATCCCGGCTCGCATCAATGAGTTTTTCGGAATTTATGTACGGAATAAATACCGTTTGCTTTTCGCTGAAGGAAAACATCGTGAGGAAACCGGTCTAATCCCAATAAGGTCTAGTTTTACCTCTGGGTTGGAAGGTCAGATGGCAGTAACTTTCGTAAAACTAATGCCTACGCTAAATTTTGGGATTAAGTGTCAAAGCGGACGCCGGGCTCGGGCACAACCTGCAGGATGATGTCTGAGGTCAACCTGTATAAAAAAAACTTCAACTTTGATACACCCTGTATAACCTTCGTGCTACACCGTGCACCCTCACTGACATTATCTACAGCCTCTTGCCATACATTCCCCAAATACCTCGAAAAAAAGATCAATGTTATTTATCGACCAAAATATAATTTAGAAAAAGTTTTAACCGCCATTAAAATGTATGACACATACGCTCTTCTATAAGTTACTTGCGCAAGCGCATCCCTATTTATCGACGCGGCTAAGTGGTGCTACTAAATATCTTTTTTATCCTTTTCTAACATTGGCGCCATGCTGAGGGAATGAATGGAGGGCGATGCAGTATTTTGTACAGTTTTTTTACTAATAGAAAATGAGAATGTTTGGAGGGTAGAGGCAGGTCGTAAATTACATGTGGGGTAAATGATAAAATGGACACGGAAAACGATTAGAACGATTTACCAGCGACGTATAGGTACGTTGTTTGAGTTTAATCAAAAACTACCTTTAAATATATATAAAGAAATACAAGGAACGGTATCTGACATTTATCGAACGAGCGAGCAAAGCGAACGAAGTTCTATGCTTCAGCTTGGGCCAAAAATCGATGTCCGGTGTCCGCTGTCTGTCCAGCTGTTTTCTTCCATAAGACCACCTGTTGTTTACCTATATTTTAGGGTTTGCTCAATTACCCGGGAATTTCGGGACTGGCTATACAAAATCCAGTATTGTTTTCATCAATTAGGGTGTGCAATAAAGAGCGCTTGTATTGTATTGTATTGTCTTGTATTGTATTGGTTAGTGAAAAGTGAATTAAAAATAGCGCATTTATTCACGAAAAAAACAGTACTCTTTTACAACTTATTTCAACTTCCGCCAAACTTTAGAGCAGTTTGTTGGCAGAAATAAGCTCCCTTTCTGTACAATACTGTTTTAAGTTAGCTGTTTAGTTAAGTGCATATCAACTGTTGTAGTAGTACAACAATAGGTTTGTGAAGAAAGGAAAATAAATTCCATAAAATATCTGCGCATGGTCACCCTACCGGCGCAGGCGCATCTTGTGCTATACCTACCGACCGCAGTTTAGTGTTAGTGCTTATAGATAGCGCGTGCTTCTAGATAGCCTAGCTGAAGTGCGATAGCGGTGTTCTTTATCTTTATCGTTACTTAGTGTTTTTAATACCACGATGTCAGGTGTTCGATTAATTAAATAGGTTTCTGTCAAAAAACAATTGGTAGGTCCAAGCAGGTGTATTGCCGACTGTACTTTTCTGTATACCGGCATCAACTACTCATTGAGACGATTCTAGCCGAAACTCAACGGGGTTACGATGGTTAAGTACTGAATTCCCATGGCCACCTTCCGTCTCCATCATCAGATCAGCTCGATGGTACCATAATATTGAATTGTCATCCAAACTATACAACCCAACATTTCAGCTCAATCGGTTGCAGATATCTGCTTCAAAATTGAGTTGCAAGATTCCACCCGAATAAACATAATTAGGTACTTACAACCTATGGAGATTACAAAAAAAATAAGTCTAAACTGACAACACAGGTCAAATGGCGATTGACAACTCGAAATTATTGGTCGAATCTTAATAATGTCAATTTGAAAATCCTCGACATGGAAAATTGTCCTGCCTGAATAATGCTTAAATTTAACTGCGTCCTTAAAGTATAATTGACACACTTCATATCATCATCAATATCATATCAGCCGAAAGACGTCCACTGCTGGACATATGCCTCCCCCAAAGTGTGCCACAAAGACCGGTCCTGCGTCACCCGCATCCAGTCCCGCGAGTTTTACCAGGGCATCAGTCTACCTCGTAGGAGGCTGCGCCTGCCGGTGCGTGGTCGCAACTCGAGAAACTTTCCGTCCCAACGGCTTTCGGTTCTACGTGCAATAGGCCCCGCCCACTCCCTCTTACGTTTAGCGATTCGGAAGGGTATATCGGTTACTTTGGTTCTGCTGCGGATAGCCTCATTTCTGATTCGATCACCCAGAGAAACTCCCAGCATAACCCTCTCCGCTGCCCTTTGGGTGAGCGACCACTTTTCAGTGACGTATGTCATCACTGGCAATTCTGGCAACACACACTGGTCCAAGACTCTTGTCTTGTGACACTGCGGGATATTAGACGAAAAGATGTGCCGTTATCGAACGAGCGAGCGAAGCGAACTAAGTTCTATGCTTCACCTCGGGCCGAAAATCGTTTGTATAGTCCGGACGCCCCGCTTTCCCGCTGTTCTCGTCTACAGGTCGTATTTTTCAACCGATTCTCGTGAAATTTTGTGAGGTGATGATTACCTTCGGTTTTCTTTGTCGATTCACTTTTACTAAATACGAAAAAAAAAAACTTTTTCAAGATAAGACGGGCTCGCAAATTCTACAGCTCACAGTTTCTACTATTCACATCTACCGTATTGTCCAGTTGGGTCATTGTCAGTCAGTGAAACAAAAATCGTCTTTTCCGTGGGCAATAGTTAAGGGCTTATGTTTATATATAATATGTTTTTATCGCATAGAATTATAGAAGAGGCGACGCCGTTTATGCGGATTCAGAGTTCAACCAAAAATTAGGCTTTAAAGCCCTTAACTTTGGCAATGTCCACCGAAAAGACGCGAACCTAAATCTGACAATGACCCAGTTGGTGAAGTATGGTCTAACTATACATATGGGATTAAGAACATTAAATTCGAATAAATCTTTGCCAAATAAAATCTTACTTAACGGACCACCGCTGACGTAACCTATTTACACCTAAAACAACGTCTGCAAAAAGTCCAATTACAGTGATAAATGTGGCAACATTTAAGCCGATTAATGGCAACACTGATCGGCTCTTTATCACAAAACGCCAATTAAAAGCAATAAACATGACACTAATTGCCGAATTTGCGCTTTGGACGAAACAAAATAGCCACCGTACGTACGTCGACAAACGGCGTAACTCTCAGGAATTGACATTGACTTTGCCGTCTTTAAAGTGAACGGCACTTTATTTTTATCACTTGCCACTTATTGGGTCGTAAATAATGATTTATATTCAATTTATCATTGTCGATATGATTGAGGGAATGTTCGTAATGGCCAGTAATAGCACTATGTTAAGTTTAATTAAAGTTAGCGCCATCTAGCGTTGAATAGCAAAACTATTACCTGAATATACGCGTTATATTTTAAAGTATTATTTAACTGCAATGCAATAATTGTGGACTGAAATACTTCTTTATAAGCATGCCCAGATATATAGTAGCGGTTAGATTACTTACATGTAACTTAAAATATAAAGATAGGTACATAATAATTTGCTTTAAAAACAAAGTTAATTCAAATCAGTACCCAAATTGCTTCAAGTGTGCCTATACAATTTCAAAGAGCTCTCGGTTTCTCCAGGATCTCATTATCAGACCCTGACCTGATGACGCTGGGACCAGGGAAGGATACATTTTCAAACAAAAAAAGAATTATGCAAATCGGTTCAGGCATCTTCGAGTAATCGGGGAAAATAGGTACATAAAAAATAAAAGATTACCAAGAATTGCGAGCCTGTTACTAAAGTAAAATGGTTAATATAAAAAATATTTGCTACCGGAGTAAATATCGACTATGATGTAGGTAAAGTAAATACACAGAGACAAAAGAAAACTAAAATTAAATTATGATAATTAAATCATACAAATCATGGCCCGGTTATTTTAGGTAAGTTACCTATTTAGGGAAGCGTAGGAATTTCATTATTATAAGTAAGTACTTACATTTGTAAAAATCGCGTATGGATTTTATGGTTTGTGCAATCGTATCAATAAGGCTTATATTTCCATATCAATAGAACCCGACCAACAACTACACAATATCAAAGTCAATACAGGGCAATTACGATTTATAGACGTTATAACGTGCGCGACGTTCCAATTCCAATGCTGGCGAAACATCGTTCTTTTTAAAAACTGTGCCAACGAGCCAGTAATGTTCACTGTTTTTTTGCAAAGCGTCGCCGTGTGAGCTTCGGTCAATGCTCCATAATGTTTCAAAGAGAAATAGCGTAATTTGTAGTAGTTTTCTTGGTGTTTCAGTCTTTACTACCAGTAATACTGGCAAGGCTCAGGTTACAGATTGCCCTTTGTCGCCTGCCTACATCTATACTGATACTTACTACTTAACCACTAAGGGATCTGTGAGCTACGAACAAAAATAACATGGAAGCATTCTGTCCCCTCAATTCTAGCGCAACGAAAACTGTGCCGCTGTGGGCGGGCCTTACAAACTGTGCCGCATACGACTTCAGTTTGACTGGGATGTCAGTGAGTGACGGACATGACGGACAAGAACGCGATTACTAACAAAATACAAGATTTATTCTAATTTAAGATGCCCTCATGTGTTGTTAAGTGGTGCAAAAACCATTCCGACCATTCGAAGGAAAATGGCATCACTTTTCACGCGTAAGTAAACCGATAACTTCAGTAAAACCTTTAAAATATATGATCACTTTTTCTCTATAGGGATGATATTATGCCAAATGAAGTAAGTAGATTATTTTATTAGGTAACTTATTGGATTTTAATTGGAGATGGGCCGACTTACTGAATTTTAACACCTTAATTATAGGTAATGTATGTACATGACTTAACAATGAAATAAATGTAATGAAATGACTACGGATTTTGCCGACAGGCCAGTCGGCCGACTCGTGGGTTTTTGAATTGCCGATTAATCGGCCGACTGGTTGGTAGTGCCGATCGTAGGTTTTTAGTTAAGTTCGAGCACAATCGGAAACGTTCGTGTTGCTTCGTCTCCCGCGTCATTTGTGCCGTTCATGTTTTGACCAGTTTTGTTTACATTATTATTTCGCTGGTGTGTTACGTGACAAACAATAAAAAATACATTAAAAGTTTAACCTCCTAAGACCCCGCGTACAAAATTTTGTACAAATTTCAAAATCAACTTTGAACTTTTACTGAATGTCAAAACGACAGTTTAAAGGTATTTACAGGAAAACCCTCCAAAATTTGGAACTGAGTTCAAAGTTCACAGGAAACTGCATTCCCCTTGAAGATTTTCCTTTTCTCAATTGCAGTAGCTCTTCTTTGAGGCGTATTAATGAAACAACACCATGCTTTAGGTTTGATGATGATAATAATAGTCAAGCTAACAGTGATGCTCAGGTAACGGCAAACACCGAAGAAAATAATTATGATGTGTTTGCAACCATGCTTGATGAAAATACTCCATTACCAGAAACGATTGAGCAAATAATTGGCTACATAGCAGGTTTCGTAGCAAGGAAGCTGAATTTGAAAATAAATTGTATGGAATGTACAGAGTTTTTGTTCGCTACAAAAAAACTTTATTTTCATAAACTAATATCTTTAAAAGATTTCGGTGGCTTGGCGTATCCATCAGTCAGTTTGTTTAAAATATGTTACCGATCTGAATGTTTATTACGAAACATTATGAAAGTGCAATCAGGAAAGTGTTTGACAAGCGAACATAACATGAAAGTAATATCGAACAAATATTATCAGTATGTCACAAGCTTCAAAGACACATTTTGTTCCTTAATACAGCACCAAACTAATACTACACATGACGTGCCGCTGATCAAGAGCGTCATTCAAGAATTCATAACAACTCGCATGCACTACATTGCGAGAAGAGACTTCTTGCTTTACTCATCTCGTCAAAAGCTAAATAAACTCACAATTTTTCGCGGAACATAATCATGTACACTGTACTTAGTCATCATCATCATGTCAGCCGATAGACGTCCACTGCTGGACATAGGCCTCCCCCAAGGATCGCCACTGCAACCGACCTTGTGCCGCTCGCCTTTGTATTTGGAATATTCAAAATCTAAACTACCTATAGGTACTGTGTTAAGATACATAATATAACGGTGTAAAAATGTAGATATGTAAATAAACTGTGTATCATTGAGTAAAATGATTGATAAAATAATATGCGTACCTATAATAATCGTGTAAAATGTAATAATACGTGTATGTGTGTGTGTATGTGTTGAGTAAATAATCAGTGTACCTATGTTGGTACGGGTTTATAATTTGTGTAAACATTCTATGTAGATATGGTGTAAATTATATTACCTGTAGTATGTGAATAATCTATATGTAACACACAATAAACACTAAAACAAAATAAATCTATTGTGACACTAAAAACCTTTTTTATTTATTAAAACAATTGTTCAGTTGTTGCGTCGCGCACTCTGTGTGGCCAAGCCTTTATAAATAGTGTAGTAACTTAACATTATACTGTATGATAACAATTACCTATGCCAACTTGAGTCTGTTTTATTTTATTACAATATTCTAACCTACATATTTGGTATCTTCAAAACAAAACTGCACAAATAATACATTAATTATTAGAATGGCTCTTTAATGTATGGCATAAACCTATCCATAACTGACGAACGGTGAACGGGCGTTGGCTGGGCGGGCTGCTGCTAGTGCGTGCAGCAAGAAGCTCATTGGCGGATAATGTTACTGATTGGTAGTTATTGACAATCTATCTATTTCACTTACACGTAAGTGTTCACAATAGAGTAAAAGAGATGACTATTATTTTGTTTGTCATGTTCGGAGAAAGGCTCTGTATACGTAACGTCTTATTTAAATGTAAGTGTATTTGTGTTTGTGTGCTAACTGTCCCGATAAATTTAACGGCGAAGTACTGAGATGCGGCTTCCATGTTATTTTTATTCGTAGTCTGTGAGCTATAGAATTAGCAGGCACGTCTTTTTTTGAAAAAAAAAATGCTTGACCCTCTATGATTTGAGGACTCGTTGTGTACATAGCTAGTGACAAATGGCGGTTCTTTACTCTCAATACAGCGCATACTAGTGATTTTTAATAAACTTACTCAGCAGCGCCGCATTTAGGGTTTGCAATTCGAATATTCGAATATTCGAGAATTCGAATTATTCGCCATAAATATTATTCGAATTCGGCAACATTCATTATTCGAATAAAACGAATATTTCGAATAGTGCAGATTTTTGTCTGACCTTATTTACCTTTGCGAAAATCTTAAATTAAATGCTAGCAATATCCTCCACATTAACAATTTCGTGGAAGTAGATTTAAATATTACAAAAAAAGCTTTAATCATATTATATCACATATGTACCTATACCATATTATTTTCTTTACTCTTGCCAAAACAAACTACGAGTATAATAAGCGGTTATTAGGAAAGGCCTCAACAGAACTTACAGTACGTCTCGTCTAGCACAACTTGCTGCTCAGTCGCTTCCCGCGCGACTGAGCGTCTCTCATCTCACTCGCACCCTGCAAATTAGAAAGAGGAGGGTAGATCTTTTTCAACTCGCGTCGCGGCGCGGCGTCAGTTGTGCTAGCCCCGCTGAACCTAATTATTTCGTGAAATTCTAATAAGGCAGCTACGAACTGTTTTGTCGTATACCTGCATATTTGTTTATAGTATCTTTATGTATAGATGAATTATTGAGAACATGGAATTGCATTTGTAGTGGTAGTACGAGAAAATAGAAAATTCAAATATAGAATGCCTGTAAACATACAATACTACTACATATGCAATTCCATGCTCTCGTTAATTTATCTACTTATAAACAAATTAATATTTCAATAAGTCATTATTTTTATTTTACAATACGAATAAAGATACCATTTTGACTTTTGCTTTCTGGCATCTTCACCAGATATAACCATTAGCTCTTTAATCTGTGCCATTAGGTACATTAAGATTCAGTTATGATGAGTCTGTTTACTAATACTAAACCCATCATTAAAATTGTTGTGTTTGTACGTATTCATATACGTGATACGTTATGCTAACTCGTTTTTTAATACATGGAAAGTTTGTTTATTACTGATTTAATTTTACTGTTTCTTGTAATACACAAAGTAAGATTATTTATTAGTATTAACTGTGCTGTGATTTATCTCAAAAGTTTAATTATTATAATGCAAAGTAATACTGGCTAATTATAAGAAAATACCACAAATGTTCTATATTTTTAAATTTGACCAGTCTGATATTTTACAATTAGGTACATAACTTGTAAAATAAGTTATTTTTGTTAGTTATAGTTTTAGTACCTGTTCATTTTTTATAAAATTTTAATTTTGTTGCTCACGATTCTCGCGAAAAAGTTGATAGTCATATCATTATTCAACCTACACACGGAAAAAGTGTTCCTTATTGGTTTGGTTTTATTGAAACTTATAATAAAGAAAGTAAAATTGTATTGTAACAGCTGTGATTAAATTAGTAATTATTATTTCAGAAGTTTAATTGTTATCATCGACCATAAATGTTGATATTTTTTAATTGTAACAACAATTACACAACTTTAATCATTATTTTATTTTATTTTCAAAAATATTCGTTTTATTCGAAATATTCGAATATTCGAATATTGGAAATCGAAGTATTCGTATTATTCGAATACTGAAATTGGACGAATATTGCAAACCCTAGCCGCATTATGTAGGTAAATTATGTATCTCACTATATGTTTTGTAAACCGAGGTAAATTAATTTACTGATAAGGTAGAGCACAATGAAATATTATCTTGCTCATATTTTGAGTGGAAGCTAGGGTTCAAACCCACGATCTGAGTTTGATACCACATATCCGAGTCAAAGCATGCCACTCGACTACGTAGTTGATGTTGTAGGTACGTGCCTATACTAGGAAGATATAATTGATCATATTTATCAGGCCGTTCAATGGTCTCGTGTTACATTTTATCCTCCGTAGGGTAATGGTTGGTTGTCTTAACTGATGCGGAAACCGTAATCGAGTATAAGGAAAGTAACGGGATATCACTTGGTCAACGTTTACCATATCCTTAGAAGGATCAGGATAGCTTCACTCGTATCGTGTAGAACTTGGCTAGTTCTGAGTAACATGTAACTAGAAATTGTGGACAGCTAAGTGTTGTAGGTAGTTCTACAAATGTATGTGTACCCGTTATTATTTTAATAAATCAGTTGCTATCCGAGCTCGGTGGTTTAACTTACTACATGGTGACAGCGGTGAAAATAAAATAATTCGGCATTTATGTTGCGAGTCTTTGTGGTGAAATTGTGTAGTCAGTGTTATAAAAACGAGTTGCGACTAGGATGGAACACGCGAGACCGCCTCCCGAGCTCAACACCGATGGGAGCCCCGTCAGCCGGGCTGACGCGTGGCAGTGTTGGAAGATGCAATTCAATTTATTTCTTAAGGCATCCGGGGTGTCTAAGGAAGATGCCGGGACTCAAGCAAGTTTGCTTATCAATTTAATAGGGCCCGAGGGGTTCAATGCATATCAAACATTTGTTTTCGATAAGGAAAGTGATCGCGATAATATTAAGATCCTTCAAGAAAAGTTTGATGGATATTTTGGTTTGAAACCAAATATAACGTTAGCGAGATACAAGTTTTTCACTCGCAGTCAAGAGGATGGTGAAACTATTTGTCAATATGTGACCGCTCTTAGATTATTGGCAAAGAATTGTGCATTTTCATCATTGGAACAGGATTTAATTCGGGACCGTATCGTTTGTGGCATCAATAACGCTATCGTGAGAGACCGGCTACTTCGTACAGATGATTTAACGTTAGATAAGGCGATCAAGATCTGCCAGGCGGATGAAATATCGAATGACGGTTCCCGAAGGTTAGAAGCGCTTAGAATTAGCGCGGGTCCTTCACTGGTGGACGCTTTACAATTTCGTGGCGGTGGAGCCAGCCGTGGGGCCCGAGGTGGCAGGCGATGGAGGCCGAGTCGCGGCGCCTGGGGCGTGCGGCCCGGCGGCGGCGGCGCGGCACCATCGGCGCGGCAGCGCGGCGTCAGCGCGGTGCGTCCTCCGTGCCCGGGGTGCGGGCAGACCTGTGATCCTGGCATGTGTCCAGCCAACGGGGTGCAATGTTTTGTGTGTCAAGGGTATGGGCATTTTGCTCGAGTCTGTGGTAATAATGCGGTGAAGAGAAAAATGTATGAGATTGCCGTTTGTGACGAAAATGAACCCGATATCGAGTGTGAGTCGTTTTATATACCGGTGATTGCTGATGTGTCTTCAGTGAACGTGTCGTCGGACGACTGGTATGAGACATTAAGAGGTGAGTGTGGAGATGAGAGATTTAAACTGGACTCCGGTGCTGATATTAATGTATTGTCATTTCAAAGATATTTGTGTTTAGGTTATGACCCAAAAGCAATAACAAATAAGCCGTTCAATGGTCTCGTGTTACATTTTATCCTCCGTAGGGTAATGGTTGGTTGTCTTAACTGATGCGGAAACCGTAATCGAGTATAAGGAAAGTAACGGGATATCACTTGGTCAACGTTTACCATATCCTTAGAAGGATCAGGATAGCTTCACTCGTATCGTGTAGAACTTGGCTAGTTCTGAGTAACATGTAACTAGAAATTGTGGACAGCTAAGTGTTGTAGGTAGTTCTACAAATGTATGTGTACCCGTTATTATTTTAATAAATCAGTTGCTATCCGAGCTCGGTGGTTTAACTTACTACATGGTGACAGCGGTGAAAATAAAATAATTCGGCATTTATGTTGCGAGTCTTTGTGGTGAAATTGTGTAGTCAGTGTTATAAAAACGAGTTGCGACTAGGATGGAACACGCGAGACCGCCTCCCGAGCTCAACACCGATGGGAGCCCCGTCAGCCGGGCTGACGCGTGGCAGTGTTGGAAGATGCAATTCAATTTATTTCTTAAGGCATCCGGGGTGTCTAAGGAAGATGCCGGGACTCAAGCAAGTTTGCTTATCAATTTAATAGGGCCCGAGGGGTTCAATGCATATCAAACATTTGTTTTCGATAAGGAAAGTGATCGCGATAATATTAAGATCCTTCAAGAAAAGTTTGATGGATATTTTGGTTTGAAACCAAATATAACGTTAGCGAGATACAAGTTTTTCACTCGCAGTCAAGAGGATGGTGAAACTATTTGTCAATATGTGACCGCTCTTAGATTATTGGCAAAGAATTGTGCATTTTCATCATTGGAACAGGATTTAATTCGGGACCGTATCGTTTGTGGCATCAATAACGCTATCGTGAGAGACCGGCTACTTCGTACAGATGATTTAACGTTAGATAAGGCGATCAAGATCTGCCAGGCGGATGAAATATCGAATGACGGTTCCCGAAGGTTAGAAGCGCTTAGAATTAGCGCGGGTCCTTCACTGGTGGACGCTTTACAATTTCGTGGCGGTGGAGCCAGCCGTGGGGCCCGAGGTGGCAGGCGATGGAGGCCGAGTCGCGGCGCCTGGGGCGTGCGGCCCGGCGGCGGCGGCGCGGCACCATCGGCGCGGCAGCGCGGCGTCAGCGCGGTGCGTCCTCCGTGCCCGGGGTGCGGGCAGACCTGTGATCCTGGCATGTGTCCAGCCAACGGGGTGCAATGTTTTGTGTGTCAAGGGTATGGGCATTTTGCTCGAGTCTGTGGTAATAATGCGGTGAAGAGAAAAATGTATGAGATTGCCGTTTGTGACGAAAATGAACCCGATATCGAGTGTGAGTCGTTTTATATACCGGTGATTGCTGATGTGTCTTCAGTGAACGTGTCGTCGGACGACTGGTATGAGACATTAAGAGGTGAGTGTGGAGATGAGAGATTTAAACTGGACTCCGGTGCTGATATTAATGTATTGTCATTTCAAAGATATTTGTGTTTAGGTTATGACCCAAAAGCAATAACAAATAAACCGAACATGAAATTGCATTCTTATAGTGGTAATATAATCCCTATAAAAGGTATATCTTTTATGAATTGGTGTTATAAAAATAAAGTGTATAAAATGAAATTTGCTATAGCTGACATAAGTTGTGAAAGCGTATTGGGGCGTGATAGCTGTAGTGAGCTAGGATTGATTAAACGCATTCATACTGTTAATTTATCAGAATTTAGTGATTTGTTTGAGGGGCTGGGGTGCCTTCCGGGGCGGTACCACATAGTGGTTGATGAGTCGATTCCGCCGGTAGTGAGTGCGACGCGGAAAGTACCGATAGGCTTGCATGATAAATTGCGGCAAGAATTGGACAGGATGGTTCAGTTAGGCGTCATACGTAAAGTAAATCATCCTACGCGGTGGGTGAGTGCCCTGGTGATAGCGGCTAAGAAGAATGGGTCGCTTCGTATCTGCTTGGACCCCCGCCCGCTCAATTGTGCCGTGCAACGCGCGCATTTCCAACTGCCCACTATTAATGAGATAGCAGCTAAACTACATGGGGCTCAATACTTCTCGGTCTTGGATGCTAGCTCGGGGTTTTGGACTACGCAGTTAGACGATGAAAGTGCAGATTTGTGCACATTCGGAACCCCCTTTGGTAGGTACCAGTACCTTAGGTTACCATACGGATTAAATTGTGCTTCAGAAGTGTTCCATGCTAAAATCAAACAATTATTAGAAAATGTAGATGGCGTTGATTCGTTTATTGATGATATTATTTGTTGGGGTCGGACCAAGAGCGAACATGACGAAAGATTGAATAATTTATTAAAGAGAGCTAGAGAAATAAATTTAAAATTTAATAAGGACAAATGTAAGTTGTGCGTAGAGGAGGTAACATACTTAGGTCATGTGTTTAATAAAAATGGCATGAAGCCTGATCCGGAGAAAATTAGGGCCATAAAAGATATGCCGGCACCTGACGATAAGAAATCACTTGAACGCTTTTTAGGTGCAATTAATTATTTGTCCAAGTTCATCCCGCATTACTCGGAACATATTTTTCCGCTTACCAGACTCCTTAAAAAAGAGTCCGCGTGGTGCTGGGACGCCGTCCATGAGGGTGCGTTTGCTAAGTTGAAAGAGTTGGTTTGCAATGCACCGGTGTTGACTCTGTTTGATGCGTCGCAATCTGTTGTGGTTTCGGTGGATGCCAGCGCGGTGGCGCTGGGCGCCGCCCTGCTTCAGGGCGGGCGCCCTGTCGAGTACGCGTCGCGCACGCTCACGGACACCCAAACGAGGTATGCTCAAATAGAAAAAGAGATGTTGGCCATTCTATTTGCGTGTGAGAAATATCATCAGTACATATATGGTCAAAAAAATGTCCTCGTAGAAACTGACCATAAACCATTAGAGAGTATATTTAAAAAAGCGTTAAACACGATCCCAGTACGCTTACAGAGAATGATGTTGCGATTGCAAGGTTATGACTTGAGAGTCAGCTATAAACCTGGTAAATATATGTATATACCAGACACCTTATCGCGTGCGCCCCTGCCGGATTTATACGATGACTCCATAAGTAAGTTTGTTGTGTATCAAGTAAACCAGTTAATTAGCAATGTTCAGATGTCAGAATTAAAATTGAAACTGGTCAGTGATGAAACTGCAAAAGATGAGGTTATGTGTCAGCTAACATATATAAATAAGGGCTGGCCACAGCATAAGCGTAATGTTCTGGAACAATTAAGACCATATTGGTCATTTAAAGATGAGTTACATATTATTTCGGGTGTGATTTTTAAAAACGGGCTAGTTATAATCCCGACGTCTTTACGAAACCAAATGCTTAATGTAATTCACGATGGTCATCAGGGCATTGACCGTTGCAAGGGTCGCGCGCGAGAAGTGTTGTTCTGGCCAGGCATATCGAGAGATATTGAGATGTACGTGAGGCGCTGCGACGCTTGTCAGGAATGTCAGAATGCTCCAGCTAGGGAGTCGATGTTACCTATACCAATCCCAGAATTGCCGTGGTATAAAGTGGGAACCGACATATTTGAATACAGAAAACAGTGTTTTCTAATACTGATTGACTATTATTCTGGTTACATTGAAGTGGTACAGTTAAAAAATATAACTTCGATGGCAGTTATTACTATTATGAAAGAAAATTTTGCTAGATACGGGATTCCGCACACAGTAATTAGTGATAGCGGCACACAATACACGAGCAGGGAATTTAATCGATTTAAAACTGAATGGGGATTCGAGCACGTGACATCGTCTCCCTACTATCATCAATCAAACGGAAAAAGTGAAAGAGCCGTGCAAATCATAAAAAAGATGTTGATGAAATCAATTAATAGTGGTACTGATTTTTATCTAGATTTACTAAGTTACAGAAATACACCGCGAGGAAACATAGGTTCACCCGCGCAATTGTTAATGGGCCGTCGACTTAATTGTAGGCTGCCCGTTCATCAAAGTTTGTTAAAACCGGTTAGTCATGACATGCAACATTATAAAGAATTCATTAAGCAACAAAATAAAACCAAAACAAACTATGATAAACATTGCAAAAATCTATCTGAGTTAGGTGTTGGCGATGACGTAATCATACTGGATCACACTAGTACAACAAATAAAATGAGAGGAAAAGTTGTTAAAAAATGTAACACTCCACGTTCATATATAATAAAAAATCGAAAAGGAATGGAGTATCGTCGTAACCGCCGACATCTAATTAAATGTGAGCCGGGAGTGCCGATGCCGGGTGAGAAGTTCGTGCCTCCCCCGCCGCCGCCGCTTCCCGCTCAGGGTTCGATCCCGGCTGATGTAAAAAGTGCGCCGGTACCACCTGTATTGCAGGCGCAAAGTTCGAACCCGGTTGCGAGCGCAAGGTCTGCTGGTCAGCCATACGAGCCCGCTCTTACTCGTAACAAAGCTCGTAAAATGGGTATTGATATAAATAATTTGTTCTAAAATCATTTTCTTTTAGAAGGGGGGTTAAACATGTAGTATAAGGATTTGTATTTTTACATTAGTTGTAGTTATGCATGCTTTTTATTTTAAGGGAAAGATGTTGTAGGTAGTTCTACAAATGTATGTGTACCCGTTATTATTTTAATAAATCAGTTGCTATCCGAGCTCGGTGGTTTAACTTACTACAAGTAATGTAAGTCTCTAACGAGGGCCACTTCTATACGTAGGTATATCTACATTTCATACCCAAGTACTTACTTACTTAGATATACAACCTTCGAAATTGTGGACAGCTAAGTTTGAATGTAAATCTGTAGAGCAAAGGATTTTTTACACTTATGTTTAACATTTAAATTTAATTTTCATATGGTTCACGTGACGATTTAAAACAAAGGGTCATCTGGTCAAGGTCAACCTGGATGAAACTAGCACAGGACCGGGATAAGCAGCGTAGTCGAAGTGAGGCTTATGCTCGGCAGGCGATGACAGGCTGATAATGATGGTGAGGAAACCTGTATACATCCACGAAGAAATTCGAAGGTGTATGTGAAGTCCCCAACCCGCACTGGGCAAGCGTGGGGACTACTGCCCGTTCCCTCTCATCCATGAGAGGAGGCCTGTGCCCAGCAGTGGGAGGTATATCATCATCATCATCATATCAGCCGAAAGACGTCCACTGCTGGACATAGGCCTCCTCCAAAGAGTGCCAAAGTGACCGGTCTTGCGCCACCCGCATCCAGCGGACTCCAGCAACCTTTACCAGGTCAGGGAGGTATATAGAATGATTTATTAATGATGATGATAATGGATACGTGTCGACCGTGCGGGTCCACACGTAGCCATTAGTCTGACAGCGTTTGTGCGTTCGTCTAATTGAAAACGCCCAGGTGACCGCCAAAGATACCGTTGGAGTGAAGATCAAAGATCTAACCACCTTCCGGCCGAATAGCGAAATGTGCGTCCTCTTTTGTTAGAAGCCAAGTTCCTTCTTGGGCGATCGAGCCAGCGTAGTAAATATGGTTCACGACCACGACGTTCACGTGGTCACTTTTGCGCACCGAGTTAAATACGACATGTAAGTGCTAGATTCATCATCATGATCATCATCATCATCAGCTTGTGTCAATCCACTGCTGGACTTTTTTTTTTTTTTTTAATGTTATAGGAGGCAAACGAGCAGACGGATCACCTGATGGTAAGCGATTACCGCCGCCCATGGACACTTGAAACACCAGAGGTGTTGTGAGTGCGTTGCCGGCCTTTAAGATGGGAGTACGCTCTTTTCTTGAAGGTTTGAAGGTCGTATCGGTCCGGAAATACCGTAGGCGACAATCCATTCCATGACATAGGCCTCTCCCATGGCACGCCATTCCTCCTCTGGTCCCTGCCCCTTGCCTTACGAATGTCAGTGTCAGATTGAGCCAAAGCAATGGAGAGTTTCCCGTTGCTGGTTCTAACCCAGCGCAACACAGTTTGCGATCTGCTTGAAGCAGTACAAGAGCCAAGTATACCTACCCAAAGTGGTAAGAGAAACCAGCCTTAAGATTACTACTTACATCAGGCAGCGTAACGTCCAGCGTGACGTGAGCCACGCCGACAGGGCTCTGCCACCACGTTCCGGGGTCACCGTCGATGGCGTGCGACGCTGGGTGCCGGCGGGCGGCGGAGCCGTCGAGACCCTCGCACACGTCGCAAACCACGCCGCGTCTGAAAACGTTAGATGATTAGACCATGGCCAAGAAAGATTGTATTGGATTGATTAGGATGGGATTGTAAGTATATCTGCAAGGTTCATGCCAGATGTTGCCGTATGAGAAGTCAGCGGTTGAATGCGAAAGCATAGCGTAATCTAAAATTTAACCGTCAAGTATCATCAGTATGTTCTGGACGAAAAATAAATCTTATATGGCTTCAGGCAACAGTCCATGCCAAGACGTCCACCTCTAGACAGTCCATCCAGCACCGCTCGTACTCAGACCAGGAGCAATGAGTGAACACAGACTTACCAGTCCAGCATCCTTTTGATCGGATAAACTGATAGACAGAGGTCTCCCCAGATACTGCTTTTGTGGACAAGGTCTAGCTTTTAAATTTCTAGAATATATAATACCGAAGCTTGCCTATCAAACGGACTAGCCACCGAATCAAAGAGTTAGTTTTTTGTTTATTGCTTGTGTAATTTTGTAGTTTAAATTTCCTTTTATCCTCTGTATTTCTAGTGATTTTATATTATGTATGTGTACGTTTCGTCACTGTGCCGTGGCATCACCAAATGGTCGCAACGGAAGACCAGCGCTGGCTCCGCCAGCATTACGCTGAGTTGCGACCATTTCGTGGCAAATTACGCAACTGTATGTTAATGTATGTAAATTGCCTTGTGTTTGTCACGAATAAATGTATCTTTTTTTTCTTTTCTTTCTTTATAATAACGCCGAATCAAGCCAAACCTATATGAACAATACACATTTCGGCTCTTAAACTGCAAGAAAATACCTGTCGACTGGTGCAATTAAAGGACTGGTGTGTCAATATTGACAACTGTCATTTCAGTAAGTAGGTTAGGTATTAGGCCCGCAGCATACGTTATTAAAATATACCTACCGGATCAGGTTTTCTCTGTCAACCGTTTTGAAAATAAGCGCAGGAATAACCATACACACTCCGTCTCTTAAACGGCAAGAAAAGACTTCCCTGAAACTGTGGTATGTCAAACTTGACAACTGTCATTTCTGTAAGTGGCTTGGGTCTGTTGCTGCTCCCTCATCTCTTTCTCTAGACTCTTCATTTGATTGTGTGACAGTAAGCACTAAGCGCACTCTGAGCTACTAATCCATTTCAGGGAACAAGGTCCAGTATCTCATGTGTGTGTTGAGTGAAACGTGCTGGAAGAGCGAGTGGAAAGACTATAAAGAAAGAGCACATACTTCCCCGGCGTGTCCCTGCAGTAGTCCTCGGCCCCGTTGTCCCCGCAGGTCGCGTTGGCCTCCACCGCCGCGAAGGGGGCGACGTCTATGGGCTCCGGCAGCAGGCCGTCCGCGCCGTCCACCACCGTCGTGCTGGACAGCCGGTCCAGCACCGCTCGGCCTGGAGAAAGAGACGGGAGTTTAGAACAGGTAACATTTAATTACTGTTCATGTTAAATTGAACAAGTAACTATAAAAAGTATAAATTAAATATATCCCGACTGGAAAACTAACTAAAAAACAACATTTTTTTCATATAAAAGGTAGCATAATATGTAACCCGGATCACAAATTCGAATCGATTGATACCTCATTCATTAAAATCGGTTCAGTATACCTACGGTGGACACACGTAAATACTTAACATATACTACTAAAATCATAACCCTTCCTTTCGGCTCTGCCGTAGTCGGGAAAAAACTAAAATATAATACGCAATCAGACAAAGTATTCTTCGCGGATTGGACAATTTCATAGAATACGAGGGCTGCCTTTTAAGTTCTGTCGTTTGCAAACCTCCCGTGATTGCATAAAAAAGAACTAGTGTTACGTTAAAATATTTGAATTTAGAATTCGAAAACAAAAGAATGACTCGAAATCGGCCCAACCGTTTTAGTACAGCGTTCGTTCAAAGTTGACAAGTCAGTTGTGAAAATGGAAATTTCGAAGGAAAATTTACGTGGATAATTTTTTACAACTTCAAAAGGGGCTTAACGCGACTTCAGTGCTTCGAAGAGTTGACTACGGTTTTCAATGATAAAGCACCATGCCTTCGGACTGTGGAACGCTGGTATTTAGAATTTCAACGTGGTTGCTCTAGTCTTGGTGATAGACATCGTGAAGGTCGACCAAAAACAGCCGTAACCCAGGAGAACATTGATGCTGTACGGCAACTGATCATCGAAGATCGCCATGCGACATACCGTGAGATAGAAGCTTCCTTAAGTATTTCAGGGACCAGTGTTCACAGTATTTTGCATGATCACTTAGGCGTAAAAAAGTTGATCTCACGCTGGATACCACATTTACTCAGTGAAGACCAAAAAACGGCTCGCGTTCGATGGTGTCGCAAAACTCTGCGGCAATTCAACCGAGGAAACTCGAAACATGTTTACGACATTATCAGTGGTGACGAATCTTGGATATATCCCTACGATCCCGATTCTAAACAGCAGTCGACTGTTTGGGTGTTCCAAGATGAGCCAAAACCGACCAAAGTAATACGCTCACGGAGCACTTCGAAAAAAATGGTCGCCACGTTTGTGGCGAAAAGTGGCCACGTTGCCACCATCGTGCTCGAGGATCGTAAAACGGTTAATGCTGACTGGTATACCACTGTCTGTTTACCAGAAGTCATCGGCGAGTTTCGAAAAAATAACCCAAGACGTCGTATAAGACTGCACCACGATAATGCGAGCTCGCACACCGCCCGGCAAACTATTGCGTTTTTAAAAGAGCAAAACGTCGAAATTCTGGAACACCCGCCGTACAGTCCAGACTTAAGCCCTAACGATTTTTTTACTTTTCCAAAAATCAAGCAACGACTTCGTGGTCAACGGTACCAGACGCCTGAAGAAGCGGTTGAGGCATACAAAACGGCCATTTTGGAGACCCCGACTTCGGACTGGAATAAGTGTTTCGAAAACTGGTTCGATCGAATGAAAAAGTGTATTACATATCACGGTGATTACTTTGAAAAACTATAAATACCATTTAACACTTAAATTGTCTTTAGTTTTTCCAAACGACACAACTTAAAAGGCAGCCCTCGTACATAAGAGTCGGACATATTAAATCAAAAATCTCGAAACCTTTTACTTTTTGTCAGAATTAGGAAAGTTTGGGTTTTTCTTATTCCCAATCATAAGCACTTTATTTGTTTGATTCGGATAATGAAAAGTGATCCTATTTTTCACTTCATTGACGATATGTTTAAATGATATAAATACTTAAATACGTATGCTATGTAAACGGCTCATACTTAAAGATTTTCATAAATTGGTAATTAAAGGGGTTTGGGTAAAAATGTTATCATTTTTTTTTTAGATGAGCGGCCACTCGTAAAAGTAGATTATGATAGATCTACTAAAAACAAACATATTTTGTTATGAAATGTAATACCTACACTAAAATGCATCGGAGCCGAGATATTTTTGCAATATATATTTTCACAGGTCGTATTGTAACGTTATAAACTAAACTTCAAACTTAAATATCTCGGCTCCGATATTGTTTAACGCGTTTAATTTTATATAAAAACATCGTTGGCCGCTGCAAAAAAAAAGATTTTTTTTCTCATACAAGGTTTACCCAATGCGCTTTGTCACAGTATATTAAGTTAATTGCATACAGCCAGTTAGATGTTAATTAATCGGCACATTCCGAACAAAATATGTACTTACAACATTTTCAATAAAAATATCCGAACGCATGCCATCGAGGCGGCGCCTTCTGTACTGAATTACAGTTGACTTTATTAATATAACCAGTAGTTTGACTCCATAAAAACGCCCGAAACGTTTTTTTTTACGTAGGTATTCCACTTTTTGTTACCATCATTAATATTTTTCCTATTGTTATCAGTGGTAACAGCTAGGAATAAAAATTCCCACCCGTTTTCACTAAATGTGAAGTAATTGTTTAGTAACTGAGTACTGGTAACAGATGCAAGAACTTGCCAATCGTAACAAGTTAGCGGTTACAGGTGGGACTAACTCTTTTACTTCCCTATTAAAAGGTAAATTATCCCAGGCGAGCTATGGAAAGGGAAAAAGCGAAGTGTGCTCATACTTTATCTACATCACTTCCACACTAGTACGTAGCGCGAAATACATTACAGTAACCCTTTTGAATTTTTCGTAAAACGCGTTGCGTTGCAGCGTTTGCTCACATAGCGCTCTCGCACAGCTCTGGTGGATACGAGTATTACCCTAACACTGGTTGAGTCACGATACTGATGATGATGTCACTGTGGCGCCAGTTTCTTAGATCTCCCTTGTGTGGAGGCAGTAAAACACCTCGCTATGGTCCGTGTCTGTCACTTTGTTTATTACAGTTTATCAGACTCAGATAAATCTTGGAGAACTGACGATACCCACGACCTGAGGGTTTGGTAGTAAACTTAATCTTCAAAAACGATCACAGGAATAAGTCGGTTTCAAGTAATGCTTTGATCATTTTAACTATGAATATACGACCCACTCATTTTGCACACCACGACTGATTTGTTGGGCCAAAAGTTATATACAGGGTGTAGCAACAATGGGGACTGAACCGATCAAGGGCATGTTCGGTAGCGTATTGCGATTCCAAAAATGCATTTGTTTTTTTTTTTGATTTGTTTTGGTTTACATGTTTATATTTGTTTTTGTTTACATTACAGTCTTTGTTTTTGTTGATATTGTTTGTTTAGTCACTTGCGTGTCAAAAAAACATATGTTTTCATAACAGAGCTGTGCGCGCAGCAGTTGAAAATAAAATAAAACCCTCCTACCCTTCACCCTCGCGAGGGAACGTTATCATACACAAGCAATGACAATAAAACAATGACTGTAATGTAAACAAAAAACGAAAATATCAAAGTAAACAAAAATAAACAAACCATAAATAACATAAACAAATGCATATTTGGAATCGCTATGTGCTACCGAATATGCCCTTGCCTGGTTCACACCCCTTTTTTGACACACCCTGTATGCAAAGGCCTTTGTATAAAGGTAATACTTTTGACACGTCATCAGGATCATGGACCTACTGGTTCCTGAGCCAATTACCTTCCATCAGAAGAATAACCTTCCATGAACATCTGCATACAAACTTGCAACAAGGGGTCACAGAGTCGTGAGAACAGTACTTTCTTAGCTAAATTAATCAGTGATTTTAACCAGTTAACTCAACAGTTAACACGTGTGCGACGGCGTCGGTTAGAGAAGGACGGAAGCGCCGTGGTAGTGAGAGGGAGTTAGTGCGTTTCGGCGTCGATGCGCACGCGCAAGTGCATCTGGTGTGGAGGTTGGTTACATTATCAATACGCTCTTCTTATGGCTTCTTATTACTTACTTAAGATTTTAAAGACTGACCATATTATAAGAGATCATATAGACGTACCGAGCTTTTGAAAATAGCATCGTATAGAAACCGTACAGTTAGCTAAATTATGTTTTTTTTTTACTACACTTCACGTAATATAACCGTCAGGTAATATAACCGTGCAAGCACAATGTAACATTAGCTATAAGAGTTTTTTCACTAATTATCAGTAAAAATAAATTTGCTTCAAAATAGGTTTCCGTCAGAATATTCATACTTTAAGTACTCTTTTCTCACAGTCTGAGCAAAAAAGTGAATTACTACTCACACGACGACCACGACAGGTTTACCTTACGTCTCCATCATCAGACCAGCCTGATGGTATCGAACCGAAACTGAACTAAACTTAAAGTAACTGAACGAACTAACTTAGTGTTAATGTAAAGTATTAGTGTAACTGTTGATGTTTGTCGATAGAAGTAGCGGTCGAGTATTGTGCCCCAACCCGCGCCTAGTTACTCGTTTATTTGTATGAAACATCACCGCGGGGAAAGTGCTTCGTAATTAACATTTAATGGCGTTTCCAGCATCCGATCAAGTTGTTGACTTATTACCCTTGAACCGAGCTTTTGAACTTTTATGAGAACCGGTTTAACCTAAGTACTTACGAAGCTGATGGTTCTGGGTTCAAATCCCGGTGAAAGCACAGATAGTAGTGCAATGGGCACGAATTTTCTTGGATATTACTGTTTAATATAATTTTCATGTAACGATCACCATAATTGTTAGTATATTTACATGTGTTACGTATTTAGAGTTATTAAATATATCGTAGTCTAGTTCCCATAACTTAAGCCTTATATTGAGCTTAGTTGAGCTAGTTCGATTTCTTCAACCTTACACAAAACGAACTACCAAAAATATTTATATTTCTTTATATCTAACCCACATAGCACGTAGAACCAATTTCCGTTGGGGCGAAAAGGTTCTCGAGTGGCGCCACGTACCGGAAGGCGCGGCGACGGGTAGGCCCCCCGCAAGGTGGACTGATCACCTGGTAAAGGTTGGTGGAGTCTGCTGGATGCGGGTGGTGCAGGACCGGTCACTTTGGCACTCTTTGGGGGAGGCCTATGTCCAGCAGTAGACGTCTTTTGGCTGATATGATGATATCTAACCCTTTAAGGCCGTCTTTGCATGCATTTAGTACTGCATTTGTCCCGCTGCAGTGCATCCCGCGCAAATCACTCATTGATTTTGATTAGGTATTACCGACCGCCAACGCAGGCCGCTTCCGTCCAGCAGGTAAATCACTTAACGCATTAAACGTACGTTAGGTCGGTCTAAAATCTAAATGACAATTTTTATATGAAAAAATGTCAGTTAAATTGCTCTAACGCGCGTTCGAAACGTTACGTGATTACCCCTTAGGTGACAATCACTGTCAAGTTTACTATTGACCGTCATCGCAATGTGGCGGCAACTGTGGCGGTCATAGTAAATTTTACAGCTAACAACAAGTTTACTATTGACCGCGCCGCGGCCAGGCCGCGCCAGTGTCATGCAGGCTTAATGTAGGCGCGCGGTAAAGCAATCTGTAGGTACTGACTTGACAGACAGTTGATAATGTCAGCTGACAGCTTACTGATATACCGCACCGCCACATGCAAAAGCGGCCTACGCAGGTACAGCCAGTCACGAAATAGATCTACCACTTATCGACTCTATTATTTGTACACTAGCTTCCGCAAGCGACTTCCTCTGCTTGAACCCGGGATAAAAACTAATCTTTATTTTAATCCAGGCTATAAACTATCTTCTTGCAAAATTGCATCCAAATCGGTTGAGCCGTTTAAGCATGATTGAGTAACGAACATATGCATTTATAATATTGGAAGTATTTAGTTTCAAAAGTGGTAGCTCACATCCTCGGCTGACTGTACTAAAGTTTAATCTGACATTGCTTTCATCGATAAGCATTTACGACGCAATATTATTGCTAAATTCTGCTCTATAATACTTATATTTTATTGGACTGTCACATGTGGTAAACATAAGGAAAAGCTAGCCGTTAGGTTATTCTAATTCAGATGTGAGGTAAACGTGCCAGTGCGTGACATTGCTACTATAATTGACACTTTCAATATTGATTCAATAACAATAGGTGTTCAACTGTTAGGAATTAAGATCAAATATTGAGACGATTACCTTACGTAAAATATATTTAATAAGTTATTTAATAAATAATAATATAAATAATGCTTTTTTTTCCGTCTTGTTGCTGATATTCGACACAATTAGAGCCTGTGTAGATGAATATACCAAACAAATTGTGTGCGCTCGAGATGTTTTATTGTATAAAAAAGATATTTGTGTAATAATAACGCTGAACATATATATTTTAATAAAATAAGCATACTTTGTAAACTTGTTGATAACTGGAAACGTAAGCTTTTCATTAATGACAAAATGTCTGAGATTAATTCAGAGTTTTTTTACTGTGCTGGTTAAATTCAAAAGCCCGAGCAATTTGAGGGCCCGAAATTTATAAAATTAATTTGTAAGACTTATGGCTGCGATCCACAACTTCGTTACGACCCCAACTTATTGCGTTTATATCCGACACGTGTAAATCCGAGCTCCAGATAAATATAATTAAAATTCCTCGAGGCCCCGTCGGGGTACAGTCCCGTTATGGGAAGAATAAATGTCGTGTAATATTTGGAGCAGGGATATATGATGAAATATTGGTCAGTTTGGAGGTTTCAAATAGTCGTTGACACCCCACAAGGTCGACTGATGACCTGACCCCGTATCATGGTCGGCCTTATCACACGATAAGTGACTGGATATTGCGTCCGTCACTGGCTGACACCGTTCGATAGAACGAAACGACGATCCTATCTTGTCACTTATCGCGTGATAAGGCCGACCATGATACGGGGTCTGGTAAAGGTCGCGGGAGTCTGCTAGATGCGGGCGGCGCAGGGCCGATCATTGTGGCACTCTTTGGGGAAGGCTACGTCCAGCAGTGGACGACTTTTGGCTGATATAATGACATAGTCGTTTAGTATTCCAACCATCTTTGTCGTCACACTTGGCAAAGTGGTCGTGATCGTCACGTCAGGGTGGTCGTAAGCTACAAAATCCGTCACCAAGTCTCCCGTGCTGTTCCTCTTCTGGTACAGTCGAGTTCTTCAATATCTACACAGACAGAGATATTTTTGAAAGGTTGCCTGTGTAGATGTTGGAGAACTCGACTGTACATTGGTGGCGTGGACCATTGAGTGCAGTTTTGACTTGTTCGGTCGGTCGGTTAGTTTTCATCCCTGCCTAGATAGCATTAGATTTTTGTAATCATTGGCTCTCCCTAAGGACTTATTCGGATACTAAATAAGCAATAATGTAGGTATTTGTAGGCATTTAAAAGGATGTACACAAACGAAACCGTAAACAATATATCTCGATCCATCAGCCAATCAAAGTAGCTTTACACAACAAGGTTACAGCGCCGGGTATTCTATCGGATTCAGTTAGCGTTAGCGACTACCTGACAGACATGGTATACTTTAATTAAAGGTAACAAGATTTCTGCAGACAAACAATACTATGATTTACCTCAACGTTTTGCATCTGAGGCACGGCCTTCCATTGCATTGAAGTGATTTAACATCTGACACAGAATATACCTATAATAGCTCTCCTCTGTCTATCAGTACCGATCCTTACCAGCTCGAAAACTTGGGCATCCCGCTCTTCCGCATAGCACGAGCTCTTTCATCTAGTTAGGGTTGTCACGGTGACACACCTCATCGTCATAGCACAAGACGGCTGCGTGACGATGTGTGTCACTTGGTTCACCCTTGTTAGACCAAACAACTTTTGGCCAAATGTTTCATTTGGCCAAAAGTTTCATTTGACCTAATGCTTTTTTTTCTTAAATAGAAAGCTTTATAGGATTATTATAAAACAAACCTAACCTAACCTAATGACTTCTATTTGATGATATTCAAAGAATACCCGAAAATACCACTGTTTTGACGAAAAATTGATTAGGTCAAATGAAACATTTGTCAAATGATACATTTGGCTAAAAGTTGTTTGGTCAAGAGACAGGACCCCGTGTCACTTATCTACTGTGATCCGATGACTTGTCACTTCGAAGGTGCGCGAGAGCTGAGTTCAGCCGAAGCGGAAAAATGGGTCAGACCTGTTTGACGCGGAAAGGGTTAACAGTCCAATGAAATTCGATCTCATTTAGATCAAAAACCGTGTCGGCGCCCTCGGCACTCCCGACATCTCAATAACTATTCTTTTAAAAGAAGAAAGCCATTTAAGAATAGGCTCGTTGAAGTTGTAAGACCTTTCTGTTTTAAGCAAAGGAGCCTTCAAGATGAAGATGTAATTATATGCTTGGGGAATATTGATTTGTGGACGTGTAATAAAAGTGTTAAGTTATTAAGAAACTGTACCGACAATGGAGGGATACTCAATTAAGACGTTGTAGTGTAACTAGACTTTCTTTTAAGTAATAACGTCTTCATGCCAGTGAGTAACGGTTTTAACTATAAAAGTAGTTATGTGCGCGGCGCCGCCCGCGTATGTTAAAGAAGCTACAGGATCGATATACTATGCTATCTCTGTTTACATATGTAGATATAGCCTATGTTTCGTAGGTTACCTCTACTTACTAACTAACATTTCACTGATGTTACCTCTTTATTACAACTATAGGGCAGTTTCTTAAAGTGTGTTCCATGAACCCCTTAGGGATCCGTGATATGATTGCTAGGAGTCCACGGCCAGTTCGTTTACTCTTAACACATTCAGGGCCAATGACGACACATATGCGTCAGACCGCCGTAGTCGCTTTCCGCTACATACGAGGAAAACCTTGGGATCGGCTACTAGCGTAGCGCGTAGCGATTCTTGGCCCTGAATGGGTTAACGTAGGTAGGTAAGTAGAGCCTATATGAAACATGAGATTTTCTTCAACATTTTCTTCAACAGGAGACCGCGGAATTTTTTTATTTGCTCTACCAGTCAAAGCAGTATAAATTGTAGGACGTTCTTCTCTACAATCCGGTTTTACTGTTAAAAAACATTCCCTTTGTCAATGTCAACCTTCGACCAACAAATTAAGTGACTCTCAAAGGAAAGAATTCCCTAATTGCGTGAAACCGACGCTCTCACGCTGTGCCTCAGAAAACTAACCTTCTAAAACTCGCATCTTGTTACACAAGTTCATCTAAATCACGATCTTGTTCCTTTGACTTACGGTTTAATTTGTATAGATGAAATACGCGGTTTAAGACGCATGTTGGTTTATTTGTCAGAAGTTCAGAGACTGCCTCTTTATATTTGTTTAATGGTCAATTTGGGCGTCCGAATACTTCCAAGGCAGCCTTTGAATATAATTCCTGAGTTTCTTTTCAATGCTGACAAGTTTTGAATTTAAGTACCAGTAATTGCATCATTTTGTAGTTTAAAGTATTATAAAACGACAGTTTTGGTGAGGATTTGTGCATAATTAAGGGACATAAAAAATTTGGTTCGCGGTTCCTGTGGACTTTGCCCAAGTTAAGTGCTATAAAGCCTTGTTTTTGGTTGAACTCTTATTTATTTAGCATACCGTGTTTCTTCGAATAAAAATGTAATATGCGTTTTGTTTGACTTCGTGACGCTGATTTTCGATGCCACCATTGGTGACCAGTGTGATCATTATGGCTTCATTATACGTAATTATCAATAACTAGTTACATTTTGACATGAGAAAATTTAAATTTTAAAATAACAACTTACAACGAGGTGTGTTAAGTATAAGTTTAACAAGTGTAACTGCCTGTGTCAACGTAGCTCTTAAACGGAGTTACGATGACACAGGCAGACACACAGTTTTTAGGGTTCCGTACACAAAGGTTAAAAACGGGACCCTATCACTAACACTCCGCTGTCCATCCATCTGTCAGTTCGTCTGTCACCAGGCTGTATCTCATGCACCGTGATAGTTGAAATTTTGACAGATGATGTACTTCTGTTGCCGCTATAACAACAAATACTAAAAAACAAAATAAAATAAATATTTAGGGGGCTCCTATACAACAAACGTGATTTTTTTGCCGTCTTTATTGATAATGGTACCGAACTTGCACTTGGCTGTTTTTTTAGAAACTTTTGCCTAACAAGATCAATCTTATGATTTCATCAATTTTATTTTTGGAACAAACTTCGGTATAGCCGACTGTGTCTATATTATAATATCCATATTATTAATTGAAAACGTAAGTAGATATTACTTAAAGGGTATTTTGGTCTGTTCTCAATGGCAAAGATATGTTTAGGGATTCAGTTACACTACATGTTGTTCGCTCATCACTATGATTGGTTCTCTTAGGTTAGTTGTAGTATAGTATTTATATATGTTGTGTTGTTTAAATGGATCCACTGATAACCAGCGTTAGTGCACTCTGTGCCCTAACACAAGCTGAGTGGGCTCCTTTTTTGGAGACAACCCTCAACTCTGTATCTTTTACCTCCTATTTTAAACTCTGCGAAATGTGTTGTTGATGTTTTCGGAATCAATACTTTCTATTCTATTATATTCTTAGCTAAGTTCGTTGCGTTGTCGGGGAGTTTTTGTTTTATTTATGTACCTAGTGATAGTATTGCTACAAATTCAAGATCCTACTTTAATTAATACGTTAATTATGACGTCAAACCTGGTAAATAAACAAGCTAATGCCAATCATTATGGTCGACCGAGGTGGTCCCCGGAACCTTATAATGACTGGTTGTACCGCGTTCACACAGACGGTACATTACTTAGTACAGCTTAGTCACTACAGGTTTGTATAAGAATTACAGCTGTTGGCTGCGTTGAAGGAAAGGAGCAGAGGCCGAGAACCTATGCGATGGTGATATATGCCATCAAGAAAGCTACGGGCATCGGGTAAAGTCATATAGACTGTAAATTATAATACTTATTCATTTTTCTACTAGATCAGTGTCGGTGAACGGTATTTTACCAATTTAAAAATAAAATGTCTGTTGTGTCTTGACGCAACTCCTCAATCGTAAAAATTATTGAGTTTTTGTTGCGTTCATAATAATAATAAATGTTAAAATTTAGTTCAACCTAGTGCTGCATGATAATTATTGTACTTAATTGTAATTTTTATTTAGTTATTAAGTAGTATAATATGACATGTCCTATATTGTATGCCCTAGCAGGGTATCATGTAGGTACCTACTAAGACTAAAATGTAAGACCTTTATGTGCTGATGAACATGATAACAATGAATAAAATGAATATGAATATGAATATGAATGATATGTTCCTTTATTTTAGACAATATTGGTCCACACGTAGATGAGTAATGAGATAAATTAATATTTTTTATTATTATTGATATCATTAGCACGCGTTAATTCATTAAAATAAGTACATATTCATTCACAATAAATTTAATTTAAAATAATCATTAAAATAATATAAAATAATGGAAAATAACCAGGCACAAGTAATCAAATGTGTGTTAACGATTAGTGCCATTGTTAGCACTGTGCCTTAACTGGAATACACACAAAAATGTAATTATTGTTTCTAATTTCCCAGTGACTTCGCTTTCCTAAGCTGTGATCCACAGCGATTATCTTGTAAAAGTAATAGGAGTAATTATTTATTTACTGCTTCCAATCAAGAAGACGTGGCAGCTGCCCACGCGCAGCTTCCAATCGTACTCGGATTAAAACGACGGAGAAGAATATAAAACTTTCCGCCTCTAAGGGCGGGTTGCACCAACTTACGATTAGGTACAGTCAGGGGTATTAATATACGTACATAAAGAAGGACATAATAGTACATTGTTTAACGAGGGGCGTAAGTGGGATATTGCGAACAAGAGTCTATCAGAAGCCCGACGCCGAAGGCGGAGGGCTTTTGCTGACTCGCGTTTGCAATATGCTCACGCCCGTGTTATACACAATGTTTTTCATCACATTTGCGAGGAATTAAATACATTTTAGATGAGATGAATAAAAATCGTAATAAAAACTGCAACATGTCAGTCGTCCATTTTGTTGAATTTGACGTGAGGCGCGTATGGCAAAGACCCTTCGGTATACAGCCACGATTTGAAAACTTAAAAACATTTTACTTAGACACTAAATAACTACATATTAAATCTGTAAATAATTCAGTTAAACATGTTTATGTAGTTTTTTAAGTATAAATTTATTTATAAATACGTTTTCAGACATCGTATTTGATATAAAACCTCTTTGCTTTGTAACTGCCGCATGAGTGACAGATACAATTTAAGAAAAAAAAACCATTACGCCCGTGGGCGTAACACAGGCTATTACAGCTCTGTATGTCTGCGCATTATGAAGCAGTTTTTGAGCAAGTGTGATGAAAATATCTGTACACGCCTTTATGACATTGACAATAGAGTCCTGTATAAATAATTATTACCTTTATTTATGTAGTCCCGTATAAATAATTATATCCTTTATTTATGTACCTACGTATATTAACATAATACCCCTGAGTGAACAGAGCGATCAACGTTTAATATAGCGCTATCATCTGCCACTCCAGTAAAGTAAACTAAGCAAGGTAAAGGTTACTTAAATAATCTTGATTAGTATTGCAGAGCTTTGTAATATATCGACTATACATTGTGATCACAATTAAAGCAGGTACCGTCGCACAGGACTGTTCGAAACTATTAGCAATTGTTGCATATGCGTGCGCATGCGCGCGGCGGATCAAAGAGATGCTATCGCGGGTTCACAATACTATAACTACGGCTATAGATCGTTTCAAGACAACACACCCATTTCATACTTTAACCCATTCATGGTCAGTGACTCGCATATGAATCGGGCGTCTACGAGCGATTTCCGCTACGAGGCGAAAAAATACTGCTACGCGCTACGCGCTACAGCGTACCACACTTCGAATTGCTTGGCATCGAATAGGTTAACCCAGTCAGTGCCAATCACGTAACACATGCGTCATGCTACGAGAGATTTTCGATGATTTACTGACATTCGACACGAATGGAAAATCGTCGACACGAAATGACCATTTTGAAATTGGACTTAAAGTGAATTTGGTCAAAAATTAATTGTGTCTATATTTTTTATCTATTTTTTTTGTTCAAAATGAATTTAGCCCAAATGTACCTAATTTTGTCCAGTATGAAATAGGTTCATGTGCAAATACCCGCAAAGTGAATCTTGTCTCATTTAAATTACTTAATATGAAAATCGACTATATTATACAACCTTAATATAAGTATGACGTATTTCCGATTGGTTCTATTTTAGGAGTGCACGGCGTATTTCCATATGCAGACCTCTTTAGACCTTATGTCAAGTATGTCAACTTTTAGGACGTAATTACATTGAATTCGAGCGTAGCGAAGCGGTGGATATCATAAGCATAATTTATGACGGGTCGAGGGTTTGGAACCTTTTCACACCGTAGCTATCCATACTAAATAATACAGGCGTAGACTCAAAATTTATTTTTACTCTAAAAGATTCGAAGGCATAAAATATGCCCAGTGACAAAAATCCCATTTAGATATCTCAAGGAATTGAGAAGTTACAACCGTTTTAAGATTGCTTGTTAGAGAGAGAAAACGCTCGTAGATCGTGACGTCACGTACTTGACAATCGTTTCATATCAAGGGACATAACCCCTTCTTAAAACTTTGGACACTTATGACCGCTTTAGCCTAGTTGGTAGTGACCCTGCCTACGAAGCAAGAGGTCCCGGGTTCGAATCCCGGTAAGGGCATTTATTTGTGTGATGAACACAAATATTTGTTCCTGAGTCATGGATGTTTTCTATGTATTTAAGTGTTTATTTGTCTATATAAGTTTGTTTATCGTCGTCTAATACCCATAGTACAAGCTTTGCTTAATTTGGGACTAGGTCGATTTGTGTAATATTGTCCCCTAATATTTATTTATTTACTTATTTATAACTTTGTGATTATTGAATCCCCTGCATTACTCTTTTCTCAAAAATATTTTAAATCCGTTTTCGGGAAAATACAACATTATGGTTATTTTATTTGGTATCGTATTAAACAGTTAATGAGTCGTAATCTAATGACAGGGTTATAATAACAAAATCCCGAATCACTCATGGATTAGACTAGAACAGGGCCGTAATGTGTACAGTCAGCGTCATAAGTAACTGCGCAAACGAACACGTCAAAAGTCTTTATTAAAAGGGAATAATAGCTTTTAACGTCCCCGATTCCGCAGCTACTTTTGATGCTGACTGTACTAAGTAAAACTGACTGTACTCTGTGTCTGACTGACTGTAGTAATAAGTAGCGTACTCGAAGAGCAAACTGAGAAAGATTATAATGAAAGTAGTGATAAAACGCATGACGAGGCTAGAGTCTGGCAATCGCAAGTTAAACCCACCAGATCAGAATACGCGGCAACACTAAACGTCCTACGCATACGTTTTGAAGTGTTTCCGCATGATTGAATCTAGAAATGCTGGATGCGGGCGCAGGACCGGCCTTTGTGGCACTCTTTGGGGGAGGCCTATGTCCAGCAGTGGACGTCTTTCGGCTGATGTGATATGACGAATCTAAGTAGTAAGTTTAACCCGCGCTTGCCAGACCCTAGAATGCCCTTATTTATAAAAGTCGATTAGGTTTGATGGACGACTTTGACATTTGAGATTGCGAGAAAGGACAAAACACATTTTAGCTAGCAGAACTTTGTTCAGAGTTATAAGGGGGTAAGCTATTACCAATTGTTGCATATGCGTGCGCACACGCGCGGCGTATCAAAGAGATTGGTATCGCGTTTACGAGACATAGGACTGTAACAGCGTTGAGAGATAGCTAGTTTAGCCCACTAAGACTTTGGACAACGGTTTCCTTTCCGATTTGGGCCGACATTGATCTCTGTGATATAAGAAAATGTGAATTGATATTCTCACCCGACCTGACCGATCAATCTAGTACGATCAATTGAGATCAATACACATACTACATTCATTCCATTCAACATTAGAATTTTAACAAATTCGTCTACGTCTTTTGAAAGATATATAACAACTAGCCTCTGCCCGCGACTCCGCCCGCGTGGAACTCGTTTATATCGTAGCTCTATACAAATTTTCACCCCCCATTTCACCACCTTAGGGATGATTATTCTCTACCAGTCAACAGAAACATTACCTAAGTCGTCACCTCATCTTCTAAATCTCTACACGGACTGTGATTCGTGGTTTCCATTAATTTAAACACAAATATTAATATTTACTTCTATCTTAATCTATGGCACCCACTAGTTACTAATGTCCTCCAATCGTAACGAGATCTATCATCATCATCATATCAGCCGAAATAGGTGAGTTGTTCTATACCTCACATCATTGCTCACCAGTTTAAAGACACTGAGACTCGTAATAACAACGCGTAATGGGAGGTCACACTTACAGTGGTATCATAGGCGAGGTGCTGTGAAGCGTTCAGAATACCGCCGGACTTTATTCGTCTAGCGCGACGCCTCATTGTCCTGCTACGCAATTCACAATCAACTTCTTACTCCTCCCTAGCATATCTTGACCCATAGGCTCGTAGATATGTATGAAATAAGAGGTCAATATACTGGTCACCCTGTGATGTCGACCGTTGCGAATGCGCGCGCACAGAATTAGATCCCCGCTAGCTTGATCCTGCGCGTGTGAGTCACGACATATAATTATATACCTCGATATGCCACTCTGTGACAAAAAAGTGAACTTCCATGAGAAACCGACTCCAATTATTACTTACTATAATAAGTAAATTGCGCAATTAACCGTGTAATGACGTGCGGTTATATCAATTGGATGCCTAAGGCCTGAATCACACTGGCGCGGCCTGCGGTGGCGGTCGATAGAAATTTTGACAGCTAATGACAAGTTTACTATTGACCGCCGCGGCCTGGCTGTGAAAGGCTTAAAGCCTGCATCAAACTGACGCGGCCTGGCAGCGGCGGACGATAGTAAACTTGTCATTAACTGACAAATTTACTATTGATCGCCACCGCAGGCCGCTCCAGTCTGTGAGAGGACTTGACTTGACTGGTTAAAAACGAAAAGTTTCTAAGTTTCTATCACTCGTAAATCTCCCGAAGTGTTCCAAACATAAATAGTGCTAATTATTGTGTTACATTGTATAGTAGACATGTGTTCAGCATGGCTATCACGCGACGGCGCGCGAGCTCTCTCGATTTTTCTCGCACTATCCGTCTCTCTCTTACTAGAACACTTAGAACAAGAGGTGCTGGTAGGCATGGGGCATGTTAATGGATTAAACTATTAAGATGTAAGTACCTAAATGGTCTTAATTCATAATTATATGTTTGTTACACTGTTGTTTTATTACGGTGTAACAAGGCAAAATGTACACATCTTTGATGTTGACTGTTCTGATACGAGTCGTATGAGCCAAGCCAAATACATGTTTTGTTTTGATTAAAATACAAATTCCAAAATACTATGGCACCTGTAATTTTATAATCCTACTAATATTATGAATGTGAAAGTTTAGATGTTTGGATGTTTAGATGTTTGTTACTCAATCGCGCTGAAACGGCTCAACCGATTTGGATGAAATTTTGCACGAAGATAGTTCATAGCCTGGATTAAGATATATGTAGGATAGTTTTTATCCCGGGCCCACGCAGACGAAGTCGCGGGCGGAAGCTAGTACAAAATATGTTTATGTTATGTACTCGTATTTGAAATATAAAATACAAAATACAGTATTTAAAGCATTTTTAGTTAAAATACAAAGTACAGTAAGTGGCCCGTTCTAGCAAGGTCTGTAACCTGCAATCGGTCCTGTGTCTGTCTTACAACCATATTTGCTTCCATATATTCACAGATATAGCCACTACAATGTTCACTCTAAATACGTTCCGTTATACCGATTATACGATTATAAAATTCAAAAAAATGTTTTTTAGTGGAAATGTACATTTTAATTTTTAAACTTATAGTATTCGAAATACAAAATACTGAATACATGTGAGTGCGGTATTTGAAAGCAAATACCAAATATTTCTCCAACCTGTAGTTAAAATACAAATACACAATACGTATTTGAATCAAATACGTATTTCTAATACATGTAATTCAACTATATACTTAACCTAGTTTTATCTCTTTCTCCGATACCCAAAGGTGTCTGGAAGAGATCACTCTTCAGCGATAAGACCGCCTGTTGTCTACCTCTACCTACATGTTATTGTATTGTTTCTCTTTCTAACTGATTTGTTTGTGCGAGGTGTGCAATAAAGAGTATTTCCATTGTATTGTTTGTATTGTAGGTATACTTACTGCCCAACCCTGTAATACGACTAACAGGACGCGCTCGCGCAGGATTCCGCGACCTAATCGTAGACTCGTCCGGAATGTTCGAATAAACCGATACCTAAACCTATTACGGTAACAGCGGCGCTACCACGAAAATCGAAACTCGAAGTTCGTATACGTGCATTGCATCCCTGTCACTCGAGTATTTTTTTTTTTTTTTATGATATAGGAGGCAAACGAGCAGACGGATATAAGCGCGATAGAGATGGAGATACCCGAACTTCGAATTTCGAAGTTCGTGGTTATAGACGTTATAGCTCAGGTCCATAGCTCAGTCGTAAGCTATAATTACGAGGGAAACTATGTTTAGACATCACTGATTATTGGAAATGGCGTTTTTGCACAAATACTGATAAATATAATCTTGTTGAGTTTAATTATATTTATAAGATTTAAGATCAAGACTATCTAGGGAGGTATTACTTCTATGAGATTTATGATTATGTAAATTACTTTGTTTTGTCGTTTCATAATGTTGCGTTTGAGATGACCGAGGAATATAATGCAACGGTTGACTGGTAGAAAATGTTTACGGCATTAATTTGTAAGATAAGTTGAAGATTTAATAAATAAATGCAAGATACCTACATAGCATTTCTCCCGGTAGTGCTCAAATGAGCCCGAGCTCTACTTTGGCACCTAATAGTCAAGATACATAATATGTATACCTATTAGAATATTACTTCATTCTGTTTCCTAGTTCAGGCAGTAAAAATCTCATCGTTTTCCAATATATGCCTCTTACGACTGTTTTACTGTTATCACTATCACTGAGATCAACCGCATAACGTGTCTTCCAAAGCACGAGAACTCAGTCAATAACTATTTCAAGCATTCACTCATCCAAGAACTGACTGCGACCCACGTTGTTTAAAGCTGGTTTTCCACCGGGGAGGGGCGAGACGAGACGAGACGATGCGAGAATTGAAATCGTATGGGACTTAGTACCTATTAGCACCGAGGGCGAGCGCGCGCAGTGGAAATCCCCCATCCCATACGAATTTAAAATCTCGTCTCGCCCCTCTGGTGGAAAACCAGCTTCACTCACTTGCAAGCGCTGCTAGACCATGAATGTTCACTGAGCGTGATATACAGCCACTGAATACATATACGACGTAGGTATATGACTCACAAACAAAACAAACATCCACATACGCCGTATCCCGTCAGCCGGGATGCCGCACCATATTTGGCGTGCCCTAATGAGCCTAATGGGGTCCCACGACTTGGCGGCCTTTTTACCGGGCACCTCCTTTTTCGGCACTATTAATAGTACGCGAGGGGAATAACAGTGGCCGGAGATTTATCTTTGATTCAATAAAAACGCCGTAATATCGGCATACACAATGCGAGAGCTTGAGAATTATTGGCGTAAGCAGAGGACATCTTCGTCATTTCAATCGGAAATCGAATCAATGTGTAAAGTAAGAGATGTATTTCAATAGTATGGTACCATCGAGCTGATCTGATGATGGAGACAGAAGGTGGCCCTGGGAATTCAGTATTTAACCGACGTAACCCCGTGGAGTTTGGGCTCGTTAGAATAGTCTCAATGAGTAGTTGATGACGGTATACAGAAAAGTACAGTCCGCAAAAACTGCCCTAGTTTCGAAAAGCATATTTGGAATGGCGCCTAGAATTTTTAACAAATTGCCAACAGCCATCTTGAAACTCCATGACCCTCATTTATTTAAAAAAACATTGTTTAAATTTCTAGCTGCCAAAGCATACTATTCACAAGAATATTTAAATGACCCTAACATAACATAAGCGAATAGCATAATGAACGATTTTATATTTAGTGTTTAAGTATGCATGCTGCATGCTATTTTGTGGCTATTTGTATGCTAAGGCAGGCTGGTAAGCCAGGCAAGACATAGTGATACAATCCATAAATTGAATCACCGATGTACATACCTATGTTTTACAAATAAAATATTTTGTATTTGTATTTGCAATAAAAGCATGTACCAAAAATGATTTTTTTGACAGAGACTTATTGTGTATACTTTATCAGCTAATTATATCATGTTTTTAGGTACCCTTGTTTTACCGACGAACGTTTCATCACCTGAATGTTTTTAATTTTCATTTCATCTGAAACCTTTTTTTTTTCAGAAACTGTATACTTTTCAGAAATGTTATAAAACAATACCTTTAGCTATAGGTACCTAAGAAATTAACGGCCTCTGAGAGAAAAAAATATAATTTGTGTAATGTTTATTTGCAAAATAAGGGACTTCGATATAATGAATAGTTTACCGCGATTTCCTGGTCATGGTTTGCCTGGTATGTTCACTTTAATCGGCTGAAATGTTTTCTTTTAACTGAAGTATACAAACCCAACCAGACCAACTATCAACAATAACTTCGATAGTTCATCATCCGAAACCTAACCCGAGTTAAACCCTCCAGTAAATATCCAAAACAAATATTCTCCAACGAAAGCTAAATCCTTCCTCATTCGTTCTAAAACAACGTGTTTATGCGGTACTTCCTCAATTTAAATGCTTGAGTGCCGCTTTTGTTAATTTCTAGCTACTGCTGACGGCTAGGGGCTTGCAACAGCACAAGTGTCATTAAAATATCAGTTATATTATAACTATAACGATATTCAGTTTGCTTTATTAATAGCCAGTAACATTATTTAGGTGGCTACGGTGGCTAGTAAAAGTTTGACTAATTACAGTACCATAGCCATACAATACAAATATTCTCTGTTGCACACCTTTAAAAAAAACACTGTACTGAACATTATCAATACAAGTAGAGGCATAGAACAGAGCGATCTCTTCCAGACAATCTTAGGGTAGCGGAAATCAAATCTATTCAGACCGATTCATAGTAGGTGATGCAGAGATAATTTATGAAACCTTTGTAGTCATTACAACACACAAGTTTAATTAATAATTAAATTACAACTAAGCAAAGCATGTACTATGGGGCATTATAGTATTGTACTATTAAGCATTATACTAGACGACGATCTTACTAACGAGGCTAACGCGGTCGTCAAATATATAAATAGCATTGTAAATTATTGTTTGACATGTAATGTATCTGACCCCGTATCATGGTCGGCCTTATCACGCGATAAGTGACAAGATAGGAGCGTCGTCTCGTTCTATCGAACGGTGTCAGCCAGTGACGGACGCTCTATCCTGTCACTTATCGTGTGATAAGGCCGACCATGATACGGGGTCTGATGATGAAGACAAAAGGCCACATTTCCTAAAGTACACAAGATAAACCCGTAGTGTTTGGTATCAAAACAAGTATGATAAAAAACGTCTCGTCGCCAAAAAAACCTTCTAACAACAATTTCCCAACCAAACCACAAGGTCATTTTATAGAATATTATAATTTAGTATGAGTTAGTGTTCATTCTGTCCGGTGGACAGATCCAAGGTTTTAAGTCTTTATTTTGGCGCAGGCCCACGTAGATAACGCCTAGTTTCTGATTTTGCCTCATTTTTCCATTATTTCTTCGTACTATGGTCGATAGTCAGCAATTCCAAGTGAACTAAAAAGTCTAGACCACGTTGTTCAGCCCTAGCTTCGCGCCTGCGGTCGCGGTGTCTGCGTGTGGTCTGGTCTGGACGGCTTTGACCCCCGCTTCGGTTACTCCGTCACCCTCAGGCCCTGTGACCGACGCGAAAGACAAAAATGTTTCTACCAAAGAAATAGTTATTTACGATACAAGTGCCGAAAATAGGAGATTCGCAACGAGTGGTGATTAATTAAAACACGACCGAAGGGAGTGTTTTAAATCGACACGAGTTGCGAATTACCTATTCGCACGTGTATCGTACAACGTTTTACTGTACATATGGCTCTTTAAAGTTTCGACCTATGCACGTAAAGTGCTCTTTTCCGCACTAGTGTACTGTAATTATAATTTTATTGGAGCTGCATCTAGGCGTGTCTCACTTCGTATTTATTTTTATTTATCTCTCGCCTATCCTAATTATATATTAGTTCATTTCCGTGAGTCACCAACGAACGGTGCTGACTGAAAATCAGCGCTGTAGGTGTCTGACACCTCAGCATAATGCTGAGCCAGTGTCCGGTTCACTGCCGCGGAGACACGCTTGTTTCACGTCTTGTGTTTTTTTTTAATGGTTTAACATGTGTGTCCTGTGTGTTTGTGAATATTTTTTCTTCCTTTGTTTCTTGTATTGTATTGCACAAGCGTTACTGTCAGTTAAAACTATAGTTTTTACTAACCCATCATAACAATTAACATTTTCATAAAAAAATATGACAGAGAATAAAGAAACATCTCAGTGCTTACAAAGTAACATAAGTTACCCTATTTAGGGAGAGCACTTTGTGCCGGTAATGTGTTGAAAGCCCATACATAACTCCTCCAGACATGAAAGACTTAACAGAAAGCTTGACAAATTTACTGGCCATATTTCGGAGGCAGGCTACTGTTGTACGCAACTGGGAGCGCCAGAAATACTTCCTTGGAGATATTATGTATATCTTGACTAAATATATTTGTTTGTTAGAAGCCTTTATTAAAAACACGATTGCTCAAATTTATCTACATAGAAAATTCTGAAGTTGAACTTTTATTTGACTTTTTTACCTTAGCCAAGTCAAACATCATTATCATCACCGCTCCTCTAGGACACAACCGGGAATAACGCTAGTTACGGGTGTGTCCTAGCCCGGCCCGGGGTCCGCTTTGACACCTAATCTCAAGATTTGGCATAGGCACAAATTTTTCGAAAGCGACTGTCATCCGACCTTCCAACCCAAAGGTAGAATTAGCACTTACTGATGGGATTAAACCGGTTTCCTCTCCAAACTCAAACAATCAAGTTGAAATCGTCATCATGAAATGACAATACTTATTTTACCAAATCTAAAATCTCATACAAGCAAATTTACATTAATAAAACTGCTGTTTACACATTTGTGTCAAAAAGCATTTCCTGCTTTTCGTTTTCTTGTGCGCGGAAGATATTTATAAACGTGTCTCTTAAAGTCTCTTTTTCTTGTTCTTTTGCCTTTTCCCATTATTTGGGGTCGGCTCTGCTAGTTTTCGTACCTACACATTTTCAAGAAACCAGGCAACCCCTTAAATTACACCATTTAAAGATTTTAAAGGACTAAAGACTTCAATCGCATCCAAATATGCATTGCGCGGCGCGCCGAACCGCGGCAGCAAATGGGGCGAAACAAATGACTCGCGCAGCCTTACCAACATAAACCTTAAAATCTCCCAAACTAACCATGCACCTTAGGGCTTAAGATCTAAGGTCAAAAGTCGTTTGAGTTTGAGTTTATAAAACGTATTTGGCTCCCGGCGCAGGAGCATGCGAGTTGCATTGTTGCTGCGTTATTTGAGCTGTGATTGTTCTTGCGTTGCCTAGGTTTGCTCGCGGCGCTTCTTGGTAAATGCTTTGGAGTTTTTGTGAGAAATAAAGATAGTCAAGTATGTTACTAAATAAGGTGATGCAAGCTCTGTATGGCACTACTAGGACGAGAGAACCCGCGGCCAGTACGAGAGGCAAAAAAGCGAGTCGTACCTACCTACATACCAACATATTTCTATGTCGCCTGAGTCACCTCTTTTCTCGCGCACGTTACATATATACTCCCAGCGTTAATTCCCGGTTGTGTCCTTAACTAACCCGGGGTCCACTGTAGCGTATATAGGTCCTAGTTTAACGAAAGCAACTGCCATCTGACCTTCCTACCTAGAGCGAAAACTAGACCTTATTGGAATTAAACCGGTTTCCTCACGATGCTCGCATTCACCGAAAAGCCACTGTTAAATATCAAAAAACCCAGTTAGTACTAGCAGGGGATTCGAACCCACGACCATCAGATTGTGTGTCATGCCTTACCGCCCGGCTACGCCTACAGTCGATCCTGAAGTAAATATGTGTATGCTCTTATAATCTCGTACTACACTTCCACTTCTGTGCCTACCGTAAATAAAAAATATGAGGTTGATAGATGAGCTATTTAGAGTTAGTCAGCGTACAAGAACAAGTAGTTTCTTGCAGTGCCATCAAACATGCAGTAATGCCTTATACTGAGCTACAACGTGCTTCACAGCCTCTCGACCAGTCGTCTAGTATATCTTGGCCCCGAATCGTTACATACAACTACAACATACATTCACAACTCCACCCGTGCGAGTGAACGAGGAACAAATCCACCAACAGCGTAGCGCATCGCTACCTTTTAGATAACTCAAGACTGAATAAAAATTCAAATACCTACCGTTTTGCATGCCTACAAAATTTAACAATGGAGCGACCTTGAACGCACGTGTCATGGCCCGCACGTGCCGGCCAATCGACGCTAGGGTTGACACTGCTTAGAAATGATTTTATAATTAATAGTTGAGTGAAATAAAAAAAACGGTTTATTTTTGTAATATAGTTGCCATTTTCTCTCGTATCCACAACGACATCGATAATGATGATGATGATAATGAAGATCTGTCCGACCGTTTCGGCCATGGCGTGGCGACCACTCCGACTCCTAATATCCAACGTTTTGGCGCTCGTGCGCTCGAAGATGGCTTATGTAGCCTATCCTGGCGGCAAAATTCGGGCTGGTAGTTGTATGCTATGGCAGCAGGTGGCCCTAAACGGGTAGGCGGAGAACATATGAGATCTATATGTCAGTGCCACTATTAGGCATTTCAATATTGACTCTTCGGAATTTTTATGTTTCCATTACGTCTAGGTCATAAAGACGGACAGAGATTTTTCTCGCTTTATCTGTAATGTGATCAGAGGGATAGGTAATTGCGTAACTTTACGAACAAGCTTTAGGTTAGCTCAACTCAATTTACCATTCAACAAAATGACAATTGAGTTGTCCGAACGCTCGTTCGAAAAGTAACACAATTGCTCAGATCGGAGTTAAACTGGTTCTCCTCAAGCGATTGGTAAGCGGTGTGAATACCAACCATGTAAGGCCGCATTAGAGTAAATGAAGCGGCAAAACGTCTCATAAATGTAAGACAGCGGATTCGCAAAAGGCTCACGATTGCGAGCTCATGCCCACTTTAATTTGGTCTCTAACTGTGTAACAACTAGCTGTATGTAACTGGAGGTCAAACTTATATGGCATTCATATTAGCAAATCTGTCAGAGGGAGTGAATAATATGACACGTACCGTTTAGCTGGGGTGTGTAATGTTTTTAATAACAACTATTTTAGATTTTGCATAAATCGAATTGCATAATTTCGAAATGCAGAAATGATTATTTAGTTTAAAAACAAAATAAATAAAAAACAAATTGCATAATTTCAGTAATAATAATAATTCAGTTGCATAGTAATGTATTTGCAAAACAGGCAATCAGTATAATGATCACTTTGTATACTAGTTAAGGCTCATAACGATCTTTTTCCAATAAAACCAAGTTCATAATGTTCAATGAATATAAAAGTATAGCATCGTCATCATCAGCCTATACATGCTCCACTGCTGGGCACAGGCCTCTTTTCGTGATCAACAGGGTAATATAATGTGTACTATTATAAAATAAGTCGGTTCTGGCGCTTCGCCGGCTGCTGCCGCGGCACGCTTGCTTCGCTCGCTCGGCTCGCGCGCTGTTGGGTCGCAGTTCTACCTAAAACTCCTCCTCGCTTCGCTCGTTGTCGTACCTAACGGCGACCTGCCTTAAGGTAGAATATGTTAGTTGTTTTATAATTAATGTCATATTATATTATGTCATCCGATCATTCGGTAAAATATAGTTCTACATTTTAATCATAATAGTAACTGTATGTTATCACAAGTAAAGTTTTTCCTAATGATCGTGATAAACAACGTTTTTATGATTATAAAACATTCTGTAATTCAATTATTATAACGAATCATATTATGGATTTAGTTTATATACATTATTCTTATTTTTATTTGTATTAAAATTTAACGGCACCCGTTTAGCTGCATTCCGATTTTATAGATTAAGTCACTTGATCCTTACATCACGCAAACGTCTTGCTTTAACCCCTTACCGCATACCAAGCCATATTTGTTTACCAAAGTTTGATATTTTTTTAAAGATATTAAATTTAATTAAATATTGAAACTACAATACTATTTTTAAAAAGCTAGTTTTCGTGAATCGGAACGTGTTTTTTTTATTTCGGTGGGTAATCAATTTATTGCAATAATGTTGTGGGTAAGTGACAGATGCTCGTTCAGTGCAGTGCGGAGTAAATAGATAAACTTTCCAGCTGAATAACAACGATACAAAGGTTAGTAATAACACCAAAAAAATATAAATACATAGTTTAAACATCCATTAATACAGGTGATATATGGATTTTGCGATTAACGTTGTTTTTGTAATAGTTTTGACCTTGTTCTTGTAAAGGCCAAATTTGGCTTCGTATGCATTCGAGTCATGCAAAGTGTCCTGTCATATTTGGCTTCCTATGCATTAAGGTGTAATTTATGTTTTCAGATATGGATCCGTCGCGGTTTTATAGAACATCTAAATATGTAAATATTATACCTGGCGATGGTGACGTAAGCGACGATGACATTGCCTCTGAATCGGATAATGATTATGAACCGATATCTATGCGAACGATAAAAAAAAGACACGTTATTATACCGGATACAGATTCAGATTTTTCGGATGAAGATGATATCCCTTTAAAAAACTTTCAGACCTCATCTGCATCTAGAGTTAAGCAAGGCAAGTCTAAAAAAGAACAAATTGTCTGGAAAAATGAAAAAATGGAACTGTATGACAAAAAAAAGTTTGAATTTAAAGGTAGCACTGAGTTACCGGCAATAATAACAGAATTGGAAACACCAGCCGAAATGTTCAAGTTTTTGCTTACAGATGATCTAATTGACTTAATTGTTAACCAATCGAATCTAAAAGCTCTTCAAGATGATCTTAACAAGCCAGCGAACATAACAAATACTGAAATTAAAAAGTTCATAGGCATAATCATATTTACCCTACCCGCTACCCGCTACCCGCGTCTCCTGTTACGACCAAAAAGTTTCGCAAGACTCCAATGAGATCTCAAGATCTACCCCTCAATGCTGTTAGATGCGATAATATTGACCATTTTCCTATTTGGACGAAAAACACCCGCCTGTTGTGTAAATATTGTGGGAAATACCGTTCTTTCACAAAGTGCGAGAAATGCTTGGTATATTTATGTTTTAACGATAAACGTAACTGTTTTACCGATTTTCACAAAATATAGTTAACACGATACGATTAAACCTCGCTGCATACGAAGCCAAATATGATTAACCAGTGAATTCACTATAATGCATATGAAGCCATATATGGCGTTGCCTTGTAGTTTCTTTATTAATGAATTAAAAAAATCAAAAACTATGTCAGTGTTATATATATCCAATAAAGTTATATTTTGCAGAAAATTTTTTTTTTATTCAAACCTTTAATAATTCATGCGGTAAGGGGTTAAGATATAAACGATAGGTTCCTAAACCAGATTTCTACTTCTACATACTAATGCAATGCCTTGTAAACATATACAGGCGGGCGACACCTTTGACAAAATCTAAAATGAAGCTAACTATTAAATTTAGTAGTGACTTCACCGGTTGAGCTACGGAAGCCTAGTTAGCTTTTCAGTGAAGGAAAACATCGTGAGGAAACCGGTTTAATCCCAATACGGTCTAGTTTTCCCTCTGGGTTGGAAGGTCAGATGGCAGTCACTTTCGTAAAACTAGTGCCTATGCTAAATCTTGGGATTAGGTGTCAAAGCGGACCCCAAGCTCCTTTAGGGGCATTACCGGGAATAACACTAGAAGGAAGTTGAGTCACTTAACCGGTTCTCGTGTTACGCTCAAAAGCTTGATTTAAAATTGACCTTGCCAATATGCTGTTACCGTCGTTTACGATTAAAAAGATACATGCCGTAAGACCGACAGACAGCAAAGCCTTATTAAATTCCCGTTGGCCATAATGGAGCTCTAAAAAACGTTCCAAACTTAACAACCAACATAAAAAACATAGCATTGTGCCGTCCTCTAGGTGATCTATTAAACTTGCGCACACGCATTGTGCGTCGCCGCGGGCGCCGGCGCCGTACAAACGGACACAATTTGTCTGACACAATTCGTTCGGAGAATAGCTTTGGAGTTGACTAAGTTAAGTGGGTGTTTGTATTTTGCGCAAGCGCAAGGTTTGTGATCTATGGTGGTCGTAGTCCAGTAGGATTAGTGACTATTTGCGTATTTTTGAAGTGAAAACTTCTTTAGCGGCGCTGAGCACTTTTTGGGATGGGGAAAAATTGTTAAATACGCGACAGAGTTTTGGCGAATGCTACACGCTCGATATGAATCGTGATATTTAACGCGTTAATAAGGCAATATTTATCTAGCAATATTTTGATATACTACACATACGATACGAATCGCGTCAGTACGACGGTAAATTTCATTGTGTACACTCGTACGTTTCGTTGCTGACAGAATGAATACTGACGCGATAAATATCGATTAGAGACTAGACGCTCGATATTTATCGACGATACTGCATACAGATCGTGGATTTTTGGATTTCTAGAAATACAGCGATCCGTATCACGATACGTGATATACTTATACTACACACTCGATAAACATCGTGATCCTAGATTACGATCCAAATATCGCGATTCATATCGAGCGTCTAGCATTCGCCTTTGTGACGTCAGATGTGAAGGAGGTCACTTATTGCTGCTAGCCGATTCGACTTCATTCAAAACTGAACGCTATTCGTAAGAGTATAAAGCCGTTAAACACTTTTTGCAATAGCATATTCTCCAAATAAATTTGTAATAATACCAACGCGTCCTTCACCGTTTTGCTATTGAGAAAATTCGAATAGTTCGAATTTGGGCGTTATTCCTAGAGAGATAAAGCTTAGAAAAATATTTACCAACGGCAAAAACAAATTGATATTTTGGTCGCCACTGCCGTCCGCTGTTCTTGCAAATTCTAATAGTTCGAATTTAGACGTTATTCCTAAAGAGATAAAGCTTTGAAAAATATTTGGCAATGGCAAAAACAACTTGAAATTGTGTATGCCGCCGCCCGTCGGCGCGCCGACGGGCCCGTCCGCCTAAGTAATTGATAATTGTTTATAAATTTGCGTCAAATTCATTTTTAGGGTGACACCGTAAGATGTCACGTGACCTGATCGAAAAACTGTTACAATGTTATTGAGTTTTCACTTCCGGAGTGCAACCCGGCCTTTTTTTTACACGAGTGAAGTTTGAAGGGTGCTTTATAGTACCGTACCGCACATTATAGCATGCAGGCCTTATCATGGTCGGCCTTATCACGCGATAAGTGACAAGATAGAGCGTCAGTCTCGTCCTATCGAACGGTGTCAGCCAGTGACGGACGCTCTATCTTGTCACTTATCACGTGATAAGGCCGACCATGATACGGGGCCAGTACTGCTATGCTAGCCTGTCAGGATGTGCCTTATATATTATTCTAGCTTCTACGAGCGACTTAGTCCGTGTGGAACTCGTTTGTATCGTGTTTAAAATTTCATCCCTCATTTCCTACATAGAGAGGACATAGGATAGTTTTTATAGTCTCTGTTTTTCTGTTACCTCTTCACGCTTAAACCACTGACTCGATTGAGATTAAATTTTGTATGGAGATCCATACGATCGGTTCAGCTGTTTAAACGTGAAGAGGTAACAGACAGACAGACGCACTTTCGCATTTATAATATTACGACTAGTAAAGCCAAATCGGTTTCTCGAAATTAAAAAGAAAATTAAAAAGGGTTTTTCCATTTATACAACTCATAGAGCTACTAGCATTAGTATGGATGGTATGGATGATCGTGACAGTCACGTTTTGACGGTGGTCACCGTCTTTCCGGCTTTTGCACGGGCGGTGTATCGAGGTATCACTTACAAGGAAGTGGCTGAAATGGGTGTAGTTGTTAATACAACTGCACCCATTTCGATTTATATCATCTGTGAGTCTGTGAGTAGACGAAATGCATTATAGAAATGGGGCGTTCAGTCGTGTTCTATATTCGGTCGCTGAAACTCGGTTAATTAATTATTAGGAGTCTAACTACTCTGGACCAGACGCTAAATGAAGCTAGAAAGTTTGGATTAATTCACTAAACAAATATCTATTATTCTTATTAAGTGGTCCCAAACGCCAGTAAAAGGGTCTAGCAGGCTAAGCTAACAAGAGTGGCCCCCGCAAGGGATTTGGTTGTAACCTAAGAACATTACACTGCAAGCGTAATATCGGCCTTCGATCTTCTTTTGTTTCAGACTTATTCACGAAAATGTCAAAAAATCAAGGTACTTAATTTTTAAACTGCTATTTTAGCTAAACCAAGCTAGCGAGAGTAACGGAATAAATTTAGAATTAAGGAGCGTAAAATGTGGTTCATGATGCATATTTTTACAGATATTCATATCCTTGAACTTGGATGTAAAAAAATAATAGTAGGTACTTAGTTTTTTTTTCGCTTCAGTTTTTGCTACTTCTCGCGGAGACACAAATATCAAAAAAAAAAACTTAATAAGCCACAATTGTTAACTACGTATACATTTAAAAACATTTTGAAAAATCATGGTGCGTCATGTCAAAAAAAAACATTTACGAACATTTATGTTCTGACATGAGTGACGGATGTCTTATCGACAACGATAAGTGATAATATGGCAACGATGATAGCCCGCTGATATCTAGCGACCTTTGTACCGTTTATTTTTGATATCTGGCGACCTTTTTACCGTTTATTTTTGATATCTGGCGACCTTTGTATCGTTTATTTTGATATCTGGCGACCATTGTACCGTTTTTTTTTTGATATCTGGCGACCTTTGAATCGTTTATTTTTGATATCTGGCGACCTTTGTACCGTTTATTTTTGATATCTGGCGACCTTTGTACCGTTTATTTTACTCTCTTATAACCACAAGGTAAGTAGTTATAATTTCAAAAACATTTCACTAATAGCACTTTAAGCGCCTAGTAACAAATAACAATACATTTCCTAATAATTAAAAATGACAATACAGTATTCTAAAACACTATTCAATCACTTTGCGCCGTGATCGGGCGACAGTCCAAAAGGTACAAAACGCCTTGAAATCTACAGGCACATAAGCCTTTTTTAAGCCCAGAACGTCGCGTCGTTGTACAAAAGATCGCCACTTCATAAAACAGCAGTAAAACTTCGGTTCCTTAGAAGTCTATTCGGAGAAACACCTTTCACTCTATCCCTGTTACACTTATACGGTTGACAAGGATGCAACACCGTTTCGTTGTGGTGGTCGCTCCGAAAACAGCAGGTAAGTATTGGCGAAATGAAATTGCTTTTCGAGTTGTTTTTTGTTGGTCGGACCCGATTCTGTATGCATGAAAGGGCTTTCATTGAGTATTGAATGTTATGTAATGGCATACAGTGCTTTTATTGCAGTTCTAGCTTAAAATGTAAAGGAACCTACATCAATTCATCTACATCTACCGCTGTTTTAATAGTTATCAGTGGCGGAACGCCCTTATCAAGCCCTTATCTACAAGTCGATTCCTACCGGCATAGATTTTTTTGCTCTGGGTTGCTCATCGAAAATTCTCACGCACCGCCACTGATAGGTACTTATTAAAAATATTATTGTTGCCATTGTCATTTTTTTTTTTTTATACTCACAGACCTACGCAATTGAATGCCAAGAGCGATCCTGCGACGACGCCCCCCTTTACTAGGCGGAGCCGGAAATGTCGTTGGTAGTTTTAGACGGTAGCCCAGCGGCGCTACCACGAACTTCGAATGTCGGAGTTCGTAATACATGCATCCCTGTCACTCGATTAAGGGAGTGCGATAGAGATAGAAATACCCGAACTTCGATTTTCGAAGTTCGTGGTAGCGCCGCAGCTTCGGTTAGTCCGTCATACCCGTCCTGCCTCCACGGGCAGGGCGGGATGCGTATACGCATGTCCCTACGTTAAAAAAAGGCCGCGCGGCACGAGCGTCTCTACCGTCCAAGGTAATTCTAATGACAGTTTCATAAAAAGTCACATTAATTTATCTCACTTCTGCCTTCCGCCTCCTAAAGGTCCAGGACACCATAGCACCTATAGTCCCATAGGTCCCGAAGAAAAAATAGAGTCAAATATATGCCACCATACAAAAAATATAAACTTACAGTTGTCATGTTCTGCTCATCTTAAACGCTTGATACCTACCAAACTGAAATGTTTATCTACAAATGAAACCCTGATCCAGCTCCTAATCAATTAACACATCTGACCCCAAAAAAATAACCTCATAATAAGAACATAACCTCAAATGGCTTCCAAAAGTTGAACTTTTTCTGTTCCCACGGCGCAGGCGCGGCTAATAGCTTAATAAAGTAAAATGGCGCCCGGGGCGCCCTCATAGAATAGAACATTCAGTATGTTTGTACAGTAGGCCGCCGTTGAGCGTAATATGTAACTATAGTAACTGAACGGATATCCGGAAAGTCCACTCTACACACAGGTAAACTGTTGCACTCACCATGGATGGTAAAAGAAAGCTTCAGATCGCATATTTATTGCCCTTGCCTATCAACCTGCGACCTGAGACATTCTTTGTTTTACCGACCTTGGTGAGTTAGTTAGAGTTTATCTAGTATTCGGTCTAGGCCCGCTATTCTGTAACTTGTCTTAATTTAACCCCACCCGTCGGCGTCACTCACTAATATGGAGTTGTTATATAGAACGCGATAACGAAACTAGACCTCCGATTAGGCGTCAAGATATATTTATGGGTGCACGGTGAGGTGAGCATAAAACAAGTTACAGAGTAGCGCGGCTGCCCGCGATTCGTGGTAACTAAGCGTAGGTTAGAGGTGTAGGCTCGGACAAGAACAGGTCTACGGTCTCCCCCGCCTGTCGTAGAAGGCCAAGCCATAATAACACCGCTACTTGCTCTGTAGTAGTGTTGTGTTCCTGGAGGTGAGCAAGGTCGCCAGAGCTCCCGAGGATGCGTTGCGTTGAAAGCGAGGGAATTTCTTCCTTCAGCTGTCGACACGGCGAATCCTCAAAGATATCAAGGGTCGGCAACGCACATGTTACTCCTTTGGAGTTGCATGCGTCTGTAGGCTGCGGTGTCCGCTTACCATCAGGCGGGCCGTACGCTTGTTTGCCAGCGTCGTTGTATATAAAAAAAGAAGACGACTAAACTCCCTTAAGAACCCCAGGGAAGGCGACAACATCTCTTTGCCCTAAGACGAGCCGAATGTGGCGAGGCGCGAGGGGGGCTCCAGTGCGTTCAGCACGAGATCCTGGAGTCCCCCGCATGAGAGCGCAGACGCAGGGCACCGTGGAGATTTTAGTGGATAGCAATACCACATAACCCAGTCATCCCCCGGTGATTGGGTACCTAGTTTGCAGGTTTTCTCCACGAAAAAAGAAAGAAGGTAGCGGTCTAGTTTTAGGCGTGACGGATGGGATGAGACGCATGAGCGTGTACAGAATAATAGTCCCGTTTCGACTCATCTATCCCATCAAGGTTCATCATCATCATATCAGCCGAAAGACGTCCACTGCTGGACATAAGCCTCCTCCAAAGAGTGCCACAATGACCGGTCCTGCGCCACCCGCATCCAGCGGACTCCCGCGACCTTTACCAGGTCATCAGTCCACCTTGTTGTCCCAGTCACATCAGTCTACCCACGCTGCGCCTTCCGGTACGTGGTACTCGAGAACCTTTCCGCGCCAACAGCCATCGGTTCTACGCTCAATGTGCCCCGCCCACTGCCACTTAAGTTTATGGACTCAGAGGGCTATATCGGTTACCTTGGTTCTGCTGCGGAAAGCCTCATTTCTGATGCGATCACGCAGAGAAACTCCCAATAACCCTTATAACCCTGGCGAGCGAGCTGCGAGCTGTTCATTGAACAGTAATCTTCTGTTTTCGTCACCACTGTGCGCGGCCACAAATTAATAAAACTCGAAACGTGGAGCAGCCCCATAGCTGCACTTGTAAACTCGTAAAATGAGATCGTGTGTGCTTTGATTCTGTATTTTATGAGCTTATTACTGTTCGTTTGGATGTGTGTGACGTCATTTCTATCGTTCCTCCTTCACGCTCAACGTTTTGCTTCCTGAAGGTGTCCGACGTCCTTTTAGCACCCTAAGTAGGGAAGTAGGTTCTCATTTTGGTCGGCTCTCCAAACAAAGGCAGTAAGCATAATCGTTTTCCCAAAGTATCACGTGACAAATGTTTCTCAAATTATTCTAGCTTACACAAGTTTATTCTAGGAAATGGGGAATTTCGCGCAAATGGAAAACCAATTAATGAAAGTGTGTTACATAAGTTTCTTACAATATCACGCCGTTAGCCTGCGAATGTCAAAAGACGTTTTGAATGGTTGTCGAACCACCTTAAGGGGCTACCCGAGGTTTTCATCGAATTTTGACAAGTTTTGAATCGTATCTCCTACTTTTGCACTACAGATAGAATTATAAGTCAAACGGCTATCGGTTCTTTAACCTTTTATCTCCATTTAAGTTTACCGGATTTTGAAAGAAATGAATACTTCATTTTGTATGATTTTTTTAAACATTATCTAAAAAAACACTTATTTTGTATCTCTATCGACGTGAAAGATCTAACATATACGAAATATGTAGTATTTGGGTTCGTCTGTGACGTTTCTAAAAATGTATCTAGGATTTTTCAATTTAAACTAATTAACACAAAAGTTATGGCCAGAAAACCAGTTTTTTTGCCTAAAATTGTTCAACTTTGATGCCAAGATCTCGAAAACAATTAACTTTGAAGTAAATATGGGATACTATATATTGCTTCAAGCCGTTGTTGTTTAATATAATAAGCTAATAAAAACATTAGAAAACGAAGGGATTCAGATCGAAGGTCATTGGCGTATGGGAGGCCCTTAAGGAACACCGCAGACATATTTACACAACCCAACACAACCCTATTTTATTTTGCTCTGTAGCTATGCGATTTTGTTCCTGGTGGTGAGTGTAGCCAGAGAGTGAGACTTGCATTTGTCTCTAGCTATTAACACAGCGAGTCCTCAAGTTAATAAAGGGTGGGTAACCCGCATGATGCTCTGGAGTCGCAAAGTGTCTATAGGCTAGCTGTCTGCTTACCATCAGGCAGGCTACCACCTACCTATGGTCGAGATTACTTAGCGCGGCCGACTTTTTATAAAACTGCCATTGGAATTAGCATATTATCTTCTGCCTTGGCCAGTAGAGGTGCTTTTTAGACTCCTTTGATGCTATTCGGCCAACTCAAATAATCTCAATACGGTTGTACACTCGAAAATTATTATTAAGTACTCCAAAATCCCATTCAGATGTCTCAAAGAATTACGAAGCTACAACCGTTTTAATATTGCTTGTTAGAGAGAAAACGGAAAACAGTGTGTGACGTCACGTTACGGGACGCTGCCGGAGGGCCGCGTCGACGGCGGCGCCGAACACGATGGGCACGGCCATTGCCGTCTTCTAGTGACGTCACAATCTTCCAGCGTCATCGTTTCATATGAATGAAGAAAAAAGAGGGACAGAACGGGGTATGTTCTGTCCTTTTTTTCGCAAAACGCAACTTCTTAAAACTTATAACTTCGTGATTATTTAACCTTTTGCGTTGATTTTTTCTCCATTTGACTACATTTTTAATTTTTTTTCGAGAAAATATGACATTATTGATTATTTTATTTAGTGTCTACACCCCTACCTATTATACCTACTTGCTTGTTTGCCTAGCATATCTTCGTTGTAATATAAAAAAAACACAGTTTATAAAAGAAACCTCTAATTAATAAGGCATTACAGCCACAATACCAGCATCACGGTCAATAATGACCCCATTATAGTCCTTTCCTGCCGACGTTAATGAGCACATTCCCCAGTAGTCAAATCCGGCCGGCAATACAATGTCGCTTTTGTAGGTACCACATATTGAATGTGCCGACAATTCCCAGGGATAATATCCCTTGAGTCTTCTGTAGTAACGCAGTCTGATGTTTTCGATTCGAGTCAATTAATAGTACATTACTACAGAGGCCGGAAAGTAAGGGGTTGCCGGCCGAGTACATGTAGACGGCCGAGCGTAGCGAGGTCGGATAGTTATGAGGCTGGCAACCCCTTTTCACGCCCCGAGGTATGTATAGTGCTTTTCTCAAACATGAAATGAAATTAATTAAAAAACTCCAAGAAATCAAACTTTAATTTTCATGGCTGAACGCCGTGATCCTGTGCCACAAATTGTAGAATGGAAATTAAAAAAGACCATTTTGCTAGGCCTGCAATTTTGTATGAAATGCCATTACGTGTCTCTCGTCTCGCTGCGCCCGAAACGTGACACTTCGAAGCCCATTATGAAGAACACAACGTCAATATTTCATTGCATGTTTGAGAAAATTGTATGTTCCGTTTGCATATACAAATCCAACCTAAGTTACATTTATATTACACCCAACCACGATGAGGTTGTGATTCTGTCACTTTATTGAATGAAGTTCTATATTCCAGCACGGCTGTCACGCGACGGCGCGCGAGCTCTCGATTTTTCTCGCACTATCCGTCTCTTTCCTATTAGAACACTTAGAACAAGAGATATAGTGCCAGAAAAATCGAGAGTATGTCGCGGCCTTCTCATGATAGCCGTGCAGCTCGGGCAAAGAATATTTTGTCTGTACTCTACAAGTCGTATTTTTCAACCTACTCTCGTGAACGTGAGATTTTGTTTTGTCATTCAGTTTTTGGAAACGAAACATATTATAAAGAAACCAGGGACAAGTGCGAGTCGGCCTCGCCCACCGAAATGTATTGTTTTCAGATTTTTCCATGCACTTGTAGTATAAGACTACATTACTTGCCTTTCATAGTCTAGTTCCTAGTTCTAGGTCAACGGGAAGTACCCTATACATTTTAATTCCCTTGAAAGTGTCGAAATATACAGGATGTTAACGGGGTCATGATCCGGAATGACAAAAAGCGAATAAGATGATCATACTGAACAACCTTTCCCATGGGACCAACCACGAAATCGCAAAAAAAAACCAGGTATTCCATACATTAACTCTCAATTAAATCGCAGTTAACTCACAGTTAACTCTTAATTGGCTCTTTTTTTTTGCGATTTCGTGGTTGGTCCCATGGGAAAGGTTGTTCAGTATGATCATCTTATTCGCTTTTTGTCATTCCGGATCATGACCCCGTTAACATCCTGTATATAATATGTTTTTTGCGGCATAAACGGCCGTATCTTTTTTTGCTCTAACTTAGAAGTTTGATTGTTCCCAGCTTCAAGAGACTATAGACTTCAGTATATGGTTTTAATTTCAACTCGATACCTCCACGCGTTCCCGAGATAAGGGCTCTTGACAGACGGAGAACAGTGATCCTATAAGGGTTCCGTTTTTACCTTTTGAGTTACGAAACCCTAAAAAGCCAGTCCTACTTTTTCCACAGCGCACAAAACCACTAGTATTCACTTTAACGTATTTGTATGGCAGCTTTTAAATATGTTAGCAAAATGTCAGTAAACACGCTCTCCCATAGATTCCATGAAAATTTTTCTATTGGAGCAGCTATGACCCTAGAGAATATTACTAAACTCACACAACTACTTAACCTACCAATTCTTTGAACGTCTACGAACACATGACCAGTAAAGATTGATGTGGCTTAAGTATTACACTGTTCTCTTTCAATCCCACTAGTTCGAGCGAGACAGCCAATTGCCATATTAACACGGGGTTAATGTGTTTACCGGTGTTTTGTTCAAAACGGGTTCCTATGATTGATGAATTGACAAAGCCTTTTGGTTTCATTTGCTCCGTTTTTCTCCCCTAGTTTTGTGAGTAGGTGCGTAGTTAAATGGGGTTTTTGAGATCCACTTTTGTCTACTTGGTTAATATTCTACTTGTTGGTGTCTCATTATGTCGCCAATGTTATGCAGTGAAAATAAGTAAATCAGTTTTTTAAAACTCATATGCATTTCTAGAAAATATTTTATTCTCAGTGTACAGATCGCGGGTGCGGGTGGTGCAGGACCGGTATTTGTGGCACTCTTTGGGGGAGGCCCATGTCCATCAGTAGACGTTTTCCGGCTGATGATGATGATGAAATATACTTACAGATCAACGGGATAAGTAACTTCTGGACAAACTCTACCTACTTTGCATTGCTCTTGAGAAGCAATAGTTTCCTTCACCTGACATAGCGTACGTCTCGTGTCGCCTGTCTATAAACACGGCCACATGTGTCATTTTGTAGAAGTATTTTTTATACTATGACGTAGGAAACAGGCATACGACCGGGCCTGCCTGATGGCGAGGAGACACGAGTCACTTATGTAAGGTAGCGATTTCAGAAGTATCGCAAGCGCCTGGCCGATCCTGTATAGGATTTACTAGGTCAAAACAATTTTTATTCATGATTGAATGAATCCTCAATTATTGTGTTGATAGCTAGAGCTGGCTGCAGGTCCCCAGATCTCAACACAGCAGGTCCTCGGGAGCGCTGGCGATCTTCCTCGCCACCTGGAACATAGCACCTCGTGCCTACTGAGCATGTAGTGGCGTAATAAAGGGTGCAGTCCCGTAAGGCGGAGATTTTGCGGGTTCTTTCCCTGTTGAGCTGCTCCAAATATGACCGAGATGACTGTGCCCAACCTGTCTCATTCCACTGTCATACCTCTCTCAATACAACCAACAACATATGTTACTTGTTTAACAGTGCCTATAAACTAGCGGCTGTGTGAGTTGACAACGCGGGAGCCTGTCTTTTTTTTCTTCGATAAGAGGAAACACTAAGGGCGAGATAATTGAGAAATAGGTATTTGTAAAATGTATTGCTGTCGCGCCAACCTCAAGCCTCCCCTCGCAGAGCGCGATAGACAACTGCATCTTGGACCGAAAATACCTATCAAAAGTACATAAAATCAACGTTTCGTAGTCCCCTGATATCTTCTCCAAAACTTGACTTACTTAACATTTTTTTTTATTCAAAATCAACGAAAGGCTTAGGCCGTGCCCCTATGTTTTCCTTTTTTTTAATAGTCTAGCCAAAAATATTTTATGGATGTTTGAACACAGCGGAAAATCTGGCATTTTTATCAGGTTTTTGAAGGTTAATATCTCTTTCAAGAATAAATTTATGAAAAAAAGGAAAACATAGAAACATGTCAATAGTATAGCCATAGATTTATGAAAAAAAACATTGCTCTACTGCCATTATCCAGGGAGAAAACAAAGACTACATTTGTATGGAAAAACGGCCCTTGTGTTTCCTCTTAAACAGAATTGAAAAAAAAAACTATATCATTGAATCTGCTCACAAAATTTCACGAGAACCGGTCGAGAAATGTGGTCACAGAAGTGTAGAGGAGAACAGCGGGCCGCATACGAAAATATTTTTGCCCAAGCTGAAACGGCTCCGTTCGCTTCGCTCGCTCGTTCTACAAGGCTCACAATAGGAGTTCTTATTGTCCGCAAGTCACTGACATCTCATCATCCGATCATAATTGGCACCACATGCCTGAACTTTTTCTCAGCACATCAGCCATTTTTAGGCGCAAGCCTAGCGATTGTCGCCGGCTATGGCGCTCGTTACCGCCGCCATATTTGGAGCCGGCGCCTGCGCATGCATAGCGCAGTGTCTTGACTTGCCTCACCGAGCCATCTACGATAGCTTCCCTTCTCTAGCCCTCAGATACTTCGGACGTAAACCTTGATAAGTTTCCGCCAAAATTTTGTTTTTGTTACAGTCACCGCTATCGTCACTATCATAGCATATTAGTTCCATTGTTATTAACATTTTATATAGATATAACTATATCCGAAATAAAAACTTTGAATTGAATTGAATTATCTAGTGTAGGTACCTAGTTTAAGAGTTGATTTTGCACTCTTCTGATTCGGTCATCATATCAGCATGGTGGTGCCATAATATGGAGTAAGTTGTCACCAAATTCACATAAATATGCTAAAACAATAAGTATATAAAAACCGTCAAGAGGCTGAAAAATGGTTTGTAAATTTTGAAGGACAAGTTACATCCCTTTTAGGAACAGTGGAAGATGGTATAAAGCATGTAAAAAAAAGCGGCCAAGTGCGTGTCGGCCCACGCACAACGAGGGTTCCGTGCCTATTAAAAAGGTCGTATCGATACTGAAATCTTATGGCACTCACGTCCTTTTCTTTAAGGAAGGCAATTTTTTAGAAATATCTCAAAAACCTTTGAACCGATCTTGTTCAAAACAATTTTTGCTGAAAGAATTTAATAAGCCCTATGTCCATGATTTTTTTCATATTTTTAAAACGGTTCAAAAATTAGAGGGGGGACACACAATTTTAGTGACTTTCGGGGCAATTATCTCGGACCCTATTCAATTAATCAAAAAAATTGCTGAGAAACGTTATATTTATTTTGAAAGGCCTATCGATTAATGTGCCACAAGTGGCAATGAAAAAAAAAATTGACTTTCAGTTTTATGTATGGAGTGCACCCCTTAAAACATTTTTTTTTTAAATTTAATTACGAAACTATGTAGCGGCTAACAAACTACACCTATTCTAAAAAAAATATTCAAATACACCTTAAAGTTTTCGAGTAAAATGCCTGTGACATACGGACGGACAGACAGACAGACAGACATGACGAATCCATAAGGGTTCCGTTTTTACGTTTTACGCTTTTCTAAAAAACCCTTCCTTATGTCGCAATAGCACGAGCACCATCAACAAAAATTCAAAATTAAATATCTCAGAAGCAAAACAAATTGATTGATCATACAAAAATACATAAACAATGACGAAAAACCGAACCGTAGGTATAGTTTGTTTTGGAGGGCCATTGATCAATCCTTAGTCACGTCTCACGTCACGAGTATCATGAGGGATGAAATGAAGATTTAACTATAGGTAATTCTATCGCTGTACAGTCCAGTGTCAAAATATGCACATAAATATTTATGGAAGGATTAAATCGATACATATATTTGCACTTGACTGCATGATATAATTATATTCACAAAATAACTCCATAAATAGTAACAATACAGATTGATGGCGCAATTAACAGTTAGACGCTGAGTTACATTGTTACCTGTCAATTCCGAATGTAGGTAACATTGATTGGAGACAGTCGAGCACGTCAATCTCTCAATGAATGGAGTCATTCCCACTTGACGGCTACATGCACTTTTGCCCTTTACCAACTTATCTTTGCGATTCATTGTAACTATAAAGCTGGGTGTTGATGTGTTAGATTGTGTTTTAACAGCTATACGAATAAGTTTGTCGATGATTCACAGCTTGATAAGTGTTGTTAAACAATAACTGGTTCATATAAAACGTCTGTTTAATTTAACCAACATTTTCATTTGTTTTTCTAGGATTAAGTTGATTGAAGTCCTTCCACCGCGATTCCGACAGCGTGTTAAAAAGAACGCCGGCAGAGATGCTGATGGCCTAGCGGTTTCCCGCTCAAATGTAAAGGAGCCTGATAGGGTCCTTTTTGGCACCTAATCTAAAGATTATAAAGAGGGCTGGCAGAGATACGGATTCTATTTACTTAGCTACTAAATATAGTCCGATCGCATTACTGACCCGGGGGCTTGGCCTCCCGCACGCTCCCCCGTTATACCTCCCGCGCGCCGCATAGGTGAGGACTCAGTAAAGCGGTCGAACTATAGATAAATATTTTTTGAAATGGGATGAGTCGTTCCGGAGATTACAAACTACCTCACACAGATAGACAGTACAGCCACGGGCGGCTCATTGGTTGCGTGATTTAGGCGCGCCGCTACAAGTGCATAGTACCCAGGGTATGTTAGCGCTGCTACGGCACGCACGCGTTCTATCGCAGCGCGTTGCATGCGATAGAAAGGGATGGCCGCGTTTAGGCTCATTCGGCATACCTAATCAGCCTAATCAGGGGATTTGTTAACAGAGAACCTTCTGTAACTAGATAACTTAAACACCTCAACCTGTATGAAAACCGACCCTGTCACTTTTTTCTACCTACTTTGACGTCACACGGGCGAATTCCCTGTTGTCCGCGGAAAATCGATTCTGCAATAAGGTATTTTCTTAATATTCACGGACAACCGGCTACCACAACAGACGCGCGCGGAATGTAAGTCGGAGTGCCAACTCGGAGTCCGAATTCTGACACGCGAAGTACATGCATATCTATGACCGACCTGCGACTACGACCTGAACAACACTATAATTGAACCAACAGATTCAGCTAATTTCCTTGGCCTTACAATTGACAAACATCTCAATTGGAAAAACCACATTGATAATATTTGTACTAGGTTAGACCGATTCGTGTTCGCCCTACGGCATCTCAGAGCCGTTGCATCTATCGAGGCTGCACTTTCTGCATATCACGGATACGTATCATCTGTGATTCGTTGCGGAATAATCATGTGGGGTAACTCGGTTGACGTACAGAGAGCATTTATATCACAAAAAAAATGTATCCGAGCTGCCTATGGAGCCCATTATTTGGCCCATTGCCGACCAATATTTAAGGAGCTACAAGTTCTCCCCTTGCCCTGCTTGTACATATATGAGATAGCTAAATTTGTTAAAAAACATCCACACATGTTCCCTCTACATAACGTTGTCCTAAATAAAACCAATGGCAGATATCCGCTCAAGCTTTATGAACCTAGACAGAAAGTTAAAATTTTTACTAAAAATGCTTATATTATGGCAATAAAATTGTATAACAAAGTTCCAAATGACTTCTAATGTTTGCCTAATACTCAATTTGACAGAAAATTATTTAACTGGCTGCTTGACATTTGTTTTTATTCTATAAACGAATTTTTGAATTATTAATTGTCTTACTATATTTTATCATTAATTTGCCATATTGTATGTTGTAATTTTTAATTAATTGTTATGTGTTGACAATTTGAATGTTTGTAATTTATAATAATATTTCTACGCCGATGTCGGCAGGATATGTGAAACTGATATTGTAAAACATACCAACAAATGTACCATATTCGGGGAAATAAACTTATTCTATTCTATTCTATTCTATATCTTTGCTTCTGTACGTAATACTATTATTTATTCTGTGGTGCAGCTTCTACTTCCACCCTATGCGAGAAAAATGTAAGTCAACACTGACATTCACTAACTAACTCATGTTTTTTTTTTAGTATTCTTCCGCTGGACAGACAGGTGTACGAAAGCGGGCTGCCTACTGTGGCGGTATTTATTTCAATTTCAATTCATTTATTTATCAACCAACTGGGATCATGTTTGTTAGTAAATAGGTACTTAACAATAGGTTAGTGGTTACATTAATGATACTAATTTAGAATATATACTTGACATGCTTATATAAATGCACCATACAGCAGTGCTTTAAATATGTACAATCAAGGCGTTCAGCGATCATTCTCAGGATGGTGTTAGGACTGGCCCGGATCCTGTGTACCAGGGATGCACACCGTTTTCGTATCGTAGAGTGAAAACAGTCCACGCTCGCCTCTGCGAACATTCCCGAAGCACTGCAGTACCGGGGCAGTCCCATCAACACCCTGAAGGTATTATTATACAGAACTTTCAGTGCATTGTACGCTTTTTGAGTATAGTTCGCCCACAGACCGCTAGTGTAGACGGATGTACAATATGCCCTAAAAAGGGTGACTTTCGCTTCTTTGGAGCACTTAGCAAATCTGCGAGCGATCATGTTCGCCCTTACAGACAATGCTCTCCGTTCACGCTCAATGTCAGTATCACATGTTTAAGGTCAGCAGTCAAAACGTGTCCGAGGTACTTAAATTGTGAGACTACGTTGAGTACCTTATATACCTTCCAATTTTATCGGAGGCACTTCTGGTGTTTATTCCTGACCCTAAAGACCATACACTCACTTTTGGTGACATTATATTGCAATCCATGCCTGATCTTTCACAGATTGCGATCAATTTTGCAAGGCCACAAGGAGAGGCATTCAGCAGCACCATATCATCCGCGTAGCTGATACTGTTCACGGATACACGGATTTATAATTCTAGGCCCAGTATTATGAAGCAATATCGGTTTCAACGTGATGCTTTAGGTTACTTAATCAAACTAATATTTTGCATAATTTAATGATCTGCCCGAGGCAAAATGGGAGTATAAAAAGTTCTTATCAAATTTAGCAACCGGTGTTTCGAGGAATCGCCCGAAGCTGCCGTTTCATCTGAAGCGATTCAGGATATGTATCGGATGACCTCAACAATCGTCCATGGTATAACTTGGCTTCAAGGGGAACAACGTTATGTAATCGAAGATCTTTAAAGGCAGGGCACAAGCAAATAAAATTAGAGATCAGACTCCTGCTGGGCTGTTATTCGCTACGCACTATAGCGGCTCACCTCGCCGATCATCCGTCACGAAACTAGACCTCTACCTACGCTTAGTTAGTACGCATTGAGGTGTCAAGATATATTTGTGGGTGAGTGTTGAGGTGAGCTTAAATCAAGTTACAGAATAGGGGGGCTGGTTTGCAGGAGGCGTACGTAGTAGGTAAGTAGTATGAATGTCCGAGCGGATACCGAAAAGCCATATTTGTTCGTTCATGTATAACTATGTCTATCGTACTTGTACATAGAGGAAAAATAGAATAAGGACTCACTCGCACATACACACATGAATGACAAGGATGTAACCTAGACAATACCACAAGTGGGAACGAGATACCTACAATGTCAAATCTCCTGTTCCTCAGGCTTTTTTTGTTTGTCACCAATAGGGATGTAGACACTAAATAAAATAGTCAATAATGTCATATTTTCTCGAAAAAGGATTAAAACTGTAATCAAATGGAGAAAAAAACAACGCAAAAGGTTAAATAATCACGAAGTTATAAGTGTCCAAAGTTTTAAGAAGGGGTTCTGTCCCTTTTTCGCAAAACGCAACTTCATATGAAACGATGACGCTGGAAGATTGTGACGTCACTAATAGACGCCAATGTACCGCGCCCCGTCGTGTTCGGCGCCGCCGTCGACGCGGCCCCCCCGCAGCATGCCGTCACGTGGCGTCACACACTGTTTGCGTTTTCTCTCTTTAACAAGCAATATTAAAACGGTTGTAGCTTCGTAATTCTTTGAGATATCTGAATGGGATTTTCGTCACTAGGCATATTTTTTTGCCTTCTTTCTTTTGGAGTAATAATAATTTCCGAGTCTACACCCCTATTGTCAAAATATTGTACTGAACCTGACGTCACCGATATAACGCGACTAAATTATAAACGAAATTAGACGTCAAGAATGTTATGTCTTCTGATACTTCTCAATTTAGTAAGGTTAATTTACCTTTTTTTTTCTAATATTTCTTCTCAAGTTGGGCCCCGAACGGGGCCCTCGGTTAATTTACCATTGTCGCTTTCGGGCATACGTTAGGACGCCATCTATTAAATCCTCTATATCTACTTAGTTTTATATCCAACCGACATCAAGAGGGAGGGAGATAAGAACGTAGTTTGTGTTTCGCGGTAGCCACTCTGGAATAAAATGATTAGCGATACCACACCGAAACAGTGGTTAGATTAGAGGTGGTAAGAAATACAGTTCTTACTATGTCAAAACCGTAAGCCCAACTGTAATAAGAGTTACGGTATGGTTCATAAGGCTTATATTCCCGTAACAGATCGTTAACAATAGTCTTTTTGACGTCATGTTCGCTAACGTCTTGGTTTCTTGATTAAGTAGCGTTCGACACGAATCTGCACCGCCATATGCAAAATCAAAACAATACACATATATTTTCCATCATTTTCATACCATCCATACGAGGTATAATATTATAAAGAATACAAAAAGAACTCGGACTCTCAGTTAACTTTTCACGCTTTTAAACCGCTGCACCGATTTAGATACAATTTGGTAAGGAGATAATTTTGAGAACCTATGTTTTTTTTTTGGTGGTCGGTAGTTCTAGTGCTTCTACTACTTACTATGAACCTATGAAGGACTTAAGGATAGTTTTTATCCCGGAAATCATATATCAAAAGGGTGAAAAGGGAGTGCGATCATTGAGATAACTTTGCGCGCGTTAAAAGTCTAATAGCATATTTGCCATCAGATTTTGTACATGCGTAGTATTATTCCTTAAGGTGATTTACAAGTACCTACTACGCGGACGAAGTTGCGGGCAAACGCTAGTAAATAATACGCCCGGAGTATTACTGCAAAAAAAACATAAAGGTACAAAATAGGCCAAGTCCTCGTGTGTCACTGAAGTAGCCACATCTGAAAGGGTGCCAAGTCTGAGAATAGGTTGTTGACATTACACCTAATGAAAGTTATGAAAGTCGTTTTATGGAATGTTATCAGGTTGTCACGGAAGGCGTGACTCTGATTTCTGAACTTAAATTATTAATTTTCATATTCCCGCTCTGACGATGTGAAAATAACGTTGTTCAGAGCATATTGTCAGAGCCTCTACAGTCTACATGTGTCGCGTTATACGAGGCGTGCGATAGCAGCATCAGGGTGCAATATAATGACGCATATCGGATCCTGATGAGGATGGCACGGTACTGCAGTGCCTCTGGCATGTTCGCGGCGGCCAGAGTACCTGACTTCTTCGCGATACTCAGGGCCAGGGTTGCCTGCTTCTGGGAGACGATTAGAACCTCAAAGAACGAGATAATCAGAACGGTAAGTGACAACCCAGACAGTCATGTTTTTAGGCACTGGCTGTCCGTGCACTACAACGGGAACCAGAAATAATGTATTTCTTCTTAATGTTTTAATTTTAATACTTATTTCTTTTGATATTTTGAAACTGAACCTTTTACACGTTTTTACATATTTTTTTTTGGATGTTAGTTTTTAAGACTTATATGGGACTTTTATGCCTGCAATAAAACATTATTGATTGATTGATTGATATTTTTCTGTCTATGGCTGCCTAGAGAATACAAAAAACAACTTTAAAAAACTTACAAACTATATTTATCCATACATTTTTGCAATGGCAACACTCATAAATGAACATGTCTGATTCCACGATTTTTAAATTTCATGATTGTGATAAAATGTGTTTTTACGAATTTTTCAGTTTAACTCTTGTAAGCCTTACAAAGAGTTACAAGGCATTGTATCCTTGGCGTCTTTGGCCTAAAATTAAAATAATAAAAAGCCATATTCATGATCATGATGTTAACCCATTAAATCCGATCGTGTGCCGGGTTTTTATCTCGCTATTTATCGACAACATACAGATTAGTAAAACGATAATATTCAAATTACTTAATGCCCAATTTGGGTTAAACAAACTAACACCGTGTTGCACTCGAATATATTACATTAAATTATAATATTGGGAAACCGCTCATCTTATCAGATGAGATTCTGTTACTCAGTTTGTATAGATACTTAGATAGATAGATTTATTTATTTAATTTTGAAAATATACATATCATTTTTTGAAAATTTAATAGCATGAATTCACAAAAAGATCGTCAGAGTGTACAAGAATAACAACAATATAAATGAAAGTCAAAATCAAAATATGTACAGTCAGCGTCATATAGTTAGTAGCGGCCAGAGTAGTCAAATATTTCGTAACACACCCTTATTCTTACAGTAATAGAGACGTGTACCGAAATATTTGGCTACCTTGGCTGCTACTAACTATATGACGCTGACTGTACATTGCAAAATGAAAACAAAAATAATAATAAGAAACAATTGAAATAATATTAATTCCACTATAGGAGTCGTAGACTTAGAAGAAAATACGGTTTTTGTTATATTGACAACACCGTTACGTCAATATTTATTGAACGAGTGAGCGAAGTGAACGAAGTCAAAAGTTCAGCTTGGGCAAAAATTATTTCGTTTGTCCGGCTATTCTATTCTACGGGTCGCATGAGTCGAAGTGTCGATCCTCGTGAATTTTTGTGTGAAAGTTCAATAATGATGAAGATTCTTTTTCAATTCAGTTTTCAAAATATAAATAAACAGGTTTGCGATTTCTACAGCTCTAGCTACTAGTTTTGTTCGAGACGGAAAAGTTTGTAAAGCGATAGTGTTTTGTTGTGGCATGATTTTACCCATTTCACCATGATTTTAAATTAAAAAGACCTTTTCTGCCACATCGCTTCTTTTTCTGCAAAACTCTAAATTGCCTGTGACACCGATCAAGTTTGTATCGGCATTGTTTAAACGTCGGAGAACAAATAGAATACTTCTTTTTTCCGGACATGATTCTTTAAAGTCAATCCTTTACTTCGGCTTTCAGTAAAAATGCATGAAAGATTTTAACTAAAATTACCTACTTTTCAAAGTCAGTTCTTTATAGATGGTTAGGATTACATAACGCACATGCCTTCCAGTGTCAAGCGGAGCCGCGGGCACACTGGGTACCTTTATATGTTTCGAATTAACCTGCTTCGTACAATAGGGATACATACTATACATAGTATGATGATGAAAGGCGCCCCGCGATAGCGATAGTATCGGCGCGCGCGGCGACCAGCCCCCCTATTCTGTAACTTGTTTTGAGCTCACCTCAACGCTCACCCACAAATATATCTTGACACCGCGATGCTTAGTAACTAAGCATCGGTAGAGATCTAGTTTCGTGACGGGTGACCGGCGGAGTGAGCCGTATTAGCGCTTAGCGAATAACAGCCCAGTTCCCCTCGGTGCACGGGACAAAGAGTAAAGGAGACAGAGTGAACACTTTGGGGACGGAGAAAAGTCTCTGTACTTGTGTTAATTTGTCTAATAGCTTTTTGTTCCTGATCTCCACTCAATTGCTCAAAGGTTAACTGGAAGAGCTCCGTTACAGGTATAAGTTTGACTTTGTGCCGATTTAACCTCTTTTGTCTGTATTTTTACCTGTGTCTTGTGTACATTAAAGTATTTACATGCATAGTACATACAAGTCAATATTCAATCGTAGAATAATGTGATTTATCGAGCTTTTTCCGCTTCGGAGATAGAATTTAAATGTTAAATGACTAATAAATATTTATTTATCACGCGAAAATTTCAAAGCCTGGAGTAAACCTTCGAACCAGGTATTCAGTCATCGGGAAAAGGGGAAATCTGGACCGACTTTGGTGGCTTATTGACTAAAAAACAGAGCATCATACCTCAAATACTGTGTGTCTAGTTAGTAAGATACAATGCCAAGAAAAAGATTTGAGAGTTATTTTAAAGTCGTTAATCCCGCCCTAGACATATAATTTAATTAATGAAACAATTGGTACATTGTACATTTTCTATTTGGGCACCTATATGTACCCCAATTACAGGTGATTACATCATTATAATTGAGTAAAGACCAAACTCCACTTCTTACACAATACTATTAACATTGTAATTATGTACCTTGTTTACCTTATTATGTTCCTTATAATAAATAAATAGACCAAACACTTCACTGAAATGCATCAGCATGATATTGAAATGAACCTAACCATTAAGTCATATAACCCACTGGTAACGTCACTGGTCTGTGGCGAGCAAGTCAGGTTTAAACACATCGTTTACGACACGAGCGGTCGACGCTTGCTCGAATTATAAGCCATCGATTATACGTTATTATCAGGGTTCCCCGGTCCCAGGGAAACCGTTGTGATTACATTTAAACCCAAAGGCAACCAGTCATTGCCTTCTGAAAAGCAGACATTGAGCCCTAGACGCTTGCGTTTTTTCATTCGCAATAAAAACAGCGGTTTTGTCGGAGACGCTAACAGTAAATTCAAGTAAATTAATAAGTGAATACTTCTTAGCTTGCCTTTTTTAATTTTAGTCACTAAATCACTGTAATTGATTTGAGAGGAGTTATCATTTATTCGAATTATTTAAAGCCCTACAAGGCTTGTTCCCTCAGGCTCCGTTGGGATGGGATTCATCATAATTTTGATTTTGCCCATTTCACAGAATAAATAATACCTAGCACTTAGGAGGTCCTCTAACCTTTTAACGGTACATTCATGTCATTCATGGACAATTTCGGTGCGGTTCTTCTTTTTGCCGCTTGTTGGAGCGGTCTTGAATGCCCAGCTTTAAATTCAGCTGCAGAACCAACTAGCTACGATAAGTACTAAATCACAGTAAATATTACGTTTTCTATGCCCTATCTAAGCGTCTTTTCTTTGAACCCTGTATAAAACGCCCAGTAACACTTGACCATGCATATTATGCTAATGATGATGTCTTATAAACACACGTTCCTACACATTTCCAGTCGTATATCATATTAACAAGACTGAATTAGTAATGAGCTACCTGTATGTAATGGACATATTTAAATCGCTACGCTATTTATGTGGCGTTTCAAAGCTATAAGTTGTGATTTTACCAGTCTAAAGAAGCAACACTGGACAAATGGCCAGTCGTTAAGCCTGCAACATACTGGCGCGGTCTGCGGTAGTGATCAATACTGAATTTGACAGATAATGACAAGTTTACTATTGACGCCGTGGCCAGGCCAGTGGCCTTATTCGCCAAGAGCCTGTGTTGCCAATTTAGACTTTTAAACTTATAACTTGTAGGTAGCCCCGTGACATGGGCCACTGGAATGGTCTTAACTATGCTTGGTATGTCTTGTGGTGGTGGGTGTGGTGAGTACCTAATGGTCGACAGAGCTCCCGAAGATGTGCTGTGTATGTTGTGAGTGATGGCATAAAAAAAACCAAATGGCCACGGAGTGGAACGTCTTACCCTGGGCTTTTTGTCCGGGAGTCCGACACACCCGTCCGGTCCCCCTCAGACTTGGCGGACGGTTCATCAACGCATTCCCCCAACGAAAAAACAGGCATTGATGATAGTGTAGTGCGAGTGAGAGAAAAATCATGACAAACGTCATCTTCAAACGATAAAAAGCCAGCGGGAATCAATTTCTACGAATCCCATCGAGACACATTAAAAACTAAACCATCTCTTGTATGAAAAACAACGACTAGAACCGAAGGTGATAACGTCCCTTAAACCTAAGCCGTAAAAATTAACAAAACTTCTTTGTGTCGGTTTGTCGACGACCGGTTTATTGCCGAACGGAAGAAAGATGGACTCATGCAGCACTAAATCAGAGTCGTAAATCTAAGGGTTAAGACGAAGGTTTAATTTGTTGTCCATGGGAGACATAAAAGGGGAAATGGGAGCCAATGTAGTAATTCGTAGGGAGTACATAATATATGAAAGAAGCGATCAATCGTAGAGCGGTTCTACGCGGCAACATTTTGTATCGATACAACTGCGTATCACAAACGTGGGACTGCCTAACCTAAACACTAGTACACATAGATTCACTGTCACCTGTATCGATACTGTATCGCGTTTACAGCGCTGCAAAAAGTAGTCGTGTGTAACCGCTCGTGCTCTTACATAAATCAAACTATATCATCAATCAAGCTCAGGCTTGCGTTATGGCTATGGGTTATAGACGACGATATCGATTTAAAGAGGGAAAGCAGCGAACGAAAAAACCATAGAATGCGAGCCCCTTACAAATTTCTAAAAACCCGGTATGCGCATGTTCGAACTAAACGGCTGCCTGGCATCGTTTTGACACCCCGCCCCCACTCCGCATAATGGCAATGGCACCCATTCTACTTAGTGTAAGGCCTGAGTGGACGCCCCGCTCAGAGCGGGGCGTGCAGCGTCCATATAAAACAAATCCAATGTATATGGACGCTCGACGGCGACGCCCCGCTCTGAGCGGGGCGTCCACTCAGGCCCTACACTTAGACTTCTATGGTTTGTTCGCTGAGGAAAATTCCGTGAGGTTGTCATTTTTCTAAGAAATCCTTTCAATTTGTCTCGTCGCTAAAGGGGTAGAATTAACAATAAAAAACAGAAGATCGGCCCAAAAGGTAGGCCATTTGAGACTTGAAGTTGAAAAACCAAACACGCAAAGATACCAATTATTGTGTCAAAAAATAATATATATGAACTGTTTATTTCTTACAAAAAAAATACGTTACGTTTCCAACGATAAGGCTTAATCTTATTATTTTAAGATTTTAAATTGCATAATCGAAATAAAAAAATAGACAGTATTTTATTATATATTCAGTATTTTATTATGTTTCTGAGTCATGGAAGTTTTCTATGTATTTAAGTATTTCTATCTATTAAATATATCGTCGTCTAGTACCCATAACACAAGCCTTATTGAGCTTACTATGGGACTAGGTCGATTTGTGTAAGATTGTCCCCTAATATTTATTTATTTATTTATTTATTATAAGAACAAGGATTAGCTTAAGAGTGTAAGTTATCTATTAATATTTTCTTATATATTTATGTAACTTATTGGCTTTCGTACAGGCTTAACGAAACTAGCGGTACTGCAAGGTCGTATGCTGGGTCCAAAAGTATTCTTGATAGGTACAAAATACTCTAGCGGTGCTGGAAGTACAGATTAAGCGAGAAAAATTGTCTCGCTTTAAAGTCTTTATGACTTTGACATAAGATCAAAAATCCCCTGGCATTTGGAAAACGTTTTTCGCTGTTGTAAAAGGTATTATGGTCGCAAGTATCCCGCTGTCTGACCTCATGTGGCGTAATAAAACTGATATAATTGATTGCCTCTAAATCATCATTAGGCGCTGTATTTAGCACCTGCTGGGTGCCGTTAGGATCAATGATTTTTATCATTTACAAACATAGCGGAATTCCTATATGATATCGCTAGTTATATTTAATCTGTAAAAAGTAAAAGGCCAGGCGCGCACTACGATTTTTTGTCGAGCGATAATCGCGTCACAAAAATGCAACTTATGTGTTTATGTATATCGTCCCCTGATTGCGAAAACCGCTTAAGCTCCGTTTTGGTCAAAAGTGAGATATTAATACTGCTATATTATGCTTTCCATGATCTACCCGCTACAAAAGCCCGTTATTTGATACGTGGCTCCATTCCTGATTTGGTGTTTAGGATAACGTCAGATAACACTGTTTTTTCTAAATAATTTACAGGCAAAACCTATTAAGTGTCTGTTATGGGGGCTAGCACATTTTTTTTCAAGGTCAAAACATTCTATCATTATTTAAGCGTTTTTGGAATGTTGGTAGTTTGAACGAAACTTGCAATTTAATTACCAGTCTAAAGATGCTAACGAGATAAACTAGATTTTTGCAGCATGCGATAAAACCAAAATGTGTGTTTAGTCATCTGTCAAAATAGTCTAACCACCTTTAATATGTTTTGTCAGAACACCAAATCAATCAATAGTTAAAATTGATCTACAGCAAAAACATGCTAAAAGTAATATAAGCGGCTTTGCTCGTTACGTTTCGCCCTCGACCACATTCAATTAATTTAACCAAAACCGCCTAAGTGCACTTTCGCCGCTATCCCGGGGAGCGCGGGTGGGTCACACCGTGCCCGCACTTGGCGCAATTAGTCGTGTTTTTATTTCGGAGCGATAATTACGCTACTGCGCGCGCGCATACTTTTTTATTGGATTGTTATTACCTCTTTTTTTTGTTTTTATTGGGGGAAAATCCGTAATGGATACCTCCGCACCACGGGGATAGCGCGGAGGTTATGTCGGACTCGCACCGACTTAAAACCCCCCGATGGTCCTCCTCGACGCATTTGGGACAGCTCTGGGATCTCCTACGGAACGCAACAGTGCCGCCCTAGCGTCACGCCTCTGTGGGTCGTACCCTATATTTAGACGATTGCAGGCCGCAACTGCGACCGTGTGCTGCCTCGAGAGTCCCATTTAGTCGCCTTGTACGACAGGCATTGAATACAATAGCCATATTCTACTGCCCGGGCTACAGGGCGCAGTGGCGGCGACGTGTTATTGTAGCCGCCTCCTCCTCGTCCAAGCAGGATCTGGACGCTCCCGCTCGCACTCTATTGTCTCCTTATGGACCACTAACATTGCCGCTATGAGAGCGGGTGAGGAGAGATTTTGTCCCACTTCTTGCATTAGGACCTGCCGCTCAGACTGCCACGCTGGGCATTCCTCGATGGACTGGCAATGGTGACATCGTGCCGTCTGCTCTTTTCCTATTATGTGCAGGTACTCATCGAAGCAGCCATGTCTGGTGAGTACCTGTGTTAGCCCGAAGGTAACACGCCCCTTCCGCTCCAGCCACTAGTCAAAATGTGGTAGGATTGCGGTAACTATCCGCTGCCATGTACTTCGGGTTTCTTCCAGTCGTTCACGCCAGTGAATTATGGCCTGCTTATGGGCACCCTCTCGAACCGCCGTAACTTCTTCCTTCGCTGCACCTCCATTCTCTGCGCGCAGGGCATTGTAGACTTGGGAATCCATTTCAGCCAAGATGTTAAGTGGTGGGAACCGTGCTAGGAGAGCAGCCACACCTCGTACGATATCGTACGGTATCTGCGGGCGACCCTAATGGATATCCGGCGCTGAATTGCCAGTATCTTCGCTATACTACGTCAGTTGCGCGTCAACCTCTCTGACCACACGGGCGCCCCGATGGACCGCATCACCCCTGCGTAAAGGCGGCGTACTCCTTCTTCTGGCCCTCCAAGATTTGGCAGCAGTCTGTGCAGTGCACCCGATGTTTTTTTAATCCGGGGGACGAGCCGGTTGAAGTGCTCGTCAAAGCTCCATCGGCCATCTAACGTGCGGCCCAAGTATTTTATAAACTGACCTACTTGGAGCTCTACCTCTCCAACCTGCACGGAGGTGGCGGGAGGCTCCCTGCCGCGACGCAGTCCATGTAGCCAAAGCGCCTCTGTCTTGTGCGGCGCGATTATAAAACCGAGACTGCGGATCTTATTTACCACGACTGCCACGCCTAGCTACGCCAGTCTAGTGGTCCTCACGTAATTGTCCCTTTCGGCAAAGACTAGAGTATCGTCTGCATAGCAAACGACGCTGACGCCGATGGGGAGTGCTGCTCGTAGAACTGCGTCGTATGTAATATTCCACTGAAGTGGTCCCAACACCGACCCCTGAGGTACCCCGCATTTGACTTCCCTGCATGTCGGCGCCATAACGACCGGGGTAACGAATGCTCCTGTCGGATAAATAAGCTTCGATCACGGTCCTCAGATAAGTAAGCTTTGATCACGGTCCTCAGGTAAGATGGCAACTGATGGTAGACTAAAGCTTGCCGAATTGCATTCCAAGGAAGAGAGTTGAAAGCGTTGACAATGTGTTCAACTCCTCGCCTAGTGCGAGTGGAGTGAACTGCCACGCGTTTCGCGGGTCATATAAGCCAGTGGATTGGCTACAAAACTTGTTCAACTCACCTGATTCCGGGAGGCGCGATGTTCGCTTCAACTCCGGTTGGTATCTGTCAAGGTTCAGTCAACTGTCAGGTCAAGTCAAGTTCAATCAAGAAGGTCTCCGGGCTGAAGAAGCAGCCGTGATGTTCCGGGGCAGTATCGCCAACAATCCGCGGCGTCAAATCCCCAACTCTTCCGATGTCACCGAAATATCCACACAAAACACTCGGACACCCGTGTGTCTTCAAAGCGAGCGATATTACACAAAACAAGGAAAATGCGTTTCCAAATTATCCAAAAAACACTCGGACCTCGTGTGTCTTCAAAACCGAGGTTATCTCTTTTTTTCTCTCCGCCTTGACAAGAAGTGTCACTGTCAAAACCACAGACTCAAGATGGTACACACGTGAGGAGTTTAAGGGGCGGGCAGACGGTCGGCCCGAACAATCACCCGCCTCGGAACGGCCTCTAAGCCGGTCCGCTATACTAGGGGAAGTCGCGATAGGGTTGCTACCGCTCGCTTCAGAACCGAGTCCCCAACCATGACCTCGGCAAACCGAGGGGTCCCGTCTTTACCGGGAAACAAATTAACGATGCGCCCCCGACGCCATCGCAGTGGCGGAAGGTTAGCATCCTTAACTAGCACAAGGTCTCCAACTCTGGGGGGACTGGTTTTGTCAGTCCACTTGAGGCGCTGCTGCAAAACATGCAAATACTCTAATGACCATCTGGTCCAAAAGTTCTGAGCCATTTGTTGCAGCATCTGGTAGCGCGACAAACGACCGGAGGGTACGTCCCGGAGGGGGTGCTCCGGCAACGCTGCAAGTGGCTGACCAATCAAGAAATGGCCTGGAGAGAGCGCTTCCAGGTCATTTGGGTCGGAGCTGAGCGGACACAACGGACGGGAATTGAGGACGGCCTCAATTCTACAAAACAACGTCGCGAGTTCCTCAAAAGTCAATACAGTTTGACCGACTACCCGATACATATGGGCTTTTGCTTGCTTCACGCAAGCCTCCCAGATTCCACCCCAGTGGGGGCAGCCTGGCGGATCGAACGTCCAGGTGATACCCCGACGGGAGAGGTCTGTTCCAATATCAATCTTATTTTCAAATAAAAATTTTACAACATCTTGTAAATAACGGTCGGCACCCTTGTAATTGGTTCCACAATCTGACCGGATCAGAGATGGGAGTCCCCTACGGGATACAAATCTATCCAATGCCGCAATAAAAGCCTCCGTCGTAAGATCACCAACAAGTTCAAGATGATCAGCCTTGGTCGACAGGCATACGAAAACGCACAAATACGCTTTTACAACCTTCGCATTTCGAAGTCGCGACGTTTTCACTAAAAAAGGTCCCGCAAAATCGGTCCCAACCCTAGAGAAGGTCCTAGCCTCGTTGACCCGATCAGGAGGAAGGTCCCCCATCTGGGGCTGCATCGTGGCTGCCTTGAGCCGAAAGCAAGGCAAGCACCGAAACACGATGCTCCGAATAACCCGTCGGCTGTTCAATATCCAAAAGTCTCGCTGCAAAATGCCCAAGAGTGCATTGCAGCTGGCATGCGAGTTCTTTATGTGGCGGTCAATCACCAACAATTCCACCAGATGCCCCTTCTTAGGCAGCAAAATGGGGTGGCGCACCGAGTACGGCAAGCTAGCGTTGCGGAGCCGTCCTCCAACCCGGAGTGTACCCGACTCGTCAATGAACGGGTTGAGGCGTGCTATCGCCTTCGGTAGCTTAGGACGTCCCTGCCGCAGGGGCTTCAATACGTCCCCAAAGTGTTCTTCCTGCACAACCCTAATCCAATGATGTAGGGCGGCATTCCGCTCTTCTGTGGCGAGAACTCTAACGCGTGACCGGTTGTCAGGGTGGCGACAATTGTGTATAAATCGCTTGACCCAGGCGGTCACTCCAACAAGCTTGTCGAGAGAGCTATACCGTTCTAGCAACCAAGCAGTGTCTGACACTGGAGCGGTCTCGACAAGGTGGACACCCAAGCCAGAGGATGGGGTCCCAATCACACAACTGGCAGGCCAGAGTGTCTCCGGTTCCAACAACCAATCTGGTCTCCACCACAGTGAGTGGGCAACAAGCTCAGGTGCCGTGCAACCCCTGGACGCCACGTCCGCTGGGTTCAGTTCACCTGGCACGTGTCTCCAAACCAAGGCAGTCTCCGAATTCTGGATTTGCGAGACCCGGTTGGCCACAAAGACCTCCAAAGTATGGAATGACGACTGCAGCCAACACAATACAATTTGGCTATCAGTCCATGCGTAGACACTCTCCTCAAGGTTCACGGTGTCCTTCAAGGTAGAGGCCACGTGGTTCAGTAGGCGTACAAGAAGAGCCGCTCCAGATAATTCCATTTTTGGGATTGTCAAACGCGTGCGAAGGGGAGCCACCTTGCTCTTCGCCATTACCAAGTGCAAATCGACCGATCCGGCGGAGCTGACCGTCCGCAAGTAAACGGCAGCTGCATACCCTCGCTCGGAGGCGTCGCAAAACCCGTGTAGGGTTACTCGGCATTTCCCTGCCGGCAACAGCTTACGCGGCAGTTCGACCTGATTTATCTCCGGGAGCGTGGAGAAGAAAACCTCCCAATCGCTCAACAAATTTCCGGATAGTGGATCATCCCAACCCAGTTGGACCATCCACAGGCGCTGCATAAATGCCTTCGCCGTGAAGATGACCGGCGCGATCCATCCATTCGGATCGTATGTCCTGGCCACCGTGGACAGCACAAGCCGCTTCGTCCAGACCCTCGGGGAATCCAGTTCCACCCGATAGGTGAACACATCTTGGACTGGTCGATATTGCACGCCTAGGACTGATAACATGTGCGGGCTCTCAACATTTTCGAACAGGTGCGGATCCTGCTGGTGATCCTCGGGGAGGCCGGCCACCACGGCCGGTGAGTTGGACATCCATTTGCGCAATTCATATCCACCCGTCCGCAAGAGTTCCACCAGCTCATCCCGCAAAACCAAAGCCTCTTCGACACTGTTTGCCCCGGTGCACACGTCATCGACAAATAAGTCCCGTTCCAAAATGGCGGACGCTCGAGGGAACCTCAGTCTCTCTCGAGATGCCAATTCTAACAAAGTTCGAATTGAAATGTACGGACTGCTCTTCAAGCCGTATGTATTCGTATTCAGCTCGTACACCAACATCGGTTCATCAGGGCTCTCACGCCACAAGATCAGCTGATACCGACGATCATCAGGATGGATCACTGTCTGCCGAAACATCATCCGGATGTCGGCGACGAACACCACCTGATGTTTCCTAAAATTTGTGAGGATATCCGTGATATCCTTTTGCAGCTTAGGACCTGCATGCAAACACTGGTTCAATGACACCCCAGTCGAGGTGGACGCGGACCCATCAAAGACCACACGAATCTTGGACTCCGGGGATTTTAGGACCGCGTGGTGCGGCAGGAAGCAGTGCTCCACTGTACTCCAGTCCGTCCGAGCCACCGACATGTGTCCCAAACCCTCGTACTCCCTCATGAAGTCCACATACTTCTGCCGGAAGAGCGCATCTCTTCTCATTCGGCGTTCCATCGAAACCAGCCGCTTCTCAGCCATCTCACGTGACGCTCCAAGAGGAGGTCGGTGGATGAGCAGAGGAAGTCGTGTTATGAACCGACCAGAGCAGAGGCGCCCAGTATTATTTTGGTAAAACCGTTCGCACTCTTCCTGCTCGGGGCTCATACGCGACGCGGTAGGTGGTTCCTCAATCTCCCAGAACCGTTGCACGGCTTCTGAAAGAGCAGTTCCAACCAGACAGCCCTCCTCAGTAGGAGGCGGTGGAGCCGCTAACACCAAACCCATTACAGCATAGCCAAACACCGTTTCCAGTGTAACCAGTCCGCCAGGCTGTAAGGTACGGTTGCCGCTCAACAGCACCCGCCCAAGAACGTCTGCACCCAGCAACACGTCAATCGGACCAGGTCTGTCAAATCCAGCATCCGCCAGAACTAATTCAGCTGTCAAACTCCGAACCTCTGGAGGCAGCTTCACCTGGGGGAGTCTCCCCACCACTTCATCCAATACTAACGCGGGAGCATTAATCCTCGCGCGTGAAGTGGGACCCGGTCCAAAGGTGAGTAAGGTCTGCCCTACCAGATTTGACACTGTCACATTGCCTACCCCACGTATACTTTCCGGGTGGGGTTTCACAACCAAGCCCAACTGTCGCACCAACCTACTGGATACCATGCAGCCTTGCGCTCCCGTGTCAAGGAGAGAGCGCACGCAGGCTGATCCTCCGCCAGGGCCCCAAACACAAACCGAAGCCGTGGGCAATAACACGGTCTCCAAGGGCGTGGCGGTGGCTGGTGCGTGGGCGGCGTATCCCTAGCAGGGATAACGCGTTGCATCCTGTTCCGCATGGGCGGGCCGCTCGTACCGCTCGAGCGGGTCCCACTCCGGCTGGTACTGCCGTCGCGCCATGCGTGCCGCCTGCGGCCCCTGGTATGTCCTACTCCGGCCGTACGCCGGAGGTCCCGACGCCAAGCGGGGTCGCTCCACAAGCGGCGGCGACATCCGTGGCGCATGCCGGGGTGGAGGCGTTTGCGGGCACCCGCCCGTAAGGACCCCCCGTTGGGGCCCGGGTGCGTGCGAAGTAGTCGCGTAGTTTTGGAGGGGGGGGGGAGGGGGGTGTTACCCGACGTCCCCACTGGTAGGCCATGGGCCCCTGGTCAGCCCGCTGCTGACTCCGAACAGGGGAGCATGACCCCTGCGCAGGGGGGGGGGGGGAGGTGTATCCCCACTGCGGTTCATGCATAAAATGGGGTGGTGCTTCCCACCACAGGACCTACACGCCCGCGGGTGGGCACAATCTCGCACAAAATGTGGGCCCAAGCAAACAAAGCACCATTGCCGCTGCTTAGCAATGTTGCGGCGTCCCACAACCCGCTGCGCAAGAAACTTCGGACACGCTGGCACCCGATGGCCAGGGTTCTTGCAGCATAGGCAGACTTCAGGGTCCAATGCACTGATATTATATTGGTGAGGACCCGCTGGTTGTGGGGCCGATTTGCCCCACCCTCCCCTTTGAGGTGCAACTCTCCCCTGGGCCCGCTGGGCCCCAGGAGGCCTCGGGGGTGGAGGTAGATCCGAGGTGTCGGCCCGTCGACACTCAAGTTCCAATTGGTCGATAAGATTGGTGAAGGTCGGCAGATGCTGAGCACTTTCACCACCATACCGGTGCTCAAACCTGGCCCGCACATCAGCCGGCAGCCGGTTCAACAAAAAATTCAACAGTATGTAGGACCACTGGTCCACCGGCAAACCAAGGTTCTCTAACCCTTTGGTCGCTGTCAAAACAGGATTCAGCATTTTCAGCCGGATGTCTGAAGCCTGAGCGATCCGAGGGATATTCCAGATCTTAGTCATAAGAGTATCCGCAAGTCGCCGCACGTTCTGGTATCGGTCCCTCAGCAACGTACGCGCGATTTCATAATTGTCGTCGGTGACCGACAAATGCGCGATCAAGTCGCGCGGCTCCCCGACGAGAGCAGACATCAGCTGCGCCAACTTCAACGCCGCTGGCAGGTCCGTCCGGGCATGCACCAAGCTATCAAAGAGGTCGATGAAGCTGGTCCACTCGTCCAGGTCTCCTCGGAAGACCGGCATCTGTATGGCTGGCAAGCGCGCTGCCAACCCTGGGTTATAGATAACTGCGTGTTTCGGAACGTCCCGGGCCGCACCATTCCGAACCCGCAGTATCTTAGAAGCCCTCTCGACAATCCTGTCCCCAAAATCCATACATTGCTCAAAGTCCCGCTCCACCTGCTCAGTCTCCGGGGTCGTCCGGCCGGGCTCCGCTAGGTAGAGTTCAACCTGGAACTCCACAGCCTTAAGACGGTCTGACACCTCCTCGTACCGGGTCAACAAAGCCTCCTCCCGGTCATTTCTGTCAACCAAAGCTGCTGCAGATGAAAACCAACGCAGTGCAGACTGGATCTTAGCCTTAGGTGTAGATCCCATTTTAAATGAATTTCCAACAATACCAGAGAAAATTAAAATTAATTTAATTAATGTGGAAATTCCAATCTCTTGGTCACCCTAGTGAATCAAAACCAAATATCAACTCAATTACAGGAATGCCTTACAATAACAACCAATATAGATTCTCAAAACGCAGTGGAAGCTCAAATTATAATCTATAATTGGCTAGTTACATCACTTGTACAATAATCTAGCTTACAACTAATATTTGTGGTAGCCTTATATTTTAGCTTATATTCTTAGCAAACTTGGCCGCTTATAGCAAACTGAATAAAACAAATGCCTTATTACCAAACAACAAGCTATGAAAGGCTTTCCAAATTACAATCAATCACCTTCCGGAGGTTGTAATCTCACTAATTTGCACTGCAAGTACAATAATTTCGTGAAATTTACAGTACAAAACACTTGCAGTGCCACAAAATAGAGGTTTTAAATAGTTGTAGCTAAATTTGGTTTTAACAAATAACCTCAAAATTTTTACCCAAAAGGAAAAAACTATCAAAATTCGCGTTTTTTCTTTGTGAGGAACCACGCTCTGCTACCAAAAATTGTTCAACTCCTCGCCTAGTGCGAGTGGAGTGAACTGCCACGCGTTTCGCGGGTCATATAAGCCAGTGGATTGGCTACAAAACTTGTTCAACTCACCTGATTCCGGGAGGCGCGATGTTCGCTTCAACTCCGGTTGGTATCTGTCAAGGTTCAGTCAACTGTCAGGTCAAGTCAAGTTCAATCAAGAAGGTCTCCGGGCTGAAGAAGCAGCCGTGATGTTCCGGGGCAGTATCGCCAACAATCCGCGGCGTCAAATCCCCAACTCTTCCGATGTCACCGAAATATCCACACAAAACACTCGGACACCCGTGTGTCTTCAAAGCGAGCGATATTACACAAAACAAGGAAAATGCGTTTCCAAATTATCCAAAAAACACTCGGACCTCGTGTGTCTTCAAAACCGAGGTTATCTCTTTTTTTCTCTCCGCCTTGACAAGAAGTGTCACTGTCAAAACCACAGACTCAAGATGGTACACACGTGAGGAGTTTAAGGGGCGGGCAGACGGTCGGCCCGAACACAATGTCAAGGCTGATCTCCAGCCCCACCCTCCCTCGCGAAATTGCCTGCTCTGACAACGCTCGGACGCGACGGATTGCATCCACAGTCGATCGACCCCGGCGGAAGCCAACTGAGTATCCGACAGGTTTGGACTTTCGTTATTTAGATGCCTGTTTACACGGAGGGAGATAATACGCTCAAAGAGCTTGCCTACCTGGTCCAATAAGCATATTGGCCGGTACGCAGAAGGTGAGTCTGCAGGCCTCCCTTCTTTTCGCAAGAGAACCAGTTTTGCCTCTTTCCATATCATGGAAAAGCAGCCATATCGGAGACAGCTGCTGAATAGGCGCCTCCATCGCGCTTCACGGGCCACTTCAATTCAGCTTCGGTTATCTCTCTCAGACCACGAGTTCAGGTCACACAGCAACTCATCCTACGACCGAGATTTGGCGTCGGCGATTGCATTCTGCAATGCCATGGTCGCTTCGCGGTACACTGCGTAGTTCTCCTTTTTCTCTTCCGGCGTCGCCCTTCTGCGTCTTCTAGTCGTCGTATAGTTTTCAGTCAATTGTCTCAATTAGTCAGAATGAACTAATATTTTACATTCATATGTTGTTTATTTCATTGGATTCCTACTTTAATCTTATTACTAGTTCATTGCTAACTCTAAAATATCTCCGATAAGATAAATGTCAGTTAAGCAGAAATACCTTTCGAACACCTTTGTTATTTATTTTTATCTTTTCCCTTATATGGAACTTTGTCAAGAAACAGGTAAGAGTTACGATGGAAATGACCATTACAAATAATAAAGTAATTAAACCACAGGAGATGAAAAAAATGTAATGAAACCTCACGTGCCAAAACATTGCACATGTATTTTCTAATTATAAGTGCTTTTAATTCCTTAATTTTAAAATTCTTCCAGAAAAAACCTACAAACTGCATGTTGACTTTTAAATAAACTCAAATAATACAGAATCTGAAATCGTTTGAAGACTTTATTCAGTTAAAACATTTATTAATTTACATCAGAAATCATTATAACTCGAAAATTCCGATCTAAGGCTATTATTTTAAGAGATACAAAAAAAAGGTGTCTTCAGGAACAACCGCTTAACTGCAGCACTTTTTACGGTAAACCCTAAATTTTATCCTCTTATCCTAAACAAAAAGTTAATAAAGTCAAATAGTCTTAATAAGCGATAAACTGTTCATATAAAAACACGAAAATGCTTTACTTATTATTGGCCCTTCATAGAAATATTAACATGCAAATCTTGAAATGCGTTTTTCTCAAAACTACATGTCATGCACTTAAGCGGTTTTCGCAATCAGGGGACGATATGTCAGTGCGCGCACTGACACACACATAAACACATACGCAAAACACGTTGCATTTTTGCAACGCGAATATCGGACGACAAAAAATTTCAGCGGTATTCAATTCGCCTGATCGTCGTCCCGCCGTATTACAAAACAACGTTGTTTTGTGCATAGTTCTTTATGTATGACTCATTTGGATACTTTTAGTCACAATGACGTAGTCAAAGAACGACGACAAAGAAAGAAGTTACTTTTAATTAATTTTAAATTATTAATCTTAGATTTAAAACACGAGACAAGCTTTGTTTACAATTCGAAGCTATTTATGTATAATCTGGGACTTAAGTCGTAAGAGGATTTGTCGGATTAAGTCGACTGAGCCGTACCGCCTACACCCTTACCATTTTATCCTGAATATAACAAGGACTCTAACCCAAAGATTGAGGTATTATTTTAGGTTGACTCAACTGTAATGTTATTTCGTATTTGAATAAACCGATAAGTCTATGGTTTCATGATGACAGGGAAAGAGCTTGGAAATAGCAATCGATTCGAATAAATTATGAATATGTTCGGCAAGTATCGTAGAAAATTGTCGATTGACTGTGGTGACTACGGTCTAGTTGATCAATTTTGAATTAGTTTGAGTTATTCATATCTTTATGATACACTTGTGACACAATAATAGTGATTTCGTGTCTGTATCGTTTACTTCTTTAAATATGACATCTTAATTAATCATGAGTAATTTTAAAGTTATTCAGGTACGGTACTCAATGTTTGTTTTTATCGCGCGATAATGAAGATGAAATCGTTCAACGTTTTTGTAATTGTTAGTCTGAAAATGATGAATGTTCGGTGCATTAAACACAGGCTCAGTCCTCTTTAAATATTTTTTTAGTGAGGAAGTGCACAACGGAATGTCACCTCGTTTGTTAGGAGCAGCCCCCGTTGAGGAAGTACTTCCACCTTAAGATGACTGCAGCCACAATAGCACTTATGCTTGATCAATAAATAAACTTGACATTATTTGAGTTGGCCGAATTTCATCAAAGTAGTTCATTCAAAAAGTATCCTAGCCTCCAAGGTAGAAGATTCTAATTCCGAGACAGTTTTATAAAAAGTCTGCCTCATTGAATAATCTCACCCATATGTATTGCGTCACTGGTGGTGGGTATAATAATATAAGGTCGGCAGAGCTCACGAGGATGTGCAGTGTTTACAGTAAGAGGTATATTTATCCAGTTATCAACACAAGGAATCGTCATAATCATAATCAAGTATTTATTTGCTCCAAACACATAACAATGCATGAAACGCACATTTTAATCATTTAAATTTAGAGATAGAAACAAAAACAAACCCACACATTTATAAATTGCAGGTACATGAAATTAAAAACAGTCAAACAGGCAGCAAAGTAAACAGACAAGATAAATAATAATAATAAATTATCAAATAACAAAATTAAAATAAAATTCAATGGTATCAGGATCATTTATTTTCAAATAATATTCCTTAATAGAGTAAAACGGACGGGCTTGTAGCCATATTCTTTTACTTTCATGTCTGAGGCACTTGTCCCACCGCCGGCGAGTAGCGAGTACTCTCATAGTAATTCTTACTCGCTTACTCGCCGGCGGTGGGGCAAGTGCCAAATGTTTTTAGATTATCGCTATTTGTTATGTCATCTGTAAGAAGATTAAAGACCCTTATGGCAGTGTTATTTAAACTCTTGTCAAAATTAGCGTAATGTACGGTCGAGGAAATTGAATGTTTGGCACAGTATGTCAACTCTATTAGAATGACGTTAAGGTCCAAAAGTGCTAAACATTCAATTTCCTCGACTGTACATCATTATGCATTAGCGTATTTCTATGACGGAGATTGTGAATGTTAGCCTAGATCTTGCTGTAGAAAACACCTATGTTTATTTGTGAAGACAGGAGTCAAATCAATAAGGAAGGAAAAAGGTAACTTTTTATATTATTATTATACATCGTCTCTACGGGAATTTAACTTACTTTTTTCTTTACTTTACTTTACTTATTTTTCACCTGTAATGTGTTATTACTAATAAATTATGTCTATATCTATATAAGACTGACCAGTGATTGACCCTAGTCTCAACTGATGGTAAGCGACGTCAGAGCCTAAGATGAAACTCACTGGTTCAGTAATGGAATAGCCTATTCACTTTTGTTTTGAAGGCGCCATAGACCACAATTGTCAGGGAACACTGAATAAAATTGTGGTCCAGTAACAAGTGCGATACAAACCATTTGTCCGTTAAACGGTGGTCATTGCACCATTGTTGCTCCTCACTCCGTCCAGTCCTCCAGCAAACAATCTCGTATAATCAGGACCAGGCGTCGGGGGTGGCCACACGCGTGGACAATTAGCCTCGAGGGCTGGCCAAACGCTGGCCAAACATTGAGGTGTTGGGGACGGGAAATAGCGAATTCCGCGGATATTTACTCGAATCGGCCTAGGTAGCATGATCACGTTTATGTTGGAAATAAACGCCTGGCGATAGGTTAATGTAATGTGTAAAGAAACTGCTCCTTACGAGAACGCTGTGCACTGAAAACGAATTCCTTGATGCTTAATATCTTTAAATTAATTATGTTATCCCCATACCTGTTGTACCTTTGTCATTTTTAATATTAGTTGTGTGGATAATAATAATTGTATAATTGAATTAATAATTTATATATTGCTTTATAAATAATAATAGTTAATACATATTAATATGATAATTCTTATTATACAATTTGACGATCTCAGTATGTGTAATATGTTCTGTTTTCTGTATATTGAAACCATGTCTATTGAGAATCTAATGTGCGTAATGTACGCTAAAAGTTTGGGTAAGTATAGATTTCTTTGTTTTAAATCAAATAAAAATCAAATCAAATCTAAACATTTATTCGTGACAATCACAACTCAGATAATAAAATAAATAAAATAAAAAGCACATTTTTCTTTGCCACGAAATGGACCCAGCTCAGCATGTTGCTAGCTTTGCAGCCAGCGCTGGTCTTCCGCAGGGTCCATTCGGTGAGACCACGGAAGTTAGTTTAGTTTATTTCTATAAGTGAGAACCTGTAATTGGCTATATAGTTTTAGTATTGTATGTATGAATATGTTGTGCTGCTAATTTTCCATGTACTAATAGATAAATACAACATTCGTCCCTTGCTAGCGAGCATGTAAGTGAGAGAGGTAAGAATGCTTTATGTTCGACATAACGCGATGGAAAGTTTATACTGCAATTACAATGACAATATAGTGGTCTACGCGATCTTTTTAGAATGATTTAAAAAAAATCAAATCATGGCAATGCCTTCATCGTTTAAGGGATATCCACAATAGCTAGTTATTCTAGGTAGCGGAGCGGTGAGCAAGGAAAAAAATTGAACAATAAAAAGAGATACGTATAAGCGAGGCGAACAATGCTATATAATCAGCTATCACAGGACAGCCCGCGAGCTATGTTGCTTCCAGATAAACTATCCTCTTTTAATTAGAATGCTTAGAAAGAGACTGATAGTCTACGTCACCGCGACATAGCAAAAACTCAATTTGTCGATTTTAAGTTCAAAAATAAACTCGCTAGCCTTGGTATTTCTCTCGTCACTTGCCCCACACACCTGCTCTGGTATGCCCTAAGCAATCGACACCCGAAACGTGTGTTTCCTTGTGTGTTCAGTCAACAGCCGAGGCGGCCAGTCCACGGGCCGAAAACGGCCCTTTCGGCCCTTGGCCGACAACGCGGTCAGATCTGATTAGATACCATTGTTGTGTGTTTTGCTAACGGATATGCCGGTGCAGTGAAATTGCAACATTTTGTACTTGTGTAAACGATATTGATTGAACGTGGGAACGAAAGGAATAATTTAGCCGTGGTCACTGAAGAGGTTTACATTTCAAAGCAAATATAGCTCTGTATTTGGTAACGTGTTAAACCTTTGAAGTTGAACAGATTAAGATGAAATTCGATATGGAAATAGTTTTAATTACTTCCGGGCATAGGATACCTTCTTGAATGCACCTTTTAACTCTTAACCAATGAAATTATTTTAGTAACTTAGATATTGCAACATATAAATGTTGCTACCTCCAAAAAAACATTTCACTGGAATGGACATAGCTGTTCTATTTAAAATAAACAGCTATTTTGTAAATCGGGACCTAAGCTGCGGAGAAAGCTAGCATTCAAATTAGTCCTGACAAAAGGTTCATTGTATTCGTAATTGGGACTGTCCCAAGATTCCCAATATACTGAGGCAAACCTCGAATGCTCCCGTATACTGAACCCAACAAACCGGTCGACCAATTACGAGGCTCCCAGGTAATTGGGGCGCCCGCTCACATGGCCAGGAGGCCTATCTGTCTTGACAGATGCCGTACCAACGTGAATTAACATAAAATGGGGCTACAAGCCTTCTCCGGGTTGCGACTGTGGAGCACCAGACCAAACAACCGCTCATATTGTGAAGGAGTGCCCTATAAGAGACGCTTTGTGGGAGAACTCAGCGATCTTTACGCGCTTACAGCGGGTGCCAGGGATATATTGGATATCAGGCTTGGATATTTTATTGTATGTTATTAATTCTCTCTTGTAACTTGTAACATACGTTGTATTTTGAAATTCTGTCGTAAAACACATTTTTATGAAAAAATGCAAAAGTCACGACATAATAAAACTCGAATGAGAATTTAAACGAGTCAATTTGATTAGAAGCCGCACTCGCATGTTGAATTAGCTCGCAGACTCCGCTTGCCGGTTTCACTCACATACCTAACTTTAGGATTGATACGGATCGGATAACGAATGCGAGTCGCGGCGCGGCGTAATCGGCAAGTGAAGATCCCATCAAAAACACGAAATACGCTTAAGGGGCTACCCGAGGTTTTCATCGAGTTTTGACAAGTTTTGAATCGTTTCTCCTACTTTTGCACTACAGATAGAATTATAAATCAGACGCCTATCGGTTTTTCAATCCTGTATCTCCATTTTGGTCGACCGGATTTTGTAACAATTGAGTACTTAATTTTGTATGATTTTTTTAAACATTGTCTAAAAAAACACTTATTTCATATCTCTATTGAGGTGAAAGATCTAACATATACGAAATCTACATATTTGGGTTCGTCTGTGACGTTTCTAAAAACTGGTCCAGGGTTTTCATTTTAAACCAATTAACACAAAAGTTATGGCCAGAAAAACAGTTTTTTGGCCTAAGATTGTTCAACTTTGATGCCAAATATCTCGGAAACAATGAACTTTGAAGTAAATATGGATACTATATTGCTTAAAGCCGTTGTTGTTAATATAATAAGCTACAAAAAACATTAGGAAACTAAGGGATTCAGATCGAAGGTCATTGGCGTATGGGAGCCCCTTAAATCGACTGGACCCACCAAGTGGACTCGGCTGCTGGGTGGACAACACACTTGTAACACCTTTGGAGTCTCAGAGACCCATAGGCTGCGGCATCCACTTGCCATCTGGGAGGCCGTATGCTTATTTGCTAATGTCGTGATACTCGTGATCGTGGTATAAAATATTGGTAGGTATGTGATGTATCGAGTCAAATGAGCCTCCAGAAGATTTCTAGGAGATTCCGTGACTCATTGCCGAAGGATTCTTAGAGCTACTCAAGTTACCTAATAAGCAACACGCTTTGTGGTAAAGATACACATATGATAAAAAATCGTGACTTAAGAAACGTATCTTGTGAAAATCATTGACAAGTTAACATTTTATACGAGTCAACAAATTCTAAACTAGTATGTGAACATTTGCATAATTTCTTTTACCCATTGTTGATCATATCCCGTAGTCTGGCAAGCGAAAATTTAACCCACGCGCCAACACTGTTGGTGAAAATGTACTTATCCTGTCAGTGAACATAAGCTAGAATTTATATGCGTATAGAAGTGAAGGGCAGCAAGACTTCCTCGCTTGCTCTCTTTTTTACCCAGTTTTCCCTGATTTTAACATTATTTATTAGTTCGAGTACCGCCAGTGCAGTTGGAATTGGAACCACACCGGTATGGCAACACCGGGGCAGGAATGCCGCGGCCGTGTCATTGGGAAGGACACATTTTGTCTCGAAAGTGGAGCGCCGCCAGCAATGTCGTTTGGAAGCCTTATTAAATTTTGCGTTAAAAACAGGCTGTGACTACATTTATAAAAACCTCTTAAAGTCTTGTGTATACTCGTACATGTATGTATACTTAACCCATTAAATTATTGATGGACCGATGAACGAAGTGTACCTTCACAAAACTATGTATGAGAACATGAGATGCTTCAAGAGATTTAACTTAACAGTGAAATACATTTGTGTATGTGTCTGTCTCATCGATTTTACACATTTACTGGATTTTGCAAATAATAGGAGAAGATCAAACGATTTTTATTGTATTATAACGATTAAGGAAGGACGCTTCTTAACTATAATATTTATATAGAAAAACGTGACTTCACGTGATCCTATTTCCCTACAAATGAACCCTCCGGTCTGCAATAAATCGACACGGGTACTACCAATTGTAATGTATTTGTACACAACTTGCATCTCGATATGTCGCATGGCAGTGAACAGTGACTCACCGGCCCCGATTCCGGTGTGCGATAAAAATAGACGACATCACCACTCTTCCCACACACAACGACGTATTCACTAAGAACTGCGGTGGCGTTTAGAGCGTTATGACGGTTGAGGCTCGCGCGACTAATATAGATGACAATACAGACTAAACTTGTAAACTGTAATGCTCATTGTGGACCACCGTGGAGTTTTGCGATGCATTTGCGGTTTGAAAAATCATGAATCAATTCCTGGTAGAAAAAGCATATTATTCTGTAGGTGAATATTTAAGCGATACTTTAATTTAGGCGAGAAATTATTTGAATTAGTATTTAAGTAAATGACATGCATGCAATATCTGGACTACAATATTTGTATGCCGAACGGCAAAACATAGCGATACCAAGAATTTAATGTAACACCCTGACAACCTATGTTTCACAAATAAACAATTTTGAATTTTGAATGATTTAATTAGGGTTTTTAATCACCTTACGCAGTTTTATCCGCTGTGAGTGCTAAACTACGTAGTCGCATTTATAATAGAATATCATTGTGTTTTATAAGGCGTGTAACAATGATAACCGTTCACTTACTGTCGAAAATCGTTTTTTTGGTATGTTACTGCCGGCTGTGCTTTTTTGCACAGTTATCAGTATCACCAAGATGATTCTAATATGCCTAAACGAGTTCAAAAAGGTTCCAGTCGAGTTCCAAAATATGTGCACTGTCAAAGTGATCAAAAATATGTGAACACGGCTTTACTTAGAAGACTGTACTAGAAGCGTGCTCTGCATACAGTCACAGACTCTGTGTACTTAATGTGGTCAGTATTACTTATATGGGACGCGGACTAGTCTAGTTTTTGTCTTATACTGCCTACCCGGACTTGCAAAACCCACGCTACTGGATTGAAGCACATGAATTAAACACTTGATAAAAAAAAACAGATTCAGAATAATGTTTATCTTAGGTAAATCGTAGATATAACTAGGGATGTTTGAAATTGAATTTCCTTTTGAAAAATAATTCATTTCAGGATTCCTTTCAGCTTCGATAATACCCTTATAGTTTGTTTTAGTTTAGATGACGAAAAGTGCTGAAAGCCAACCATTACCGACATCTATTGTTTAATCTTCAAGTAGGGTTGTAAAACAATTACGCAGCTGGTGTGTCGGTAGGCCCAAAGCATACTGTATTACTGTGAATATACAATACAAACAGTAGCTATTCCACTACACGTGCGACACTTCGGTCAGTTTTATGACGTATCTTTGTTATCCTTTGCTTTCATATTTAGCAACAAAAGAAGTTAAAAATCACACTTTAAGTGTATTTTCGTCATTTTAACTTAAACAAACTATACCAATCGTCACGCACCATTCCACCATACTACCAATCGAACTTCGAACCCTTTTTAATTAGACATTACTAAACCAATCAATTATTCTAGGACTAAAAAAACTTCGCAAAGGGTAAGTGACCGCCAACCCAACTATCTCCCTTCCAGAACACCCTATGTCCACCAAAACTCAATTAAATTTGCACCTTATCGTGTAACTGTAAAGGTGACAGTTGATTGATGAGCGTCGAGCGACGAAGGCGGTTATTCTGGTTGGTCTATATCGGTGTTCCAGGACGGTACTATTTATTCTCTCCCCTTTTTAGCGTCATTCAGAAGTCTGGGCTAAGCCCGGCGCGTGTGTAAATTTCTGTTCCATTTAGACTTCCTAAATCCTTTTTTAAGAACCCCCCAATTGCAAGTTTGTATTACAACTGAGAGAAACGTATTCTGATACAATCAAAGGAGTAGCTTGCTATGTTCAAGTTCTCGACACAAAATGACAGAAAAAATTGGTTATTTTTTTCCCGTCAATTGCTCAGACTAAAACTGGAAGAAATCTCTGATAGGCGCAAGCGTTTTTGTATATTAGTTATCTGCTACCCTAGCGTAACTTACCTGCTACCACAACACACACATCCACGACACCATGACACCCGTCAAATATCAACTGGCAGTTAAATTATGTAACTAAACATACCTAGTCATTTTTCTGTTGGAAAATTTAACGACGAAATTAAAAAGAACGAAAAATCGATTTTACACCTTCAGCACTCCTACTTCATTAACAATACAATCCATTCACATTATTACTACGAACTAATTTAATAAAACCTTGCGGAGGCAGCCTTTAAAAGCTCATCTGCATGGTTAAGAAAAATATGAAATTTCACGCATCAAAAGATCAAATTATTCATAACGAGATGAATGAATGGGCTCGCATCCGCTCGGTTAAAATCTGGTTCCTATAATGCAATGGCAGCTGTTTACTGACTTCCTTACTAAATAAAAATAAAATATGACGTGTTTATGACCTAAATTGTGTAACATGACGCGGGAACGTAACCATGTTTAAATTAATTTAGTGAAATGAGTGAATGCATAAACGAGCGGTTAAGAAGCTATAAAGTAACGGTAAAAAACCCTCTCTACTAGCCATATCACTATAAGGTCTTCAATAATAAATTCTTATGGAAATCTCAATTAATATGTCTTGATTAGGAAGTGAATTTTGCCTATGTCTGACTGATAATTATGTATCTCGTTGTCTCCCGTGACGTGACGTCTTTTTATTCCATAATATTATGCCCCACTAAAGCCTAACATGTGCCTACTCAATTACTCATAAAAGGGTAATGGAAATTACTCTCTATATATATATATACTATACATCTGCAACCGAGCTTCGAAACGAGCATTAACAATCACACCATGTTTCGCAAACCACGGAAATCGGGTAGTTCTAACTTTCACCCACAATAGTTCAAAATACCGGTAATAGAATCCCGCGCAACCGATACGGATCTACCGTCAATGCGTCTGTCAAGGTAAAGTGCACGTCAAACCTTCAGCGCAATGGAATCACTTTGAACTGTAAAGAAAAGCTTATGTTGTTTGTAGATAGGTAGCTGTTGTTCCTTATCTATATAGTTGCAGATAAAGATATCACAAGAACAGTTTATTTGTTTACCGGACTTATAAAGATGCCAACTTTTATCAGCTCGTCGCCGTTTCTTACGAAATTTTGTTAAATCGTGTCTTTAATGTTAGGTTAGGTTAGGGACGATTTAAAGAAAGAAAGAAAAGAAAAATAAAGAAAGATAGATTCACAAACACAGTGGACACACATATTAAACAATAAAATAATCAAAAAGCAGATAAAACATGAAACAAGTGTGTCTCTGCGGCAGTGAATCAGATACTGGTTCAGCATTAAGCTGAGGTATCAGACACCTACAACTGATTTTCAGCCAGCACCATTGGTGACTCACGGGAACGTCATACAAATGTAATATATAAACTACCTAAATGATTTAAGTACAATAAACACTTATTCATGAGATTAAATCTGTATAATAAATAGGTCTTGTTTTTTTTAACTAGAGTTTGTTTAACATATAAATTAAGTTTATTCGAAGATTAGCCCATAATATTTTGCTCTTAAACCTCAGATTAGTCATTCTTCCTGTTTGATCTAATCCGGCTTAAGTCTAGCTGCAATCGACATTTATAGCTGAGTATAGAAAAAATTTTTTATACTAGAATTGGGTCAAAAAAGACAGAGAAATGCTTGCCAAAAATCCTCAAGTTACAATGATCTCATTGGCTTAGTGTAAATGTTTCACTAAGTGTGATATTCCTTTGGTTCTTCGTGCCTCTTTGTTATGGGTAGCAGGTAAAGGGTACAATAAGATCGTTTTTTAATCGGTCTTGAGTTTAAGTTTGGCTAGAGATTTAAAACCCAAAAACTGCAAGTCTAAACTAAGTCTTGTTACATACCGTTTTATTTGCAGTAGAATTATACTTTTTCAACCTTTTTGTGGTCTAAACATAAGTATTGCATAGGAACTAGTCCCCCAAAATACTGAGCCGTACTGTAACAAAGTTCGATCATACGCGTAGTAGGCACTCATGTTGATTGGTTGACTACAATATGATTATACTTCTAGCCAAGTCCCCAAATTGCTACGTCCAGAGTTTGTGTAAACATTCCACAAAGTGTGATAATTGCAGGGACCTGCACGCCTCATTGTATAGGGGTGGCAGGTAGTCGGCTGACCGTTGTTTCACACGATTAGGCAGACACTTGAGTTCAAATGTGTTGGGGAGAATTTAACAGTTACCCATTGTATATATAGAGTTATTAAACACGTTCAAATTCTATTGGACAAAATGTGGTCCCGGAAATATTCCTATTTTATTTTATTGATTCTGTGACGTCACTATTCGAAAGGATTAATTGATAGATATGAAAATAACTCATTACAACATTTAATGAATGCATTGGAACCATTATCCCTGTACTTTTATAGCATGGGTTAGCCAATAAAAGAGACCACAGTTAATTTGGTGGTAAATAGCCCCCCATTCATTTTCCAAATACATATTATAAAATTCTCTTGGTGGTTTTATTTATTTAGGTAATAGCTTCCGCCCGCGACTCCGTCCGCGAGGAACTCGTTTATATCGTAAGTCCATACAAACTTTCATCCCCCATTCAGATCCCATTTCAGACTCTCGGGGAATGATTCCCAGGATAAAAGTTATCTTTTGTCCTTTGCCATGATTCACACTATCTCCATACCAAATTTCATCACAATCGGTTCAGCGGTTTAAGCGCGAAGAGGTAACAGACAGACATATAGGCAGACACACTTTCGCACTTATAATATTAGTATAAGTTCGAAAGATTACTCGAAAAGAATAACACCACCCCTTTCTTCACGTGAGCGTCGTTAGATTTAATTACCTATTGGTATAGATAATAGAGTATATAGTGGGCGATCGATGAGCTAGCAATATCACGGCAATTTTTCACTATCTTTAATACTACATGAGTTATAAATTGCACTGAGAATTAACTTGTGTTCTGCCTACGCCTTTCGAAAATACAGGCGTCAATGTATGTGTATGTAAACGGTAAAAGTTCGTCTGTATCCCGAGCGTTAGCTACATGCACGTGCGTCGCCGCGGCGCGTATTTTTAGTAGCCGCCGGAGATAACAACTATTGTGCGTACTTTATGCGACTCGCCGCAGATAAACACACCCTAATAACGGAGATTGTATCGCCACATACATGTTAGCAATTATTTTACCTTTTAACCCCCGACGAAAAACTTGATAACTCGTAAGTTTAACTTCTGTATCGGTGTCTCTGTGTATATATCTGTTTGTGGCATCGAAGCGGATGAACCGATTTGTGTACGGTTTTTGAAGTGAAAACTTCTTTAGCGGCGCTGAGCACTTTTTGGGATGGGGAAAAATTGTTAAATACGCGACAGATTTTTGTGACGTCAGATGTGAAGGAGGTCACAAACTTTTATATGTTGCTGCTAGCCGATTCGACTTCATTCAAAACTGGACGCTATTCGTAAAAGTATAAAGCCGTTAAACACTTTTTGCAATAGCATATTCTGCAAATAAATTTGTAATTTTGTTCACGCGTGCTTCACCGGTTTGCTATTGAGCAAATTCGAATAGTTCGAATTTGGACGTTATTCCTAAAGATATAAAGCTTTGAAAAATATTTACCAACGGCAAAAACCAATTGATATTTTGTTCACCGCCGCCGTCCGCTGTTCTTGCAAATTCGAATAGTTCGAATTTGGACGTTATTCCTAAAGAGATAAGCTTCGAAAAATATTTGGCAATGGCAAAAACAAATTGGTATTTTGTTCGCCGCCAGCGGCGGGTGAGCTGGCCCGTTGCACCCAACGCGCCCGCGGCCCGTCCGCCTAAATAATTGATAATTGTTTATAAATTTGCGCCAAATTCATTTTTAGGGTGACACCGTAAGATACGTGACCTGATCGAAAAACTGTTACAATGTTATTGAGTTTTCACTTCTGCCGGCACTACCGGAGTGCAACCCAGTTTTTTTTTTTTATCAAAAGTCTTGTCTGTTGGGATGGCTTTTAGCTATGTTTGTCGCGTCGGGATGTTATTAGAAGTTTTCATATACATATGTATTGCACCCAAGTGCCGATATCCAATGGAACTGACATTTGGCATACTTAATGTATGATTTGTTACAACGCAATCGTATGGCACCGAACATGAGCTGATCTGACGATGGAGTAGTAATCAGAAAATGGACGCTGTTTGACCATAGGAAATCGTGAGTTCACTTCCTATTTCCCTACAAACTAAACAGACTGACACAGCGTTTTTGACGTTTCATAAAAAGTAGCTGATTTGACTGTCAGCCAAGATCCCTATTCCCACGGGAATTCCAAATGAACATTTCAATTAACAGAATCATGACCAGACAGCCCATTAAAGTAATGTTTATACAATCGATATACGCCCGTTATTCACAAACTAACCCAGCACTCGTCCCTTCTGTCCCCAGAATAATTTTATCCAACTCTAGGAACAACCATGAGTGTTAAGAGGTCAGAATTACATTGGTCCTTCTGAGACGAGTGGTGGTAAGCGTCGTGAACACCAGCTGGCTGCTATCGGGTGTCACTTCCACGCTCGTACAATTATGTTCTTCAATGCTAAATGAGGTATGTGCTATTGAAAAGATAAAGAGTTAAGTCGTTGTTGTAACCTAGTGGGGTTCTTAGAACCGGGTGCATCCTTTTTCGACGTCCTAAGAGTAAGCAGAGCCGACGATTGGTTTTTCTGGAGATTGGTGTCATTACAACTGATAATCATAATTGATTTAAAATACCGAAAATGACAAAAAACAGAAGAGATTCAAATAAAGGCACTGCAGTAATTGATGAGCTCTTCATCATCATCATCATCATATCAGCCAAAAGACGTCTACTGTTGGACAAAGGACTCCCCCAAAGAGTGTCAAAGTGGCCGGTCCTGTGCCATCTGCGCATCCAGTGGAATGATAAGTTACTAGAACTATATTTCTTCTTAATTCCACTAAAAACGCGAAACTCTTTTCAAGTCGAGCAATAGACAAACAAAAGCACAGACTTTCTCTGTCTTCGATGATTTTCTAATAGTACTACTACGATTTCACGGTCCCATCGGAAGACCAGCGCTGGCCATAACGGCAGCACCTTGCTGAGGCACCACTAATATTCTCATTTTATATGCAGATCTCTGTCCATGATTTGGTATTGTCACATTGAACCTATATTCCGCAAGGCGCAAGATCGGGACAAGTGGCGGCAACTCGTGTCGGCCAAGGCTCGATTTGGGTCGGTGAGCCATTGTAGTTGAACAAGCGAGCGAAGCGGACGAAGCTGTTTGTTTCAGCGTGGGCCACAAACACCGTATGTCCGGCAGTCCAGCTGTTCTCCTCAGGTCGCACTTTTCAACCGAGTCTCGTGAAATATTGTGAGCAGGTGCGATAATTGTATAGGATTTTTTGGCGATTCAGATTTTGGATATTTACATTTTTTCGAATTGCGATTTCTACACGCGCCTCTAGTTGGTTAGTTTAGTTCTATTGTATTATATTTAGGACATAACGTTAGCCAGGGCCCTATTGAATGAAGCTGTTATATCTGCTGCGGTTAAGAGCTCGTAATAAGCGGTTGAACCATTACCATGTGATGTGCAATTGCCAATGAATGACCATCAAATGAGATTTCTCCATACAAACCGCTGATACAATGTTATTACCAATAACACTTAATCTTTATTGAAGTTATTAAAGTAAAACTGTGAAATAGGATTTGTAGGTTTATTCACACATGTTTTGTTTGTTTTACCCAGCGGCATTACCAAGAAACAATATTGGAATAGATTCAGATTTAGATTTCCTTATTTCATATCATAAATTGACTTCAGCTAATTTATACGAATTTAGATTATGATCTGACGACGTAATGAAAACAATGTAATAATAGTTGTGTGAAGTAATTCAATTAAATGTCACAGGTGCAATTCAATAAGTTGAGTCGGGGCAAGAGTAACATCGGGGGAAGAGGGTCAAAAGCTTCTCCAGCAATTTTTTTTTAATTGAGCGCCTTTTTGTACCGTCGGTAAAACAGACTAGGCGCCTGTCTGTTTTACCGACGGTACAAAAAGGCGCTCAATTCAAAAGAATTAGCTAGAGGAGCTTTTGACCCTCTTCCCCGGATGTTACTTTTGCCCCGACTCACCTTATGGGAAGACCCTTAACGCCGGACGGCACTTAGTGCCGGACACTCGTACTATCTCGATAACCAATAAGCCAATAACGCGAGCGATTCAAGGACAAGTAAAAGGGGCGCGGGGGGAAAAGTGGGGCCCCTTTTACTTGTCCTCGCGTTATTGGTTAATCGAGATAGTACGAGTGTCCGGCACTAGGTGCTGCCGTCCGGCGTTAAGGGACTTCCCCTTATACTTAATTATGAACATACGAGTATCAATCTTATAAAATTATTAGTAATAAAGTCATTAAAGAATTCAAATATTGATATCATTTCATGATCGTCGAAATAAAAGTAGAACATTACTAAAGCAAAAATCTATTTAAATTAAATTAACCTCATCCATAAACACGCACACATAATAAAGTGGATGTTTCAATAAAAAGACTTGAACTATTCGTCAGATGGTTCAGTTCGCAATATGGCGGATAGACGTTCGTGATAGTACGTTGGATTCTAGGATTTTTTGCCATGCGACGTGGTACTGTACCGCAAAAAATTCGCGAATTAAGGACGATATTGACTTTTTTATGAATACCGGTATTAAGTCAAGCATGTGATATTTATATGGAAACACGACTCTGATGGATATTCCCTTAACATTAGAGTTCGTGTGTAGATCTTTTGAGCACTAGAACTGTTTAGCAACTTCGCTGCTGACTGTACTGGAAGGTCTTTTCGAACACTTGACTACTGTGGAATAGGGGCCTTTGTTTTTAACCCCCGACGCAAAGAGAGGGGTGTTATAAGTTTAACGTGTCTGTGTATCTGTGTGTCTGTGTATCTGTGTATCTGTCAGTGGTATCGTAGCTCCCAAACGGATGGACTGATTTGAATGCGGTTTTTTTTGTGTCATAGATAATTTTATCCCGAGTGTTCTTAGCCATGTTTCATGAAAATCTGTTTAGCCGTTTTTGAGATATTGGACTTTGAAATGAAAATGTCGGGGGTTTTTCAACTTTTCTAATTAACTTAGTTATTTCCAAATGCATACACACTATTATAAATGCGAAGGTGAGTCTATCTGTCTTTCTGTCTGCTACCTCTTCACGCTGAAACCGCTGAATTGATTTGGATGTGGTATAGAGATAATCCCGTGGAAGGACATAGGAAAGTTTTTATCCCGAAAATCGTTCCCTAAAGGGATGAAATGGTGGGTGATAGTTTGTGTTGAGCTACGATATAAACGAGTTCCACACGAACGGAGTCGCGGGAACAAACTAGTGCACTATAAAATAAAATGAACGAACCCACAAACCTTAGGTACTACAACTACTGAGAATTCAAGATAAATATGAACTTATCAGACAAAGTACGATGTCATTTAATTAATTATTGTCTGTACCAGATAAAGTTATCAGTAGGTTCTAGTACTTTTGTATACATAGTACCTTTCGCTCACACGGAGAGAGTAGTGATGTGTTGTTTCTCGGCACGTTCGCTCGGAAATGCTCGCCCGGAATATTGCCGGCAACATCCCAACCACAAAAGAGTAGATAAAGTTGCGCTGTCATATCACGCATTTATTCTGAATTTTATATATTTTTTTTTTTTTACAAATTTACACAAATCGACCTAGTCCCATAGTCAGCTCAATAAGGCTTGTGTTATGGGTACTAGACGACGATATATTTAATAGATAGAAATACTTAAATACATAGAAAACATCCATGACTCAGAAACAAATATTCATGCTCATCACACAAATATTTTCCCTTACCGGGATTCGAACCCACAACCTCGGCAGCGTCACTACCCACTAGACTAGTCAAAATTAGTTTTCTACCTTCCAAGTTGGTACGAAGCTGCGGCGGAAGGCGCACCGTGCTCCTGGTAAAGGTCGCGGGAGTCCGCTGGATGCGTGGCGCAGGACCGTTAGGCACTCTTTGGGGGAGGCCTATGTCCAGCAGCTGATATGATGATGATGATGAGCGGGGACGTCCACCGCGAGTTCGCGACAACACACATATAGTCCCTATTCGACCCGGTGCCGCCGCATACCGGGTAGAGTCAGTCCGACCCAAGGGCCTAGCAGAGTTTCTTTCTGGACTCTTTTCAGCGAGGCTAGCTTTTAGCGAACCAGCGATAAAACTCCCAGCAGTACGATACCACTCACACCCAGGTTCGGTTGATTCCGTTCAACCAATCTCACTGGAGCGCAAACTCGTAGAGTATTCCATTGTTTAAAGTGCCCCCACGTGATTGGTGGAATTTTCCCCAGGCTACTCTCCAACCACGCCATTTGACCGCTGTATTGGGTTCGTCCTGTTATGACATCAGTCAGAAAAAAAAATGAAAAAAAGTCAGGGATCAAAAAACAAAAATGTTTCGTTATGCGTGAAGGTTGAGGTGAGCCGCATTAGCGCGTTCCAAATAACAGCCCTGTTAGGCAGCTAACAAGTATGCCGGACATCCCGGTCCGAAGTAATGTTTCTGCGTAGCGCTGGACCCACACGCATCCAGAATCCTTGCCCTTCCAGCTTCCGGCAACCCGGAATCCAGCACGGCGGGGACCGGAGAGGGAAGGCTCCAAATGGTTGTCCGAGCTAGAGGTTTGTTTGTAAGGGTAAATGTGCGTAGTATGACAGAGCGTCCGTCAGTCCGCGATTAACTAATTATATCAAACACCGTCACATTCCTCATGATTTACATTATTATTACAAATCGTTATTTTCTTACTTCAAAACCCCCTTATTTATCATTTGAAATGGAATTATGTTTGACCTTCTTTTATAAAAAGTTAAGACAAGGTGGATCACATTCACCCAGAAGATGCCTGTTTTTGCCTTGAAGATGTCGAGGTTGTATGATTCCGGAAATACAGACGCCGGAAGAGAATTCCAGATTGTCAATTGTCATCTGACAATTCGCCGTACTTAAGTGTTAAGTTTCTGGATTTAAAATTGAGACGGTTTCAACTTCGAACCGAAGTTCCCCTTCGAAGGTTCCAGTTCGAAGTTAAATGGGCTCTAGGAGGCACCGATAAGTACCACTTACCAGGTTTCTGATGCTTATGTTTCTTCCCTTTTCCAGCCACAGCTGCGACCAGCAGCAAGCACACCCAGAGCTTCATCTTCACATCACACAACACTGGACGCTCACTGAACTGACGATAAACAACACATTTTCGACTAAAACCCACTCTAAACTACTACTGAAGTAAGTACACTGACACTAGTTAAATGTTTGTAAATCTACGGAATTTAAACCATAAACCACTTTAAGTTAACAACTACCTACCTCACGTTAACTCAATCTTCAAACTCAAAAAAGTATCATTATTATCAAATTCCGTTAATCATAACTCAAACTAACACTAAAATACTGTTTAGTAAAACACACTTAACTTATTCTTTAGTTTTCGTTTAAAAAAAAACTCGTATTTTAAAAACGCGCGCACGATACCGTAAACAAAGAGAGCTTTCTAAAGCTCACGCGAACGCCTTGAACCGCGGCCGAAGCTCAACTGAGCAACTTTAATTTGATTTAAAGTTACATCACGTAACTTTGAAAGAAATTCCACTTTATGATTTAAGCTTTAAGGATTAAAATTCAACGGCAGCTACCACACGTGGTTATTACCTCACACAGCGGTCACCGGCCGGGCGAAAAGTTCACTTTCCTGTAAATAATTGAGCCTATTACCTACCTCTTACAGTATATTTACAATCGTAAAGAGTGATTAATACTTCCCTCTGTGTTTTTCTTGTAAACCCCTCATTATTTTAGACTTGTATAGCAGTAATGGCACATTAAATGGACACTGTTAATTTATCTAGAAGCGTAACTTTCATCGAAACTAAAAGCTCGCGTAAACAGCTTTCTTTTTGTTGAAAGAGTTACGCTACTCGCCGCTAGATGGCAGCAAGTGTTCCATTGTTATTTCATATTTCACTGGATTTTATTTATAACTTATGCTAACAAAAATAAAGCATTCAAATATTTTTTTTCACTTCTATTTGATTTTTTCTTGTAATAAGTAATACGTAATGTAAACTAACTGATGTAATTCAATCTTAATGTTTCTATTTGCCCCTAGATGGCGCTCTAATCGGATCCAGTAGGAAAGCCAACGTTCCATTTTTCCAACAGGCAAATTTTTCCTTGTAAGCTCGTTCAAAAGTTCTCACCGGTAATTGGTATTCCATTGTACCTATGTAAAGTTAACTATGCTGTGTTGGAAGCTGAGGGATGCTAGCTAAGGGATGGTAACTCCGGAGAGCTAATGACCGAACCCTTTGAGTGATAGTTGAACACTGCTTTATTGTTTCCACCGATACCTATAAAAGATTGCGACATGGCAATGCAAGCCATGCAAATATTAATAGGTAAGTAATTAGGTATTTTACTTGTGCGAGTTGAACGTATTTATATGTGCGTCAGCTCGTACATCTTGCCAACCCGAAAAGAAGGAAATGGTAGCTTTATAATGGCTAAAATAACAGTAAAGCTTAAGCTAAGTTATAGTAGGTAAACATTTGTTATTTAGTAATTCATGTAGAAACAATATTAGCTGAAGAAATGAATGCTTATAAATTTCACTTAGCGGTCCATAGTTATGTATAATATTAGCGGTTATTCTAGTAAGATAAACGTTTTAAAATGTCAAAGGTAAACTAATTGTCCCCGGTGGGCTCGATTATTTCACTAAAAGAATCACACGGTATGGGAATAGACACTGAACGAGGAGGCTTAGGAGGCGCCGCGCCTCTATTTGCACTTAAAATGCCCATGCTCACTGATTTACGTAATTCAATACACTCGCGTGGTACGTGTTGCTGGTCGCGGTGCGTACGCGCGTCGTTTGCAGCCGCGCTGCCGCGCGCTGTGCTCACCGGGCCCTCCCGCCCGGGAGACGCTGCTAGCTGCATGCTCCGTCGTTTTCTGGCTCGAAGACAGGCTGCTATAATTCCCATTACCACCAGTACGGCAAGCATGCCGTAAATAATGGAAAACTGATGAACATCGTGTATGCTGAGGTCGGATGCTGATTGCTGTTTCAGGTTGTTGATCTCGTCCATTACCTGACGATATGTTTGCTCGTGGTTTTCTATCTTAAAGTCGTAGCTGGTTCCAGAAGTCTTTATTACGCTGTTCAAAATAGATACCTCTGGGGCTTCGACAGAAGGCTGAATATTTACTTTTCGTAAAAAGCTGTTGTGAGAGTGAATAGTGAATGTATCACCCCTATATGTACAACCCTGACCTATTTCCAAAAGGCCAGTGCCTGATAAGGTACTCATAGTTACATCAGCTGGGCAATAAGAGCGAATATTGCATTTATCGCAACACGAATAAAGCCAAAAGTTCGGTCGGTGTAACTTGATCCATCTATTTACACAAGTTGAATGCTCATAAATACAAGGTGATGTAGATTTGCCTGTATTTATTAAAGTGATATTGCACAATGTTTGCTGCAAGTTTAAGTCATAAGTTGGTTTATCTAGGCTACATAGTAGTTTTTCTTCTGATACATGAAGACAAGCTTGCAAATCATAATCTGATAAGAATATAACTGCGTCTTTGCGTAAGTTAAATGCTAAGTAAGGGTAGGTAGGTATGGTAAGGTAGGAATATCCATTTTTGTTTTGCGGAACGCTAATTATTTTGTCGAGCTCGTAGATTTCATTGCTTACTAGTGGGACTCTTATTTCAATTATAAGATATTTTTTAAAGAGTTTAGCGAATACTTTTAGTAGCTTGTATAAGTCCCGTATAATTCCGGTCTCAGATGGTGCTTTTAGATCGCCCTGTAGCTGGCCAGATATAAAGTTGATTTGTTCTTCAAGTTGCTCGCTAGTTATTAAGTGTGTATCGATGCGACCGTGACTGATATCGGTCACAGTGTCTATGAGTGACGTTTGCATACGTCGTAGACTCTGGAGGATGATATTCGCTGCTAATGCTGATGACGTAATGTAGAGCCCGTCGTTGACGTCAGACCGTAATTTATTTATGTCTGTTGTTATATTATGGAGATGCTCATTGATAAGTGAAAATTGTTTGTTCATTATTTGCTCATTGCGTTGTATGATGTTTAATTCTGCTTCAACCACTGTAGTTTGGTTTTTTATAAGACTTTTAAGATGATTTTCGTTGTAGGAAATTTTCTCAATGTCTTTAGCATATTGCTGGGCAAATTTGTCGTCTAATACGCCAAATAAGTAGTGAGCTACATTTCCGATACCATTTACTAAACCTCGTTTCTGTCGCTTGTTATTGGAGCTTTGTAGTAATCGGTTGTAGTGCTCAATTTCCGTTAGCTCGTGTGTTAGCTGGTTAGTTATTTGCTGGAATTGAGTGCTAGATTTCATAGTCAAGCCTTTTAGATTTCTCACGTAAGTATCCATGTCAGTGATTGCTTGCCAGTAGCCAGTGAGATTGTAGTATACTACTAGCTTCCACTCGTCTCGAATATATTGTAAGTTCGATACCTTGTCAAAGTATAGTGATTTGGAATCATCGAGAGCTGTGGTACTGAAATGAGGTACCTTTTGCTGTGTAGTTGGAGATACCAACATTGAAAATAGTAAGAGAGCTAAGGTGAAAAAGTTTTTGAAAGGTTTCCGCTTATTTCCACGTGCTCGTACATTCGAGTTTGCAGGTAGTGGAGTTTGCTGATTATTATGCTGATGAGCTGAGAGATCGTCTTCTTTTTTAGCTGTTTCAATCGGTAACAGTATAAGCTTTGTTACTGGTCGCTTGAAAATGTTTGCTTCGGTTTTGACAGATACAACCCTAACGTATCCATCGCTTCCAGGGTGCAGGTCTACCACTCTGCCGAGCGCCCACTTTCCTGGAGGTAAGTTGTCGTCTTTTATGAGTACAATGTCGTTAAGCTGAAGGTTTTTTGTGGGTGTTCTCCATTTGGAACGAGTTTGAAGATGCTGAAGATAATCTGACGACCATAGCTTCCAAAAGTGCTTGTTCATGCTTTGTACAAGTTGCCAACGTGCTCGTAAGTTGAAGTCATCTGGGTTGGTCTGAGGTCGTGATAGTAAAGAGTCTCCAATCAAGAAATGTCCTGGGATCAAGTAAGCATCCTCAGGATTCTCCGTCAGAGAAAACAAAGGACGAGAGTTTAGACACGCTTCTATCTGCTGCAGCAGTGTAGTAAACTCCTCGTAAGTAAGCTTTTGCTCACCTAAGACTCGTTTCAGATGTCGTTTGAAGCTTTTCACGGCGGCTTCCCATAAGCCGCCCGCACTGGGCCACGCTGGAGCATTGAAAGACCACTCGATGTTCATTTCGCTTAGATGCTTAAAGTAGTTTTGATTGATAGTGCTTGAAATTTCCTTGTATTCACTGTCCAATGCTCGTTTAGCTCCGATAAAGTTAGTACCGCAGTCGCTGTACATTCGGCGGGGCGTCCCTCTCCGCGCACAAAAACGGCGAAAAGCTGCTAAAAATGCTGGAGTGCTGAGGTCAGACACCAGTTCTAGGTGCACGGCCTTAGTCTCTAGGCAGACGAACACAGCCACATAGCCTTTGTTTGTTTTGACTCCCCTGCCCTTGCTCGCTTTTAGCTCTACGTACCCGGTAAAATCTACGCCAGTGTGCGTGAATGGACGTGAAGGTGTCACTCTGGCTCGTGGTAAGTCGGCCATGAATTGATGCTGCTTTTCAGTGCTGAAACGACGGCATTTTACGCATTTGCGAAGCTGTTTTTTAACTGTTCTCATGCCGCTTAAAATCCAATACTTTTCACGTAAATAAGATAGTGTTAGCCGCGGTCCACCGTGTAAGGTTGTAATATGAGCTTGGTCAATTATTAATTCGGTAAAACGGCTGTGACTTGACAAGATCATTGGATGTTTAGCTGAGCTGCTAACTGTGGACTGACCGAGGCGACCACCCACTCTCAAAATCCCGTTTTCATCAAAAAAGGGAGAGATATTCGCTAAAGGGCTGCTAAAACCAACATATTCCTTTTCTTTTAATTTTTCCAAGTCCTTTTCAAAATCATTCGCTTGCTCGTTTTTGATAATGAAGTTATAAGCTTTGTTTATTTCTGTAGTGGACAGGACTGTATCATGTTCCGTGTGTTTGTGACGTAACGCTGCTGCGAAACGTGATACCCATGCCACTACTTTTACTGTTCGAGTGATAGAGCTGTTGCTTGTTAATAATTCATTTATGAATGAATAGCTAGGTTGATGTAAAGCTGAGTTCACACAGACCTTTTTAGTTTCAATGGTCGGTGGATCATAAGTTCTGTTTTTGATGTTGCTTGGTTCAAAGGTAGCTAGCGATTCCGGTCCGTTCCACCAAAGTGTATTATTGAGAAGCTTTGTTATGGGTAGTCCTCTGGTGGCACAGTCAGCTGCATTTTCTTCAGACCGGACGTGGTTCCAATTCGATGCTGGTATGATATCGGTTATTTGCTGAACTCGATTCGTAACGAATTGCTTCCAACGAGCTAAGTCGCCATGAAGCCAACCCAAGACTACTGTAGAGTCCGTCCATGCGTATATGTCATATTCAGTGGCTGTCAAAGAAGCTTTTATGATTTGTATAAGCTGAGCTAGAAGTAAAGCTCCACACAGTTCAAGTCGTGGTAGTGAAACTTTCTTCTTTAGTGGCGCTAGTTTCGTTTTAGCTGCGACGAGTCGCCTCGTGCACTCGCCCTTATCGTTGGTTGCTACTAAGTACACGGCGCAGGCATAAGATTTTTGCGATGCGTCGCTGTATCCATGTAATTCAAATTGTTTTTGTGTGTCACCTAAGTATCTAGGTATGTTGAATTGACTTACATTTTGAAGGTCATTTCGTAGCTGGACCCATTCCTTCTGGATTTCTTCCGGAATAGGGTCATCCCATCCTTCACAGGAATTCCATGTATTTTGGAAGAGAAGCTTAGCTCGAACCGTCAGGGGTGAGAGCCATCCCAACGGATCAAATATCTTTGATATTTCTGATAGTAGCTGGCGTTTCGTATTACATAACTCGGCGTGCTCGATTTTGTTCGTAAATATAAATGAATCGGACGAGGGTGTCCATGTTAGACCGAGTGTTTTACGAGACTCTGAACATTTAAAGTCGAAAGGCTTATCAAGCTGATCTGTAGATAAATCTTGTAGTAGTTCTGGATGATTAGCTGACCATTTTCGTAAATTCATTCCTGCTCCTCTCATTATTTTGATTAGCTGTTGCTGCAGTTCTTTTGTAGCTTCGATAGTGTTTTCACCACTAAGTAAATCATCCATATAAAAATTTTTTTCTAACGCTGCTGCTGCAAGAGGGTATTTTGAAGCATCGTCTTTAGCTAGCTGTCGCAGGGTTCTCATAGCCAAATACGCAGCTGGTTTTGTGCCATAACTTATTGTGGTAAGTAAGTATTCCTGGATTGGCTCTCGAGGGGAATCCCTCCAGAGAATACCCTGTAGATGCTGATCGCTTTCTCTGATTAAAATCTGACGAAACATTTTTTCTATATCCGCAGTAACTACATATTTATATTGACGCCAGTTTAAAATCAAAGTAGGTAGGTCATGCTGCAAGTTCGGACCACATTCCATGACGTCATTGAGGCTGAGCCCTGAGCTGGTTTTAGCTGAAGCGTTGAATACTACCCGGAGGCTGGAAGTAGAAGATTCAGGTCGGACCACTCCATGGTGCGGCAGATGGTATGAAATGTGGTCACCCTGGTTAGCTGGACGCATATGACCTAGTTCTAGATATTCGTGAATGAATTGTTTATAGCTGTTAGAATAAGATTCGTTTTTTACCATCTTGCTCTCTTATTGTAAAAATTGTGCTGTCGCTTTTGCTTTGGAAGCTCTTAAACTTTTTTCATAGTTAGGCTTCATTGGTAGGGCTACCTCGTACCTACCGTTGTCAAGTCGCTTGGTAGTAGCTGTGTAATGCTCTTCACAATACTGTTCTTCCGTAGTAAGGTCGCTCGATATGCTAGGTATTTCCTCCATCTCCCAATATTTAGCTATTTCGTCAAGATTATTAACGACAACGCTGCAGTTAAATGTTTTTACATTTCCCGACAAAATCCAGCCAAGCTTAGTTTGTTGAGCTATGGGCGCGTTATGTGACCCTTTTACTAGACCACTCATAATCACGTCCGAGTAAACGCAAGCATCAAGCAAAATATCAACTGATTTAGATAAGTTGTATTCTGGATCAGCTAGGTTCATGTGCTGGATGTGAGGCCACGATTTCTTAGTGAATGAAACATTGGGAAGATCACCAATAACTCGAGGAATAATGCATGCTTCAGTGTTGAAACTGTAATCATCGTAGATAGATTTACATTCAAGTGATATAAGCTGTTTGCTGTGCTTAGGGACGACACCGACGCCGGATACCGATGCGCTAAATTTACGGCGTGGCAACCCTAGTAGTTGTGCTGCGTTCTCCGATACTAAAGTTATCTGAGAGCCTTGATCGAGTAATGCTCGTAGTGTGACGTAATTACCGTCAATCGCTTTTATTTTTAACAAAACTGTCGCTAATAAAACTTCTTCATCGTCAGCCGCAACGTGACTTGCTGTGTAAGGCTTGTTGCTAGGTTGCTTATTTGATGGTAGCGCATTAGTCATTACAGGTGAGTTTTGCTCAGCTGTAGGTACTGTCGTAGTGCGGTGCAGTGTCCCGTTACATGCGTCGTGCAAAATCGTATGATGTTCGCAATTGCATTCTTTGCACCTTTTTGTTGAATTGCATTTATTACTTGCATGTTTAAATAAACAATTTTTACAAAGTTGAAGTTTCGCAACTGACCTCAATTTGGCATCCGGTGACATGTTGATGAACTTTTGGCATCGGTATAGCTCTTGATCAAAATTACATAGAGGGCACTTACACGTGGATGTAGAAGCGGCTTGATACCTCGATGTATGCTTGCTATTATAGTAGCTCGGCTTGTAGTTAGGCTTAGCTTGATAGCTTGAAGCTGGCTTAGCTGTAGATTCTCTCTCTCTCTTGTGAGTAGGCTCTAGTGCTATAAACTTACTCTCGAGAAAATTCATTAGCTCAGATAAAAGAGGTAATTCTCTTGGAGACTTACGCGATTCTTTATAGGCGTTGTAGGTATCGCTGTCTAGCTTTTTGGTCAGTAAATGGACTAATATCGGATCCCAAGTGTTAGTATTCACACCGAGGTTGTGTATGGCGTGAATACACTCGGTGGTGGTATCGTAAAGACGTTTTATCTCGAAAGATGTTTGCTTGCTGATGCTGGGTTGATTCAGGAAAGTCTCGATTTGAGTCGTAAAGAGTACTTGAGGATTATTATAACGATGCGTCAATATTTCCCAAGCAATATCATAATTTTCAGCTGAGATATTTAAATGTTGAATTAATCGCTCCGCTTCTCCCTTGACCTTACCCTTGAGATGCTGCATTTTTTGAGCTTTTGATAGGAAGTTATTATTATGAATAGATTCAGAGAATAAATCGTAGAACGTAGGCCAGTAGGTATACTTGCCTGAAAAAGTGGGTATTTCAAGTAAAGGAGTAGCTTGCTGGATGTGAGAGGTAGCAGATAGCTTTTGGTTTAGCGCTTTCTTACTTTTCTTATATGACTCTTCCTGTTTCGTAAATTCATCTAGGTAAACTTCATCCTCACCTTCAAGAATGTTGTCTATTTCTAGATGTAGCTTGTCGATGGCGTTCCATCTAGATTGGATGCTACGGAGCTCGTCTTCTAACTCCCATTTCTCGCTGATCTCGCTGACTTTGATGCTAGATATTAGTCGCTTGAAAGCTCGAAAGTTAGTCCGCTGTAGGGACAAAAGTTCATCTACCTTGTTTGGACCAGTCCCGGAGTTAGTACCTTTACCCGAACCTGACCCTACTAAAGGTTTTTCTTTCTTATATGGCTCATAATCTGCTATTTTCGCTCGAGTGTCAGTATAATATTTGAGAGTACGAGTGTAAATATTTTCTTGAAAGTAACGCTGCGATTTAACAAGTACAGTAGTAAGTGTTTTATCGTTAAGTTCGAACTCTCCCCAGAGTTTATCTAAAGCGTCTAACCTTAACTTCAGATACTCCGAGGTTTTTCGATGAGCTGAGTCTTTGTCAATATTAGCGCCGATGCGCTGAAGCTCGCTGACGATCGCTGCTTGACGGCCGAAGAGTTCTTCGTATTCCGACATGGTAGCTAGTTATTCAAGTAATATGAACGATCTTACTTGGATGCTGCTGCTTGCAAGTCTCTCGACTCACGGTGTTGCTGATGCTGAGAGTTGATGCTGGTGCTGCTGTGTGAGTCCCTGACCCACGGCTGCTCGTATGCTGATGCTCGAGGTGCTTCACGTTTATCTACCGTTATATCGCTCGCTAGGTAGAGACACGTGTAACTATATATTCTCAGTATAACTGGGTCAATGAACGTATGCCGAACCGACGGATTTTTTTTTTTTTTTTTTTTACACTCCCGAAAGGTCCCGCTTGTACGGTAGCTCGAAGGACCAATGTAAAGTTAACTATGCTGTGTTGGAAGCTGAGGGATGCTAGCTAAGGGATGGTAACTCCGGAGAGCTAATGACCGAACCCTTTGAGTGATAGTTGAACACTGCTTTATTGTTTCCACCGATACCTATAAAAGATTGCGACATGGCAATGCAAGCCATGCAAATATTAATAGGTAAGTAATTAGGTATTTTACTTGTGCGAGTTGAACGTATTTATATGTGCGTCAGCTCGTACAACCTACCTTAATAAACAAAACAAAACTAACAGACTTTTAGTCCAGTGAATGACGTCACTTTTTTTAGACTGTTCGATAATTTTGATGACCAGACCTGAGAGTACCTAAACGGTCATCGTAGCATATGGACGTCTGCAACTCCAGAGGTGAGTATTCGCTGACAAAAAATTGTCAGACGAACAGAACGACCGACCGACAGAACAGAGAACGAAACTCCGTTTGTATGGGAAGGTGAAATTCGGCCGAGCTTACTGCGGACTCAACGTCTGCAGAGCATGGAGAGGTTTTTAGGACAGTCAATGTTTGTAAACGGAATAATAATATATCCACAAATATACGGGTATCATTTGACTGAGGTAAATATTGCGCCATCATCTGGCCCAAAAGGTATACCTAATTAAAACTCCCATTTTAAAGAGCCACACAAAACATACTTTCCATCCGAAAGTAATTCTATAGACTTACATGAACCATGCGTTGTCTTTTTTTGTTTGACTAATTTTGAATATTATAGAGCATATGTAAATGAACCTAAAAATAAAGATAAAAACATTTATGAATACTTATTCTGACTTTTCATAAGCTAGTTAAGTTATACATTTTTTTTTGTTTGAAATTTTGTTGGATTTTGTCTCTAGGTAGGTAACTATTTAATTAATAAATTCAGCTATCATAAATCATTGCCAAAATTGTTTTTTTTTCATACAAGTTGTCTGTTCATTGTCTGGACAGTGTGACCGGATTGAATTTTTTCTGCCAGGGACTATAAATACTGATATTTAGACACAAGTTTCTGTCAAAATTGACATTTTTACAAGTACAAGCTTTTATCGTCGACTGTACTGTCTTATTTGCACTTGTGATATGGAGCTCATGGAGAGCATCCTAGTAACCCCAACCACGTTATGGTCGTATAGTTTAGAATTTGCCCTAGCCTCCTTCTGTCTGCAACGTCAGACTAGATTTATCACCTGACTTACTCAAGGGAAGTTGGTCAAAGATTTACGAGTTTTGGCAAAAACAAACGCATGCACTGAACTGAAGGTTAAGTAAAAACTTGTATAATAACAATAAAAGGTGAAAGGTAGGTATGGAATAACAACTCAATAATACGAACAATAAGCCAAAAATGTTTAATGTCATATCGATTAATGTACACTGCGCTCGCAACACCAAAATTGGACACCACATGAGTCCACTAAACGAGTAAAAATTCACCTAAAAAAATCTTCGCTAACTTAGATAATACATTCGGATAGATTTGCCGTGCCTGCCCGCTGCAGCGAGCGCACGATACCCTTACAGTACAGTTGTACCCCTGGGGTACACTAGTGTACTCGAAAATTGTACTTTTTGGGCATTGTTGTACCGATGTTATTACATGGTCGCTGGGTACTTGTAGTACAGTACGTTTTCGGTACATGATATTGTTTTGATAGTATTTGTTAAGTTAGAGCATATCATTTACTGTAGGTAATACGTACTGAAAACCCGCTACTGTAGACATTGAGTGCTGTATTTATTTAATGAAGTACCTAAGTAGATTTTAACACTATGTACCCGTCGGGTACAACAATACCCGTAAATACAATAATACCAGCGGAGGCAGAACATCGGGTCGTACTCCCCGCTTCCTCAGGCCTCTTTAACATACACGAATACAAGTTATACATTCAGATTTAATTATTAAATAGTACGTACGCCGATTTTTACCTAGTCCGAAATACGTTCGTTGGTAAAAGACTCCAGATTTGTGCTAATTTTAAGCATGTCTATTCAACAAGATAGAACATGTTTCCAATTTGTAAAATGAGCGCTTATACTTGGGTACATTTCTCAACGCCTGTATTTCAGTTTAACTCTATAAAATAAACGTATTTTTATAAAATATTTTGCTATATTTATAAAATGCCTATATTATCTTTATATTACGATTACATTAGGTAGACATTCGGCCCGAGATATGTACGTGTATAAAGATATGTTATGTTATACTTTCGTATATAATATACATTTTATTGCTTTATTGCTGGAGGTAAATAAGAATGTATTTATCGTCTTCATGTAATAAAGTACAGTCTGCAAAATGTCGACCCCGAACAAAAGAGTTACACCCATTATAACTCCTACTATAGTGTAACTTTTTTGTGAAGAAGGTACAGTCAAATTCTTCTAAGATAAATGTTCGATATTCATGCCGTAGTGATAGATACACGACATATTAATAAACATATAGTAGTAGTACTGATAACTAGAGACCAGGCAGTAAGAATATGACTGCCCCACGAAATGTATATTTACAGCATGATTTTAATGTAGCTAACCACAAGAATAATAAAGAACTAGGTATAGAAGCGAAACCGGACGAATGCAATTCGAAAATTTCAAACAGTCGATGCAAATGTGGATTTAAGACTTCTATTTATTACAACACTTTAATATCATTACAATTATATTACGAAACGTGTCCAAGATATGCACGATTGGTCGCGAAATGCATCTATGAATTCCACTTCCATATTAGTTCACTAGTCACTATTAATAAATAGCGATAACCACTTAAATAAATAATAACTATGATATAGGATGATATGATAATATTGTCTGTGATTAACATTTTATTATTCTTGCGGCAAATTTTATACAACGTCTGCTTAAACTATTCTAAAACGGCTATGTTATGGGTTTTAGCATTTTGTGGTACAGACGGTACTGGGTAGCAGGAAAGGGTAGGAAGCGGGGACAGTGGTACGATGAAGTCAGCTGGGAATCGAAATGCCAACTTGCTAACTTATTTTATACTAGTTTTGTTTATAAAAGATCTGCCTAGATTGACATCTGGCATTAAAATCATTTTATTGTGATAAGTATGATAAATACTTTTAAAAAATCTAAATTAAAGTGACTGTTGCATAGAAAATGGCAGTTAGCGGTTAGCTGAGAGATTATAATTACCTTTTAACTTAATGCTAAATAAATTTTAGTATATTTCCGTCCTTTGATTATCGTTCTACCGTTGTACTGTACCCGTAAAGTAGAAAAACCTATAAGATACATTAATATTAGTATGGCAATCACCGTACTCTTGGGTAAAAAAAAACTGTGCTAATACCCGAAGAGAATACAATAGAAAAGGTGAAACGCAGATGAAGAATTGGAAGATATATTTATATGACTATTGTGTTGTTGATGATTAGGTGACGAAATAAATATACTGGAAGTCTAAAGTTATACAGCCTAATTGTAACATGCTAGTAAATTAGCAGTCTGATTATTATAGGGTTAAATTAATGTTGATGTTTTTGCATCTTACAGAACAACCTACGTTGATGTTAAGTGACAGTAATGGCGGGTGACTATTATATTGTAACATGGAAGATATGAGGAAGTGGACAACGTGCAGTTCAATTCCCAACTGTCTTCATGATAGCTTTTAGAAATAACTAGATTTATTACAATTGAACATGTTCTCGCATAACTTAGCACTAATTTTCCACTGTGACCTGGTATTTATAACTTAGACCGTGGAATTGGAACACTTTAGGAGATGAAACAGTGATATGACCTAGTCATAACATAGCTGTCACATCAACTGGTTAATAAACCACCTAATGCGTCTAATATCATTGTTAATTCTTGCAAAGTATCCCGATCCACGAATTATACATTTTATAAGTTACATTCTCAGTTAACGTTTACACGTATTTGTATTTGGAGCTTATGGATGCTGACATAGGGTTGATTATACTTTGAAACCCACTGTATTAAGGACTTTTATGTCAATATGAGTGTGAAAAATAGGTTACTTTATACAAGGACATGTCGTAAGGCTTACGTCGACGAATGACTGAAGTAGATTCATACATAATGTGTACTTTGAAAATATGTATTTGGAAAATTAGCTCTAGCTTTGCTAAATTTTGATTTCGCGTAGACCACGTTGGTGGTATCTAAGTTAGTTTTATTACTTAGTTAGGATTCAAAGACAACATTATAGTAATAGATCTATCCAGATTTTCCTCGACGTCCCTCGAAGCAGTCTTCTCATTATACAACTAGATTGCAAGTGGTTTCATGCAAGATAGTTGCACGCACGGTCCTGCTTATATTACCACTAATTTTGTAAATTACAAATTTATTAACTCTAAATAAATTATTTAAGTTAACCAACGCTCATTATTTAAGAAAATAAATCAAGTACTTTCTAAAAAGTATGAACGTCAATCATTTTATAAATTATTTATTATAGAGGAAAATATGTTTGGAATTTTTAATATTCGTGAATTACCATTTCCACCGATTCGTCAAACATTGTTGAATTGGTGTGAAATGTGCTATTGTTAAGAAATCAGACTTTTATTTATATTCCCAATCATTTAAATATCCATAATATCACTCACCCAATTTACGATGGGTCGTGGGTGTGGTATTCTTTGCAAAATTTGACAGTGATATATCACTATGCATGGCTGTCATATCGCATGGACACAAATGGTTCATTAACCAGTTGTAGCAACAGCCACGCTGTGACAACGTTATATCACTATTAAATCTCCCAAAGTATTCTAAACCTACTACCTATACCTACACAGTGCAAGTTATATATAAGGATATTCAATAATTGAATGTATATTAAGATACTAGAACCTTTAGACCATGTCATCAAGACTTACGTACTTGGTGACAATGCTATATCTAGTAGGAATACTTGAAACATAATGTTTTGTCCATAAAATGGGGTGCTTGAAAGTGAATGCACAATTGTTTTTATGGATTATATATATGTACAAGTATTTATAATTATATACATACAATCTTTATTGAGAATACAGTTGACATAAGAAAATGGTGAGCAATTAGAACCTTCTCATTATAATAAAACGTTTTACATGTACCAGCAGTAGACATCGCAGATTTTATTTCGTTTGGTGTAGACAAAATTTACACAAAGAGATTGAGTAAATTGAATCAATTGCTAATATTATTAACTCTTCATAATCACTGTGGTCGAAATCGCTTACACTCCGCTTGAAAACGTAAAAAAATACGATGTCTGGCAATTACGGACATTGTATGTATTCGAGAAGAACCTAACGCTCTACATTTTCATAAGCCACTTTAGATGGTATTTTCACCAGGAGTAAACTAAGCTATCTTTCCATTCAAACTAAGCTAACTTACAATATTATTTGTATGAAAACATAGCAGAGCTTATGTTTGACCTAGTTAAACTTGACAATTGTCACTTGACTACAACAATTCTTACATGGCTTTGCTAGTAAAGGTGGTCGCTTAGTACTATCATTATTAAAGTCTGACCAGTGCGTCAGGTCACACAAGAAAAGGAGTTGAGAAAGCTTGTTGCCATGAAAGAATTTGAATGCTTGTGACACGAATTGTTGGGCAGACTTAGACTTCTAAAGAATAGCCGTTTTACTTTACCCCCAACTTTGGAATCGATGTTCCCAGAACGTATCTCTGTCGCATCGCGCGACAGTGCAGGTGACATTTGTCTATAGAAAAGTCAGAGTCTCACACATGTCGATGAAAATATGAAAAGTCTTGATCCTCACAAACGAATCCACTAGTTTTAGGGGGCCGGTACGGCGCCCCCGCCCTGCGTCCCGTCGGGCCGCCTCAGACGAACCACTCGTCCTTGTGCGGGGCGCTCAGCGCAGCGCCCGCGCCCGGAGGCGGCCCCGCGCCAAGTACCCGCGCGGGCCCGCAGGGAGCGCCCAGTTTCCCGGCAACACTGTCGCGGGGGAGCCGGGCTTCGTGGCGCCGGCGCCGTTCGTGCTCGCCAGCTGTTGCACTGCAGGACATACCATATTGTTAACCGACTAGTATGAAAAGAAGGATACACAAGATACAATAGGACATAGGAGTCACGAGTCCCTTCTTAAAATAGAGACTGCGCTAGCAGCACCAAAATTGGATATCACATGAGTGCTTTATAATTTAAGGCTATAAGCTTAATGGTGGGTTGCAACTTGCACTAAACCGTCTGTATTAAAATCTGAATGTATGGAAAGATTGACAAGTTTCTATGGAATGACAGCTGCCGGCGCTGTATTTAACATTGATATGGGTATATTACCGTAAGTTAGTGCAAACCGCCGTAAACGAGTAAAATTTGATGCAGTAAGCGCACGATACCCTTACAGTACCGTTGTACCAGTGGGGTACACTAGTGTACTTAAACATTGTACTTTAAAGGTATTGTTGTACCAATGTTGTTACATGATCGTAGAGTATTTTTGAAGGTGTTCCAGTACACTATCGGCACATTATTATGACCAGGTTTTTAATCGAACCGTATGATTAGATAAGATTAGATTAGATTAATTTATTTCATGACATAAATTACAGTACAAAGTTGGCTTAGTCAAAATTATAAGAATTTACATCACAATCGTCTCAAAATAACAATATTAAAAATTATAAATACAATGATCACCAATTTAATTATTGCAGGAAGGATAGGTATAACAATACCTATCCTTCCTGTAATAATTAAATTGGTATATTATTATCAATTGAATTGAATTGATACAGAATATACAATACTCCAGAGCAGTCACGAGTTCGTTCCTGAAATAGACCCCCTAGTCTAAACTAGTAGTGTACTTACACTGTAAGTGCGTGCGCCGATCGGCGCGCCGTCTGCACGCGCAGCATGCGCCGGCGGCGCCGGCCAGCAGTAGCAGCGCGCCGGACGCCGCCGCCACCACCACCCACGCGCCGCGACCGCCGCTGCCTCCGATCTCTGAAAACGACGAATATGTCTTATTTAAAAAAGAGTACATAAAAGAAAGTATTGTCGTTTTGGATCCCGCGGCCGTCCTCCCAAGAGATGGGTGGACGAGATATCAGGCGACACGCAGGTCGAGACGGATGCCAATGAAGGCACGAGATCGCCATACATGGAGGGATTATGTAATAGGCCTGTGTTCAAGAATGGACAACATCCGGCTGAAGATGATGAGGAGTAGTTTAGGATTTCTTTTTAAATACATTCTATATGAAATGATATAGCTAGATAATATTGGTTTACGCCGTTTGGTTAGCGCCCACTTGTTCAAACTGGAGCAAAGTATTATCGCATCTATCAAGCTGAAGTGCAACAAATCGCGGCGGAGTTGTTGTCACCTTGTTCACAATGTGGACACACCGTTGCAAGTTAGTTAGGCGCTTAGGCTCAATTTGTTCTCATTGTCACTCACTGGGGCACAGTCACAGCCGTCGGCGCAATGGTTCACGCCGTTACAAGTAAGGTCCGCGCTGACACAGACTTGTTGACATTGTCAGTAACCGGGGCACAGCGCAGCGGTGTTATCATCTTACCCATCAGCGCAAAGATCTACGCCAGCACACGTCAGGTCCGCGCTCACACAGAACTTCCTCACATTGTAAGAATATTCGTTCACAATATTCACCGGGGCACAGCGCGGCGGTGTTCTCATCTGAACCATCAGCGCAATGGTCCACGCCGTCACACGTCAGGTCCGTGCTTACACAGAACTTCCTCACATTGTAACAATATTAGTTCACAATACTCACCGGGGCACAGCGCGGCGGTGTTCTCATCTGAACCATCAGCGCAATGGTCCACGCCGTCACACGTCAGGTCCGCGCTCACACAGAACTTCCTCACATTGTAACAATATTCGTTCACAATACTCACCGGGGCACAGCGCGGCGGTGTTCTCATCAGAACCATCAGCGCATTGGTCCACGCCGTCACACGTCAGGTCCGCGCTCACACAGAACTTCCTCACATTGTAACAATATTCGTTCACAATACTCACCGGGGCACAGCGCGGCGGTGTTCTCATCTGAACCATCAGCGCAATGGTCTACGCCGTCACACGTCAGGTCCGCGCTCACACAGAACTTCCTTCCATTGTAACAATATTCGTTCACAATACTCACCGGGGCACAGCGCGGCGGTGTTCTCATCTGAACCATCAGCGCATTGGTCCACGCCGTCACACGTCAGGTCCGCGCTCACACAGAACTTCCTCACATTGTAACAATATTCGTTCACAATACTCACCGGGGCACAGCGCGGCGGTGTTCTCATCTGAACCATCAGCGCAATGGTCTAGGCCGTCACACGTCAGGTCCGCGCTCACACAGAACTTGCTCACATTGTAACAATATTCGTTCACAATACTCACCGGGGCACAGCGCGGCGGTGTTCTCATCTGAACCATCAGCGCAATGGTCCACGCCGTCACACGTCAGGTCCGCGCTCACACAGAACTTGCTCACATTGTAACAATATTCGTTCACAATACTCACCGGGGCACAGCGCGGCGGTGTTCTCATCTGAACCATCAGCGCAATGGTCCACGCCGTCACACGTCAGGTCCGCGCTCACACAGAACTTGCTCACATTGTAACAATATTCGTTCACAATACTCACCGGGGCACAGCGCGGCGGTGTTCTCATCTGAACCATCAGCGCAATGGTCCACGCCGTCACACGTCAGGTCCGCGCTCACACAGAACTTGCTCTGTTCACACCTGAACTCCTTGCAACCGTGTTCTGGAACGATATATTGAATAATAGCTATAAGATCTTCTGACAGTTAATGGTTTAATGCTTTGGGTGATTGTGGTGGGTGAGTGATTTCGGAATTAATAATAACGCATGGAGAAAGTGCTTCATATTTTTTCTGGTAGCAGTGGATAAAATATCTTCAGATAATTAGATGAGACAAAACAAAACCGAAGAAACATTATAGAAATGTATATTTTTTAACGACTGGTTTCACCTAGTGGTTGGGTGGGGGTGGGTGGGTGCTTGCCTCTACGAAGCTGACCGATCTGGGTTGAAATCTTGATAAGGGCAAATATTGCGTGATGGGACGAGCAATTGAGTATTGATTTCTGAGTCTTGGATATCTTCGTTGTATTGAAGTATTTATCTATTAAATAATATCGTCGTCTAGTTACACCATGTCTACCATGCTTATGCACCGTCGCCGCACACTAGGTACTTACAAGCTACCTACTCCTAAACACCCTTAAAACTTTCAAGAGTTTCAAGTGCTCATAATTTCTTAGCCACCCACCCAGACGTCTTTTGATCTCAACAACGGAATTGTTGCGAGTACATTGCGGCGCGGGTATGACGCTGTCTGCGCTCCTCCACACCAAAGGCAGCTATGAAAGCATTGTTTACAATTTTATACGCCGACGCGTTTTTGTTTCGTGCCACGATATAAAAATGTCTTATCTGCAATGTGCAGCACGTCGTACGAATATCAACTTTGTTTTAAATAACAATAAGAGTGAATATTCAATGTGTGGATAGGTTAAGTATAACCTTTTTGGCTTGTAACAGTAATTCAATGGCGTGTAAATATATCGCTTAAAAGCATTTCGCTTTGAGCAAGTTGCCCGTACATTATGACAATACGCTTTGTTCCGAGAGATTTATAATTTAATAAATTGTTATTATGAACTATGACAATAACGTGTAAACATGGTTCTGCTTTGGAATTTTTTTGCGACGTAGCACAACTTCAACTTCAATTCTAAAGAGCGCAAATTTTCTAAACAATCTCATTATCTATATGAGAAATAGAGAATATTCTGAAATATTCTAATGATACTACCACTGCAGTATCAGGGTAAGGCCGTTATTTCTTGTTCCTGGTTAAGCAGTTTAAATCGTCTACATTTTAATCACTTCCAGTGTGTTACGCCAATTAGCCATATAAATGGATTACTAATATTCGTAACACACTGGAAGTGATTAAAATGTAGACGATTTAAACTGCTTAATCAGGAACAAGAAATAACGGCCTTACCCATCATTAAAACTTTACAAAAATATAAATATCGGCGTTTTACATTTATTGTAAAAAAATTGACATTGCAGGATTCCATCTTCGGGCAGACTAGGGGTGAGGTGAATATCATAAACTAGTACCTACCTAGTTTGTGTTTTTATAATAGAGTAGGTAGGAATAGACACTTATTTTACTTTACGATGGTGGCAAATAAGCATACGGCTTGCCTGATGGTAAGCAGATACCGCACCTAAACGCCTGTGACTCCAGACGAATCACAAGCGCGTTGCCGACACTTGATTGATTTAAGGATTCGCTGTGTTGACAGTTAGAGTCAAAACGTAGGTCCCTCAATCTGAACACAACGCATCGTTCCAACTACTTCTTCGTAGATTAAAACGAAGAATACAGTCAGTATATTGACATATTTTTAGTTTGAATTCATGTAGAATTGAACAGGATCTCACTACAAAACGAAACTCCATAAAACAAAAAAGCGCAAACTTCGAAACTTCGCAGATCATAAACCCTCATAAACCAGAGTTGATAATGAAGCATTTTCCTTTATCAAAAGACTTAACTTGTTCAGAAACCTCGTCGCATAAGACTTTCTTCCTAAAGAACCGACAAGTTACGAGTTACCCCATTAAGGTACGGTACCGCTGCGCTTTGTGCATACTTGAGTGGCCGTATATATAACTGAGGGGATTGTCTCCTCTATGCAGGTATACAATAAGGTCGTAAATGCCCTGAGAGTTCTAATAAAATATGTCATTGGAAGTGAGAAGGGAACTTTTAGTTCACGGGTCGGGGTTCATAATATCGGGGTGAAACTCTTTAGTAGTTTTAGGTGCAAGGTATATTGGTTGAGGAAGCCGTTTTACTTTTGGTGAATTTTAGATGGACTTTATTACTTAGGGATAGTTTAAAAGCGTTGTGTTGGTGTTCATAGTGCTTATGGGCCATACTCTCAGGGCAACCAGTCTGACCTATTTATTTATTTATTTATTTATTCCAAACAGATTACACAGTATGACAGTGAGACACCAAGGCACTGTGAAATGCATAAGTACAATAATTATATTTAACAATGAAAACTAATAATTGCATATACATATTTAAAAAATAAACTATATCAATACTTCACTGAAGATGGACGATCATCCATCGCCTCACATAACTTCTTACACTCATCACATATCATCTTCCAACTACTTGCAAAAACATCGCAGTCAGGTGTTGACTTGAGAAGCGCGTTCAGATACTGCAAAGCACGAAGTAATGGTGATTTCCTATGCGCCACAGTGCGCGCTTTAGGGACTGCTAGCAAGTCGCGATTACGTGGTCTAAAATTAAAATTCAATTGAGACACAGAAGGCACGAGAAGTCGAACCAGTTGAGAGACCAGCTGGGGACAATCCGAATCCCCACGTAATATTCGGCATGCCCCAGTCACGAGTGCATAGTTACGCCTCACTTCTAAAGAATTGAATCCTAGAGTGCCAAGCAAAAACTTCGTCGGGTAAAGGAAAGGATAGTATCCATAGTTTTTTTTATACAAAAAACGCAGAAACGCGTCTGCGTCGTCAACGAAACAGTCTGACCTATGATTATGCATTGTTTGTTCCGGGCTGTCTGCCCGTGGAATTAATGTAGTTTGTTGTCAAAGTAAAAGATGTGTTCTGTAGAGTGATTTTATTGACACTAAAAGGTAGTCACAAACATACTTTATATAAACGGTGCGAATTATAGGTAGGTATGTAAACGACGCAATATAATTGTGCTATATAGACATAAAAGTTGCAATGTACAGCTCGCTTGTACATTGTTGTTACCAATGTTGAGATCAAAACATAGTAAAGACAGGTGAAATAAGAATCGTGTAGAATTAAGGAGGCAATTAATAGTAGATTATGTAACAAGTGCATTAAATAAGATTATCTGAGACAATGTATCGAAACGATAAGCAGGCGACGGTCAATTTGAAGTCGAAGTTAAAATTAGAGATGTACCGACTAGTCGGGAACGCCGATTATCCGGCCTCATTTGTAGTCGGCGACTAGTCGGCTAAATGTGCTGATTAGTCGGCAGGTCGGCATTTTATGGATCACAGGAAAACGAGACAGAATAAGTAAACTGCCATTAATACTAACAAATACACGGTTCAACTCACGTACTCAATGTCACTACGGGCGACATGTTAAAAATGTGTTTTAATGTGTTAAGTTCGATTAAACTGCCATTTTTTACCATTCGTTTTATATTTTACTCAAATACAGATTTATTATCACATTTGGTACTTTGAACGCATGCAGACAGCGCGATGGCATAGCGAAACGAAGTTTCCCGATTGCACCCGAACTTAGCCGAAGTCCACGATCGGCCTAGCCGACTAGTCGGCCGACTAGTCGGCCTTCTAGGCGGCCGACTAGTCGGCTAGTCGGCTAGTTGGCCAAACCCATTACATAGTCGGCCCATCTCTAGTTAAAATGCACAAGTGCACTATGTAATATAATATATTGTTAATAGGTAGCTAACGTGCCTAGATTACTGTGTAAGTTTTGTGACACTTTAATTTATTAAGTCCTAACATTGTAGGCGCCTTGGTATTTTACTAATAAATTATTTTTTTAATAAATAAATAAATGCATGAGACAAAAGTAATCAATGTGACCCGGGCATTACCTACCCTCATCGGCAGAGGATTCATATCTTAGGAATAACGTCTAGCCAAATCTAACATCGTCATGTAAAAGATTTTTCAATGATTACCCATTTCGTTAGGTACAGTCAGCATCCAAAGTAGCTACGCAAACGAAGACGTCAAACGTCTTTATTAAAAGGGAATAAGAACTTTTGGAGTCTTCGATGGTAGTTAGAGAGAAATAGACTTTTGGTGCACAGTCATGACTGTACTAATTTAAGGCCATTCATTTAGTGGCTTGATTATGTTACGTTTGCTCTGAGACTGTAAAGAGTATTCATACCGACTTAACAATCTGTAATTCTGGAATATATTTTACTAATCGCAATCTTACTGCGGAGATACGTAACATATTTGTCAACCTGAAAGCTACATGAAAAATACCAACACAGAAGCAAAACTTCGTCCGATACCACAATGTATCAATATCACATTTTAATTAACGGTTAAACAGAAAGTATTCCTGTTTTTAGACCCAAAACTTTTCAAATCCTTAACTACGTACACCTAGCATTCTTGGGCAGAAAACTTGTAAATTATAACAATACCCTTGCCGATCCTGCATTTTTCCGCGCGGCCGAGCGTAAAATCTAATTTTGTCTCAAAAGATGTTTGCGCGCCGGAAATCCGTCATTATCGGGCCGGGAGAAAAATGCATATTGTAAAGCCACCTCAATTTGTAAAGCCGCTTGTAAAAAGCCTATTGATTTTTCTCACAAGTTGTTTTGGCACAATTATAGTACAAAAGGATTTTTTCTTCTCCCTGATTTCGGTTTGAATGTATATTGACGATGCGTGAGTGGAATTTGCCGTGTATGTTCTGCTGAATAGCAGGGTTACCTATTGCGCTATTTTTAGAACACGCGTTAGGCATGCCATTTTTTTTATAGGTAAAAGGAATTCTCGATATTTGTCGACAGTTTTGCCACGGTTTGCACGTAATTGTAGCCTCAAACTATTGAATACAGCCGAGAAAGTTGTAAATGTTTCCATATATTCAGATTTTAACGAACACCGCTTATATTACAGACATTTTGGTGCAACCCACCCACTGATACATGTAGATAAATAATTACCTATTTAAAAACCGCGAGTAAAGTTGCCCACTCACTTGACAATGGGGGGACAACTGTTACTCGCGTCCGCAGGAGCTGCCTAACACAACACTGCACGTGTCCCCTGGGTGGTACTAAAGAGTAAAAATATTTAAAACCCACAAGAGTATAATCCTATTGACAAAACAGAATTTTCCAAGAACAACATTGCAATTTTCACATACCCCAAAAAACAATATCAGAATAATTCGTTTAAGTTACAAAAAAAATAAAAGGGTTGAGGAGGGTGAACGTTGGAAAATATATCAAGCGCTGGCACGAGCAGGAGGGGCCCGGCCACAGCAGCATCATTCTCAGCACCTTAACTTTCATTTTCTAGTTCGATAGTGGCAAACAAGAACACCTTGCCCCTATGTCACCAACTTGACAACAATTCTCCGTACATTGCTGGTTAAAAAAAAAAAAAAAGTCAAGATGGTGAAATAGGGGCCTGATTGTAAGCAGAGACCATACCATATTATACCCGCTATTTCATAATAGGGTGAAAATCAAAAAAAATGTGCATAGGGCTTTAATCTAATCTACGCTTTAACTTTTCTCACTTTAGTAACGACAATACCCATGTAAACTGTATGGGTAATTGTCGTTACTAAAATGAGAAAAGTTAAAGCGTAGATTAGATTAAAGCCTTAACTATGTACATTTTTTTTTATTTGCACTAAAAATGCCTGTGTCAAATAAAATGTGTTATGTCCCTTTCTTAGGAACTCTAATGTCATAGTGACAGATAAAGACAATCGAATTTTAGCAACACAGAGCGTCTTTGAGAGGCTGGCAACCTTATTTGCCACTTGGGACACAACACCATATTACAGTGAAAGAGCAATACGAGGTCACTCATTCATGCTTGTATGTACAGTTAGAAAAGTAGTAGTTAGCGGACTGTACTTGCATTAAACGACAAATACTTCGTCAAAATTTCACACAACAGATAGGTATGCAGGAACGTCCCTACTCCATTTACCAATGATTTATGATAATCGGTTATTTAAGACGCCTAGATCAAAGACAAAGCTATGCCATTTTATTGATTTATGTGAAACATTGTATTTGAATTTAACCTAGGCGCTGTACTTCTATTTAATCCGCTATACTCTGAAGTATTGAATTTTAATTCACTTAACTATTATTACATTTTAAATTTATTTATCTGTTTATTTATATAGGAAGATCATCAGCTTAAATACTACACAGTAGTTTAAAACAGCAGTGACAGTGAGCTAATTACAGCCTCACCGGCAGCAATTGGGGGACATGACTGAACACCACGCCCATAAAATAAAATGGAGTCAAGATACTGCTTTTCATGCGTCTGTGCCGCAGCAAGCTCATTACTGCTGTAATAACAATTTAAACTGAATTGAAAACGTTTTTTCAGCGCTCCTTGTACCCCATTACGGCATGAAAAGGTGTTAAGGTTCGTTATGACAAAGAAAGTGGCCACGTCCCGAATGAAGGTCACATTTTTAGGGTACGTAACTTGAAGGACAATATTCTGTAAGGTCACTCATCCATGCTTGTAAGTGTAGATAAATTGGCATTCAATTGAGGTAAACATTCAAGTTGTGTCTAGTAATTGAATGTAAGGTATTTAGTGTAAGGTAATTAAATGTCCTATTAGTGCACGACACATAGCACGTAGTACCGATGGCCGTTGGGGCGGAAAGGTTCTCAAGTGGCGACCACGTGCCGGAAGGCGCGCCGTGGGTAGACCCCCGACAAGGTGGACTGATTACCTGGTAAAGGTTGCGGGAGTCCGCTGGATGCGGGTGGCGCAGGACCGGTCGCTTTGGCACTCTTTGGGGGAGGCCTATGTCCAGCAGTGGACGTCTTTCGGCTGATATGATGATTGATGATGATAAGTGCCCGACACTGCCGCAATAAGCAGTTGGCACCTTCTATCTTAATGCTTAGATAGTAATAAAGGTGTCAGGTGGCATTGGGACGTGTGCCTTAGCATTCCGTCTGTCCGTATATCTGATTAGGTACCTTTTCATCCACTATTTTTACCATCGTTAAGTTGATTATACTTTTCGGTGAAGGGAAACATCGTGAGGAAACCCGTCTAATCCCAATAAGGTCTTGTTTTCCCTCTTGGTTGCGAGGTCAGATGGCAGTCGCTTTCGTAAAACTATAGTAATCCCAAATCTTGGGATTAGGTGACAAAGCGGATCCCGGGCTCTTTTAGGGCACAACCGGGAGTAACGCTAGGAGGATGATGAAGTTGATTATACTTACATGATCAACTCAACAGTTCGTCCGTTTTTTATTCACTCGTTCAAAATTATCTGATTGTCCATCTACCTGCCTAGTCCATATTATATGTCTGATAATAGGCAAACACGAAATTTAGTAGAGTCAATGACCACGAGCATGAACCGTCACATACTTGAGCGTGACGGGTGGTCTCCGAGTGAACAAAAATGCCCGTATATTAGTCAGTCGGTTCATACGTCTGGCTATCCCATGATTTTTTTTTTTTTTTGGGGCTCTCACTGAGAACCAGCGTCACGGCCCCCGTTACAATATGCTGAGTAAGGCACATTAGCACATTATATGATGCGTAACCTTTTTGATTGCATTTTCTTTTTTCCGTGTTTTGTGTGCTAAATAAATAAATTTATTCTTATTCTATCCTCTAACGCAGACAAAAACCGTCCTTCTGTCCATCTGACTTTTGTCTATACGTTTAATAATCAAATTCAACACTTGCTAGGGTCCTTGCCCGGTGTGAAATGTCACATACCTACTTGAGATAAGGAATTTGCTCCGAGCGAACTTCACTGTCCGTTCGTTCTAATGGATCATACCTGTCGTCAGTCGCTGTGTCTGTCTCGCTATCCTCTAACCTAACGGAGACTATAAACTGTCCTTCAGTCCGTCTGACTTTTGCCTGTACGCCTAATAATAAAATTCAACACTTACTAGGGTCCTTGACGGACGTGATGACCAGCTTGAACCCGTTCGCGTCGGTGCCCCAGTTGTCGGTCACGTACTTGAGCGTCACGAAGTTGCTCCGAGTGAACAGCACCGACACCTGCTGTTTCGTGTTGCGGCAGGACAGGTCCACCTGGGAATAAAATGATCAATATCTGTAAAAGTTCCCTTAGGGTCTCTAATTTGCAAACACTATCAAATCTGTGTTAACTTAAGCGCACGGCAAGGTATCAGAGACCTCGAACGCTCCCAGTTCTGGAATGAGTTGCCGAGGTTTTCCCAGAGACTAGCGATACCGTATGGGGTTCTTCAAAAAAGGAGTGCAAGTGTTGCAACGTCCATAGGCAACGTGGAATATCAACGTCTATCTATTCAGCGCCGAGACAAATATCGCGCTAACACAGTGAATGTCAAAACTAAACTTGGTAGAAACAAAAAACGATCACAAACGTCAAATAGTACGTACTTATGACATTCTAAGTATGTACATCGAATATATTACTTTCTGTGATTGATCAATTTAACACCCCTCTAGACCAACCAATTAAAAGTTAAATATGTCCATTTGTTTTAAGTATACTGAACACGTTTGTACATCAAAACCTTTCTCACGCTATAACGGAGTTTTATATACGGCGATCAGACCAAACGCGAATAAATCTGCAACATTCTACCCAATCCACCACGTCCCGAAGAATAAGTACTGCAAAGCCCCCATTTTAAAACTACACTTAACTTTAGAAAGACCTAACTGCCCATAACTCGTTCCTTACATAAGCTGTTTCTTCTAAGTGTGGAAAGTTAGCTTGTTTAGAAAAGGTCCGAATACACAAGAGTGTCCGATGAAGATAGGTCGTTTTGTAAAGATGTGGTTTGGGCGCCGGCCATATTTCCTCCATCGACAGCTTACGGAGCGATGGCGGTATTACATCGCTGTCATATCGGGAGCGATCGTCGCGACGTGATGGCCTAGTGGCGATACATCAGACGGTTTTTGCTGCTACAGTCGGTTTAGATGTTTGTGGGTTTGCGATTGTACCCATTTTCTAAACGGCGGCTACAACAAACATTTGGCATGTCTGGATGCTTGCGATGCCAGAAGCATGTTGCCGTCCATTGCTAAATACAATACAAATACTTTTTATTTTTTTATTGCACACCTCTAAACATGGATCAATTACAGGACATGAAAAATTAAAATAGAGGTTAACAACAGGCGGCCTTATCGGTAAAGAGCGATCTCTTCCAGACAATCTTTGGTAGCGGAGAATTGCAATAAATAATTACAAGTAGGTAGGTGGTCTTTCGTCGGGGATGCGGTCAGCGGTGGACGCCTTGCTTCTCAAGCGGAGCTTCTGACGCTGATTGCATTATTGATGACTGACCAAACTACGGAACAATGTCGCTTTACAAGCAAACTTGACATTGGCGAAATCGTCTTCACTTAGATGGAAACCATTTTTTTTTAATTGAATTGAAGTTGGTAGGTGGCAAAATTAGAAGTTGGCTAACTTACAACGTTACAACATACACAATAGGGTATTTCAGAACAGTGAAAATAATTTGTTCTTTCATTAGCAACAGATAAAAATTACGTAAATACTCGGAAACTATTAATCTTTCATTTGTTAATTATTTTAAGATTTTTAAATTCATAAAATAATAACTAACAATAAGGACGTTGTTTGATTGTGACGTCACACGCAATAAATCCCTACAAACATACTAACGGAGCGTTTTTGACGTTTCATAAAAAGAACAGCTTCTTTTTATGAAACGTTGACTTTTGAGTCAAATACCGTATTACATCAATAATAAACATAAACATGCTTACATAAATACTTATACGCACGTTACCCATAGAGACGGAAAATAAATAAATAAAGAAAAATACAAACTGAAGAATCATGGCATAGAGATTGCTCCTTAAAGCTTGCAACAAATTATCGGACGCGTCCGGCGGACGCGACTGACGTCCGCGACTGATAAATGTGCACAGTCGAACGGGATCTAGCGCGCCAGATGCCTATCGGACGTCCGAACGCTCAAGGTTACGTCCACGGCTTACGTCCGATAGTTTGCACAATTCAGTGTATATTCATTGTCTAGATACCGGCTGTGTGCCGTGTCCCCGGACGCGTCCGATAATTTGTTTCAAGCTTAAGCGTGCTTTGAAAGTAGCGATTGATTTGAGGATTCAGTTGACTTGTTAGATAGAGACAAATGCAGGCCCATTACTCTCAACACAGTGTATTCCTGGGAACTCTGGCGACCTTACTTACCACCAGAAAAACACAATGTCTACACGGTTGCGGTATTTTTCTAAGGTGGAGATGACTTATTAACAGTATGTTACGAACAATTTCATTACTTCCCCAGTTAAGCTGCTCCAAAATATGACCGAGACAAACCTAGCGACACATTTGGGGTTTTGCAGGGATTCTTACTCTTGTCCACATGGTATAGATTTTAGTTCTGTTCCACGGTAGATGCTATTTATTGGTGTTGCGCATTAAATACCGCATTTAAGTAAATATTAGATCATACGCGTGACGACCGGTTAGCCTGGGTAGCGACACTGAAGGTACTGCGTTCAAATCCCGGTAAGGGCAAATATTTGTGTGATGAGCATGAGTATTTATTTCCGAGTCTTGGATGTTTTCTATATATTTAAGTATTTATATCTATTAAATATATCGTCGTCTAGTACCAATAACACAAGCCTTATAGAGCATAATATGGGGCTAGTTCGGTTCGTGTAAGATTGTTGCTTAATATTTATTTAATATCTTTCTAAAGAACAGGTTTTAATGCTTAAGAAAATGATTAAAGCCCCCTCGTTGGGGGGCATTTTGTCGCGATGTAAGTAGGTCGCGAATTTTATAATTTCAAAGCAACCGGCGAGCGCAGATCAATAAGAACGTAATTAAACGTAAATTCGCAAATAGGGACGAGCTATATGAACTGAATTCCAACTGCTACTTGCATAGAAACATTATCTGCGCAGTTGGCGTGCAGTGCCAATATAGCTTGTATTCGGAATGTAGGCTCTGTCTCGGCTCTTTAATAGAACACTAGAGCAGGAATCATCATAATCAACTGATCTCTGGCACTGGTAGTCCCGCTGAACTATGCTGTTCACATATATTATGATGGTTGGCTGTGTATTTAACCCCCTAAGATGTGAATGCATAGCTGTTTCTTACAAAATCTTGCTCAGAAACCAGCCCTAACCTAAAGCATGTCCTAGCCTAGACAATATAATTCCAAAGCTCTAAGGCTCTCGCGCCGTCGCCAGCTGCCTTTATGCGCACTTTAATAAAGATGGCCGCCGATATTAAAATTCTCTACAGACTTGTGCAACGAACGCTCGTACTGAACAGAAGAGCTTAGATGACAGGAATCTTTCAGTAACTTACTCCTATTTGTAGTAGCAAATAACTTTTGAAGGAAGAAAGACCTATGTGTTATAGAAAGATTTGTAAAGCTACTCTTTTAGTGCTAGAGTACATTATGAATATAAGCCTATGCTTCAAACCGCTAGGTTTATGAGTTCCATTGTAGGGACCTGTATATTTTTAGTTGTTTTTTCTAAGCATTTCACCATTTCACTGAATTCAACAAGAGGATTTCCTTTTCCATGTAATGAATAAGGAAACATAATGTTATTTTTATAGATGGACACTTATGGGAGGAAGTATTTGACTCGTTTTTAGGGGTTTCGTTAGGTTCCCGGAACCCTTATAGGATCACTTTGTTGTCCGTATGTCTTGTCTCTCAAGACCCTTTATCACGGGAAAGCGTAGAGGTATCGAGTTGAAATTAGAACCATAAGCGCAAGTCTACAGTCCCTTGAAGTTGTGAAAATATCAAACTTCTAAGTTGCCGTAAAAAAAGATACGGCCGTTTATGCCGAAAAAACGCATATTTCCACACTCTCGTATCTTCTCAAGGGAATCAAAATTTATAGGGTACTTTCCGTTGACCTAGAACTATGTGCCAAGTAATATCGTCTTATACTACAAGTATCTACAGGGAAAAATCTGTATACTATACATTTGTAATTAAGTACGGAACCTCCAGCACCGGTCGTCTCCTGACGCCCAGCTTCGCACCGCCAGGGGAGAAGGCAACAGAGTGGACCCTGACCTAGGAGTACGAGCCCTACTTAGTGTAATCTTGAAATTGTAATAACTGGTCCCTTCTTAAGTACTGTAACCCACTGCAGATGGGCTTTTTAATCATATATATCCTACTAATATTATAATTGCGATAAATTTGATGTTTGGATATTTAGATGTTTGGATGTTTAGATTTTTTAACGCCTCACCCGATTTGGATGAAAATTAACATGAAAGTTTATAGCATGGACTAGAATATAGATACGTTTATATTCCGGACACACGCAGACGAAGTCACGGGCGGAAGCTAGTGAATAATAAATATTTGCGGGCGATCTTACACAAGGCCACCAAGTTCCGAACTAAGCAAAGCTTATATTCTACGGGTTATAGTGATTATATTTATAATGATTTAAATACACATAAAACATCCATGACTCTGAGGATGATTGCGGTCTTCAAAATTTGGACTTTTCTGTGATATCCGTACGTACGTCTAGTCAAAAAGAGATTCACAGAGTTAGTCTCCAATTTCCTGTGCTTTTTCCGGCAGAACTAGATTGAATACTCGGAGCAGTAGGTAAGTACCTTTTTTTGCCTTGTTTAGCCTGCAGTGCAGCCAGTCACAGCTGAGGTTTGGCTGCCGAGAGATAACCTCTCTGAACTGTACCGACATTTTTGTTATTCACGTCTCTGTTGGATTTAGAATCTCACCGAGAAAACATATTCTGCATTGAGGTCATCGAGTGGACAGTTCATGCATTAAACTTGCTGTGACAATGCCAACTACGCGAACATTGCCACCTACGGACGAAGTTAGTTGCGGACTTGTTGATAGTTTGGCAACTTTGCGAGGACTAATCTCGGGTACTGAACTATGTCTTTATAGCAAGTTCTTGCCTGCGGTGTGGCTCGGAATTTGTATCATCGAGTGATACGGCAAACACGCATACTTGTATACTTGAAATAAACTGAGATGACAAGTATGTATCAAACTAAACCGATAAAATAACGTCATTACGGGAACGATACCGAGAGGTGCCAGTCAAGTTTTCTTATTTTTGTTTTTATAGCTTTTCGTTATTGCATGTTTTGTATTAGTTTAAAAATATTGATATTTTACTGTACCTACTAATAATGTTTAAAAGAGTTCCAATGGCAACGTTTGGAAGTTTTAATAGTAAGTATGTCTCTAAAACTACTCCTCCAATCTTCAAAATTCTATCATCATTTTAGAGAATGGAGCCTATAGCGATGGCTATATTTCATACCGTGACTCCGCCTTTATTTGTAATACACCGACGGAGCTAGTCTTCTATAAACCTCATGAACTGACATACTAATGTCGCCTCAAAGAAAACATTAAGCCTGCACAACACTGTCACCGACACTAACAATTACATCTCATATCAGTTACGCTTTCGTAGGTTCGAATCTAGACTTTACACGGTCATTATAAGACTCGAAATTGAACTCCAAAGTACCTACGCTGCCACGGTAGAATAGAAGTTTTATAATAATAATCCTCAACTAGCTCGCTGCGCTGCATGATTAAAAAATATGAAATTGCCTTTGTCTCAGTAAATGATTATTTTTATAGAGGTTATATTCAGCGGTGTTAATAAAAGATTGTAAGAGGGTCTTTGCCTTGCGGCGTTGCGGCCGTTTTTACGAGCTTATTATGCGATAAAGTGGACAGTAATTACAGTGTATTGGATTGTTTTGAGGGAATTGTTTCAAATTGGTTGGAAGTCGCAGAATACGCTTCTAATATCAAGAGCATGGAAATTAAATGCAATACTTAGCATTGTTCAGACTTGAAAAACTGTAAAAAAGCCCTTGAAAGTTGGAGCCGAGGTACAAAATAAAATATTACTACGTACTAAAATGCTGGAGTTAGACTTTTAGATTATACTAACTACTCGCGTGTCTTCGCCCGCGTAAATTATATTTTTACACATATTTAAAAAAAAAGAGAGAGAGAGAGAGATTACCAGGGGCTATGTAAGTACGCACACACTTATAAAGCTACAGGTCGATTCACGAGAGCTGGCGCGGAAAATATATGAAACTGTCATTAATTTCATAGACATTAGTTAGTTAGTTAGTTAGTTTCACTGGGCTTTTTCCGCAAGTCGACATCCAGTGTGCCTATTTTGCGTGAATCGGTGGGGTAGCGCTACTCTAACCACCCCAGCTCCTCCAGAAAGTTTGTGAGTGCCTTGGTGTTGCTGACTGCGTTCAATAGTGTGTCCGGAGACCCTAGGTGTTTTTTCCTGTATACTTCTACCTGCTTACAGTCCAGTAGAATGTGTTTAGTTGTTTCTTCTGCTTCCATGCACGCTCTTCACATGGGGCTGTCTGTGATACCTAAGTTATAGAGGTGTCTGTTCAGAGTGTTATGTCCTGTTATTATTCTTCTCTGTGTCCTCAGTAGTGCGGTTGTGAGTTTGTTGTCGCGTTTCGACAAAATCTCTTTAGTCTGTCTGCATGTGTCTATCTCCTCCCAGTATCTTTGGTGTAGGTCTTTGGTGTATAGGTCCAGTTGCTTTCATAGACATTACGCGCCAGCTTTTGTGATTCGACCTGTACAAACTCACACTGTTCCTCTTATATAGGTACTAATATTATAAAGTGAGATTAAAGCTTTGTAATTTCGTATGTTTGTACATAATATATGTAGGGGGTAATCTCGAATATGAATATGTTTTACCCTGCCTTGGCTGCGTTCTTTGCAATACGCGCAATACCGCGCGGGCAGCTAGTCCTTAAGCCTGCAACACACTGGCGTGGCCTGCGTTGGCGGTCAATAGTAAATTTGACAGTTAAGGCGGTGCATTGGAAATTATCGCGTGCTTTGAAACGCCGTTCTGACCAAGTTCTGACTAGATTAAGAAACAATAAGGTCTGATTTTCAGATATCTGATTCTTGAATATAAGATTGTTCATCTGATTTTATGGATACATGATTGCTTTAAATTTCCACGATAGAAAAAAAATCCAAAGTTGGGTCTGTATTTATCTTTTTTACTCGGCCTATGCAAACGATACATTATTTTACGACACAATCAAGTAAAATACTATAGTAATTTATCTCATCTAAAATCTCACTTTATGAAATTTTAATAATCCTTCTCTAAGTTAGGTATTTATCGAAATTTATCCAAAACAGCGATTCCCGAAGTGTTACATCTCTTTTTCTCGTGGGCAGAAGCCATCAGCGTGTCTCTGTCTAGGGGGCGTGTACGACTCAAATCTAGGCATCCCCTTAATGACAAGTTTACTATGGCCGCGCTAGTCTGTGAGAGGCCTTATATAAGTAGGTAGGTCATTTATTAATCTAGCACTATTGCAATTTATAGGGCACACTTTAAGTTTCCAAGTAAGAACTCTTAAACGAAACCTAGTTCTAAGACCATTACTCCTGAGAACGCACACAAACTTCCGCAGAGCTTGAAACTAATTAAAACATGTGACTAGCACAATATGTCAAGAAACTTTCGCAAGGCGGAGTTTGGTCCTATCCAGTCGAATTCAAACCATTCAAGTGACTTTTACTGGATTTGGGTTTAAATGGAAAAAAGGGTGGTTCGGTGTTTTGGAAAGTAAACTTATGGCCGGTTCCAATAATCAATCCCTATCGGTGGACAACTGTTACATTTTGACACATTTTCTACGGGTAATCTGTCAAAATGTAACTGCTGGTAAGGAAAACTATCGGTGGATTGATTATTGGAACCGGCCATTAGTGTGGAACGTGACGAACATACGGATAGACCATTTAAATTGGTATTCAGGCATACTTTATTAAGTACACTACCGTATCTTACTATACTACTATTGTAAGTAATTTCTAATTCAAATAAAACAATTTCTTATAAATAAAGCGTATTATTCTATTAGTGAATACTTCGAAGAAAAAATATTATAACAAAGTAAGTTCTTATACAAAATCTTCATAATAATACCTAAATAAGCTGATGATATCACCACTACCTTGCACCAACAAGCATTAACTACAATTCGGTGCAAATAGATTTGTTATAGCTATTATATAACTTGAAGCTTTGTTAGTTTTTAAGTTAGTATTTAATTTAAATAAGTACTACATTTGCGATGCCCTTGCAGGGCTCATGTTTGATACGTCCATGTTCTAACACTAACCACCTTTATGTAACAACATGAATGCAATAAATTACTTGATTACTTGAAGTACTAGTGGCGATCACGCAGGTCTGATTTAAAAAAAAGTTCGGAATAGTGACTCATATACTTACTTTACTCTTTGAGTGACTCGATTCGATTGAGAAATGCGACCTGTAGTTGAGAAAATAGCCGTCACAGATACTGAACGCTGGACACCGGACACCGGGCAGCCAAAGATTTTCGGCCCAAGCTGAAGCATGAAAACAGAACTTCCTTCGCTTAGCTCCCTCGTTTGATAATAATGAGGTAAGTTGTGAATTCGTAATGTTGTTCCTTTTTAGGAGGTAATAAATCTCCGTAACTACTTATAAACCGCTATACAAATACAAATAAAATATACAATAATAATAATATATAATGGTTTTTCGAGATGGTGCACGGCTCTATATCTGCATTCTTTGTAGCAGCTAGGCAGCCTGCAAAGCTAATATAAAGCACTCAATCAACTGCTTCTTTATGTTTTTTTGCAAATCCACGCAAACCTGTCGCACTTACTTTAGTTGCACTTAGACAATACTACAAGAGATGAATGTAGAACAATATTCGAACAAATATTGACTCAGAAATATAATGGAAAATATAATGGAGTTCTAGCGTGAACGCGTACAAACTCAACCACCGTATAATACACCAAAATACTCAATCAAACACGCACATTGAAACGATCTTCTGGGCAAACTCAAACTCGCCATAAACGTCTACAAGGACATTGGGGCATGAAAGAAAACCCAACTTTCCCATTATTCAAACAGAACGACCGTAAAAAACAAATCAGAGACAACTCCGAGTTGAAAGTCGTCCTTTGTTCGATCAAAACTTCCCAAATTTGAATTTAAAATCTGAAAGTTTCCTCTTTATTTGGTTGTTGATTATTTCTGAAGTAAAACGACACCTGGCGGCTGTTTATTGAATTAACAAACCCCAGACTTGAGAATAAAATTAAATGTAAGCCGCTCTGATTACTGTTGGCCCTAACTTTTGTTCGACCAGATGGTTCCATATGTTACTTTGAGCTAAAAGTATAAAAAGATGAACTAACATTACGACTTTTATAACGCAATACTTGTCAACAAAGCTAACGTAGTTTAGGCATCAGTTAAAGAAGTGATGATAATAATAATAACTGTTTATTCTCTTTTTTTTCACATGCACACACAAATCTGCTAAACCACAGTGCGTTTGTTGGCAGAAAATGCCCCTAATTAATTATACAATGTATAGCTAATAGCTGTATGAATAGTAATATATATATATGTAGGTCCGGTATTACTTATGCTAGAACAAAAGAATCAGTTAACCCTTAATTGGATAGAAGGAGTATATTTCCTAACCGCATTTTACGGTGCTCTAATCGCTCTGAATGGGGCTGGATCCCACTTTGTGTCAAATATAAAATAAATATTAATTAGTCTATGCCCAAAACTAAAGACGTGAAACGAAACGTAATTTTTTTTTCTGACTCATGTCAAAGTGACAACGTCAGTTGAGTGTTGCCAAAACATGGTAAATTCGTGTAAAATAAGTTTAAAAAAATCAGTGTATCGGGAATAAATCTGGTAGTATTTTTTTAATTAGTGTTATGGATACCATTTTGAGTTGTTTTAGGTTCTTGACAAGTTATAAATGATATTTTCGTGATTACTTGAGAATTTCAGTGTAATTTGGAAGTTTCGAATTTGTGCGAAATATAATACTTCTGACCGCTACGGAAGGTTATTTTGCACCACGTGGGAAATATTTTACTTCTGACCGTTAATCTTGAGGCAAAAATCCATAAATATACTTTATTGTATACTCGTATAGAACAAGAAAAGTCTTGACTTCAGGAGAAGTAAGGAAATCATATTGTTTATGCTACGAGTATGTCGACGTAGCATAAAAAATGCAATGTGCTCAACAGACAATGAGGAATCAGAGGATAGCTGTTAGTAGGCTGTAAAACAGCCAATTTTGGATATACCTAGCCCTGCTGAGGAGATGGACGTACATTTGGAAGTACAGATAATTAGCCCTACTGCAGAGGTAATATTATCTAATATTCAACAAATGAATATATCAAATGTGCATCTAGTCCTGCAGCTACTTTCAAGTCATCTGGCCTAATTGTAGAATGATTAAAGTTTAATTGACTGAAAATCAGATATCCATATCTGTTTGAAAGACGATATTTCCCACGTGTTTTTTTTATGAAAATAAACAAATGCATAAAAACCAAGTATGGCGTTTTAATACTTTACCCGTATACAAAAATATGAAAACATTTCTAACATCCTAATATCCTCACGACATGCACCAGTTACTTAGGATAGCTGAAATTCATTTTTAAAATTTATTTAATAAGACGTCGCTTTCTTTCTTTCTTATACTTTCTCGATAGAAGAATAAAACTCTGTGCGGGTATTGACCCGCTAGCAACATTTGATAGTGATAGGACAGAGAATCAGGCAGAGAATATGGCAGAGGCATGCTTTAAATTCGATCTCCAAGCTCAGCTCCCAAATTTACACATAGATAGCTTCAATAGATGCATCCACTCGCGTATGCAGCCGTATTCATCCACTATGCACAAACAGGGAGCAAAGAATTCCATTAACACCCTGATCGGTAATCGGGATCGGAAGATCGGACGCGCTCGGGAATCATCGGAAACAGCCCGGATAATTGCCGGGACGCCTTGGAATTCCGCCAAATTAGGAAGGTATTAAAGAAATCTTCCAGGTGATAATGACGGCATTAATGGACGACCAATAAACCTTGGTATTTATGGTTTAGGTTTGGATGCTTTGGGAATCGGAATAGACAGTATCATAGAGGACATGGTACAACGTATAACGTAGTAGTCAAGAGATAGTCGAGAAGTCAGGTAAAACAAAATTCTTTGGCAGTTTTAACCGTCTCCAGCATCTCAATGTCCTAAGCAAAATAAGGACTCCGCGCTTGAAAGGCATACTCAACTACCAAGGGTCTAATCTATGTATCATAGACAGCACTGATAGGGTATCTATTTCCCTGATTGAAAGAATTCTCTCCATCACTCACGTGACCCCAAGTTACATTTTGCAAAGAACACAAATACAATATTTATGTGTCAATAGAATTATATCAAAATCGTGTAATGGTTGCAAAGAAGTGTTTCTGATTTAATTTTTATTACAGTGATGAAAATAAGAATGTATACTCTATTAATATTTCCTACCATTAAAACGCGCAGCATTTTCCTCCAAGCATTTCCAATCTTAGAACAATCTCCGACCAGCAGGCTACGGCCATCAATAATTGGAGAAATCTTTTGCCTTTAATTAAAAAAGCAAGCGGGATAGTTTATAGAGGGCAACTTTTTAATTTGCTGAGATGACCAGCAGTTTGCTGCGGATTAAGTTGTCAGATGCTTAATTGTTTCCTTACTCTAAAGAAGATTAGATAGAGAAGTGACGTAGTGGAAAAACACTTGTGTGGGCAGCGGCTGAAATGATCTTGTGAATAGCAATAGCTTTTTTACTGCTCGTATGCTCAGAAAATAGCAGTTATAACTTCGCGTCACGAGAGTGATGGAGAGATTTTTTTCAATCAAGGAAATAAATACCTATCGGTGGCGTCGCTATATTATAATAATCTATGCGAATCCCCAACGAACAAGGATAAGCCAAAAGTTACCAGAAACACAGAGAAGCTCAAAGTATTTTTTTACAGACTAGTAAAATCGAAAAGTTGTTGTTGGCAAATTGTATACAATTTTTACAATACAATTCAAAAATATAATATTATCAAACGAGACGATGGACGACGCATCTGTCTAAAAAAGTGTCTTGTCATGAACACTCATTTCAACAGTATAAAGGCAAAACATATACTCGTATTATAAAAAACGATTACAAATATTGGCAGCGATAGCACCCTGCAGGTCGATCACGTAACGCATTGTACGCGCGTCACGTCAGTTAGATCTAAATGACAATTTTTATACGGGAAAATGACAGATGAGTGTCCTAACGTGCGTTCGAAACATTACGTGTTAACCGCTCTCCAGTAACCGATCGCATTTTTTCTCTTTAGTGAGGTAAAAATTCATGCATCATTATTCAAAAAAGTATACTAACCTTAGGCGGAGCCGTGTCGTGCGCGCCATCGTACACATACAGATGATCATTGCAGTCCAGCTGCAGCAGGTCGAAGTGCAGGATGAACCGCTGCAGGATGCTATGCGTTTGGAAGGTCACCGTGCAGTCCAGGTTCCTCTCGTTGCGTGACCAGAGCACGCCTCCGTCCAACTTGCGGTACTGCCGCTGTAGGAAGTGGTCCTTGCATAAGGAGTCCATGTAATCTGGAAAAAAATAGAATTGGTTAGTGAAGTTTTGATCTATTCTAGATCTACCGTCTTTCCCTAACATATATACAGGGTGTAATCGTTAAGTGTTTACAGGCCATAATTCCGTAAATATAGCAGATATCAGAAAACTTCTGACTGATATCGAAAGTACGTTACCCAACGAGTAAAATTACAATAATAACATTTTCTAAATAGATAAATTAATATTAAAAATACTATACTAAATCTGCTGTATTTACGGAATTATGGCCTGTAAACACTTAACGATTACACCCTGTATATCTGGCCCTGGTCATTGTAAGTATATGTTTAGGATGGTCTGGGTCGAGTCTTCCGTAAATGGCTTTTTTGGTTCATGTGTTCAAGTTGAGCTACTTTAAAAGAAGCTACACCTTTTCTGACTTTATTACGCGATTCTGGTCTCTTCGACGCAACCTCCTCTCAGTGCTCAGCAGGGATATCGCAGGCTTTGAGGTGACGTAAAAGGTGACGTAAAAAATAACTGACGATTTGAAAGTGCTTGTTGCTAGGCCTACTTGAATAAAGATCATTTTGAGTTTGAGTTTTGAGTTTGGGACACCGGGTAAAAACTGACCATATGTGCGAAGTTTTCCGAAAGCCCGAAGCCGCTAGGTATCAAGAGTCAGTAACTTTTTTTAACGCTAATACATATTCGCTTCGATAGTCAGCATATATATGTTAAGATGGATATGAACGCTGCAAAGTTCCTCTATGCTAGCCATTCCATTTTTCTCAAAACAAAAGGAGTCTAGCAAAGTGTCAGATATCCAAGCAGTGTTCATTTTACTCCTTGTTCTGCAAGAAAATAACAATGGCGCAAGATTCGACTGAGGCAAACAGAAACAATAGTTGAATACGAAGCTCAGGTAAATTATGTATCCAATATGCCGGGACAATCCCTGTCGCGGTTACCTGTTCTATTTAATTCAAACACTCGTAATAAATAATGCAAGACTGCCATGTCACATTACCTCCCTGGTGGATAAGCTCGGCTTTAACAAAGTGGCGTTCTGAATAATATTTATAAAAACTCGGCCGAGAAATTAAATGTGTTCAGACAAAAGCAGTTTTAGCAGGGATTGTTACTGTCTCGGATTTGTTTCTGTTTTTGAGCACTAAGTGGTCGTAAAGATTTTCTTGTCAATGTCTATAGTCTTTGGCTTTTGTTTTTCTATTCCAATTCAACGTTTTAGTCCTGTTAAGGAGCAAATAACTTTGATCCTCTATACTTAAATTGTTTTAGAAAGTACATTTTATTTGATTGATATTAGTTTTCTGAAACACCTTTCTTCCGATTTTCATATAAAAAAATCTTTTACCTTGTAAATTGTTACGCTGCTGGTTGTAAGTTTTTGTATGGGTATTCTCCGGAACTACTCATTCGATTTTAGTTTATAGTATTAACCTACGGGATAGACATAGGCAATAATTTCTCCCACAGCTTTTCCTGGGTTCTCTGTAACATGCGGGTGGAGCTAGGTACAATAATGATACTTATTTCGTATCTATTTTTACGACATAGACATTCTTGAGAACGCACGCATTTCTATCGATACAGTATCTTAACTTTCACATGTCAGCTCTTGTTCTCGTGTTTCTCTCATTCAAACCATAACCCAAGGACAACAAGGTTCAATATCTTTTGACATTACAAGCAGGATACATCGACTGATAGATAGGGGATTATCTTAGTTATCTCCCACTCGGCTGCGCTACGTGTTACGATCAGGTCGATCTGAAGTTATTGATATAGTGAGGATATTGGCATAGTGAGTGGAATTGCACGCAGTCAGCCATGTAAGTTTTTGTCAATTCTTATCATCATCAGCATTATATTTATCATGATCATCACTATCATCTTCCCTATTAATTCGAGTCCTAGGTACGTATTTATTTACCTTAAATCTATTTCATGTTATTAGTTAAAATCATCTGGTAAAAAAATATTTATAAAAACCTTTCGGGGAAAACATTTTTCTGACATCGGATGACGGGAAGTGGAAACTAAGTAGGAAGCCTATTTCCGCAAACGATTCAGATCTTCACAGACTTAAATAAAAGCGGCCGAGTCGGACTCGCTCACGAAGGGTTCCGTACCATTATCTGTAAAAACGGCAAAAACATCACGTTTGTTGTATGGGAGTCCCCTGCAATATTTATTTTATTTTGTGTTTTAGTATTTTTTTGTTATAGCGGCAACAGAAATACCTTATCAGTGAAAATTTCAACTGTCTAACTATCACGGTTCATGAGATACAGCCTGGTGACAGACGGACCGACAGACAGACACTCAGACAGACAGATGGATGGACAGCGGAGTCTTAGTAAAAGGGTCCCGTTTTACCCTTTGGGTATGAAACCCTAAAAACGGGACATGTCAATTAGGAATTTTAGTGGCAAGATATTCTGAATTATTAAAGAGTGTTTTCTTACCAGGTACCTATTATAATAAAAAATGGTACCCCCAGGTACCTATTATCTAAATTATTTCTTTCTTTCTTTCTTTCTTTCTAAAAGGTAAAATGATCCGTTTGTATAAAACACTGGTTGATCATCCAGATCATAAACGTTTTCAATTTGTGAGGAGACTAGAAAGTTTTCTAGTTGCTTCGTTGAAATTCTTTATAAAGAGAATCAGGCATATTAACCAGCTTAGCTTTTCCGATAGTATCAAGATATATCATTATCAACAGCGGTTTAAGAAATTAGATAATATTTTAGCCGCAAAGACATTCCTAACCAAACACGCAAGTATTTTTTTATGTAATAGCTATGTAAGCACAAAATAAGGTGTACGCAAAACTATAAACATTTTAAATGATCTTATGACACTACGTCAAGACGCTTTAACTAGGTAAATACCGAATTATTTATTCTATGTAGTATGATAAGAACACCTCTTTATCGATAACTTTACTTGTTCAAACATATACATACCAATCTAATCTGCATTGTGTGTAGCGTCACGTTTAGGGATTTTTTGTCGGATTGACACCGACAAGTTGGAGTCGGTGTCAATCCGACAAAACATCCGGTGTTTCCGGTGGCGATACATCTTATATGATGCCATTTAGATTTATCAGATCCGAGTGTCGGATAAATATGAAGTCTATTTTCACCAGAAACAGATTCATATTCACACCCTGGAACCTAAATGGTCACGTACGACGTTCCACATGAACCAGTTTTAGGGGAATTTCCTTCCTCGAACTCTCCGGTTGTGGAATGAGTTCCCTGTCTAGATTTTGGGCTACGCTACAGTATGGAGATCTTCGAGAAAGGAGCGTAATTATTATATTTTTAAAGACTAGGTAATGTGCATGTGATATTCCTGGAAAATTGTTAGCGTTGTGGACTAACAACTGTGAATCAGCTCTGTTATTTTCCAATTCCAGGAGTGGCTGCGTGTTTTCTCTCACCATCCTCCTGCTGGCTAGCGTGCTGTCAGCCCCAAGTCCAAGGCCCCGCCTGGCCATCCTGGTGTCTGGAGCCACCACCGGGCTAGAGGTGCCTCGGGACCTCATTGCGGGGAGTGGCGCTGGGACAGGGGCTATGCAGCTGGTCATCAATGTACATACGGACAGTATGGGGAATATAGAGGTTTATACTAACTAGGATAGCAAAGAATCCTAAGTTAGCGGAGCCTGGGTTTAGGATGTTACTGGGATAACTCTAAAGCGAGCACATGAGGGCAATCCTAAGTTACCATCTTGTAGTTGCGGATTTGAAATGACAGGGGAGAATTTAAAGCCAAAGGAAGACGTTAGAAGGTATCCGAATTCGTAATAAGAAATTAAGAATAATTCACAATACACCGTTCTATGTCCGTGCCGTGCCCAACGCCAAAATATAACCCGACGACTAAAGAAAGCGTTCGTCGGAAATACATCGCTGGCTAATTATCAGAGATCGGAAAAAATTGCGACATTGTTTGCAATTATGTGGACATGACTCCAAAATCAATCAAAATGTTATTCAGTTAATTAATTTTTTACTTGACATATAATTTGATTCCTAGTCAATAAATACAAAAGTTTGTTAAAGTATAGGTTTATTAAAAAAAAAAATCAGTATTTTTTTCAATTTTTTTTCTAGTGTAAGTAATCGTGTCAGTTTAAAATCGTTATTTATTTATTATATATAAATATTTACGGAAACGATACCCATTTTAAATACGAACCTTTTGCTAATCATTATTTATGTAATTCATCGTCGTCGTAACGTCATTTTTTTTTAAGTTATTATAGTATATACGTGCTTATAAGCACTTTATAAATAAACTATTATCTCCAATAATTCAAATTATCTTTCAATGAATAATTAATTAACATTTTGATTAATTTTGGAGTCATGTCCACATAATTGCAAACAATGTCGCAAATTTTTCCGATCTCTGCTAATTATTGACACTCTGTTTCCTATGTGACGTATTGGCGTTTGCCGGTCATTTCCAACTTGCGGGCAACGTCAGCCCGCATGCGGCACGGCCACGGAACCGTGCACCGTGCCAAAATTTGAATAATCCTATTCCTACACTATTTGTGCACGGAAAGCTCGATGAAATCGATTCAAATATACTTTACTTCTTCTAATAATGAGATATACTGAGAATTGATGTGATTTTCTCGTCAGTAGCTATCCGTTTGATAAACGATATCTTGTTTAAAAATGAAATGAAAACGGACGAAATGCTTAAACGCAAAACGAAATCCGCTTACCTGCCTCAGAAACACCGGGAATCGGTGGAGATTCGCGAAAGTCTGATCAAAACAGTTTTCTGTCTTCGCAATCGGATTGAACTCAACAGTCCAAGAAGACGTATACGATATATAACGAAACCAAGACACTAATACATTTGGAAAGGGATTCTACGGAAATTTCAAAGGAAAGATTGACAAGGGATCCGGTTACTATGCCTACGGGCCCCTTTATGTGAGGGCAATAAATGCTTTTCATTTCAATGCGACTAAGGATCTCGTGTCGGGAGTGTAATCGAGGCACATCGGGAATAGTAAACACGACGAATTTGTTGAGTTGCGAACTTGTATTGATACGAAACTCTTACCAGGAAACCAGAGCTGTGCGAGGTAGCGGAACTGTGTGGTAAGAAAAAACCACCATTTGCTAGCCTCCCCAACGCGCGCACCACTTGTGAGGTTGTGATTATAATTATGTCGGTGGCTTTTTCCTCGCACACCGTTTAGCGTCCTCGCATAGCTTGCTGTCCTGGGTTAAAATGTCGTTAAGGTAATACTATTAGTAAACGGTTAAACTCACGTATTAAATGTCACTGCGAGCGACATGTTTCGAACTCTTCGGGAGTTCTTGTTCATGGGATTTTTCTTTAATGCGTGAGTTCAACCGTGTAATTACTAGTATTATTTCAACATGTCTCAGGAAAGTTTTAATTCGAATATTTGAATGATGAATATTTGATTCTGAGTCTTGTACGTTTTCTATGAGTATGTATGTATATCTAATATACAATATCGACAAGCCTTGTGAGGCTAGTTTTATATGTGAAAGAACCCTAATGTGTATTAATTTATATCCAGTTTTGTTTTATATCTCTTGGTGAAATGGTGTTTATCGTGTGTTATCATTATTTATATGCTTGAGTTTTAATCTATTTGGGGCAATCAAAATGTATTAAATAGATTTAATACGGTTTTATGTAGTTAATTAAGTTAATGAATATCATCTTGTTTCTTGCAAGTACGATGGTTCAAAAGTGAATTGTAGTATTAGCGTATGGTTGAGATTGCCGACTTTTTATAAAAATGTCATTGGAATTAGAATCGTCTACCTTTAACGGTAGAGTTGCTTTTTGAATGGCATACTTTGATGCAATTCGGCGAACTGAAATAATATTAAGTATACCTACGTACAAACGGCAACACAGTTAACTGACCATCCTGTATTTGTATAGAACCTTATTACAACGCACATAAAGTGCACGGATGGCCAGTTAGCTGTGTTCTCGACTGTACTATGAATTTTTGCTACGGTCCCACAACAAAATCATAATTCTTGAATTACGTCCATTTAATTCAAACGTGGATTGGACATTATTACTGCGGTTTCCCTCCGTGACGTAATTTAATTTGAAGGATTACATTTTGTGGTGAACAAACACATGTACCTACAGGACGTACAATGAACATGTGTTAGATAAAATCGTATCTAAGCGTTTACGCGATAAACGTTTAGTTACGGAAGTAGGTTAGCGTGTTATTTTTTGTAACATTTTTATTAAACGAGTGAGTTTAGACCGTGTTTTATTTGTATTTGGACAAGTGACATGTTTATCATTACTGTTGTTATCAGGAGCGTCATCGATAAACAGTTGACGGTGTGATGTGAAAAGCCGGTTTCTGACAGGTGGTCAAAAGATTATTTGACTATTTACTTAAAGGATATTATTTTCATGTACATACACTTATTCGGTTCTCCCTAGTTAGACTAACCTACTTTAGCCTTAAGGCGCGAAGTTAAGCGAACAGAGTTTTTGAAACAATATAATGCGTCTGTTTATAATAATATGGTTTCAAAAAAATTCGAATAGTAATCTTGGGGCTTTTTTGCAGCGAGATCAGTGATTCGAAACATGATTAAGCAAATTTCGCTTGAAAGAAAAAAATCACGAACATAGGTCTACAATACACAAAAATACACTTACAATATTCGTAACAAATTATGCACTGAAGCTATAAATATTAAAATTGCTTTTAAAAATCGGCAATATCATGTTTGAGGGAATTCAGTGAATACATTTTTATTTATTTAAACGGCCAAAAAATTAAAAATAAAAAACAAGATATCCGCGCTTCCGAGCACGCACTTCCATCTCGCTCACGCTTATGCTCAGTGAGAGGGAGAGAAGACCATGCACCTACGGCGCCTTAAATGTTTCATCAAACCTCAAGCATTTTTTTTCATAAATAGTAAATTTTACAGGTATGTTGCAAAACAAACCTAACCATATAGGTACTTACTTATTGCGTAATCATGATATTCAAAGAAAACCCGAAAAGTTCACTGTTTCGAAGAAAAATGCATTTGGTAGTAAAAATTGATATTGGGTCTTATGAAAAAACTATCAATAATCATAATATCTGAAAATCAGTCCTTGATGTTTTCTAATCTTTCGGTCCATTGCATCACGTTCTGCTCCTACGTTAGGTCGATGTAAATGTTATATTCTATTATCGTAAAAAGACAGTTTTCTTATCGCTCGTTTGAAAAGTTACGCAATTAACCTTCGGATCAGAACGGCGTTGCAAAGAGCGCGGTATTTAAATTCGCGCTCTTTATATGAGAAGCTAAGCTAGCCTAGTTAGTCAAGCATGCGGTTGTCAAACGGCGGTCGTGGATTCGCATCCCGGCTCGTACTAAATGAGTTTTTCGGAACCTATGTACGGGTTATCATTTTATATCTTAATTTTTCTCTGTTTTTGACGATCGTGATAAAAATTCTTATTTTTTTGACATGTATGCAAATCTGTAATGTAATTTTTTATCATGAAATAAATAATCTAATCTAATCTATATTTACCGTTTGCTTTTCGGTCAAGCAAAAACGCCTTGAGAAAACATACATCTGCGAAGAAATTCAAAGGTGTAAGTGAAGTCTCCAACGCGCAGTGGGCCAGCGTCCATGAAAGGATTTCCCAGCAGTCCTGTGCCCAGCAGTGAGACGTAGTTATGTAGGCTAATTTATTTTTTATATAGACCTTCCATGTGTACCCATTTTCACTGCTCTTAAATAAATAAATAATAAATAAATATTAGGGTACAATCTTACACAAATCGACCTAGTCCCATAGTAAGCTCAATAAGGCTTGTGTTATGGGTACTAGACGAATATTTTGAATGACACCCGAATTAATCCGGTACTTCGGAAAGTGCAAAGACGACGAGTCTACACAATCCGTGGCTTTGAATGGAACCCGGGGAATGGCGCCGAGTTTCCATTCTACGGGCGATCTATTTTAAACCAGACTATCTACTTATCCAGACAGATAGTGCCATCTTTAGGAAACGGTGTATAAGCTCGAAACAGTATCACACTGTACAATCGATTACCTTTCTGTATATTACAGACTAAAAGCAGTGTTAAGGAAACAGACGACATCTTTCATGGCCATACGAGCCGATACGGGAGCGGCACTTACGACCGCGAGTCTGGCAAATGAAACTTTAATTACATAAATCTATGACTTTTACCTTTGCTGTTCTTTGCGCATATCAATTTGATATTCAATGCGTATCTTAGGTAAGGTGATAAGGACTGCACACGTTAATAATATATTTTTAAGCGATATGTTGAGTTGAATAAGATTGTATGGTTACATGCCATCATGGTTATAAAACATCTTGTCGATTCTTAACCCAAATCTGTGTACTGTGTGCACAGCGAGCGAGCACAACGCAATTCCCCGTTTTATCGTGAATCAACTCTGGTAGTGACAGATCTGAATTTCAGCTTGAAGACGTAATGACAGCGACTGGCAACTATACAATACTTAATCAATGAAAATGGCTTAACATTCGGTAGAGTTTACCTTTACAATGTCGCAGATACTCGTATAGACTGAGGAAACTATTTGAATAAAAATGTCGCGGCATACGAGAGGCTTCGAAATATTCCTATCGGCCGGGCCGGAGCGAATTTTACTACAGTAGAACTTAGGAATTTGAATGGTTTAGCCAGTAGCTGGGGCGGCGGTTGAAACGCTTTGAGAATGACCCAGCTACATACAAGTTTGTATGTAGGAGGCAATCGCCAGAAATATGTCAAAAATCTTGCGCCATTAACTATATACATAGTCTGGGCCTTTTGAATGGACATCCTGTAGCTCCATCTGCGTTCTTTGTAATCAATCACCTAATATTTCATATGAAACGGGCCCTTGAAGTGACAACTATTAAATCAACCGATTTCTCGCTATCCTAAAACGCTCTTATCTAGAAGCTAATAATCACCACTGCTACCATTTTCAAGCTTAAGTTCCGCGGTCGAACGAAAATATTTCACACGTCTTACTAAAGCAACGTGTTAAATTCTAAAAATACGGAGCTAAGAAAAATCTACGCTCCCATAAATTGCGCTATATAAAGTAACATTTATTACATAAATCGGGCACTTACAGAGTCACAGCAGCAAGCGAAAAACGCACATTCTTTAAAAGGATTTGTCAGAGCCTGGTTTTTCAATTTCATATGAAATTACTGGATTTTCAATCCGCATTTTACTTTTACGTCACGACCGACGACTTCCAATGGGACGTAGTTTTCTTTAGACAGGCTATATATAGTGCAGCTACACGGAAAGAACATGGTTAGATTTTGATCTCAACATTTAGTAGTCGTTCTGAACTACATATTAAGTGACAATAAAGTCTCATTAAAAATAAATATTGATTTAGACAAGTTTTTTCCGTGTCCCCAATAACTCATCTTGCGCGGGGTTGTATGTATGTGCTGATAACTATGCAGGTTAATTTGTGTGGCCATGACACGAGAGTCATCGTTACTCACGCTCCTGCACGCATGATAAAGCCTTGTTTAATAATAATAATTCATTTATTAATTAACCTACTGGGATCATGTTTGTTAGTAGATACTTAAAAATAGGGTTAGAGGTTACATTAATTATAATAACGTAAAATGTATGTTCAACCTGCTTATTTATGAGCACCAAACAGCAGTGATTCATATATACACAATCAAGGTGTTCAGACCATTCTCCGGATGGTTATATAGGACTGGCCCGGATCCTGCGCACCAGGGAACACCGTTTTCGCATCGTAGAGTGAAAACAGTCCACCCTTGCCTCTGCGAACATCCCTGAAGCACTGCAGTACCGGGCAGTCCACCCTGAAAGCATTATTGAACTGAACTTTGAGAGCATTGTACGCTTTTGGAGAATAGTTCGCCCACAGAATGCTAGTGTAGAAGGATGTCCAATTGATGTTTATGAAGACGCGACAATAATCGCCCGCGCGGTACGCGGGCTGCAAGACGAGTGTCGAAACGAAGCGCTTAAGTCACTGCTATAGCTGCGCGTCCCTCTCTTCAATTATTACGAACGAGAGAGGGATATAGACAGAGATAAAGATAGCGTGTCAACGCCACGCTTATCCGTGCCTAAAGTTGGCTTTATTTTTCCACCCTTTAAAATCATGTTCTTAAAACGTAAAAGGAAGATCTTCAGTAGGCGAAAACAACATTTATAATGTCTCAAGGAAATTGTCCAGCACAATCTTTGGGCCAGTTCATTACGATGTTTAAATGTGGACATTAGCGGCACGAGACGAGGAGAATGCCGTAAATTCTTTTTTTAATTACTTTCACTTAGATGTTACGATTATTGCCCTGCTTCTTATTCATTTTAATGAATGCTGTTCATTTATTTACAGAGGGCATGAGATTCGGGATTGTTTATGATCCCGGTTGTGCCCTAAAGGAGCCCGGGGTCCGCTTTGACACCTAATTCCAAGATTCAGCATAGGCGTAGTTTTACGAAAGCTACTGCCATCTGACCTTCCAACCCAGAGGGAAAACTACACCTTATTGGGTTTAGACCGGTTTCCTCACGATGTTTTCCTTCAACGAAAAGCTAACGGTAAATATTTAGTACATAATTCCAGAAAAAATCACTGGTACGAGCCGCGATGCGAACCCACGACCGCCGCTTGACAGCCGCATGCCGCATGCCTGAACCACTAGACTAGAGTAATCAAAATTAGACTGGCTTTAAAAATTTGCAGTGTCTTGCCATTGCAAATATTATGTGATGCTCTCGCACTATGTGTTTATTTGTTTATCTCTTGTTGTGTTGCCTTCCGTTCCTTCACCAAATGGACTGGGCGGAATACCAGCGCTGGCATCTAAAGCCAGAATCATGCTGAGCCGGGTCCGGGCTTAATCCGTATATATATATCTTTTGTCTTTTCCATATGTGTTATTATGTATTAGCAGTCACGAATAAATTATTGATTTGAATTATTCAACGGTTGACGTCAAAGAGTATATATTTTTCGCGTTATCGCAAGTGGATAAGATCCAAAAGTGTAAGCATACCTTTGACGTGGAGCATGCTAACTTGCTACTGTCTTTGCAAGAGCTCGTATCATCACAAGATGGTTATGATATCATAAAAATATACATTGCAACTTTCGAGGACTTGCGGCTCCAGAGAAATAAGAGGAGAAGGCAAAGCTGTGCGCATATCAAAATGTGTAATTTTAACCCCAACGCAATCGCGATCTGTGTTTCAGTGTGTCTATTTGTGGCATCGTCGCTCCTAAACGAGTTAACCAATTATAGTGAGAGACGTATGCCATTTAGTTTGCTACGCGATATTGACGGGTATCACCGTTTGCTAGCCTACGCACGAACGAATGTTGGTATAGATTCGGTGGCCAGGCGCGGGCCGGGTACTGAGCGGTGCACGGTGTCCTGTGAGTCATCCATTAGCGGCCAGACGTTTGTTTTATTTAGCCCGGATCGATACGGTCATCTCAGGCAACGGCAGTTTAAATAACGTATAAATAGGACCTAAATATTTTAGAATCCTTTCTAAGCTAAAATTCGGTCGGCCTGACAAGTCTCTATTGCAGTTTATTTCTAAGCCTCCTCACTTGACGAGGCCAGATTAGTAGTCCGGTAAATTGTGTAACAATAATTAACATAGACCGGTAAATACTTTGCGACGGGAGCTCAAACTAAACATGCCCCAAAATAAACTGTAATTAGCGAGTACCTACAGTACGAAACTCTCAGGCGCGAGTCCGACTCACACTTGGCGTTGTTGTTTTATTAAGTTAAGTTAGTTATATGAAACAATTACAAAAACTTCATATCGAGTTTAAAAAAATCTACGAAATTGTCGAAAATATACGTTCGTAGGAAATTCCCAAGTGTGAACAATAAGACCATGAATGTCCACAAATATCAGTTCGTTAAAATCCACTTTGATGTGCAGCTGTGCTTGCACGGCGCTCCAAGCAGGCGTCGTCTTCAGTGAGCACTTCATCAAAAGACTCGCCTCCCGCGGTTTGAAACTGTCTGCACGCAGCTGGAGCTTACAACAATTTCTGAGATCATTGGGGTGGCGTTAAAATTGTGCAATTAGGTAGGAACCTACTTACTTGTATAAATTGTCATGTATTTTTTTCCTGTCCTGCCAGAGGAAAACTTGCATTAGACTACCTGTATTTTAAGCCTATTACATTCATTCAAAGAAATCCCAACACAGCTAGTGAAAATTTCATACAAAAAAAAAATGGCTGGGGTTCTATTTCTTTAAGGCATTGAAATATATAAGCTATAAGATGCACTGTCTAACCACTTCCGGAACGGGGTATCCGCTGCAATTTTCTAATAAATTGCAGCCCCAACCCCGCAGCTGTCGCTGGCGTCGCATCGATACTTATCTTATTTTATACAAAATGCGAGGGCTTAGATATAGCTAGACTGCCCGCCCGCCTATTAAAAAATGAGATTCTTTCGCTACTGGTGAAAGAAAGAATCTCATTTTAAACTCTCAGTATACAATCTTCCATGCGATACGACTGTAAGAGTCGTACAAAGAGGGATATGGACCGCAGCAAGCTCGGTTAATCTCTCCGCGACAAGCGGCGAACCCAAGTAGTAGACATCAGACTGTGTCGCCTTAATATTAATTTATAGTGATTATGTATGTTACATTATGTATATTTGCCATACGATTAAATACAAATGGGCAAGGGCCGACGTTTGTCGCCGAAACGACGGGAGATGGAGCAAAGGCGTTCTGCAATGGAGGCCTCGCTCGAAGAAACGGTCGGCAGACCCCCGGCAAGATGGGTGGACGACATAAAAACGATCGCCAGGGCCGGTCTAGGGGCGAGCTCGGCATCTCGGGCTGAATGGAAGAAAACTGGAGGCGTATGCTCAACTGGATAATTGTCATCTGACAATGACAATTGGACATTTCTTGGTTAACAACTAAATGTGTTTGCTGGACACTCACAGACTGGCGCGGCTTGCAGTGGCGCCACCGCAGGCCGCGTCAGTGTGATTCAAGCCTAACTCGTATCAACCCAGCAATGTCGTCGTTTGTCAGGTGACAGTGTCAACTACTCTGCATTTTTTCCCGCAGTGGCATAAAAAAATCGCTATTATTGAATGATAAATGAAAACAGCAATCTGCTATTAACCCCATTCTTCAGTAGGTTAATTTAGCAGTGAATCATCTAAAAACCCCTCTATTAGCGAAAATGATCACCACATCCCATTAATCAACTGGATCATAACTCGTAAAAAAGTACCGTACGCTGGGGGAGCAATTATGGCGGGGTTATTGCTGGCTGGAAATCTACGCGAGCCAACCAATTAGGGTGGTCCTTAGACTTTCTACTATACCGTGTTATTAATTTGATTCGGCGTTTATAAGCTTTATTTTGGTGTGTGAGACTTTTAGTGTAATTTGTAAGGAAGGCTCGGGGTTTGGATATATAATATATGTACCTCTACACACGTATGTATATATGTCTATCCTACTACTATTATAAATGCGAAAGTTTGGATGTTTAGATGTTTCTTACTCGATCACGGTTAAACGGCTCAACCGATTTGGAAGAAATTTTGCACGAAGATATTTTATAGTCTGGATTAAACTATAATATAGTTTTCATCCCGGGTCCACGCAGACGAAGTCGCGGGCGGAAGCTAATATTAAATATATTGTCTTAATCAGGGTCAGCTTTTGATCAACCAATCTACAAATGTCATCATTGAAATACATGCGAACGAGGACATATTTGTCTGGGCAAACTCGGGAGCTCATTAGTCCCATTGTTTTTATTATGTCCTGTTAGCCGGGAGACAACGTGACAGAGTTTCTAAGATAACTCATTCTTAGGTGGCTCTGTGAGCTGTAGAACTTTCGAGTAAATACGATCTGAATCGACTAAAACAAAACTATATAATCATCGAACATGCTCACAACATTTCACGAGAATCCGTTGAGAATAGTAGAGAAAACAGCTGAACAGTCGGACATATGAAAGTGTTTTGGCCAAACCTGAAGCATAGAACTTCGTTCACTTCGCTTGGCCCACAAAAATGAAGTAAATTTCAATATAACGCTACATTTGATGAATAATATGGCCCGTATACCCCATGACAGCGCGCCTCACTGCTTCTTAGTCAGGATTAGGCGTCCTTTCCATGCACGCAACAAGATAAACCCAACATACTCGTAAGCTTCTTAAAAAAAAAAAAAATAATATTGTATCACCCAATAATTCAGACCACTGTTAGGTGACCTGTGTTTTATATTACCTACTCAATGTTATAAAAATGGTATGAATGTGAATTATACTTAAATCAATATCGAGAGCCCCAAGTTTCAATTACATATTAGATTTCCGGGCAGTGAAGTAAATAGCCCATTCAAATGTCAAATAATACTAGTATTGCATGCAAATGTGAACTTTAATCTTCGAACGGACGTTTCAATTTCCTTTGACACGATGTAAATTCAACTTCCTAATATATTATCCTGCCATTCTGGTACTTTGAGACAGGATAAACTACATGTATTTGAATCAAACAGCTTTGAAATCAAACTGCAGTATAAGTACTTCGAGATTGATATCTTCTAGTTTTATACACAACGAAGTTATAGGGGTGTCGAGAATGACCTCAACTGCTTCGAGAAAAGGATGGTATGTACGCTCTTTTGCTCGACTTGGCGGGGCACTGCCGTGCCCCCAGATAACGTTGTAATGATACCAAAACAGAAATGTCAAAGAAATGTTATGTGCGTGGCATTACTGCGTGGAAGGAAACACTAAGGGCGAGATAATTGAGAAATAGGTATTTCTAAAATCTATTGCTGTCGCGCCAACCTCAAGCCTCCCCCCGCAGAGCCCGATAGAGACAACTGCAGCTTGGACCGAAAATACCTATTAAAAGTACATAAAATCAACGTTTCGTAGTCCCCTGATTTCTTCTCCAAAACTTGACCTATTAACCTATTTATTTTATTCAAAATCAAAGAAAGGCTTTGGCCGTGTTCCTATGTTTTCCTTTTTTTTAATAATCTAGTCAAAATTGTTTTCTGGATGTTTGAACACAGCGTAAAATCAGGCATTTTTTTTAGGTTTTTGAAGGTTATTTATGAAAAAAAGGGAAACAGGAACATGTCAATAGTAGCCATAGATTTATGGAAAAAAAAATTGCTCTATTGCCGTTATCCAGGGAGAAAACAGGGGACTATGTTTCTATGGAATAACGGCCCTTGTGTTTCGTCTTAATCACGCTCGATTTTATAAGGTGAGTGTTGTTTTTTTCATAAAACTGCAAACAACACTGAAATGTAGCTATCGTTGGTTAAATTTCGTATGGAAGACACGTTTGTATAGGTAAAAGCATTTCTAGAAAAGTTTTTACATAAGATAGCAAACAATTAACTTGGCCTTCATTAATCCTGTTTTGTTATCAATTTTTTTTTAAACCAAGGGTAGTGATGCTTTATAACACGAAAGAACGCAAAATATGCCTTATGAAGAAAATCCCACTTTAATATGTCAAAAAATTACGAAGCTACAATCGTTTTACTGTTGCTTGTTAGAGAGAGAAAACGCTAGCAGATCGTGACGTCACGATCCTCGAACATCATAGTAAATGACATTCGTTTCGTTTCATATGAAGGTGCATTTGGCAGAAAAGGAACAGAATAAAACTTCTCTTAAAACTTTGGACACTTATATTATAACTTTGTGATTATTTAATCCCCTGTTTTACTTTTTTCTCCATTTGACAATATTTTAAATTGATTTCGGGAAAATTCAACATTATTGGTTATTTTATTTGGTGTCAGCACCCTTATTAAGAAAGTATAAGGATAACAGAGTCTTTTTTACCAAATAAAGTCATATAAAATTATTGAAAAACATGGTAACAAAAGCTAACTAAATTGGCGTGATAATTATGTACGAACTTTTCTAGAAATGCACACCTACTGGTATATCCTGCAGGATAGTACAAAATGAGAAACAGGGATTAATTCCTTTATTTAGCCTGGAGTGTCCGATTACAAGACTAACGACATAAAAACCGTTTACGGCTCGGTCTGCCGGCACTCAGCTCATCCTAAGCCAGTAAGGCTGCGGCGGTCCACGCGTGGAGCGGGTAAGGACGGGTTTTGATGACATGGCTAACCCTGTACAGTCGACGACAAAGGGATGTTAAAATTTTTCGCTTTTTAACTCGGGGTACGATTCGAGGTCGAAGTGTGACATGTTTCTTGAATGTCACAGGGATGTCCTCATTTTTCATGTCACCTGCATAAAACGTCACAACTGATAGATATTAGGACATCAAAGACTAATAAACATACCCCGGGGTTTTGGGTGCGGGAATGAATGACATAAGCCAAAGAATAGGTATGAATTAAATAACAGAATGTATACTTACCTACTGAATAATTTATTGAATAAAAAAATACAAAAAAAAACATACGTTCAATTATTGATTTATTTGAAAATATTTCATTTAACTACGCTTACGAAGCCGCGGATAACATCTAGTATGATATCAAATAAATGCTCAGTAATTTATTATCAACCTATTAGTTTGTTGAAATGGATATTTACAACTAGACGCCGAAGCTTAACTGTTCCAAATGTAGAAAAAATATTAATTGTTTATTTTGAAAATCGTGTTAAATACTAATTGACGGCAGGTAATTAATTAACATTATTTTTATTATTATCTCGAAGGGCTTGGTAGAAATGCTAAAATCCCTGCTACTTAAGTTAAAATTAAATTGTAGTTTGTTTACAATTCGCAGGAAGGTATTTATTCATTAGGCACAATATGATTATTTGTCAATATAACCTATATGTTTATCTCTACTCTTTCTCAAGTTATTCCCGCACCCAAAACCCCGGGGTATGCTAATAAATTATAAAAACTGCCAACATTCATACAATGACGCATTTCTAATAATTAAAAGAATGAGCCTGCTGCTAGCTAATTTCACTATAGAGAGAACACTGAAACATGTAAACATCCAAACTTTCACATGATTTAAGAAATGTTACATATTAAAAAAGTAGTTTTATGAAATAATCTCAATTAAGGGAGGGCTGCATTAAACCATCTTTAGTAGCAAGCGGAGTTCGTTAAAATCTGAATGCATGGACAGTTCGACAAGCTTCTAACTATGCAATGACTGCTGCCGGCGGCGGTGCCCTATTTAACGTTGATGGGTCTGAACTCGTAAGGTGATGCAACCCACCCTAAGTAACAGTCAATATGACAGTCACGTCACGACACGTTTATATCCCTGTTCAATCTTGCAATTTCTCAAACCCACAACCAATTATACCAACCAAATAAACCAAACTATATTTTCACACGGAACATTCCTGGAATGGGTTCAAACATACTAAAAGATAGTACGATTTACACGCTAATTGTCCGCTCCTTCGAAGACGTGACCTAACCGCGGGGCGCGGGGCGGTTATCGACCGCCATTATACCTCCAGGTCATTCACCCCGCGCCCCGCGTAGCGTAGTAGACCTCTACGAGCCTCTACGAGTCTACGCCGTAGCCGCGTAGCCGAAAACAAGGCTTTTTGTTTTCAAGTTTGGTTTATTAAATCTGTTTTAATTCGTTATCTTTATTTCGATGGTTAATTAGTAATGAGGTTAATTGTGTGGTTGATTGGGCTGCATATCGGGATCGAGTCGCGATTCCAACCATCATAATTAACGGAGGGTATATCCCTATTAGGTATATCGCTTTTGACGACCGCCGGGTTAGCCCAAGTGGATCCTCGGTTCAAATATTTGTGTGATGAGCATGAATATTTGTTTCATAGTCTTGGTTGTTTTCTCTGTATTGAATTATTTGTATCTTTTAAATATATCGTTGTCTAGTACTTACTCATAACACAGGCCTTAATGAGCTTACTAATGGGGCTAGTTCAATTTGTGAGAGATGGTCCCCTGAGTTTTATTTTTTTAAACCTAACATTATGACTTAGGAACCGCGAATCGGTTCGAAACATGTCGAACGATTTTCGACCTTAAATACGTCAAGTACCAGTTTCATTATATTTCAATATGTCTGATACTCACGGGAGTTTTCTATATAAAACCTAACATTGCTGGAAGTGTCACTGAAAATGTAATTACCTCTAAATGGGCGCCTACTGTCTTCGGAAATACAGGCGATAGATATGTATGCACAGTTTTAACTTTAGGCCGTTAAACTAGGGCGATAGTTTACGATAGAAATAACCTTCGATCGATCCAGAACCCGACCCCTTTGACCCGTTAATTGAAATTTACAATGTGCGATGGCTGCGGCGACAGCTTTGTCCCGTTATACATTGAGACACGGATTTCCGCTTGGCTTGCGGGTTAATCGGGTTTAAAAATTAATAAAGGGTTAAGATGTAGTTACATATTAACCCTTTATTTGATACTTAGCTACCCACGCGGCTTCGCCCGCCTGTTGCAAATAACGCATGCCCGTGGGATGTACGTGTAACAAAAATAACGCAAAACCGTTTAGGGGATAACAGGTATCGTTTTTTTTTAATTTTTGGTACAAGCTTTTATTGCCGACTGTACTTTTCTGTATACCATCATCAACTACTCATTGAGACGATTCTAACGAGCCCAAACTCAACGGAGTTACGTCGGTTAAGTGCTGAATTCACATGGCCTCCTTCTGTCTCCATCATCAGATCAGCTCGATGGTACCATAACATTGAATTGTCATCGAAACTATAGTTATACCCAAAATTTCAGCTCAATCGGTCTCCGGGAAGTGGGTCAAATTTAACTTGCAAGATTGATTACAGACAGACAATAAAACAAAAAGTAATATAATTTCTTTTTTGAAGCGATTTTTTTTTTACATTTGTATGGATCAGGTCGCCCTAGTCGGCCAACTATACACGATACCTGGTATGCCCTTAAACGGTTTTGCGTTATTTTTGTTGCCTACGAGTATAACCATCCAAAAACTCCGCTGTATAAGCGCAGGTGAAATATTTTTTGAAATCGGATAAGTGGTTCCGGAGATTACCCAATACACACACACTTACAAAATTACTATCTCACAAACTTTTCCTCTTTATAACATTAGTATAGAAAACGAAACAGTCAGTTTTTTTTAAATAGACTGTCATCTGTCTACCAAACTAGCTTCGCTTCGAAAGTAGACAGTTTTGTACCAGGCAGTTTCGCAGTTCCCAGTTGTTGTCTACTACTGCTTAGTATTTTTTGTGTTGGCGCTTAAGAACTGTGGCGCTGGAGGTCAATGCTAGGAATATCTCGGACTGAATTCATACTCTAGGGACCCGGCATCAAGCAGCCTCTATCGTCCATAATGCAGTCCCGTCGGGCACATACGTATACGTAAGTATAGAACGACTTGTGATCCAGGGAAAATTCAAGGGTACTAGATCGCGAGGCAGGTCATCAACGAGATGGAGAGATCAGATAAAAGCTGCAGTAGATGCATCACTACACGCAAGCATAAGGAAGGCGACTGTCTGAGAGGAATGGCGGCGTGTTGTGAAGCTTGCTACCAACACCTGAAATGATGACCACGACCACTCTGTCAAGAGTGAAAACGACAAAGGAGAAGAAGCTTAAAAAAAAATAAGGTACTTTAGATTACCTATAAATAAGTACAGCAATAGGATCACACGTACGAATTAACCAAATGTATGTATTCATGTATTACTAATGGAATATTTAACAAAAATCTAATCTGGTCAAAAACGATTACGCGTTCATTAGAATAACGACATGAATCGAGGCTCAAGGTAAATAGAGGAAGCGATAAGCGGTAGCGGACAGTCATGAATTAAGTAAGCGAGCGAAGCGAACGTAGATCATTTTAGCTTGGGTCAAAACTTTTTCATATGTCGGGATGTCCAAATGTCCCGCTGTTCTCATCTACAGGTCGTCTCTCTCAACCGATTCTCGCGAAATTTTGTGATCAGGTCCGTTAATTATATAGAACTAACGCGAGTTCTACTGCTCAGGGAGCAACAAGTCAATAATTGTGAGAAAATCTACGCATTTGTTGGACGTGTTATGCGATCTTTCGACATTCCATCTCTTTCGTCAACTAACTCTCGTATTGTTTATGATGTAATTTTTGCATGTCAGAGTTTACAAACACAATTTCTTTTAATTTATTTATTCATTAATCAAATCAAATCATTTATCATTTGTCAAATCACATCATTTATTTTCGGAAGTGTTTCCATAATTCGTTAGTAAATAAAGGTCTTAAAACTATGTTATTAGGTACCTATTATATTACGATTCGCAAGTCATCAGTTGGGTGCCCTATGCAACCTATCCCAGTGAAATAGGAAGGGACCATCCAGTCGTGCCGCCTCCGTTTGCAGGAGGCTGTTCGGGCTGCCGCGCAGGCGCCTCAGCAGGGACGCGATTAAACAATACAAGATTGTGTTTGAACTAATACATCATATTCAGACAATTCATCAACAGTGGTGTATTTAGACAGCGTTACTACTGACTAGATTCATCAGTCGTCAAATTAACATCACATGTAGTAAAATATAAACATGTACGCTACATCCCTTGACTCAACCCCGAAACCAAACAACAAAACCAATTATATTTCAATAAAAATAATTGGAGTTTTATCATCGCTCATTGTGCTTTATCGGCATTATCTGTTAGAATACGATTCACGGAATAACGTATTTGCATTATCTTGGTTATCCATCATCGAAGCTAAGCTATATTTCTAAACGACTGACCAGAAGCGGTACTAGAATTAAAGTGAAGGGAATTGAATACAAACATGCACATTCCTTATCATATCACGATCAACACAGCAATATTTCAAAATTAGCATTTCGAGGAAAAGATAAACTATCACCTAAAGGGTAATGTTAAGGGGATTATCACACGAGGGTTTAATGTCAAATTACAGTTGCCTAAGTAAGTTTATCTATTGACATTTTAAATCCTCCGTCATGCATAATACGCATATACAGGGCGAATGCCGTGAACAGAAATATGTGTTTCTTACTGTTTAACTTTATTTTAAACATGTGGACGTGACCACAGGCAAAAATATGAAAACGTTGTTTATTCATTCGTTAATTAAAACAATTGTTTTAAATTTACTGAGACTCATGGTCACCCTAATTGCTACGTTAAACTGTCACTTTAATACAGACCAAGTGTTGTGGAATAGGGTGACCATAAGCTTGGTATTTTTGCTATTTAAAATTATTATCAATAAAGTTTAATTGTTTGCTAAAGTTAAGGCAATTCATTTTCCTTAAAATACTGTGATAACAACAAAAAAATCTGTTTACGACTTATGTTTCACCCTACAGACTTACACAATATCATATTACTTAATTTTATTTATTTATCATTATTGTATAACTCGACGATAATGTATAACTCGGGGATAAGTAATAAACTTTAAGTCAAAGTAGCCTTAAGCCAGTAAGTAGCCATATGAAAATTGTACAATGAAATAAACAAACTAAACTAGACCACTTACCTAAACATGATTTTGCCAGAAACTATCGTACCATAAAACTATTTTTCAAACCACATGCTCGACAATGCCGAATTATAGGTCATGTAAACCCTACCGAAAGCAAGACATTAAATCCCTTGGTATTAGCCGGGTTATAATGTTGTACTGAATTTCATTATAACCCGCTGGTTAATAATATGATTTCACTTTTCATAATTCTTATTACTATATGCATAAAGTTTAATTTTGCTAAACACAATTTGTCCTAGGCCATGGCCTACTTGATTTGACAAAATAAATGAAGTTTGCCTCCGTGTGAACCCCGGTCCGGAGGAGCGCGGTGTTCGAAATTCGAATTTCGAATCTAGGACCACGGCTTGTGCTTTCGAATTTGGAACGTCGCGCGCCTTCATTTGTTCACGCGTGACGAACAAAGCGAGTTCTTGTAGGTGCCTATAGAAGATTTAATTTCAAAAATAATATTGAAAATGTCGAGTGATGAAAGTGTTTTGACTCCTGAGTTTATCAAATTAGATGCCATAGGCATTGTCAACAATCTGCTGCCAGAAAAGTCAAAGGAAAAATACCTAAAAGCCTACAACGATTTTGACAAATGGAAAGCTGTAAAAGGCGTAAGGCGTCTGTGTCTGAATCAGTGCTTCTGGTCTATTTTGAATATTTATCTACTGAGCCTGTTTTTTTGTCTCGCATAAGGTGTGAAAAGTAGAGTATACACCTCGGGGATAAGACTGTTTTAGTCTTGGGCGGTTGAACCCCTCACTGCACTCAGGACTCAGTCTTAATTCCCTCGCTTCGCTCAGGAATTAACTTATAACTCCCTCGCTACGCTCAGGAGTTAAATTATGAGTCCTTCGTTACGTTCGGGATTCAATTCGCTCCCGTGACATAAAACAGTGCTTTATCCCCTTAGTGTATAATCTACTATTACAAGCATAATAGTTACCAATTTTATTAAGAACCACGGGTAGCGTGACGAAGGTTCAAGTTAAAGCTTCAGTTAAATGTTATTGACGATAAAAGTCTTTTATTGAAAAATGGTTCCTGGTTGCCAATTAAAAATCACCGTGTATTTATTAAATGGTTCCTGAACTTGTACACTGAAACATTATTATAACAGGGAACTCTGTAAGTATAGGAAAGCTCATACAAGGCAGAGTGCCAATCGATCGAGCAGGTTCCTGGTACTGAAAATGCATTTTACATGCTACTTGATATTATATGTATCCATATCCATATCCATACTATCCATATCCATATCCATACTAATATTATAAATGCGAAAGTGTGTCTGTCTGTCTGTCTGTCTGTCTGTCTGTCTGTCTGTTACCTCTTCACGCCTAAACCGCTGAACCGATTTGGATGAAATTTGGTATAGAAATAATTTGAGTCCCAGGGAAGGACATAGAACAGTTTTTATCCCAGAAAGCATCCCCTAAGGCGGCAAAAGGGGGGATTAAAGTTTGTATGGACCTACGATATACACGAGTTCCACGCGGACGGAGTCGCGGGAACATGCTAGTTCACTATTAATTGTAGAAAATCAGTATATTTCACGCCACCGAAACGCAAAAAATAAACATAGTCCCCATATAGGTACACTCTATGATATTATGCATTGAAAGCGAACTCGGTTAAGTACCCAAAACGTTTAATAATTGTTGGAGACCACAATGGAGCCCGCGGGTAAGTACCCAAAGGGTCCCCGCGTGCATCCCAAGAGCCCCGAGGGCTTTCGTCCGTTACGTAGAATATAACAAACATTTAAAAAAATTGAACCTCCTTCTTTGTTTTGAAGTCGAATTAAATTAAAATAGAATTGAGATGAGTCGGAAATGAGTCTCCGACCATTTATTAGTTTGAGGCGTCGTTAGAGAAGTCGGCAGGTTAGAGAAAAATAAGGGTCGTTTACTTAACACAGTGCATTGTGTAAAAAGCCAGTGTAGCCGAACGGTAAGGCGCGCGCGTGGGTTCGAATCCCGGTTGCACTCCGGAAGTGCCGGCAGAAGTGAAAACTCAATGACATTGTAACATTTTTTCGATCAGGCCACGTGACATCTTACGGTCACGTGACCTGTGGCGAGTTTAACAATTTTTCCTCATCACAAAAAGTGCACAGCGCCGCTAAAGAAGTTTTCACTTCAAAAACTTATATACGAAAAACTTTCGGTGAAGATAAACATCGTGAGGAAACCGGTTTAATCCCAATAAGGTCTAGTTTCCCTCTGGGTTGGAAGGTCAGATGGCAGTCGCTTTCGTAAAACTAGAGCCTACGATGTAATCAAAATCTCCGTGAAGCCTGGGTTCCTCTAAAAGTGAAGCCTCCTCGCACCGATGTGGATAAGGAGGGTTTCACAGTTCGTCATTAAGGAATTTGCAACTATGGGCCTTAGTTGCCAGAATTAAATAATAATTATTATTGATTAGGTGTCAAAGTCGGAGGATGATGATGACTTAACACAGCGCATACTCGGGAGCTCTGATGGCAACCTTACTTACCTCCAGTAATACAACACTGTATGGAACATTACCGCTAAAGAACGTCTGTGCAACATAATCATTATTACAGTTAATGCAAGGAATCCCCCAATAACCCGTCACAAGACCCTGCATATAGATTAGCCTCGCCACGCGAAACGCTCGGACCCGCCCCACCCCGCGTCTGTATTCGCCCCACGTACTCTGTATCGGGCTACGATGTTCAATATTTCGATTAAGTGAACGTGTACGAGCTTAATTCTTCCGTGGAGTGTGACTGCAATGATAATGACGGGTTTTTGACTTATTTTCCCGTTTAGAGGGGACTTGGAAAAAGTGGTATTTGAGTTCGTTGATTGTACTGACAGTTGCCGGGAATTGGAAAATACAGGGTTAATCGGTAATGGAACATTTGTGTTGGCTTTGTGGCTCCTTAACGCAATAAAACTTTTGTATTTAAGTTAACACTGTAATTTAATTAAACACACCTTCGTTTTGAATTGTAATAAACATTATTTTTTAGTTTCTAACTATAATGGAATACTTAGTTCAAAATTAAAAATCGCCATAATCTTTCTGGGTGGGAGAAGGTCATGTTTTCTTCTCTTATAGACAAGTTTTCCGCTGAGCAAATATTGCTTGATTGCATTTTTTTAATATAATAAATATATAATAAACTCGCTCTTACGGTCACTAGATCGTAAAGAGCCATGGCCCATTTGAAGGGCGCTAAATAGGCTCAGATTGCAAGGAAGACATGCCCAGATAAGAAAGGTGATTGTAACGCCAGAATCTGGAGAGTTAAACAGACTAACAATTACAGACATGGCAACACGTAATTTATTATTCCAGCTGTTAAGAGATTACATCTTGTATTAGATTTAAATGGATAATCCTGCATAAGATTTTAACGAACTTTATTTCGCACAGTTTAACAAATGCCTTCGTTTTCGGTGTGGTTTGAACTTACGACTACCAAAGTTCATCAACATTATGTCAACCGAAAGGCGTCTAACTGCTGTATCTCTGCCTCCCTCGAAGAGTGTCACAATGCTGCTCTGTAATTTTCACAATTTATAAAGGGTCAAGAATACTTGAAGGTTTCATCATTATCGTCATCTTTGCAGGTTTAACTGCATGACATGACATGGTTACTTAAACAGCCGATGTAACCACTTTATAAAACTTCCAAAGTATTCCAAGCCAACGACTAATCGTCCATTTCGAAAATTATAAGCTATGAATACAAGCTAGCCAAGCTAGGCAACCGTTACTTATGATGTGCCGCTGCTTGCACCAGGGATAAGCCAAGCTACATTTCCAAAGTGACATAGGTAACTTCCTGGCTTAGCTTAGCCGGTTAACAATTAGTTTAGCTCTAGCAAAGTAGCTGCCTAACCTAACCTAACTGTACAATATTCACGGCCTAACATCGCATACTCGTAATCCAAGCGTTTAAGTAGTTGAACGAGCGAGCGAAGCGAACGAAGTTCTCAATTTCGGCTTTGGCAAAAATTCTTTCGTATGTCCGGCAATTTTCCTCTACAGCTCGCTTTTCTCCACCGATTCTCGTGAAATTTTGTGAGCAGGTTTGGTATACTGAAAATAGTTTTATCACTTCTCATGCTCGAAAAGTGTGTCATATTAGGCTTCGATAGCGGGGCTAAAGTAGTACATTTAGCCCGTAGGGAAAATATGTAAACATATTTATGATTTTAAAACATATTAATTTGACCAATCAAAACAATTCAACGAATTAAATCCACCAATCACAACTGTTTAAAAAACCATTTGTATTTGCTATCAACCAATCAGGAAACAGAATAAATTTCAAATATATCAGGCGATTATTATTCTCGAATTCACAATCATTGAAAAAAAAAAACGCCTTTAGCCGTCTATAGCCTCGTCCAAACGTTCAAGTGGGGTGGCCTGCAAACATGACATAAGCTATTAGATTGAGCGGGATAGATTGCTGTCTATCTCGCTTTATCTTATGCAGCGTATGCTGTCCGCCGCGCTCGGCCGTTTGGACCCGGCTATATACGGTAAGTAGCGTTTATTCGTGGAGTCAATATTTAGTATCTGTGACAAACAGTTTATTAAAAAAATCATGCCGCCAAATTGAACAATCTTTTCGCTGTGGAATGTATTATTGATTGTGGATGGATAATCTTTGATTTCACTATTTTCTCGCAGTCCAAGTGAAAAGTAGAGTGTATAACTCTGGTCTAAAAGCCAAATTACCACTCGAACAATTTTCCCTCACTTCGCTCGGGAAAATAACCATTTCGTGGTAATATGGCTTATATTAGCCCCTTGTCATACAATCTACTATTTTTTCATTCAATTTTTTCAAGATTAAAAAAAAGACAGGCTTGCGAATAAAATGTAATGTGCTCACATAGCCACTAATAGGGATGCGGACTAAGATTTTTTTACGATGCCATTCGAACCAGTTTTTGGAGAGAAACAAATGTTTGTATGGGAGCAACTACAATTAAAGAACATAAATACCCAAAAAATTGAGACAAAGATTGACGTCGCTGGCGGCAGCAGAAAACGCTTCATACTGATGACGTACCCTCGTATGACGTCACTTGTACAAAGTAGTTGTATCATTGTATGGAAAATCCGGTAAATTGTTGTTTCGGTCGCGAAATACTGCGTTTAAGTACATAGTTGTCATACAATTTTGTTTCTATAAAAGCGTAAGGATTCTATTGGCAGCTTTAAATTTACTCTTGGACAATAAAAAATGCATAATTTTTCTAAACTTTCAAGGTTCATATCTTTTTATGATTTTAATTACATTTTATAATTTATACTTTATTACGATAATTTGATGGTTCACTATCCATTTAGCATCACTACGTTATCAATTTGAACATGAGGCCGCATGCCTATTGTAACAAGTTTTAAGCGCAGCACATACAGTCAAGCCGAGCCGAGCGAGACAAAAAATACATAGGTTACATTCGCCGTAACGGCCTAACACCGCACACTCTTATTGCCAGCTTTTAATCCGGGTCTAATTCATTTTTGATATTCCCGATTCGCCCCACGTCTCCGTTGATTAATTAACCCCGTTTGATTAATGTATGGAAAAACAATTCGGTGCGAGGCGAGTTTGAATGTGCCCGTGAAATTGTGTATCGCGGCTATCGATTTTGTTATTTTGAGCCGCGGAAAGAGTATTACCGGTTAGATTTATTTTATTGGAGTTATTCGTTATTCCGTTATCGTGTTATTTTAAGTGAGGATATTAGACTATATTCCCATATATGATTAGAAAAATCGTGCGATAACCGTCATGCAATTTTAAGAACCATATTTTAACGGATGATCGAAATGTGTGTTACGCCGTGGAATCACCGGATGGTTCCATCGGAAGACCAGCGCTGGCTACCAGGCCAGCACAACGCAACGCTGAGATGGAACCGTTTCGTGGCAATGTTGTCTTCTATTTTGTATTTTGATGTATGTGCATGTATGTGTTGTTGTCATGAATAAATGTTATTATATTATATTCTATTCTAAATAAGTAAGACTTACAATGTTTCCCTTTGATATCGTAGTTTATAGTCTGGATTAAAGTATAGGGTCGTTTTTATCCCGGGTCCACGCGGACGGAGTCGCGGGTGGAAGCTAGTCCTAGGCAAGCGAAGAAACGTAGACAAAGTCCGTTAAAAAATGATATGGAATTAGCTACAGGGTAATAAGAAGTCTCAGGTTACAGTGATTTGGTCACTAATCGATAACATAGGCAATAACAACGCGATCTCAGGACTTTTAGTGCCGCTGGTTGGGCGTTTTTATGTTCTTCACTGTCCAGAAACTGAGATTTTTAGGCAGTGTATCAAGAGAAGTAAGTGTTGATTTATGACCTAGAAAGATGTAAAACATATTACACATTTTCATATATAGAATTTATAGGTTTCCGCGGGCTGGGTTTCCGCAACCCAACGTCATTTATGTGCGCTTAATTTTCGTGTATAATTTAACTAGCTATACAATGATACGTTGGTATCTTTTTAAAATCCGTATAGCTTTCTTCCTCTTCCTCACCCACTACCAAAAAATATTATGTCATGTCACGTGAGAAACGGATCGATAAGATATGTTTTTTTATAAGGCGTTATTTTATAATGATAACAAATAAACTCGTTTGTTGCTGAGCGATGAGGCTGGTCTAAAAGAGTGTTGAGACGATGCAAATTTATCAAACACCAGTGGCTAGCCACGACAAATAATAATAACTACCTACGAATTATGAGACGATATCTTGAATAATTACACATTCATAAATAAGTAATCTGATGTAAGTCATAAAGATTATAATGATAAACGTATTAGCGATAGTAAAATCGGGGAGGTGTCACAGGGGTCGGTTCTCAGCTTCAGTTGATATTCGACAGTTGAAGTTGAACATGGGGAAAGTACTGAAGGTCTTAGCGATCACGATTGGGACGGTTGCCATATTGGGCATGATTGCAGGTAAATTTAACAACCAGTTACGTAATTATAATAGCCAATTTTGATGTATATCTTTTTACAGATAAGTTGTACTTAATCTGTATTTAGATCCTTGAGATCACATTTAGTTTCAAATTGTTCAAATATTTACCAAAAGATTGTACATTGTATAAGGCAGAAGTTATATAGAAGTGAAGTAAGAACAACTTGAAGACGCAGGTACTTGCAGCTCAAGTATGCCAAAAATACGTTGGCAAGTTATTTTTGCGGCTTAAGTATAAATTCAATTTCACAGAATTTAAGCGATTTTATCAATCTTTTTTTATAGAACGATATCAGAACAACTATTTAATATTACTTATAAAATACTCAGCCAAGTTCTCACTAAACCTTTTTTTAGATAATAATATTAGTGTTTAAAGCCAATAAGTAATAAGAAGTTTGTACTAAAAGTTTTATTTCAACGAATATAGGTTTGTAAATTAAGCTTGCATGGTGACTTTCAGTTTATTTATTTATTAATCGGGCTCACACAACAAATAAAAGTAATTCATTCAGTAACATGAGAAGCTTAGTGTCTACATCTGGACTATAATTCTAAACAGTGTGCACAGAAAGATTCATAACTTAAAGACAAACTATTCAACCTAACTAGTTCTAACCTTTTTACACAAATCACAATTTTGGGTTTGACATTGGAAGACCTTCTTTCTTTCAAATTAAATATATTCCAGATAAGTTATAAGTCTCATCAATCAACTGAGTCAGCCCTTTGTCTGGCCCTGATTTCACAACTTTTCTATTGTTACGACTGGTTGAGTTTCCTCCACTTGAAAGTAACGATTTTAAGACAGACTGTAATCAAGTTTCGATCGGTTCAACGTTCTTGATAAGAGATGTGAAAGGGTTTAGGATATTGAGAGGTCTTATCTTGATTTCAATCAAACTTGTTTTAAGACTTAATTAAAAGTTATTGTATTACGTATTTCAGGTGAAATTTGGAACCAAATTTTAATTCTCATTGTTTATGCAGTATTCTGTAGAAATTACAGATACAGATACAGATCATTTATTGGTAAAAGTACAGGTACATTTTACAAGTCAATTTGTTAACAGGTAATTATTATTATCTAGTATTTTAGGCTTAGGTTAGGGCTTATTCACAATTTCTCTAAAAACAAATTCATTCACACTGTAACAACACAGGTCAATTAACATCTTTTTAATTCTAATATTATATTGATCCTACTAATATTATAAATGCGAAAGTTTGGATGTTTGGATGTATGGAAGTTTATATGTTTGTGTGTTCATTATTCAATCAAGCTTAAACGGCTTAAACGATTTGAGTGAAATTTTGCAAGAAGATAGTTTAAAGCCTGGATTAAAATATAGGATAGTTTTTATCTCAGGTCCACGCAGACGAAGTCGCAGGCGGAAGCTAGTAGCGAAATAAAAATAAGTTTAAAAAGGTTATCAAAATGAAAGATGAATGAAAAATTTGATCCACTTCATAGGAAAATCTTCCGCTTTTCTTTAGTATTGCCATTCCACTCAGCAGTATTATTCAATATCACTGAGGTGCCGGTACTCGCCGTGCGATGAAAACATAAGCATCGACATCATCATCCTGTATGTTCCAGTGCTGGTTGCAAGCTTCCTCCCATGATCGAGAAGCGAGACATTTATTCCCCAAATAAGACATACTAAACCCATGGACAGAGAATATAGAACTCAAAAACCTTTCCACAGTTTGCCGGCAATGTATACTGTCATTTTCTGGACATATCGCGCGTCGTCCCAGTAGGCTTCCACATCATGTTAACGGGAAAGATGGAGGGTGGGAGCTCGTGGCAGACCGCCGGCCAAAAGGACCGATCAAATCAAAAAGCTCAGCGGACCATGAGAATACCATGCGCCGCAGGCAGCGCGCCACTGAAGTCATTGGCGACGCAGCTGCACTTCCCACAGTGACATAGCGGTCACGATCTTCAACATTAACGACCGACTGAATGAATAAATCAATGAAACCCTTGAACTCGCAATGTAAAGTAAAAGATACACAATTTTGACGCCCTTGTTCCCTTTTTTGCCGATCATTATTTTTGCTCCACAAGTCGCAGACGGCTTGAATTCCATTCTTTATATGCGAAGTTATTAATGGGTTAATCTTTCTTTTCACAGGTGGTATCACCTGGGGGGTCCTGTCTTCGAGAGGACCTGAACCGCCAGAGCTGAGGTCGCTGGACTGGTGGGAGCACAGCGCGCTGTACCAGATCTACCCGAGGTCGTTCAAGGACAGCGATGGAGATGGCATTGGGGACTTACAGGGTACACATTCCTTGATTACGTATTTGTTTTATAAATTCTGCGGTCACCATAGGTTGCATCTCCATGATAAAATGGCACTAAACTGGTCACATCACGGTTTGCACCAGTCACATGACGTCAAATGACGTGGTGGATAATGTGCGTTTAAAAAATTGTGTACGAAGTGCAGAACTTCTAAATGTTATATGCATATTATGTCAAACACATCAATACCATCATCTCCGTTACTTAACAGTAGACACGTTTTTGGCATCCGCAAACTTTGAACCTCAAAACTGGATATGCAAAATCATAAAAAAGAGCATGTTTGGTAGTAACCATCGTGTCTATAAATCGTTGAGAATGATATATATATTTCCTTCCCATAGTGTAGTAAGTAGTTCGTGTTTTGTCCAAGACGTATATAGCACATCTAATCGCTCGACACGAACTCATCCGAGAATACGAGTATTTATCTTTCTAATCAGCGCGAGAGAAACGGGAGTTGGTGGCGTTCCCGAACCCTGAATACAGAGGGGCATCACGTAACGTTTTGAACGCGCGTTAGGTAGACCCAACTGTCAATTTTCCATATAAAAATTAATGTACGTACAATGCGTTATGTGATCCACGTGCTGGTCAGCTCTGCTAGCCCCTAAGCTATTTAATATATGTGAATGTCAAAAATGTATCAGATTAGGTAGGAGTCAGACTTCGTTGATTAAACAATCGATACCTAACCAATTCTACCCTCCAGGTATCATCAGCGAGCTGGAGCACTTCCCCGACGCGGGGGTGGACGCTATCTGGATGTCCCCGATCTTCGAGTCCCCCATGATTGACTTCGGGTACGACATCAGCAACTTCTACAAGATACATGAAGAGTACGGGACGATGGAGGACTTTAGGGAGCTGTTGGAGAAGGCGCATAGCTTAGGTAAGTGTTCTTATCGTGGTATACGTTAGCATCGTCGTCAGCCTGAGTCTGTACACTGCTGGTAATAGGCTTCCAAGCCACGTCACTGAACTTTGTCGTCAGTTCTTCTCCAGTATCTAACTTCTGCAGTTTATTTCTCGTTGAGAAAACCTCGGGGGAGAATGTCATCTGGGATTGACTAGGTTAGTAACAACTTCCCCATTGCCGCCATACGCGCTCTCATGCGGAGGACTCCAGAATCTCTCCGGAGTTCTCCTCTTCGCCACATCTGGATCTTCATCGCCTTCCCTAGGACCAGCTCCTGCCCTCTGATTATCATCGCCCCACTTAGTCAAGGAGTGCTACGGTCTCCAGTAAACCACCTGTGACTGCCCATATGACCCATATGAATTGTAATACTACTTCAGTTTTCTAATGACTAATACGCTAAAAGATGATTTCACAGGTTAGTGCTTCGAGGGGCCGCTGATAGCGTTAGGCCGATGCCAGCGCAGAAGCCGTAGAAATATTAAAAATTGTAAAAAAGGGAAAACAATTACAAAAATATGTTTACTGAAAGATATACGATGGTGACGATAAGCGTATCTGCATGTAATCTCTTATTAATTCGTTTAAGTTTGGGTCCCTAGGTAATCTTTCCGAGTCATTCTGTCAGTTGTCAGATTAGATAGTTGATTGAACATCGGTTTAGGGGAATAACATACATAGATTTGTAGATATACAATTTATTAATAACAACATATTATGATACTAGTTTCTGCCCGCGACTTCGTCCTCATGGAACTCGTTTAATATCGTAGCTCCTTACAAACTTTGGCCCCCTATTTCACCCCCTTAGACAAATAAAAAGTATTATAATACTCTTGTGTTAATCCAGGTTATACAGTATATGTATACAAAAATTCATATTAATCCGTGTAGCCGTTTTTGCGTGATTGAGGTCCAATATTTAGCATTCATAATATTAGTAGGATTTGCAAAAAATCCAGGGACACGACACGATGCGTGACAGACTAGCAGGCATTTAAAGTTTAATGAATAAGGTTAATTCACGATTTTCGCTGCGGTGGTAGAATTGTGCTGAATTTTACCAATAAAGTGAAAATGATAATCGTACTAATATTATAAATGCGTAAGTTTGGATGGTTGGATGTTTAGATGTTTACATGTTTACATGTTTGGATGTTCGTTACTCAATGACGCTTAAACGGCTCAACCGATTTGGATAAAAATTTGGACGAAGATAGCCTGGATTAAAATAAAGGATAGCTTTATCCCGGGTCCACGCAAACCATGTCGCGGGCGGAAGCTAGTTATTAAAGCTAGTTAGTTCGTTATTTTAATTTAATGTAATATTTCTTAATTGTATTTACCTAAATAGATTGAATGTGAATAATATTCTAATAAATTGTATTTACTAACCTAGTTCGTAAGCCAACATGTACTTACTAACCAACTATGGATGATGTCCGAAATAAACAATTTCAATTTAAATTAAATAAGTGAAAAAACTGGCCAAGATCGAGTCGGACTTACGCAGCGGTGAAACGCGCCAAGTGGGCTGCAGGGTTAGACGGCGACCTCATGGCCCTAGATGAAAGACTTCCGTATTTCTTTCCATTGAGGCCTCGCGGACACAATTGTAACCCAGACCTTTTAAATAGGAGTTCGAAGTTTTTTTCTCGTTTATTAGGATGCCGGGCCGTGCCCGGGATGTGTTAATACTTACGCAATGTCAGATATTTTTACAACGGATATTAACAATAATTATATTTTACTAAGGCTAGAATATGCATGGAAATTGGTGTTGATCTGTATCGCGCTATTGAAGTATTTACGATGTATAAATACAATTTCCTTCAGTTTCTCCTTATCATGTCTCTATGACAACATCAACGAATTTTCACATTTATAATATCAGTGTGATATAATGTGATTATTAGCCTGTAGTGTCCTACTGCTAGTCAAAGGCCTCCCCCTATTTTTTCCGGTGCTCCCGATTTTGCGCAGTCTCTGTCCATTATTTTAAAAAGGAGTTTAGCTCGTCTCTCCGTTGCTGACGAGGTCTGCCACGTCTCCGTTTTGAGCTGTCGGGCTGCCATTCAGTTGCGATCTTGGCCCACAGCTCACTCGGCATGCGGCAGACATGACCAGCCCAGTCCCACTTCAACTTGGCTGACTTCCGAGCTACATCATCATTTCCAAAGTATGCGTTACTAAAATCGTCACGTCTCAACGACAGCATATTTTAAGCATTCCAATTCTAATCCTTTAGTTCATTTGGAAAAGAACCTGAATGATCATGAATATGCTATCGGATTCCTCAAATAGTGCGATATTTATAGAGCAGCGAAGCACCGCTTAAATAAATGATCAATCGTTCGATAGGTTATACGTTACGTCAAAAAGGACCAAAAGTAGAGGCGTCACGAGACTTTTACGTCCTTTGGTAAGGGGACAGTTGGCTACATTTGCCTTCACTTCCCGACAATGTGAAATCAAATCGTTTTTATTCCCGTTCGGTTTATTCACTTCTTCGGTGGACGATTAAATTGTGGCTTAAAACGGTTAGAACTGTTTGAAACGTTTACAGTGGAAATTAAAAAAAACAAGTATGAGCATTCTAGTAACTAAGGTAGTAGTAGCAGGTAGTCGTGCAATGTAACTTATAAAGCATCAAATTAAAAGTTTCTGTCTTATGGCATCGTTTTAAATTCTGGTCGACTATTTATCATTACGTAGAGGTAAACTTTATATCAAATAATCCAAGAGCTCCGCATCCACCCGTATCACAAACCTTTATAGCCTTGTAGTGTAGCACATACCTATACTTCCAATCAATATCAAACATACTATATTATTCTAGACGCTTATTCTTAACATTAAACATTTATCTGCACAGAATTTAAAATTGAACCTTCCAAATCTCCATAAACTAGGTTAAAGTGCCTCATTATGTATTTAACAGCAACATTGCCCAAGCAGTGAAATATGGGAGGTTATGTTGTACATAAAAGATAGGCTAATGTATACGTTATATTTATGTTTGTGGAACCGATAAATCGACGGAATTATTAACTACCCGAAGTTAGTCGATAGGCCTCATTTCCTTGTGTTTGAGTAGGTTAGTTGCTTCATAATCTTCATATCAACTTTATTTATTGTTCAAGAGAAGCGGCGAGGTATGATTACGTGGGCGTGTGTATTGGCTTCCGTATTTCGATTAGGTATTTAGAACTGTCATGTTACAAAACTTTACACTTACACTTTTACTTTGGTTAGGAATCTGACCGTCACTTTCAATTTTTAAAGAACTTATATCTACTTATATTATAACAAAGTTGTGTAAGTTACACGATTTATAAATCAAGAACGACAGGATCGATTTTTTGATGATAGATTTTTGGATTTGTCCTCGCTCCGAATAGCGGAATGACTATTAAAATATGGAAAAATTGACGAAAACAACATTTACAAATTAATTTTCTCATACATACTGTAGAGCGATATGAAGTTCGCGGGGTCAGCTAGTATTTAATAAATTAAACATTTGTTCACGAATTAGTACTGAACGCTTGGCGAATAGAAAACTGCATTTATCAAGGCGTTTAAAAGAGCAGGAGATATCGTCAGGATACGCAAAGTAGCAGTTTTGACTAGACTAGAATATAAATAGTCATCCAATCCTGAATTTGGTGGATATTATGATATGAAAAACAATTTTAAAGAGACAGTCCACTGTATTTAGCAGTAGAATAGTTTAGAGCCACATTAGTTATTTCTAACAACAATAGGCTTGCGGCCTCATGTTCAAATTGATAACGTAGTGATGCTAAATGGATAGTAAGCCATCAAATTATCGTAATAAAGTTTGAAAGTTTAGAAAAATTATGCATTTTTTTTTATTGTCCAAGAGTAAATTTAAAGCTGCCAATAGAATCCTTACGCTTTTATAGAAACAAAATTGTATGACAACTATTTACTTAAACGCAGTATTTCGCGACCGAAACAACAATTTACCGGATTTTCCATACAACGATACAACTACTTTGTACAAGTGACGTCATGCGTGGGTACGTCATCAGTATGAAGCGTTTTCCGCTGCCGCCAGCGACGTCGATCTTTGTCTCAAATTTTTGGGTGTTTATGTTCTTTAATTGTAGTTGCTCCCATACAAACATTTCTTCCTCTCCAATAACTGGTTCAAATGGCATCGTAAAAAAAACTTAGTCCGCATCTCTATTCATGAAACAATTATCTTTGTTTGTCTCCAGGTATCAAAGTCCTGCTGGACTTTGTGCCAAACCATGCCAGTACCTTCTCCGAATACTTTATACAATCAGAGGACGGCGACCCTGAGTTCGCAGACTACTTCGTCTGGGCTGACGGCTACCCCGACCCTGAGAACGAGAGTAACATCCTGCCTCCTTCTAACTGGGTGAGTTTAGTACCTACTCCAACTACTCCACACAGTCAGAGGAAGGGGACCCGGAGTTCGCAGTTTACCTCGTCTGGGCTGACGGCTACCCCGACCCTGAGAACGAGAGTAACATCCTGCCTCCTTCTAACTGGGTGAGTTTAGTACCTACTCCAACTACTCCACACAGTCAGAGTAAGGGGACCCGGAGTTCGCAGTTTACCTCGTCTGGGCTGACGGCTACCCCGACCCTGAGAACGAGAGTAACATCCTGCCTCCTTCTAACTGGGTGAGTTTAGTACCTACCTACACCAACTACTCCACACAGTCAGAGGAAGGGGACCCGGAGTTCGCAGATTACCTCGTCTGGGCTGACGGCTACCATGACCCTAAGAACGAGAGTAACATCCTGCCTCCTACTAACAGGGTAAGTTTAGATGTGAAATCCTTTTTAATAAGTTATAGCGGGATATCGTTAATTATAGATAAGTTCTGCTTGTTTGGCGCAGAAAGCTTGTTTTTTTTTATTTTGAAGTGTTTTATTAAATGCCACCCTATTTTATTTTTGAAGCCAAAAAGCTCATCAGTCACGTAGCGCCTCCAAATCTAAAATCGTATTTCCAATATTGACCTTATTCTATCTACGTCACGTTGCATACAGATGGCTAATGAACCGGAAAATGACTGTCTTATCTCGAAAAAGAGTGCCTTACCCGAAGTAAAATGATCCTGAACCTTAATTTTTTTTTCTGTTTATTTCGTGAACTATATTTTTGGCGTCATTCCTGTTACACTACTTATTTTTGCAAAATATTTCTGGCTTGTAGTTTTGCATGTTTGTATGCACGGGGTAATCTCCGGAACCGTACAGAATGGACTTTCTGAATAGACACACACATGAATTTGCCTGCATTCTTTGCAATACTCCGGCGAAGCGACGCGGGCAGCTCCTATTTATTGTTATTTTTTTAATAAAGCTCCTATCTATTTAATATATACAGTCGGTTACCCATATCACATCACTCAAGCCGATCTATTTTTTTTTACTTTATTATTTTGTCCCCCGCTCCGCCCAACGTATGCCCTTCTATCTAGTAAAAAGTTTTCCACCAGGTTAGTCAGTTTGGCGGCTCTGCCTGGGAGTGGAGTGACAAGCGGCAGCAGTTCTACCTGCACCAGTTCGCGGTGGAACAGGCCGATTTCAACTTCAGACACCAACCCGTCAAGGACGAGATGATCAACATCATGAGGTTCTGGCTGGATGAGGGGGCTGATGGGTTCAGGTCGGTAGAACCACCTAATAAATAGTAGCGCTTTTCGCGTTTTGTGTGACACTGACAGTGACAACGCTGGCTGCGCGACTATATGCGAACGATAGTGTTACTGTCTGGCGGTGATGGCTGCATTCGGTTGAATTTTCACTGCGGAGGAGCGTAAGAACCAAGTTTAGTTTGTATAGCAAAAGGGATAGGCCAGGTAAAACTTAGCGTCAGAGTAATGCCGCGTATACTCGGGAGGGTCGGAATAAACCTCATGTCAAAATACGGAAGTGTGTATGTCCCATTATCCCTATCATGTGCGGCCCGGACCCATAGGCCACTATGAGAACGCCAGTTCACCCACAGATCTCCAGAACCGCCAACCAAAGCTTTAAGTTTGCCAGTCAAAAAATATACATTGTCTCAATATAATTTTGTTCTAGAAACTGAACAATATTGTAGCACCTTCCTTAGTTAAAGAAGCAATATTGATAGTCTTTGTTTGTTTTACAGAGTGGATGCCCTCCCTTACATGATCGAGGCGGACCCGGCCGACCACGACGGCCGCTACCCCGACGACCCCCTCAGCGGGATGATGCAGTTCGAGTCCCACCAGCTGGGCTACACCATCCCCCTGTACACTAAGGATCTGATAGAGCTGTACGACATCGTGTACCAGTGGAGGGAGTTCACTGACCAATATCAGGTGGAACATGGAGGTGATACTCGGTAAGTGTAGGAATACTCTTTTAACATCGGCATTCAGATATTAAATAGCTAGAAGGCAACAACAACTGGCTGTTAAAACATGGGTTGGGAACCTCACCAACTCTCTTTTCTCTCGCACTGTGCTTATTAAAAAGACGATCGATTTTTTCGTGTGACCTCATGTTGAATGATCAGATTTGCTAGCTAAAGCATCTCACTACAGGAATTGAAAGTTTTTTTTTTATTAACTCCACCACAAAGAAAACATACTTACCTTGAGCAAGTCTAATACTTTATTAAGTTGTCAGCTATGTAACTGGTGCTGGTGGAACTAGAAGAACGCTGTATGTCAGGTCGCCAGGTCTCTAATCCTTTTAATCGCGCTAGGGCTTTCGTAGTCGATTGTTTTGACACATCAACGAATCATCCCTTTGATCCAGCATCAATGATCTCACACCCCATTTTTCCCCAGCGTGCTCTTCTCTGAAGCCTACGCCAACATCAGCATGACGATGTTGTACTACGGCAACGAGGCCGGCGCGACCGGGGCGCACTTCCCCTTCAACTTCGACTTCGTGACCGATGTCTCTGCCAAGTCCAGTGCGAGGGACTTTGTCTACGTCATCCTGAAGTGGCTGACGTACATGCCGTTTGGAGCTGTGCCTAACTGGGTGGTACGTTATGGTTTGATAAAAATGTTGGTGTCTCTTTTACTTGGACTCTCCTAGACACCATGTACAAAATATTAATTTAAAACTAGACATTTTTAAGATAACAGAACGAGCAAAAGCTACTATTTAATTCATTAGAGTTAAAAAGATGACCTCACCGACCTATAACATCAAGAGTTTTTTAAATAAGTTTGCAGTTCCGCAGTCTTTCTTAAATCTCATCTGAATATTAATCCTGTTGCATCCTGAAAGAGCGCGGGATCTACTGTAATGACCTACCTTATCCTAAGATTGAGGTGTGTACTAGTTTTTGCAGAACCATCTGGCATCTGACCTTCCAGCTAACCCCTTAGTAATAAAAATGAGACTCATAGGATTTAGTTGCGGGTGATATGCTGTTGAAAGATCTCAAATCAGTACTCCTTTCCAGTTTGGCAACCACGATAACAACCGCATGCCCTCACGCTTCCGCGAGTCCATGGTGGACGGCCTCAACGCGCTGAACATGCTGCTCCCAGGCGTGGCCGTCACCTACCAGGGCGAAGAGATCGGCATGCGGGACGGCTACGTGTCCTGGGAAGACACCGTCGACGTGGAGGCGTGTAATCGCGGGGACGAAGACACCTATCATCTGTACTCCAGGTACTGCCACGTTGCAAGAGCTACAGTCTCAAGTTCCAGGATGTTATGTCTGATGAACCAGCCGGAGGCCCGCGAAGCCGGTACCGTATTTGGATTGTAAACCTGGCTCCATTCCTCCCTAATGTACACTAGTTTATGCGAATCCGTAACTGGAGCGTTTCCGCTTTGAGCGATCTTTACAAACCAAGCTACGCGTTGTTAAAAGTGCTAGATAGGGATTAAACTGATGGTTAAACCACCCAGTAATTGGAGCCCCGCAGGGCGGGACTCCGTCAGTTAGTAGCGAAATGTTTGGATTAGTATCAGTAGAAGTTATTAGTTGCATCATTAATGAACTTCGTAAGTTATTGCCTGAACTATCCATAGTTTAATTAGGTACCTCATCATCATCATCATATCAGCCGAAAGACGTCCACTGCTGGACATAGGCCTCCCCCAAAGAGTGCCAAAGTGACCGGTCCTGCGCCACCCGCATCCAGCGGTACCTACTTAGTATCAAATGCCCGAAAGGCCGTATGTCGCAATGCAATGCAACTACGAAAATGTCCTCATATATCAAAAGTTCCTTAATCTATCAATTCTAAAGAAAACCTGTTGAAACTTGCACATTGTCTCTAGAGACCCAGCAAGAACGCCATACCACTGGAACAACGCCACCAGTGCAGGGTTCTCCGCCAGCCAGAATACCTGGCTCCCGGTGGCAGAGGACTACATGGAGATCAATCTCGCTAAGCAGAAAGAAGATCCTAGAAGCCACTTCAAGGTACAGTCAAAATCATCATCATCCTTCTAGATTTTCCTGGTTGTACCCTAACGGACCCCGGGGTGTACTTTGGCAGCAAATCCCAATATTAGATTATACGAAAGTCACTACCAATCGTACCTTTCCGAAGGAGATTATGTCAGGGATATAATGAGATTCAACAGGTAACTTTGTCATAATGTTGCTGTCACATCAACTGGAATTCATTAAGAAATGGAACCCCCTCGACATGACAGCGATCTCAAGGTTCTAAATATAAAACTGTTGGACCCGAACCAAACACTGATTCTCTGTGCGTTTATTACATTGCAAAATTACCGTTTCAAAATTACAAATACTCTAAAGTTTTATCATTATGGGTCTGATTCAAAAATGTATTACGCCTAAGTAATTGATACTTAATCCTGATTGGCGGTTCAAGGATACTTATTTAAATACGACGGAAACTTAAAACTTTCATTTGTAGAATAGGCCCAAGAAACCTTCAAGGGCACTTTATAACGAAATTAAAACTCGGGGAAACGTATAATCCGACGGATCCCAGAAAAGGTTCGGAAGGGTTCAATTTCTCACTACTTACTTAAGTAGTCTGAGATAAATCGAAGTTCAGAGATGATTGGATCATGTGACGAGGCGGCTGAGGTAAGTCAGAGTAGCTGGAATTTTAGCGAGTAAATGCCAAACGAGTAGATATGTTATCGGGCGCGCTTCTGGTCGCGTCGCGTCATTCATAAATACCGATTCTATTCTTCTTCAAATGTAATAGACCCTAACAATCAATGTTGTACCTCTAAAACAATTGCAGGATATTGAGACAATATTGTATTGTAATAAGTTTTGACGCTTAGAGACCGTATACATCTCTTAGAATAATTATTAATTGTATTTGGACGCTCAGAGACCTTATACATCTCTGGAATACTGAATAATATCATTAACTTCTGTTAATGCTGATACAGATCTTATATCGAATGTAATGGTCATATTTTGCAATTTTGTTTTGTTTACATTAACTTAGTGACATTTAGTTTGTAAACCTTTTATATATAATTTTAAATTATTATTGTGTAAGATTACTATTTTATTGTAAATTACCGTTTGACATGTAAAAGTGCCCTTGTGGCCTATTTGCAGAATAAATAATTGATTTGATTTGATTTGATATAAAATTATCTTTCAAGTTACCCATTACGGAAAAGTGCGTAATAATTATATAACTAATATTAATATATCATGAATAGTTATTACTATCCAACTAGCAATATCTCCATTATTACTCTGTAGATTAACCGCTTTAATAAGCGAAATCGAGCAATAGCAATAAACTTTTTATGAAAGCCGTAAGAAGTTTGGCGCATAAAGTTTGATGAAAATATCATCACGGAACCATTTTTACGACACCTGCCGTTTAGCTTTAATTATATTCGAATACAGAAAGTACAGTTTAGTACTTTTTCTTTTTAAGAGTATTTTCCCTTATATAAACGAATTATGAACGGTGACAAATTTATATTGTATGCCACCTAAGTTTAGTTTCATGAATTTTATTAATACATTTAGGGCCTGTTTCACAATCTCCAGTTAAAACATATCCGTCAGATAAATGTTGGCTGTCACTTTTCTTTTATATGACGGGAGAAAAGGATAGCAATAATTTTAACTGGCAGATAACTTTATCCGGCGATTGTGGACACCTTATTCATAACGTTACGTTACTTTCTTCGGCGATAGTTCTGTTATCGTATGATGTTAATCTCAATAACATACGTCAAGAAATAATGTCCACAACAGTGAACAATATCTGTGACTTTCAGACATTCAGTTAGGTATACTTTACTTAAAAATAATCCAATACACTAATCTTGCTTCTCAAAGCATCACCTCAATAAATTGGTGTCAATAAATGGTCTACTTATTTGTAATACTGTTTGTGTTATGGCCGTCAAGAATTATTATAAATAAATAAAATAAATAAAAACTTTTTATTTCGGACGGAATCCATAGGTGTTAGTTACAGCCTTATATTCTAGTGTTATTTGTTACTTAAAAATGAAAGAGTAGGTACTACAATTAAAAACACAATTCAGTAATGGAGCTTAGTCCATCTCTGTAGAAGGGGGGAGTCCCATCTATCCGCTAGCGCTACCAGGATGCCGTTGGTTATAGAAAATGTCTCTTAGTAACGTAGCTTATATCAAAGTTTCAAATTTGATATTGATTTCGGGTGAGTTCTGTTGGGTAAATAATAGCATATTGGGATCTGAATCATTCATTTCTGTAATAGGATTTCACTTGATGAAATGCCTTATAGTCATTTGAAATGAATATATTTATGTATTTGTATTAGCTCTAATTGTAGTTGGACGTTGGTCCTATGTGATCCACTCTTAAACTGCTACGATTGGTATAAAAAATAAAAGTTGCCAAGTTGTTTAGTAACTTTTAAGAAATTCTATCTCCTTCCAGGTGTACCAAAAACTGACAGCCCTTCGAAAGCACTCAACGCTGTCCCACGGAGAATATGACATCAGGGCTTTCTCTGACAGCACCTTCTATCTAGTCAGGAGCCTGCGTACCTATGACACCCTGGTACTAGTGTTCAACGTGGCTGAGACCGCAAACACGGTGAATCTAGACATAGTGCCGCATCTGACGCTGCCGGCGACGGTGTATGTGGCCAGTATTCACTCGAGTCGAGACGCTGGGTAAGAACATCAATTGTTTATGGTAGCCTGGTACTTTTGAGACGAGGTATTTTTTAGTAGACATACGGAATAAATTGTTACCAATTATATTTCGCAAAATATCCCATTATTTGTGCAAATTATAGCAGAGGGGCTCACTCCGTGATTTCGTCACGCCGCACAAGTACGAGCCTACCGGCTCAAGCCGGTATGTTCGCGCTGCTACGGCACGCTCGCGTTTTATCGCAGCGCGTTGCATGCGATAAAAAGGGATGGCCACGTTTAGGCTCGTTCGTCATACCTAAGCAGAGAATTTGTTAACAAAGAACCTTCTGTACGAACGAAGTACCTACTATTATTTATTCTGTGGTTTTACTACTTTCAAAGCTAAGGATCTAGGATTTTCAGTCACTTATAAAAAATGTACCTACTGTGAACACTTTGTACGGCTCCGATACGAACGCCGCATAACACATAACACCAAGTTAAATTGAAGAATAACTGAAAATGTAAACTCTCTCAAATTAACCTGACATAATAGCCGATTTTCAACTGAAAACTGCCCTTATCTCAAAAGCGTCCAAGGTTAAGGGCGGCCTTTGATTTTCTTAACACGGGTTTCTAATTAAAGTATCATCTTGGGGGAGGGGCTAATTGGACGACGTAAAAACGACTGTTCATTTTACCTTTAGTCGTCATTTTGAGAATTAGTTACGGTCGAGGGCCGAACGGCAATACACCTGTGGTTGATTCAGCGATTGTGGGGCGTAAAATTAAATCTTATGTCAATGTCATGAAGGCATAGGCATAAATCATATCATATCATATCATAAAGACTTTGACAAGCAAAAAAGATTTTCCCGTTTTACCCGTAGATACGTAGGTAGGTACTACTTAAAACCGTAGATTGAAATTACGTCCCTCTATTCGATATATCTATTATGAATAGTACAGTCAGTTCGGATAAGTGCGCCACAGGGGAAAGTGCGCGTCATTCATCAATCAGTCATATAAATCAATATCAGCCCCCGGGGGCGCACTTTCCCCTGTGGCGCACTTACCCGAACTGACTATCTACTGTGAGACATGGTAGCCAGCTGGTCAATTGCATAACACTTTGTTCGTACGTTAGCTAGGTCTAAGTGTTATTTCTGGTATGGGAAAATGACAGTTGGTTCTAACGCTCGCCCTTGGGTGCAACTCGACATGCCACACACTAACTCGTCAATCGATTTTTAATCAATAGATCCCTGACTCTTTGTTCGATGAAAAACAAAAAAGGATTACACATTGTCATATTTCCTCTTTTGTTTTATCGTCAATTTAAATCTTGCTTGTCATGACAGAGATTAAACTGACTTTTTTTGAGGGGAAATCAGTGTTATTCATTTTAAGTACAGGCAACATACAGCAAAATAGTACTGAGTTTAGTAAATCTGTAATTTTTTAAGTCTTTAGTAAAACACACAACAAGACGGGGGTAGATTCCAAATGAATATTACTCCAAAAGAAAGAAGGCAACAAAATATGCCTAGTGACAAAAATTCCATTCGGATATCTCAAAGAATTACGAAGCTATATACAACCGTTTTAATATTGCTTGTTAGTGAGAGAAAACGCTCGCAGTTAGTGACGTCACAATCTGCGAGCGTCATAGTAAATGTGAATCGTATCATATGAAGTTGTTGCGTTTTGCGGAAAAGGGACAGAACAGAACACCTATAACTTTGCGATTCTCAAACCTCTTGCGCGTTGCTTTTTTCTCCATTTGACTACATGTTTAATTATTTTTCGAGAATATACGACATTATTGATTATTTTATTTAGTGTCTACACGCCTATTCAACCCTCTATGCCCTCACATGGGTCGTGATACTCGTGATTAGCGCAGAAAGGGTAATCAACTAATCATATTTGATCAACTATTAATTTCCGTAACTATTTTGTTCCAGGGATACCATTACCAACAACGAGTTGACTCTTCAACCTGGAGAAGCGTTGGTTCTCCAGGCTGCTCCGATATAACGTAACAAGAGATATAGTGGAGAAGAAAACCTTATTTATTTGTTAGATTGTAATTATTTAATTACGTACCATTTTAACTGTAAATATTGTTAAATTATTGTGTAGATAATTATTATGATGTACCTAAGTATTGTATTAAAATTTAATAAAATACTATAGGTAGACCGCGAGCTCAGTCGTCGCTTGCGCGGCACGCTTGCGCAGGGGTATGACGATAACGGGATGTGCCCGGGCGCCGCTTTCTTCATATTCGCCGCGCACGCAGGCGAGACTGAGTGAAATGGTCTACTTATAAAAGTTTTCTTAAATATTTCGCCCTTACCCTCTGGCCACCCACCACGCAAGCGAATTAGCAGTCCAGCGAATGAAAAAACCATAGAAGTCTAAGTATAGGGCCGCAAAATGGCCCCACAGAATGGGTGCCATTGATATTATGCGGGGATGGGGGACTCAGTCCAATTCTAAAAGGCGCAGTAGAAAAAATCTCACACATTCATTGCCCAGAATCGCTACGCGCTACGCTCGTAGCCGATCCCGTGGTTTTTCTCGTATGTAGCGGAAAGCGACTACGGCGGTCTGACGCATATGTGTCGTCATGGGCCCTGAATGGGTTAAATAGTTTCATTCAATAAAATGTGTAACCACACCTCCAAAGCAAAATACGTCGTAACTTCGCAAAGTTGGAACTCAAAAACCGTGTCACTCCGAACAACACCATCACAGAGCGGGAGTATCGGGGTCGCAGCCCGGACGTCTGTAATGGACACTACACACGGGGTAAATTGCTTCACGGCAATTTGTACTCGTTTGACGCGAAGTTTAAAACTAGGTAAGTGTGCCAACCCTCGCGAGGCTTTGTGAGTTGTAACTACGGAGCGTTACGGCAGCAGGGTTGCCACACGTTGGGTAAGGAAAAGGCAGGAAATGTTACAACGATTAAGTTTTTTCTCCTGACAATATTATAAATTTTATAAGGCATATGTTTAACGGACCACCAGATATAGTAAAATATGAACACAAAAAAAATACTTTTGACGACCAAAAATAGTAACTGAGCACTTAATTTTTTTCACCATTTTAATGTGAAATGATAACCTAAATAATAACATCTTACTATCCTATTTAAAGAAAATGTCTCCTAATTAATCATTGCTAACACATAAATAGTAAATGATCACCAAAATGTTACCACCATTTTTATGTTAAATGAAAACCAAATTATAACATCTTACTATCCTATTAAAGAAAATGTGTCCCAACTAATCATTGCTAACCCAAAAATAGTTAAGTAGGGCCAAGATTTAATCACCATTTTAATGTTAATTGATAACCAAATTATAACATCTTACTATCCTATTAAAGAAAATGTCTCCCAACTAATCATTGCTAACCCAAAACTAACTCAGTCTCCCGCCCTCCGCCCGGGCTCCCGCCAGAAACTTGCTTCTGTCTCCGCGGGCTTTTATATACACTCTAGGGGTAAGACAGACAAGACCACGTGGAAGTGGGGTACGCTGATTCGGGTTTTGGTAGCTATTTTTACCCTTCGATCGCTATAAACAAGGAATCATTTAAGTTACTAGAAAATGTTTACTAACCTGATACCTCTTCATATTCCCTAAATTCGCGGCGCGGGCGGGGCGACGGAGTTGAGCGGCAAGTACTACTTTATTTGGTAATATGCATACATTTTATGGCAATCATAGTGACTTATTTAGGTAGACATATTGTAATAATTTCTTCGCTAAGATTAGGTGCTCAGTTACTAAATTTGGTAATCATTTACTAAATTTGATCTTTGAATACAATTTAATTGTGCAGTCGTTACTAAAACAGGTAGTACCATTGTAATGGTAGAATTCTTTTTTTGGTGTTCAGTACATTTTTTTGGTAAGAAAGCTTGAGGGTATTTTCTGTCATTTCTATCAAAGTATTTTCTGGTGGTCATTATATTTGTTCCCATTTTATAATACGTTGCATTACAGTTTCATCGCTAGAAAATGTGACCAAGTGGTTTTTATTTGAACGAGCGAGCCCAGCGAACGAAATTCTCTGCTTCAGCTTGGCCGAAAGTAATTCGTAGATATGTCCGGCTGTTCTCAACCGTTTTCGTGAAAATTGTGAGCAGGTTCAATAATTATGTGGTATTTTTTGTCGATTCAGTTATTTTAAATACAAAAAAAAACAAAATAGAAAGAAAAAATATGATGTTATTTTTTTTATCTCAATGACAATGTGAGTGTCAAGAATAACCATTTTAAGCCTCGTAATAATTATGACCAGTCTTATTTATTTTTAATTTTTAACCGTGACACGATCCATATCACCTCAATTACACACACAAACGCATGGCAGACAGCATAATCCCCTTTGTTGCAGTCGGCTAAAGGGAAACTTCTTAGTTCATAACTCACCGCGGCTCAAACTGGCAACATTTAAACAAAGCTTTGACTTTAAATGAATTACTAGCATATCAAAGTGAAGCGTAGACCGCAACCGAGTGTTATGACGCTTTAATCTATTCCGAACTGGTGAATAACTACGTGATACCTTCAACCCTTCAACGTACCTTTGCTACTGTTTGTACACCTTTTAATACGTTCACTGCAAACGCTTTCGTAGCTGTACGCTAAAGGTGAATGAATTAATGAATGTATTTATTTGTATAACATAGGTACAGTCAAGGAGTTTAATTGTTGAGCAATTTAGAGCTCACTTTCTACTGGACACTTCAAGGGCACTATTAAAAACCAAATTAGTTGACACCTAAATGGACCAACAATTAAAGACCTTGACCGTACAAACGACAACACTGTTAAGTGACCATCCTGTGTTTATATAGAACCTTATTACAATGCACTTAAGGTGCACCGATGGTCAGTTATGTAGCTGTGTTGTCGATAGTACATGTAAAGATCTTAAAACAAAAGCATATAGCGAAACACTATGTTTTGCCGGTTGGCGTACTTACAAATATTGTACAATGTCTTGTTTCTTCATGCAATTGTCCTATTATCTATGATATCAAAACCAAAATAAAATAATAATAACAAAATTAAAAATTGAATCAAAAACAAATCAAAATATGCTGCTGCAGAACATCAAACCGAACGACGAACCGAGTCAAGCACAGAGCCAAACATAGCTACGGACTTTTACACGATTATTCTAACAAACGCTCTCGGAAATGCTCTCAAAAAAAAATTCTGCCAAGCGTCAACATTAGGCATTTTAAGCCACGCCCTGACACCCGCCCGCGGCCTTCACCCCGCATTAAAAGTCTCGTATTTATACATGTTTGTCGTTTCGCTTAAATGCTAGCTAAAACGCTGTAATGTAACAGAAATCAGAAATTTTTATTTGTCAGAATACAGAGGCTCTAGTATAAGTTTTACCGAAACAAAACGTTACGATCGCGTTCGGGTTTACTGTCAAATCCCATAGAAATTGAGGGTAAAACGCAAACGCGATCGTAAAGTTTTGTTTCGGTAAAACTTATACTAGAGCCTCAGTTATAAAAGGTTTTACAGTAAAAAATGTCCTTGTATTCAACATGCATGTATTGTGTACAAATACTTGATAAATTACGCTAATACAATATTGATAGATGTCACTGAATTAAAAATAATGATAATAATAAGATAATCAGTCAGTAAGATGTGTTAAAACATTTATCCATCAGCCATCTCGTCAATTTATGTCTACATATATTCCCCGATAATGCTTTTAAATCAAATGGTAAATTATTAAAAATAGTTATACCTAGTTGTATTAAAACATTTCTTTTGTATATGTCCTTGTGACTGGGAGGAACATTCACTAGAACCTCATTACAAGTGAATGATTAGTATATCAGCATCTTGATAGACATTGTGTTTAGAAGAAAGCGCCTGCATACGAGCAGAGCGCCCACCTAGAGGGTCCCTGGCACTGAAAGTGTTACAGTCACTTTCACAGCCAGAAACCCGCCTAGCAGGTGCCTGCACCGTAGTCGCTTCGCTACCTACGGGGTCTATCACGGGATCGGCTACGAGCGTAGCGCGTAGCGATTTTGGCAGTGAATGTATTGATGCTCATATGTTGCATATGCGCTTTGACGCATGTGTGTCATGACTGATATACCTATATGTACTCGTATCTGTCACCTAGACAAAGTATTCTTAATCTGATTTGTTGCCTGATTAGATTTAATTAGTAAAATAAAAATAAAACTTCCCCCGTAGCTTATTTGCAGACTAAATGTTTGATTGATTTTGAATGGTAAGCGGTAATCATCATGCGAGAACAAATCAACTAGGAATAAGGTAAACCATTCTTACAAACAAATGTCAAAATGACAGACGCAGTCAAATCTCATTCTACCAACATTGACCGACGTCAACGAATTACCTTAATCTCAAAATCAAACAACCATCACAACACCGAATTCCTCAAATTTAATGTAAAATTTCAGCATTTAACTGAAATATGCCAGCGTTGCTATGTCAGCGTAATTGGGCGATTGAGCTCGCCGGTTGCAAGACGGAACACTCATCGGATAATTAATCAAGTTGACTGTACTTATCAAAACATCCCCGCCTCCGTTAATTGGTTTCTGGTAAAGATCGTTATCAACGTGCTGTATTGGTGACAAAGTATGGTTGACAAAAAAAAAACAAATTACGCAAGTATTTTAAACATTATATATTTCACAAATTATGAGATTTATATACATATTTATAACAAGTTATCCAAATTATAGTGAATAAATTACTAAAATTTGTTCAACAGATTTGGCTGTCAGTCGTTCACGACGATTGGAAAAAATCCATCCACTCTAGATACGATGTGCATTGGATTATTTAGATTAGGTAAAATAAACACTTCGCGTAATGTAATTAGATTTTCAACTATAGTTGTATTTTTATGACATTTTATGTCATTTGATGTACATTGTTTTAAAAATATATAAGGGCCGAAAAGGTTTTGTACCGTAGAGAGTTATATCTAGAGGTGTAATCCTAAGAAGGTAAGTATTTATTTTATGGTTAAGAACAAAAGTGAATATTCAAATGTATTTGTTTTTTCTGCCAACCATACCCTTTGCCACCAATACAGCACGTTGATAACGATCTTTGGTTTCTGGTATTGCGGTACAGTGACCTAAAATTGATGTCGTTTTGACTCCAAGTACATGTTAATTTGGTTATTTTCAAAAGTAATGTCGCGCTGTAATGACAATTTAACTCTTGCAGATGAACGACATTGTAACTTGATCAATGGGATACTTGGACGTATGACTCTCCAAACAAACGTAGTTGGGCTGTCATTTTGAAACAACACCCTAGAATAACATGAACCTTCATACTGTGACCACTGTTAAAAATCTCTCAGAGTTCCAAATTCACAAACCAGCATAAATTGTGAAAATTAAGCCTAGACTTGCTGCCCGTGTACGCAGGCAAAGCCCCAGGATAAAACATGGCCTGTGTCCATCCGGAACGTCCATTTTATATGCTGGCGAAACATTTTTTGAAATCAAATGCGTAGCTCCGAATATTACCCATTACCAATCTTTTCCTATTTATAATAGTAAATAAAGATTACCACACACAGAGACGTCGACCTTGAAGCAAGATCTACGTTCATTGGAAGTTGTATGTATTTTGTTTAGAAGTAATTTCCATCCCAATCACTACAAGTTGCTTCCCGCTGTCTGTCCCTATGTATGGTTAGATCTTTAAAACTACGCAACGGATTTTGATGCAGTTTTTTTTAATAGATAGAGTGATTCAAGATAAAGGTTTAAATGTCTAATATAGTACCCGTGCGAAGCCGGGGCGGGTCGCTAGTTCTGTATATAAGAGAGCGAAGAGCGGCTTTCTCGCGCAACGCATCAGCATTGCAATTCAGCGAGAAAATGCCGCCAGCATCCTCGGTACACTACCTCGAAGGCCTTTTTTAGATTTAACACTTTCACTGCGGGGCACCCACCTAGCGCGCTTTCCGCTACATGCGAGGAAAACCATAGGATCGGCTACGAGCGTAGTGCGTAGCGATTCTTGGCAGTGAATGTGTCTTAGTTTTAATTTAATTTAGTTAATATTCTGCATATTAGGTAAAAATAAAAAGTCTTCCTTTTATCCATATCTAAAATATAAAATTACCTCGATAAATCATGGTGACCCTATCATTTTTGACAGATTCAGTGTGGGGTGCGAAATAAGGTCGGCTTCCGAGGGTAACCAATATGATATGATTTATATTTGAGTCAACATTTGCGCGCTTAGTAATGAGAAAAGGACAAGGAGAGTCACTACAAGGACAAAGGAAAAGAGATAGAACATTGGAAAAGAGTGTGGAAGAAAATATGTGGTCTATTTGATAACAAAAGAGGTTGCTTTACATTATTTTAAGGGAATTGATCAGAAAAAGCCTGAAAAAGCATGCAATAAGTTTTATCTGTTTTTTTATGTAAAATGTTGGTTTGCTCCAAACACTTAACACATTCACTGCCCAAAAATACGCTCGTCCTGTGGTTCTTCTGCAAAGTAGCGGAAAGCGGGTTCCTGGCATTGAAAGTGTGTGTTTTTTTGTTATTTACAATATTGGGCTACTCCAAATACTTAATTAGTCAAAGTTTGAATCATAATATCTATATATTTAAATTATTTTCTTTGCATTAACCTATGAACCGACGCCGCACGCGTGCAAAGCTAATAAAATATAATTTTATTATTCTATTCCTTATCCTCGCTTCAACGAAGACATATAGCCCCTAGCCTCGGTATTCACAAAGCGACCAACAACCCGTGTCTAGTATCCAATATAAACCTGACCCTCGACTACGCACAGTAGATACGAAACTCAGGATCAAGACATACTGGTGGCCATGTCGTGAACGTTGCGAATACCATATATGTTCGATTTTATCAGCAATGTCCTTAATTACAAAGATTGGGCGACTTACCCATGACGTTAAAGTAGGTTGAAGCCGAAGGGAAAGAATTATGTGGTATCGTACGGGGAATAAAGATCGCGGGAGACCGCCGGATGCGGGTCGCGCAGGACCGATCAACTCTGGCAGTAAATTAAATATTTTTTTTTCTGCACGTAGGCCGTAATGGCACTCTAACAAGTCAAAACTTTGACGACCGGTTAGCCTAGTGGGTAGTGACGCTGCCTACGAAGCCGAAGGTGCTGGGTTCGAATCCCGGTAAGGGCAAATATTTGTGTGATGAGCATGAATATTTGTTTCTGAGTCATGGAAGTTTTCTATGTATGTAAGTATTTATATCTATTATATATATCGTCGTCTAGTACCCATAACACAATGACCACAACCTTAATGAGCTTACTATGGGACTAGGTTGATTTGTGTAAAATTGACCCCTAGTATTTATTTATAAAAAAAAAACAAAAACAAAAAATAAAAAATAATCTCTTCCAACGTTTCTCAAAAAGAAGACCACTGTTAAGAAGAAACGGCGAAACAAACTCAACAGTCAGTAATTTTCTGCCGAAAAAGCTTATTACAATAGTTATTAAAATAAGTCAAACTGAATACAAAAAAAATATTTATCATAATGCGTTGTTTAACAAGAAAACATGTCCGAAACATGTTACGTAATACAAGGCACAGATTAAAAAAAAAACTAAAAGAATGGAAATGCTTAACTAAAAGAATAAAAATTAACTAAATTCTTGGGTGTGCTTTCTTGTAGCAACTGTGTCATTGGGGCACTCTTTGGGGGAGGCCTATGTTCAGCAGCGGACGGTCTGTCGGCTGGTATTATGATGATGTAGGTACAGTACAGGGAACGGGGAGACTCAGGCAGCGTTTGTGGACTCGTGGGACGCGGCGCGTTGAACGGCGCGACATGTTATGTCATATTAGTTACCTATATCTTTATTCATCGAACGAGCGAGCGAAGCGAAAGAAGTTCTCTAAAAAGCTTGGGCCATATATTATTTCGTATGTCCGGCTAACCAGCTACAGGTCGCATTTCTCCACCGATCCTCGTGAAGTTGTGTGAGCAGGTTCGATAATACCCGTTCAGAATTTCTTTGTCAAAACAGCTTTTCTAAATTCCATTTCTTTATGCAGTCTCGCGATTTTTACTGTTCACAGAGCCATAAATAATACAATCACATTCTCACAAGGTCTACTTTTTTGGGTTCCGTAGTCAACAAGGAACCCTTCTAGTTTCGCCATGTCAGTCTGTCTGTCCGTCCGTCTTCGGCGTAGCTCAGTAACCCTTACTACTAGAAAACTGTGATTCGACATACCTAGTATATAAAAAAAAATTAGGGTCTCCCCTATACCTAAAGTGGGGATGTATTTTTAGATTTTCGATTCATGCGTGTGTGTGTGTGTCTGCCGGCTAAATGGCTACTACTGGGGATGTGAAAAAAATCATGGCAGCAGTAGGTACATGTAATGAATTTGAAAGGACAACTATCACGGTTAAGTAGGCCTAGTTACCGAGTAATAGTCGACCAACTTAAAATGTACTTAGAAAGGCCAAATTTCGTACAAATTCGGCCGACCATTTAGTTGGAGCGCGCGTGTTGATGTAACTAACCCTACACTGCGTGTGGCTCGACACGCACTTGGCCGATTTTCTTTTTTCGAACATGATTAGCGAGCGAACTTTCATGGTCCCGCCGAAATGTGGTTCTCGTCCGCATACAATAAAACAAATGGCCCCTAACTTGCGATTCCATTCCATCCATACGATTCCACTAACGACCTACAATTTACCTATGAAGCAAGACCGGTTGCATACTCGTTTTTTGCCGGGGAAAAAAGCGTCCATACAAAACCAGTGTTAGTTTGTAACTGGAAGAGATCCCTTAAGATAAGTTCGCCTTTGTACCGATTTAAAAAAAAAACTGTATTTTTACCTGTGTCTACAAAGTATGTATATAAAGTATTACAATCATTCCTAGCCTAGGTCCTCTCGATTGTTTCGTCCTCCAATTAACCTGGTACTTTTTATTATACGAGCGAGAAAACAAACTTCTCCGTTTCACCATGCGCCAACAATCTTTCGTAATTCGCATTTATCAACCTATTCTGGTAAAATTTTGTGAGCTGGTTCGACAATTGAATTAAAAAAAAACTGACTGGTTAGTTCTACAGTTCACTGAGCCACACACAATGTTTGTCTCTATGGCGAGCGATTCGAGTACCGTAGCCTATAGAAGCTGAGGACGTGTGCAACTTCACGGGTGCATGTAAGTCGCCGACTCTATAAAATATATATGTACAGACAGAGGCGTCTCTACTCTAGCCCATGTCGCGCCCGGGTGCAATCATTACCGTAGCGCCCTCTAGCACCCCCCTAGCGCGCGCTAGCGCCCGAGTCGAGGCGAGTGGCGTCCTGTGGGTGACGCTCGGCGCCCCCTAGAATCGAGCGCCCGGGTGCAACGCACCCCCTGCACTATAGGTAAAGCCGCCCCTGTGTACAGACATATTGAAGAACCCCCATAACCGAAAATGGTGTCCGCTTATTTCACCGACAAACCTTACACCAAATGCATGGTTTCGCCGAATTTTCGTTTCATCGAATGTCTGTAACTCAGAAACCGTTACCTTTTTAGGTACAGCTAAAAGGTCATTCTGTAGAACCCATTAGGTTAGGTTAGGTTTGTTTTATAATATTCCTGAAAAGTTTACTGTATCTGAAAAAAATGGTTTTCGATGAAATGAAATTTCTGCGGAACATACATTTGATGGAACACATGGTACTGTAACGTAAAAGCGTTACGTAACCTAGGTTACACTAAATACATATCATTATTTTTACACAAAAACTAAAATCTTACTTATTAACACTTACCTAACACTTACAACTACCTAAATACTATAACAACTTGCTACTATAGATTAATATTAATTAAGAATCGTGGTTGTTGCATTATTTCCGCGACGACTGTACTGGAATGCTATCGCCTTTGTTCGCGGTCTGCCGACGGCGGCACCCTCCTGCCGCGCGCCCCGCAACCGCGCTCGTCTTAGCGCGGCCGCCCCGCGGCAGACATAATTTGCTTTCGACGCCGGCGCACGTTCGTTTGCCTAAGCGCAGCGACTTCGCACGTAGCCGGCGAGAATATAATTACAGTTTTCGGGCTCCTGCTCGCCCGTGTGTTTCTTTTAGTACACATAAGTTATGTGCCAGTGATTTAACCCATTGGGTAAGTGTTAAACGTTTATTACGCTTTTTAAAGGCAGGTATTTTCAAATGGTGTGTCTAACGGTTTTTTTATGTTAAGATGTTCTTTGTTATTCTGTTGCTTGCCGCTTAGATCCACGCCTAAATTATATGCATCACAGCCATTTTGCAGTGCATGCTATAGCATTATTTTGTGATTTCAAAACAAGCTTTTAGTACCATTTCACCATGTAAACTCCGCTCTGACTGTGACACCCGCACATCACCAAGCCATCATCTTCACCATCACGCAGTACTGCTTCCTGTGCTTCTGCTTAATGCTGCCGTGCCGTCATAGTCATCGGAGACGTTACTGCAAATTTCCTCACACGTCAAACGTAAATTCCAGGGTAACGGATTAAGGCCAAGTCCGCCGACCGCACGCTGACGCTGACCCTAGCTGACGTCCCTCAGCTCATCCTCCTGCAGCGGCCACCCCAAGAACCAGGGGAGTACTAGCGTGGTGGCGGCAATACCCCTTCAGTACCGGGAGCTAAAATCAGACGGCTTAATACCCAGACCCTTGCGACCTTACTCGTGTGCTCGCGGCGTTAAGTGGCAGTAGGAATAAATGCTAATTTATTAAATAGTGGTTTAATTTTACTCATCTGCCCTTACACGTAGCACTGGCGCCCTTACCGTGGTTTTTTTTTATAAGGTCTGATTTTGCTCCCGGGTGGGTAGTTGTTTGTGTGTTTGTGTTGGGTTTTGTGTTTTTTTATTTTGTGAAACGTTTTATTCAAATTAGTTTTGGTTGCCAGCAACTGAAGTGTACGGTGCTCCTTACTTTTTGTTGTTGTTCGATATCAGTAGGCTAAGTTGGATTGTGTCGTGTACAGTTGGACACATTATTGTATTTTAATTACTGTTATTTTGATTTTATTTCAACGACGTTCGTTAGAAAGCTGTGTATTTACCACGCTCACTGGTACAGTTGGCCGCATTAAGTTGTATTATTTTTTTGATTCGTAAAAAAAAAATATTTTTGCTGTTTTATTAGTGTTATTTATTTGTTGTGCTTGGAAGCCGTACCTTTTAGTTGCATAAAAAAAAAAAACGCTTTTTTTTTTTTTTTTTTTGTTTTTGTGATTGTTTTATTTTTGCTTTGTTTTTTAATTTGCAAAGTTTTTTTTGCTATAAGAAGAACAACCAAAAAACGTTCGAAGATTTAATTTACATTGTAACAGACGGAGTATTATTTATTGTTTTTTTTTATTGTTTTTCTTTGAACGGTTTAACACTTACCCAACAGTTTTGGTGTTACTTGCCATGTCTCGGGCAATAAAATTCATGTCTCTGCAAAAGTCAGAGCTAGAGTATGAGGTGGCTATTCGGGGCGAAACCCCCGCTTCTACAGTTCAGGAACTACGGAAGCAGATTGCGAAGTGTGGTCCTTTATTCCCTTCTGAGGATATTCTCCTTAGTCCTTTTGATGCACAGGACGACATAGACGGCGTTGAGGATGTGCTCGAGAAGGTTAATACTTATTTACAATGCAAACCTTTGGATAAAAACACCTTGCTTCGAGCACAAAATCTCATGAACCACATGTACTATCGACTTAATCGAATCAGCTGCGAGGACGACGAACAGAAGGAGGCCTACGATAAGTGTGTCTGTTCATTTAAAAATTGTTCCGAGCGTGTTGGGTTGCTTACGGAGGCTAACGTTGTCGACCCGCTAGCATCTACTAGCAATGATCCTCAAGCTTTCCCTAGCACATCTTCAACACCTCTTAACATCACGGTTACGTGCGAGGGCGACACCGCAAACAGCTTATCCAAGCTGAGGTATGATGGCAAGACCTGCGTGCGAGCTTTCATACAACGCGTTACTGAGTTTTGTGCGGCAAAGAATATGTCGAGCAGTAAGATACTCCATAATGCCACCGAAATTTTCACGGGCGATGCCATTCATTGGTTCCGAAGCGTCAGGGAACGAGTAGCAAGTTGGGATGATTTGGTAGTGCTTCTGAGGCAAGATTTCGGACAGGCAGACTTTGACTACAGACTGCTCTCCGAAATCAGGTCTCGCACGCAAGGAGAAACGGAAAATATTGTCATATATATGTCGGTAATGTCAGGTCTATTTTCTCGTCTGTCCAGGCCTTTGTCGGAAGATGATAAGCTTGAGATTCTTATGCATAACATTCGACCTTGTTACGCGAGCACTTTATCTTCCGTTTCTGAGGTGAATAGCATGGATCAATTAAAAAACTTATGCCGCAACTACGAAAATATACAGTCGCGTCTTTCTCAATTCAAAGAACCTCCACGACCGACTACAGATACTTTGGCACCAGAGTTTGCATATGCTGGTGGCTCTTCCAAGCAAAGACCAAGTTTACCTAGCTTGAATAATAACACCAATCTCAACAATAATGGTAATAGATTTAATTACAACAAATATACACAACACAATAACTATAACAAGACACACTCACATGGCTATAATAACAGTTCTCACAATAATAGTTCTAAGCCAAACTATGTACATTCTATCGATTCTTCCGCATCGAAGACACGTTTTTGTCCAAGATGTCGGGTGGATACACATAACTTGAGACAGTGCACGGCAAACAAAGATGTGATTGTTTGTTTTGTTTGTGGCCGTCAAAATGTAAAGACACCTGATTGTCCTGATTGCAACAAGACCAAGAAACAGGGTTCAAAAAACTGATTACTCAGAATTGTGTCGATAGTGCTAGCGTAGTAAAGTTTGTTAATGAGGAGTGGCAAGATTGGCTACGCACAGTGAATTTATTTTTTAAAAGTTATAAAGTTGACACAATTCTGAAGGAAACATATGATCATGATAACAGGCCTTATGTATCTGTAGAAATATATGGAATTAAAATGTCAGGGTTATTGGACTCGGGATCGGCAGTGACCATTATTGGCAATGGCGCTCATTCAGTACTTGTTGATAGGGGTCTGAAAGTAATTAAGGGGAATTTCATCTCTGTTACTGCAGCTGGAGGTCAAACGCTGCAAAGTGAAGGTTACATTGAGCTTCCATTGCAGTTTGATAGCAAATTTCACATTTTGAGAGCTTTTATCGTGCCAGGAATTCAGAATAATTTAATTTTAGGCGTTGATTTCTGGCGTGTATTTGGCATCTGCCCGAAGTACCTTAATAGCATTGTTTTGAGCGACAAGGAGACAGCTGTCTATAACGCCAGTATGTCTGATCAGACACTGTTCATTCAGGGTTACGACAAGTTGAACGCGAGCGAAAAACAAGTAGCCGATAACGTGGTTAAACAGTTTGAGGATATTTCTTACCAACGTAAAGGCCTAGGTGTAACTGATTTAATTACGCATCGCATAGATACAGGAGATTCGCCTCCAATTCGCCAACGCTACTACCGTTTATCTCCCGAGAAACAGCGCATCTTGGTCGAACAGGTAGACGAGATGCTTGCACTCGACGTGATTGAGCCTTCTGAGAGCGCTTGGTCCTCACCTGTCTTGCTTGTCACCAAAAAAAATGGACAGCCTCGTTTTTGTTTAGACAGCCGTAAGTTAAACTCCGTAACCAAACGCGACGCTTACAACCTGCCAAATATTTCCGAGATTTTGGACAACCTCAGAGATGCTCGCTATCTCTCCAGCATCGACTTGTCCAAAGCCTTCTGGCAAATCAAGATTGCTCCAGAGGATAGGCAGAAGACTTCTTTTTACGTGGGATCCAGGGGTACCTATCATTTTAAGCGAACTGCGTTCGGCCTGACCAACGCTCCTGCTACTCAGCAAAGATTAGTGGACCAGTTGTTCTCAGAGTTCGATCTTAAAGTGTTTGCGTATCTGGATGACATTATCATCGTCTCGAAGGATTTTAATAGCCACGTATCCTTACTTCTACGCGTTTTGGATAAGCTTAAGCGTGCGAATCTAACGGTAAATCTAGATAAGTGCCGTTTTTTCAGTAACCAGCTGAAGTATCTCGGTTATGTAGTCGACGGTTCTGGTTTGCGCACTGATCCCGCGAAGGTTGAGGCAATTCTAAACTACCCCACGCCTACTAGTCGCAAAGACGTGAAACGATTCCTGGGAACTGCGACCTGGTATAGACGTTTTGTCCCTAATTTCAGTACCATCGCTGGTCCTTTAAACAAATTGACTTCTTCTAAGAAAGGTACACCACCATTTAAGTGGAACCCTGAAGCCGAATCTGCGTTCCAAGAGCTCAAAGAGCGTTTAGTTTCCGCTCCTGTCCTCTGTTGTCCTGATTACACAAGACCATTCCAGGTACACACAGATGCCAGCAATTATGGGGTAGGTGCTATGCTTACACAGATAATTGACGATAAGGAGCATCCTATTGCGTATATGTCGAAAAGCCTGTCGCCAGCAGAGAAAAATTACAGTATTACGGAACGCGAGGCCTTAGCTGTTGTTGCCGCTTTAGAATATTGGCGTTGCTACATAGAGAACGGGCAGCCCTTTTCAGTATACACAGATCATAGCGCTCTTAAATGGTTCTTGTCTATTAGCAACCCAACCGGTAGACTGGCTCGTTGGGGCGTACGCTTGTCTGGGTTTAACTTCATCATTAAGCACCGCCGAGGCGCTGATAACGTCATCCCGGACGCCTTGTCGCGAATACCAGTTAGTGCCATAAGTACTACAAACGCACACCTTAACTCAAAGGACACATGGTACACCAACATTTATAATGGTTGTCTCCATAACTCAATTAATTTCCCGAACTTCACAATTAAAAATGGCTGCCTGTACCGATTGTCCAAAAACAAGCATGAGCTTACATCAGAATTTTCGTGGAAATTGGTTGTTCCCGCCGAGTTACGTGAAAAGGCGCTTTACGAAAATCATTCTGAACCTACTGCAGGGCACTTGGGTATTTTTAAAACATACCGTAGACTTACTTTACGATTTTACTGGCCAGGCATGTACCAGGACGTCGTTGACTTTATTGGAACATGCGATAAGTGTTTATCGTATAAGGCTCAAAACCATCAAACCTTAGGGGAAATGGGGAGACCGAAACAATGCTCACGTCCGTTCCAAATGATCTCTATCGATTTGATGGGTCCTTTGCCAACTACTAGGAAAAGGAACAACTACATTTTTGTCGTCACATGTTGCTTCTCCAAATATTGCTTGATCTTCCCTATTAAAAAAGCTACTGCAGAGGTTATAGCGCAGATTTTATCAGAATCGGTTTTCTTGGTACATGGCGTACCACAAACAATCTTGATGGACAACGGTACTCAATTTACAGGCAAGGTCTTGAGCAACCTATTTAAGTTTTTCAACGTCCCTAACGTTTATTATACTCCTAAGTACAGTCCGCAGATTAATTTAGTCGAAAGATTTAACCGTACTATTATCTCTTGTATCTCCACCTTTGTAGACGATGATCATAGATCATGGGACGTGTTCATTCCGCGAGTTCAATTTGCGATCAATAGCTCGGTCAGTGAAGCCACAGGTTTTACACCTGCGTTCTTAGTTTACGGTAGGGAGCTGGTGCCTTGTGGAACGCACTATACGGATACCGAGTTCGGAAAGGAAGTGTTATTCCTACCACGTGACATCTATGCTGAGAACTTAGGCTGTTTGTCGGCGATTTTCGATGACGTACAAAGGAAATTGTGGATTGCTCATGAAAAGAACACGTCTCACTATAACCTTAGACGTAAACCAGCTGAGTTCAATATTGGTGATATAGTTATGAAGCGCGCTTACTTTTTAAGTGACAAGGGCAAACAATTCACGAAAAAGCTGGCACCTAAATTTATTAAAGCTAAGGTTGTAGACAAGAAGTCTTCTTTAGTTTACGTGCTACAGGACTTATCTGGGAAAGATTTAGGTACCTGGCACATTAAGGACCTCAAATTGGTTGGTCTCAATAAGTAGTTTTATTTTATTTTATTTTCCAGTTGGTCACACCTTACAGAAAATTTGATATTGTGTATAATGCCGATTGCGCGTCACAACAGATTCAACAAACAGTACTTGTAGGGTATCTAGTTCTTGTAACGAGTACCTAATCTTATTTTCTGTAATTTAGCGTCAGTAATTTTTTTTGTTAGATCGTCTTAGCAAATAGTTGCTGATGTATTTATGTAAGCGTGAGGTATGAATGACGAATTATGACAGTGGATCATCAGGTACTGAACTACGCGGATTTTAATTCAGTCAAGTGAATTAAAATCCTTACACGACGCGCCGGGGTATTGTAACGTAAAAGCGTTACGTAACCTAGGTTACACTAAATACATATCATTATTTTTACACAAAAACTAAAATCTTACTTATTAACACTTACCTAACACTTACAACTACCTAAATACTATAACAACTTGCTACTATAGATTAATATTAATTAAGAATCGTGGTTGTTGCATTATTTCCGCGACGACTGTACTGGAATGCTATCGCCTTTGTTCGCGGTCTGCCGACGGCGGCACCCTCCTGCCGCGCGCCCCGCAACCGCGCTCGTCTTAGCGCGGCCGCCCCGCGGCAGACATAATTTGCTTTCGACGCCGGCGCACGTTCGTTTGCCTAAGCGCAGCGACTTCGCACGTAGCCGGCGAGAATATAATTACAGTTTTCGGGCTCCTGCTCGCCCGTGTGTTTCTTTTAGTACACATAAGTTATGTGCCAGTGATTTAACCCATTGGGTAAGTGTTAAACGTTTATTACGCTTTTTAAAGGCAGGTATTTTCAAATGGTGTGTCTAACGGTTTTTTTATGTTAAGATGTTCTTTGTTATTCTGTTGCTTGCCGCTTAGATCCACGCCTAAATTATATGCATCACAGCCATTTTGCAGTGCATGCTATAGCATTATTTTGTGATTTCAAAACAAGCTTTTAGTACCATTTCACCATGTAAACTCCGCTCTGACTGTGACACCCGCACATCACCAAGCCATCATCTTCACCATCACGCAGTACTGCTTCCTGTGCTTCTGCTTAATGCTGCCGTGCCGTCATAGTCATCGGAGACGTTACTGCAAATTTCCTCACACGTCAAACGTAAATTCCAGGGTAACGGATTAAGGCCAAGTCCGCCGACCGCACGCTGACGCTGACCCTAGCTGACGTCCCTCAGCTCATCCTCCTGCAGCGGCCACCCCAAGAACCAGGGGAGTACTAGCGTGGTGGCGGCAATACCCCTTCAGTACCGGGAGCTAAAATCAGACGGCTTAATACCCAGACCCTTGCGACCTTACTCGTGTGCTCGCGGCGTTAAGTGGCAGTAGGAATAAATGCTAATTTATTAAATAGTGGTTTAATTTTACTCATCTGCCCTTACACGTAGCAGTACAACCCGAAAACATGCAATGAAATTAAAAAAGAAATCCAAACTTTATTTAATGGCTGAACGCCGGGATGTCGTCTTACGAACTGATATTGGAACAAAAGAAGGTCGCTTTCCAGACCTCCAATTTTGTATGAGATTCCATTACGGACTGCTGCGCCTGAAACGTGATACTTCGAAGCCTACTTAATGTAAAATAACACAACGTCAATATTTCATTGCATATTTCAGAAAAAGAACATTAAACGATCTCGCTCAGTGTGTAACCAGCCTAACCCTCATCAGCATAAATTACAGAGCTACACGCATATTAGTCGCCCCGTCATTTCGCGCAATTACCCAGTGATGGACTGCTACCGGTTAACACCGGTTACCGGTAACTGACAACTTGACAATTAATGTTAGTTACCGGTACCGGTAATTTGACAAGTTGACATTATTAAGCGCATGGTGAATACTGGTAGTGAAATGTGACAGGTAATAGGTAATAATATGTGTTAAGAGTCACCCATGTCGACTCTCCGTACAAACCTAGTTTGGTTCTCTTTTTAAAACAGAATACTGGAATAACATGAAAGGTTGTATACATAATGTGATCCATCATATCTAGGTCGGAAATTAGTTTCAGTTGCTATAAATTATATAGTTAATGATAAATCAGCCTATATACTGGTACGTTCCCACTGCTGGGCACAGGCCTCCTCTCGTAGATGTGTGGGAACGGGCAGTAGTCCCCACGTTGGCTGAGTGCGGGTTGGGGACTTCACTTGTACCTACACCTTTTAAATTTCTTCGCAGATGTATGCAGATTTCCTTACGATATTTTTCTCACCGAAAAGCTAACGGTAAATATCAAATGACGTTCCGTACATAAGTTCCGAAGAACTCATTGGTACGGGCCGGGATTCGAACCCACGACCGCCGTTTGGCAGCTGCATGCCTGAACCACTAGGCTGCCGTTAGCTATTATAATTGAAATATATTTGACGACTGACGACCGCTTTAGCGTACCTACGGAGCAAGAGGCCATGGTTGTTTTCTATGAATTTAACTATTTAAGGGGATACCTTCATTCGTGTCGACCACGCCCCCTTGACAGGGACACGCTTATGCTTTCCACGCATGAGAAAAAGAGATGCAAGACTCTTTATTATAAATGCAAAAGTGTATGTGTTTGTTTGATTGTATGTTTGTCCGTCTTTCACGGCAAAACGGAGCGACGAATTGACGTGATTTTTTAAGTGGAGATAGTTGAAGGGATGGAGAGTAACATAGGATAGTTTTTATCTCCGTAATCATCCCCTAAAGGGGTGAAATGGGGGGGTAAAAGTTTGTATGGAGCTGCGATATAAACGAGTTCAACGCGGACGGAGTCGCGGGCAGAAGCTAAATAATGAGATTTTACATGAGATATAATTCTATAATGTTAACTTGATTCTGTCGTAAAATAATGTATTGTTTGAGTAGGCTGAGTAAAAAAAGGAAAATAAAGACCCAACTTTGGATTTTTTTTCTATATCGAGGAAAGTATAGACAATCATGTATCGATTGAATCAGATCAACAATCATATAGTCGAGAATCATATATCTGATAATCAGACCTTATTGTTTCTTAATCTAGTCAGAACGAAGTTTCACAGCACGCGATAATTTCCAGTGCACCCCCTTAAGTATGTTGATCGTCGTCTAGTACCCATAGTACAAGCTTTGCTTAGTTTGGGACTAGGTTGATTTGTGTAAGATTCTGTGCAAAGTATTGGACAAAAAAATTAAGCGAATGGAAAATGTTCTATTCGCTCTATTTTAATTTCTAGCGACAGAAACTATATCCCAACCTAAGATAGCGGATTCCATTGTAATAATACTAACAATTACACGGTTCAACTCACGTATTCTATGTCACTACGGGCGACATGTTTCGAACTCTTCGGGAGTTCTTCTTCAGGATGAGTGTTTTCGCGGCGGTGTCGCTTGTATCACTGCCCGCGCTCGCTCCGAACGCCATTATATCAACATGTCTCACGAAAGTTTAAATTAGATTCCAATGTGTATAAAAAGTTTTATGTTATTCTTGCATGGCGTTTTAAAATGAGGACCAAATTACGTTTCTATGGATAGTTCAGGGTCCATAATGCGAGCCTTAATATTAATATAATATTTAATAAAAAAATAAAAAAAAAATACTAATTAAATAATAAATGGGTAAGGCCGCCGACATTGTCAGTTTTGGTCGGAACAAAACTTTCCAGCACGTTTTCTCCAAATATGTAAGCACTACTGCCGTTGTTGTTAGTTGATTCTATAAAGCAATTATTGAGCTTGTTTCCCCATTTCGCAAACTGAATAAAAGTTGTTGTTTCTATAAAATACTTGCATTTATGTTCATCAAACCCCCCTAATTTTGGTCGAAAATGACGTGTCGCTTTTTTCCGAGTACTTTTCAACTACGAATTATTTTCATATTTAAACATTTAGAAAAAAACGTTTAAATACGTTTGAAAGGTGAGACACGTTACTTTCTGTAAGACCAAGAACGGTGTTTAAGTACTTTGTTTTGCGTATTTTATAGGTCTTTAGATTAGTGGGCAGAGTTTTGGCTTTCGTAACACAAATTTTTGTGTTATGCATAATTACCCCTAAATATTAATAGAAAACTGGGGAAAAACGTATTTTGGCACAGCAACACCGTAAGCTGTCAATCAATGTTAAAAAAAAGAAACTGCCATTTTTAGTTTGTCTATGAGAAAAGTTGAAAGTGAGTCGCATATTTTCGTCAGAATTTGTGTTGATGAATATCTCAAGTAAGTAAGCGTTTCAGAAGTTCACTTTACTATGGTTGTTTTCGTTTATGTTTAAAGCTTACATGAAACATGTACATTTGCGTCTAGTTTGACTTAATTTGGTTTTATAATCTAAAACGCTTGTAAAAAACTGGTTTTGTGTTATATTATGGCGTTTTGTGTTAGTTTTGTGTTATGCATAACAGAAATTTTTGTGTTCAGTAACACAAAACAAGTGTGTAAAGAGTCATGCAGATTGAGAATACTGTAATAGTAAAGAAAAACATTTTCATATTATCGTGAGATTTATTCGAATTGTTATTTTGAATAGTACTTACAGTCTAAACGTATTATTCTTACAGTATGGTCGTCGGGTGACAACCAAAACTCACTATTTAGTGCATTTGCAAAAAAAAACAAATATCTACTGTGTTAACGTAGAAATAAGGTCGAGTTTTCATGTACCTACTATTACGTGTAATTAGACAGTTTAGGTTCTCACCGGACGATGTACACCAGTGATGCCGCATTCGATCAAACTTGAATTAGGTCTTCTATTAGATATATAATTCCGTGAATCGCGGCTATTATTATTTCAGACAACCACGTGAACTTATGAATCATTTAGTTTCTACTTGAAATATATTTTTAAATTCTTTTATGTTTGCAATAATTCTGAAAACTTTTTTGTTTCCTAGGAATAATGCTCAATTTGTCGTATTTTTTTATGATGATCTGTTTTTTATAAGTACAGAAAAGGAAATCATCTTTTTTTATAAAAACAGATCATCATAAAAAATACTGATTTAGTCAAATACCGATCGATCACGTATTCTAAAATGTTGTCATTATAAATATATTAACATACGTAAAAAAAATTATATTTTTTCCTTACCCTTTATTTTAATACTATTATGAAACAACCTTTACAAAAAATAGTGTTACTTTTGTGTTATATTTGTGTTACGGTATCACAAAAGTGATTGTGTTATTTTTGTGTTATAAGTGATAATCTCAACGGCCTTACCCAAATACTAATTTAATACTTAATATTATTTATATTTAGGTACTAGCTTTCGCCCACCACTTCATCTTATATTTTAAGACAGGCTATAAACTAACGTGCCACATTTCATTCAAATCGGTTGATCCGTTTAAGCGTAATTGAGTAGATAACAAACATCCAAACATCTAAACATCCAAACTTTCGCATTTATAATATTTGTAAGATACGTGTCAATATGTTTTTGTTGATTGAAAATAACTCCTGAGCGTATATTCTCTATCGAAACCGGAAAATTATTCCTGTCAAGCGATCGCAAGCAATAAACAACTTAATGCTCTGAGTACGAGGTAGTTTTTTTGCTTGTGTTCTTTTGGCAGGGTCGCCAGTTACAGTTTTGGACGTAATACCAAGAAGGGGCGGGCAGCGCTCAACGAACTTAAGCATAATCAATCATTATGCCACTTGCATATAGAAATGTGGCCTGATAACTTTATTAATATCATCATCATCCTCTTAGCGTTATTCCCGGTTGTGTCCTAAAGGAGCCCGGGGTCCGCTTTGACACCTAATCCCAAGATTTGGCATAGGCACTAGTTTTACGAAAGCGACTGCCATCTGACCTTAGGGAAAACTAGACCTTATTGGTTTCCTCCCGATGTTTTCCTTCACTGAAAAACTAACGGTAAATATTCCGTAGGTACATAAGATCCGGAAAACTCGCTAGTACGAACCGGGATTCCAACCCACGACCGCCGCTTGGCAGCCGCATGCCTGGACCACTAGGCTACCGTAGCTTACCTATATATTAATATCCTATCATATTGAAATAACCAAAGGTCTTTCTACGTACTTAGCTCTGTACTTTGTTTTGCACTAATATAACTAGCGGGTCGGTGAGCTGCCGATCTGTCTTAAAAAAAAACCGGCCAAGTGCGTGTTGGGCCACGCGCAGTGTAGGGTTTCGTAGTTGCTTGTCTTATGGCCGGTTCCAATAATCAATCCACAGATAGTTTTCCTCACCGGCAGTTACATTTTGACAGATTACCCGTAGAAAATGTGTCAAAATGTCAGGAAAACTATCGACGTGCGGTGCGGTTGCGTCGGCTGAATTTGTACAATTGGCCTTTCGAAGTACACATTAATTTTGTCGACTATTACTCGGTAACTACTTATGCCTACCTGTCCGTGATAGTTTTCCTTTTAAATTCGTTATATATATACCACGATTTATTTTGCATTCCCAGTAGTAGCCATATAGCCGGCAGGGGGGGGGGGGGGGGACACACGAACAAAAATTTAGGCTTTAAAGCCCAATATCTTGCAAACTGATAACTGATTTGAAAAATGGTTATAAAAACCCATAATATTTTTGAACGAGCTATCCAACGATACCCCACACCATGGGTTTAACGAGAAAAAAAAATTACACCCCCGCTATAGGTGTAGGGGAGGTACCCTAAAAAAAAGTTTTTTCAAGATTTGATTGTACTGTTTTGTCAAATCAAATCAAATCATTTATTGCACTCATGTTAGTGTGTGTGTTTGTGTGTGTTGTCGTCGTGATTGATTTCTATACCCATGCCGAATTACAGTTTTCTAGTAGTAATGGTTACTGAGCTAAGCCGAAGACGGACAGACAGACAGACAGACAGACAAACAGACGGACGGACATGGCGAAACTATAAGGGTTCCTTGTTGACTACGGAACCCTAAAAACAGAATCACCAAAAAAAACTATAAGTATTGTAAATACGACCCGTAGAGGAGGACATCCGTACAGACGGAAGAATAACACACATACAAATGTATAATAACAATCAGTAAATGTGTGTAAAGATTATAATAATATAATTGTATAAGAATTATTCCTGAATTGCGAAAGGGGACATGTTTGATACATAAGCTTAGTGTAACACCATGTAATCTTAACAACATGTATGCAACAAACGAATTGAAAATGAAATTGGATTTTCGCCCCAGCCGTAACCGAGAGCTTCGTTAGCTTCGCTCGCTCGTGCAATGATACAGCTATTCACTGCTTGCAGTCTAATTGTAAATTATAGTGGTGTTACATTACAGTGTTCTCTGCGTGTAAATTGTCTCCAGTAATTACGGCCAGTGATGGATACCACTAATGTTACTAAATGACCCCTAAATTGTTTATAGCTTGACTTCCCGTGACCACGCTGAAATGGGTAGAATGTCGGAAAATAGCTGTTAAAGTTTAATAAAGCTTATAACGTCATACGGTGACGTAAGATTCTTTGTAAGGTCTCAAACAGCACAGATTCGAAGACAAAGCTGAAACCTGGTCGTAAGAATAATGTTTTAATAAAATGTATCTTAATCTACTCTCAGTAACAAATATTGCTCTAAATAATTTTCCTGGCGTTTTTTTGTAAATTGTTTGACTTAAGTGTACCTAATCTTTTACATACTCGTAGCTATTGATACATACATTCTGGCCACCTTCTACTAAAATATCTTCAATTAACGATCCTGATTCCTGACCAACACCTAAGTAACTATTCATACAATACCTACTACAAGAATTCGATTTGAGTGTATGTTGGGTATGTTACGTAGGTATAGTGTGTTAACTTCCTTTGTTGCTTAATATGAAAGGAAAAGATAACAAAGAGGAGTAATTAAAGTGGCCGAAGTGTGGCACGTCCATTGCAATGAGCTACCGTTTGTGCTTTTGTTTATTGACAGTATGCTTTAGGCCTACCGAGCTACCTGCGTCATTGTTTTACAACCCTACTTGAAGATAACAATTAAACAATAGATATCGGTAATGGTTCGTTTTAAGTAATACTTTTCTTCATCTAAACTAAAACAAACTATACCCATATAACATACCTAAAATACACTAAAAGCGAATTCCTTACAGAAACCGTTACAATTATTATCTTTTGAACAACGGCTCAATATGAAACCATTTTTGGTTCGCTACCAAGTCCATCAACACACGCGTGACAACAGCCATCACTCATCGGGCTCCTGTCGTTCGTCGATTGTTTCTGACCGGGGCCCATTCGCAACCCACCGATAAACCAGTCCAACACAGACTTTACAATATGCCTTGCTGTTACGAAGACCGGGCTCAAGATATGCTGGTAAGTTGTTGTTGGGATAATAGTTAGACCTTCGAACACTCGTTGTTGTTACGAAGATCGGGGCCAAGATATACTAGGGGTGCATGAGTTTGGAGGATTCTGAATGGTACCGGGTAATGGCAGGGGTCGTGAGTCCACAAGAAACGCTAGGCAGGGTTATTAACGATCGGTGTATTAAGGCTGCTTATGTGGAAGCCGGGAGAAATAATTTTTGTTTGATTTTATTTAACTTCAAGGCATATGTTCTTGATTGAAGGAATTTATGATGACAAAATGTGTCTTAAAGGATACCGCTTTGTCGATAGTTAATAAAGACGACCACACGACGATATTGCATTTTCATTCCAGTAACTACTTACTTAGTATTAATCTTTAATATTTTATAAGTCAAAACGAGTATGTTTACATTTAGCTACGTTTCCAACATGTCCCACATAACTTCATATATTATTTTGGCAGACTTGTATGTAGATAAGTACCTATGTAAATAAAATTAAGGATGAGTTCGTTTAAGTTTAGCTACGTTTCCAACATGTCCCACATAGCTTCATATATTAGTTAGGCAGACTTGTATGTAGATATAAGTACCTATCCTATCTAAATAACTTCAGGATTTGATGTCGTCCATTTCGAACACTATATCACCTCAATATCAAATCGTTCATTAAATTGCAGTAAATCATTAAAAACCGCCAACGCCGCTACTTCCCATCACTATGCGACACACTAGTCATTAGTCATCTAACCATTAGTCATGAGAATGTGGCTCCCCACGCTCGTCCTATGCGTGATGCTGGAGACCGCTGTGGGGGACACGGTGCCCCCGTGGTGGACCGGCGCCGTGTACTACCGGGTGTTGGTGGATTCCTTCAAAGATGGCGACGGAGACGGGGTAGGAGATCTCCAGGGTTAGTAAACGTGTGTTTTCGGATTAAATCTCATTATTGTCTAATGACATACCAGCTGCACGCGCGGCTTCGCCCACGTATTGCAAAGAACGCCGGCAAAATATATCCTATAACCGTCCAGTAAGTGCATTCTACATGCAGGTTAAAGAATTTTTGAACGCGGATAAGCGGTTCCTGAGTTTACCCTTTACATACAAACTTAGAAAGCTACAATCTAACAGACTTTTCCTCTTTATAATATTAGTATAGACTTGCAGACGGAGCCGCGGGATTACATATATGCATATAATGTATGTATATATGTCCATCCTGAACGTATATTCTATGTCCTGGCGAAAGAAGTTTTGTAATCGGATGCGTAGTTCCGGAGAATAACTCACTAACATTGCTTTTCAATTTCTAAAGTACGTTGATACACCTTTGTTTAACTCCAGGAGTTACACAACAGCTGAGCTACGTGCGAGCTCTAGGAGCGGATGCCGCCATCCTGTCTCCCCTCAGCACCAGGAACCCCGACTGCAGCAAGCCTGGCACCCTGGACTTAGGAGGCATCGACCAGCGGTACGGGGGCTTGGACAGCTTCGGCCAGCTTCTGGAGAAGGCCAAGAAACTAGGTACATATTCTAACGGTTTTCTAAAAAATAGCTGATTGGTTGATCCCAGACTTTCCAATAGATTTAGTGACATGACTGAATCGCTACTACAATTGTTAATTTGATGTTTTCATCAAATAGCAATAGTTCTACCAAACTGATTAATGCTCTGCTAATTCATTAAAAAACTGTTATGGCATTTTTTTGTATGTCGCAAAACTATTTTGTAACAAAAACTACTACTACAACTAGTACCTACTATCACACAATCGCACAATGTGACGATTAGTCAATGATTGTAGATTCTAATACTTACTTTTTTTTTTTTTTTAGTTATTGAACCCAAAAGTAGACCTACTTAATCTAAAGCGAAAAAACTGCGAAAAAACTGGTCTCTACTGACATAAGAATGTCACATGCATCCAGATTACGGGATTTTAGTTTCTGGAATCCAAATTCCAGCGTTAATAAAATAGTGCCTAACAAAACTGAAACACGTTTAAAATAAGCCTGTTAAGCAATTGCATGCTTTGCAACATAGTGTTTACGAGGCATTACCGTGTGAATAAAAACGCGTGACTAACATGAAATTACAGGGGGACATCAATTACACCGACCAACAAGCGAGGCGGAAAAGCAAAGGCAATGTCAAACGATACCAGGCCTTGTTTAACCATTATATAAAAATACAATGCAGAGTAAGGTTGCTGACACCAAATAAAGTAAACAATAATGTTGAATTTTCTCGAAAAAGGATTTAAAATATTGTCAAATGGAGAAAAAAGTAAAGCAGGGGATTAAATCATCACAAAGTTATAAGGTGTTCAAAGTTTTAAGAGGGGTTATATTCTGTCCCTTTGCCGCAAACGCCGCAAGATATGACGCTCGAGTGCCGTGACGTCACGCTCCCCGAGCGTTTTCTCTCTCTAACAAGCAATATTAAAGCGGTTGTAGCTTATATCTAAATGTGATTTTCGTCACAGTGCATATTTTTTTGCCTGCTCTCTTTTGGAGTGATAATATATTTATGAACTAGATGCTAGTTAATGCGTTGTTATCTTTGTCTCAAACTCAGGAAAAAGGGACTTTAGAGCAGTTGGCGCTTTCGTTATTATTAACAGCTAGCACTTGCTTGCGACTTCGTCCGCGTGAACTCCCGCACGAACTGCCATCCCTATTTGTATCCCTTTAGAGGATGATTATGGGGGTAAAAAGTATCCGACGTTTTAATCCAGGTTATAAACTATCTCCATGATAAATTTCATCACAATCCGTTAAGCCGTTTTTGCGTGATTGAGTAACAAACATACAAACATCCAAACATATAAACATCCAAACTTTCGTATTTATAATACTAGTAGGATTATATTATGCTTATATTGAGGGTTAGCATGTTGTTCAAATAGGTAACATGAATACAACGCGACATAACAACGACGATTAAACATAAAATCATTTTCATGTTCCACGCAAGAAACTACCTACCCGTGCGCCACAATTCAAATAGAAACCACATTCACTTTTAATAAATTTATAGTGTAGTACTTAATCGCAACAAACATGGGAAAAACCGTTTGTAGAGGAAAGCCCCTACCTTCCTTCCTAGACACTGAAAAGGTAAAATAAGTTTGCTGACAGAAATTTCGTTTTTGGTACAGTCAAGGGCACCAATCCATACTTCCATACTTATCCATACTAATATTATAAATGCGAAAGTGTGTCTGTCTGTCTGTCTGTCTGTCTGTCTGTCTGTTACCTCTTCACGTTTAAACCGCTGAACCGATTGCGATGAAATTTGGTATGGAGATAGTTTGAATCCCGGGGAAGGACATAGGATAGTTTTCATCCTGGAAATCACCCTCTATAGGGATGAAATGGGGGGTTGAAGTTTGTATGGAGCTGCGATATAAACGATTTCCACGCGGACGGAGTCGCGGGCAGAAGCTAGTAATATTATAAATGCGAAAGTGTGTCTGTCTGTTACCTCTTCACGCTTAAACCGCTGAACCGATTTGGATGAAATTTAGTATAGAGATAGTTTGAGTCTTGGAGAAGGACATAGGATAGTTTTTATCTAGAAAGTCATCCCCCAAGGGGATGAAGTGGGGGGTGAAAGTTTGTATGGAGCTACGATGTAAACGCGTTCCACGCGAACGGAGTCGCGGGCAGAAGCTAGTATGTAATATGTATAGATACGCCACAAAGTCTCAAAAATATGTAGGCAGACCTTATTTCTGCAACAATAGGGTTGTAGCATACATATTTATGAAACTTCGAGTAAATACATATTGGTGCCCTTGCCTGTACAAGCTTGTATTGCCAACTGTAGTTTTCTGTATACCGTCATCAAATACTAAGTACTGAATTCCCATGGCCACCTTCTGTCTCCATTATCAGATCAGCTCGATGGTACCATAATATTGAATTGTCATCTAAACTATACTTTTGCCCAAAATTTCAGCTCAATCGGTTGAGGTTAAGTGGTTCACAATTCAGTTCCAAGATGTGTCCCACTCTAACAAGCAAACGAACAGATCAAGTTAAATAAAAGCTTGTAATAAAAATACTCCGTAAAATATGTTTTCTTTTAACAGAGCTCAAAGTGGTGGCCACTCTCGACCTTCAGTCGGCCAGTGCAGCATCAGAATTGTTCACGTCGAGCGCTGATCGAGCCAATGGATTCGAGGACTGGTTTCTCTGGACCGATGGGACACCTGAACAGCCTCCTCCGGTATGAAGCCAACTAAGGCTTACTTTACAATTCCTAAAACTTCTTTTAAAGAGACAGGTGGTATTTCTTTAGCAATATTTAGTCTTTACAAGCTAAATTAAACAAACAATTTCCTTAATAGACTGCCATCTGACCTAATCCGGGGGGAAAACTAAACCTTGTTTGGGATTAGACCGGTTTCCTCACGACGTTATCCTATGCCGAGAAACTACTATTGAGACATCAAACCATAATTCGTACATAAGATTTTCGAAAAACCCGGTACGGTTTAAAAATAAAATAAATAATAGTTTTTTATAGACTATATAGTTATAGACTTGTTTCACAATCTTGGCACCACTCTAATGGGCGAGCTATGCGCTCGCTCCATTCTAATCGAACCACATCAGGTAGTTTCTGACTTAGCGAGAGAGATGGCGCTGTGTACATTATACCCTTTATACCCTTTTTTATGGAGCGAGCGCATAGCTCGCCCATTAGAGTGGTGCCAAGACTGTGAAACAAGTCTATAACTCGATACAGAGAGAGCGCTAGTCTTAGCGGGAATATAGTGAAAAAATATACAACTTGCGGCACTGTCCTCGTAGCTCAGTTGGTAGAGCAGTCTAGCGTTAATAGAAAGGTCGCAGGTTCGACTCCTGTCGGGGGCTACAGACGAAGATGGTTTATTTTTCCATTATATTCTTTCTCTGTATCATATCGTTTACATTACAATTATTATTATTATTATTGTGTACAATTAACTAATCTCCCAATGAACGAACAGCTAGAACCCAGCATCGACCAGTGGGTGTACCACGAGGACCGAAAGGCATTCTACGCAACTCGCAACAACGCGAGCGTCCTCAACCTCTGTTCCGAGACCCTGGGCTCCGCGTTGGCGTCTGCCCAGTGCGCCTGGCTGCGGCGAGGGGTTTCGGGGCTGGTGCTAAACCCTGATTTCAGAGACCAGGGCTGTGGTGTGAGGCTGTTGAGGAAGATGGTGGCTGAAGCCATGACGTGCGCCAGAAGCTCTAGTTTAGAGACACCGTAAGTTCCGCAGGACACTGGATAGCTGATCTAATATATCACCTTTTTAAATCAGTAGTGATTACTCTGCTTATCCATTTGGGAATACAGGCTACTAGTTTATGTTTGCTCATGGTATATTGATAGAAGTGATTATTAATAATATATGGATTGAACGGCTTGTTTTTAGCTTAGGACTATTGTGTGACTAGGAAATTATTTACAACTTAGAAAAGTTGATAAAAACCCAACATTTTAATTCCAAAGTACAATTTCTCAAAACCGGCTAAACCGATGTTGAAACGTAGGTAAGAACTTTCTCGATCACGTCAGCTTTTGGACAAAAAAACGCATTAAAATCAGTCCCTTCGTTTAGGAGCGACGATGTCACAGATACACAGACACGTCAAACTTATAACACCCCTCTTTTTGCGTCGGGGGTTATTATGCCCCTTTTATAACTCGAACGCTAAAAGGCATTAAACCATAAAATCTTCTAATTTTGCCTAAAAATACCCATGGGATCTCTAAACTTTCAACTACGTACTATTGTATGCTTAGTGCTCACATAATATTAACCAATACACATAAAATCTCAGACAATTTTTACAAAAGGTTCCCCAAATGGAGCCGACCTTTCGCAAAGCAAGCAAACATCTATCACAGACTAAATCGCTTGAAACCTAAAACGGTCGTACCGGATTCTTAGATTATTTTGGGCGCCCCATTACTTTGATTATGTTATGATATAGGTACTACTATTCAATAGGTATTGGATATAATATTGATTTTATAACGTAAATAATATACCTGCATTTTTTGATAATATTTTTTAAATTATCTGTAAGAAGCTTACATCCAAAAATGAGTAAGTACTTAGTGTTTATTTATTTCATTTAAGACGACAAAAAGCGTAATTCTATATGGGAACAAATAATCTTAAACCAAATAATGTATTAAATGATACAAGCATGGCAGATAGCTAACCCGTATGTTATGTATGTATACGGTAATAGTAATATAGTCGCCAGTTGCAAGGAATTATAAAAGCACCATAGTCAATCTTTGACTTATCACATCAAAACAAGGAACTAACAATAAACTTATTGCAGGGCAATCTTGGTGGAGTCGTCTCTGCCTCCCGAGGACGCTGCAGGGTACTACAGCGATGGAAACATAGGAGCCAACAGTGTGATAAGCATAGCCCTGACTTCCACCACGAGGTCGGCCCCTCAAATGGCTGTAGCGTTCTACGCTGACATGCTCAACGCTCCGCAGGACGCCACGCCGACCTGGCAGGTTAATACATAGTCTTTCTTGGTACCACCATGATGCAATGCGTATAGCACGTCCGTTGGTACGGACACCGTAGCGGTTATGGCAGAATTATAATAGGAACGTTGTCGATGCACAGTCATGTCCATGCATGGCCATGATGTATAGGTGCTCATTGTACTAATTAAGAGCTAGGCTTCTCGATGAAGTAATTTCCATCTTATCTTCAGTATGCCATTACTCTAATTTAGGGAAGTGTAATGTGGTCAATCCCAGTGAACGAAAAAACCATAGAACGCAGCTCGCCTTACAAATTTCTACCCAAACATATGCCTAAAGCCCGGTATGCGCATGTTCGAACTAAACGGCTACCTGGCATCGTTTTGACACCCCGCCCCAATCCCCGCATAATGGCAATGGCACCCATTCTGTAGGGCCATTTTGCGGCACTACTTAGACTTCCATGCGTTTTTCGTTCGCTGGTCGTTCCCCGTTGCCTCCCACACCGCAGTTTGTAAACCGATTTTGTCTCTTTTCACTTAAAAAGGAATTCAGAGTTTCCCGCCAACTTTCTAAGTCTAATTTCTCTATTTCCAGTCAAGCTCCTCCTCGGCCAGCCGCATCACCACCAGACAGGGCGGCGACCTGGTGGACGCCATAAACCTTCTCAACCTCGTGCTCCCTGGAGCCACCATCATTCAGCAGGGTGACGAGCTTGGAGCCGCCGACACCATCCTTGAATGGGCAGCTCCTGACTCCTGCTTCCCCAGTCAGCCCTTGCCATCATCTGCCCCGTTCCCTTGGGATGATACCTCCAATGCTGGGTTCACGGCTGGGAAGCCCTGGTTGCCTTTAGCGCCTAATTATAGATATGCGAATGCGAAGACCCAGTTTACGAATGAGGGTAGTCATGTTGGAGTGGTGAGGATAGCGGCTGCTATGAGGAAGAGTCCCGCTATTGGGCCTCACGCAGAGGTAGTGTTTAATTTATTAACATACACTGAATAATGGATTTGCAATTTTGCAATTCTGCAAGATCTTCTAGATTTTCTAGAAGATAATTCGTAGTTATCGTGGTCAATATTATTTAGCGAAATTGCAGTCAATTTAGTTCACATTATGAGTATGAGTTAGAAACTGGTTGAAGGATGATACAAAATTAGACAGTATTGTAATATTAATTAGAATAACGAATATTTTGGTGGTCTCCAAATATGATTAGGTATCTAAAAGAGTGATTGGTCCATTTTTGAAAGTTTTTTCATATGCATAATATTCTTTTGATAGTTTCCTCTAACAAGCCAGTAGTGCTAAAGAATAACTGACGAGAGAAACAACTGATTAACATTTCTTTCTTCCAGATAAAACGCCTCGGAGACGCCCTGGCCATCCTTCGATGGGGCGGCACCGGTTCCCTCCTAGTGGTCTCCAACGTAGGCAAATCCCAGACCGAAGCCCAGCTCTCGACGATGCCAGGTCTCCCAGCTGAGATGACCGTGGCCGCCAGCTCTGCTGGCTCCAGCTTCTCGACTGGCGCTCACGTGAAGCTGGAGAAGGTGATCAGACTGGGGCCTGGGGAGACGGTCCTCCTGGCTGGGGCCCCACGGCACTGCGGGGGGCCAGGCCCCGTGGACAAGATAGCGAGTAAACTGAACGAGGGGTGGCAGAAGCTCAACAAGTATTTTAGTAACATTTGAATTGCTATAGTTTTACTGAAGCCTGTAATTTTAATCAAGGATAGGTCACTAGCGTAAGCTTAGTACAGCTTGTTTAAAACGTAACATTTTTAACATTAAAACGGTAGACTTAGGCGATCACTGATGTTTCGGTCCGTGTGTCATAGACAGTTTTTTTTGTTAATTATATTATATTGAGTCACGTATAGGTACCTACGTCTTTTCTCGTCGACGAATTAACAAACAAAATGTTGTTCCTATTTGTTTAATTATCACAGCGATATGGGAGGCATACATCAATACATTCACACAGTTTACGTAGTAGGTTATTTGTTCATGTTTGTTATCTACCGAAGTTAAACAATGTTTGAGTATTTATTTGTTTGATATTCAGCATTTATCAGCAATATTCTAGACGAAACTTCGGAAAGGGCAGATGGCAGTCGCTTTCGTAAAAACTAGTGCATATGCCTAATCTGGGGATTAGGTGCCAAAGCGGACCCGGTCTTCTTTAGGGCGCAACCGGGAATAATGCTAGGAGGATGATGTTTCTAGAGGAAACTTTATTAGGTAAATGGGGCATGTGTATACATTACACATACATACACATGTGTCATATATCCGCGCACCCTTCGCCATCAGTCCCTGTGACCCACATTCGTCAAAGAAAACAAATTAACTCCCCTTACTCCAAATACTAACTAACCCTACGTTTTAGAGAAAGCTATCGTCACAGAATATCAAACGCCGACGGTACCTTCCTTTCATGTTTGTTATATATACTATTTGTAATGTGAAGATCTATGTATAGAAGTATGAATATTCATTCGCCCTTTTTATGAGGTTGGGAACAAGACATACATTAGTCTCACCATATTTGATCCGCTGCATTCACCGGATTAACAGAAAATGCTATAGATTTTAAAATTCGTGTGTCCGCACATACCTACTTTAAGACTAATTGGCTAGTACCCAAAATAGCCTCACGGAATATCAAGCGCGAAGAAATTCACGAAAATCCAAGATATACGCCGATTTCTACATACAACCTGTCGTATAATATTAACTACTTAGGAACGCTTTTGAAGTCTTCAGAGTCACCAAGTTCACTCATTCCCAAAGATTTCACTTGAAAATCTAGCGCCGCTCGAGAAAAACGCCGCGCGCCGCATCTTACCAACACACACAGCGGCAGTATTCTTCTAAGATATAGACCAAATAAAAGTACGTTCTGGATCTTCTCGATACATCTAGAAACACAAATCCGGGGTGATGTTACAGTCACCTAAAATCTTAAAAGACCCGAGCGCGACAAATCTTACAAACTAAGTCAATACACAGCGTCCACCCGAAAGCATTAGAACTGTCCGAACATTAGAAGGTTCGGGAACGTTCGAGAAGATTCTAGAAAGTTGTAGACTTACAGAATTTGCTCTTCTCGGCATGGCTGAGGGTTATAGCGGCTAGGAGGAGCAGCGCGAGCGGGGCTCGCGTCATGGTCGCGGGCGGCGCGCTCTGGGGGCGGCGCGCCGCGAACTGACGCTCCGACGTATCGACCCTGCGCATCGCGCATGCGTGGGGTTGCTAGCGGGAACAAGAGGCGTTTTTCGGGCAGCAAATGTTTTTTTTTAAGCTGTGATAAAGGCGCATCCCCACAGGTGTACATAGCAGTGACAGCAAGTGATTTCGGCCTCTGTGGACAGTTGCAAGCATCACTGTGTCTTTAGATCCATGAAGAATTAGGTCTTTTCCCATACTCTGGTGAGTTAATGAATAATGAATAAGTACTGAGGTGTGATCCTGATCACGTAACTTTTCGAACGCACGTTAGTACAACTCGACTGTAATTTTACTCCCATACACAAAGTGACATTTAGATCTACCGTACCGTGATTCAGGCCATACGTAATCGACCTGCTTTGCTTGGACACTCCGAGAGATTTTTAACAGTGATTTATCCTTATCATAATTTCACTGTTGGATTGGTTATCTGAATGTCAAAGGCCATCACATTAGCAATTTGTCACAACAACTTACTTTAGTTGGAACCTACCATTCCTTCATTCATACCTTTCATTCTAACTAGAGCAAGTTGGTGCGACAAATTGTTTTTTAGTGTGCTTAAATATGGCTATGTGACTCCCGTGAGGCTTCCTTATTCATCAAATGATTGGTGGTTCAGAATCAGGAACTCTTTTATATGTTACTCGAAAGGTTGACTTGACTAAAACCTAAAACTAGACTAGCTTTATGTGCCTACTAATTCCTGTGAAAATTTATTCGAAGAAGACTTTCTGTAAAGTAAAGTAAAGTAAAGTATTTATTCATTGTAATCACGTAACAGCCGTTGTTCACTGTAACAGGCAACACTTTTGAGCTATCTATTTATAAACAACCCGTTACGTTTTCAAAATTGAAACCCACTCCATAATCAACCTTAACGCCCACTAATAAGACCACTTCAGCAAAATAATTTTACCAAATTAGTACCATCACTGCCGAGACTGATCGCCATTCAAAATCAGCTTTATTTTTTAAGATTTAGGATACACGTTACAGAATTGCAGCCGCAAAACAAAGTTGGTTTTAAAATACTAGTGGCGAGTACCGCTCACTCAATGACCGAGTAGCTCAGTGAGTGAGTCAACATCAACGCCTATCGACCAGTAGCCCCCAGTATAAGGCAGACCTACAAGAACCCGTATTTGTTAAGACACTAGGGGTCAAGTAGTATTAGGGGATAGCTTGCAGACGACAGAAAATGTGAACAGAGAGGCAGTGCTAATTAGAAGTAACACGAGCCCAGATGCGATTCCATTCATTAATCTGTATACGTAAATTGCTTTAGGATTGGGATTGCATTTAAGCTGTCGTTATCTAATTGAACATTGCGATTGAGTAAATGTACATACAGTCAGCTAAGAAATTGTTCTGCCACTTTTGGAATCTATTATTTGCACATTAAGGTTCAAAAGTGGTAGACCAATTTCTTGGCTTACTGATACAATTATGATTACACAAACATGCAAAGAAATATATGACGTTATGTTCCTTAATAAGCTGCGAAGTCAAGAGGTCCGTAAACGTAAATTCGTACAAAAATTGGAGGTGCAAAGTAACCTTCTCTTGTTTCAGTATTAACTCTTGACCCAGCATCATTCAGCCATTCATTGATTTAATTATTTCATTGCATGTTTGAGAAAAGATTGCCTGCCTCATACCTATATCTACGCTACGCTCGGCCGTCTACATCTGCTCGGCCGGCAATCTCTAATTTCCCTCTTACTTAAGATTACTATTATTTGACGTTTAAATAATGTGTACATACATTTGTACGTAGTGTACTTAATGTTGGACATAAGACATTCCATTCGTCCCTCTCGCAAGTACAGTCAGCATCACATAGTTAGTAGCAGCCAAAGTAGCCAAATATATCGTAACACTTCCTTACTCCTATAGTAATAAAGACGCGTTCCGATATATTTAGCTACTTTGGCTGCTACTAATTATATGATGCTGACTGTACTTACGTAGTCGCCTGATGCTTCCATATAAACGCGATGATGCCTTAGCTAGGGTGCACCTAGGTACTTTTTAGTTTTCAAATTTGGAACATATTCAGTATATAAGTACTAATCTAGTACACACAGCAACACACCTAACTAACCATACCGTGAAAACCTAGAACCCTATTACAATGCACTTAAGGTCAGATTAGATTTCCGATGGTCACTTAGCTGTGTTGTCGACTGTACCTATATACCTATGGTTTTCCTAAGTTGAAAAGTCAACAAAACTTCTGAGGATTGGCGGCAATCGAGAAACCTGCATTCATCCTATAAGAATCAATCACAACCAACTTTCATCTACTTATATTTATATCATAACAAGGAAAAGTCTGTGAAATTGTAAGTTTGTATGTAGGGATTAATTTCCGGAACCACTGAATTCAAAAAGTACCTTCATAATGCAGTGGGCGTAGGTAGGTAAGTTAAAAAAAAGACAAAAACAGAAAAACTAGATAAGAATTGTTCAGCCCCTAAAGTCGGTGTCAGTCTCGAACCTAGGTCCGCGCGGCGCCAGACTGAGGCCGGCTTCTCAAGTTGACAGAAACCGGCTAGCCTAGCTGCAATCATCGAGGGCAGACTTATATAGTGGACACACTTGAAGAGTAAGTATAGAACAAGATAATGGATAACAGCACTTGTGTTGAACATTACTGGTAATTGAGTTAATAATTAATCCTCTGAACCGTTCGCCATTAAGGTGGAAAGGTTGTCGAGTGGCGACTAGGACCGGAAGACATAGCGTGGCTAGACCCCTCACAAGGTGGACTGTTGACCTGGTAAAGGTCACGGGAATCCGCTGGATGCGGGTGGCGCAGGAACGGTCATGGCGGCACTCCTTGGGGGAGGTCTATGTCCAGCAGTGGACGTCTTTCGGCTGATATGATGATGATTATTACAATTAAAAATACGTGTGCGATTAAAAATAATATATTAGCAAAATTTCCAAAAAACTAAATTGACAACTATCTCAAACTAATCTAATTAACGAAACTGCTCATAAAATTTCATGAGAATCGGTATAGAAAATAGAAATGCGACCTGTAGAGAACAGCCAGACATCAAGACAATATGAAAGAATTTTTGCTCAAGCTGATCCTGTCCTTCGTTCGTTTCGCTCGCTTGTTCAATTAATAACGCGTCCAACTCCGACGTTTAGGTTCTGCTACCGACCGAGCCCTAATAATGCCCAGGCTGAAAACCAGCGCCGAATTCTTGTTGTACCTACTTTGTTTTTTGGCAATATATTATTATTATATTCTATTACATATTCTTCTGATTTTATAGCTTGTAAAAGGCTTTGTGGTCTACTTGCAGAATAAACATTCGATTTTGATTAATTGTTAGACTATCGGAAATATATGACTATGACTATTTTATTAATATTGTCTTGAATAATTTCTCGTGTATCATGAAAGATACGAAACACTCGACTAACGTTGAAAACTAATCACGATCACGGCCGACTAAACGAAAGAGATAGCTTTATTCATTTGTTTCGAACATGACTCCGCAAAACGCTGCCATTCAAAAACCCACCAAGTCTCACTGTTACTGCAATCAAATTTTAATTATAATGGAAGGGTTTTAAGTCTAGTTTCGTTTGTTATAAGGGATGTTTGATGACCTTTTGGATGTGCATCGTTTATACGGAGGCAGTGCACCCCACTTGGGAACTCTCCTGTGGATAGTACTCGACTCTTTCAAGTGCACTTGAAACATAAAGGTGTGTCTTAGTTACAAGTTTAAGTGCGTATACATACGTATAGGTGCTAGGAATTGAGGTAGGACTGGTAGGAGTCATTTTAGATCTGTCTACATCTGAAGAGCCAATGGAGGGAGTATGTTAACAGCTTGTTAACTTTCTTTTTTAACCGATTTCAAAAAGGGAGAAGTTTATCAATTCGTCGGAATCTTTATTTTTTATGTATGTTGCCCGATTACTGAGTAGAGATTAGTGAGGTAGGGCACTTTAGTGAGGTAGGGCACAGCGAAATGCCATCCCGCTCGAATTTGGAGCAGCCCAACTGGGGAAGTACCTCCGCCTTGCAGAAGACCACAGCCATAATAACATTACTACTTGCTCTGTAGTAGTATTGTCTTCCTGGAGGTGAGCAAGGTCGCAAGAGCTCCCGAGGATGCGTTGTGTTGAGAGCGAGGGAATTTGTTGCTTCAGCTGTCAACACGGCGAAACCTCAAACATATCAAGGGTCAGCAACACCCATGTTACTGCTTTGGAGTTGCATGCGTCTATAGGCTGCGGTGTCCGCTTACCATCAGGCGGGCCGTACGCTTGTTTGTCACCGTCGTTGTATAAAAATAAAATAAAAACTTGAAGACGCCTGATCCCCTATTCTGTAACTTGTTTTAAGCTCACCTCTCAACGCTCACCCACAAATATATCATGACTGCGATGTGTAGTAAGTAACTAAGCGTAGGTATAGAGGTCTAGTTTCGTGACGGGTGGCCGGCGGGGTGAGACGCATTAGCACATAGCGAATAACAGCCCTGCACCGATTTGGATATTTTTTTTTGTTTGAAAGGGTGTGTTTCCCGGTGGCCCCATGGTCATCCGATGGTGGCATCCTGGAGGAATGGAGGGAACTCTTCAAATATAGGAAAGTACTGAACTGAAGTCGGTTAAAATTTTGTTTTAGAGCAATTTATTTACATTACTTCTACTTTTTCGTCGTCGTTACCTCGTGACTGAGGATCGTGACTAATCACGATGTCCAAACAAACGTGTTGTAATACATGTTAACTGATTTATTGAAGAATTAATAAATAAATTCGTTAATACTATAATAGCATTCTTCTATTAATAGGTTCCTTACTCGGCGCTTAAAGGTATTAATTATATAGTAATTTTACCTCGTACCTAAGGCAGACAGTTGTGCAATTTAACAGCTTGATATCGCGTACAGTGATGCACAATTGTCAATTTAGGCGCAACCAAATCCCTAAGTCTTTTCTGTGAGTGTTCTCTCTAGCATTCTCTCCTCCTTTGTCTCGTATCTTACTGGATGTTTAGGACACTGTGCACTGGTAGAACTAAGATGTAGAGACACTCCCTCCCTTTGATATCCCAGATCAACGAAAAAACGTAGACGAAATTGTCCGTGAAAATTCGATTATTATATGGAATGCATATCTTCATTAAACGGGTAACTTTATCAGTTAAAAACCCACTCTCCAGATACGGGGTAAAATAAATAAATAAATAATAAATATTTTGAAACAATCTTACACTAATCGACCTAGTCTCAAACTAAGCAAAGCTTGTACTATGGGTACTAGACGACGATGTACATACTTATATAGATAAATAAATACTGAAATACAGAGAAAACATTCATGACTCAGGAACAAACTTCGCTTATCACACAATTCGGATTCGAACCCGGGACCTCCAGCTCCGTAGACAGGGTCACTACCAACTAGGATACAGAGGTTGTCAAAATATAGCAGCTCTATTATTTATTCTGTAGGTCTATTCTACATACTGGTGAAAGGATGTTTAAAATCGAGTTAGTAGCTTCGGAGATTGCCCCTACTAAAATACTTACAAATGTTGATTTTATTTCACAAAAAAGGTACAAATGGCGAACTTAATGCCATGTGGCATTCACTACCAGTCAACCAATCGGCTTAAAAGAAACGTTTGTATGGTGCAGGACAAGGGACAGAGAACGAGACAATAGTAAATCAAAAAATACTTTATACAGAGTGCTTAGATTTGCGTAGGTGTTATTACTTTATATAAAACTCGACCAAATGAGTATTTTTGAATTGATAATTGACCTATTTTGTTTGCTTCGAGCCTTATATTTCCATATACCTAGTAATTGGGTATTTGTAAACAGCAAAAAAAAATGTTAGGAATAGGTAAAGTTTTTATATACAAAGGTAGCGCTATGAATAATGTTGGAAAACATGACAATGACAATGTTGTTTAGAAAATGTGTCTTAACACAAATTGTCCCAATTATTAGATACCCCACCTCGACAAAACTAAACCACGAAACAAATATTGCAACAAAAAATGCAACGTAAATCTCCATACCCCAGTCAAAATTATCAACTAATTACCCAAATCGATCAAGATTAAAAATAAAAATTAGATAAAAAGCTGATTTCCCCAGGATCAGCAGAGGTCTCGAATACCAATCAGCCCAGAACTTTGGGCCGCCCGAAGGTACCCCAGACCACCGCTGATGGAAACTAGTTGCCGAAATTCTCTACTACTTCTACGTATCAGGTGATTCGCCGCTTATCAGATAATGAGGCCGGTTATCACTGATTGTCACAATTACAGTATCATTAGTTGTCGTGGCCCTTTCAGTATTTGATTGCACACCGGGTTACACACATGTTAGGTACTCGTAACATACGAGCATATCAGTCTTACAGCGGGTTTCTTCGTCCACGTTTGACAGACCGGTTACCGTTAAATATGGCGTCGGTAGCTGTCATCCCACAGATAACTGTCAAAGTTCTCATACAATAAAAATTAAACGGCCGTAAGTTAAGATTACCGACGGTTTGAAGCTATTGAGCCTTAGTGCTAGTAAGTAATGTCAAATGTGACTGACATTGCTGCATGCCTCGGGCACAATCCATTTGAAGCTACTAAAACCTGGTTAAAGAAAATCTAGGTGCTTCGGTAACGCGGCGGAGTGTGTGAGCGATTCGGATTCTTGAAACACACTTTGAAACAGAATAAGGGTGAGTTCAGCAAAGTTATGCGAGTGGTGTGCGAGAAAAAAGTCCACCAAGAGGAAGAGATACGTAAGCGAAGATAACAAAAAAATGGTGGAGTTTCCTCTCACAATACCCTGCTACTGCGCTCTGCTCTGATGGATACTCATTCAGAGTCAGGTGTCTCAAACCTCTTTGGTAATCGTAAGGTTTATCCATTAAAATCTGATTGAATGGGAAGTTTATGAATTTTTTACAGGATGACAGCTGCTTGTGGCGGCGCCATATTTACCGTTTACCAGCCTACGTACAAAGTGTGGTCGATGCTACTAACATACACAACTACATAAGGTCCACTCCCTTAATGATGACGACATTAGTAGTCTAATTGACATCAGTTGACAACCAGGGCCCTTGCCCACTCACTACACGGCCGCCATCGCGACTGATGCATTCACGGATTAGAACTGCTAGCTGCGGCGTCTTTGTCCTGAAGTAGAACTCTACTCTACCTTGTGAAGGCTAGCTCTCCTAACACTATCTAATCATCATTAAAATCATTTACACACTTCAGTATTCGTCGTTGATTTAGAATATAATTTGTGGCATTTAACTGTGATATAACCTACACAGTCACATCGACTCGTTAATTGACCTGTGAACTTTGTGTACAGGATTTTTACATTATTGACCTTTTTTTTTTTTAATTTATTTATACTTATCATTATTACATAATACACGGCCAGGCAGCGGACAAAACCCAGCAGGGTTTAACTGCCACTGCATTCACTCAATAGATAATATATATATATTTATATAGGGGCACGCTGAAGGCGTGCATGCAGTTTCTTATCCTATTGCCGCGGCTTAAGGTCCAAAAACTGGATGCACGTCTACGACGGCAACATTAGTTTAGCTTAGCATTAACAGGTTTGGGATATACAAGCAGATTTCATTATACGTTTGCAATGTTGCGGTTTATCACATATATTTGTAAGTACATACACCTAAAACGGTTCAGCGGTTTAAGCGTGAACAGCTAACAGGGAGATAGAGTTACGCATTTATAATATTAAGGCATATGTTTAACGGACCACCAGATATAGTAAAATATGAACACAAAAAAAATACTTTTGACGACCAAAAATAGTAACTGAGCACCTAATTTTTTTCACAATTTTAATGTGAAATGATAACCCAAATAATAACATCTTACTATCCTATTTAAAGAAAATGTCTCCTAATTAATCATTGCTAACACATAAATAGTAAATGATCACCAAAATGTTACCACCATTTTAATGTGAAATAATTACCCAAATTATAACATCTTACCATCCTATTAAAGAAACTGTCTCCAAACGAATCATTGTTAACCCAAAAATAGTTGATGAGAGCCAAAATTTTACCACCATTTTTATGTTAAATGAAAACCAAATTATAACATCTTACTATCCTATTAAAGAAAATGTGTCCCAACTAATCATTGCTAACCCAAAAATAGTTAATGAGGGCCAAGATTTAATCACCATTTTTATGTTAATTGATAACCAAATTATAACATCTTACTATCCTATTAAAGAAAATGTCTCCCAACTAATCATTGCTGACCCAAAACTAACTCAGTCTCCCGCCCTCCGCCCGGGCTCCCGCCAGAAACTTGCTTCGTCGGCCCTTCGTTTCACGTGCGCACCTCAGGACCTCCTTCGCAAGCTTCTGTCTCCGCGGGCTTTTATATACACTCTAGGGGTAAGACAGACAAGACCACGTGGAAGTGGGGTACGCTGATTCGGGTTTTGGTAGCTATTTTTACCTTTCGATCGCTATAAACAAGGAATCATTTAAGTTACTAGAAAATGTTTACTAACCTAATACCTCTTCATATTCCCTAAATTCGCGGCGCGGGCGGGGCGACGGAGTTGAGCGGCAAGTACTACTTTATTTGGTAATATGCATACATTTTATGGCAATCATAGTGAACTTACACATAAGCAAGGTAGACATATTGTAATAATTTCTTCGCTAAGATTAGGTGCTCAGTTACTAAATTTGGTAATCATTTACTAAATTTGGTCTTTAAATACATTTTATAGCAATCATAGTGGGTTATTTAGGTAGAAATATTGTATTAATTTGTTCGCTAAGATTAGGTGCTCAATTACTAAATTTGGTAATCATTTACTAAATTTGATCTTTGAATACAATTTAATTCTGCAGTCGTTACTAAAACAGGTAGTACCATTGTAATGGTAGAATTCTTTTATTGGTGTTCAGTACATTTTTTTGGTAAGAAAGCTTGAGGGTATCAAAGTATTTTCTGGTGGTCATTATATTTGTTCCCTAATATTAATATGGATGGATTCGAATTACTTGTAGGTATTTCACAAAAAAATATGTGTTTCATTATCATTAAAGTGCCCAGTTGTATGAAAACTATAGCATGTAACGTTGTATAACTACGTCTAAAACGCCTTGTGGCGTCTTCCTTTGCGAACCCACGCCGCTCGCGTTTTTTCTCTCCTCTTTACAACTGTTGCGTAATGTAGGTATCTACATAATTATAATTTTCTCGGCCATTAATTATTTAGAGAACGAGAATTAACCTTTCAAACAAATTTATAGCTCTTAATTATTAACGAAGGCTTTTTTTACCCTTCATTAAGGAAAATATTTCCTTTTGTAATTTCCTATTATGAAATTTGGGAAATCGCAAGAAAATGCCAAAGATAGATTACGCATTTAGCACTTTGTTTATGTTTTAGTTGCTGAGACAATGGTACAAATCGATATAACGTAAACTTCCCAGTGCTCGTCACTGGCCTCATACATGACAGTTTCAATCTTATGTCCAAACAATAAAGGTATCGTGCATTGGGAAATTTAGTTTACCGAGTCCTAAACTGAACTAGAGCTGTAATATGGTTACCTACGTTTTGACGACAGCTCTAGGCTAGTTGGTAGGTGACCCTGCCCCTGCCTACAAAGCAAGAGGTCCTGGGTTCGTACCCGGGTAAGGGCATTTATTTGTGTGATGAGCACGAATATTTGTTCCTGAGTCAGGGATGTTTTCTATGTATTAAGTATTAGTTTATCTATATACGTATGTTTATCGTCGTCTAGTACCCATAGTACAAGCTTTGCTTAGTTTGGGACTAGGTCGATTTATGTAAGATTGTCCCCTTGTATATACATACGTTCCGAAAAACTCGTTGGTACCAGCCAGAATTCGAACCCAACCAAGACAAAGCCAAAATTATTTTCTTCAATTCAAGTATATTACATGGAGCTATGATTATTGATGAGCTGCCACCGGAAAACCTGCCACGAGAACCCTTGAAGAATAAACTCGGAGAAACAAACCAATTTTTATACCACGGTGGCAAACAAGCGCTTAGGCTGCCTGATGATTAGCGGTAATCATTACATACTCTTGCAAATGTAGAGGAGGCACATGCACGTTGTCGTTTCGAATGAACTGTTTGTGGATTCGTTGTGTTAACGGGTAGAGAGAGACACATGCAAGTCCCATACTCTCAACAAAGCCATCGTCAAGAGCTTTGGCGATCTTGGAACACAACACTACCTCATCATCATCATATCAGCCGAAAGACGTGCACTGCTGTCTAGCAGTGGAGCCCTATGGATCTATAGGGCTCCCCCAAAGATTGCCACTGCGGTCCTGCGCCACCCGTATCCAGCGGACGCCCGCGACCTTAACCAGATCATCAGTCCACCTTGTGAATGGTCTACCCATGTTATGCCTTCCGGCACGTGGTCGCCACTCGAGAACCTTTCCGCCCTAAAATAACTGCATACCTACAAATTGATAGTGTTGTTATTATAGCGGTGTTCTGCAATATTGAACGCATGTAAAAACATGATTGACTGAGTTTTCCTAATCCGCCTTACTAGTGTGTCATTATTTCTCAAATTAGTGTTATTATTTCAACTCACGCTACCATGATGCACATTACAGGAGGTGAATTCTTGTTCGTCACTTCGTATTTTAAGTATATTCGTGTGTTCCCTTCCACGCGCGTTTAGCTTACGTCATTTACGTGTCAGAGCGAGCGTGGACACACGTGAATACAATACGAAAGTTTTGAACTAAATCAAGCCCAATTCTGTACCTAACAATTTTTGAACGTAATGAATACGAATTGAAACTTTCGTAAGGTATGTTTAAAGAAATCCTATGATTACACGGTTAAACTCTACGTGAGTTAAATGTCACTAAGGGCGACATGTTTCGAACTCTTCGGGAGTTTTCGCAGCAACCCACGCCGCTCGCGTTTTTTCACTCCTCTTTACAACTGTTGCGTAACGTAGTTAGATTTTCTCGGCCATTAATTATTTAGAGAACGAGAATTAACCTTTCAAACAAATAGCTCTTAATTTTATTATTAACGGAGGCTTTTTTTACCCTTCATCAAGGAATTCTGAATCACTGCCCGCGCTCGCTCCGCGCGGCCCGAGCCATCACTGCCACTGTGACATTTGGTGTGAAAGCACTTATCCCGAAGTAGGGCTCCCGAAGAGTTCGAAACATGTCGCCCATTGAATACGTGAGTTTAACCGTGTAATTATTGGGATTATTATAATGAATCCGGTTAAGTACCTAGTAGTTTGTGAGTGTGATGCACAGATAATAAGTTGGTATCGCTATCAAATTGAAATGGAATTCTAAGTAGTAAAATGGCCTCCAAGAACCGTATCGATACCGGTTGCGGCTCGATTGCTAATTGAAGAAGTGATTACCCTCAATTCAATTCAGAATCAATTCATTATTATTTGCACGCCGTTGTGCAATCGGTAGGAAATACCGGCGGAAGTAACATTAGAGATAAATGTTAGGTAAGTTAGGAAGATCACTGCTGATTCCTGGATAAGAGCGAGTACCTATTGTATATTCATAGCAATGACGCGTAGTTGCAGTGTCCAAGATGCAACCGGATGGCACGCGGTATTTGAGCTCTCGAAGTGTTGTCAAACCGCCCTGTGCAACCCGAACTGAGCTAACTTGGCCTGCGGCGGAAATAGGGAAAGGGTGAAAAAAATTGTCGCGAGGCAGCCGATTGAAAAAATATTTAATTAGAAACATACACACTTTCAGTTCAGTTCTATATCAAATGTTACGTTATATCATACGTTGTTATATCTATCATTATACACCCCGTTCTTAAGCCAAAATAAGCGATTTGACCCGAGCTCTAAGGCTATGAGCTCACGGATCGCACTTTACTGTTGAGTAAATAGTACAGTATTATGTTATGACATTATGTTATTAGTACGAAACGTTCTGTGAAACGTTTGCTGTCTAACAAATGGAACGATTCCGATATTGTATCGTTTTTGTGAAACACAAGTGTAAGGTATAATTATTTTAACCAGTTTTTTCTATATTACAACGCAGGTGCGGGCTACGAGTTTATATTCAGTAGGTACGTACTAATTATAGATTAAAACATTCATTGTATGTCACAGGCATTTTACTCGAAAACTATAAGGTGTATTTGTATAAAGTTTTGAGGATAGGTGTATATTGTTAGCCGGAAAAAAATTTTAGGGGTGCAATACATAAAACTGAAAAAAAAATGTCATTGTAAGCCCACGTGTGGCACATCAATCGATAGGTTTTTCAAAATAAATGTAAGGTTTCTCAGCATTTTTAAGTGAATAGAGTCGGAGATAATCGCCCCGAAAGTCACTAAAATTATGTCGTCCCCCTCTAATTTTTGAACCGTGTATTTTAAAAATATGAAAAAATCAAGGACATAGAGCTTATTAAATTCCTTCAGCGAAAATTGTTTTGTACAAGATCGGTTCAAAGGTTTTCGAGATATTTCTAAAAAACTGCCTTCCTTAAAGAAAAGAATCAGAATCAGAAAATTATTTACTGCCACAAAAGGACGTAAGTGCCATAAGATTTCAGTAACGATACGACCTTTTTAATAGGCACGGAACCCTTCGTTGTGCGTGGTCCGACACGCACTTGGCCGCTTTTTTCAATTGTAACCTTGCTTTAAGCATTTTACTAATATAATTATGGAGTTGTAATAATCCGAAATAATGATTTTATTATCCTTATTATTATTAATACAGGCAGCAAACCATTGTTTGTTTTCTGTGTTTTTTTTTTCATTTCATTATTTCTGCACGCTATGTATATATGTATCGATGCCTAACAAGTTATAACAACTCTTATTAAGACATTTGATCTGTCTTGCATTACATTGCACGAGAAATCTTTTAAATTGCGCTCCTAATTTTATATTTTAAATAACTGGGTTGTTGGTTAATAAAAAAAAATACTAACCGTCTAACTAGGTGGACAGACAGAGGGAACAACCGCGTGGGCAACTAGTACAATAACTATGATTACACCCGATGTTTATTTGTTTCTAGATTATCTACAATGTAAAGCTGCAAGGCTATTTCTAGAAACTACGTAAGTATGTAACAAACATACGTAATTGTTACTTAGCAGCCTCCATAGCTACAACCGAGAGAATATCCAGTAACATTTGTTATTCAGTAACATTTCCAGTCGATTGGTTTCTGTTTCCGACTCGGTGAAATCTCTTCGTTAATACTGCGTTTCCGATTTTGTTCATTCAGCGTCATAGAGTTAGTAGCAGCCAAGGTAGCCAAATATTTATGTACAGATCTTTATTACGTAAGAATAGGGTGTGTTACGAAATATTTGGCTACTCTGACTGCTACTTAATATATGACGCTGACTGTACGTACGTGTCTCTATTTGTGGTGGCTTTGATTTGAAGTATAAGTTAGAGAGGGCGCGGTGTAATATCATCTCACTCGGACAGTGGCGAATCGAGGATTGTACTTTATGTAGTTTAGGGGGGAGACGGGGGGGACTTTGGCTAGGAATCAGATGCTTTTGGGGAGGCCCCTTAGTGCACTAATATTTGGAGTAGTTCACCTGGGGAAGTACCTCCAGCTTACAGAAGGTCATGGCTGCGATCATAACTTGCTCTGTTGGTATCTATGTGGTGGTGAGTTTCTGGTGGTGAGATCGTCATAGCTCCCGCGGGTGTCGCTGTCCACGCAAACAATCTTCAAATCAATAGAAAAATTTAAAAACTCCTTACATTTCAATTCAATTCAAAGTTCTATATCTCAAAACGGACTAAACCGATTTGGTTGAGACGTAGCTATGTGCCATCTCGATCACGTCAGTTTTCGTTTTTGCTAAGTTTGATGCGAGTTGAAGAAGCATTGTGAATCGCAGGCCGCAAATCGTACAGACAGACAAACGGCGCGACTAATTATTAATGTGACAGATATTGCTACATGCCTCAAGCACGATTCGAATTATTTTATTTTAGTTATATACTGAGACGCGATTCCACCTGAGGTAATACGGACGCTTGCGACTGCATTAGAATCACAAGCGCGTTGCCGACCCTTTATTGATTTAAGTTAGAGACAAATGTTGATTCAAAAAAATATCAATGTTATCTGAAATTCTAAACACAATCGAAAATAACTTTTACAGTAGGTACATATGGTGCTACTTTCCCGCATTGTTGCGGAAAGAGCACTTTCCGTGTATATGTCGAAACTTTAAAGAGCTATATGTACAGTAAAACGTTGTAAGATACACGTGCGAATAGGCAATTTGCAACTCGTCGTCTCCCTTCGGTCGTGTTTTAATTTATCACCACTCGTTTCGAATTTCCTATTTTCGGCACTTGTATCGAAAATAACTATTATATTCGATGCGATAAAGTATTATTTACTTCCGTTTAAATACTTTAAATGTCGTGATAATAACTATTTTCAATTACTCTGTCCGCATTCTTTAACACAATTGTAGCGATTTCTAGTCACGATACATTCACATTAAAATGAACCTTACTGCTTTAACTTACGGTACACGCTACAAACTATATCAGCTGCAATAATTTCTCGACAAACTAATTTGTACTCTAGGCCTTCGTGTTACACTTGATATTTGTACACGCTTGTGTTGTAAGTAGCCTGCCAAGCTAAAGTGGGCTCTACTTCTTTATATTAAGGTGGCCTAAATCTTGTGTGAGAGTGATGAGTGTTTCTCTGCTCGGAATTCATTGATGATTGCGTGTGAATTATTGGTTTTGCTGTGGATTTGTGGGTCTCGATACGTAGTACAGTCGCCATCAGATATATCGGGGCGGCCAAGGTGCTCACCAATATCTAAACACGTCTCTAATGCCTTGACAATAGAGACGTGTTCAGATATTTGTGAGCAACTTGGCCGCCCCGATATATCTGATGGCGACTGTACTATTACTTATTCTGTAGTCTCGATTGGCAAGGTAACCAATCTAGTGGATGCCCCGTCGTCACTTGGCTCAGTTCGGGTTGCACAGGGCGGTTCCAGAACACTTCGGGGGGTCAAATACCGCGAGCCATCAGGTTGCCTCTGCATGGGATACTGCACCTAGTTGCGCGTCATTGGTCTGAATAGTAGCTTCGTCAACAAATAAATCATCATTAGTAGAACAATTTGAATGATGGTTCCTTTTTTGGGATGATTTTAAATTTTCATTAGATAATTTATGTTTGTTGATTAGACCTTTGTCATATTGTTCATTTGATCGATAGATATATCTGCCCAATACAAGAAAATTTCAATGAAAGAATAGAATTCGGTAAAAATATAGAGTAGGTAGAGTTTATTTCGTTTTATGATTGAAGGAAAAAACACTGTACCAATTTAGAATAGTACTAAATTGAATTCAATAAGAGGATACCTTTTAATAGACTTTTGGGTATCTAGACTATAGACAACTTTTTTAATATTTTCAGGATAGTTTTAACTTAGTTATCATCATAAAGACCCGTTCAAGACAAATGATTAACATGACGAACAATAATAAATCAATGGTAATATAAACATTTAAGACAGTCCAAGTACTTCATCAACATTATCATCATCATTGTCAGTCATTAATATACCTACGCCCCACTGCTGGGCCTCCTCTTATGAATGATAGGGAACGGGTAGTAAACCCCACGCTGGTCCAGTGCGGATTGGGGACTTCACATAAATCTTTGAATTTCTTCTTAGAGTACTTACTTGTTGATATTTCGTATAATTGCTGCCACCCTAAGGTTGTCTAAAAGATAGCTCGTTGGCGATAAGACCGCCTGCTTTTTATTGTATTTTCTAATCTTCAATGGTATGTAGCATTTCTCTAATGGTAACGAATGCAAGTGAAATTAATTAGTTAATTAGAGTCGTTAAGTTCAATTAGGTACGGTTGAGATTATTTAATGTTGCTGACTTTATAAAACGTCTTACTACAAAAACGGTCATTGAAATTGGAATCGTCTACCTTTGAAGGGAGAGTAGCTTTTGGAATGGATGCAATTCGGCAAACACAAATAATGTTCAGTATAGGTAGTTAGTCTTTTCGTTTTAGTTTCAATAAAATAAAATAAATGACATCTAAGCAGCAACTTAATTAGAGTTGGTCCCATTTCCCTATCCTCTCTAAGAACTGATTGGAATAGCATCATTAAAGACGTAAAATAGTAAAACGTTTAAAACTAACGGCGGGGCCTAACTGGAGAAGGGTTGCGCAAGATAGAAGTCAGTGGAAGTCATTGGAGGAGGCCTATGCCAAAAGGCACACTGAAATAAGGGATATATTATAAGATGTGTTAGTAATAAGAGTAATTTTAAGATAAACCAATGTTTCAGAATAAAAGGCTAAATAAATAAATAAAATAGGTAGTTAGTCTTTTCGTTTTAGTTTCAATAAAATAAAATAAATTACATCTAAGCAGCAACTTAATTAGAGTTGGTCCCATTTCCCTATCCTCTCTAAGAACTGATTCGAATAGCATCATTAAAGACGTAAAATAGTAGCCAATTGTGTATTTACAATAATAGGTATGAAATAGTGTCTCTCATATCGCCAAACGTGTAAATAAACATGTATGCAAATAACTTATTATCTCCGTCTCTGTCGTCTGTCTTTTAATCATTAAGGTCAAATCAATAACTTACTCGTTGAAAAGGAAACCAAGTGGCACGTCTCTGTATCATATCAACGTTTATTACGTCTATTAAACGTTCAGATTTAAGACTGCTAGTTCGAAACCATCATAAAATCTATTTAAAACTGCAACTACGTGATTTAAGCCTGTAAATAGAAGCAAATTGAATTAGTGGTCGCGTCGGCAGTATGCACTTTGCCGCAGCACGCGCTGTACGTAATATTCAATCACTAATCGCACGCATGAAATAAGTATTCAATTAAGTAGTAAACGCGTGCGCCAGTGTACAGGCAGCGGCCGCCATGAATGCGCGCGCGCTGTCGCCGTCGCCCGGTTTCATAGAGATCGCGGAACCGGACCCCGACGACTGCCCATCCATCGCACTCCCTCCTGAAGGCAATGTCAAACACAAGAACTACCGCATGCTGAACGAGAACCTCCGAGCATATACCCCAACCGGCGACATCCATACGTCACCTGAAAAAGGAAAGCTGGTCGCCAAATTCGATGTCTCTTCCACCATCTCACCACCAAGAGCGAGGATACTGGAGCTGCTAAGACCTGATGATCCTGGGAGGGACAGCTTGGAAGCTATAGTCCGACCGGCGCCTAGGAGAGGGTTGACACGGCCGCTTGACGATGATACCAAGCGATTCCTGCAGCGGGCGCTTATGTCTCCAAGCCCTTACGGTTTCTCGAACACAGCTACTCCAGAGCCGTACCATCGAGAACATAGAGAGCCTTACTCGGCAGAACCCAGTCCAGAACCAGAAGAAAAGCCGCGGCAGAAAAAGGGCCGGTCTCTAGCTGATGAGTTGCGAGACGCTGAGGACGAATCTGGCGATAACAAAGACATATACCTAGAGTTTATAAAGCGTGGAGGGGGATTGAAGGAGGCAGTGGAACGGGAGAGGTTAGGGAAGCTTGCGCTGTCAGTGGAGGGGGAAAGTGATAGTGAGAGTGAGGACAGCTTGTCGGTGGCCGCGAGGAAACTGGATGCACTGCTGGAGGAGTCCCGAGGCCTGCACAAGGAGCTCCAGGGCATCCACCAGGACATGCAGGTGCTGGCTCTACGCGTGGCGCGCCGCAACCTCTGACGCGTTCGTAAATCACGACGATTGGCCCTTCTTGGCCACTTCTCTTTGGAGTGGGTTTGCACTTCTTCCAAGCTTGTCTGACTTTAGGCACCGTTTTCTCGGTTGAGGTTCGGCCGGCTCTATACGCTTTTACGAAATCATTAGTAGTTTTTCAATGGCCTTAGTTATTGACATTCATCTGCACTTTCTGCTTGGCGATGGAGGGGCAGGCTTTAATCCCAAGTTCTATTTGTCTGAAAAGCCGAATATGTTTTTAGTTGTCTATGTTTGTATTTACGTGTAACACCGTAGCGTTGAAGATACTGAACCGATTTAGATGAATGAGGTGTCAATCGATTTGAAATTATGCTCAGGTTGACACGGGCTGGGCTACCTATTTATAAATACGAAAAAAAATCTGGTTAGGTACTTTTCAGTTTGTTTTTCGTAGTTATATACAGCTTTTTGAACTCTTTTGCTTCTTTATTTCAACTTTGACTAATTTACATATAATCAGTGTCACTTATTTACAAATTCAGTGATGTAAAATTTCAGTGTTTTGAATTAATAATTCTACATCAAAAAGTCATAATACGTGAACATTGTTGAATTCAAACTCTCTTGAGTCATGTTAAGGATAATACTTATGACAATATTATTGTAAGTCACCAACATGGTTCACCCATACACAGTTATACTTTACACAACATATTTATCAATAAACTATTAGCTTCTGCCCGGGACTCCGTCCGCGTGGAACTCGTTTATATATCTTAGCGCCATACAAACTTGGAGATGGGGTTAAATTAAAACTATCTTATGTCCTTCCCCGGGACTCTAAAAAACTATTTTACCCCCCACTTCAGCGCCTTAGTGGATGATTTTCGAGATAAAAACTATCCTAACCTTCCCCGGGATTATAACTATCTCTATACCTTTCATCTAAATCGGTTCAGCGGTTTAAGCGTGGAGAGGTAACAAACATACAGACACACTTTCGCATTCATAATATTAGTATTGCAATATACACCATTATGCATACGATTTGACCCGCTTTCGTTGTTCTTGAGTTTATTTTGACTTCTTCACTATCTGCGGAATACAACGTGTACTTGACCTATGGATAAATATTACATTAGATTAGATTAGATTATTGTATTTCATTTTGAAAATTTACATGATTTTCATAAAATTAAAATAGCATGGATTCACAAAAAGATCGTCAGAGTGTATAAGAATAAGGAACAATAATAAATAATAGTCAATAAAAATCCAATATTAAATTAAAACAGACATGAGAAACAAAAAAAATACTAACAATTACCACTCTCTCTATTAGTGTATGACATAAATATAACCACTGCAAGTTGATTTGTGTGACTATAAACAACATGCAAATCATTACAATAATTAGTAGGTATATACCAAGTATTTATCTGACCATTTCTAGAATAGTTCATATCAATTAAGACACGCTTGTAATGTTCCTATTTTGTTAGGAAAACAAATACTAAATTACACAACCTAAGTACATACAAAAATATAGTAATAAATAAAACAAGAATAATAAGAAAGTAAAACTAAACAAAATAATAGGGAAATAAAAGTTAATTATGTTACAATTTTACTGTTAATTACTTGTGTGAACATAAATCATATTATTTCCGACTCGATTACGCTAGTCTGGACTTCAGCGTTAAAGTTGTCGGGATTATTCAGGATAAAAAGTAGTTAAGGTAAACGTCCGAGTGCTCGACACTGTACTAGTATATGGCAGGGGCACTCTATGTCAAAGTGACATGACATAAATTCGAGTGATGTTAAATCCTCTTAGTTCCAATTGAACGCATATTGCTTTGACATAGAGTGCCCCTGCCATATACTAGTACAGCGTCGAGCACTCGGACGTTTAACATCCTAATATGGTCAAAGTGGCACATAATCTTGAAGAAAATAACAACTCTAAAAAGAAGATCTTTTTTTTTTTTAATAAGTTCTTTTTTAAATTCAGATTCAGATTCAGATTCAGATTCAGATTTATTTATTGGTAAAAATGTTATTACAGGTCAATAGGTACACAATTTCAAATATACATTTGATACATACAACCTATGTTAGGTTGAAGTAAAATTCGTCAGCAAATTATGGATAAAATAACAATTAAAATTTAAATGACAATTACAATTATTCATTAGAAAAATTAAGGACAATAATCGTAACATAAGAAAATAATTAATTGTATTTACAGCGTAAAACAACTTGTCAGGTAGGTCCTTGGAGAAACTCATCAACACTGTAGCATGCTTGCTGTTCAAGGAATACTTTCAATTTTTTGTTGAATACAATATCACTCTCAACTGACTTTATTTCAAGTGGGATCTTATTATAGATCTTAGGCCCTATGACACTCAGCGACTTTCGGAGCTTGGCGAGTCGTTTTACTGGAGCGATCAGCAAAGGTTGCCTACGACTCTCAGCTCCTCGCCTGCAGTTTGTATTGTATTCAGACAGATTGCATCTGACGTGTCTACATGCGGACAATACAAAAACTGCAGGGAGCGTCAGTATTTTATGTTTCCTAAAAAGTTCCCTTGCCGGATAGTCGAAAGGTTTCCTGGCAATTATTCTTATTGCTCGCTTTTGCTTAATTCTGAGAAAAGTTTCAAATGGTTTTTAATTATTTTGCCCAGAGGCTAAACTCATATAAGGTAAACGTGCGAGTGCTCGACGCTGTACTAGTATATGGCATGGGCACTCTATGTCAAAGCAATATGGGTTAAAATCGAACTACGAGGATTTTTCTTCATTCGAATTTGTGCCATGTCACTTTGACATAGAGTGCCCATGTCATATACTAGTACAGCGTCGAGCACTCGGACGTTTCCTTTAGTTGTCATAGTTGCATTATTTTCCGGGTTATTCCACTACCGGGCCGAAAGCACTTTTTTCACAACAATTTTAATTAGTTCCCTTGGTTTGCTGCTTCTTTCACTTGTCGCTATAAATCACATAATTTTCCGTGATCTACCTGAATGATATTTTGCACGCATATTTAATTGATTTACTTACAGTCAGCCCCTATATAGTATAGCATGATACGTTTCATGGTTGTTTTACGTGCCATTTCAGTACATTTTCGCCTTAAAACGTGACTACAAAACCTAGCGTGCTAGCTGGGCAGAGGTAGTTACGTAACTTTTCGACCGTTAAGTTAAATCAACTGACATTATCTCATATAAATATACATTTAGATCTGACTAACGTACGTACGAAACTTTACGCAATCAACCGTAGGACTAGAAATACTAAGTACTTACTGCAATTAAAACACTTCTTACATACATTCCCGGCTATCTGCAAATGTTTGTAGCATTGCGATTTCTAATTGCTTGAGTGTTTTGCTGCATAGCCGACGTACTTGCTAGTATTTGACTTCTGAATCCCACGTTCGCGGTATTGAGTTATTATAAAGTAATTATAGTTAAGTATGTTTGTTCGGTAAATAATAGGTACTCGTAATTTAAGTAATTTAGAGTTTATTGTAGTACAGTCAGCGTCGTATAGTTGGCAGCAGCCAGAGTAGCCAAATATTTCGTAACACACCCTTATTCTTACAGTAATAAAGACGTGTACCGAAATATTTGGCTACCATGGCTTCTACTAACTATATGACGCTGACTGTACTTACTTACAAACCTTTCTCTTTTTTTTAGAAACGCATATTGATATTTTTTGTTTATGTTTACACTAGCTTCAGCCCGCGACTCGGTCCTCGTGAACGTCAAGCTTGTTTATATCGTAGCTCCATACAAATTTTTACCCTCCATGTCACCCGCTTATAGGGGATGATTTTCGAGATAAAACTATCCTTATTCCTTCCCCAGGATCAAACCATCTCTATACCAAATTTCATCTAAATCGGTTCAGCGGTTTCAGCGTGAAGAGGTAACAGACAGACGGAGACACTTTCGCAATTATAATGTTAGTATGGAGGGATTAGGTAGGTACTGCAATTGTTTTTTTTTCAAAACCGTTAGGTATCGTATACATTCAGTCTCCGTTATCATAATGTGAAAACCGCTACCACATTCAAATGTGTCACCATAGTTAGATTAAAGTCACAAATGCGTATTACCTACTGCTCGTAAAAGTCCAGAAAACAAATGCACATTAGTCCTACAACCGACTTTTTTATCAGCGACCATCAGCTGGTTATCAGTGCATTACAATGATAGTAACTGATAACAGGGTTCATTGGCATTCATCGGACAACATTCGAGATAGTGCATTTGCATATTAAACTTATTAATACAGAGAGCCTTAGCCTAGCGGTTCAGGCAGCGGCGGTCGTGGGTTCGAATCCCGGCTGGTACCAATGAATTTTTCGGAACTCATGTACGGAATATTTACCGTTAGCTTTTCGGTGAAGGAAAATACCGGTCTAATCCTAATGAGGTCTAGTTTTCCATCTGCGTTGGAAGGTATGATGGCAGTCGCTTTCGTAAGACTAGTGCCTATGCCAAATCTTGGGATAAGGTTCTCCGGGCTCCTTTAGGGGCACAACCGGGAATAATGCTAGGAGGATGAGTGGGAGCCTGTAGGGTCCCACTGCTGGGCAAAGTCTAGTTCGTCCCGCCATCGCCGGCGAGGCCTGCGTAAATTAATGATTAACATAACAAAAGATATCGTCGTTTCAATTTCATCCATTTCCTTAATTGGCTTGTTTGTTTGTATGTCCTACGTCACTATACTGACGTAAGAAAAGTGATAAGGTAGGCAATAAAAAACGGTTAACTAGTAGTGTTTTTTTTTTCTTGCGGCAGTACCTACCTATGTTGTATCATTACCTACTTAGAAACGTTAAAACAATACAATGCCGTTCGGATGATATTTCTAAGGAACGATGTTCCCCGTTTCAGCTTGAAGGGGAAAATTATTTCCTATGTCCGGGTGTTCTTCTCTACAGTTCGCATTTCTCAAACGAGTCTCGTGAAATTTTGTGAGCAGGTCAATCATTTTATAGATTACTAGCTTCTGCCCGCGACTCCGTCCGCGTGGAACTCGTTTATTGTTGCTACCATACAGAATTTCACCCGCCATTTCACCTACTTAGGGGATGATTTCCGGGATAAAAACTATCCTATGTCCTTCCCCGGAACTCCAACTATTTTTTTACCAAATTTCATTTAAATCGGTTCTGCGGTTTAAGCGTGAAGAGGGCTCCTCTTAAGACAGACGCATCTATAATGGATGTTTTCGTTCACGGGCGATGCGACAGCAACGCTTAATACTGTAATGTTCTTTTTCTATGTAAAGTATTGTTAGTTATAGTTAAAATAAAATTAATAAAACATTTTAGGGCTCCGCGTCAATGTAAATAAATCAAAATACTAAATTTTTGCGCGCGACTTCGGTTGTTTGCGCGCGGCGACAGCAATGTCGATGTAACAAAGACTAGATAGGAAAGAAGTCTGGGTCCATTACCAAAAAAGTAAGTCAACAAAAATCTGTATAATCATCGAACCTGCTCACAAGTTTTCACGAGAATCGGTTGAGAAACGCGACCTGTAGATGAGAACAGCTGGAAATCCAGACTTACGAAATAATTTTGGCCCAAACTGAAGCAAGAGAACTTCGTTCGCTTCTCTCGCTCGTTTAACAAAGATACATATTTCATACTGTTAGCTAATTAATACCTTATTATAGAAACTTCCTTACTTCATACAGTAAACCTAGTTTCCTGTACGCATTACATTGCCTTCATATTCTTTTGTTTCCTGTTGGCATCACATTGATTTCATATTCATTTATTTAGCAGTGCATCTCGCTTTTACGCGTTCGTTTACGCGTGAGTGAGTGGGTCGCATAATAATAAGTTGAAGATGACACATAATGGACGATTCAACACATTTATCGCGTAAATTTAAGTCATAAATGGCATTTTTAGTCCAAGCGTAATATGTCCCAGTAAAATGGTTAAAGTCATGATGACATCACAATCAAAAGCAAAAAAAGGAAACTCTTTGTATGGAAATATAGCATAATTTAGCAATACCGTATGTTATACGAAAGCAGTTATTAATACCTTGTACCAGTACTTACACCCAACCACTACCGACATCTATTGTTTAAGTAATTTCAATCTTCAAGTAGGGTTGTAAAATAATTACGCATAAACAATAGAACAAACCGCAGCTATCCTACACGCACCACTCTTAGGTCAGTTTTATAACATTTCTTTGTTATCCTTTCCTATCATATGAAGCAACAAGAGAAGTTGTAAAATTCTACGTTAGGTGCATTTTTAGGGTTCCGTAATCAACAAGGAACCCTTAAAATAGTTTCGCTATGTCCGTCTGTCTCTCTGTCCCTCTTCGGCTTAGCTCAGTAACCATTACTACTAGAAAACGGCATGGGTATATAAATCAATCACGCCGACAAAACAGTACAATTAAATCTAGAAAAAAAAACATTTTTTTAGGGTAGGTACCTCCCCTACACCAGCGGGGATGTATTTTTTTTTTACTCGTTAAATCCATGGTGTGGGGTATTGTTGGATAGCTCGTACAAAAATATAATGGGTTTCCCACAACCAATTTTCAAATTAGTGATTAGTTTGCGAGATATTGGGCTTTAAAGCCCTAATTTTTGTTCGAGTCATGTGACCCCTACGTCATCAAACGGCATTTAACAGCATGATGACGTAGACTTGTGTCAGTCACGTCGTTAACGAGTCTCGGAAGAGAGTACCTGTGTTGTTATACCATGACCTAGTCTAAAACAAACTACCCCTACAATCTACAATCGTGAATCACACTTTCGGCCTCTAATTTCGCACTCAAAGCGCAACCACTGAGCCAAACGAAATACCGTGTAAACTGCTCATAAAGGTCTATATTACGATGTAATTAATAGATGGTAATTAGGTATGGTAACTGGTCATAACCTGTTCACGGTCCAGTTACAGCGTTGCATCACGGCGATGTTCAAAATATTTTAACTTCGTTGGAGCCAGACACCTCGTTCACCAAACATGACGTGTTATAATGATTTCAATATTAACAATAACTTAAATGGTTCCATTATATAATTGTATATATTCGTAATGCATTCTAAATTGATTTTAAGATTTAAATGTCTTTTGCGCGCCTAAGCTACGATACGGTATTAGCCTAGTGGTTCAGGCATGCGGCTGTCAAGCGGCGGTCGTGGGTCCCGGCTCGTACCAATGAGTTTTTCGTAATGTACCTAAGGAATATTTACCGTTAGCTTTTCGGTGAAGGAAAACATCGTGAGGAAACCGGTCTAATCTCAATATGGTCTAATTTTTCTTCTGGCTTGGAAGGTCAGATTTTTCATTGAATTTATTCCTTGATAAAACGTGGTTTTACATTTAAATTTTTATCAAGATCTTAAATTACATTTATACATAATATTATAACATTTACGTACTTATGTCTTAGTTTACAATTACGCTTTATGATTAGTCTACATTTGTTAATTTGTCAATGTTTCAGTAAAGATATATTTTATTTTACCTAGTAAGTATCAGTTGGTTGGGTAGCTGGTAGCGAGCCAGTTGAAAAGTTTTTTGGCTGTCAGTGTACATTCCTAATTCATAAATTCGTTCGGTCGGCATATACGATTATACGCATACCCAAACAGGGGATTTGTTAACAGATAATCTTCTGTAAATAGTAGGCACTATTATTCATTCTGCGGTCTAGGTTTAACGTAGCACTCTGAGCATACAAATCAAAACTCGGGGTTGATTAGAAAACTTGTTATTTTCCAGGCGCAGTGCGTGCGCGCCGGTCGCTGCGCGGCGGCTGCGCGCGCGCTCGACGCGGAGTGCCGCTCGCTGCGTTTCCTAGACGACGTGCTCGCGCTGTTGCGGGGTGACGTCACCGCCGCTACCGCTAGGGCATGGCCCTTCGCGCTGCCGGACAGACTGCCTGGCCGAAACTATATAGTGTGAGGTAAGACGCTCGCTGCGTTTCCTCCACGATGGGCGACGTCGCCACCGCCAGCGCCCGCGCGTGGCCCTTCGCGCTGCCGGACAAACTGCCTGGCCGGAACTATATAGTGTGAGGTAAGACGGTCGCTGCGTTTCCTCCACGATGGGTGACGTCGCCACCGCCAGCGCCCGCGCGTGGCCCTTCGCGCTGCCGGACAAACTGCCTGCCCGGAACTATATAGTGTGAGGTAAGACGGTCGCTGCGTTTCCTCCACGATGGGCGACGTCGCCACCGCCAGCGCCCGCGCGTGGCCCTTCGCGCTGCCGGACAAACTGCCTGGCCGGAACTATATAGTGTGAGGTAAGACGGTCGCTGCGTTTCCTCCACGATGGGCGACGTCGCCACCGCCAGCGCCCGCGCGTGGCCCTTCGCGCTGCCGGACAAACTGCCTGGCCGGAACTATATAGTGTGAGGTAAGACGCTCGCTGCGTTTCCTCCACGATGGGTGACGTCGCCACCGCCAGCGCCCGCGCTGCCGGACAAACTTTTGGCTGATATATAATGATATAGGTATGAACTTTTTTCTTACATCGCCACACCTTGTTGATCCGATTTATATAATGGCTCAAGGAACATATTTACACATTTCAGGAGCAGTGTCAAAGGACTATTGGCCCCGACGGAGTCTTATCAAAGATCTCAGGTGTGTTTCAGTTACGTTCTTATATTCTGTCTCAGCATGTATTCCTATGTCTTAATTGGTCAATTTGTTTGTCCACGGGCAACGAAAGTAATTATTTCAGCACCCAGTCAGTTAACAGTGAAGCAGTAAATAACAAACCTTTATTATTAGCGGCCCAGTATTGATGGAAAAATAAAGTCAGAACTAACTGTCAATTTCAAATGTTTCAAGTGACGGACGCGCTGTGCAGCGCAATTAGTGCCATTTTGACAATACAAGTTTCCACCTCAATTCCGACCCAGTGTTGCGTTGCATCCAACGCAGGATAAAGGCCACACACACATAGCAATTCGTCACAACAACTAGCTATAGTTAGAATGACAACACGTAGGTGTGATAAATTGCACTGATTGTAATGAGCTTAACCAAACTAACCTTTAAATAAATAAATCAATACGTTTTCAATTATAGCGTAACCGAAATACACAATCGCGTGCGGTACTTCTGAACTGTCACACCGCTGCGGTATACGTTAGGCCACGGCTGGAATGCAGCGGATGAAATAAATTCAAATGTCAAATATTAACTCATGCATGTAGATAAGTTATTAGAGCCATAATTAATTTAAAATGGGTAACAAATAACAAATACTTGGGGCTGAGTAGCAAGTGGACCCCTGCCTTCTTTAGGATGCAAAACGTTAAGCTAGGATGAGCGTGGGTCAATGTATAATATGTAACTATAGCTTACTATAACTTCTACTACATATGGCTGTCATGTTCATAGGACACATTATCTTACCGGTTATAATGTAGATGAGACAATACGTGTGGCGGCGCCGGCGACCGAACCTGTTCGCCGAGCCCCGCGCTCGAACGCAACTGCTTCGCAGGCACCCTTTACTAGGGGTTTTCTGCTCAAGTAGCGGTCGAGTTGGATTTTATTGCTCGCTGAAGGAATTTACACGGGTCACTCTAAGCATTTAATATTACATTTATGCTTCCAGATTGGTCCCATTATTTTGAAAAATCCAGGTGGATGATGGGATCCATGAGGATTTGAGGGAACTCCTCAAATATATTAGGCACGCGTGTAGTGATTTTGGTATTTTCTATAAGTCGTGTATTTACACCCGGAAATCACAAATGTAGTGAAGTAGAACTGATGATCAAGACCACAGATGTACCTGTCATGTCCTGGAACTCCCCAATGATTAACTTAAATATATAAAAGTACGTCACAGATTCTGATATGATTCCGTTGAAATAGCAACTAATGAAGTGCCAAAGGTTTTAGAATCACCTTTCATGATGAATTGACGGAACTCCTCAAATATTATCGGCGGGTCCACATACAGCGATTTGGTTTTTTTCTATAATAATTAATGTTCATCTAGTGGAAAGAAAATGTGTAAATGTTCATGTGACTTGGCAGAGTACTGAATTAAAGTCGGTTAAAACTTTGTTTTTAGAGTAAATTATCGCGCTATTTATTTATTTATTCCTTTATTTATTTATTTTGCTATAGATAGAATAATACTGCACAAATATAATGCTGACAGCATACTGATAAGTACCTAAGCAACAGCCGTAAGCTCCGTAAAATACAAAATACTACATACAGATTTCGGCCCGCCTAATTCGAAAGTGGCCTTAACAAGATAAGTGTAAATGTAACCAAGTTTATTTCAATATGACGGCCGATTTTTAGGGTTCCGTAGTCGACTAGGAACCCTTATAGTTTCGCTTTGTCTGTCCGTCCGTCCGCGGATAATCTCAGTAACCGTTAGCACTAGAAAGCTGAAATTTGGTACTAATATGTATATCAATTACGCCGACAAAGTAGTAAAATAAAAAGTGAACATTTTCTTTTATTAGGGTACCTCCCCTATACGTAACGTGGGGAGTGTTTTTTTTTTTTCATTTCAACCCTAACGTGTGATATATTGTTGGATAGGTATTTAAAAATGAATAGGGGTTTGCTAAAATAATTTTTTGATAGTGTTAATATTTCGGAGATAATCGCTCCAGAAGTAAAAATTAATGTGTCCCCCCCCTCTAACTTTTGAACCATAAGTTTTAAAAATATGAAAAAAATCTCAAAAGTAGAACTTTATAAAAACTTTCTAGGAAAATTATATTGAACTTAATAGGTTGAATAGTTTTTGAAATAAAATACAAAAACTACGGAACCCTACACTGAGCGTGGCCCGACACGCTCTTGACAGGTTTTGACTTTCTATTCGAGCGCCCGAAAGTTGAATAGGAGTACTGAGTGAATAAAATTGTAGTCTAAAATGTAGGCACGTACTTTACACTGATATAATTGTAGTCTAAAATGTAGGCACGTACTTTACACTGATATAATTGTAGTCTAAAATGTAGGCACGTACTTTACACTGATATAATTGTAGTCTAAAATGTAGGCACGTACTTTACACTGATATAATTGTAGTCTAAAATGTAGGCACGTACTTTACACTGATATAATTGTAGTCTAAAATGTAGGCACGTACTTTACACTGATATAATTGTAGTCTAAAATGTAGGCACGTACTTTACACTGATATAATTGTAGTCTAAAATGTAGGCACGTACTTTACACTGATATAATTGTAGTCTAAAATGTAGGCACGTACTTTACACTGATATAATTGTAGTCTAAAATGTAGGCACGTACTTTACACTGATATAATTGTAGTCTAAAATGTAGGCACGTACTTTACACTGATATAATTGTAGTCTAAAATGTAGGCACGTACTTTACACTGATATAATTGTAGTCTAAAATGTAGGCACGTACTTTACACTGATATAATTGTAGTCTAAAATGTAGGCACGTACTTTACACTGATATAATTGTAGTCTAAAATGTAGGCACGTACTTTACACTGATATAATTGTAGTCTAAAATGTAGGCACGTACTTTACACTGATATAATTGTAGTCTAAAATGTAGGCACGTACTTTACACTGATATAATTGTAGTCTAAAATGTAGGCACGTACTTTACACTGATATAATTGTAGTCTAAAATGTAGGCACGTACTTTACACTGATATAATTGTAGTCTAAAATGTAGGCACGTACTTTACACTGATATAATTGTAGTCTAAAATGTAGGCACGTACTTTACACTGATATAATTGTAGTCTAAAATGTAGGCACGTACTTTACACTGATATAATTGAATACGAGAGGTATTGACCACTTGACGTCGCAATTTCAAAATAGCATTTTATCGTTTTTGACAGTTTTCGAGTAAAAGAGTCGAACGGTCGAAAGTCAAAAATCGTTCCCCTGCTGCCGTGTCGGCACAGCCTTAGTCCCGCAACTGAGGCCGGTGGTCGTGTTAAACGGCAGTTAGCGGACGTGACGTCACGCTCGGTGGAACTGTTCGTTAAACGCTCGTCGGATCGAACTGCGATTAGTGTTTGATGAGGATTTTGATAATTATGTAATGGGTAACTTTGCTGAGTTCGCTTTTAAATTTATTCCCGTGCGTACAAATGTACATAATTATGTAGATTTGTGTGAAAAGTTAATCTGGGATAATCGAAATTGCGGGATAAAACATAGCCTGTCTCCATCATAAAGGACAGTCTCCAGGAAAAGGGTAAAAGAAATCTAGAAATCGAATGAATAGTTCCATATATTACTGGTAACATACAAATTTACAAAGTCACATACGTTACCTCTTTTATAATATTGGTATTAAACTCCGTTTTCATTTTGACAAAGACTTGAACTCCCTAAGGAACGATTTTAGATTGAAAATATATGCTACTCGTATATTTTTATCAAAGGTATAGCTATTACCCGTGCGGTGTCGGGTTAGAATTTTACCACCCCTTTCCTTCCCGTGGGTGTCGTAAAAGTCGACTAAGGGACCAGGGTTGAAGTGTGTTGTAGGCGCTGGGCTAGCAACCTATCACTGCAAAATCACATTTTGTCGATCTTTTATACCCACATTTTATGCTAAAAGTGGCGCTGGAACATACGTTTCATGTGCTCTGCCTACCCCTTGTGGGAATAAAGGCGTGAATGTATGTATGTATGTATGTATATAGTTAATAATACCTCAGACGAAACTGTATATAATTGTATAAATTATTATACATTTTATATAATACCCCAAACCCGTACGAACTACGAATCGTCGAAATCGAAGTTATGCGCACGGACGAAAGTGATCATTAATATGTGAACTCACACGACTTTATTATTAAACGCATAAGATTACCCAGCACCCAGGTATTTTGGGTGTTTTGGAAAGTACATTACATAATCTACAACAGCGCCAAAAATCCCAATAAAAATGCATACCATTTCACGATATCGCCCTAACCTCTTTTTTCGCGGGAATATGGAACAATTTACCAATTCCGCGCAATATTTCATTTTACTCGCGATATTAAATTCCAATCGCTTCACTTAATAAACAGCCTCAGTAAAAAATCTGTATTGCTATACACACTTATTGTTCACCTTTATTTGTGTTATCCATACTAATATTAAAAAAATCGGAGGTGTGTAAACCGCGGAACCGATTGGGATGAAATTTGGTATGGAGATAGTTTTTATCCCAGAAAACAAGGGGTGAAATGGGGGGTGGAAGTTAGTATGGAGATACGATATAAACGAGTTCCCCGCGGACGGAGTCGCGGGCAGAAGCATGTGAATTATAATTTAAAATGTTAAGTAATGGGCCAGATAAGAATACGGGGGCGTTTACTTAAATGACTCATAAAATAAATACTTATCCAAAAGATAGTGGCTTTATTTTCAGACATGTTTTTTACAATTTTACAATGCAGATATAGAACATTCAAATGTACTTATATATATTTACAAATAAATCTAAGAGTAATTTTAAAAAGAAATTATATTTTTGGGCCCTCTTGGCTGCCAGAATCATAGAGTGACCTATGATACTGGCAGCATTTCCTCACTGAATCGCCACGGTAATAATTAATGGTCGTATAACGTCGAGAAACCTGCCAGCTCTTGAGTCCCCTGAAGTTTGTTTTAAGGGTCCTTAAAAATATATTTATCATAAGATCTACATCATTAATCAAATGGAAGAATGTTGATTGTTACAGATAAATAAAATGTTTTGGTATTCGCATCAGGGCTGAAGTTGCAATAGAAGAAGTTGCAGTTACAATAGAAGATAGAAGACATTGTGAAAGGTTTAGGAAAAGTGAGATTGAATTTAATAATTCTCCGTCGCGCTCCTGAACCAGGACCGAGGCGAGCGGCCGCCGATGGACCAATAATCAGACGGAATAAACTGTTTATCACATTTACAATATTTATCCAACCCATCCATAAATAGAGGCATCGTCCATGCATTGGGACGCATGTACGCTGAAGATGAGTGAGATGGTGCAATTATTAAGTTACAAGAACAATATTCCTTTGATATTAGATAAAAAAACGTGCTGGTCTATTAGCGATGATGAGATGCACATATTTGCGTAGTTTTGCAAGCGGTTAATGCGCCCACCCTCCCTCTGCACATGCAAATAATTACAGTAAACCATCACCAATATGACAAAACCTCGACACGTGTTTCGCCTCTCTACGAGCCATCATCAGGAGATGCTGGTAGGAGTCGTTGCTCGGGCTTCGTCCAGCAAAAATTAAGGAATTCTTACACGACGGTGGCAAACAAGCGTACGGTCCGCCTGATGGTAAGCGGACACCGCAGCCTATAGACGCAAGCAACTCCAAAGGAGAAGTAACATCTTTGAGGATTCGCCGTGTTGACAGCTAAAGGAACAAATTCCCCCGCTCTCAACACAACGCATCCTCGGGAGCTCTGGCGACCTTGCTGACCTCCAGGAACACAACACTACTACAGAGCAAGTAGTAGTGATATTATGGCTGTGGTCTTCCTGCAAGGCGGAGGTACTTCCCCAGTTGAACTGCTCCACATTCGAGCGGGATTCTTAAGGACCAATTGGATGATGCACACCTTTTCGTACCCGGGTCGACGCCAGAACATATAACCCGACAACATAAAGTGTTCGTCTTAGTCACATACCGTGGGATGGGGTACTTTGGGAAAAACTGGGGCTACTTTGATCATTTTGAATGTAGTGTAAAAGCAGAACTATTTGAAATTGCGAAGATTTAATCGAGTAAACAGCAATTAATTTATTCACTGCCACAGTTCACCCACAAGTAAACACAATGATTTCGGAGAAAAACCTATTTGATCAAAGTCGCCCCTCGAATCAAACTAACCCCATTCCACCGGTACCTATGAATGTGTTTCGCCTGTTAATTATTGACATTCTGTTTCGCAACGCAATTTTGACGGGTGTCACCATTTGCCTGCCGGTACACGGGTGAGGGAGTTGGAGCGGGTACAGAACGGTTTACTGTAAATCACCTGTAGACAGGAATTTAGATTTGACATAGAAGCATGGAAAACCCACCAATGACTGGTTATCGCCAGGGTTTTACTGAGTAAAATCTTGCTGTCGCAAACCTTATATATGTAATTTATACACATGTTTTATTGGGGGACACGCGGTGCTTCTATGTCATGTAATCTTTCTACTTTAACACTTTCGCTGCCAGGAACCCGCCTAGCGGGCGCCTACGCCATAGTCGTTCCGCTATATACGAGGAAAACCACGGGGTCGGCTACGTTACGAGCGTAGCGCGTAGTGATTCCTGGAAGCGAACGTGTTAATAAATGTATAGGTGTATGTAAAGTCCCCAACCCGCACTGGGCCCTCCATGAGGAGGCCTGTGCCGAGTACTGGGACATATAGGATGATGAATTAAGTCATTTTCGTAAGGTTGTGAAGTCCCCAAGCTGCACCTGGCCAGCAGGGCGGGGACTATAAGTCTACGAGTATTCTCTCTCGGGTGTAATAATGATGAAGCAGATAATGTTGACTGACAAAAAAATTGTGTAAATCATGTGCTGTGTAAATAAGTACTGTCACATAATCTTGATTTCCAAAGATCTTCATGGTATTTCTATAGAGTGCAATTAATATTATGCCAGTTATGCGATTTTTCAACCTTAGACGATACTCACTATACTTAGTCATATAACCAAATGTGCACTTTCAAAAATACCCTATAGGTAAATCAATTCAGTTCATAGAGGTGCAAGACGTTTGATATAAGATACCTATAACTTTTTTGAGATAATGTAACGTAAGCCATAATTTCACTTATGATGTAATACGATTTAATCTGCAAGTTTACATTTTATTTGTCTATATTTTTTCTTTGGCATAAATCAGGATAGGTTATGTCAAGTCTATAAAAAAAGTAGATACTTGATAAATACCGCAAAGGACACTATGCCAAACAATGTTATGCGAAATAAAGTTACTTAAATATCAAACTTTACGCACCCAGCGCATAACTACCTATATAGACAATTTACGCTAGACTTTTTATTAAAATCAGCCAAGTATACATAGCCATGTAGGTACCTAGTATACATGGACTTATGAAATGCTTAATTTTAAGTACTCGAATACAAGACTTGATATTTAAAGTGTAATTTAAAATACCTAATGTAGGTAAGGTAAACTTCCCAACACGTTTAATCTTAATTCATCCCAAATCTCAAAAAAGATGAACAATAAGGTCAAGTTACACCTTTTAACGGAACCAACTTTTTTATTAAATATTTTTATTTCGTGTCCATTTTACGTGGACGTTACCACGATCAAATTTTAATCAATTTGATACAGAGAACAAATACAATGGAAAAATAAACCATCATCGTCTTAAGACCAAAGCCTGAAAGCTGTGAGCCCTTCTAGAAAATACAGAGAGGTCGCTAGTATGTAGTAGCGGCAAATGTAATGCAAAGATACGCGGTCGTCAGTCAATGTCTGGGTAGCTCGGTTGGAAGAGCGCTGGACATACAGCTGGGCAGGTTCGAGTCCTATTTTCTTAAGACTTATCTGTATCAAATAGAATAACCATTAGGACGTTTACCTTAATAGTGATTTAAAAATATCGTACATGCATTAAGAGTCAGAAAATATACAGGGTGTCAAGTCAAGGTTAAGTAGACATTAATTTGATCACCAAAACGACAATAAGTTACATCAATCATCAATTAAGATTGCTTTAATTTTGGTGATCCCTTGTATTGTATAGCATATGTTATGATTATGATTCAGTTATGATTACATACATGTACTTACGTATAACTTTCAGAAGGATCATTTTGGGCGATTTAAGAGTCGCCAGGACGCTCGACTCTCCATACAAAGGTAGTTTGGTTCTCATTTTAAAACAAAACGCTAGAATAACATGAAACTTTGTATACGCAATGGGATCCGCCGTACCTAGGTCGGAAAGTAGTTTCTGTTGCTTGAAATTTATTTTAAATATATTTAGTTGCGAGTGGAATGCTTTTCATACAAAGTCTCTAAGAATCAACATTTTATTTTTATTAAGTTTCTATTATAACATAAAGTAGTTTCCTCGCTTGATATGGTGGAATTGGTGGATGCCATCGTGTATATAAAGTTTCAAGTTATTCTAATACGCCGTTTTAAAATGCGAAACCAAACTTCGTTTGTGTGGAGATTTGTAGAGTCGGCTTAAAAGGGCCGTGCCGGGACTCTTAACAGTGACCCAGCCTTGTCATACCGTGAGCGTGACTGTCACATTAACCGGTTAATTTACCGGTTCATGTGTCCAATCGTTATGACAACCAGCTCGTCATGACAGGGTTACATCACTCATATAATAATCATCATCTATAAATTGTGCATGTTATAAGTAGAGAAATTCTAGTCTAACGAAATTAAATTATTTGCAAGCTTTGAGTGAAATTTTAAGTCAACATGTATACATAAGTGATAAAAATATATTAGGACGATAATGTTTTCAGCAACACATCCTGGTTACATATATTTTGATATGTTTTTTGTAAAGAAATACAATACTCAGCAATATTTGTGTTTTATTTTACAAAAGTACTGGCTTCTGTTTACTGCTGTTCGTATTATGACACAGTTACGTATGAAATTAAATGAAATGAAATCAGGGAACAAAAAAACCATAAAAGTCTAAGTAGCGCTGCATAATGGCCTCACAAAATGGGTGCCATTGCTTTTATGCGGGGTTGGGGGCGGGGGGCGGGGTGTCGAAACGATGCCAGGCGACCGTTTAGTTCGAACATGCGCACACCGGGTTTTAGGCACGTGTTTGTGTAGAAATTTGTAAGGAGCAAGCATTCTATGATATATTCGTTCACTGAATGAAATTAAATTATTTATTAAAATGCATGTGGAGATGGGGTTACAATTATTGCAGTTACACTTGCAGCTCTAATAGTCTCACCAAACCCTAACTTTACAGGCGTACAATACAGACATTCACAAACTAAGTAGGTAACAAACTAGTTATTTAAAAATATGAATAATACAAACATGTCAGATTTAATAAAGAAAATAAAACAATACACAAATTATACGCAAATTGTAGTTACAAATTGTTAATATGAACTTGTACGTATAAGTACAGTCACCATCGAATAGTTAGAGCAGCCAAATTAGCCAAATATATCGTAACATATCCTTACTCTTACAGTAATAAAGACGTGTACCGAAATATGAGGCTTCTTTGGCTGCTACTAACTATATGGTGCTGACTGTACAGTTCACGTCAAAGTACGTTTAAAACAATCCATTCATAAAAGATGTAAAGCAATAAAAAACTAAAAAGTCCTATTGACCATAGTTTTATTATACCAGCGTAAAGATGCAGTTTGCAAACCATACACAACGTCGGAGGAACGACTGCGCCTACGCTGTCAACACAGACACATCCAATTAGTGCAGCGGAGACGCCCGAGACCTCGGCCGCAGACCAGCGGCACAGGGGGACCACTCGAATGACGTTTAATACAACTACAGAACCCTAAACTTAGCAGTGTAGTGTAGCCTTTAAATAAAATTTTGTATTAGTAGTCCTTATACACCCGAAAAATCGTTGCCTGAGATAAATCCTTATCCTTACTAATACATATAATAAATGCGAAAGTGTGTATGTTTGTCCTTCTTTCACGTCGTAACGGAGCGTCGTATTGATGTGATTTTTTGTATGGAGATAGTTTAGAAGCTGGAGAGTGACATAGGCTACTTTTTTCTGCGGGAAAACGTCTAATTCCCACGAGGAAACGGGCGAAGCCGCGGGCATCAGCTAGTAAAGAAATGAAAAGTACTGTGCAAATCCCTGTCCCTCAGGCTTATTTACATTATGGTAGTGATTAGTGATTAATACGAGTTTTTACTTTTCTTTCTCTACACGCAGCTAATGTACCTATGCTTTTATAGGCGTGATGCCTCATGTTCAAATTGATAACGTAGTGATGCTAAATGGATAGTAAACCATCAAATTATCGTAATAAAGTATAAATTATAAAATATAATTAAAATCATAAAAAGATGAGTTTAGAAAAAAAAGCATTTTTTTTAATTGTCCAAGAGTAAATTAAAAACTACCAATAGAATCCTAACGCTTTTCTAGAAACAAAATTGTATGACAACTATGTACTTAAACGCAGTATTTCGCGACCGAAACAACAATTTACCTGATTTTCCATACTACGATTAGTACAAAATATACAAATGTGACGTCACACACAGTATGAAGCGTTTCGCGCTGCCGCCAGCGAGATCAATCTTTATCTCAAATGTTTAGGTATTTATGTCCTTTAATTGTAGTTGCTCCCTTACTAACATTTGTTCCTCTCCAAAAACTGGTTCGAATGACGTCACAAAAAAATCTTAGTCATCATCCCTATTACCGATTAATATTTTAGGGCCCAAGAATAAACCGTTAAACAGATACAAATGAAAAAGTCTCAGCACGCAGTCGTTTTTATAATATACCGCGCCGACGGGAGCCAATAATGCACGACCCAATAATGTACAGCCCGATAATCCGCGTCCACTTTTTGTGGACTCGGATTATTAGGTCGTGCATTATCAGCCCGGACAAAAGTGGCTTCAAATTATTCGCCCCGGACCAAGTTTGCTCAGGGTGATAAGCATTGCCCAATAATGTACAGCCCGATAATCCGAAGCCACAGGGACTCGGCTTATTGGGCCGTGCATTATCAGCTCGTACAAAATTGGCTTCCAATGATTGCCCCGGACCAAGTTTGCTCAGAGTGATAATGCACAGCCAAATCATGCACGGCCCGATAATCCAGGTACACAATGGACGCGGATTATTGGGCTGTACATTATTTTGGCTGTGCATTCTCATGGCCGTACATTAACCGGCACGCGTGCCGACGAGCATGCGCGGATAGGTGCGCTGTAGCTACAACATGTAGAGCACCGACACTTTGGCACTCCTTGGGAGAGGCCTATGTCCAGCAGTGGACGTCTTTCGACTGATATGATGGTGACGAATATTTACATGGTTTTCTGCGTAAGTATATGTTACAAAAATTTCCTTTGAGTAAAGCGTCTGTCCACACAATACTCTACGACTCTATTAATCACGCGTCCCAGACGCGATCCATAACCAATCCGCTGCGACAGATAAACATCCGTCGGCAACACACTCTCGCGCTGACGGCCTGACCGATTGTCAGATCAGAGAGGTAATCAGTACCTAATTACATAACGTTTCGAACGCGCGTTACGTCAGTCCAACTGTATTTTTTTCATATAAACTTTGACATTTAGATCTACCTAACGTACGCACAATACGTACGTAGGCAGATCTAAATCTCAAATTGTATATGGAAAAATACCGGCCAAATGCGAGTCAGACCTTGGAGCACGCGCAGTGCAGGGTTCCGTAGTTGCCTGTCTGTTTTGTTACATCGACACACGCCCCAACTAAACGTTGCGGTTGCCTCGGCCGAATTTGTACTGAAGTTGGCCTTCTCAAGTACAGTTGGTCGACTATTACTCATAACTAGTTATAGATTTGGAAGTCAATCCATCATATTTATGCCATGATTTTTTTATAGATCAAGACAATACAGAGTGTACCAAAAATGGGGTGTGAACCTATGAAGGGCATAACAGGTATCCGTGCTCTGATAAAGAAAAAAGTTAAAAAAAAAATTTTGACGCAATTTTTTTTTTTTTTTTTTAATTTATTTAACTTAACAACATAACATTTAGGAACTATCATTAATATCTGCCAAACTGCATAGCAGTTTGTCGGCAGAAAACCCAGTTTCCCTCCACCACGTAACATTAATATATTACCTAACCTAACTTTAATTTTCATGGCTGAAATGTGCCACAAATTGTGGAATAGAAATTAAAAAAGACTATCTTGCAGGCCTAGGCCTCCAATTTTGTATCAAAATGCCATTACGGGTCTCTCGTCTCGCTTCGCCCGAGACGTGACACTTCGAAGCACACAACGTCAATCTTTTATTGCATGTTTGAGAAAAGATTATTATTGTACCTATAAGCCTCAGTTTCTTGGCATACAATAGTTACAACAGTGCACCCAGAGTGTACCTACCCACCACCTCAGAAAAAAAAAAAAACCCTGAGCAGTGCCATTATTGTTGTATGGGTGTTATGATATGACAAAAAAAATATTCTTAGAATGCGACCGGTATAATTCTCACATATTGGTGCTATTCAAAGTACCTATTTATTATTTAAAAACATAGCTAAACGGTCAGGTCCAGAAACATGAATACGATTTTCAATCTTATTTCCCAGACTTAAGTTCCCATATGCATTCATACTTCTAGACTCGACCGCTCAATACGTGCGAAACAAAAACAAAACAAAACAAAAGGTGGCTGGCCAGTTAGGTAATATTCTGTTCAAAAATGTCCAGTAGCAATTTTTTCAACCTTTTTTTGTACACAATCTCTATGATGCAGCTCGCCCCAGTCAGCCAACGCTCCATACTAAAGTTATATATGTTTTTTTTTCTTTTAGTTTTTTCTTATCAAAACAAGATACCTGTTATGCCCTTTTTCACACCCAATTTTTGGTACACTCTGTAAATCACTATTGATTATTTTATTTAGTGTACCCTCAATCATGTCGTACCGGACTGTACGCCTGTACAGATCTACAAACAAACCCAATTATATTTATTTGTACGACTCGCTAAACCGCGAACTGGATAACTTTCAGCTGAGGTTTATGTGAATTAAATTAATTTAGCGAGTTAAGAGTCCCCAGCACGCTCGGCACAAGTTGACTTTCCATACAAACGCAGTTTGGCTCTCATGCTGGAACGGCTTGCTGAAATAACATGAAACTTTGTATATAGAATATGATACGCCATATCTAGGTCGGAAACTAGGTTATTGTTAAACATAGAAAAAACATAGCAAAAGTAGAAGTTTGGTATGAAAAACTTCTTCCGTCTTTTTTAGGGTTCCGGAGCCAGAATGGCAAAAACGGAAACCTTATAGTTTCGCTATGTCCGTCCGTCCGTCCGTCCGTCCGTCCGTCCGTCCGTCCGCAGCTTAGCTCAGAGGCTCTTGGTACTAGAAAGCTGTAACTTGGCATGAATATACATATTAGTCATGCCGACAAAGTGGTAAAATAAAATCTTGAAAAACATTTTTTTTAGGGTACCTCCCCTACATGTAAAGTGGGGATGATTTTTTTTATTGTCGTCTACCCCATAGTGTGGGGTGTCGTTGGATAGGTCTTTTAAAAATATTGGGGGTTTGTGAAAACAATTTTTCGATTAAACGATCCGTTTGTGAAATATTAAGCCTTAAAGTGCTAATTTTTGTTAGACTCCAGTGTCCCCACCCCCTGCTAGCTAAATGGTTGTTTTGGGATATGTGAAAAAATTCATGGTAGTAGTACATATAACGAAGTTAAAAGGAAAACTATCACAGCTAAGTAGGCTTTACACGTTTACGAGTAAATTATATATAATGGTACGGAACCCTTCGTGCGCGAGTCCGACTCGCACTTGGCCGGTTTTTCTTTTATAATTAGTTCAAGTTGGCTCAACCAATTTGGATGACATTTTGCACGAAGATTGATTAAAATAAAGGATAGTTTTTATCGCGGGTCCACGCAGACGAAGTCGCGGGCGGAAGCTAGTAAAGAATATATTGTCAAGTCACTTTTTCAAAAATCATTTTTATTCACACAGGTGTGTATAAAAATGAATGTTACAGGTCTGTAACTCAGCCCTTGACCTGTAACTGTGTAAACCGTGCCACTGATCTGATACACTGGACAGAACAACATATTCTATAACATACCCTGGGGCACACCTGTAACTCGGTCCTCTGTTCACAAATGCATAATAGTAGTTTATGCAACTGATACATAATCAGAGGCCTTAAAATACGAGTGTGGTTTTATGAAACGAGCGTTAGCGAGTTTCATAATAGGATCACACGAGTGTTTTAAGGCCAAATTATGTACAGTTTCATACACTACTTTATCTACACACATATCATAAGTACTCTAAGGTTCAGAAGCCGTAGGGAAATGACCTGCATTGGTACTATAGTGCTACCTGTAAAATATCTTTGTTGCAATCGTGGCTGCATTTACGATATCCGGCGGTGTGTGCATATCGTTCTCGGAGTCACTACTACTCATATTTTCAACTAAAATGTGAGTTACAAACAACTTTTCACAATTCTACTTTCGTAACAACAAAGAAATGACAACAGTAATGGCGGCAATTCGATCCTACGTCAAGACGAATGTTTTTTTAAATCATAGACAAACGAATGAAGTCCCTATTCTCATGTCACTCGACATCAAATATCGTGCGGTTTATATTAAAAAAACATACTGAATTGACGTTTCTCATCGATAACTGTTTTAATATCTATGAATACTAGAATAGAGACCCATATGAGTTTTGACAGCTGTTCCAAATTTAAACTCATAACCTTACAAAAATCTGTACTGTAATAACATTACAGTACAGATTTTTGTTCATTAAAAAAAAACCATTTCCAACAAAGCTGAAGAAAAAAGTTATAGACTCCTGTCTACTCCCAACACTTACGTATGGTAGCCAGTCTTGGAAGTACACATACAAAAGTAAACAAAAAATCGTCACATGTCAAAGAGCAATTGAAAGAAGCATTTTAAACATAAAATTATTTGATAAAATACGACATGATAGTATAAGAAAAAAGACAAAGTGCATAGATGCTTTGGAATACGCTTTAAGGTCAAAATGGAAGTGGGCCGGGCATGTGGCAAGAATGCAAGAAGAAAAATGGGCTAAAATCGTAACACTATGGACTGGGCCAAAAGGGAAGAGAAGGCCGGGCAGACCAATCGCTCGATGGACGGACGACATTAAAAAAATAGCACAAAACTGGCCGGAATTAGCTCAGGATAGAGATAAATGGCATAAACTGGAGGAGGCCTTTACCCACGAGGGGTCCAAACCCACAGAAATATAGAAAAAATACATAAAAAATTAATATAGGTGCTTACATTAAAAAAAAATAAAAAATAAAAAAAGAAAAAAAAAAAAAAAAAAATAAATAACGGTACAAAGCAAATTAAAGTGTATATACATAAATTGTAATTTTAAATTGTAATTTTAAAATTGTTATTTTTTAAGTTGGTTTTGGAATAAATGGGCTTTTTATTTTATTTTTTACAGATTTTACCTGCTACCACAGACAAGAAAGTTCTCATAGTAAAATTGGTTGTCATAATGCTGGTAATTTCCTACGGTTTCTGAACGCATTTAAGAGTACTAATGATATGTGCGTAGATAAAGTATATTTAACAAAATTAATCCCGACCGGACGACGCGAGGCATCCCCACATATAGCTTTCGAAACCTCATATCTCTCTGTTAAGGTTTACAAATCTGAACTCTATTCTGTACAAACCAAGATTAGTTTTATAGTCACACCTTCGAACTCTATGCGGTTGTGAAAGTAATCAAATGATGTTTCAATGTTTAAAATTTCCTGTTCGTTGTTAAAATATGAACCTTAATCCAATGTAGTAGGTTAGGGTTTGCAACGGCATGGTTACAGAAGATACAAGTTTATAATGTGAAAGAGATTTGGAGTGGTAACTCGGTAATCAAAATTATGGTTTATTAATGAAGGAGGAGCTTGGAGGGCCCGTGTGTTCATACTGGACATACAATACAAACAAGTATCAAACTTTTTTTTTTTTTACTGTGGCTATAATAGGACGGACCCAATATAGCGGTCGAATTGCATGGTTGGAGGGTAGCCTGGGGAAAATCCAGGGGAAGCCTCCGGCACGACCACGCGGGGAAGTTTATACACTGGAATACTCTACGAGTTTGCGCTCCAGTGAGATTGGTTGAACGGTATCAACCGAATCTGGGGTGTGAGGGGTGTCGGACTACTGGGAGTTTTATCGCTGGTTCGCTAAAACCTAGCCTAGCTGAGAAGAGTCCAGCAAGAAACTCAGCTAGGCCCGACCTGGGTCGGACTGACTCTACCCGGTATGCGGCGGTACCGGGACGAATAGGGACTGTATGTGTCTGTGTTGTCGCGATCTCGCGGTGGACGTCCCCGCCGGCGGGAACGCCGAAGTGTACGCGATGTGATGGACGCCGAAAGCGCAGCGTTCCATCTTTCGATGGACGCTGTGATTTCGTCGTGCGGGTCATAATAACCTATGTCACACGGTTTGAAGAAAGGACTCTAGCAATACTTCACACATCTAAATCGGTTCAGGGGTTAAGTAATTTTGGTCGAATAAAGAAACGTACACTGAAAATATTAGGTACTAGCTGCCCGGCCCGGCTTCGCACGGATTACCCGTTTTCCCGTAGGAATGAAGCATTTTCCCGCGATAAAAAGTAGCCTATGTTCAACAGGGATAATGTCGGCTTCTAATGGTAAAAGAATTTTTCAAATCGGTCTAGTAGTTTCGTAGTACAATCAAATCTTTCCTCTTTATAATATTACTATAGTTTCTGCCCGCGACTCCGTCCGCGTGGAACTCATGTATATCGTAGCTCCATAGAAACTTTCTCCCCCATTTTAGGGATGTGGGGGGTTAGAAAGAGACTCGTTTTCATTGGGCAGTCGTGTAAAAATACATATAAACAAATAAGATAACTGTAGGTACCTATAATTACACCCTCATTCCAATGTTTGTTAGGGTTAATGAAGGTAATTGATGTGGTTTATGGTTGAAGATGTATGTAAAGCCTGCTGTGCACACTGGGCCAACGTTGGCACGTGAGCAGAAGGCAGCTATGCGTTAGAGGGAGGGCGCTATAATCTCGATCTCTTACGTTTACATAGCTGCCTCCTGCTCACCAATTTTGTACAGCCGGCATAAGTAATGGCTCTGTAACGAGCATTGGGACGTTTGTTTACTTTTAACAGAGCGGTCGACGCATATATATTAGTATAAAAATTCTTGAGAATATTTGAATTGGCAGAATTGCATTAAAGTAGTTCATCAAAAAGCAACTCTATCATCCACGGTAGAAGATTCCAATTCCATTGACATTTTTATAAAAAGTCTATAACATTGCATAATGTCAACCATACGTTTGATTATTAGAACGTATATGTGTCGACCGCCCAGGGTGACCAGTTAGTTGAAGGCGTAGGACGCCGTCACAAAACATAATACGGGTGTAGACTCGAAAATTATTATTACTCCAAAGGAAAGAAGGCAAAAAAATATGCCTATTGACGAAAATCCCATTCAGATATCTCAAAGAATTACGAAGCTACAAACGTTTCAATATTGCTTGTTAGAGAGAGAAAAAGCTCGCTGATTGTGACGTCACAATCTGCGAGCGTTATAGTAAATGACAATCGTTTCATATGAACACCCATCTTAAAACTTTGGACACATAACTTTGTGATTATTTATTAAAGAATAAATTATGTTGCGTTGCTTTTTTCTCCAATTGACAATGAGAGAAAATACAACATTATTGATAATTTTGTTTAGTGTCTACACGCCTATTCTTTTAGAGAATTACGGCCGTGTTCATAAACGTTCTACAAGCCTGTTTTAACTAAAATGGCGTTAAAATTCGTTTGTTCTTATCTGTCACTTTGACATTTGTATTCGTAAGAAAGGGACAAAGCACATTTTATTTAGCAGCAGGCATTTTAAGTTTTATGAATAAGGTGGTTATACTCCAGCTGTTACTTCGGGCGGCGCAGGTATCGCCGGGGGGGGGTCGTGTGCACGCGGATCTGCGTCATCTTCAAGCTGACACTGAGAGAAAGAGGCGCAGGATCGGGAGTCGCGTACTGTCAGTATCTAGAGCCACACTTCAGATCAGCGTGCACCAAGCCCAGGACCGAGCAGCTTGGAGAGTGATGGTGAAGAGCGCCCACAGCCGTCACGTCCCTCAGCCATGAGGATACGACAAGGAAAAAGGAAGAAAAAACCTTTTTCTTTTTTTTAATAAATAAATAAATAAATATTAGGGGATAATCTTACACGAATCGACCTAGTCCCATAGTAAGCTCATTAAGGCTTGTGTTATGGGTACTAGACGACGATATACATAATAGATATAAATACTTAAAAACATAGAAAACTTCCATGACTCAGAAACAAATATTCATGCTCATCACACAAATATTTACCCTTACCGGGATTCGAACCCAGGACCTTCAGCTTCGTAGGCAGCGTCACTATACCCACTAGGCTAACCGGTCGTCCTTTGACGTCTTCGATTGTGTAGTTACTTTTGATGCAGACTGTGCTCTTGTTTCCGAGAAAATACCCGTTTTGGATCCCTGAGCCAAAATAGTTAGTTAAGACTTATGTGCTAAGATTTAAGAAATTCAGGAATAATTTTTAAGGCCTTTCAATTCCGTCTCCAATACTAATGTTAATGTTTTTATTGTGTCTACGTTCGAACCCATATTGATGCAAAGTTAGTTAAATGTCCGTAACCGTCGCATGCCTCCAATCCGCGTGTTCGGTAACCTCTTTAATTGGGGCCGCCAGTACCGCGGGGCTGCCCGGCTCGGGCTGACTCCTGTAACTAACTAAATAAATAACGAACAAAGAAATCTAGTCAATTAGACCAGGAGTTTTAAGGCAAAAAGTGCAACATTTCATAATATTGTGAATTATTTAAATGATTACGAGTATACAGAGCAATAGCAAAAATTAAACCTTAAAATTATTTGAGATTCATAGTTCACACTAAATTGTCCCACCAATTCCGGTCCAACACAGATTCATTAAGAGGTGGTTCATCGTGATGAACATCATCAAATCATGGATTAAAAAAAAGCTTTTATTATAACTGCGTAATGTTTACTCCTTAAAACAAATATGGTAAAATATAATGTAGTGTAAGTTACTGAAAGCCTAACAATGTTAAACGAGTTCAAAATTATACTCAGATTAAAGTTTTGATGGCTTTCAAACAGAGCTTTGTAAGTCATTAGTTTCTCTTTAACTTTGATGCTTGTTTCGAAATCTTTGTGAATCTATAACAACTTTAAATTTAAGCTGACTTAGTCTGGAGACTTTCTAACTTTTTTAGAATTTTCTTAAACTACGCCAACCCAATAGTAATGTATGGTAGTGCTTGACTCCGTTTATCTTTTTTTTTATACATAAAACGGTTAAAAAACAATCAATGTTGAGACATTGATTGTTGCGATCTGAGGATCGCAACCGTATTTGTCACCTGAGCCAAGAAGGCCAGATAGATTACGCCATTTGAGGCCTTCTTGGCGTCAACATTTTTTTAAAACTTATTTTCCTCGCCTTAAAAACAGATGTACTGCAATTTTAGCGAACGACACCTCTTTACGACCAAGGGAGAAATTACGCGAATGACGTGTATTTAATTCAGTGAAAGTGATACATGTAAAGTGATTGAAAGTTTTGTGACTACGAACAATGCGGCTGTCCCGTCAGTATTAACAGATAAATTATACAACACTGATGCACTAGTTACTGCATTGCACTAAGCACGCTATCATTTGAAAGCCACGCTTTTAGCTTAAGCTCACAAATATAAGGTAAACGTGCCTGTGCCTAACACTGACTCAATTCTTGACACGTAATCTTTAATCATCATTATCGGCCTATACACGTCCCTTGCCGGACACAGGCCTCCTCTCATGGATGAGAGGGAAACCACAGTAGTCGTCACGCTGGCCCGTCTTAATTTATAAATACCTAGTTGAGGCCAAAGTGATATATGATTTTATTATATAATTATGAATATCAAGTTGCACCTCGTCCGTAGGGATTACCCACCGCTACTTACCCTATACGCAACCCTGCATGTCTATCATGAGACGGCCGCGACATACTCTCGATTTTTCTCGCACTATACCTCTTGTTCTAAGTGTTCTATTAAGTGCGAGAAAAAATCGAGAGAGCTCGCGCGCCGTCTTGCGATAGCTGTGCTGGGCGGTGCTAAAAGTGTAAATAAATAAATTCATTCTAGTTTCAAATATTGGTCGTATAGGTACTACCTTAATATCAAGTATATCATGAAGGGGACTGAAATCCACGAAGACGCAAATGATCTTAACTCTACAAAACACAAACTAAAACACTTTCACTGACGAGAACCTGCTCGGTTTTCTGCTCTTAGCGAGTTTTCGCTACAAAGCGGAAAATCACGATGGCTGCTACGAAGAGGTTAGCAGAGTGCACACGTAGCGGCCTGCGCTACGACGTAGCACAAGCTGCTACGTCTTGTGCACGCAGACGCATACCCCTGTAGCAGGATACCTCAACGGTACGTGTTAAGCTCCTACGGCGTAGAACTACGAGCGATCGGTTCGAAAAATATGACCCCAGTTTCAAACAAAGCCGTGTCATCCATGCGTAACAATTACAATTATTTGATTCCATCTAACTTACCAAACGCATTGCTACACACAAACAGACTAACCTCCGATTATGAATGGTTCTTACAAAGTAGCTCACATAAATTATTTTCAAATAAACCAACCTAACGTTGACGTCGATGTGTTCGGAGGCTGATTAAATGTCGAGAGCAGCCTAGGCAAGCACCTCATCGGCGCCCTTCTAGCCGCCAAAGATTAAAAATTACAACGAACAATATTTCGCGCGCGCTGCTCTTCGGCACGTGCTTAGATTGCCTATATATGAAAAATCCGCCTCTGGATGTGTCACCTCACCAAAACCTTTTTTATATTTTTTTACGTTAGGGGAATACTTTGACGCACCGTCCGCCCGGTCGGGGGGGGGGGGGGACAAACGGTGTGCAGGACTAACGGTCATAAGGCCCAGACTACCCACTAAACCCCCCACGATAGCCCAACCATGTCGCTCCCAAGGAGGGCCACAGGTTCATTTGACATGTCACCAAACCCTAACCTAACCTAAGGTCGTTTACATCCAGTTTAGCGACAATGTGAGGCATATGAACTTGGATGACAGAAAATATTGTTGCCAAATTATACTAAGTATACAATGTTTTGCGAACCGGAAGCTCGCCAAAGGGTAGAGGTAGAGGTGAGGTGTGGCCTCTGGGGGCTGTTAGGGCATTAATATTGGACCCGCTGATTAGGGTGCTCCTGAATTATTCCTGTTAATGCGTGCGGCTATTATGACCTGTTATGCTAGTTGTCAGGGACTGCCAACTTGGAAGCGTAAATGTATGTAATTTAAGCGAACTAACTAACTAACTAACTAACGCCTATTATGGTCTTTAGATAGACCATCTTTGTGAATAAATTAAGGCTTATCTCGTGATGAGGTCGCGTGAAACGTTTTGAGGGGCTCTAAAATTTACTGTTAATCTTTTACATTAAAACTATTGAAAAGGATATAAAGCTTGAAATAAAACCCGCTTAAAAATCGATACAGTATTTTCGAGTTTCCCCATTTTAGTTATGTTTTACTCAGTACATACGTCTCGTAAACTGCATAGCCGAAAATAAATTGCTAAATTTCAGAACCACACGTCCGACAGCGAGTGAAAAAGCAAAATGTAGCCACATGTACGAGTAAAATGCTTAAATTCGTAAAACCATACGGATGCAGGTTTAATTATGAATACCCAGGAAGTTCCGCAGCAGCGTGTGGGGAAGGATAATACTTTAAATTCTAATCCGAGCAGAGGGATAGGTAAATTTTTAGTTCAGACTTTACTGGCAACCTATTTTTGAATTACTTAATCAAATAGGGGTTTTGTGTCTACGTGGGTTTTTGTAAAGTTGGCTAGGCTTGTTAGTTTGTATGTAATGGGTAATCTCCGGAACCGCTTATCTGGGAAAGGCAAAAGTCAAAGCCAAAAGGCAAAGGCAAAAGGCAAAGGCTAAAGGCAAAGGCAAAAGGCAAAGGCAAAAGGCAAAGGCAAAGTGTTTTATTAATTAAACATAGGTGAAGGCTGCATGGAAACAGAGATGTTAATTTTTTTTTAAGTTGCACTGTTTTGCCGATTGGCGTACTAAAACATTGGCTTAAATATCTACTCTTGAATTACATTACAACATATGATTTGATTATTAATAAAGCATTGCAAATTATATTATGATGTATTTAGAATATAATGTCAAAAATAAGATAATCAAATTAAAAAATAACAATATTGAACTATATATTAATCAGAAATTATTACTTACAATTGAGTTCATCATTTCAATACTTAATCTAAAATAGAGTAACAGCACTTATTTGTGAGCGACATTGGTAACATTGATTCAAAAATCTCAAATCAAATCAAAATGTTTATTGCTGGTTATATGTGCGTAATACAGGTGTTCAATAAATAATATAGTTCAGTATAACCTGCCTCTAAGGCGTACAACATTCCTAAAATCTAATATATTTGAAAAATTACATGGAATCCGAATAATAAATTACATAAACATTGAAAATCATAACAATTACATTCTATTAAAACTAAAAAAATCATTAAAACCACATAAAAAAATAAAAATTCAAAGTTGGGTCAATATTATCATTAAAAAAATATCTCATGTCATAATACCTACTCGTCGGTCTTTCCGATTAGCAGTTTTTGTAGTTTTCGTTTAAATGATGGTATTGGCAGTGACTTTAGGTTGTCCGGTAAGTGATTAAATATTTTTGGTCCCATAGCAAAAAACGAATTGCGATAGAAACTGGTATTAGGGTCATTGCTAGGCAAGATTGTAACCTTGTTTTTGGGTTTTCTAGGGAATTTGCTTTTGTGCCTTAAAAAAAAAAAAACTTAAATTCGTCCATATTTTCGCGAACGAATACGCAATCTCTTTTCAAATTGTTATTCTTTCACCTGCGTGTAGAATAGAGTTTCTGGATGAAGGCGTGCGGGCAGCTGGTCTCTACTAAACTAATCTAATATCTACACTAATATTATAAAGAGGCAAGATTTGATTGTTTGTTTGTATTGAATAGGCTCCGAAACTACTGGACCGATTTGAAAAATTATATTACCATTTGAAGTCGACATTATTCCTAATGAACATATTACATTGATGGACAGTAGACGCCTATAGGCGTAATTCTATTGTTATTTCTATTGTGTCTGGAGTAGTGTCCATCAACGTGATATGCTACTTTTTACCGCGGGAAAATGATTCATTCCTACGAGAAAACGGGTTAATCCGTGCGAAGCCGGGCCGGGCAGCTAGGATAATAAAGAGGTATAAGTCCGTGAAATGTAAGTTTTTATGAAGCGGTAATCTCTGAAATGGCTTATCTTGTTTTAAAAATTATTTGTCCAGTACATTAAATCGATCTTCGGTATGGACATAGACAATATGATACACGGCAGAGTTACATGCGTTCTTTGCAACAAATTCCAAATTCAAAGTCAATCATATTCGTGACAGCTAATACACACTAATACATGTATGGAGCGGCAGGAAGTGGACGCGGGTGGATCCACGCAGGCATTTAATTGTTTTTTTTTTCCAAAATAATCTTAATTATGGGTAAGTAATACGAGGTATAACAACTTATCATATAACGGTCATAATATATACGCTCACTGTGTATAAGCTTGTTTAGTATAACGTTCATTGCACATAATGAACGAAAGGTATAATGTCAAAATATATATTTTCGTAATGTATAACGTACTTTAGATATAATATCAATTGATAAATCGATTAAAGCGTATAATATTTATAACACCTAAGAAAATGAAAGATTGAAATTAAATATTTTTTTGAAATCAATCGCCAATTATTTTAGCCTAACCTAACCGCCAGCGTGTCGACGTCACCCCGCTTCGCAGGGTGTCTATTTCCGCTCTAAGGGACACAAGATAACCCTAACCTAACCTACAGATAATACCATTGTTAAGAGTATTTTTTGTTTTTTTACTGCGGGGGACTTCGCCTCCCGAGCCCCTTTGTGATTGGCACCGCTCCCCTTCCCCCCTTTTTCTAGCTGCCCTAACCTAATTTTCTGTATTATAATCCCTAAGTATACGAAATTATACTATGTGTTATGAACTTATTATCGTTATACGTTATGTATGTTATACGAAAGTCAATTAGAGTATTATAGAAAAAAACGTTATATAATATGAATATTATGTCAATTGACCGTTATTCCTTATAAAATTATTGGTTTTGTTGTTATAGCTAACGTTCATTATATCTTGTGAACGTTATTAATATGAAATTATATATATTGTTGTTATATCTCGTGGGACGCACCCCTTAATTATTCATTACCTAACTACACCTCACCATTATTTTGACGACCGGTTAGCCTAGTGAGTGCCTACGAAGCTGGAGGTCCTGGGTTCCAATCCCGGTAAGGGCAAATATTTGTGTGATGAGTGATGAGCAGTAAATATTTAATTCTGGGATTTGTATGTTTTCTATGTATTTATATCTATTAAATATATCGTCAATAAAAAACAAAATCAATGATTTACTCTGAAAATAGACCCACAAGGGCACTTTTACATGTCAAACGGTAATTTACAATAAAATAATAATAAACTTACACAATAATCATTTAAAATTTGCAGATTAAGGACCGATATAAACGGTTAACAAACTAAATGTCACTAAATGAAAACAATCGTCGTCTAGTATCAAGCACAAGCCTTATTAAGCGTACTAAGGGACTAGGTCGATTTGTGTAAGATTTTTTGTTTAACTGTATTTCAAGACGGCAAAAATAATAATAATAATCCATATACAAGTAGCTAATATTAGCCAGCATTACCCCTCAGCAAATATGGCTGGGGGCGTATTGCGTGCGCTGCGGGCAAACACAAATGATTCCTTTTCATTTGCTAATCGGTCAGACGGAAGAAAAGTTTATCTCCCGGTACCATTGGTGCTCGATTTTGTTCTTTATTTCTTTCGAATTCTGCTGGTCGATTTGGCAACGCATTGAACTCGCGTCAGGTAGATCTAAATGTCAAATTTTATATGGATAAATGAGAAAGTACTGAAGTGAAATCTATTTTGAAATCCGAAGAGGAGTTCCAAAGATTTCTCCCTACTTATGTACATCAAGCAAGCTAACCAACTTACAAAGCTTCACTCTCACAGACTTTTTCTCTGTATAATATTAGTAAAGAATATATTTAGAAGGTACAGCCAAGTGTAAAAATATAGGTCCAAACCTACAACTTACTCATAACCATATCCCATCTTCATAAGAGGATTAAATCGATACATATTTTTGCACTTGACTGTACTTATTGCAGTCGTCTGTCTCTGAATTTAACAATTGCTGAAAACTCTATATCAGTAAGTAACTATATGTACCTACTGAACAAACATAATTATATTTATTTATTTATTTATATAGTAACATTTATACCTTATCAGCAAGGCCAAAGCGGTACAAACTTATAAATATGTAATATTAAGAAAAAGAAAAGGAAAAACAAAAAGAAAAACATAAACAACAACGGCTCTTAAGCGGGTTAAACTATAGTACTCGCGGGCATCTCGCATTCTGCCACCCTCCTGCATCCAATCATCAGTCGCGCGGTCGAACTCACAAACAGATCACACTGTGGGTGCTCTTGGAGCACGGAGTTGAGGAACGCTAACGCGCGCGCAATGGGATCGTGCGCGTGCGCGTGCGCCCGCGTGCGCGCGCCCGGCACGGCCAGCAAGGGGTGACTTCGCGCGCGAACGTACCGATCAGGGACAAAGAGACGCACGAATGCATCGATGAGACCCACACAATCGACCTTTCCTCGCACTAGATCGATGCTAAATTTAGCTAAGGAGAGTAAGCGACGCAATTGTAGTGAGTCATAGCCTAAATGTCCTTGTAAGAATAAGGTATATTATTTCAATGCACGCTTCGCAAAGCGGTTCATAAACGCTGTGACTGAAACTTCATGGTAAAAGCCGAAGCCGCCTAAAACAATATTTATTTAGCAAATAGTACGGGAAACCAAATACCAGCGCAATAATAATAAAATCACGGCGATAACCTAACCCTTCAGTGCACGTACGTAGCCCCAGGCAATACGGACCAAGTTCCCCTGGCATACCAACTTAGTACATTAATTCACCAAGTTATGACATGGTACCTTATACGACATCCCTAACAAGAACGGACGTGCCACGGTATCTTTGCCGATGCCCAACTAGAGATAACAAATATTAAGTAAGGCCTTCTTAGGTTTTGTAGATATACGTGTGTGGTTTTGACGGTAAAACGATGTTGGTTTTTTCGCGAAAGTCATGCGAAAATACCATTTGTAGAGAAAGAAATCGCTTAATCGGGTGGTATCTTAGTTAAAATCTTTATTTTCTAGTTAGGTAGTCCTATCGTTTTGGCTATCATAATGTTTTTATGTGTGTAGGCTCCTTATCCAAACTGTGGACTATGGAAAAACTAATGGGAAATATGGAATGTATTACATTCAAGTAACAGATAGATTTTACCTATGCTGTTGCTAGAGCTCGAGTTTTGTCGGTGTATGTACCTATGTAAGACCAACCCTTCGGTTCTTAAAGCTGTATTTGAGACCAAGCCCATTATTTATAAAGTATCCGTGCAAACTTTACTTACCCGTTCATTACAAAATACGACGCATGGGACAAGAAAAAAAATGCCATAAAAAAAAGGAAATATAATTTTATTATATATTTTTATCAAAATAATTGTTTTTCGATAGCAGGCCCCTACCTATCCCAAATACCTCAAGTTACCCCACGCTACGCCCATTTTCCTGTCTTTCAAACATTCGTCCAATATTCAAACGTTTTAGTCATAAAAGGGTTTATTCGCGAAGTCTCTGATGTCCCATCATATTAGCCGTAAATGTTAACCCTTCATCGGCCAACTCTGTCCATTATTAAATGCGTCAGACATTAACATACCCATTTATTTGCAGCAAAAGCTTGTTTATTAATTAAATATAGATAGGGTCATTTCGCTGGTTACGCGACTACCTTCGGTTAGCGACCACCTGAAGGAGAAGGTTTTTTCTATTGAAGATAACATCAATTCTACACACCCTATTGAGACAATTACTTGTACATGCATTTTTTTGTTGTTTTAGAATAGAAATCTACTAAAAAACCGAGAAAATATCCTTTCAGTTCACCAACTCAGGTTAAGTGGTCGCCCACCGGCACATGAAATTAGGTGGTCGCTAACCGGCGAAATGACCCTACTTGAGTACTTATACAAAAATAACAAAAAGCAACACTGCAGTTTGTTTCTTTACGTGATTTAATCGAGAATGATTTATTTTAACGCATTTTTTTCTCTTTGGTGATGGTCGAATTCGACCGTCGAATTTAACGCCCGAAGTAACTGTATGCACATTAAAATGTCGCCCTTTAGCAACGAGATCCGCCACGAAAACTGCTACCAAATATACATGGTTCTTTTATATTGACAAAAGCGACATCTAGCGGCGAATATAAATAAATTGAAAAGTTACGTTTTCTTATAGACATCTAGTGGCGAGTAGAAAGTTAGCGTTGTTTCAAAATTTAAAAAGATGGCGCTAAACACAAAGGTTACGTGTTTTGATGAATGCTGATAAAACTGTTTACGTTTTTAATCTAAATGCATCAAATGTAATACATACATGTTTATGATGCTGACTTTACAGTCAGCCTCATATAGAGTTAGTAGCAGCCAAAGGTAGCCAAATAAATCCTAAATTCCTAACTCCTAACACATCCTTACTCCAATGGTAATAAAGACGTGTCAGTTTCGATATAATATGTGGCTACTTTGGCTGCTACTAACTATATGATGTTGGCTGTACATACGAATGATTTAGTATTTGAATGTAGTAATAAACGTATGTCCACCATTTGTAATTTTTTTGTACTGTAGATTACAAAGATATCGATATGTATACACGACTTTATTGCCGTAACGTTAAGAGGCTGTCCATATTATTTAATTAAATGAGTTAAAAAGATGATTATAATGGGTGATAACAGGATGACAAGCCCTAAGGTCGTGTATATATATATTTTTGTAACTTTGGCCGTATCGATTTCTTTGTAGTATGGAGATAGTTTGAGTCCAGACCCCGTATCATGGTCGGCCTTATCACGCGATAAGTGACAGGATAGGAGCGTCGTCTCGTTCTATCGAACGGTGTCAGCCAGTGACGGACGCTCTATCCTGTCACTTATCGTGTGATAAGGCCGACCATGATACGGGATCAGGGGAAGGACATAAAGTAGTTTTTATCCCGGAAATCATCCTAAGGGGGTGGAAATGGGAGTGTATGGAGCTATTGGAGATACGATATAAAAAAGTTCCACACGGACGGAGTCCCAGGCAGAAATAACATGATGAATACGAAATGTAGTTGATGTTACTCGTACCAAAAGATGTTAGTTAAGTACTTTATTTATTTGCATGCTTTTTAAAGCATTGACTGAAGACAGGCAATTTGCCAGGAAACCCGACTTTAAAAGACATTCTTGGCAAGAAATGTTTGAATATCTACAAATAATATACTATTCTTTATCTAGTATCAACAAAAGATTTACTACATCGCGAAGAATTCCGTCATAACACCCTAATAAAATGTCTAAGTATTGCCAAGTTAGTTGTTCTGTTAGTGGTGGCGCTAGTGTCTACGGTTACCATGAACGTTTATATGGGAACTTGATGGTTCCAGAGTTTTCCGTCTGAATAGGTGAGTTGGCAGCGTAGGGTTTTCAAAGTTTCTACACATGCGACCATCCGTGGTATTTCTAGGGGAAGGCCATGGTGCAAGCAACAGAATTAAGCGTCGTGTAGACAGGATTTTAAGCTAGTACAAACAGTATCACACTTAACTGACCATCTGTCAACCTTGTTCGCGAGCTTTAAGGTTGACAGATGGTCAGTTAAGTGCGTCTTCGATGGTACCAGCAGACCCAGCGTTGATAGAACCCCACAAGGTACGTAGACTGATGTTCTGGTAAAGGTCGCGGGAGTCCGCTGGATGCGGGTGGCGCTGAACCGTCATTGTGGCACTCTTTGGTGGAGGCCTATGTCCAGCGGTGGATGTCTTTCGGCTGATATGATGACGTCTCCCCCGGGCCAGTAAGTTGGATGTTCTGCAGGCGTAGCGGGCGCTCATTGTCACTTTATCCTTCCCCCAGGGCGGCCCGGTCCACAAGGCCCCCAGGGAGGTTATCCCATAACATGCCTGTGACTGGCCGCGCTGCAGGCTAAAAAAGGAAAAATAACACTGACGGATATCTCTCTTGGTTCGTGAGAATCGTCTTAATTCAAAATTGATTTTGTATTAAGCAGTAATGCCAGTTCGTATCCGGCTTGGAGCATAAAATTATTAATTGAAACTGCTGCTTAATACAAAATTTATATTGTGATAAAAAGTATCCTATACTTTAATCCCGGCTTTAAACTATCTTAGTGCAAAATTTTTATTCCAATTGGTTGATCCGTTTAAGATTGAGTAACAAACATCTAAACATCCAAACTAGAGACCAAAAAATCTTAAAACATGTCATAATTATAATGGTTAGTATACAGTTTTGCAACAGAACAGGCGAAATTGACAAGTATTCGACTTAACAATTAGTCCCCGTTTTGTCTCCTTTTTGTCATTCTCATTAATCATTATTAAATACAGACATGAAGATACGTGAAAGAGAGGCATGAAGTGAAAGAGGACATGAGATGAAGAATGATGGATATGCCACATTTTTAATTATATCGCGCTTCATATTTCTTAGTTAAATTCGAGTACCGTAAAATTAAGTTACCTATGCCAGGTATATACTTTATGTAATAATTAGAAAAATAATGACGTAATGGAACTGAATATTTAAAATGTCAGTTCATAAATATTCAGTTCCATTCTTTCGATATTTTAGCTTCTTTATTAGAAAGATAAACCTTACAAACTGTGGGCATTTACCGATTTCGGCTTACTCGACGACATTATAATATAATAATTATTTCCTTTTTTTTTCATGATTACATAGGCATATTGATTTGTACTAAATACAACGCATACGAACAATTGTTCAAAGGTTAGCTGGAAGAGATCCCTTACAGGGATAAGTTCGCCTTTGTACTTTGATCTATTGTGTGACATGTATATTATTCTTTAACCTGTTATTGTGTACAATAAAGTGCTTAACATACGTACATACTTACGAACAATCACTCCAATAAAATCTCGCTACGTGATTCATTCGCAGCACATTTTTGCTATTTAATTTCTACTTCCGTCCAAAAATCGCTAGCACCCATTCAGGGCCCATGACGACACATATGCGTCAGACCGCCGTAGTCGTTTTCCGCTACATACGAGGAAAACCACGGGATCGGCTACGAGCGTAGCGCGTAGCGATTCTGGGCAATGAATGTGTTCATCTATCCCTCATACGCATCCATCGCTTCAGCCCGCAACTTACACCACACCACATCATTCATATTCGCCCGGAGCCTACAGCTGACATGGCATCCATTTCCTGTAAGTCCCCTTGATGTTTCGTTATCATCAACGCGCACGATCTCGACACACCACTTAGAGTTCTATTTCCTTAGTAATAAAGGCGTTAAACCAAAGCTACAGTTCTTGAAGGCAATTTAGAATATGCTGTGAAATATAGAGCCTATAGAAAGCTTTAAAGTGTTGCAAATGCTCAGTCTCTTTACCGCGCTGGAGGTGGCATGGCGTTGACGAAAGCGTTTAGAATAGCGCTTGCTAACATCGCCGCGGGCGAAGGTACGAGTAGGCGGACCGAGGCTATTCTGACGTTTCAACTATCACCATTGCTTCTCATAGACCTAGTAAACAAAGTGTTGGCTTAACAGCCATTTGGCACAAATATAAACGAACTTCAGTTAAAGTTAACCCTAATAATAACGAGAACTACACACAGACATCTACTTCGAATGTCACCGTCACGATTACTTTTAACTAAACCGCTTGACTTATTGAGTTTTGAAGTAGGTAATGTACACCATTTTCTTCACTTCTTGGGGTATTAGATGTTTCGCAGTCCAATGTCCACCTTTGTCACTGCAAGCGCTACGCTGGCTTGACAAATCTTGCAACACCACCGCTTCCTTTACTCTATCCCGTCACGTTACCTCACCGCACTTTGTCACTCAAACTAATACCACTCGCTTAATGAACCGCCACCTATCGCTTGCACCATCACTTCCTTCCAAACTGCGTCGGAGACTTTGTTTTATGTGTACCTGACCGCACTGTCACTACCTACACCTGCCACTCGCTAAACACCGCCCTCACCCATCGCTTGCACCACCACTTCCTTCCAAACCGCGTCGGGGGCATTGTGTGCCTCACCGCACTGTGCTTCAATCCCTGTCACTCAAACAACTGCCACTCGCTTACCACCGCCCTCACCCATCACTCGCACCACCTCACCACGTCAGCGTCACTGTGCGTCCTGCCGCCCGATGTCTCTGACGTGTGCACTCAACAACGCGAACGCCGCTGTCGCGGCCGGTGCAGGCAAGAAGGCCGCGCAGGTGCAGCTGCAGGCGGAGCTGGGGACTGATGATGAGTGGGCCAAGTTCGTGCAGAGAGATGGACTGTTGGGTAAGTGCTATTTTTTTTTAAGTTTGTTACCTACGAAACTACTAAACAGAGGGGTTTATATAGGTACTCGTACGTCCCTTTGCTTCGCAAATCAAGAAATCAGTCGTGAGTTCAAACCAACTTGTAAAGTAAAATTAATTGTTTCCGAAACAAAAGCGTCTTAAAGTTGTGTATTTATACTTTATAGCGAATTAGAGGGTTAACATGTTTTTGACGACCGGTTAGCCTAGTGGGTCACTGCCTACGAAGCTGAAGGTCCTGGGTTCGAATCCCGGTAAGGGCAAATATTTGTGTGATGAGCATGAATATTTGTTTCTGAGTCATGGAAGTTTTCTATGTATTTAAGTATTTATATCTATTATATATATCGTCGTCTAGTACCCATAACACAAGCCTTAATGAGCTTACTATGGGACTAGGTCGATTTGTGTAAGATTGTCCCCTAATATTTATTTATTCATTTATCTATCTCTGAGATCTCAGTACCGAAAGGAATGCAACGATGTTATTAAACTTAGTACTTTTTGTGTGGTGACAGATATCACAAAACACAATATACTCGTAATTTTTCGTAAGTGTAAACATAATTAGGTATGGTATGGTATGGTATGGTATGGTATGGTATGGTATGGTTCGACAGATTTAAGAGTATTATGAGGTGTAGCTCATTTAGCACCACGCTACGTTCGTAGCGCTACGGCGTAGGCCGTAGCAGCTATAACCCCCAATGTAGCGAAAGGCAGCCGGTAGCGCTCACCCGCACGTGTGTTGTGGTTGGCGTTGAACGTGTTCAATTCCCATCATTATTCATTTGAACATTAATTATTTGAAGTTCTATATGTGTGGTACATGTAGAGTACAGTCACAGTGAAATAAACATAGAAAGCGGTTGCATTTTTTGAATGATTACTCACTATTATTTATTGTAGTTTTTGTATTTATCAAGGAATTCATATTATTTTAGCAATCTCTGTTTGTATTTACGTGTGATCCACCGTAGCGTTTAAGATACTGAACCGATTTCTATGAATGAGGTATCTCTGGGTGACATAAGCTTCTTTTGTACGAAAAACACGGTTTTTTTTTCAGTGGTTCTCCGTAGTTGGTATAGAGCTTTTTTTAACCTTTTATGGTTGTTACACGCAGTGGTGGACGTGTACTCGGAGTGGTGCGGACCCTGCGTCGGCATGGTGGGCAACCTGAAGAAGATCAAGGTGGAGATAGGAGGGGACAACCTACATCTGGCAGTCGTATGTACCATTAGTTAATAGTTATATTTCAATATATAGTTACATCACACTTGGTACGCACAACCTCGGCGCAATTATGACACCTGGTACAAAATTGACAGAAAAATTCAATTCAATTCAATCTAACAGACTTCAGAGAGTTTATTCAGACTTAGATCATAAGACTATTTAAATTGACTATACATGAGTCAAATAAAGTGGCTTCTTGCTTAATAATGGGTCTCTCACATGCAGGTACAGTAGACCACCAAAAGATGTATGTATATTGTATACACACGTACATCTTTTTGTGTACTACATGTACTGTTCCTATCTTTTGTTTGAAATACAGTCATCAATCGTCCTTCTAATGTTTTCCCGGTTAGATCCTAACAGAACCCATGGGTCCGCTTTCTTAACAAAAAATAATTGCTTAGTGACGTACCTCGTACCTACACATTTTTTTAAATTGGATAACCCAGTGTTACCGGTTGCGGACGCTTGTCTACAGGGGCTCGGTGACAGTCATGAATTTAAATGTTCTTCGTATGTAAATATAACATGTAAATATGACAGTCGCAGCCCCCGAAGTACTTCCACAAACGTGGACCCATTTATCAAGCAGGTTAAAAAAGTTCGTGTCAAAAGTATAACAATAACACAAGTCGAAACTTTCACAGGCGAAGGCGGACACGATCGAGTGTCTCAAACGTTTTCGGAACCGCAGTGAGCCCACGTGGATGTTCATTGCTGTGAGTATCTTTATTATTTGTGTCATTCATATTATTCAACATCAGACCACAGCGTAACGGGAACACACGAAAATTCCCAAGAGACAATATTCCAAATGGATTATTGTTCCGAAATTTCAATATTCAGAATGCTTAAATTATCTCCTAAGCAAAATAAGGTTAGGTTAGGTTAGCTTAGATTGTAAACTGAGAAAGCAATAAATCCTTCAGCAGAACATGGTTTTCGGAATTATGAAATTCGGAATGTATATGATTTCGGACAAATGACTCTTATGAATTATGTAGTGTACCCCAGCGAAACTGTGGGACGGAGATCTCTCACGGCCGATAGGAAAATATAGTTCCAACGCTCTCTAACAACAAAAATATTTACCCCTACCCTTCCCCCCCCCCCCACTAGGCTAGGCCTGTGTCGTGTATGTGTAAGCGTCCAGAATAATCACAGGCTCGTTGCCGACCTTTTATTAATTTGAGGATTCGTTGTGTATAGCTAGAGACGAACACCGGTTCCTCACTCTTAACACAAAACTGGCGGGCTTCCTCGTCACCAGTTTTCTTTGTGTTTTGATCCTTCTACCAATCATCATCATTAAAGATGTCCACTGCTGGCCTCCCCCCGAAGAGTGCCACAATGACCGGTCCTGCGCCACCCGCATCCAGCGGACTCCCGCGACCTTTACCAGGTCAGGGCTTCTATCAATGGTACAATAAAATTGTGTCGTATGTTCCACATTAAACTATGAAACAAAACAAAAAGCACAAGCTAATCATTAGGTAGGTCTCATTAAAACGAGGAAATTAGTCGAGCGCCAGTTTTCCAATTCGAAGTTTCTGTGCATGTAACCGCAAGTCAACACAACAAAGCCGAAGCTATACCTACAAGAACACAAAGCAATACACATAAGTAGACGTGTCATGCGGTATCGACCAAACTGCCGATAGTTGGAAAAAGCCTTCAGAACGAGTGACTATTGTAGACGGCACGCCACGTGTTACGGATTCTACCTAATTGTATATACCTTTTTATAATAATTTCAACACAAATACGTATTTTTTTTTTTTTTTTTTATTATTTCAAGTTAAATCTGTACTTACCTCAATCTTTAATGTAACTGCTTAATCGTCATAATTAGTTTGTTATGGTTTATTTACCACTTGTTACTGTGTCACCTGACACAAGCAAAATATTACTTGCTTAATAGAAGGCAAACCTGGATATTGTTAAAATGTCTCTAAATAAGAACCCAAGGTATGATATGAATGATATGACTATGACTATGACTAGGTCAGAATTACAAAAAGTGGCGGCAATATAGAACTTTATTTTTGATAGTCTAAATTCATTCAAAACAGATAGTGTGGGTGCGATCCCCACATGAATCCTTTCTTGGTTAATTATCCACAAATTCGTGGCAACCATTGTATAGTCTGGGTTCGGGATTAACATTGATGATCCTTCCTCCCGAACATTATCACCGCGTGGCGGCGGTAATACGAGTATATTACGACTGCCTGGGAAAATCCTTTCTGGCTTTATCTGCATCTGTATTGGTCTTTATATCAGCGTTTACATAATACCTACACTATACAATCATTAAACAATCAGTCCAATGATAATCTAGATAACATGTCCGCTCGTAAGTAGTAAATTATCCTACGAATGTTATAAATGAGAAAATTTGAATATCACGCATTAAGGTGAACAAATAGGTACGAGTAGGCTGGATTTGAACAGGATATCTAGATGCTCTTTAGCCCGGAAAACGTCTGATTGAATGACTACAAAATCTTTTAATGCATAAATCAAATTTAAACTTTCGTGAGTAATGTTGATAACGATTAAGCTTACTCGTTCATCATATTACCGAACCCTTCGCGCGTTGGATGAGCTCTCTCGTGGCGGTATTGTATGGGTTTCACCGTTATTATTATTGTTTGAAAACCATCAAAACCTAACAAAAAACATAACAAACATCAAAACATATCCTATACAAAAATACCGACACATTATTTAAGTTTCAATAGATACCTAATTGTATAGGTACTATTTACACGAACTTTTAATAATAGGGTACTTAAGGTAATCCTAGTTTATAAATAATCAAATTTATTAATTCATAATAAACATACATGCATACATGTAACCACGCCTATTTCCCGGAGGGGTAGACAGAGATCACGGATTCAGCCCAGTCAGGGGAGACCAGACGGGTGTGTGGGACTGCCGGACAGAAGTCCCCGACTTGGCTCCAACAATTTGTCCTACCTTGTCACTTATAGGGAGGGCCAAAGGTTCGCTTGACGCATTCAACTTTGATCCTCGCAACACCTTGATTCTTCTAGTTCTTTTTTTGTTTTTTTTTCTCGTGAAAAATGCTTTTAAGGGTCCTGGCTAGGGAACCAGGACGGATATGACGGACTCCCGGGAACTGCCCGGACTACCGTCTAAGACCCCAGCCCCACGGTGCTCTACGTGCTGCTTTATGGCGGAGCCACGGGAATATGGCAGCTGTCCCCATGTGAGACCCATCACATGTTCATCCAGCTCTAGCCCAACCCATATTAACCAAATGATCTCCCACCAGGCCGGTCAGCTGGTGAACATAATCTTCGGCGCCGACGCGCCCCGCATCGCGCGCACCATCGAGCAGGAGCTGAAAAACGAGGAGCTGGCCAGGAAGGGAGAGCGGGAGCGGCCCCAGCGAGCACCCCACGAGCTCACTCCTGGTGAACAGGTAAGGCCCCGTTTGTGGAGACTATGGAAACGCTCAAGTTTGAACATGAACATTAACAATTGTGTTTGCGCACCCGCATCGTCGCCTGTCTGTAAAATAATGTAGTAAGTAAGTGGTTCCACCTAAGTAATTATATCGTGTTTACCTAAAACAAACGTTCTTTTTTTCCGGAATAAAACTGAATGAATAATTACAGTTTTATTATAAATCATTTTCACCTTAACGGTAGTTCAAATCTATGAAACTAAAAACCTCCATGAAAAATGTTATTCATAAACCAACCTCAAAACCCTTGTAGAAGAAGAAGAGAGTAAGTTAGTAAGAAAGTAAGAGTAATAAATTAACTTTAAATTGTCACATGCAATGCATGACAAGTACTTGTTAGAGTGTATGCATTGACGTAAGACCTATCAAATTTCCCGCCAAAGCGCTGAAATTTAGGGTGACCATACAATCAGTGGATATTAGTGTTAACATTATCATTAAAGTTAATGAACTAAACAGTTAATGTAGTTGCATGAGATCAGTTTTGGCTGTTTATTAATATGTTTCGACTCCTGATCCCGGATTAAAATCACCGTCTATGCCTACGTGTACATTAAACTGTACTGTACCTACTTACCTGATTATTCTACTGAGACAGGGATAAAATATACGTAATAAAATAAAGAAACTTGAATTAGTATCTACAATTTTATTAGTGATAGGTAAACCAAAACCCAAGTAACAAAAAAATATTATTGAAATTACATTGGTAACAAAATAAAACAAAGTATAACATCGGAATAAAAACATTGAACCAAAATAGTACATTACTACAGAGGCCGGGAAGTAAGGGGTTGCCGGCCGAGTACATATAGACGGCCGAGCGTAGCGAGGTTGGATTGTTATGAGGCCGGCAACCCCTTTTCACGCCGAGGTATGTATAGTGCTTTTCTCAAACATGCAATGAAATAAATTAAGAAAACTCTAAGAAATCAAACTTTAATTTTCATGGCTGAACGCCGTGATCCTGTGCCACAAATTGTGGAATTGAAATTTAAAAAGACCATCTTGCAGACCTCCAATTTTGTATGAAATGCCATTACGGGTCTCTCGTCTCGCTGCGCCCGAAACTTTACACTTCGAAGCCCATTATGAAGAACACAACGTCAATATTTCATTGCATGTTTGAGAAAAGAATATTATTAGAAACAGCAGTGCTATTCCTCGACGACGTCACCGGCGCGGGCCAGGGCGGGCCGCAGAAAATTCTCGAAGCCGCTGATGCGGGCGTGCACGTCAGGGGCCCCGTGCGCGCAAGCAACGCCCCATGACACCACCCCCACCATGCGCTCTTGACTATCCACCACCGCACTTCCAGAATCGCCGTGACACATGCCTTGTCCAGCGCCGAGTTTGTGCGTCGTGCACAGCTCGACCGCTGCATGCACGGGCGGTGTAGGAAGCACCGCGTTCACCTTCCTCATCCACTCCTCACAGTCTTTAGGGGAAAGCGTCTTAACTCGCAGTAGCTGCAGACGATCCGGCAGCGCCCCCCATAGAGACAGGGTTCCCCAACCGGTGACGTGCACGCTCTCCTCTCCACCGACCATCTTGAAGTTCATCTTGATAGGCTTAGCCAGCGCGTTCCTCGGCAGCGACTTGGATAGTTTCATCAACCCCACGTCGTTCTTGATCAGCTGCCTGTCCCAGTCAGGGTGGTTCTCGTGGCCAGAAAACCGGATTGTACTGTAGCCACCGCTAAGGGAGTTACTGCCGATCTGACCGCGCAGGGAAGACAGCAGTTGACCGTCTATCCAGGATACCAACGCGTCTACACAGTGGGCTGCAGTCAACATACGATTGGGTGACACCAGGGCTCCTCCGCAAGTGAAACTCTTCAAGAAGTCACCGCTAACGAGAGCCACCATGTGCATGGCGTACCCATCCGGGGCATCCGAGCCGCCCACTATGCGAGATGATGATGGTTGATAAAAGTCCTGAGGGTCGAAAGACTTCTCGACCGGAATGCCCGTAGACAAACCCAGGAGTCCTAGGACAACTAATGTAATTGGAGACATGATGTAGCTGCCAGCTGAACAGTACTGTTATGATGATCCACAATTTCTTCGTCTATTTATATGAGACAATATTTACGATTATCTTTGGCTGAATATTGACTGATTAATTTAATTGCACTGCGTTATCTTAATTTTGATTGGTTTCATTGTCGTCTCAATCCGATAATTAGCACATCCTACTTAAATAAAGTCAACCCTTTTGTTATTAGGTCAAAACAATATTTTGTTGATAAGTATGACATTTTGGTCGTTGCTCCCAGAAGAAAGCCAATACTAAAACTTGGGTGTCTATTTGTTCGTTTCTCTGGGTATTTTATTTATGGTAAGATTAGCATTCTCGAGGATTTCATGATAATATTTGAATTGAACCATAACTCATTAAGTACCTTCACTAATCAATCCGGCCTGATGCCCCAGCAGCCATCAGGGTATGAAAGCTCCGTAGTTTGCACGTGGTAGCCGAGTGGTTCAAACACGCGGGTTTTAAACGTGGCTCGTAACATATCGTAACCTCTTAGTATGTACTTGTAGCGGCGCGGCGAAATCACAGTGAACCGCCCCTGCCGTTAGTATTCCGATGAAGGAAAATATTTTGAGTGAATCTACATACATCTATAGACGACACTAGAGTCATTCAGTGGTCTCTATTAATCGATGAAATTTGAACGTGTGAGTGAGTAAAGTCTCAACCCGCATTGGGCCAGATGGGGAAGCCTGTAGTCCCGAATGAAGTCGAATTATGTACATATGTGATAATACTGATCTGTGTTGTAACAGGAGGTGGCCACAGCCCAAGAGAAGCTGACCACCGAGCGTCGCGAGCGCGAGAGCGCGGCGGCGGCGGCGGCGCGGGAAGAGAGACGGGACACACGCGCGCGCCGCGTCGACGCGCACTTCGGGGACGTCTGCGCGGGGCTGCTGCTGCCGCACGCGCAGAAACATCTCAGGAAGGTGTCGGACGCACTAGAGCCCTTTGGTAAGTCGCACTTAGTGTGGTCTGTGATGTGACAGATGGTCTCAGCCCAATAGAAACTGAGTGCGCGGCAGCGGCGGTGCGGGAGGGGAGACGGGCCACGCTTGCGCGCCTAGGGGACGTCAGCGCGGGGCTGCTGCTCCCGCATGCGCAGAAACAATTCAGGAAGGTGTCGGACGCATTAGAGTCCTTTCGTAAGTTTTACAAGTCTTTTAGACGACTTCCTGACGTGGCGAGACTGACATTGAGCTCATTAGTCCCGCTTCCTTCCGCCCATCCAGTGCCAACCATAAGGCATCGGTGCGTAATGACTCAACTGACAGGTTACTGATATCGTACCGCCTCCGCACCGACAAATCAGCTGGTCACTTAAAGTCGGTGGATCATTAAATATTTATCTGAAGGTTCGCCATGACAAATGACAAAATAAACGTTCGCATACACACATACTGGTGGTGCCTGATAAGCTAGAACCCTTTGATGAGACCGTCAATCACTCACGCAAGCGGGTTGGTATCAAAACGACTGGATTCTCAAAACGACATGAACCGCATAAAGACTGGATCGCAAAACGACCACAGCTGCAAAAAATATTTTTCGGATAATGACTATGTAGCAAAACGACCACCGAGCATAAAGTCTTAATCTCAGAATGGCTTACTATCAATATTACTAGATCGCGGAAAGACCACCTCGTGCAAAGTCTACCTCTTAAAAGGCCCTGATAGTTAAAATGGCCAGATCGCGGAAGAACTTAATCTCAGAATGGCATGGTAGCAAATAGTCTTGTTAGTAAAATGGCGACCCAGCGTGTTTAAAGCATCACCTAGATTACCATTTCATTTAAAGGAAACGTTGTCAAAGTAAAGCCACAGCAATTGTTTTTATACACAAAAATGGACAAAACTAAAGATATTTTTTTTTTGTAAACTTGAGATATGTACCTGTTAAGACATTTTATACTTTTACAATGATCTAAGGAATCCGTGGTTAAAATCTTTCGGGTTAGTCGCGAGCACCTTGCCTAAGATAGGTATGTATATTGTCGCCTGGTACATACCCATAGTACAAGCTTTGCTTAGTTTGGGATCGGGTGTGAAAATTGACCCTCCGATATTTATTTATTTTATAGTACTCTACTTATATGGATATTGTTGCTATTCTGATAATTAGTCGTTTTGCTACCAGAAAATGTAGACATTTTACTAGGAAGTCATTTTATGATCTGGCCATTTTAACTATCAGGGCCTTTTAAGAGGTAGACTGCACGAGGTAGTCTTTCCGCGATCTAGTAATTTTGATAGTAAGCCATTCTGAGATTAAGACTTTATGCTCGGTGGTTGTTTTGCTACATAGTCATTATACGAAAAAGACTTTTTGCAGCTGTGGTCGTTTTGCGATCCAGTCTTTATGCGGTTCATGTCGTTTTGAGAATCCAGTCGTTTTGATACCAACCCACGCAAGCAATGAGTAAAATCACCCAACTTCATTCATCTTCGTCATCTTCATTGGTCGTCATTAATTACTATTTTATTGTACACAAAGTTCGATGCATACTCTACCTACCTTGCCATAAAATATTTGTGTGCCTATGGCATAAGCAGTGTATTTAGGTACAGTACTTATTTAAAGTCGTCCATTCATCATGTTTACAAATAGATGATTAAAGACTTCTAACTTTTTCCAGGAGTCCTAGTGGCCGACAAATGTCCCATCCTCCTCGGCAAGCTGGAAGTGCGCCGGCTGGCAGTGGAGGCGCCCGAGCTCGGCGAGCCAGCGGCAGTGGCGGCCCTCACCGAGCGACCCTCGCTCGCGCTGCTGCTGAAGAAGACGCCGGAGAAGGAAGGAGATGTTCTAGGTCAGTTTCCTAGAATTTGTTGGTCTTACTTAACTTATGGGAGACGTAACCATATTTAAGACCTTAGCCAAGTGTCGTGCGTGTCCTTTTATTTATTATATTTTTTTATTTCACCATAAAGTAATATGTGCATTACATGGCGTGTCAATAACAATTCGTTAAAAAGGAAAAAAAAATACGATAAAAACAAAACATACCTAGTGCTATAAGGCTAACAACACACACACATTTCAAAATTTTGTAAGCTAATGTTGCTTGTTAAATATTGTGATACTGAGTAAAAGGCATGTTTCCTGAAATAATTTGATATTTTTTTCTTAAAATCATGAATTGGCAATGATGTTATTTCCAAAGGTAATTTTGACATTTCCTAAGCCGCAACTTTGGCAGCACTAGTTTGTGTTTAGATCGCGTATTATAGCTATGTATATCAGACAATTTAGGGAGACAATCCGCTTGTCTGTGTATCTAAAAGGGAGTTGTAGATAAATAGTGAAATCACCGTCATTATGCCTAACCTTTCGAAGTGTGGTTTGGCTGCCTTGTTGTACTTACACGGTTATCAGAGCTCGTGGCGATGCGCTGTGTTATCAGAGCTCGTGGCGATGCGCTGTGTTATCAGAGCTCGTGGCGATGCGCTGTGTTATCAGAGCTCGTGGCGATGCGCTGTGTTATCAGAGCTCGTGGCGATGCGCTGTGTTATCAGAGCTCGTGGCGATGCGCTGTGTTATCAGAGCTCGTGGCGATGCGCTGTGTTATCAGAGCTCGTGGCGATGCGCTGTGTTATCAGAGCTCGTGGCGATGCGCTGTGTTATCAGAGCTCGTGGCGATGCGCTGTGTTATCAGAGCTCGTGGCGATGCGCTGTGTTATCAGAGCTCGTGGCGATGCGCTGTGTTATCAGAGCTCGTGGCGATGCGCTGTGTTATCAGAGCTCGTGGCGATGCGCTGTGTTATCAGAGCTCGTGGCGATGCGCTGTGTTATCAGAGCTCGTGGCGATGCGCTGTGTTATCAGAGCTCGTGGCGATGCGCTGTGTTATCAGAGCTCGTGGCGATGCGCTGTGTTATCAGAGCTCGTGGCGATGCGCTGTGTTATCAGAGCTCGTGGCGATGCGCTGTGTTATCAGAGCTCGTGGCGATGCGCTGTGTTATCAGAGCTCGTGGCGATGCGCTGTGTTATCAGAGCTCGTGGCGATGCCCTGTGTTATCAGAGCTCGTGGCGATGCGCTGTGTTATCAGAGCTCGTGGCGATGCGCTGTGTTATCAGAGCTCGTGGCGATGCGCTGTGTTATCAGAGCTCGTGGCGATGCGCTGTGTTATCAGAGCTCGTGGCGATGCGCTGTGTTCCCAATGTCCTCATTCCTGCGCTCATTCTTTGTGGACAGTTATGTTCATTATTATGTCAATGCTCAATAAAATAATTAAAAGAATTGTTGATGAGGAATCAAGAGGCATGTCCAGCGATTGCTACAATTCATACTAAGTAGGTACTTATGTTGCGATAGAATTGCATCATTATTATTAGGGTCATGCACTATTTCCCATCTCTAATACGTTAGCGCTTCTCACATCTTGATCTATCCTATCGACACATTATGTTCCAGTGATCTGCCGACGGGTGTTGTACGGCGAGGGTCTGGAGGAGGAGGAGCGTCCGAAGAAGCTGGTGTGCGACGAGCTCCGCTTGGACGGGCTACCCGGGGTGTACGTGCCGGCGGATAGGCAGCAGCGAGCGGTCGTGCTGGACGTGTTGTTCCCTAAGGTAATCCAGGAGTTAATAGTAAAGTTAGTGTAGCGCATCTCCGATTTTTCTCGTACTATCGGCCAAAGGAACTAGTTTGGTACAGCGCAGTCCAATTTCCTTCGTTCGCATAGCGTTGCAATATCGATTGTCCCGTGTGTATGAAATTGTTCGTCAGCGTAGGCGTGTGAGTGCACTTTCTACCTTCCATTCCTCCTTCAATCCCACTGAACTGCATAGAAGACCGTAAAACAATTTGAGATTGGGCAAGAGGATCTAAATGATATCCTTCCACTGCAGGAATGTATTCCCAGCGTTCTCTTATTTTCCAGATGGTGGGAGCCGTAGTGGAGCCCCTCCCCCCTCCGGAGCCCCCGCACGTGGCCATGATGTTCGGGGCGTGGCAGCGGCGCGCCGTGCTGGCCGCAGCAGCGTTGCCGCAGAACGCGCCACGGGTGCTGAAGCATGGCTTCTTCGCTGACCCGAGCGTTGAGGAGCCAAGGTTGTTGTGTAAAACGATTAAGCAGTATGAAGACAGGCTGGAGAAAGACTAGTGAGTTTTGTTGTCTAGTACTCGTATCAGTTCTTTGAGAACGGCTTAATAGTTGCTCAGTAAAACTATAGCGCAATACAAATTTGGTATCTATTTCATAAATTCGAATTTATCTAACTGTCAGTATCTAGTTATCTACTCGTCACATGACTAATTCTCGAATTTAAACTTTCGTGAGAAATGTCTAAAATACTACTAATAAATCCACGGTTAACCCCTTGCTGTTATGAGTGTTTTCGCGGCAATGTCGCATGAAGAACCGTGTCATCATCATCCTGAAGAAGAACTGAAGAGTTCGAAATATGTCGCCTGTCGATGTCGTGACATTTAATACGTTAGTTTAACACTTTGATGGACACTACTACAGACACGCTAGAAATAACAATATTATTACTCCTATAGGCGTATACTGTCCATGGATACATTAACCGTGGATTTATTAGTAGTATTTTATGACTAATATTTACTGCTAGTAAAAACGGTTTAACAGCCAAATCTATAACTTGATCTTTTATCGGTTAGCTCCCACTTACAGAGAAGAGTACCATTCTGAAAGCGTGTTTTGGCGATGACTGATAAACAAACACATTTATCATAATCATATTAGTATAGATCTTTGAATCCACAATGATAGCCCAATCCTCCTCCTTGCATATTACCTAGTTTGTGTTTTCTCCATAGCATAGAACATAGGAGTACGCTTCGATCGAAGGATCTATATGAAAGTGAACTGTCCCCAGCTGCGAGACCATAGTCCTCCAAGTAGCCGTGGGCCTGGCCGAGCCCGAGCTGGCCTCGGCGGAGGAGCGGTTCCCGGCGGGCGCGCCGGCCGCGCTGGCGTCCCTGGGCCCCGCGCATGTGAGCGCGGACGCGGTGGACGGCGCGGAGGAGTGCGCCAGGTTCTTCCCGCCGGGGTACTGCGAGCCCGAGGAGAAGCCTAAGCCGAAGATTAAAAAGAAGAAGAAGGTTCGACCCGATTATTTATATTTATCCATCAAGTCTATGGAGTATCAGGAGTACGGATGATTTCGGAACGTTCAATGGCTTCCCAAAAACGTTCCTTTTATGGAGCTACCGTTTAAAGACGACGCCTATGAAAGGACAGGGCCGGATACCGGGCGAGTAGGCATAGTAGTATCGTGCCGTCTCAATTAAGCAGGCGACGGCTAATAGACACATCTTTTACACGGCATGATAGAAAAAACCGAGTAAGTACCTAGGTACTTTGTGTTTTAACGATGTAGGTAGGTATGTGATATTATTTAATCCGAATCTAAACCACTATTAAATGTATTTTTATGATTGCGACCTATCGAGCGTCATAACGTTTCTAAACGCAGTATAACTATTTTTTATATTGTTTATCGTTTGACACAAACCAAATGCAATGAAAAATAAGACCGGGTTGCACTCCGGGAGTGCCGGCAGAAGTGAAAACTCAATAACATTGTAACAGTTTTTCGATCAGGTCACGTGACATCTTACGGTGTCACCCTAAAAATGAATTTGACGCAAATTTATAAACAATTATCAATTATTTAGGCGGACGGGCCGCGGGCGCGTTGGGTGCGACGGGCCGGCTCGCCCGTCGGCGGCGGCAAACAAAATACCAATTTGTTTTTGCCATGGCCATGGCCTCCCAACTAGAACAACGTATAATGGATACTAAAAAGAACTCATAGATGGCGACACAGGTACCGAGCGAAACATTTGAACCAGTAATCGTGAAGATAGAATGATTTTTGCACCTTAATAAATTCAACGTACCTTAATTATATCACAAACATACTTCGGCACATACAATAAAGGTATATTTTATAAGATTAGGAAATGCAATAAAATTGATACTAAATCCATGTAACTCGTACTATACGAGTGAGCTTTCAAGCTTGCTACGTATTATTGGGTACTGTCACTAGATGGCGCCATCACGGGTCGCGAAAGTTCTATGGAACCACAGGCTCTAAGCATTTGGTTATGTATATTTTTGTGTGATGTGTCTAAAATACTACTTTTATATCGAAATAATCAAAAATACTCTATTTGTTGCTCGGGAAGTCAACGCCATCTGGTGATATCTCAATGTATTACTAAAGGCTGACAGCGTCATAGCCGTGGTAGCTCGGATACTGCATCTACTGGTGTAGCTACGGGACTAAAATTGTATACAGAATTGCCTACATTAGGACGGTACGCTTTTGCTCTATGAGATTGGGTATCTGTACTTGTATTCTTTAATCTGTGGCCATGGCCAAATATTTTTCAAAGCTTTATCTCTTTCAGAGCTATACTCTTACGAATCGTTCAGTTTTGAATGAAGTCGAATCGGCTAGCAGCAAAATATAAAAGTGCCTACCGTCACGTCCTTCACATCTGACGTCACAAAAATATGTCGCGTATTTAAGAATTTTTCCCCATCCCAAAAAGTGCTCAGCGCCGCTACAGAAGTTTTCACTTCAAAAATGGCACGCGTCCGACCACACAGTCCTATTGTTAGACTTGAATGCTATTGTTCTGAAGATAAGAAGATCAGTCCAGTTCAGAAAATCTCGACTATACCTTATGTTTTAAACGATTTATGTGATTATACTTTATTCCTAATCTAAACCACTATTAAATGTATTTTATGATTGCGACCGAGCGTCATAACGTTTCTAAACGCAGTATATTTTTTTATTTTTTATATTGTTCATCGTTTGACACAAACCAAATGCAATGAAAAAATTGACCGTGATCGAATGAGCCTAAGGCGGGAATCGAACCCGACCTCGACCTGTAAAAGACCACCCAGACCAATAGGGAATCAGCGAACTTATGCCTTGCATTCGCTGTCGCTTCTACCTACTAGCGACCTCTCTGTATTTACCTTAATGCTACACCCTTGCCTAGCTAGTAAGAAAATTGCAATGCCCTAACGGGGTATCATGTACCTACTAACCAAAATACCACGAACATACCAAATGTAATGAACATGATCGCAATAAATCTATGAATATGAATACCTCCTTGAAGGTTAAAAGTATAATCGAACGAGGGAGCGAAGCGAACGAAGTTCTATGTTTCAGAAAATTGTTTATATGTTCGGATGTCTGGTTGTCCCGCTTTCCTGCTGTTTTCCTCTAGTACCTACAGGTCGCATTTCTCCACCAAATCTCGTGAAATTTTGCGTGAGCAGGTTCGTCAGATATAGATTTTTTGTCGAGTCTTTTTAACAAGATTATTATTATTATTTTTAAACAGGCTCGCGATTTCTGCAGCTCACAAAGCCAACTAGTAGTGTTTAAGTTTATTTATATTTTGCAGAAGCGTCACGGCGAGAACAAAGAGGCGGTGGACCCGAGCCTCTCGGCGGCGCCGTCGACGGAGGCGTCGGCCGAGGCGGAGGCGGAGGCGGAAGCGGAGGCGGAGGCGGAGGAGGAGGGCGGGGAGGGGGAGGCGGGCGCGGAAGGGGAGGAGGAGGGCGAGGACGACACGCTGGACAAGGCCACGTCGCCGCCGCCCATGGACCAGTAGACCAGTTGGGAGACGGGAATTATCTACATACCTAATTTAATCCCGCAAACATTTCCTTTCAATCAAAAGACGTACAGAACATTTTTTAATTTTGTTTTCTCATTTTAATTAAATTTTATATTTGTCATGAATCATATTTTCTGTTTTTGTTTTCCTGTTCCGTTTTTTATTTTATTTTATTATGTGTTCTCATTATCACATGACATTAATATTTCTTTTTTTATTATGAAATAATTCGTATTCTTAGTACCTAATTGTATTGACATTTTATTTTTAGGACATTAAATTTAAATTAATTGCTTGTAGAATCTTTAATTATTGTACGCCACATAATGGCTGATTGTGACGAACGATGGAACCACTGTCAACTTTATAACTGCTCAGTTTCAGATAATACATTATTTGTATTTGTATTGTTTCACAAACCTACGATTTTCCAAGACTAATCAGGCAACACAGCGTGGTTCCAGCATTGATTCGCACTACCTACTTCTGTAGCCAGGCCGCTACTTGACATCACTCAAGGGAATACGGATTGTGTAGGTACACTCAGAGTACTGGTCGTTTGGACGGTCGTTTCATTAAAGCTGTTATTTGCCGTTGTATTCATTCAAAGTTCTGTTTTTCTTTTCACTTGCGTGTTGTGTTGTTACTGTTTGAGAGATCGTTTCTGTTCCGTCCGGGTATTTTTTTCCATTTATCAAGAGGATTCCGTTTCTAATAACAGCATGTTTGCCTTCCTGTCTTGCTTTGAGTAGATTTGCCCGCAGCAGGTTTCTGTTCTGCAATGCTTCTCCGTCTAGGAGGACGAAATAGCATATCCAGAGTTTTTGAACATGTAAGAGTTTTCGAGAATATGGTTTCGTAGCCGTTTGCTGATGAATTCTATTATTATCGGGCGACGGCGTCCTTTTTTACCAATTCGCGTGGCTGCTTGAATATAGGTGTTGATATTAATGTTTAGGATGTCGCGAAACATATCATTTATACGTGGATATATGTCTGCTTCAGTTTCATATTGGTACTCGTCGAGCCCGTAAAGTACAATCTTCTTTAGACAGGTGTCTACAGAAGATTGGCTTTGACTTTACTGGCTTTAGGCTACTTTACAACGGGTAGATATGTTATTTTGAGTAGGTAGCTATTTTTACTGCTGACTTATACTTTTTTATAGATAAAAATGTTCCGGCTGGATGAATTTTGGTTGTATGGTGATTATCTGTCGTTTCATTTCATAATTTTAACGATAAACACGAAAATAGTGAGAAATCCCACCTCACCCCTTAGTGGTGTTATAGGGGATAGCAATGGGGTGAACTGAGAAAATGTACGGGGAATCCTTTCGGTTCCTGAATTTCGGATAAGCTTGCCTCGATCCGCGTTCCGTTCCACTCTCCGCTCACGTTTATCGCTCCTCTTAAGCATGATCGCTCCCCACAACCCTGGTTACACTCCAAGTCCGTAAGCTCACTCCCAATAGACCTACGTCTTAAGATGTTACCTTGGCACCGTCTGCCAAGTACTTCCGGCCATTTCAGGACTGACAGACTTAGGTTTACTCTCTCTACGATCAAAGGGCTAAATGATGCCACATGTCTCGTACTGTTGTATACAAGTTTTGAGCGGAAGTGAAGGACTCAAACTTTCGGGCAATTTTTATTTTTTTCGTTTCCATGTACAAAATTTATTCACTATAGCGATATCCTATAATTTGACAGCTTATGTCTAACAATTTGATTAGGTAAGGAAGGCATGGCTGCAAGTTTCATATTGCACATTAAATGATACCTAATTGTAATGTTGTTTTCCGTGCTTGTTATGTGAAATAAAATTCATCGTTTATATTTTAAAGTATTTCATTTATTTATAAATAGTCAATTAATCATATAGTTTTTATTAACAATAAAATAAAATAAAATCAGTAACGAGTGAGGCGGGCGTGGCTCACACCACGGAGTCTTTGCGGTTCCTGCAACAAATAGTACGGGTTATTTTGTGATTCATTTAGGAGTCCGCAGTAAGCTCGGCCGAATTTCACCTTCCCATACAAACGGAGTTTCGTTCTCATTTTAAAACTATGTGTTGGATTGTGACGAAACTTTGCATATACAATGACATGAGGTACAGACTTTTGGGTAGGTAGGAGGGAGGAGGTGAGGTATCTATGTCAGGTTTTCATCGACTTTTGACAAGTTTTGAATCGTATCTCCTACTTTTGCACTACAGATAGAATTACAAATCAAACGGCTATCGCTTCTTCAATCCTTTATCTCAATTTTGGTCCACCGGATTTTGAAACAAATCAATACTTAATTTTGTATGATTTTTTTAAAACATTGTCTAAAAACACTTATTTCGTATCTCTATTGACGTGAAAGATCTAACATATACGAAATCTACATATTTGGGTTCGTCTGTCTCGTCTCTAGAAACTGGTCCAGGGTTTTCAATTTAAACCAATTAACACAAAAGTTATGACCAGAAAACCAGTTTTTTGGCCCAAAATTGTTCAACTTTGATGCCAAATATCTCGAAAACAATGAACTTTGAAGTAAATATGGGATACTATATTGCTTAAAGCCGTTGTTGTTAATAGAATAAGCTACAAAACACATTAGAAAACTAAGGGATTCAGATCGAAGATCATTGGCGTATGGGACCCTTAAGAAGATTTACTGTCATTCAGCACAAATGGAAAATTGACAGCTCGAAATTATTGACCGAATCTTAATAATGTCAATTGAAATAGTTATTTACGATACAAGTGCCGAAAATGGGAAATTCGCAACGAGTGGTGATAAATTAAAACACGACCGAAGGGAGTGTTTTAAATTAACACGAGTTGCGAATTACCTATTCGCACGTGTATCGTACAACGTTTTACTGTACATATGGTTCTTTAAAGTTTCGACATATGCACGGAAAGTTCCCTTTTCCGCACTAGTGCGGGAAAGTAGCACCATATGTACTGTAAAACGTTGTACGATCAAATCAAATCAAATCAAATATTTTTATTTAATATAGATTCATACAGAACACTTATTGAAGGTCAAAGTTCATTTAAAATTTACAATTAAGCACATGTTAACTTACAAACATAAATGCTGTTTTCACATTGTCAAAAAGATAGATACACGTGCGAATAGGTAATACGCAACTCGTATCGATTTAAAACACTCCCTTCGGTCGTGTTTTAATTTATCGCCACTCGTTGTGAATTTCCTATTTTCGGCACTTGTATCGTAAATAACTATTACTGTACATATGGCTCTTTAAAGTTTCGACATATGCACGGAAAGTGCTCTTTCCGCACTAGTGCGTATGTACTGTAAAAAATGTAGGAATGTACAAGTAGCAGAATACTGACCAGATGTAGTGGTTGTCGTGGTGCGGCGCGCGCATGACGCCGACGCCGCCGCCGAGGCGCCGGTAGTTCATGGCGCCGCACAGGCGCCACTGGTTCGACTCCGGGTCGAACACCTGCGGGGGGGGGGAAGCGCACTCTACACACACTGCACTGCACACGCCGGGAGAATGGGGATCGCCATTCGCCGGCCAACTAACACTTCAATAGGATACGAGGCCGGCAATCTATTAGCACATTACTACAGAGGCCGGAAAGTGAGGGGTTACCGGCCGAGTACACATATACTAGGATAGTTATGAGGCTGGCAACCCGTTTTCACGCCGAGGTATGTATAGTGCTTTTCTAAAACATGAAAAGAAATAAATAGAAAAAAAACTCTAAGAAATCACTTTCATTTTCATGGCTGAACGCCGTGATGCTGTGCCACAAAATTGGAATGGAAATTAAAAAAGACCATCTTGCTGGCCTAGGCCTCCAATTTTTATGAAATGCCAGTACGGATCTCTCGTCTCGCTGCGCCCGGAACGTGACACTTCGAAGCCCATTATGAAGAACACAACGTCAATATTTCATTGCATGTTTGAAAAAAAAAAAATATGTATATTGTGTGCCGGCTAATTTAGATTGTATTTTCATATTATTCTGATCTAATCAATCCCTTTTCAAGTCCAGGTATAACATGACATCAATATTTTATTGCGTGTTTAAAAAATAAATCTTTATTTGCTCACTCCTCGTAAATACATTACATAAGAAAGAAAATACAAAAGTAAAACAACAGGTACGCAAATAAACAATCAAATAAATGAACTTTACTCGTTAAGTAGGCCGCAATGGCTTTACAAGTCAATGTGTACCGGTGCCCGATTTATAAAACTGCAAGTTTTAATACCCTCATTGGGTACATAGGGGTGTAGACTCGCAAATTATTATGACTCCAAAAGAAAGAAGGCAAAAAAACATGCCTAGTAACGTAAATCCCATTCAGATACCTCAAAGAATTACGAAGCTACAACCGTTTTAATATTGCTTGTTAGAGAGAGAAAACGCAAACGGTGTATGACGTCACATTATAGGATGCTGCCGGGGGGCCGCGTGATTATTTAACCTTTTGTGTTGACTTTTTCTCCATTTGACTACATTTTTTATCCTTTTTCGAGAAAATATGACATTATTGATTATTTTATTTAGTGTCTACGCCCCTATTGTTGAAAGAGAAATCGTAATTTGGAGCTTTATAACATGGGCTCCAGAGCTTTAAAAATGGGGGCCGCCTTCAAAAGGCTTCGTCCAGACAAACTCAGCAGTCAGACATTTTAGATAGATAGATAGATAGATATCATTTATTGTCAAAACTGTGTACATTAAAAGGTATCAACAGTTTTCCCATTTCGGAAGTACAATATTTGAACTTAAAATTAAACTTAATTGTTTGTAGACCTATACGAAATATTCATTAAGATTGTAAAAGCATTTAATTGCAAGCCATTCCTTCAGTTCCTTTTTGAACTTGGTACTCTCGAGTGACTTAATCAATTCAGGCCAGTTATTAAAGATTCTGATTCCAGTAGCATAGGTACTCTTTCTAATGATGTAACTAGAAGGCCTAATTGTACACACATCATATTTATATTGGGATCTTAGATTAGTTTTGGAGTCACTTTTTTTATTAAAAATATCATGTCGTTCCTTAACAAATAAACAAATTTCTAGTATACAACGTGTTAACAAAATAACGCAAAACCTGAAAACCGTTTGTTCAGAATCGAGCATAGAATGCGAAAAAAATAAAAAATAAAATTTTTGACAAGATTTATTTTTTACATTTGTATGGAGTGTTGGCCGACTGGGGCGACCTGCTCCATACAAATGTAAAAAATAAATCGCGTCAAAAAATTTTTTTTTTAAATTTTTCGCATTCTACTCTCGATTCTGAACAAACGGTTTTCAGGTTTTGCGTTATTTTATTAACACGTTGTATAGATACACGTCAGACTTAAAATTTTATTGCTTCTAAAGATTTCCCTTAAGGATTCCCCGTTTTTTAGATTGAATATTATGCGTAGGCTTTTTTTTTGAAGAATAAACACAGACTGTACATTCACTGAATTACCCCAAAAAATTATGCCGTTTTGCACCGCTTCAAGGGAAGCCGGTCTTTTTTTTTTTTTTAGTGTGTTACAACGATATCTTTACCGCACCATAAATTTTTAATAATTAAGTTCACGAAGATCAGAACGAAATCATTAAATATTATTTGGTGTGTGTCCTGTGACTGACTTCGATGGACTTGAGGTACGCAATCCCGTCGAAGCCCCCGACCGCGTACAGCTGCCCGTGTGTGTGTGTGTACTGACCTCGATGGACTTGAGGTACGCGGTCCCGTCGAAGCCCCCTGACCGCGTACAGCTGCCCGTGTGTGTGTGTGTGTGTGTGTGTGTGTGTGTGTGTGTGTGTGTGTGTGTGTGTGTGTGTGTGTGTGTGTGTGTACTGACCTCGATGGACTTGAGGTACGCGGTCCTATCGAAGCCCCCGACCGCGTACAGCTGCCCGTGTGTGTGTATGTGTGTGTGTGTGTGTACTGACCTCGATGGACTTGAGGTACGCGGTCCTATCGAAGCCCCCGACCGCGTACAGCTGCCCGTGTGTGTGTGTGTGTGTGTGTGTGTGTGTGTGTGTGTGTGTGTGTGTGTGTACTGAACTCAATGGACTTGAGGTAAGTACGCGGTCCCGTCGAAGCCCCCGACCGCGTACAGCTGCCCGTGTGTGTGTGTGTGTGTGTGTGTGTGTGTGTGTGTGTGTGTGTACTGTCCTCGATTGACTTGAGGTACGCGGTCCCGTCGAAGCCCTCGACTGCGTACAACTGCCCGTGTGTGTGTGTGTGTGTGTGTGTGTGTGTGTGTGTGTGTGTGTGTACTGAACTCGATGGACTTGAGGTACGCGGTCCCGTCGAAGCCCCCGACCGCGTACAGCTGCCCGTGTGTGTGTGTGTGTGTGTGTGTGTGTACTGACCTCGATGGACTTGAGGTACGCGGTCCCGTCGAAGCCCCCGACCGCGTACAGCTGCCCGTGTGTGTGTGTGTGTGTGTGTGTACTGACCTCGATGGACTTGAGGTACGCGGTCCCGTCGAAGCCCCCGACCGCGTACAGCTGCCCGTGTGTGTGTGTGTGTGTGTGTGTACTGACCTCGATGGACTTGAGGTACGCGGTCCCGTCGAAGCCCCCGACCGCGTACAGCTGCCCGTGTGTGTGTGTGTGTACTGACCTCGATGGACTTGAGGTACGCGGTCCCGTCGAAGCCCCCGACCGCGTACAGCTGCCCGTGTGTGTGTGTGTGTGTACTGACCTCGATGGACTTGAGGTACGCGGTCCCGTCGAAGCCCCCGACCGCGTACAGCTGCCCGTTGACGACGGCCAGCCCGACGCCCGACCGCCGTGACGTCATCGCCACCACGGGCGACCACGCGTCCGCCGCCGGGTCGTACCTGCAACACAACACACACTCACTACAATAATCATAATCATAATCGTTTATTGCACCATGGTAAAATAAAAGTTGTTAGAATATTATAAAAGTGTCTCATGGACCCTAGTCGGGTATTGCAAACTTAAATACTAAGTACAGCAACTCACATGTCACACACAATACTCCATCACTCTCATTAATCTACTACATACGACCGACTGCCACTCGCGGGTGAGGACCCCAAACCGCACTGGACCAGTGTGCGGACTACTAAAATACTACTTCAACGCCTTACGACTATACTTCCAATTTTCGACTTGCGTCCTCGAAAGTCGAAAATTGGAAAGCATAATGCAGGTTCCTACCTGCGCTATGCTTGACCCGCTTGCTGACGAAATTGCGTTCCCGCTTACATCGTAGGTCACCCCACAAAAGTAACAAATTGACTTGTAAAATGTTATACTTTTACGAATAAAATATATGAATATGAATATACCACACACTCGTCGAGTGACGTGAGAAGGAACCCAGCAAGGAGACAGAGACATAGTGTGGCGCGAGTCAAAGGAGCGGTAATAAAGGCTAGTAACCATCGTGCGGAGCGTCACGATTAAGGCGCCGTAGGTTCAGCGAAGTTAAGCGAACAGAGTTTTTGAAACAATATAATGCGTCTGTTTATAATAATATGGTTTCAAAAAAATACGAATGGTAATCTTGAGGCTTTTCTGCAGGGAAATCAGTGCTTCGAAACATGATTAAGCAAATTTCACTCGATAGAAAAAAATCACGAACATAGTTTAGACCTATACACAGACACACAAAAATACACTTAAAATATTCGTAACAATTTATGCACAAAAGATATAAATATTAAAATTGCTTTTAAAAATCGGCAATATTATGTTTGAGGGAAATCAGTGTTAAAATGTAAACACGTATTTATTTAAACGGTCAAAAAATTTAAATTAAAAAACATGATTTCCGCGCTTCCGAGCACGCACTTCCATCTCGCTTACGCTTATGCTCAGCGAGAGGGAGAGAATACCATGAATCTACGGCGCCCTTATCGCGTGAGTAGACTATAGTTTAGTTTAGTTTGTTGTATGTCAGTATACAAATTTCCAATAACACTAAAAAAAAAACATTTATTTCGGACCACAAAAAATCTATTTTAGGTTAATCGGTACAACATTTGCTTATACTACTCGTAATCTTTAACTTTTAGACTTTAAGACCTTTAATAATCGAATTTGCAAGGTTATATGAACTTTGGCACACCCATCACACATCAATACCCATAGATTACCTTTCCGCGGAGGACAGCTCGGTGCAGTCGTCCCGGCCGCCCACCGCGTAGATCTGTCCGTCGAACACGGCGCAGCCTAGGTGCTTGCGCCGCGTCGACATGGGCGCCACTGGGGTCCACTTGTTTGCTCTGTCAATGAGTACGAGTATACGTGAGACGATAAGAATGGAAGATTATTGTTAGAGTCTGACCGGTGGCTCGTGTCGAAGCTAAAGGCGACAAAGTTGAAAAAGCTCATGCTGGTAACACGAAGTGTAAAGCGGCGTAATAGATAATGCTTTTGTCACGACTCGCTGGCCAGACTCTAGCTAAGGCGTACAAAGTTAGAGAAATATTAAATTGATTATTAAACTAAGAATTTTGGGGTTTTTATTAAATGATATTAAAAAGATCAATCAAACATCATCCTTGTTCGTTTTTATGAATTTAAAAATCTTAAAATTGTCATTTTAAATGAAAGATTGATAGTTTCCCAGTATTTTCGTCATTTTTATCTGTTGCTAATGAAAAAAACAAATTATTTTCACTGTTGTCAAATAGTGTATTAGGTGGCACGACGAGCATTGGTTGTGGTTACCTGGGCTCGTACCGCTCGACCGTGTTGAGCGGGCTCTGTCCGTCCGAGCCGCCCACCGCGTACAGCGCGCCGCCCAGCACTGCCACCGCCACGCCCAGCCGCCGCGTCGTCATGGCCGCCACCTGGTGGTGCCACACACACACACACACATCATTCAACACGTCCTCTCCTGCACAAGGCAGGCTTGTCCCTCTTGCCATTTCGGCTACACTTAGCACCAGCGGCTAAACGGCGGAATATTATTTTCCAATAGGGAATATTCATGAAATTTTTTTATTTTTTTTATCTATTCTATAAGTAATTATATAACCGGAAAAAAATATAACACTTTCACAATATTATTAAATAAGGTAAAAAAAAATATTAAAACTACTATCATTTTCGGACGATCAAAACGCCACCATTTTGGCGCGCTCATTTGTGACGTCACCGTGCACCTTAGTGCACGGTGGTTCTTAAACAAATTAACAACAAAGTGTTTGATTCACACTTTTAATAAATGTGAGTGATTAAAGCTTATAAAATCAACTTATTGTAATGGAAGAGCACACAAAAGCTTATTATAAATATTGTATTGACCCTATGTGTGAAAATAACATTAAAACTGCAAATATTTTCATATGCCCAAAGGTGCAAATATAAGGATAAAGTGGTGTAAGGCGATGAGGAGAGATAATGTATCGTGCTTGAGTAGTTTATATTGTTGTGAAGATCATTTCGACGTGAGTATTAAATATGTATGTACCTAAAATCTTTTTTATTACGACTCGCGAACAATATAAACAATAACCTAACCTCAAAATTGTATTATATACTTATTCATAAAACTATTCTGATTCCCAATTTTTTTAGTTATTAATGTTACAATGTTCAACTCCTCGCCTAGTGCGAGTGGAGTGAACTGCCACGCGTTTCGCGGGTCATATAAGCCAGTGGATTGGCTACAAAACGTGCTCAACTCACCTGATTCCGGGAGGCGCGATGTTCGCTTCAACTCCGGTTAGTATCTGTCAAGGTTCAGTCAACTGTCAGGTCAAGTCAAGTTCAATCAAGAAGGTCACCGGGCTGAAGAAGCAGCCGTTGTGTTCCGGGGCAGTATCGCCAACAATCCGCGGCGTCAAATCACCAACTCTTCCGATGTCACCGAAATATCCACACAAAACACTCGGACACCCGTGTGTCTTCAAAGCGAGCGATATTACACAAAACAAGGAAAATGCGTTTCCAAATTATCCAAAAACACTCGGACCTCGTGTGTCTTCAAAACCGAGGTTATCTCCTCTTTTTCTCCGCCTTGACAAAGTGTCACTGTCAAAACCACAGACTCAAAAGAGGCGTACACACGTGAGGAGTTTAAGGGGGCGGGCAGACGGTCGGCCCGAACATACAAATATTATGATTTTTGTTGATCAACAGCTGACTACGAGTGTTGATTTTGATCATGATTATCATGAAACGTTTTAGCTAAGTTTCTTTGTTTGCACTGTTGATCGAAGATCGAAGTTGAAAGAATTTAATCCTTTTTACTGAGTGACCTACACAATTAAATTTGTTTTATTTATAAGCCTTGACGAAAACAACCTAGTTTGTTAAAGTTCATAAAGATGTTCTCAACATTTAACATTCCTAATAGGTACCTACATATCTTTGATTATATAATACTAGCTTCTGCCCGCGACTCCATCCGCGTATACCAAATTTCATCCAAATCGGTTCAGCAGTTTAAGCGTGAAGAGGTAACAGACAGACATACAGACACACTTTCGCATTTATAATATTATTAAGTAAGTATATATAAAATAGCTTTTCAACAAAACAACCAAAACGAAAATACGATCATGCCAACGCGCTATGGAGAGGAGCATGCTAGGCATCAAGCTAATAGAAAAGCAAAAAAGCAGCTCCATTAGACACAAAACAAAAGCAATTGATGCAGGACAACATGCACAATGCCTAAAGTGGAAATGGGCCGGCCATATGATACGCACAAAAGATGCAAGATGGACAAAGACAGTTACAATGTGGAAAGGCCCACAAGGCAGAAGAAAAAGAGGCAGACCGAAGGACCGATGGGTAGACGATATAAAGAAAGTAGCGGGTAGCAACTGGAATGAAATTGCGAAAGATAGGGAAAAATGGAAACAGATGGAGGAGGCCTATACCCGAAATGGGGCCACAACTTAATGTATAGTTAACTTAGTTTATTTTTTTATTTTTACTGCATGTTATTATTATTTTTTTAATTTTTTAACTTTTTTGTAAGAACCTGTTAGCATTAAGTCAAGGAACAATAAAGGCTTTATTATTATTATTATTATTATATATAAAATATATAATATAACTAGCTTCTGCCCGCGACTCCGTCCGCGTGGAACTCATTTATATCGTAGCTCCATACAAACTTTCACCCCCACTTCATCCCTTTGGGGGATGATTTCCGGGATAAAAACTATCCTATGTCTTTCCCCAGGACTCAAACTATCTCTATACCAAATTTCATCTAAATCGGTTTAGCGGTTTAAGCGTGAAGAGGTAACAGACAGACAGACAGACAGACAGACACACTTTCGCATTTATAATATTAAGTATGGATATATTCATATATAATATACTAGCTTCTGCCCGCGACTCCGTCCGCGTGGAACTCGTTTATATCGCAGCTCTATACAAACTTTCACCCCCCCATTTTACCACCTTAGGGGATGATTTCGGGGATAAAAACTATCCTATGTCCTTCCCCGGAACTCAAACTATTTCCATACCAAATTTCATCGCAATCGGTTCAGCGGTTTAAGCGTGAAGAGGTAACAGACAGACAGACAGACAGATAGACAGACAGACACACTTTCGCATTTATAATATTATAATAATATAATAATAATAATATTATCCATACTATCCATATCCATCCATACTATCCATACTATCCATCCATACTAATATTATAAATGCGAAAGTGTGTCTGTCTGTCTGTCTGTCTGTCTGTTACCTCTTCACGCTTAAACCGCTGAACCGATTTAGATGAAATTTGGTATAGAGATAGTTTGAGTCCTGGGGAAGGACATAGGATAGTTTTTATCCCGGAAATCATCCCCCAAAGGGATGAAGTGGGGGTGAAAGTTTGTATGGAGCTACGATATGAATGAGTTCCACGCGGACGGAGTCGCGGGCAGGAGCTAGTATATATAATATATATAGTTATAGTATAGTAAAATAGTATACAGTATGGATAAATATCTACTAGTTTTTTATTCCACTTATTTAACAAAGACAACTATTTGAAGTAGTTTAAAAGTCTAGCTATTTGAATCGCCAAAATAGGTTATAATTACTTAATTGACCAATCTCACGAGTATAAAAACAAGGAATATGAAAATTTATTGAATATCTGTAACTTATTTACAGTGATCGGTTATTTGGATTCTCCCTCGCGGGATATCAAGTAGAAAAGTTAATATAGATACGACAGTTTCCCGCGATACCGAACAAACCGTACAAAAATTAAACAATTTAAATTATCTCTAAGGAATTTTTTACTCTTACATGGCAACCAGTTGAGACAAAAACTTTTATTCTTTTCCTAATCTCTACACTTTATTTTAAGCAAAATATATTAAAACCTCCACAAAGTATTAGCTTATATATCTGTCATGATGGAAAAAATACGGAAAAATCTTGACATTGACATTTCATTATTTTCTCTGGATTTCAGTTCTAATTATTTGCTTCTAAGGATTCCATAAATAAATAGGTATTATCTGTATAATTTATACTATAATATTAAGTCACAGGTTATCGTATAAGTGCAAATACATAGATCTTATAGCTCAACGGCGATCCAATAAATTATTATGGTTCAATTTTCAATTCATCGACTTGTTTCTAAGATTATTTTTTTACGACAACTGTGGCTTACTCTAATTGAACTTTTGATTCGCGTATGATTAGAATATTCTCGGGGAGTACTAGACCGTAAGGCAGTGTTACATACTAGTTGACATGCCGCGAAAACCTAATTCTTTCCCTAAGGATGAAACTATTCTAAGTTGGGTCGAGCCCCACGTTGACTTGATATATGAGTCGACTAAGCAATCAATCTATTGTTCAAAATGTGAAGTAACCATCGGATGTACGAGTAAAAATGTTGTTAAAAAACACGTTAAAAGTGGCCCGTAGTAACCATATATTAGCTGATAGACACGCGTACTTACTCGCTGAACTTTTATCCAAACGGTACAAAATGTGCCGAATTGGAGGCAGCAAAGAGCTGTCAGTGTAAACACTTGTGCTCATTTGTTCGATTTAGACAAAAGAACGGAGAGTAAGTACTCGTCTATCAGTATATACTTAGATGTTTTAAAGTGTAATAAAATAAACACATTGTATTTTTTTGCCTTTTCTAACAACATAAAGCCCGGATTCCCGGGGCATATCCATACTAACATAATGATTGAGGTCGTTCACCCCATGTCGAATCCAAAAAACCGATCACTGCTTATTTACCATGCAGCTTTTACTCCTCTTAGTTCAGCGGACGTAAAGTCACAAATATTTGCGAAGTACGTATTGAATTTAGTCATCATGAACACATCAATTTTAGGCAGATTATCCGACTGTGCCTTGACAAAACCGCCTTCAGTCATTGTGGCGAGTCTTTTTTCACAAGGAGTCACTGCTTTCAGTTAACATTTACCACAAAACACTGATTATTTATCATAAACAGCGGCAAAACAATGCGAATAACTTTCAATAATCATACTAACGACGCACGGTGCACGGTGACGTCACGTTTCGCTCCGCCAATAGCGTTGCGTTTTGGAAATTTGCGAGGGAATTTGAAAAATGGTACTTTTAAACAATTAAATTTATCAATAGAAACATGATAATTTGCAAAAATAATAATGTGTGTATATTTATTAAGCAATATAGATTACCCGTGATTTTTTTTTGTCCATTTCTGATCTCAAATTCGTATTTCTTTGGGTTCTTAGGTACTAATCGATTTCAATTCAAAATCTTTATTTCCGACGTAAGTACATCCATATTGTTGGATTTCGAAAAGTCAGACAGTAAAAAACAAAGTGATCATCAAATACGTCAAAACAGTGACATAAGCAAGCCAACCTGTAGGCACTGGTACACTATTAGACTCAAAAGCCGACGGGAGTAAAAACTGATGCACCGCTCTATTTTTTTATGGTAAAAACTCCGCCACTAATTTGCAAACGAAAATATGAACCAACATAAAGTAATGATCTGCCTATGAATAACCGGCATAAAGTAATGTATAGAATGAATAACCATTATGAAAGGATATATATTTATGAATGATGAATTAAGAAAGGCCACTGACCTTGGTCCACCGGTTCTCCTTGGGCTCGTACCGCTCGACGTGGTTGAGGCACTGCACGCCGTCCTGCCCGCCCACCGCGTACAGCGCGCCGTCCAGCACGGCCACGCCCACCGACGTGCGGCACGACGACGTCGGCGCCACCGCTCCGCACCACTACAACAATAGTACATTATTGCTGTGGCCGGGAAGGAGGCAATTGCAGGCTGAGTATTTGTTTAAACGGACGAGCTTGCGAGTCCGTTTAATTATAATACGAAGCCTGCAATTGCCATTCCGGCTGAGGCTAATATAGTGCTTATCTCAAAAATGGGGGAATAAAAAATACTAAATTTATATAAACTTTAAAAAATAACTTTGAAATATTTACGATTTCCCGCCGTTTTTTATCTAAACAGAATCGCAAGTGTATTTTTCCACCAAAAAAAACGCAAACTATTTGAGACACATACAAAAACGTCGTGTTTGCAACAGAAAAATACGAGTTGAATTGGCTGAATACGAGCTGTGCCGTCTTTTACATGCCAGTTTCTACTTTTAAAAAAATTTGGTACTCGACAAATAAAGGAATTTATATATAACATTCCAGGCAGCCTGCAATGTTTTTTTATTTTTTAATTTAGATCTGACCTTAAACTATACACTTTACCTTCCAATATGTAGCGAGTTATGTTCACTTTGCGGGCCATTTTTGAGAAATACTTATTTACAGTACATATGGTGCTACTTTCCCGCACTAGTGCGGAAAGTACACTTTCCGTGCATATTGCATATGTCGAAACTTTAAAGAGCCATATGTACAGTAAAACGTTGTACGATACACGTGCGAATAGGTAACTCGCAACTCGTGTCGATTTAAAACACTGCCTTCGGTCGTGTTTTAATTTATCACCACTCGTTGCGAATTTCCTATTTTCGGCACTTGTATTAACTATTATGTTACAAGTTCGGAAAGTTGTGAAACCCTCATATAAGGCTTGCGGCTAGGCACAAGTCACGCGACATCAGCCGTCCATGTCGGTCTGTACTAATCAGAAAGAAGTAGTTCATCTCGCGCTTTCTACTTACTAGCCTTTTAACTAATTTAACTTCGTGCCACTTTTTAGGTATCGCCGGAAGTTCATCGTCGACTCCTGAGACACCATTTTGCTAAGGCATAACTATTTTCTTTTTGTTTGTACATTTTTAGCCACTTAAATGACTTTTCTTACTTTCATCAACAAGAGACAATTTGGTGCCATGACCAGGATTGAAAAAGTTCAATAGATACATTTCAAAAAAACATGTGCTTGATGTTTTTTTTTTCAATCCTCCACATAACATATCATACGATAATAGTAGTCGTCCATGTCTACAAGCATCACGGTGTATCTAACCCTTAAACTAACCTGATTAGTCTGAGGGTCGTATCTCTCAATACTGTTAAGGTAGCTCTGTCCGTCATGTCCGCCGACGGCGTACAGAAGGTCATGTAGCACCGCGACGCCGACGCCGCAGCGCCGCTTCGACATGGGCGCTACCATCTTCCACTCGGCGGTCTGAGGGTCGAAGCGTTCTACTGAGGCAATGGCGTCGCCGGAACACCAGCCGCCGACCGCAAATAGGACTTCGCCTGGAAAAAATTATCTTTAGTTTTTTTTTAGGTCGATTTTATAATAAAGTGTACCTGAAGGTCTTAATAATGGATAGGTGAACCAGGGACTGATTTCGGTTACGGTTTTACCGGTACGAAACCGGTATTTCATTACGGTACCGTAATGGTGTAAAGGTTACGCGCGCCGCGCCAACATAATAGTACCGTAACCGTTTTGAAATATCGGTTACCGTTATCGATTAAAGGTAACCGTTATCGATTAAAGGTAACCGAAACCTTAATAATACCGGTTCGAAACAGGTATTATAAAGGTTACCGAAGAAATAAGCGAACCAACACTTACACAGACAACTTCTTCCAATAGGAACGAAAGAACGAATCAGAAAATATCAGAACAGAACCGTCAAAACTGAGAGACAAAACGGCAGCGCCGGCGATTTGGCAACGACACCAAAATCGAAGTATCGGTAACCTTTAAAAAGCGGTTACAATACCGAAAAAAATTAAGGTTACCGTTATATTTCGATAGCGAACCTACCTAAAATTACCGTCATATTGGTTATAAGACATACCGGTATTTTTCGGTTATGCAGTCCCTGAGGTGAACAAGTCTTAAGAGTGTCCTTACAGCCACTAGTGGCGAGCGCTTGTGACTCGGACGCGGCCACTAGACCGCCGGTGCTATACAGATTGTATGAAAGAACTCGTCCGCAGCTTGTGCCTTGGAGTGACTCAATGTGCGGCATCTTTAAAGTTCCCATACTATAGTACATTGTTGTAAAGGCTAGAAAGTAGGCAATAGATGGACGAGTGGGTTCGAGGTCCGATGTGATTGAGAGAATCGCTGTTTAAACTGTAATTGTAGAATAACATTGTTGGACAGTTTGAACTCATAGTTGGCCTGTTCGTGCGATGTCCAACTAACCCTTAAGCTTTGAAACCTGTTTTCTGACCATCTTTTGTCACATTTCCGGGCAGTGGCGTGAAAATATTATTAATGCGTGTACTGATGTGCCACAGGAAGGTTCCCGAAATCGCGATGCGTTCCCCAATTTTCTCAAAATCTCCTATAGAGCATTTTCTAAGATGGTAACTTTCTTAAATTCTTTTGAAAGCACCATATTTTTTGGAAACTCCGCATTTGTATATAGGTGCGTAACTGTATCTGCTGGGCTAGCAGGTCCCTGGAACAGCTGGACTGACCTCGCCTGGTGGGTTTCCTGGTCCGGGTCCGGGGCCCCTGCATGAGCGGGCGCTCCTGCGGCAGCAGCAGGTAGTTCTTGGCCTCGTCCAGCAGGTCCCTGGAACAGCTGGACTGACCTCGCCTGGTGGGTTTCCTGGGCCGGGTCCGGGGCCCCTGCATGAGCGGGCGCTCCTGCGGCAGCAGCAGGTAGTTCTTGGCCTCGTCCAGCAGGTCCCTGGAACAGCTGGACTGACCTCGCCTGGTGGGTTTCCTGGGCCGGGTCCGGGGCCCCTGCATGAGCGGGCGCTCCTGCGGCAGCAGCAGGTAGTTCTTGGCCTCGTCCAGCAGGTCCCTGGAACAGCTGGACTGACCTCGCCTGGTGGGTTTCCTGGGCCGGGTCCGGGGCCCCTGCATGAGCGGGCGCTCCTGCAGCAGCAGCAGGTAGTTCTTGGCCTCGTCCAGCAGGTCCCTGGAACAGCTGGACTGACCTCGCCTGGTGGGTTTCCTGGGCCGGGTCCGGGGCCCCTGCATGAGCGGGCGCTCCTGCAGCAGCAGCAGGTAGTTCTTGGCCTCGTCCAGCAGGTCCCTGGAACAGCTGGACTGACCTCGCCTGGTGGGTTTCCTGGGCCGGGTCCGGGGCCCCTGCATGAGCGGGCGCTCCTGCGGCAGCAGCAGGTAGTTCTTGGCCTCGTCCAGCAGGTCGCGGCACGCGTCGTCCGAGCGGATCAGCAGCTCCGAGGACACGGTGCCCACGAGGAACTTGGGGCTCAGGAGCGGGAGACGAACGTGTTGGAGGACCTGGGATTATTTCATTGTCAGTACATTGCTGGAATAAAGCAATAGGGGGACACTAAATAACATAATCAATAATGTCATATTTTCTCGAAAAAAGATTAAAAAGGTAGTCAAATGGAGTAAAAATCAACGCAAACGACCAACTGCCGAAGGTGAGGGTTATGTTTTTCGAGCGTATGTGTGTATGTCTTCTTTGGCACGCCCTGCAGCCTAAACCGTAGGCGGATTTCGACATATGAGGTCTCATTGGATTCGTCTTAATCGTAGGAGGCATATTTGTAAAAAATCAATTGGTTTTTTCGAAAAATCTTTTGCTTACACTCGTTTCAACTTCTCTAAGTTGTTCATTGGGAACGCGGCATGAGATTCTCTACGTATGACAAACCTGTGCTAGATGCTGCCGTCTCTCCGCCACGTTGTACTTGACCCAGGACATAACCGCCTGGAAGGTCTGTTCCTCAGAGCGCACGTTCAGCTCGTCCGAGGACACGATGTCGATGAGCTGCGCGGCCGGCAGCAGCAGGAACTCTTCGCTTTCCATCACCTGAACATAACACAGAACATGAATAGTACATTACTACAGAGGCCGGGAAGAAAGGGGTTGGCGGCCGAGTATGTACATATAGACGGCAGCGTAGCGAGGTCGGATAGTTATGAGGCTGCCAACCCCTTTTCACGCCGAGGTATGTATAGTGATTTTCTCAAACATGCAATGAAATAAATTTAAAAAACTAAGAAATCAAACGTTAATTTTCATGGCTGAACGCCGTGATTCTGTGCCACAAATTGTGGAATGAAAATTAAAAAAGACCATCTTGCAGGCCTAGGCCTCCAATTTTTTATGAAATGCCATTACGGGTCTCTCGTCTCGCTGCGCCCGAAACGTGACACCTCGAAGCCCACTATGAAGAACAAAACGTCAATATTTCATTGAATGTTTGAGAAAATACAAATATCGTACTGTTACTGATGCTTGTGAGGAGGAAACCGGGACAAAGTTTAAATTGATTGTGTAATGCCGTCTTCATACATTTAGGTCGTATTCATGCATTTGAAATACATATACTTACTTTACTTTTAAAATGTATGAAAAAGAAAATTGTCGCGAGGCAGCCGATTGAAACAGCGGTTGCCTGAAAGTGTGTGCGCTGTTTATATAATGAAATGCGGGTCTAAGTCGAATACCTGGGGCGACAATCTTTTTTTTTCACGCCTCCGCCTTCAATCCTAAGTGTAAGTTGGCTCAGTTCGGGTTGCACAGGGCCACAACACTTCGGGAGCTCAAATACCGCGAGCCACCCGGTTGCATCTTGGACACTGCAACTACGCGTCATTGCTATAAATATTTAAAACCTCCGCTTTGTTATGTTTAGCTAATTCTGCTTCGATATTTCACCGTCCTAACCCGTCGTCTGTGAGAGAAGAGAAAAATTTATAATCCTTCAGCAACGTCAGTGTCACAGCATCCGATAGGTTAAGGTTGTTAATGGAATGCCGGCTCCCGACACGGAAAAGACCTGCGACCCAGATAACCCCATTTAGTCACTTTTTACGACAGACGTTAGACCAGTGAATCTGACTCCGAAACTGTTGAATTGGGTGCCGGTTAATGTACAGCCATAATAATGCACGGCCAAAATATTGTACAGCCCAATAATCCGCGTCCATACTGTACTTGGATTATCAGGCTGTACATTATTGGGCCGTGCATTATCACCCTGAGCAATCTTGGTCCGGGGCAATAATTGGAAGCCAATTTTGTACGAGCTGATAATGCACGGCCCAATAATGTACAGCCTGATAATCCATGTACATTGGGACGGTCATCTGTGCGGACTAATAATCTCCGGGGAGTCGACGCCACGCCGCTGCGCGGGGTGTCTATTTCTGGTCTGAGGGACACGTGAACCCTAACCTAACCGACCTAAGACAGAGTTCGCTTATGACAAGCCATTTTTGGCCGCCCTGATAATGCACGACCCAATAATCCACGTCCACAAAAAGTGGACGCGGATTATCAGGCTGTACATTATTGGGCCTTGCATTATCACCCTGAGCAAACTTGGTCTGGGGCAATAATTGGAAGCCACTTTTGTCCGGGCTGATAATGCACGACCCAATAATCCGAGTCCACAAAAAGCGGACGCGGATTATCAGGCTGTAAATTATTGGGCCGTGCATTATTGGCTCCCTTGAATTGCACCCTGTCGCCTGCACCCCTGGTGGAAGTGACTAACCTCCGGGAAGTTCTGCTGCGTGAACTTGTCGGCGATGCGGAGCAGCTCGCGGCACGAGTGCGTGTCGGCGAACGCGCGGATGCCCAGACAGTTGGAGCAGTCCAGCTGCCGCTTCAGGAACTCGCAGCACACGTCCTGGATCTCTTGCAGCTGGAGGAGGCAGGCGGCTGGCAGCAATGCCTGGAGACACCATTTATTTAATACCACGACGGAAGGGAACTAGGAAATTATTTAGGTTAGGTTAGGTTAGGTCACCTATATATCATAATACCACTTTGTATAGATACGGGGATGGTCATAAAAAAGTTAAATTATACGATAATCATGAAACTAGCAGGACTTTTAATTACTCGTGGTTGAAAAAATCACATTAAGTACTTACGTATTTTCGTAACGTGTTGGAGCATAGTATATCTTTAAAGGGCTTGTATCCATTCGTCTATTTGTGACCTTGAGTTGATACCACGGAATATGATAGAATTGTATTTAAACTTCCTGGGGTGTTTTTTGTTTTAAACGTCGAAATTTATCAAAATTCACGGCCCCTTACCCCTTACTCGATTTCGAACTACAAAGTCACGACGATTGTATTAAGCATCTTGCCGCGCGTCCGTTCCGTTTCGAATCAGAATAAGGTCAAAACATTCGCAACAAATATACAGGGTGAAGCGAATATTACATCAAAGTAGATCAAATATTGCTGATTGCTCGTATTGTATACCGCCGCCAAACAACACAAAAATAACCTATAATTTTTTATGTAAAATCGGTGGCAAACCAACAACAACAGATCAGGAGCACCCATCCTACAAAATTGAGATATTGTAGATCGAAAATGGAGCCAAATTGTATAAAAGACGTAGTAAAAAGGTATTTATTTATTTATACAAGGAATTCCAACAGCTATGAAATATTCGCTAAACTTTATAAATAGCAATACAGAGCCAATTATAGGAACTCGCAAATAGAAACTGAGTATAATAATATGTTACACAGTACACGCTATATGATAAGTGATAACATTGCACAGTATACTGTGATACAAAATATTACAGTATGAAATATATCAAAAAAACAAAAGAAGAATCAAATCTTATATGAGCAACGAGTAAGAACATCTCTGGATGTACAAATCATCTGTAAATGTACAAATACAACTACAAATGTACACAAATAATTATAAACAAATATGTATCTGTCAAGAATATTTTTTTTGGTACAAGCTTTTATTGCTATCTTTACTTTTCTGTATACCGTCATCAACTACTCATTGAGACGATTTTAACGAGCCTAAACTCAACGGGGTCACGTCGGTTAAATACTAAATTCCCATGGCCACCTTCTGTCTCCATCATCAGATCAGCTTTGGTAGTACCATAACATAATATTGAATCGTCATATAGATGACGATTCAATATTATGTATACCAAAAATTCCACTCAAGTTGAGGTTAACTGGTATAAAATTCATTTCCAAGATTTGTCCCATAGTAACAAACGAACATGTCCCCAAAAAAAAATCTTGTAAAAATAACAGACTTGGGCTCGTGGTGTGTTTTGACAAAGTTTAATTTGGCAGAACTATTATAACTAAATGACTATTTAATAATTGAAAACTGACGCAATAAATTCGGTTTAAGTATTCACATTCCACCCTGTATCAACATTATGTAAATACAATTTAAATGCGTAATCGCTAAAGTTACAAACAACATTGTATTACGTGAGTTGTTTTTAATTCATCAATATAGTACTGTGTCAATGAGACAATTCAGTACAATGGCCTAATTTCCTTGACACATACCCGGACAAACCCGTGTGGTGTCGGGTTAGAATAGCACCACCCCCTTTCTTCCGGTGGGTGTCGTAAGAGTCGTACTAAAGGAACAGGGTTGAAGTGTGTTGCGGGCGATGGGCTAGCAACCTGTTACTGCGATATGATCGATCGCCTTTTGTCGATCTTTTATACCCTCATTTATGCTACAGTCGAGTTCTCCAATATATGTACACTTTTTTACCAACTCGAATGCGGCCGCTAACAATTAGTATGCAAACGCGTTCGATTAGGTAAAAAAGTGTACATATATTTATGAACTCGACTGTACAAGTGGGATTGGAACATAAGTTTCATGTGCTCTGCCTACCCATTTTGGGAATGATGTACGTATATATGCATGTATATACTATACAGGTTGTATCAAAACTTGGGTGTGAACCTATCAAGGGCACGTCCGGTAGCGTATTGCGATTCCAAAAATGCATGTTTATATTTTGAAATTTTTGATTTGTTTTTGTTTTCATTGAAATGTTTGTTTTCGTTTACATTGCAGTCTTTGTTTTTGTTGGCATTGCTTGTGTATGATATCAAAAACGTAAACGCTGTCACATGCGTATCAAAAAAACATTCACATAACATTTATTTTCCCCCTCCCAACCTTTACCTTCACGGGGGAACGTTATAATACAAAAGTAGGTAATGTTAGCAAAAATAAAGACTGCAATGTAAACAAAAATAAACAAATGCATATTTGGAATCGCAATGCACTACCGAATATACCCTTGCACCCCTTTTTGATACATCCTGTATGTATGTAGGTATCCGTATGAACATTGCTCTCTACGACCGTACGACGGGGGTCGCATAGCCTCTTAAAGAGGGTCGTAGATACTCGTATTTTTACAAGCTTTTCTTTAACTTGGTCGTATGTATGTGCTGTCCATTTCGAATCTTGCAAAAAAAATTACAACGAAAAAACCATAGAATGCGAGATCCTTTACAAACTACCCAAACACGCCTATATAACCCGGTATGCGCGTGTTCGAACGAAAAGGCTGCCTGGCATCGTTTCCCTGCATAATGACAATGGCACCCATTCTGTGGGGCCATTTTGCGCTACTCACACTTCTATGGTTTTTTCGTTCGCTGTTTTACAACCGCTTCCGCACTTTGGTTTTCGATTTGGTATACTTGCGTATCTTTGGTGACAATCCAATAGTATGGTACCGAAGAGCTGGTCTGATGATAGATTTGGAAGGTGGCCATAGGAACTCCTAAATTACACAAGTCTAACCCGTGGTGTTTGGGCTTATTGGAACACCCTCTCGACAAGTAGTTAATGACAGTGCAAAATAAATACAGTTGGCGACAAAAGCCTGTACCAAATTTTTTTTTTGACAATTACTTATTATGTTAAAATGGTGTAAATATTCGATATAAATTGATGGTAACTGGTGTTACTTTCCGGAAATCCATGAAAAGTTTTTAGAAATATATTCCATTGCTATGCCGCTAAAAAAGGTGCCGGTCCATTAGTGACAATAAGGTGTAACTACTCATTACCGTAATTTTGCATGCAGTCAATGATGGGAAACCTTTGCTTTGTGTCTTGACAAATTTCCGTGGCACAGACGTGGACATTACTCTCCTTACCAACGATACGAGCGGTGTAGCAGAACTCTTCTGCAGCAGTTCTCACGCTTTGCTTCGTTTCTGATTCCCGTGGCACATACCTGGAAATTGCTCTCCTCAACCCCAATATGCGCGGTGTAGAAGAACTTTTCTAAAGTAGTTCCACACCTTGCTTCGTGTCTCGACTGATTTCTGTGGCACATACCTGGACATTGCTCTCCTCGACGACAATATGCGCGGTGTAGCAGAACTCCACCAGTTGTTCCATGGCTTGCTCGTCCACGTCTCGAATGGTGACTTCCGTGGCGCGAGACTCGGCGAGCTCGCCCGTGAACATCGCGCGGAAGTACGGGCTGCATGCTGACAGGATCACCCTGTTGACGATATGGAAGGTTCATGTCAATTGTTCTATAGGTAATTTTAGAAGAGAGTATTGTAGTGTGTCAGTGGTTTTAAAACTTTTTCATGACGAGGCCCCTTACCAATAGGAAAATATTGAGCTTGCGGTTGGCCACGTTCAGCACTACGTCGCACAGCTCGCGGTGGCGGCGCAGCGCGGACAGCTCGCCGAGCATGCTCGCCCTGTGCTCACCTGTGCGCGAACAGCTTGCGGTTGGCCACGTTCAGCACCATGTCGCACAGCTCGCGGTGGCGGCGCAGCGCGGACAGCTCGCCGAGCATGCTCGCGCTGTGCTCACCTGTGCGCGAACAGCTTGCGGTTGGCCACGTTCAGCACCACGTCGCACAGCTCGCGGTGGCGGCGCAGCGCGGACAGGTCGCCGAGCATGCTCGCCCTGTGCTCAGCTGTGGGCGAACAGCTTGCGGTTGGCCACGTTCAGCACCATGTCGCACAGCTCGCGGTGGCGGCGCAGCGCGGACAGCTCACCGAGCATGCTCGCCCTGTGCTCACCTGTGCGCGAACAGCTTGCGGTTGGCCACGTTCAACACCACGTCGCACAGCTCGCGGTGGCGGCGCAGCGCGGACAGCTCGCCGAGCATGCTCGAGTTGTGCTCACCTGTGCGCGAACAGCTTGCGGTTGGCCACGTTAAGCACCACGTCGCACAGCTCGCGGTGGCGGCGCAGCGCGGACAGCTCGCCGAGCACGGCGCGCGGATGCTTCTCCGAGGTGTGCGACAGCCGCGCGCCGCCGCCCGGCGACCCGCCCTCGCCCATCCTGCAGATGTTACTCATATTATAATATTCTAATAGCGGAGTGAAACTCGACGTAAAGGTCACGGCGACTCCGTCTCGGCCATCCTGCGCAAAAAAAAAACCCGCCGCACACTCAGGGGCAAAGTTCTTTCGTACATTTTGACTGTGCCCAGTGTGGCAGGGATGAGATTTTAGTGTCACGTAACTTATGATAAGAAACCGACAATTGGCCGACAATGAAATCTGGCCATATGTCACGCTTATTACTGAAATTCGTCATGGTTTTGTCATAAAAGTATTATTGGCTGGTACTGTACACTAGCAAGTAAATTTGCAATAAAATGTAAAAGAAATATACGAAATACACAACAATACAGATGAATTTATAAATATATGTATGTTCCCAGAGGTTCAAAAATATCTGAGCAACCTTATGACCTTAACAATAACGTCGTGTTTTTTTTTACTGTACTAAAAAGCGATTAATTTGGCATAAATAATTAATTGTATAAAATGGTCCGCAGACAAAGCGCGGGCGGTGAAAGTGTACATGTTAATTCTAAACAAAATCCCGTAAAACATTAACATGTACTTACAACAGAGGCTAACTTACCTTTGAATTACTACCTATACATATTCATCAGCGTTTTAAACAGAAAGTACCCTTGAGCATTATGTAAACTGGTGTCGAAAAATGTTTCTTAACGCGGCAGTTATGATTGAGATAGTGAAGTGACCACGATTTGCCAAATTGTGGTTACATCATATGTGTTACAGAGGTTACGGTGGGTGATATTACTGTTACAATATCTTTTTAGGTAATATTGTTATTTTTCAGATGGTAGTCACTTTCGTAAAAGTAGTGCCCAAATCAAATTTTGGGATCTGGTGCTAAAGCAAACTCCGAGTTGTATAAGACAATACCGGGGAAAAGCTAGAAGGAACTCTTGTTTAAGAATACTCGATGCTATAGCAATTGTAGCCATCTTTTGTTTTGTTTGGTCTATGACATGCACTGTCAGTTACTGTCCGTGAATGTGTTTTACACGACTGCCCAACGAAAAGGAATGTAATGTTTTTGAATTCTTTGACTCCCATTAAATTCTGTGGTAATAGACATCTCTCTGTCAATATTTGTTGGAATTTTAGTATAGACAGGGAGCCATCGGGTATTTAGAATTCCATACCAAAGAGGTTCTCACTGAACACTTATCACTCAGTGTCTGTCTGTGTGTCACTGACTATAGTTTTGTGTATACCTGATAAATTATTAAAAATCTTATATTTTCAAATTCTACCATGCAAATAAATGGAGGTCATACAGTGAATTAGTTGCAATCTGCAGTTTACTATTTGCTATTACTAATACTAATGGTATCACAGAAGTGGACTTGACATTTTATAATCATATATGTATATAAAATAAACAATTTAATAAATGTAGATCAACATTCTCCATCATTCATGAAACATTATTTAGACATGAAACAGAATTTGTATTGAAACACTACACATCTTGTTATTATTAATCTGTTTGATCTTAATTTGCTAATATTCATGCCTAATGAGAATGTAACACACACATTAACCTAATTGCTTTTTTTTTGCAAAACAATGAGTTGCTTTAAAATATTTTTTTAGAAGCATAGTTCTGAACTCAATTGCAAAATCCAAGCAGTTGTTAGCATTTTTACAAAATCAGGTCATGTTTTATTCACAAAAACATTAGTTGGATTTAGGTGACCTATTTAACACCTACACTAAAAATGACACACATGAATGAGACAGTTCAGACTGAATTATATTATGTAGGATAGGAGTTACAACAAGCAGGATTTCTGAATAAGTAACGATGTTGAAAAAATTGTTCTGAACAATAAAGAAACCAGTTCAAGGCAATTTATTACTAATCCAGTTCTGATAACATGATTTCAACAAAACCTACATGGCTCTGTTATTGTTAATATGAAACTATTGTGTATGAATTTCCGTCCAAACATATGTATACGAGAATTATGTACAATAAGGGTACTTAATCGGAATGTCATTTGTTTTATGTATTCAAGGTTCACTCACCTCTTGTGCCCTCGCGAGCTACCCAGCTGCAGGCGCAGCGGGGGCGAAGCCCAACCCCACACGGAGTCAATCTGGAACACACAAAACCCGCTCCAGAACACCTATTTACAAACCAAACCAGTTGTGCAGTGCTATTATGCAAATGTCAGGGCGCCCTCGCCCTGGGCCGTACCTTTAACGATTGTCTTCACCGGGGCACGAAACACACCTCCAGGGAGCGCCTGACGACAACGGAGCGCCCCGTGGATGGAAACTCTTATACAGTTAACGGCACATCGATTTTATAATCACAGATGTTTTTATGTTTACTATTGATAAAAAATGATAGGCATCGTAATTTTGTCCACTAGTCAATTTATTAAAGTGCGTTCTGAAGATAAGGTACACTTTATTGTTTCAACCATCGATATTGTCCGGTGATTCAATTATTTTGAAATAATAATTTAATGTTTTTTTTATATTGTATTATTTTGTGTGGTTAATACAATAAAATTTAATTAATTTAAAAATGTTGTCTACACAAAATTTACATGGGTTTTCGAACGTTCCTCGTAATCCAAGCTTGCCAGTTCCCTGTTCAATTCCAATTCTAGAAAAATTGCCTTTAAGTTTAAGTAATATTTTACTTGCAATAATGTCAATCAAAAAATATTGTTTATGTCTCAAGACAGTCAAGGTGCAGATGTAGACCTACATTTAACCACATCTTATAAGACAAAGGAAATAAAACATGGCAATAATTGCAAATGTCAGCTGTCAACAACAGCTGTCTGCAATGACAGCTGGCTGTCAATTGCCAACTGTCATTACTGTCAGTCAAGCCAAAAACAGCTTCGTGTCGTCAACAAAACATTTTCGCTGTTCTTAGAATATTCTGGCGATAATTTCGTCAAGATGTCTTTAGCTCTACTTTTAGAGAAATATGACGTGTCCAGTGAAGATGGCTTAAAGAAAGCGCTCAATGAAATCGATCAGGAAGAAGTAAGTTCCTGCTACAGTTTATCTTGTATCGCTAATTTAGTCTAGAAATTTGGTATTTTTGTAATTGTAGCATCAAATACGCATCTATGACCTGCACATTCGTTTCTAATACATAAAGACCATTTGGATTCATGAAAATTCCACCTTAAAAATATAAAATAGTATCAAACTGTGATGTTAAGCTGATTCTCTTGATAATCCTTAGTATGATCGCACCTTTATATTTATAGTTTTAACTTTATATTTAGAGTTCTCCACAGTTTTCCATCTCATAAACTTAAAATTGAAACTTTTTAATTTCCGAGTTATTGTAAATAATAAAACATCAATTCCCATGTATTACAGACGGAGGTGGATGAAGCGCTGACCAGCGTGATGTCAAAGGCCTGCGCGCTGGAGGGCCGGCTGCGGACCGCCAGCCACGCTTATGCCAAGCTTGGGGAGGTTAAGGCGGACACACAGGTGGCAGCGGAAATGGTGGATAAGACGGCTATGCTGGCTACGGATGTCAGTGCTAAAGTGCGGCAGCTGGACTTGGCTAGGGTGAGTGTTTATTTATTTCTAACAAAAAACACAGCATTACAGTAAATTTCTAAGTCACTATTTATTTAGTTATGCCTACTTAGCTGTGATAGTTTTTCTTTTAAATTCGTTATATGTAAGTACTACCTACTACCACGAAAATTTTCACATCCCCACCCAACCAGCAAAACTAAGTCATATGAAAGTCGAGAGCATGTTCCTATTTTCACGTAAAGCTGAGAAAAGGGTCTTTAAACTGTCGAGTAATAGATCTGTAAACGTTTACTCAATGCCATTTGGGCAGACATTACTCACCTTAAAGTTTTATAATTGTCATAAAATAGTTGAGTTAAGAGCCAAATCATGGTATAAAAGTGGAGTCAAAGTGACATACAGCACTAATAATGCTATAATAGCAGTCATTTCACCATTAGTCAACTAATATGTCAGTTGAAAGCAACAAAGTTGCTTTTACTCGACTTAACAGTGCTGTGATAGCTACTTTGTTGCATTCACTCAGCTGTTTAGTCGATTGATTGCAATGAGGCGAGTTTTAATAGCCCTAAGTGTTGGAAGTATTCCGAGCGTTAATAAATGTGTGTTATTTGTGTCAGAAAATAAGAAAACAATTGAAGTAAGTACAAAATATTTATTTTATTCTACTTAACTATAGGATGGTAGCCATGTTCTTATAAATAATATGTTTTCGGTGTTAGCTATTATTTGTGTAACATATATACTTAATTTCAATGCGAAATTTTATTTTTCGATTCATTTCCTTGCTGATCGGACGACAATCACCTCTTACACTAAGTAAATTATTAGTCTACAAGTGCATCATTAAACCGATATGGACATATGGGATCGAACTATGGGGATCTGCCAGTAACTCGAACCTTGAGATACTGCAAAGGTTCCAGAATAATGTCCTAAGGGCTATATCACTCGCTCCATGGTTCGCAAGAAATACAGAGATACATGAATATTTACAAATGCCAACTAATAAAGAAGAAATCAACAGATATTGTGTTAAATACAAAGAACGGCTCCACGCACACAAACGATCTCGCCAGGGACCTGGTTAATGTCAATGACACCATGACAAGGCTTAAAAGATGGCAGATACTGCAGTTAGACCAGAGACACTAGATAGTGAACTCGCCTAAAATTAAGAGGGAGAGTGTTCGATGGAATACCTCTTGAAACACAGGAATGATACAAAATCTGACTATGGCTAAGGAGCCCATCGCAGATAAAAAATGTAAAAAAAAAAATCATTATATTTCTAGTTATAATTATTTTCATGGGCCTCCTTATTTTTGAGGTATTAAGAAATTATTTATAAAATTATAATAATATAAGGATTTGTTCTGCCATTATATAAGTATGTTTGCCATCTTACGACCTTTACTCGACTTTCAGTTGTAAAATAGAATAGTAGATTATACACTAAGGGGATAAAGCACTGTTTTATGTCACGGGAGCGAATTGAATCCCGAACGTAACGAAGGACTCATAATTTAACTCCTGAGCGTAGCGAGGGAGTTATAAGTTAATTCCTGAGTGAAGCGAGGGAATTAAGACTGAGTCCTGAGTGCAGTGAGGGGTTCAACCGCCCAAGACTAAAACAGTCTTATCCCCGAGGTGTATACTCTACTTTTCACACCTTATGCGAGACAAAAAAACAGGCTCAGTAGATAAATATTCAAAATAGACCAGAAGCACTGATTCAGACACAGACTTTACGCCTTTTACAGCTTTCCATTTGTCAAAATCGTTGTAGGCTTTTAGGTATTTTTCCTTTGACTTCTCTGGCAGCAGATTGTTGACAATGCCTATGGCATCTAATTTGATAAACTCAGGAGTCAAAACACTTTCATCACTCGACATTTTCAATATTATTTTTGAAATTAAATCTTCTATAGGCACCTACAAGAACTCGATTTGTTCGTCACGCGTGAACAAATGAAGGCGCGCGACGTTCCAAATTCGAAAGCACAAGCCGTGGTCCTAGATTCGAAATTCGAATTTCGAACACCGCGCTCCTCCGGACCGGGGTTCACACGGAGGCAAACTTCATTTATTTTGTCAAATCAAGTAGGCCATGGCCTAGGACAAATTGTGTTTAGCAAAATTAAACTTTATGCATATAGTAATAAGAATTATGAAAAGTGAAATCATATTATTAACCAGCGGGTTATAATGAAATTCAGTACAACATTATAACCCGGCTAATACCAAGGGATTTAATGTCTTGCTTTCGGTAGGGTTTACATGACCTATAATTCGGCATTGTCGAGCATGTGGTTTGAAAAATATATTACATTTACATTACTATGTAGACGCCATTATAGACAATATTGTGGTTCCTTATTGCATACGATAAATCCTCTCTCTTTTTAACAAAGTACTGACTATACAAACACCAGTGTTTTTTTTTCACTGATTATAATCCATTTTCTAGAATGTGAGCCCTAATAAGATGCTATTTGGTCATATAAGCAGCTTTTTTACCATTATAATGCTTCCACGGGAACAATGTCGAATGACGGTGCTATAAAGACTTCTTCATTTCATTTCATTTCATTTATTCCTTGATAAAACGTAGTACTCTTCAGCAGCTAATTAGAAATTTAGAAGCTTTTATACAGCTAATTTAGAACTTGAAGTGGTATAAAAGTGAAATTTGACACCTTTATACAATAATTGGGTAAATGCGCAGTAAACATGTCTGTACCTAAACATTTAGTCGACATATTTTTTACGCCCAAAATGCGAAAATATATTTTTTACGCCCAAAATGCGAAAATGCTAAAGAGTTGAGTACAGTTCTTTTATACGACGACTTTTTTACTGTTTTCGACTATTTCTCGATCATTAGCTGTAAAAAGCTTTGTTTATACGACTGTTTTGCTGGTTGGGCAGTAGTAGCCATTTAGGGGAAGGTCACATGATTCGAACAAAAATTACTTAGGGCTTTAAAGCCCAATATCTCGCAAACGAATCACTGAGCTGGAAAATGGTTTGAACAAACCCTTACCCCCTACCCCCTAATATTTTTTAACAAGCTATCCAACTATACCCCACACTTATGGGTTTAACGAGAAAAAAACTACATGTTTTTTTTTGTTTTTTTGAAGGTTTTGTTCTACTGTTTTGTCGGCGTGATTGATTTATATACCCATGCCGAATTACAGTTTTCTAGTAGTAAGGGTTACTGAGCTAAGTCAAAGACGGATGGACAGACGGACGGACGGCCAGACAGACATGGCGAAACTATAAGGGTTCCTTGTTGACTACGGAACCCTAAAAAGGACAAAAAAAGTTTAGATAGGTAACCATTGTCTATTCGAAATTCAGTGTTTAAAAATGGCCACTAAATCTGACAACTGAGGCACGTTAATAGCTATGGCCGTTATTTCTTGTTCCTGATTAAGCAGTTTAAATCGTCTAGATTTTAATCAATTCCGGTGTGTTACGCCAATTAACCATATAAATGGATTACTAATATTCGTAACACACTGGAAGTGATTAAAATGTAGACGATTTAAACTGCTTAATCAGGAACAAGAAATAACAGCCTTACCCTAATATCCTTCCATTGACAACGCGAGACTGAGGCAAGTCGGTGCAATTGACTCAGTTTTAGTGTCCCAAAAATTTTTTTTTTTTGTGGAGCGTTTATAACTTCTTTTTTATAGTACACAGAGACACATACACACACACACATACACACACATACACATACACATACATACACATACACGTACATAGAGATCATTTTGAGCACTTTGTACACAACAGTCAGTAGCTGTAGCTGCTGATTGTTCAAAATCAATATTTTTAGTTTGCAGATTTTCAACGGACTGTGCTTGAATCTCCTCACTTGCATTGGCCTTGTGTACAGTCTAAAGTCTATGTCATATACGTTTACACTTTTGCACCTAATTAAATTTGAATAATACGGAAATCTCTTTGATGTCGCTTATCGTCATTTGCTCTCCATTTGGGGTTGGCGCAGCATGTATTTTTCTTCCATAGGGACGTCCCTTTCACTCTTTATCTCAACAATCACATCCACCCTGAGCATATAGTGTCACGCTGTTCATCCACCTTCCCCTAAGCCCTTACCCCTTTGCCTACAATCCTTCACATTCATAACTAATTCAGTAGGAAACTATTCCAGTCCCGAGTGGCCGAGTGTCAGCGGCGCGTGCACGACCTAATCGATCTGCAGCTCTGCAGCGCGGGGGTTGAGGCCGCCATCAAGGCACACGACTACGAGACAGGTCAGTCAGCGCACGGATACGAATCATCATCGTTATCATTAACAGCCTGTAAATGCCCACTGCTGAGCATAAGCCTCTTCGAATGCACCGCTCATCCCACTCGTACGGGTAGTCTAAATAATTTGAGTATTTTTAATTCTTTAATAATGTTTCAATGTTTATTTGGGCATAAACGGTACAATAGTTCAGGTAGAATCTGGTAAAAGTATATTTGCGTTGAAAGCTAAAAGCTGAAAAAGTATTACCTGGATCGCTTCGAAAGTGAAGAGGCTGAGAGAGATTAAAATAGGGTCATCAACTGATGTCGGAAAATATAGTCGAGCGAGCGGGGTAGCTAATCAAAGGGCCCGCTTTACGTACATATTACTAGCTAGTGGCAGTAGCTGGTTTATCGTGAAGTCGTATTGTTCTCCGTTTGTGTTAATGTACAGTCAGTATCACATAGTTAGTAGCAGCCAAAGTAGCCAAATATATCGTAACACTTCCTTATTCCTATAGTAATAAAGACGCGTTCCGATATATTTGGCTACTTTGGCTGCTACTAACTATATGATGCTGACTGTACACGGAGTTCGTCGATGTATCTATGTGTGTGGCAGGCGCGGCGCACGTGGCGCGCTTCCTCAGCATGGACCCGGGCTCGGTGGCGGCGGCGCGCGCGCGCACCGCGCACGACCCGCGCGCCGCCATGGCTGCCGCCGCCAACACGCTGCGCGACCAGCTCGTGCGCAAGTAAGTGTGTTGTGTGCTCAGCATGGACCCGGGCTCGGTGGCGGCGGCGCGCGCGCACCGCGCACGACCCGCGCGCCGCCATGGCTGCCGCCGCCAACACGCTGCGCGACCAGCTCGTGCGCAAGTGTGTCGTGTGACTAACTCAAGATGTACTGTTCTGTACTTACTCAAGACGGCGTCCTATTGGTCTAATTCGTTCTGTCTTACGAGGCACAAGAAAGTCTATATTGTATGACAATTCAGGAGCATCTATAAAATTGTTGAGTGTTTTATACAGGAAAAGTAAATCTGCACATGAGCGTCTGAGTGAAAGACCTTGGAAATTGTGCCTTTCAGCTGACGAAGCATAATCCACGTAATTTGCAACTTTTTCTGCAGTCTTTCGATCCTATTTTTGGGTGTGTAATGTTTTTAATAACAACTATTTTCGATTTTTCATTTTGCATAAATCGAATTGCATAATTTTGAAATGCGGAAATGATTATTTAGATGAAAAACAAAATCAATAAGAACAAATTGCATAATGTCGTTAATAATAATAAGTCAGTTGCATAGTAATGTATTTCCATAACTGACTATCAGTATAATGATCACTTTGTATTACTATTTAATGCTCATACCGTTATTTTTGCTGCTGCTGCTGCACACTGCTGGGCACAGGCCTCCTCTCATGACAAAGAGGATAATAAAATGTGTACTATTATAAAATAAGTTGGTTCTGGCGCTTCGCCGGCCGCTGCTGCGGCACGCTCGCTTCGCTCGCTTGGCTTGCGCGCTGTAGAGCTGCAGTTCTACCTAACAGTCCTCCTCGCTTCGCTCGTCGTCGTACCTAACGGCGACCTGCCTTAAGGTAGAATATACAAGTTTTTTTATAATTACGTCATATTATATTATGTCACCCGATCATTAGTTAAAATATAGTTCTATATTTTAATCATAATACTAACTGTATGTTATAACAAGTGAAATTATTCCTAATGATCGTTATAAACAACGTCATTATGATTATAGAACATTCTGTAATTTAATTATTATAACGAATAATAGGCATTATGGGTTTTAAAAGTCGATCAATGTAAGTATGCAAAATGTTTGTATTAAAATTGAACGGCACCCCCTATTTTTATGTACATCGTAACAGGGGTTCCAGATCCAGACTACCGACGCAAATTCTAAACGACTACGGACATATCTGTTATACAGCAACTTATATGTCAACGGCCTACGAAAAGGTTTTGCAACGCGAATTATGAAACTTAGCTGTTTGTACGCCTTATATTTAATAAGGTTAAAATTAATTTAGTGTCCATTGTAACACCTAGATCACGTATATGTTATCTTGTCGCGCTAGAATAACACCACACAGATTGTAATGATACAATATGGGCTGCGTTTTACGCGTAAAAGTAATTACTGAGCATTTGTCATTATTTAAGAATAAATTGTTCCGAGCACAATAACTTTTGAAACTGAGCAACATCTTGTAGCAATATGCAATCGGTGTGTATTTCAATAACCCTAAAAATGTTGGTGTCGTCGGCATATAGGAGAGCTTTTGAGTTAGTTAGGCACTCCGTTATATCATTGATGTAGGTACAATATAAATAATAAAGGGCCCAAATGGGAACCTTGTGGGACACCAGAATCAGTTTTTTTTTATAATCAGATGAGAAGCCTCCTAATACAACAGATTGGAACCTATTTTCCACATACGATGTAATCCACCGAAAGAGGTCACCGTGTATCCCAAGGTCCCAGTTTCAACAGAAGCGTATCATAAGAAATTTTGTCAAAAGCTTTTGCAGAATCTGTATATCCACTTGGTATTTATTATTTATTTATTTAAACTTTATTGCACAGTAACAAGATACACGTACAAAAGGCGAACTTAATGCCATAAGGCATTCTCTACCAGTCAACCTTTAGGCCAAACAGAAAATAAGCATAGATGGTGCGGGGTATGAGAACAACACAACTAAAATAATAGGAAAAATTACTAACTAGGTAGTATGCTATACGGATAACTCCAATAAATATATAATATACATTGCGTCTCTCTCCACTCCATCTACTCCACTAAAGGACAAACGATTGGTTTCGACACTGCGACCCTTGTAAAACCCGTGCTGGTTCGGATTTGATATGGCGGCGAACAGCATATTAAAGTGACGATTTTTTCTAATAACTTGCCGAATTGGCTTAATTTCGAAATTGGTCTGTATTTTTCTATACTTATTTTGACTTATAGTTCCCTTAGGGATTGGTGTGATCCACGCTTTCTTCCAAATTTGTGGAACCTGACCCTCCGTAATAGGCAGGGAGAAAATTTGGTGACGCCTGTTTCCGTGGTGTTCCACTTAAGAACATTAAGCCTCGTGTCTTGCATCGCGCTAAACTCTGCCTCTTCCGACAAATATGGCGCGAGACGCTCAAACAATGATCGCGCTAAAGGTGGAACACTGCGAACGCAGGCGAGTGTACGTTCCTCTTTAATCAGTGTAACCTGTCCAGGTTCGAGGAAGCGGCTCGTAAGGACGACGAAGCGGCGGTCGAGCGCCTTTTCAAGCTGTTCCCGCAGATCGGCCGCGCGGACGAGGGCGTTGACTTGCTCGCCAAGTATCTCGCCAACAAGGTATGTACTTGTCTGGATTGGAACATAGGGATGACCGTCGCCGTGCTGCTCACTGTTCCTATTGTTCTTGCGCTCCTGGTACTTTAATCGCAGTTTGTTCATTGTTAATGCTTATGGATTCACCTATTCGTAAGGAGGTATATTTGAGAAGATACGAGGCTGGCAATAACCTCGTAGTCGTATCGACCACTTCTTTCACACTTTTTGTATAGCATCGGCGTACACCGGACACTTGAGTGGCCGCGGCCGAACCACAAGCTGCGGGAGTGGCTCGCGCTGGCTACTAGTAGCCGCGTTTAATGGCCGTAACTTGCGGCCGCTCTTAGACTTGCACTTGACCGGTTTTTTTGAACATCGCCAGACGGAGGCAGCCATCCGGCGCGCCTGCGTGGTCCCCGAGCCGGCCTCTCCCGCGGCCGTGTTCGCGGACGCGTTCACGCGGCTCCTGGAGGCGGGCGGCGGCGGTCTGGAGCGCGCGCGCCTGCTGGCCGCGCCCGCCGCGCCCGCTCGCCTGCCGCGCGCGCTGCGGCTCATACAGCCCAAGGTCAGTCACTCACCTATACAAGACCCATCATCATAACAGCCGATAGTCGTTCACGCGGCTCCTGGAGGCGGGCGGCGGCGGCCTGGAGCGCGCGCGCCTGCTGGCCGCGCCCGCCGCGCCCGCGCGCCTGCCGCGCGCGCTGCGGCTCATACAGCCCAAGGTCAGTCACTCACCTATACAAGACCCATCATCATAACAGCCGATAGTCGTTCACGCGGCTCCTGGAGGCGGGCGGCGGCGGCCTGGAGCGCGCGCGCCTGCTGGCCGCGCCCGCCGCGCCCGCGCGCCTGCCGCGCGCGCTGCGGCTCATACAGCCCAAGGTCAGTCACTCACCTATACAAGACCCATCATCATAACAGCCGATAGTCGTTCACGCGGCTCCTGGAGGCGGGCGGCGGCGGCCTGGAGCGCGCGCGCCTGCTGGCCGCGCCCGCCGCGCCCGCTCGCCTGCCGCGCGCGCTGCGGCTCATACAGCCCAAGGTCAGTCACTCACCTATACAAGACCCATCATCATAACAGCCGATAGTCGTTCACGCGGCTCCTGGAGGCGGGCGGCGGCGGCCTGGAGCGCGCGCGCCTGCTGGCCGCGCCCGCCGCGCCCGCTCGCCTGCCGCGCGCGCTGCGGCTCATACAGCCCAAGGTCAGTCACTCACATATACAAGACCCATCATCATAACAGCCGATAGTCGTTCACGCGGCTCCTGGAGGCGGGCGGCGGCGGCCTGGAGCGCGCGCGCCTGCTGGCCGCGCCCGCCGCGCCCGCGCGCCTGCCGCGCGCGCTGCGGCTCATACAGTCCAAGGTCAGTCACTCACCTATACAAGACCCATCATCATAACAGCCGATAGTCGTTCACGCGGCTCCTGGAGGCGGGCGGCGGCGGCCTGGAGCGCGCGCGCCTGCTGGCCGCGCCCGCCGCGCCCGCGCGCCTGCCGCGCGCGCTGCGGCTCATACAGCCCAAGGTCTGTCACTCACCTATACAAGACCCATCATCATAACAGCCGATAGTCGTTCACGCGGCTCCTGGAGGCGGGCGGCGGCGGCCTGGAGCGCGCGCGCCTGCTGGCCGCGCCCGCCGCGCCCGCGTGCCTGCCGCGCGCGCTGCGGCTCATACAGCCCAAGGTCAGTCACTCACCTATACAAGACCCATCATCATAACAGCCGATAGTCGTTCACGCGGCTCCTGGAGGCGGGCGGCGGCGGCCTGGAGCGCGCGCGCCTGCTGGCCGCGCCCGCGCGCCTGCCGCGCGCGCTGCGGCTCATACAGCCCAAGGTCAGTCACTCACCTATACAAGACCCATCATCATAACAGCCGATAGTCGTTCACGCGGCTCCTGGAGGCGGGCGGCGGCGGCCTGGAGCGCGCGCGCCTGCTGGCCGCGCCCGCGCGCCTGCCGCGCGCGCTGCGGCTCATACAGCCCAAGGTCAGTCACTCACCTATACAAGACCCATCATCATAACAGCCGATAGTCGTTCACGCGGCTCCTGGAGGCGGGCGGCGGCGGCCTGGAGCGCGCGCGCCTGCTGGCCGCGCCCGCACCGCCCGCGCGCCTGCCGCGCGCGCTGCGGCTCATACAGCCCAAGGTCAGTCACTCACCTATACAAGACCCATCATCATAACAGCCGATAGTCGTTCACGCGGCTCCTGGAGGCGGGCGGCGGCGGCCTGGAGCGCGCGCGCCTGCTGGCCGCGCCCGCCGCGCCCGCGCGCCTGCCGCGCGCGCTGCGGCTCATACAGCCCAAGGTCAGTCACTCACCTATACAAGACCCATCATCATAACAGCCGATAGTCGTTCACGCGGCTCCTGGAGGCGGGCGGCGGCGGCCTGGAGCGCGCGCGCCTGCTGGCCGCGCCCGCCGCGCCCGCTCGCCTGCCGCGCGCGCTGCGGCTCATACAGCCCAAGGTCAGTCACTCACCTATACAAGACCCATCATCATAACAGCCGATAGTCGTTCACGCGGCTCCTGGAGGCGGGCGGCGGCGGCCTGGAGCGCGCGCGCCTGCTGGCCGCGCCCGCCGCGCCCGCTCGCCTGCCGCGCGCGCTGCGGCTCATACAGCCCAAGGTCAGTCACTCACATATACAAGACCCATCATCATAACAGCCGATAGTCGTTCACGCGGCTCCTGGAGGCGGGCGGCGGCGGCCTGGAGCGCGCGCGCCTGCTGGCCGCGCCCGCCGCGCCCGCGCGCCTGCCGCGCGCGCTGCGGCTCATACAGTCCAAGGTCAGTCACTCACCTATACAAGACCCATCATCATAACAGCCGATAGTCGTTCACGCGGCTCCTGGAGGCGGGCGGCGGCGGCCTGGAGCGCGCGCGCCTGCTGGCCGCGCCCGCCGCGCCCGCGCGCCTGCCGCGCGCGCTGCGGCTCATACAGCCCAAGGTCTGTCACTCACCTATACAAGACCCATCATCATAACAGCCGATAGTCGTTCACGCGGCTCCTGGAGGCGGGCGGCGGCGGCCTGGAGCGCGCGCGCCTGCTGGCCGCGCCCGCCGCGCCCGCGTGCCTGCCGCGCGCGCTGCGGCTCATACAGCCCAAGGTCAGTCACTCACCTATACAAGACCCATCATCATAACAGCCGATAGTCGTTCACGCGGCTCCTGGAGGCGGGCGGCGGCGGCCTGGAGCGCGCGCGCCTGCTGGCCGCGCCCGCGCGCCTGCCGCGCGCGCTGCGGCTCATACAGCCCAAGGTCAGTCACTCACCTATACAAGACCCATCATCATAACAGCCGATAGTCGTTCACGCGGCTCCTGGAGGCGGGCGGCGGCGGCCTGGAGCGCGCGCGCCTGCTGGCCGCGCCCGCGCGCCTGCCGCGCGCGCTGCGGCTCATACAGCCCAAGGTCAGTCACTCACCTATACAAGACCCATCATCATAACAGCCGATAGTCGTTCACGCGGCTCCTGGAGGCGGGCGGCGGCGGCCTGGAGCGCGCGCGCCTGCTGGCCGCGCCCGCACCGCCCGCGCGCCTGCCGCGCGCGCTGCGGCTCATACAGCCCAAGGTCAGTCACTCACCTATACAAGACCCATCATCATAACAGCCGATAGAAGATTCGAAGCCGATTATGGTTAGGAAATGTAGCTGTGTGAACGAAAAAATTATTTACTTGAAAATTAATAAAATTAATTACATAGAAAAAAGGTCTCAAACTGTCGTACTCGGAGGCTTTTCTTCTGGCTTCAAATAATTATGTTACCTCAGGGGTCCCACAAGGGTCGCATTTGGGCCTGTAGGTATAGAGAAGATTGACGTGTGGTTTGTCTCAGCAAGAAACGGAGACACGTGATTGACCTCACGAAACAGCTGTTCTGATAAGAACAGCTGATTGCTCTGACAAGAGCAGTTTTCGATTGTCCCGAGAAGGACATTTTATAATTGTGAAGACGCCGGCAATGCAGCATCACTATCGTCGAGGTTCTTCAGCTTCGATCTTCGAGCACGGAGCGACAGGGCAGCGATGTGTTCGTCTCGACGGCCGGCGCAGAAAAGGATCGGAATTTGCGCGCCAAAATCTTTTATAGGCGAGCGAGCCGCGCGCGTTGCCACGCGCCGCCTACCTCCCTCTCGCTCGTGCGCATCCGTCCCGCTCTAATCATGTTATTGTTGCGGCTTAAAACTGTCACTAGTTGTAAGCTTTTTTATTGTATATAGTTAGCCGTATTTGTAAATAAAATTATTCCAGTTTCAAGTATTCTACAATTAACAACAGAGTTTTACTTAACTACCTACAAGTCTCCAGCCAAGACTCCCTGCACAAACCTCTGTTAAAGTGGTGACCTGCCGACTCAAGAGCACAGAAGCAACCAGCATCAAGATTTCAAGCATGGCCGGAGAAAATGGAGCCAACCCGGGAGCTATACCCGTTCCGCAACCCGACGCTGGCGATCAACATGAAGCTCAACATTTAGCAGCAAGCCACGACGTGTCCGCGATATCTCTCTCACTCCGTGTACCACCGTTTTGGCGCGACCAGCCGCTATTATGGTTCTGCAGTTTCGAAGCCGCCACCACCGATCTGAAAAGAAGCCAAGCTCAGCTCGCACAAATGGTCATCGCACAGCTCGAGAAGCAAGACATCCAGAATATCGCAGATCTCATCTACTCGCCGCCGGAACAAAATTACTACCAGGCCATCAAGGATCGTCTCATCTCGCTGTACGAGGAATCAAACAGCGCCCAGGCAAAGAAACTGCTGTCACAGGTCGAGCTCGGCGAACAGAAACCTAGCCAGTTACTTCGCAAGATGCAGAATCTTAACCGCGAGAAGTTCCCCGAGAGCACAATGCAAATGATGTGGCTCGATCATTTACCGCCACACGTCAGATCCGTACTCACCGTCAGCGAAGCATTCAAAATCAAGACTACGCTCGACGACCTCGCTCTCCTCGCCGACAAAATGATGGAGCACACGCCGTCATCCCACGTCGCCGCCATTTCGTCGCCCATTCCGATTCCGTCAACATCAACACAGCCGCCACCGCTGCTACCTCCGTCACAAGCTACCTACCAGCAACATCCGCATCTCGACACACAATATCTCATCGGCGAGATAAGAAGATTGTCGCTCGAAGTCGCCGAACTACGATCAAGGCCGCGTGAAAACAACGATCGTCGCAACAGCCGATTTCACCGCCGTTTCCCGTCACGTTCCCGTCCTCGCAGCGCATCGCAATCGCAAGACCGAAGCCGCAACAACTCGCCCATGCCATATTGCTACTACCACCGTCGCTTCGGCATGGACGCGAATAAATGCACGCCACCGTGCAATTTCAAGCCGATCAACTCGCCGTCGGAAAACTAAAAGTAACGCTGGCAGCGGCGGAAACCGGCGTTACCGAAACATCTCACCGCCTTTTCGTGACCGACAAGACATCCAAACTTACCTTCCTGGTCGACACTGGAGCGAACATATCCGTGCTGCCACGAAGAAAAGGCACGCAAGAGCAGCCCCTCCCGTTTCAACTTTACGCCGCTAACAACACCGTCATACCTACCTACGGTGAAAAAACGCTCGAACTCGATCTCAACCTACGACGAGCATTCAAGTGGAAATTCATCATCGCAGCCGTATCGAAGCCTATCCTGGGAGCCGACTTTCTCAAGTTCCACCACATCATTGTGGACATCAAGAATCGACGACTGATCGACGGAAAGACGCTACTCACGACTAACGCTCAACTCTGCGCCGCTAACATACCTACCGTGCGCAGCATAGACGTGCAGCAGTCGTATCACGATATACTAGCCGATTACCCTGGAACTACGCGACTTACATCTATGAAGCTTAGCCCGAAGCATAACGTCGAACACTTCATAGAAACAACTGGCCCGCCCCTTCACTGCAGGCCACGCCCCATCGCACCACATCGATACGAGCTCGTGAAGAAAGAATTTGCCAACATGATGGAGCAAGGCTTATGTCGTCCCAGCAAGAGTCCATGGTCCTCACCGTTACACGTAGTACCTAAGAAGAATGGAGACCTGCGTGTATGTGGCGATTACCGAAGACTCAATGCCATCACCAAGCCCGATCGCTATCCCATACCACGGATACGCGATTTTACCTACCAACTCGCCGACAAGAAATTTTTTTCGACACTCGATTTGAACCGTGCTTATCAGCAATTACCCATCAGCGAGCAAGACATCGAAAAATCAGCGATAATAACTCCCTTCGGATTATACGAATTCCCGCGTATGTGTCCTGGACTGAAGAATGCCGGTCAAACATTCCAACGATTCATCCACGAAGTACTAAGAGGCCTGGACTACGTATTTCCATTCGTCGACGACTTACTAGTCGCATCAACGACCGAAGAAGAGCACCGAAGACATCTGCACACCATCTTCCAACGACTCGACGAGTATGGCATCACAATAAACCCCGCCAAATGTGTCTTCGGCCAGCCATCGGTGAAGTTTCTCGGCTACGAAGTAAACCAAGACGGAATCCAGCCGCCTAAGGAAAAAGTTGAAGCAATCGTCGATTACCCTAAACCGCAAACAATAGATGAGTTACGACGATTTCTCGGAATGATAAACTTTTACCGCGAAAATATCAAGAACGCCGCAATACTTCAAGCTCCACTCTGTAAATACCTACACAACGCGCGGAAGAAGGACAAGACACCAATCAGCTGGAACGACGAAGCAACGCTCGCATTCGACGCGTGTAAGGACAGCATCAAAAACGCCGCCTTACTCGCTCATCCATGTCACCAGTCGACGCTCGCGATATTCTCGGACGCTAGTGACAAGGCCGCAGGCGCATCGCTAAATCAGTTTGTAAACAACGCTTGGCAACCACTCGGCTACTTTTCGAAGAAATTCTCCGACGCACAGACTCGCTACAGTGTTTACGATCGAGAGCTACTCGCATTGTACATGAGTACCAAACACTTCCGCAAGATGTTCGAGGGACGAGAACTCATCTTATTCACCGATCACAAGCCCTTGACCTTCGCGTTCACCAAAACAAGCACCAACAACGAGTCGCCGCGCCGCACCCGTCAGCTGTTGTATATCAGTGAATTTACAACCGATATACGTCACGTTAGTGGGTCACAAAACGCCGCCGCCGACGCGCTATCCCGCATAGAAACGATATCCTGCCCGTCGCCGATTGACTACAAAGAACTAGCCGACGCGCAAGAACGAGACAGCAACACCATTCGAACACTCGCACAGCAAACCAACCTATCTATGAAGCAAGTCGCTATTCCCGGAACCAACGTCAAATTGTACTGCGAAACAACGACAGACAATTTACGCCCTTATGTACCCGAACAATACCGCCGTGCCGCATTCGACTCCGTACATAACATCAGTCATCCTGGAATTCGAACAACAAGAAAACTAGTCGCTCAACGCTACTTTTGGCCTTCGTTAAATACCGACGTAGGTACATGGTCAAAAGTATGCGTACACTGCCAACGCGCGAAGATTCAACGCCACACCGCAAGTCCGATATCAAGTTTCCCGCCAACTCAACGATTCGATCACATCCACATCGACATCGTTGGACCTCTACCTACCGCCGCAAGTGGACATCGATACCTACTCACAATGATCGACAGAGCAACACGATGGCCCGAAGCAATCCCACTCACCGAGATCAACGCCGAAGAAGTCGCCAAGACTGTTTACGACGGTTGGATTTCCCGCTTCGGCTGCCCCGCTACTATCACTACGGACCAAGGACGGCAATTCGAGAGTCGAGTATTTGCATCTCTCACACGCTTACTCGGCATCGAAAGAACCCGTACAACACCGTACCATCCGATCGCTAATGGGATTCTGGAGAGATGGCATCGAAGTCTCAAGGCCGCACTCAAGGCAAGACTACAAACAACAACATCGTGGATCGAGCAAATACCTACTGTCCTACTTGGTCTACGCGCCGCGCTAAGAAGTGACACCGATGTAAGTGCAGCCCAACTCACTTACGGCTGCAGTGTACGATTACCCGGTGATTTCTTATCAGCTGTACCTACGAACGATGACGTCATTATGGACTCCGCTTTCGTCGATCAGCTGAGAGACACAATACGACGCTTGAAACCTACACCGAGCCAGCCGCATAGCAACACGAGACCGATATTCGTACATCGTGACCTCATGACCTGCGAACAAGTGTTTGTACGAGTCGACGCCGTAAGAAAGCCGCTACAAGCACCTTACGACGGACCATACCGCGTGCTGAAAAGAGACGACAAAGTTTTCACACTGCAACTACCTAACCGTCAAACGAACGAACGTCTCAATCGACCGACTCAAGCCTGCCTACACGATCATCGAGGAAGACATACCTACAACTACGAGTATACCTACAACTACGTGCACACCTGTAACTACAACACCGAGTTCATCGAGTACAACATTGCAACAAGACAACCAGAAAAAAAACAATAGCCAGAGCCAGAAACAAACGACAACGGACAACCTGAAACAAAATGGACCACACACGACCAACAATCAAATACCTACAGCTGGGAACCAAACTCGCCGAGGCCGCACTATCCGCCTGCCGGTACGTTTCACTTGAAGGGGAGCCCTGTAGGTATAGAGAAGATTGACGTGTGGTTTGTCTCAGCAAGAAACGGAGACACGTGATTGACCTCACGAAACAGCTGTTCTGATAAGAACAGCTGATTGCTCTGACAAGAGCAGTTTTCGATTGTCCCGAGAAGGACATTTTATAATTGTGAAGACGCCGGCAATGCAGCATCACTATCGTCGAGGTTCTTCAGCTTCGATCTTCGAGCACGGAGCGACAGGGCAGCGATGTGTTCGTCTCGACGGCCGGCGCAGAAAAGGATCGGAATTTGCGCGCCAAAATCTTTTATAGGCGAGCGAGCCGCGCGCGTTGCCACGCGCCGCCTACCTCCCTCTCGCTCGTGCGCATCCGTCCCGCTCTAATCATGTTATTGTTGCGGCTTAAAACTGTCACTAGTTGTAAGCTTTTTTATTGTATATAGTTAGCCGTATTTGTAAATAAAATTATTCCAGTTTCAAGTATTCTACAATTAACAACAGAGTTTTACTTAACTACCTACAAGTCTCCAGCCAAGACTCCCTGCACAAACCTCTGTTAAAGGCCCTTTAGTATTTATCCTATACATTAATGAGTGCCTGACTGAATCGAAAGCTCTTCTATACGCCGACGACACAAAAATATTCAGAGTTATTAAAACAAGCAGATTGTAATCTATTGCAAGACGATTTATTTAATTTTGAAAATTACTATACTACAAACAATTTATTTTTAAATAGCGATAAGTGCGCAGTAATAACATTTACGCGAAAGAAAGATCCCATATTATATAATTATAGCTTGTGTGGTGGTACTCTGGCACGCCAGCATAGTATACTCGATCTAGGTGTGATAATTGATGCTAAACTGACATTTAACTCTCATGTTGATCAAATTTTAAATAAGTCGTATAGGCAGCTTGGTTCCATTCTTCGTGTTGCGAAACTCTTTAAAAGACCTCTTACTTACAGACTACTTTATAATAGCTATGTCCGAAGTCGCTTGGAGTTTGCTTCCGCAGTGTGGAGCCCGTGCTATAGTGTACACAAAATCAGGATTGATAGACTCCAGAAGAAGTTTATTAACACAATGGAATTCCGAACAGGAGGTAACTATGAAGGTTACGCCTCATCTTCTGCCAGACACCATCTCCTTTCTCAGAGACGCTCTTGTAACGATTTACTTTTTCTATTCAAAATTATGAATAATCTAGTGGATGCCCCTGAACTATTACATAATAATTTCATGTTCCCCGTAGATTAGAACGTAGTTGTCGCAAGAAGGCCTTATTTAGTATTGCAAGCAGCAGATCCAAACACGCACAGCATTCATATATTAAGCGCGCATGTAAACTGTATAACGAGAAATGTATGGACGCAGATTTGTTTGGCAATTCTTATGGTATATTTAAAAGATTAGTTTATACTTTACTTTAATTAATATTGTTACTTAGTGTAGTATAAGTTGTAAGTCACTATATATATATATATATATTTTTTTTATGATTCATTGATAGTTTTTGTCATATTTTGTAAACATATTTTTAATTTATTTTTTTCATACCTTTAGCCTGTAACCCTATTAAAATGTAGGAAACTATAGGTCTATTACGATTTTACTCACAGCCATAGCTAAGTTACTAATGTGTTTTTTTTAGACTGTTTGTTTCTGAATAAATAAATAAAAAATAAAATAAAATAAAAACTCATCAGTCCATTAATCAGCTCGTAATACTTAGTTACCAAATCAATTATAAGTTCATACGCCCACCGATCAACCCATCAAAAATGATCCATCCGTCAAAAATCCAATCATAAACCAATCAATTGATCTATCAATGTATCAGCCAAATAATTAATAAACTGTCAAAAGGCTTCGTTACATTATATTGTCACAACCAAAGCCTCTATTACACTTGACAATTATCATCTGACAAAACGATTAGCCTTACGTTCTGGGGCCAACACGCTAAAACGTTCGCCTCTTGTAGTCTCATATAGTCTGACCCGATCCCCACCAGCAGCTAATGTAATATGACGTCCCCAGATCTGCTCGGGCGCTCGGCGGGTGTACCACGAGCTAGTCGCAGCGCGCTTGTCCGGCGCGCGGCGCTCCGCGCTGCACGCCGAGCCCGTGCTCGCCGAGCTTGCGCTCGCGCATTCCACCGTACAGCTGTACTTCACGTTCGTGAGGCGCCGCGCTGAGGTGAGGCTTACAATCTCATTATGCATGGTGTTCTTCATTAGTACACATACATATTAATGTAGGTTCATTCTGATGTGATTAGGTAAATTTTATAAAATACTGTGTAATTTAAATTACATCGGCGGCTGGATGATCAGCAGTTTAATCTAAAATTCTGTCATGTTGTCTCCTGGCTTAGGGGACATGACATAACAAGTCCCAGAACACAATGGGGACTGGAACTCTTCTAGGCGGATGATGGAACTCCCGAACGACCCATCACCCGCAGGTCCTCGTTATGGCAGCTGCATGCGGCTTGCGAAGGCCCTTCGCCGCCTGCCAGGCTTCCTGCGGCGTTGAGGGACCGCCTTTGCGTCGTCCTCGCGCATCCGCTCCGCCGCCTCCCTCTGCGTCAGTACCGACATAACAACAACAACAAGTCACGTAGACACTGGACTACTTTCTATGTCATTCTTAGCTCATAATGTAACCCTCCTGACAGGCGGACGCGTCGACAGTGGACGAAGAAACCAAGAAGGCGTGTATAGTCGCCACCGAGAAGATCATCGCCGAGTGTGACCTGACGCGGACCGCGCAGGACTTGCTGGGGCACTACCTGGCTTTGGAGAGGTATATCTTTTCCTATAGGTGGACTTGATTCCTTGTAAACCGCTCCGTTACTTCGCACACTTATTATAGATTCTCACCTTTAACCAGTAAACTGTCATGTGTTTTAAGCCGAACTGCAAAGATGTGCTTCTCTTATAAAGAAGTCAATTTTGAGGGTTTTTCAAATCCTGGAGTCGTGAGGACTTTTATCAGTATAATATTGTTCTTATATTTCGTATACTGTAGGCAAATAATATTTTATAGTCACAGTAATTTATTTGTAAACATAGATGGTTACATTACAGGGGTGGAAAAAAATTATATAAGTACGCGTACACTTTGTTTCACCAGTACGCGTGCAAAAATCAATGGAGAATTAAGCTATACATACAAGAGAAACGTTACAATTCCATCATGCAAAGGTCAATCATCGGTAAACATTTTCAATATGAAATGAGCAAATGTCAGCAAACGAAAAAACCATAGAAGTCTAAGTAGCGCCGCAAAATGGCCCCACAGAATGGTTGCCATTGCCATTATGCGGGGTTGGGGGAGGGGTGTCAAAACGATGCCAGGCAGCCGTTAAGTTCGAACATGCGCATACCGGGTTGTAGGCACGTGTTTGAGTAGAAATTTGTAAGGAGCTCGCATTTTATGGTTTTTTCGTTCGCTGGCAAATATGTATAATCTGTAACATGTACTTACTATGAATGATGATCCATGTTGGTATTTGAATAAATGATATTGTATTGTGTATATGACAGATTCTTCTTGGAAGAGAGCGTGGGCAAGGCGCTAAAACTGGCGGCGCCGCAAGTGGGGGCCGCCGGCTCCAGCCTGGTCGACGACGTGTTCTTCATCGCCAGGAAGATCATCCGGTAAGTTGGACACGTATACCAAGGTTTCATTGAAGGAGACGGATCTTAAACTTGACCATAGTACAGCCAGAGTTGTGACTTATTTGAAACTAGCTTCTGCCCGCGACTCCATCCGCGTGGAAATCGTTTATATCGCAGCTCCATACAAACTTCAACCCCCCATTTCATCCCCTTAGGGGGTGATTTCCAGGATGAAAACTATCCTATGTCCTTCCCCGGGATTCAAACTTACTCCATACCAAATTTCATCACAATCGGTTCAGCGGTTTAAGCGTGAAGAGGTAACAGACAGACAGACAGACAGACACACTTTCGCATTTATAATATTAGTATGGATACTTGTATTTAAAATGCAAATACAAAATACAAAATACGTATTTTATATTTTGTACTTAAATACTTTTTTTTTTAAGTATTTTGTATTTTATTTGAAATAGTTTTCGATATGTATTTTATATTTTGTCAAATGTAAAATACTTTTTTACTGCTAAGTTTCGAAAGTATACCTTTACCACTCAAATTTTCAAGTGAATGGGTCAGCGATTCGGCAAATGGCCACTAGAGGCGCTGCAACTTTGAAAGTCTATGTGCAAAATGACAGTTAAAACAAAATGAACGTTATTATCTGTGAAACATGACGTTACGCTTCGCTTTTTAACGAGATTGACTTCGATTTTGTTTCGATTACTTTTTATAAGTATTTTATTTGAACAAAGTATTTTGAAAATACCTATTTTGTATTTAGTATTTAAATACAAAAAAAAAGTATTTTGCATTTGAAATATTAAATGAGGAAAGTATTTGTATTTTGTATTTAAATACTTTTTAAAGTATTTTGTACATCTCTGAGTGCAGCACAGTGAGTGCAATACAACGCCGCAGTGGCTGGGTCGCCATGTAAGGATAGGTGTAATGAGACAACCAATAAAATAGTAATGTATTTGTTCCTACAGTACTGATAAACAGTAACATAATAACAAAATAAAATAAATAAATATTTGCGGACAATCTTACACAAATCTAAACAAAATTGATACTAAATATTGGCTAGACGATTGTAGCTATCCGGGTTCTTGAGGCGCGGTATTTGACAGCTGCTTTGGATAGATTTATCTCGTGTAGACGACCTCCGTCTAAGATCCGGTCAGACTGTGGAAACAATTATAAGGGTGCCGGTGCCGACCGTTATTTACAAGATGTTGTAAAGTTTTTGTTAGATCATAGAATTCATATTGTAAAGCCAGCCAAGGCTCATATGTATAAGGTAGTTGGTCAAACTATTTTGACCTTTGAGAAACTGGCGACGTTGTTTCGTAGAATAAGCAGTGCTCAATTCCAGTCCGTTGTGTCAGTTAGTGTTAGTTAAGGATGCTAACCTACCGCTGTTGGCAACAAACCGCCTAATTTCAAGGGCGCGTTGATAACACAAGACAGTGCCACATTTTATCATCAATTTGAATTCCCACACAGTTTTCACTATAAATAAGCATATATTCGGGTATCAATAACTTACCGTTGTCTTGCTATTAAAATTGTTGACATATTTTTTGTTAAAGTATTACAAAAATGTGTTAGAAAGAGCCAAAGGCTTTATAAGAGCATTTGTTTTGCTGTTATAAGTTTTACTCCCTTGAATCTGGCGATAACAAAACGCGTATAAGGGCGATCGCCCTTATTAACGCTTTCAATATCATTAGCTATTTAAGAGCATTTTCCTTGCCATTATAAGTTTGACTACCTTGTCGCTTGTCATAATAAAGCACATACAAGACAAAAAAGCTAACACTTAAGCAACTATAAGGGGGGTATAAGGTTATTGCCCTTATAATTTGTGCCGAAATGCACTAAGGGTGATATGTAGCGATAATATGACTCTTATAAGAACATTATTTTTGGCATTATATATACCACTACAAGTGTAATTTTTGTTTGTTGGGTTGCTGTTACACTTATTATTACTTAGACTGATTGTGACAGCTCTATGACGCATGCCGTTGTTGAACGGAAAGCGCACTGATGTGGACTTAGGTAATTGGTTTTTGTTCAGATAGGTATCGGGGCACATGCGTCAAACAAGAGGTCGAGACAAAGAGTAGTTTATTCAGATCTTGACATACCCACATAACATTATAACAATCTACCCACAATTCCCCTTTTGAAAAAAAAAAAGAAAAATACAGTGTACACGCATAACAGATCGAATTTTCAAAACCACAATTACTTAAGTATAAAATATCAAAAAAAATCAGGAATATAATTAAAAATAGTGACACATGAAGTACCTATTTAAACAATAGGCCTCAACGAAAAGTCATTTGTTTACACATTAAATACATATCAATTATTCTTATTTCATATACCTATCATAAACCGAAGTAACATTTTGACAAAAAGGATTACAATTCTTACAAGTAGGTATTATTACATTATTAATTTTCTTTTGAATAATTTTCACAATTTAAATACAAAATTATTCAATTTAAAATGTTGTAAGATAAAACTAAAAAATATCAATAGGTAGCCACATTAAAACATGCTTTTTAAAATTGAATACAAGTATAAAGTAAAATAAATAAAAGGTATTACATTTTTATTATTAATGAATCTTGAATAGTTATTATGACAATAGGAACATGCTTACATGCATTGATGTTGTGAATCTTATCACGAGGAATCGAAGCCCCACCGATCAGGTCTAATCACCACCCTGCCGGAAGAAGTTACATAAGGGTCAGGTCTTACTAGTAGCGGGCGAGCGTTTAGAGTACCATTCGCTGTAGGGGCACTTCGGGCGACGATATCATCGTAAGGATTGGTATAGTAAGCCGGGCTATTATACTTTTCAATCTCCTCGGAATTATCTATCATTAAATGTTGACGGTTACGAATTAGTAAGCCGCCCCCATTAATGTGCACAGAATAAGATCGCGTACCTACGAGCGCCTGTACGCGCGCGCTGACCCAACGTTTACTTACTCGCACTTTAACTCGCTGCCCCGGGGACAGCGTGGCCATGTCCTTAGCGCCTTTGTCTCACATTTTTTTCTGTTTGTTGACGCTTATCAATCTCATTCCGAACATTCAAACCCTAACCCTGAGATGTTTCCTTAGTCGGGCGGGCCACTACAAGAGTAATTTTTGTTTGTTGGGATTGTTAACTTGTTTCCCGGTAAAGACGGGACCCCTCGACTCGCTGAGGTCTTGTGGGGGATTCGGTTCAGCAACTCTATCGCGACTTCCTCTAGTACAGCGGACCGGCCTAAGGGCCTGTCCGAGTAGGGTTACCAGATACAAATTTCAAAAGTCCTGACAAAATTCCTGATTTTCGGCTAAAATTCCTGACAAAGGGCTTGACGCGCTCGTTCTCGCGGCGTATTGTTATTATGTCGTGGGCCACGGCGGGGCGGCGGAAGAGCGGGTGTTCCTGTTCCTGATTTCCTAAATTTCTGACATTTCCCTTTTTCGGCCGCATTCCTGACATATGTCTAAAATTCCTGACATGTCAGGAAAATTCCTGACGTCTGGTCACCCTATGTCCGAGGTGGGTGTTTGTTCGGACTAGGGAATGCAGAACCGGTACTGTTTCAAAGAACCGGGATTTTCGGGACTGGCCGAAATCAGAACCGGGATTTCCCGGTTCTTTCGGGACTTTCGGGACAAACCTTCAATACTCATCGATACTTCAAGAATTAATAATAAAACACATTTCAATAGAATTTACGAGATAAAACTGATGGGTTAGTTATATTTTAATAAAAAGAGCGCATTGCGATCAATACACAGCTTTATTCATACTTTTAATCATCACCATTCTTCATCGACACTCCACAGCTATAGATCACTACTATCACTTAAAACAATATCTGGCGTACGAGATGAAAATAGGTATATGATACGAGTATTCTACTTTTTCTGCATACATATAGTATTAAGCATGAGAGGGAACATGCAGTAGTCTCCACGCTGGCCCAGTGCGGGTTGGGGACTTCACTCACGTATTTGAACTTTTTCTTGGATGTATGCAGGTTTCCTCACGATGTTTTTCCGTCATCGAAAAGCTAACGGTAAATTTATTATGTCATTTGATATTTATATCAAATGACATTTCGTACATAAGTTCCGAAACACTCATTGGTACGAGTCGGGATTTGAGCCCACGACCGTCGTTTGACAGTCGCATGCTTGAACCGCTAGGCTACCGTAGCTTGTCCCGTAACTATTTAAATATAAATAATAAAATATAGCTCATGAAGGAAAGGAGTGAAATGGTTCCACAGTCTTCAGCCGATGCCATCTTATACCGGCAGCTTAATAAACAGATCTCCAAGTCCCTTCCCCGCGATCTGCGCCAATTCAATACATATCGTATTGAAGACGCCATCCAGCGTAATAAGGGCTCTAAAGTGTTCTCGGTTCTCGAGAGACCTGTCTATTGGGCAGAGCCAGCTCGTGAAGTTAAAAACTGAAGATGGTAGAATCGTTTCTTCTAAACCCCAGATAGACCGCTTTTATGGACAGCTATACACGTCAACACGCAGACCCGAAGTTGGTCGGGTGGAACACCCTAGAGCTAGACTAACCCGATATTATACCGACGACATCGCGTACATCAGCCTGTACGAGATTGTAATGGCTCTTAAACAGCTCAAAACCAACAAGGCACCCGGTTAAGACGGAATAACAGCCGAACTCCTGAAGGCGGATGGAAAACCGGTCCCGGCCCTTCAGAAGCTATTCGATTCCGTCTTACTGGAACGGAGAACTCCACAAGATCCACACGCTCCGTCAGGTTACACAGAAGACCGAGGAGTATAACCTGCCCCTCTGCTTAGCGTTCGTGGACTTCGAGGAAGCCTTCGATTCGATTGAAACCTGGGCTGTACTACAGTCTCTCCAGCGGTGCCAAGTTGACTATCGCTATATCGAACTGCTGAAGTGTTTGTACGAGAACGCCACTAATGCCACTATGTCAGTCCGACTCCAGGACCAGAACTCGAAACCTATTCCGCTGCAGCGGGGAGTCAGGCAAGGAGATGTTATTTCCCCGAAACTGTTCAACGCTGCACTGTAGGACGTTTTCAAGACTCTGGACTGGAGAAGGCTAGGCATCAACATCAACGGCGAGTACATCACTCACCTTTGGTTTGCTGACGATATAGTAGTCTTGGCTGAGACCATGGAGGACTTAAGTACGATGCTCGATGACCTCAGTAAAGCTTCCGAGCGAGTTGGTCTAAGAATGAACATGGATAAGACGAAGATCATGTCAAATGCCCAGTACCAACTCCCATTATAATCGACGCGACAGAACAACACATAAGTAGGTACTTTACGAAGCCACTCTGATGAGTCGTCGTGTTTAGCGCAAATTACACAATGCAAGAAATTACATGCAAGTTTAACTACATTGCGGGGTTTGATAGATAAAACGCAGTATAAATATCTCGGTAATCCGCGATGTAATGAAACTTGCATGTGTAAATGCCCTTTAGGATTTGTAAAGGCCCGCTGTGCCCATGTTTTTGTAGTTTTTAAACATCAAACACGTTATTGGTCAGTCTGGGCAAACAAATATTGTAAGAAAACCGTGTTTAAAAACCACGAAAATTGCGCAGCAGACTCGCTTTCAGTCGACGCGTAGTTGATGACCGCAAAAATAGAACAGTTAGCAATAATAGCTTATCTCAAGAAATGTATTATAACCAGAAACTTGAAAAAAAATCAACGTGCGCTTATTCCTAATGATGTCCATTTTCCAGTCGCAGCATATCGACGGGCAGCGTGGACGGCGCGTGCGCGGTGCTGAACGAGGTGTCCGCGCTGCTAGAGCGGGACGCGGCGGCGGCGCTGCGGCGCTGGCTGCGCGCGCCGCCGCCCGAGCCGCTGCCCTTCCCGCCGCCCAGTCCCGCTGCTGACGTCACGAGACACAAGGAGGTGGACGCCCAGGCTCAGCTATACGTGGTATGTCATGATCCTCCTAGCATTTTCCCAGTTGTTGCACTCGTCAGGTAAAAACCCTCTGGCGATGTCCATTGCCACGGTATAAAAGTTTTATAACCAGCCGCCGAGCTCGTAAAAGCATGGTGTGGACTTTAGAAGTACTAGGGCTCCATAAAACAATAGGAGTCTCAGCGTGGACGGCGCTTGCGCGGTGCTCAACGAAGTCTTCGCGCTGTTAGAGCGGGATGCAGTGGCGGCCTGACCTTCCCACCGCTGAATCCTGCTTCTGACGTCACTAGACATAAAGAAGTGGATGCCCAGGCTCAGCTATACGTGGTATTTATTTTATTTTTATTTATTTATATAGGAAGATCATGAGCTTAAATACTACTCAGTAGCTTAAAACAGTAGTGACAGTGAGCTAATAACAGATCCTCACCGATAGCATAATAAATATGCAAAAAATAAGTGAACAAAAGCCAAACGAAAACACAGCGCTTTTGCGTCTTGGTAGCTACATAATTTACAGTACACATGGTGCTACTTTCCCGCACTAGTGCGGAAAGAGCACTTTCCGTGCATATGTCGAAACTTTAAAGAGCCATATGTACAGTAAAACGTTGTACGATACACGTGCAAATAGGTAATTCGCAACTCGTGTCGATTTAAAACACTCCTTTCGGTCGTGTTTTAATTTATCGCCACTCGTTGCGAATTTCCTGTTTTCGGCACTTGTATCGTAAATAACTATTGTAAATACGCTGCACATTGTTTACTATTCCGCACGAGTGTTTTAAGGCCTAATAATGTACAGTTTCATACACTACACACATATCATAAGTACTCTAAGATAGGTTCACAATTCTACTTTCGTAACAGCAAAAAACCGACAAAAAAATTACAACAGCAATGGCGGCAATTCGATCCTCCATCAAGATTAATGTTTTTTTTTTTAATCATAGACAAACGGATGAAGTCCCTATACTCATGTCACTCGATATCATATGTCGTGCGTAAATATTAATTGACGTTTCGTATAGATAACTGATTTAACATCTATGAATAGATCTATGAAATGTTCGGTAGTTACTTTTACTCGTAAAATTAATGCACTCTCGTTCGATTATCAGCTCAAGGATCAATCTTTACAACGCGAGATTGCTGTGCGGGACCTGGGCATCTTACATGATCCTAAACTTCTTTTTAATAACCATATTAATAATGTCATATCTAGAGCATCAAAATCACTAGGTTTCTTGTTTCGTTGTTCAAGGGATTTTAAACAGGCTAAAACATTTAAGATTATACAGGGCGTCCCACGGCGATGCCACATGGAGGGAAAGTACCTTAAATATCACAGATAGCATATTTTGCTGAAAGAAGACTTCATTTTATTTTTAAAACTTAGTAAAGTTGCATTCATACTTTTTTAATTTTTTTAGAAAAAAAATGTATGGAAAAATTTTTTCGCGTCAAATGAAAAAATTAATGGCTTTCCTTTTGTTTCCAACACTATGTTATTTGGCAAAAAAAAAAATTCTCACATTGACGCCTTTCGATCGGTATGACAAAGCTACTTAAGGTATTTTTTTTCTCGTGTAGCGGGTTCGATTCCCGGTTTAACCATGAAATTATTTAAAATGCAATTCAACTTGTTTTTTTAAATCGAAATAATGCCTTCTTTCAGTAAGATGTTCATTTACAATAATTAAGGTACTTTTCCTCCAATGACGCGAATTTTTTTTTCCATACATTTTTTTTCTAAAAAAATTAAAAAAGTATGAATGCAACTTTACTAAGTTTTAAAAATAAAATGAAGTCTTCTTTCAGCAAAATATGCTATCTGTGATATTTAAGGTACTTTCCCTCCATGTGGCATCGCCGTGGGACGCCCTGTATATTGTGCCCTTGTTAGGAGTACCTTGGAATATGCATCTCAGGTCTGGAATCCTCGTTACAAATGCTATGTTATGAGATTAGAAAATATCCAGAAGAAGTTTTTAAAGTTTCTTTGCTTCAAATTGGGGATTCACTACGACTCAAGTAAGTATTTGGATCTGTGTAGGAGATTCCATCTTCTCCCACTTGAGACCCGTCGCAATATAGCCGACATTACATATCTACTTAAAGTTACATCTAATTCAGTCAACAGCCCCACCTTACTTGGTAAATTGAACATCCGTATACCCAGTAGAGCTCGGCGTAAGCCGCCACTATCCGTGCCATTATCATCCACCAACTATAGGCAAAATAGTTTTATGATCAGAGCGAGCAACGGCTTAAATGATGTGTTTCAGAGGTTTGACGACCTGGACCTATTCAGTGCAAGTGTTCCCTCAGTGAGACAACGTTTATCTCGAGAATTTTTCGGTAGAGGTAGGGAAATAGTTTAGGTGACTCTTTTTAGTCTATTAGAAATAAGTACTTATAAATTATGTAGCAGTACCAAGACGCAAAAGCGCTGTGTTCTCGTTTGGCTTTTGCTCACTTAATTTTTGCATATTTATTACGCTATCGGTGAGGATCTGTTATTAGCTCACTGTCACTACTGTTTTAAGCTACTGTGTAGTATTTAAGCTGATGATCTTCCTATATAAATAAATAAAATAAAATAAAATAAATAAATACTAGAATAGAGACCCGCTTGACTTTTGACAGCTGTTCCAAATTCAAACTCATAACGTTACAACAATCTATACTGTTATAACATTAAAGTACAGATTTTACCTAATACCACAGACAAGAAAGTTCTCATAGTAAAATCGGTTGTAATATGCTGGTCATTTTCTACGGTTTCTGAACGCATTTTAGAGCACTAATGATATGTGCGTAGATAAAATATACAGCTGCATTAAAAATAATGTAATAATGTTTATAAATGTTGAAATGTCGTGTACACAGAATTAAAATGTCACAACGAATTAAAAAGAACAAAAAAAAGAAAACCAATCCAATGTGGTACTTTAGTGCATGTAACATGTCACAAAGTTATAATGAAAAATAAAAATGTGGTACTCAAGAAGTACCTACATATCAACTAATTATATAAATTTTAAATTATGTCAAATCTTATGTAGGTACGTGGTACCTATGTATTCCACTCTACTCTCATGACGGATCCTGCACTAGGTGTTAAGTATGCAGACTGATGAGGAACATAGTTTAAAAGCATGGCGTGAGTTCTCGAACGTAGGTTCGACAGAGGGTCATGCCCATCTGCCAATAGAGTACTTCCCCAGTTGTGCTGCTAATTAACACATTCAATGCCAAAGATTCCGTAATGCTACGCTCGTAGCCGATAACATGGAGAATTTCGTATGTAGAGGAAAGCGCTGACGACCAGAGCGCCCATCTAGCGGTTTCTAGCACTGAAAATTTTAAAAGATCTGTCCTCTATCAAAATTTCCTCAATATTTTCCCCAGGCACACCTGAACGAGGCAGAGTCCGGTGCGGAATGGTCCATGCGCCTCGCCACCGAAGCCTGCACCCTCGCAGAGCCTCTCGTCACCAGCGGCGGGCGGGACAAGCTGGTCTCCTGCGCAGAGAGCCTGGCTGCTGCGGCGGCCGCGTTCAAGGCCGCGCGGGACCTGGGGCTGGCCGGCATCACCGCGGCCTTGAAGCACAAGGTGGCCGCGTGGGCCGACGCGCTCGCCGACCCGGGCGACGCTGGTGAGTATACTTGCTGCTGTGGCTGTGGCGCAACGACCCAAACTGGATCTTGGCCTCAGATACTAGACACCGCCAGGCTTCCCTGTCCAATGCCGTTTCTGCCCGGTCAACGACCTGGAGTTTATTCAAGTCTTTTTGGACATCGTCACCGCACCGGTGCCTTGGACGCCCAAGAGGTCTTCCACCAGTTGGTGAGTACCTGTCCTCATTTATCTACCATGATTGTGTTTAGGGTTGGAACCAGATCACATGTGATGGACCGATCACATCTCTCTCGGACCTCTGCATGAGTGCACTGGAATGTCTGCGAATCGGGACAACATTATACGGCGAGCAACACCCGAGAAGTCATATTCCCCTGAGGATATTCGGAAAGGAAACTTGCGACTACTACCAGGAAAATACAACCACGTACCTTTAAAGTATGTAGTAAATGTATCATAGCGGTATTTTGTAAATTGAAGGTAAATACCCCAGTTGGGTTGGGGCAAATAAGTGCGAGATGTCATTTCGCTGTGCCTTACTTGTACCTCTCCAAAATATCGAAATTTCACCATTGTAGCGTTATCCCGATTGCATCCCGAAGGAGCCAACCGCCCCCTGGGCTACCTATTCTCAAGAATCGCGCTAGACAATAATTTTACCACGAGTGCCATCCAACCTTTCAGGCCAGAGAAACTAGACTTATCAGAAATCAGAAAATTTATTTGCTTATGATACTGTCAGAGGGTTCTTACAAAAATGTTGAGCAGGCGTGCAAATCATTAAATGATATACACTCAGAGGCAATGAAAACGGGTCACTTCCCATGGATTACTTTACAAAGTGACCCGTTTTCATTGCCTCTGAGGTAGCGTACCTTCATAGTTCACATTGGGAATTACACTCAGAGGCAATGAAAACGGGTCACTTTGTAAAGTAATCCATGGGAAGTGACCCGTTTTCATTGCCTCTGAGTGTATTTAATGTCACAACTACATACATTATAAGAAATCAAATGTCAAATGTTATGAATAATTAGGAATAGTACAATAATAATTTAATCAAAATAATCGAATAATTTGAATATAGTCACAATAATAATAATTAATTTAATTACGAGGCTCATACAATTAACATAGATTTAGGTATTTAATTATGCTCGAGGTAAGCTTTGACGCTATAAAAACAACGGTCTAAGAGCCAACTTGTGAGGCTACGTTTAAAAACGTTCCCCTCGAGCACTTTCAGGTTTACAGGGAGTTTATTATAACCACAATGCGCATATAAAAACATACATGTTTACATCTAGATGGCATGGAAGACGACGCCGACGCCCTGCCGTCGGCGCTGGACTTCCTGGCCGAAGCCTGCCGCTCGCAGCTGTCGCCGGGCGCGGCCAGCCAGCTCCTGGCCTCCATAGTGCAAGACCTGGCCACTCGCGCCGAAGACCGTCTGCTACTGCACCACTACGACCAGGTACTGTGCGGATTATGCGTGCTTGCTACTTTTGAGCAACATTTTGATTAGGGACTTCTAGCCAGTTAGTCGAGTTTCTTAGTATAGTATGGTTGCCTGGTACTTATACTACTTATATAGTTAGCTGCCGGCTAGCATCGTACAGCGTATATACATATAAGAACACGCGGTGGTACCGGTGGTCGGCGGCTCGAGCCCACAACTCAGCGCCGTACGTCAGCACCGAGTGGACCGTCGCGAAGTAACACTCTCGCACGGCGGCTCGCCCGGCGGTGCGTGCCAGCCGGCGCAGCGCGAAGCATGCGCGCCCCAACCGACCGCACACTTCGTTTATGTGCTTCTCCCACGTTCAAGCACTGTCGAGGTGGAACCCGAGCAAGCGTGTGCAGGACACCTGCTGTAGAGGGGCATCGCCCGCGCACACTCGCAGGCTCTCACCGGGGTGACCATTTAATTTAACCGCCTTTACACAGGTCTTCTCTTTATTTAGCGCTAGTCCATTGGCCTGGAACCACTCGTGAAGTTGACGGACGACGTTATTAAGGGCCGTTTCGAGTTCATTTCTCGTCGGTGTGCTCACTACTGCCGTGACGTCGTCTGCGTACATATATATGTTAGCTCCGCTTATCGCCTGGGGTAGGTCGTTTAGGAGAATGCTAAATAACGTGTTAGAGAGGCAGGAACCCTATGGCACACCCATGAGATTGCGGCGTTCTGAGGACATTACGCTACCGCTGCGAAAGCAATCGGAAATTAAAATGGATGGCGGCTTGGCGGCTAATGTTTATTATTCTCCTAAATTGCTAATGGATTCATATTCGGAGACCATACTCGCCTCGCGTACATTACTTATATAAGAGAATTGGTATTGACCTAGGATTTAAATGAGTAGAACTTATGATCTAATTAGCAACTAAACGTTCAAATTATTCATAAAACCGATTAAATCAAAAAAAAGAGCAAAATGATTGCTGCTATGTTGGCTCAACAATGAAGATCTTTGAAGCTTCAAATAGTCAGTCTATTAAGTTCAATCTTTATTTTATTTTTATTTAGAAACACCCTTTCAATTTTACAAAAAGTAATTAGCTAGAAGCTTTACATTAATATTATAACTAGACCTGCAGTTTCCTATTTAAAAAGAAAAAAAAAGTATTATATTTCACAAAAATAAAAATAAAACAACCATATCACTATATAAAACCCCATCAAAATAGTCTTATGAAATTGTCACTTCAAAATTTTTAATCTTTGAAATAATGGCCGCCATTATGGCGCGTATCTTATAAATTACAGGAAAACTCATGACAGTTAAAAAATCCCTGAAAAGTGATTCCCGTACTTTTACTATTTTTGTGTTTGTTGTTGGTGCAATTGCGGCAAGGCATTTTTTTACAGTTTGTAGTCCAACTATACTCGAAACGACCGCCATGAGTGCCCGCCACAGAGTAAACCAAGATACTTTCATGACTGCGCAAACTTATGCTAGGTGATGTTTGCTCTAGTAATATAACTCAATGGTAATATATGGGTACGTGGTAATCTGAATTGAGCGTGAGATTTGACTTTATGGCTAGCTTTTTATCTTCATAATTGTGGTTTTCTCGACAGTGCGATTGACAGTTAGGAGCACTTTTGAAGGGAATGAAGGTAGCTTACATAAAAATAATGAAAAAGCGGATGTTGAAAAGGTGAATAGGGACGTTACGACGCGACGATCCATAGCTAAGTCCACACCAGTGCACTGTCACGTTCAACAGGGCATGCGTGATATTCCCAACAAACAAACTAGCCTTATAAAATTAAATCTATAAGGACTAAACTCTCATAGTGGTTTTCAAATAGAATTCATTATGTCAATGTACCTTTTAGCGGCTCATTATGAGAAGATTTGGCTAATATTACCTTTATTCTTATAATTTGGCTATGTAAACGTTAATAATTCCAGTTTATATGGCTACAATAAGGGTTCAAAATGCTTCCTTCTTATAGAGGCTAGTTACAATGCTTTTTAGCTGTATAATTTTCAAAGCCGTGTAAAAGCTTTTACTATGGCCAATTATTCTTATAAAAGTAATGCACAAGGTAACTATAATGCTTCTTGAGTCATAAGAGCATTTTATAAGATGTCTTTCTAACTAACAAATTATAGCATTTTATATGGCCTTTACAAGTATTAAAGCAATCCATATTCACTTATATAATAATTATAAAGGCATTATTCTCTATAGTGTTATATAAAAAGGTTTTACATAACTAGATTCGCCATTTATTGGAACGTGCAGGAGATGTGATTCGATTACGGAGTTACGAAACGAATTACGAAATGACCAATCTGATACCGAATTATCAGCCTGTGGTTCCGTAGAGGATCATTTTATGGAACATGAGAATAAACAGAACAGAAAACATATGTATAATGCAAAAGATTAATTATTGAAATAATAACAACTACCCGTAATACCTAGAGGCACTTGCTAAGTTTCTATTATTATCTAAACTTTACGTTCGTACTCGTTAATTTCGTGGTAATAATGAAATCGAACGAATCAAAAAAGTATCCGTAAGTAGTCCGCTACCGAAACACCTATTTGAAAACTGGATATGACGTCATAGGGGTTTTAAAATATACCGGTATTTTTCGGTTCAGATGTCCTTGATTAGTACTTAGATAGGTACAGTCGAGTTCTCCAAGATCTATACAGACAACCTTTCAAAAATATCTACACATGTGTCTTATGTCAGTAACAATAAAGTCTCTGTATAGATATTTTTGAAAGGTTGTCTGTGTAGATATTGTAGAACTCGACTGTACGGGATTTCACTTGTGAGAAAGGTACCCTAACGATTTGTAAAATGGCGAATCATAAGCAACATTAACAGGTTATTATAAAGCTTTTACTCTTATAGAGTATTTGTAGACGATGTGAGAATTGCTTTTGCTCTTATAATGGTCTTGTATAAAACATGACAAAATATTTTACCACATTTTTAGCATATCGAATTACTTATGACTAACAGTTAGTCATAAGTGATTGGATATCGTTCGAGTTGATCACTAACTCGTAATTATAATTATATTTGCACGTTTCTTTTAATCATTTTATTCACTTAGATTAAATTAATTAATTTAAGTTCACTTAATTCATGTTTTCGAATACAGAACTGTAACCTTAATAACAACGGAAGACCTTTCCAATCTAAGTATAGTAAAAAGATATATAGATTTAGTAGTAACCTGAAAACAAACTTTAGTCTTATTTTTAACATGCACCTGTATGAAAGAGCGTTTCCTCCTAATACAAGTGTTTAACTTAAAAGCGGGAAACGAACACTAAATGTAAAAAACCTTGTTGAAAATAAATAATTTTGAATTAGCACAAAACCGCCTAATTTGATAACTCTAGACAGCGCATACCACATTTTATCACGAATTTGAATTCCCACACAGTTTGCATTATAAATAAGCACATAATTGGGTATCAATAACTTACCGTTGTCTTGCCATTAAAATTTTTGACATATTTTTTGTTAGTGTTACAAATATGTGTTAGAAAGAGCCAAAGGCTTTATAAGAGCATTTGTTTTGCCGTTATAAGTTTTACTCGCTTGAATTTGGCGATAACAAAACGCGTATAAGGGCGATCGCCCTTATTAACGCTTTCAATATGGTTCTTATAAGTATATTAGCTTTTTAAGAGCATTTTCCTTGCCATATAAGTTTGACTATCTTGTTGCTTGTCATAATAAAGCACATACAATACAAAAAAGCTAACAATAAAGCAACTATAAGGGGGGTATAAGATTATTGCCCTTATAATTTGTGCCCAAATGCACCCTTATTAGCGATAATATGGCTCTTATAAGAACATTATTTTTGGCATTATATGCCACTACAAGAGCAATTTTTGTTTGATGGGTTGCTGTCACACTTATTCTTACTTAGACTGATTGTGACAGCTCTATGACGCATGCCCTTGTTGAACCGAAAGCGCACTGATGTAGGAAATTGGTTATTTTAAACTTCAAACCCTAACCCTGAGATGTTTCCTTAGTCGGGCGGGCTGGTGGTGGAGCGGCGCGCGCGGCGGCTTGCCGCGTGGGCGGGCGGCGCGGCGTGCGGCGCGCGCGAGCGCTGCGCGCGCCTCGCGCAGGCCGCCGCTCTGCTCGCGCAGGACAGACCGCAGCCCGCGCCCACGCCGGCCAGGCTGCCGCCCCGAAGACAGAAGGACCTGCTCGCCAGAAGGTAAGCCAAGCTTGTACCGCGTGGGCGGGCGGCGCGGCGTGCGGCGCGCGCGAGCGCTGCGCGCGCCTCGCGCAGGCCGCCGCGCTGCTCGCGCAGGACAGACCGCGCCCACGCCGGCCAGGCTGCCGCCCCGGAGACAGAAGGACCTGCTCGCCAGAAGGTAAGCCAAGCTTGTACCGCGTGGGCGGGCGGCGCGGCGTGCGGCGCGCGCGAGCGCTGCGCGCGCCTCGCGCAGGCCGCCGCGCTGCTCGCGCAGGACAGACCGCGCCCACGCCGGCCAGGCTGCCGCCCCGGAGACAGAAGGACCTGCTCGCCAGAAGGTAAGCCAAGCTTGTACCGCGTGGGCGGGCGGCGCGGCGTGCGGCGCGCGCGAGCGCTGCGCGCGCCTCGCGCAGGCCGCCGCGCTGCTCGCGCAGGACAGACCGCAGCCCGCGCCCACGCCGGCCAGGCTGCCGCCCCGGAGACAGAAGGACCTGCTCGCCAGAAGGTAAGCCAAGCTTGTACCGCGTGGGCGGGCGGCGCGGCGTGCGGCGCGCGCGAGCGCTGCGCGCGCCTCGCGCAGGCCGCCGCGCTGCTCGCGCAGGACAGACCGCAGCCCGCGCCCACGCCGGCCAGGCTGCCGCCCCGGAGACAGAAGGACCTGCTCGCCAGAAGGTAAGCCAAGCTTGTACCGCGTGGGCGGGCGGCGCGGCGTGCGGCGCGCGCGAGCGCTGCGCGCGCCTCGCGCAGGCCGCCGCGCTGCTCGCGCAGGACAGACCGCAGCCCGCGCCCACGCCGGCCAGGCTGCCGCCTCGAAGACAGAAGGACCTGCTCGCCAGAAGGTAAGCCAAGCTTGTACCGCGTGGGCGGGCGGCGCGGCGTGCGGCGCGCGCCTCGCGCAGGCCGCCGCGCTGCTCGCGCAGGACAGACCGCAGCCCGCGCCCACGCCGGCCAGGCTGCCGCCTCGAAGACAGAAGGACCTGCTCGCCAGAAGGTAAGCCAAGCTTGTACCGCGTGGGCGGGCGGCGCGGCGTGCGGCGCGCGCCTCGCGCAGGCCGCCGCGCTGCTCGCGCAGGACAGACCGCAGCCCGCGCCCACCCCGGCCAGGCTGCCACCTCGAAGACAGAAGGACCTGCTCGCCAGAAGGTAAGCCAAGCTTGTACCGCGTGGGCGGGCGGCGCGGCGTGCGGCGCGCGCGAGCGCTGCGCGCGCCTCGCGCAGGCCGCCGCGCTGCTCGCGCAGGACAGACCGCAGCCCGCGCCCACGCCGGCCAGGCTGCCGCCCCGGAGACAGAAGGACCTGCTCGCCAGAAGGTAAGCCAAGCTTGTACCGCGTGGGCGGGCGGCGCGGCGTGCGGCGCGTTGAATCTGAATCGTAAACTTTACCACTAATTAATCTTTTACAACTGTTCAAAATATTTTTACCAATATTTATGAATGAGCCTTCAGGATAGATGCAGACCATATTTCTTCCCGCTTGCTTCCGTTTTTAGTAATACGCGAGCGAAACCACATGGGTGAAGAGTGTTTAAATAAAAATACTTTACTCTAAATTGTTATTATTTTTCAGAACGGATTTCAAAATGGAAGACATCAAACGCTTGAAGCTGTAATGTAAAAGTAACGCGTTTTATATGCATTTATAAATTGTTAATATATTATAACATACTAACAGGTATATTAATCACATAAGCATCCAGAATAAATAATATTTACGATATCAAACGAATGTCTTATTTTACGACCCTTTCGAGTTGTATCTGATGGTGGACTTGGGCAGCGTGGTGACGAGGAGCGAAGTAAGACACCAGTATAGGTTTAAGTAAAGACACTTTAAAATCAATCGTGTAGCCTATTTTATACATACAAGTTATCGCTGATACAAGCAATATGCGTTTATGTAGCAGTAAACTATTGTGTTACTGCTAAACACTAAATGTGGGCAATTGCCATACTACAGAGTTATTATTTTGGTGTTGGCTTCGGAATCATATACCTAATGCTACAATGACAGTTAAAGTTATGTCATGCTCCCTGGCAACCCCACTCTCTATTTTGGTAATTCTGAGCATGTGAAAAAATTGTACTGAATTAGTACTTACTTGAAAAAAAGTCTCTTCTTTTGAAAGAATTTTGCCTCAATAGTTTCGAGAGTACTTTAGTTCGGGGTTGCTGAGAGCATCTCTCCAGCAGTCCCGAAATAAGAAACCCATAATATTTTTGAACAAGCTATCCAACGATACCCCACAGTGGGTTTAGAAAAAAAAATACATACCTACCCTAAAATAAAGTGGTCTTCAAATATTATTCTACTGTTTTGACGGCATGATTGATTTATGCCATGCCGAATTACAGTTTTCTAGTAGTAATGGTTACTGAGCTAACACGGACAGACGGATATGGCGAACGAAACTATAAGGGTGCCTACGGAACCCTAAAAAGGGTCGGCAACGCGTATGTGACTCCACTGGAACTGCTGGCATCTAGAAATGGTTGAAATTATTGAATGTGTCCAGCTTTTTACAGTCATTGGAATTAGAATCTTCTTCCCTCTGAGGGTAGAGTTGCTTTTTGAATGGAGTACTTTGATGCAATGCGGCCAACTGCAATAAACTCAAGTTAGTATACCTATCAGTTTCGCTTCCCGCTAGTCGTGCTTTTGTTAGCCATCATGAGGTATTAGAGAAATGAAAAATAAAACAAACAAATTAACATTATGATTTTATTTATACATCGATAATAGTGTAAATACTGAATATTTGCGAAATGCAACGTGTTCAAACAGGTCTTATAACGTTCAGTGCCGGTGATTACTAATTAAGTAGATGCTTTAAATATGTCTGCCTAACGTTAGTGCCGTGGGAGAGAGGGCGGTGCTTGGTCTGGGACGCTACGTGCGTCAGCACCTTCGCCGCCTCTCATATCAGTCGCACAGTACGTGCGGGCGGAGCGGCGGCCGAGTCTCAGGCGGCAGTGAAGCGCCAAAAGTATGCTCCTTTGGGCTCGGGGTATATTTTCGTTCCGTTTGCGGTGGAAACGGCGGGCTGCTGGGGTGCTGACGCTAAACAATTTGTGCGTGACATAGGCCGTCGACTAAGGCAAAAGGGAGAGGACCCCCGTTCCGAATCGTTTCTGGTGCAGAGGCTGTCCATGGCCATCCAGCGTGGTAATGCTGTGAGCGTTATGGGCACTTTTGCACCGGGAGCGATAACGAACGGGGTTGACTAAACATGTAATATTTGGACTTAAGTTTTGTATACTGTATGACTGACATTTAATTTTTAAAAAAATATGCTATTTTAAAATTACTTATTTGTAATTATCCTTATAAGTCAGTCTAATTATTAATATTTCATATGTGACTAAGAAAGAATACGTATCAATATGTCTCAGAATATAATTATGCACTGTGCACAGGGGTCATTCCGAAAATGGGGCAATTTCGTACAATGACGCGAGTCCATAAGTCGGATAATAATACCATATAATTGCGATAGAATTAGTCTGTTGTTTGTCATGCCATTTCTATTCGGAATTACCCTAATGTAATGCACGGCACATGCACCATATAGAAATATTTTTATTTCAAATATGAAAAGATCTTTTGAAAAGTTTTATAACAATTGTCTTTATATTATTGATATGTTATCCTGTAACACAAGGCACAATACTGGGACGATTGCGGTGGTAAGTAAGTCTTAAATCTAGAATATATTAAAAAATGCTTTAAAATACAAGTTATTAGATTTTAACAGTTCAAAAGTCCATAAAAACAAGCTATTAGTAATAAGTTAAAAATATTCTAAACCATCATGTCAATAATAAAACTTCACGAAAATATTAACTACAAAATGTCAGTCACATTATTGTTCATCTCTCTATAGGCAGATAAACTCACTGCCACATGTCAGTTACCCGTCCCAGTGTCACTTCATGTATCTGAATGTAACGGAGAGCTGATTGCGTTACATATTTATTCATCTACTAGCTGTTCGGCCCGGCTGCGCACGGTTTACCCGTATTCCAGTAGGAATGAAGCATTTTCCCGCGGTAAAAAGTAGCCTATGTTCATCAGGTATAATGTCGGCTTCTATTGTTAAAAGAATTTTTCAAATCGGTTCAGCCAGTAGTTTCGGAGCCTATTCAATACAAACAAACAATCAAATCTTTCCTCTTAGAATATTAGTGTAGATGTAGAATGAGGGTTTGAGGGTACATAATGATGTCACCACACGATGTGATGTGTCGCGACATTATATTTTACCTACAATATTCTTGAAGAATTTTGTTGAATTTCGTTTGCTGTGTAGGAAAGAAGATATCTTGACAGAAGGTCACATTTGACAGAAATATCTCGCAGACGGGATGGCCCCACTGGCTTTACATTGTATTATTTTGTATAATAATTAACATTAGTCCTTACATGATTAAAGTGCAATTTATTGACTTATATAGAAGAACCACAGTGCATAGGCACCTGGACGTGATGCACTCGAACGGAGACGATTCCGTGGTTAGATTGTGCATTATAAATGACGTCGCTATATTAGAATCATATTTGATAGCAGCAAGCAACAATAGCAACATACGACAAGTAATATTTATTTCCCTGCTGGAAAATCTTTATTTCGTATGCCACCAACAAAACTGTTCTTTTTTAAAGCGACCAAAAGAGTCTAATAAAGCAGGTACAAATTCGTTAGTTCGTTGTTATAAGTGACTTAAGTTATTTTTAATCATATTTATATACCACATTTTTACGGCCATTTTTGTAATACTAGTAGGTTGTACATAATTACCTACTTTTTAAATATTTATTGCGAATTGATTACTACAATAAATTGTGCATTAAAATATAGCTTATGTCTTCAATGGCGTATAACATGGGAAGTTTTATTAAAAATATACGTAAATGACAAATATAAAACATATATTTAAGATGCATTAGGATAAATCCATAAAAAACCAAAGGGTATTCTGAATACATGCATTGAAAATGTAACTTACAAGGAAACATACCCAACTGTCCGGCGCTGATTTCTGATTTCAATGATTTTTATATATGTTATAGAGTAGTTTCAAATAACCGACACGTAATTTTTTTAGCCGCCCAAACACAACCTATCGGGAGATATTGTCCTCCAAAGTACTGAAAACCCTAACTTCGGAAGAGAGTTTTGTCCAAGCAAACTGCTTGTTAATTACTAGTTTTAATATATGTTGGAGAACATGAAAAAATAATGGACAAGTGTTTTGCTATTTAGACTCAAAACTAATATTTTACAAAAAAAAAACACTTTCAAACAGTATCATACTTTTCGCCGTTACTCGTAATGGTACATTTTCCTATATTTATCATCGGGCTATCTTGTGAGTTGACAGATGCGTCACTCACGTTAGAAATATATCGTGTCCGGTATTACCCCACAGCGAGTAGTTTGGAATTACCCCATTGCATCTTACGTTGAGCGATTATTTTATATAAAACAAACTTCAAAAAATAGAAACATTGATGTCATGATCGTCCGAATGTTGAGCCGTATCGCTGTTTCATTACTCTTTGGTAATTAAATTAGTCACTTAAATAATATAAAACATTAAAAATACAGTAAGTACATTTTGTTCTTAGGAAAAATAACTAAATAGTGAATATACATGTCAATAGGTGTTCAGATAATTCGTGCGTCTAATCCGACTATGGAAGTCTAATGCATTAAATTCTTTTTTGCCAAAAATCTTCAGTAAATTCGATAATTATTCATTATACATAAATAAATAAATTATATATTTTCAATTCTTTAGTAAACACAGTCTGGTTCTTTTGATTTATCACTTGATTTAAATTAGCTAACTAATAAAGAAATACACAAAAAAATGTGTAGTGCCGCACATAAATTTTTAAGGACCAGATACCTGGTGATAAATAGAACACCGGAAAAGTAACAAATAAATGTTGCTACATCACCATCTCTTGAAAGCTTTTATGACATTTCTTTCAAATAGGTTTTATAAAGGTCATCGGCGAGGCTCGGATAGAACTGAAATCCATATCACTAATTTATTGTTGATAGTATGAAAGTTCAATTCTATCCTACCTTCCTTTGTTACACCTGAAATCAATATTATGTGGCAGAGCATTGTCTAGGTGTAGGGTCTAATACAATTTGCGTGAAAAGTACCAGGGCTACATGACGCAGTAAGAGCGGACTAGCTCGCGTAGCTGATATAATTTGCTTAGAGACTGCGTGAAAGTACCAGGATAACATGACACTAGAGCTGACTACCTCGCCATGTATCCCACTCTTGAAGGCGTAGCGCACGATGTGTTCTCCGTCAAACAATATATTTTGCATCCACGTTATTACAAGGTTGTGTGGTGTGATTTACTTGGAGTCTGCGTGAAAGGTACCAGGATCCCATGAGGCAGCAGCTGAAGTGACTAGTAGCCCTCCCGGGGCGGCGTGACAGCGGAGGTGGTCTGCTGCGACACGACGCGCGTGCCCTGCGCGAGGCCGCCCGCCTGCGCGGCGCGGTACTTCAAGAACGCGTCGATCGCGTACGCGAACATCGCCGCGTATCCGAAGAACTGTAACAAAAGTGCTCGTCAATACACACACAATACGAGGGGTCTTGCTTCAAACTGGGGATATACAGTTCTATATCCCCAGGTTCAAGCAAGGCGCCTTGAAAGTCTTCAAGGTAGCTATCATACGGCTGCTCAAAATACGAAGACGCAGCGCAAACGCAGCAAAATCTATGAAGACGTGACGCATAGACACATCGACGAGTATGAGCGGCGTTACGCACCGGTTTAGTTCCTCCCTACTATATTCTGACGATATAGTCCGACTGACCAAATAAATAACTTCTATATAAGTTAGTTAAGGTTCCAAAAACGGTTCCTACTAGTTCTATTACCGGTTCCATTAATAGCCTGACTAAGAGTGAATATCCACCAGTGTTTAGAAACTGTGTTTCCAAGCATGCTTATCGTTTCATAAAACAAATGAAAACACATCTTCGCACAGAATATCTGGTGGATAATGCACCCTAAGCCAGTGGGATCTCTCTGCTCAAGTACCAGGCGCACATAACACAGCAACACTCACCCCAGCCGCCGCGTAGCCGGGATTGCTGTACACGGAGATGACCAGGCTGGCGGCCAGCAGGTAGGCCAGCGCCCACACCGCGCAGAACCCGAACTCCAGCTTCAGCCACGGGATCTTGTAGAACTTCTCCACCAGGTGGAACAAGTACAGGCCCAGCAGGATGCCGGTGAACCTGGAGTCAAGGGAAGCCCGTCAAATATAAAAGGAGACGCCTTCCAACCAAAAATTAGGCTTTGTAGCCTTAACTTTGACAATGTTCACAGGTAAGAAGCGAACTTAAATCTGTGTATGACCCATAACCATGCAAATAATGACAGAAATAAGTTAATGGGAGTTTAAGAAATGATTATTTAAATACGTTATCAGTTTTTGAATAAATACTAGTTAATAGTCAAGTCGTAATCTTGAATGAAAAAGGAAGCATTTTGCAAAATACGCTCGTCTGTAGGAGTAAGGACTCTTAAGCATTTAGTTCAAAGTGGCAGTGTCGCAGATACAGTACAATAATTATACTTATGACATAGCACGCAAACTAGTTCAATAACTGTATATTTGGCTACTTTGGTTGCTACTAACTATACGATGCTGACTGTACACGAAAATGCATCAACATACCAGAAGGCGATCATAGATATCCAGGAGTAGTAGGACCCGTAGCCTCGGTACTGGTACCGCGCGGCCTGCACGCAGATGAAGCCCAGCAAGCTACACACCTGCAAGCAAACAACAAAGTTTCCATATCATACAGACTACAATATTAGTACATTACTACTGAGGCCGGGAAGTAAGGGGTTGCCAGACGGCCGACCGTAGCGAGGTCGGATAGTTATGAGGCTGGCAACCCCTTTTCACGCCGAGGTATGTATAGTGCTTTTCTCAAACACGCAATGAAATAAATTAAAAAACTCCAAGAAATCAAACTTTAATTTTCATCCTCCAATTTTATATAAAATGCCCTTACGGGTCTCTCGTCTCGCTGCGCCCGGAACGTGACACTTCGAAGCCCATTATGAAGAACACAACGTCAAGTTTTCATTGCATGTTTCAGAAAAATAGTATGTATACATTTTGGAGAGTGTGCGCAGGAACTGCACAACTTAATTCCACCTTCCGACCACCCAACGTGGGGAGCGAATGCATCTTTATGTTGTCAACATACCATTTATTCGCACGAAGCTATTTGCCTCGTCTTTCCTAATGCGAACTGCCAAGGAATGGAATTCGCTCCCTTCATCTGTATGTCCTGAGTAGTAGTAAGTGAGAGTAACTACTTATCTAGATGTAGGTGCCACAAAACAAGAGTGAATAGGCTATTACTGAACCAGTGAGCTTCATCTTAGGCTCGGTCGTCGCTTGCCATCAAGTGAGACTAGGGTCAATCACTGGACAGTCTTTTATAAAAATAAATAAGAAACTGTTTCAATATTCAAGAAAAATATCTAGAAAACATTTGTGTTGATGCTTATCAAACTTAATTTTGCTTTATTGGGTTGCATCGACTTACGATTACAGACCGAAAATACACGCAAAAAACCATGGTGCGACCGTCGTGTTTTGCTCCATAGGAGCAAAAAGAAATTTAAAGAAATTTATTTCTCATAAGAATATTAACCATTCACGTACATAAGAATTAATAGTATTTACATTCAGACAAGAAAAATTGTATCTTAAATTAACTAAATACAATATAAAGTACAACCACAGTACAACCTATATACCTTTACAGGTATTTTAATTTTGAACGCAAGTATTCGTAAACTTAAGAGGGGGCGCTCCGCGAAATCGGGGTTCTTAGATTGAATATTTACCTATGACAAACTAAAGCGAATGCCAGGAAAAAGAACATACCAAAACTACATCATATTTGCAATTGAATCGCCTGAACAAAACCATACAAAACCAAAATTGCCTCGATAGAAAAGAACCGCCAAAACATGTCTTATTTTTACTCAATTTCAATAGTGTGAGGTTCCCGTGCATATAAATTAAGTAAAAGTTGAGTGTATAATAGCTTTTCACATTACCCAATGAAAGTACTAGCGGGGTATTTTTATGTAGTCCCTTTTCAGACTTATTGAGGTGAAACGTATTTGGCGTATAGGCCATTTTTATTTAGCGCGATACCCTTTCTCCCGTCGCGTGTTTCGTACGGTTCTGTATATCTTTTGTTGCCGTTCGCGGGCGGAGTCAGTCGTAATCGCTCCGCTGAGACGAGAGGACTACGTTCTGTGCTCTCACGACAGCACGATGAACATAATTATTTCAATAATATTGTGACCCAGTATATTCGTCCAGTGAATGAACGTATCATTACATTCCAGTAGATATTTTGCTACATTTTGAAATAATATATTTAAAAGTCGACCTTAACATATAGATCTTAAAGTTCAAAATACAACTATAAGATTACGCAGCGATCGGCGGGTGACCGGCTTCTTAGAATAATTTGTGCAGTACATGCAAAACTAGACGAACATTTTTCTGTCGATCGTGTATTTACTTTATGAAAGATTATCACTATCACTATCACTACATAGTATAAAACAAAGTCGCTTCCCGCTGTCTGTCCCTATGTATGCTTAGATCTTTAAAACTACGCAACGGATTTTGATGCGGTTTTTTTGAATAGATAGAGTGATTCAAGAAGGTTTATATATATGTATAATATAGTATCCGTGCGAAGCCGGAGCGGATCGCTAGTTGAGAATAAATCCGGTTATGTTCAAAATCGATGTCTGAGAGGTCTAAATACGAATTCATAGTCAGAAATATTTCAAAAAGTGGTCGCATTATTTAAAATTTTTGAAACATTCGTTATAAATTAATATGCGCGTTTTTTTAAAGAACAACATACATTGGCAGGCTTCTCGAGGGTGAAGATTCTAGAAATGATGTCCATTTTGAATTCCAAGATGGCGGACAGTGCTTTTCGAATTTAAACTTTCGTGAGACGTGTTGAAACAGTACTAATAATTACACGGTTCAACTCACGTATTAAATGTCACTACACTTTCTTTAAAGTCATCGCGGGTGTCGCTTTTAGGGTTATCGAGAGTGCAGATTCCAACAATTATTGCCTGCGAACTTGGACATTTTGATATTAAAAAAGTGAACATAATTATGCACTTTTTCTTTAATATGTTCAAAATTGATAACTAAAGGGCCAAAGCGTCTCCATTGTCTCCAAGTACGAATCCGAGATCAGACCCCGTATCATGGTCGGCCTTATCACTCGATAAGTGACAAGATAGGGGCATCGTCTCGTTCTATCAAACGGTGTCAGCCAGTGACGGACGCTCTATCCTGTCACTTATCGCGTGATAAGGCCGACCATGACACGGGGTCAGAATTGAAAAATTTGGCCGCCACACAGTGGCCTGAAAATCTGGCTTTCATAAACATGATCGAAGTTTTCATAATAAATTACAGTTTTTTTGATTGCTTTTAGATTCCAACAATAGGGGCGAAGACGCTAAATAAAATAATGTGATATTTTCTCGAAGAAGGATAAAAAAATTAGTCAAATGGAGAAAAAATCAACGCAAAAGTTTTAATAATCACGAAGTTATAAGTGTCCACAGTTTTAAGAAGGGATGTGTTCTGTCCCTTTTTTGCAAAACGCAACTTCATATGAAACGATGACGCTGGAAGAATGTGACGTCACAGAAGACGGCAACGTGCCGCGCGCATCGTGGTCGGCGACGCCGTCGACGCGGCCTGCCGGCAGCATCCTGTAATGTGACGTTTGCGTTTTCTCTCTCTAACAAGCAATATTAAGACGGTTGTAGCTTCGTAATTCTTTGAGATATCTGAATGGGATTTTCATCACTATGCATATTTTTTTGCCTTCTTTCTTTTGGAGTAATAATAATTTTCGAGTCTGCACCCGAATTATTGCCTGCGAAGTTGGACATTTTTATATTAAAAAAAGTGAACACAATTTTGCAGTTTTTCTTTAATACGAGTATGTTCAAAATTGATAACTAAAGGGCCAAAGCGTCTCCATTGTCTCCAAGTACGAATCCGAGATCAGACCCCGTATCATGGTCGGCCTTATCACTCGATAAGTGACAAGATAGGGGCATCGTCTCGTTCTATCAAACGGTGTCAGCCAGTGACGGACGCTCTATCCTGTCACTTATCGCGTGATAAGGCCGACCATGACACGGGGTCAGAATTGAAAAATTTGGCCGCCACACAGTGGCCTGAAAATCTGGCTTTCATAAACATGATCGAAGTTTTCATAATAAATTACAGTTTTTTTTTAATGCTACTAATAAATTCACGTATTAAATGACGCGACAGGCGACATGTTTCGAACTCTTCGGGAGTTCTTCTTCAGGATTAGTGTTTTCGATGTTTATTTTGAAGAAGAACTCCCGAAGAGTTCGAAACATGTCGCCTGCCGTGACATTTACGTTAATTTTTTAACCGTGGATTTATTAGTAGTATTTTAGATATGTCTCACAAAAGTTTAAATTCGATTATAGCTGTTTTTTTGCTTTAGCCTTTTATGAGACATTATTATGCTAAATTACAACCCTTACGTGATTTAGTAAAAAAACGGAAGGTCATATTTCAGTTATAGCTCTCGAAACTGACTTACCTACTAGCGAAAATTATATCTTCAAATATAGGTACTTACAGATTTTGTCTTTCTTTCCACTTATTATAATTATCTATAGGTATTCATCATGTTTCATCTGACTGTCGGGGCATATACTATGCGAGAAGGAGCGGGGCAGCAATAGACGCATCAGCGCGGCAGGTACGGGGCGCGCGGGTGATTTCTGATTTTTCCCTGGCGATACGCCCCCTCTTAAATTAGTAGGTTGACAAAGATCGCAAACATGCATTAATAAACGGCTAAAGATGTGTTGACGCCGCGCGTGAGCGCTACAAGGCAGCGATAACGGTGTACAAACCTTGATCGTACCTGTGGCGTATTTCCGAGTCTCTAATCTGTGCCCGGGGGTATACTGCGATCGTCATCGAATTCTGTTCGTGCAGTTATAAATCGTTGCTACATTCCTTAATCTTTCACAGACCGGCGAGTTTCGACAACGCAATATACAAAATATAATCCGCCATTTTGAAGTTTTGATCCCTCACTAAAATGGGTAACTGTTGTGGAGCCTGCATAGTGCAATGCGTGGCAGGTTTCGTGGTGTACACGGGCAAGGGGCTGTGGCTGCTGGCCAAGCTGGGCTTCGTCGCCACGGGGGTGGTGGCCGGCAGCCTGGCCGCCACCGCCATGTCGTTCTTCGGGAATGTGGAGGCTGGCAGTGTCATTGCCGCGGCCACGTCCATTGGCATGAAGATGTGAGGTAAAATACTTTCAATTATACTTTCCCGTGCATCGTCACATCTAAGAAATGAAACTATTTGACGAACTAACGAAGTTTCTATCAAAATTTTAATTTTTGTTACAAGCTTTTATTGCCAACTAGAGGGATACTGTTTCTCTTAAACCTATCTAAAACCCTGTTCATATTACCCCAGCTTAACTAAATTTAAGGACTAAAATCGCATACATTAAATTAAGTCCACTGCGTAACGAAAAGCCATGTACGAGGGGTGATCCAAAAGTAATGATAATCGGCATAAAAAACAGAAGTTATCCGTTATATATCATTTTTAATGATTAAATACACACTTTATTGGTTTACTTACCTACATAATATATTAAAAATGTTTTAATTATGCTACATATAAAAAAAAAACTTTGGATAGACGAAATTAAGACTAGTTTTTACATCGACGCAATTGCACCGATTTATTGACGAGTTTTCAATATCTAAGAATAAGAAGTAATAGTAAAAGAGTTGGTCTAGATTACACTGTAGGTAACTAGTTTTATAGAATTCACAAGCCTGAAAAACAGTCCTGGTACTCGGCAAGCTCGGCCAAGAAAAAAACTCATACATTTGGTACTTTTTTTTCGTTGGTTTTTTTCTGAGACGGCCCCACTTAATTGCTATAGAATTATGATGTATCACTCTCCCTTCGTATTTATATTCATATATTTGTAACCTAGGTTCACCCTGTTTAAAAAAAAAAAAAACTATATATTGATGGCCAGAAAAACCTACCTTGAACTTTGTTACGTGAACTGTGCGTAAAAAAAACGATGACATGAGTTTAATTTATTAATTTCGTGGCATCAAAATAAATAAACTTTAAATTGTATTTATTTTTATTTTTATTACCACACCAGAATTTTGCCAGCACCGCCCCAAACATGTAACAAAATATCCTCCGATTTTCTAACGGCAGAATATATTCCATACCATCATATTTATTTAGCTATAAAAAAAAACAAATGAATGAAATCTTTTTTTTAAGTTTTTAGTGTATTATTGAATAATTGCACAATAGGAATGACAATCACAAATTATCATCACGAGACCAAATCATGCTGATTATCATTACTTTTTGATCACCCCTCGTAAACAGTATGTCTTTTTTGTTACACTTAGGTAGGGTAATCAAAGTGACCTAAAAGGATAAACGAAGGTTAAAACTTTTGTACGTAAATTGGGTTTTATATTTATGGTAATTATGGAAGTTAATAAGGAAAAGTATTTCAACAGAAGCGCATTATGCTTTAACCGACTTCAAAACCGTTGTATGTTTTATGTTTCTTCACCTCTATTGTCGGGCATTATCGCCCAATGAAAACAATGTTGAAACGGCAAAGACAATAGTACATTACGTACCTAGGGCGGTGAATTCGTGAATGGCCCAGATCGCAGGTGTTTGTGGCCCGAACCGAAGGTGAGGGCCACAAATATGCGATCTGGGGCTTTACGAATTACCGCCCGTGGTGAGTAGACAATTTTACGTCTTCATCTGGCCACAATAAATAAATAAATAAATAAATAATTATTAGGGGACACTCTTACACAAATCGACCTAGTCCCATAGTAAGCTCATTAAGGCTTGTGTTATGGGTACTAGACGACGATATATATAATATATATAAATACTTAAATATATAGAAAACCTCCATGACTCAGACACAAATATTCATGCTCATCACACAAATATTTGCCCTTACCGGGATTCGAACCCAGGACCTTCAGCTTCGTACGCGCAGCGTGCGGTATAACTCGCATTATGGCCAGGTGTGACGTAAATAATAATCCGAGAGTGATCGAAGAAGAATGAAGTGATGAAGTAGCTTTTCGAAGGTTTTTTTATATAAACCGCTTTAACATCTAATCCCCAGCATTTGGTATAGGCACTAGTTTAACGAAAGCGACTGCCATCTGGCCTTCCAACCCTGGGGGCAAACTAAACCTTATTGGGATTAGACCGGTTTCCTCATGATGTTTTCGTTCACCGAAAAGCAAACGGTAAAATATTTCGCAAAACAAATAAATAAATAATTTGATTTGATTTGATTTTGAAAACACATTGCTTGGTACGAGCCGGGATTCGAAACCACGACCCGCCGCTTGACCGGCGCATGCGCATGCCTGAACCACAGGGCTACCGAAGCTTAGCCAATGAGTCGCGCAGCGGAGTCAATGTAAGCATAGTCGTAGTCGGGGACAACTACTGTCACCTGCACCGGTGTTCTTCTTCCTACGATATGTTGCAGCGACGGTTTATTCAATGTACTTACTTATGTAACTAGTAAATTGTCTATTTGTTTCAGAGCACACGGCGTCGCCTGTGCTGACGGACCTGCATTTATTCCGCGAGATGCAAGTTCCACTTAGACTAAGCTAAGTACTTAATTAGACATGGCAGCTGTACATGCCAGAACCTTTCATAGAATCCATACTTAAGTTTATAAATGCGAAAGTGTGTCTGTCTGTCTGTCTGTTAGGTACCTCTTCACGCTTAAACCGCTGAACCGATTTAGATGGGTATAGAGATAGTTTGAGTCCCGGGGGAGGAAGTAGGAGATTTTATCCCGGAAATCATACTATAAGGGGGTGAAATGGCGAGAAAAACGTTCAGTTTGTAATGGTCCTGTGTAATGGTTCTCTGTGTCCTCAGTAGTGCGGTTGTGAGTTTGTTGATTTGTTGTCACGTTTGCCGCCGACTATACACGAAAACCAATATTATTATGTACTAGCTTCTGCCCGCGACTCCGTCCGCGTGGAACACGTTTATATCATAGCTCAATACAAACTTTCAGCCCCCATTCACCCCCTTAATGGATGATTTCCGGGACTCAAACTATCTCTATACCAAATTCTATCTCAATCGGTTCGACAGTTTAAGCGTGAAGGGGTAACGTACAATCGTACATACAGACAGAAAGAAAGAAAGACAGACAAACACACTTCCGCATTTATAATATTAGTATGGATTAAAATCTAAGTTGGATCTGTAATTTCATACACGCCTATATGTCTGTCAGTGTTAAAGAAAAAACTATGTTTGGGCTATTCCGATTTAACACCATAGATTTAAAATTCAACAACTGCCAAAAAATCGAATGTTCGCTAAATAAATATTAGTATTACGCACTTGTGTTTCTGTTTGCTGGTTGTTGTTTAACACCTTACCTAATGCTGTATCTTGTATCATAGTGCATAAGCGTGGTTACGAAATAAGTATGTTATCTATCTCATACTTTGAGTTCGTGTTTTAATGCTTATCGACATAAAGGTGTAATTCCGTGCATCGCGGCCGATCGTAGCTTCGCGCGATCGGCCGCGATGCACGGAATTACACCAAAAGTGTGCACAATTTCAACTAGTTTGGACTTCGGGAACTAATTAACAGGCAGAGCAAGTTAAATAAAAGGCTGTATTTTTTTTTACAATGAGCAGCATCTGCATATTATAAAGAGCAGCGGTTCCCGATAGCCCGTTGAGGCTGTTGAGTGCGGGTGACCGCTTTTTCAAGAAGGTCGCTGGTTGGAATACTTAGAATCCAGCCAGGAGTAACGAATTTTCCCGTTTAGGTTGACTATTCACCAGAGAGGACAAAATTGACCAGTAGCATTGCTAGGCGCGCTTGCGCATCGCTTCCTATTGGGGCAGTTGTTGCTCTGTCACTGCCTCGCACACATACCTATAATACTCAGGACAAGCTACACGTGTCTCAAAATGCCTGATGGCTTACCATAAAATCTTAACTAGGGCGGGTAACGGTTTATTTGCCGCAACCTTATACTAAATCAGTTGCGGCAAACCAAAAAAAGTGTAAGTATAACAAGGACTCTACGAATGGTATTTTCCATTCTGTCACACTTATTGAGATTTGTAAGCTGCCATCTCGCTCGGATGTGGTATTAGAAATATTAGAATTACCATAGCTTGCCCTGGAGTATTATAAGTCCATGCTCGCACAGCTCTGGTGGAAACTCAACCTTAACTTGATGGTGTGGTTTTTAATTTTCTTAACTCATTGCGTATAGAACCGATTAGGTTAGGTTGGTAATAATGCTAAAAAAAATAATGGATGAGAATAACGGCTTTTAGGACAATCGATACATTTGGGAAACACGTTTTAGTGTTTCAGATAGGTAATCTAATTAGAAACTTGTAAATGTACTCACAACTTGAACAACTTTGAGTATCCCGGGCGCTGTCCGGACGTAGAGCGGGTCGAACCGGATGTTGGTCTGCACGGTCGTGCTGGACGTCACCGTGGTCGTGGTCGTGTGCTGCCCCGGGAACCCCACCTCCGCCATCTTGTTAGCTGTGGGACAATAGGGACATTTGAAGACAACAAGGAGTCATAAGACTCATATCATAATCATAAGTCATAGGTAATTTATTCATCAGCATCATATCAGCCGAAAGACGTCCACTGTTGGACATAGGCCTCCCCCAAAGAGTGCCACAATGACCGGTCCTGCGCCACCCGCATCCAGCGGACTTCCTCGACCTTTACCAGGTCATCAGTCCACCTTGTGCGCTGCACCTTCTGGTACGTGGTCGCCACTCGAGAACCTTTCCGCGCCAACGGCCATCGGTTCTACGTGCATTGACCCGCCCAATGCCACTTAAGTTGAGCGATACGGGGGGCTATATCGGTTACCACGGATCGAGCAGAGAAACTCCCAGCATCCCTCTCCATTGCCCTTTGGGTGACTTTGAGCCTTCTTATGAGGCCCATAGTAAGCCACGTTTCGGTGCCATATAATATATGTCATCACTGGTAACACACACTGGTCAAATTCTCGTCTTGAGACACTGCGATATATTGGACGAAAAGACGTAAAGTAGGCGTTAAACGCCGCCCAGCCGAGTAGGTATAGGCATTACCAGCCTTGCTACGTTGCCACACAGTTCACATGTGCCCGCGACTCCGTCCGCGTGGGGCTCACTTATAGCTCCATACAAACATTCACCCCTATTTCACCTCATTCTAAGTTCTTCCTTGGGATTCAAACTATCACCATACCAAATTTTATCTCAATCGGTTCAGCGGTTTGAGCTTGAAGAGGTAACATACTGACAGATAGACGCACTTTCGTATTTATAATATTAGTATGTATAGGGATTTCAGTGCTAGGAAACAGGCTCGGGCGTCAAAGACATGCTAATTGAGACTTTCTTTATTACCGCCAGAGGTGAGTACATAGTTTTACGTCTCACCCTGGCCAGGAGGACATTCCGCACGTGCAGGTGGTATTTGCAAAATAATGACCAGGCGTGACGTAAAAAAACATTTTAAAAAAATGTTCGGCAAAGTTGACTTTATTGGTTAAAAATCAGGACGTGAAGTTTATAGTTTATGGTTAGTCAAAAATTTAAAAATATAAATCCTTGCCGGCCCGATTTTGCTCGACGGCATGTATACAAATTCCATTCTTTGTCGAGGTGCAAACTTTAAAAAAAGTAAAACGGCCATATAAAAAAAGGCATGCTGGCTGTGACTTATCACGACTATTTAGTTGTCTCAAATAACTTATGGCGTATCCGGAAGGAAAATACACTTCCGTTTTATTAAACAAAATTAAAAGGCGGCAATGCAAAAATTGTTCTGTTTTTACATACATATTGTTTTTTATTTTTATAAATTGACGTGAAAATTATTCCACATTTTAAAGAAGCTGCAAGTTCAGTTATTGATAATTTGTTCCCCGCAAAGCCAAAAGACAAATATATCATAAGGCGTCCGGCAATTTCATGAAGTGGCGAGGAGAAAAGCATGCCTCATCATAGTCATCATTTTCAGAAAATATATTTTATCTTGAATATTTTTGAGAAAAGCACTCGGCCGGAATGGCAATCGCTGGCTTCGTATTAAATTAAACAGACTCCCAAGGTCGTCCGTTTATAATTAATACTCAGCCAGCAATTGCCTACTTCCCTTGATTCGACAATAATGTCGTATTGAACCACAGATACAAGGAAAAAAAATTGCTCGAGTTGCGGTCTCCGCCGTCGCCGCATTGATTTTTTTCTCTGTTTTTGATATTTGTAACAAAAATCATTCGTTTCCATATTAAAATTAGGTATATGAAAGAGCATTTCTAGTAAAATTTGCGAATCGGCTCATCAATGCAAGCAATGCAAGTTCTGAGGTAACAAACATTGAAATATAAAATGATAAATTTAAAATAAAAAATGCAACCGAATTGAGAACCTCCTCCTTTTTTTTGAAGTCGGTTAAAAATATGACAATTAAGTTTAACGGTACAAACATTTCTAGAATTTTTCAATTAAACGTTAAAATGTTTACCTTTCAATAATTCCAAATAAAAGCCAGCACTACATCAAATCACCACAGTTTCGCTGAATGTCACCATTCAACCGGGTTTTTGTACGATAAGCCGCCACTTGATACCACACGCATTACTCACCGGCCCTGCGATAACAAACTTTAAATCATAAACTAGCTAATTATAATTATACACAATCTAACATAATGTAGGCGTGCATTCTAAATACACCGAAAACGGGCCGTTAACGCTATATATAGCAGTGTAGTGTTCGTGTGTGTACACCCCCCCACAGCGACTGATGATTTGGTAAAGGTCGCGGGAGTCCTCTGGATGCGGGACCGGTCATGTGGCACTCTTTGGGGGAGGCCTATGTCGAGCAGTGGACGTCTTTCGGCTGATATGATGATGATGACATATTGGTAATAGAGATCGGTCTGAAAGCTATCCCCCCCCCCTCTGGCATATCCATACTTACTAATATTATAAACAGAGATCGGAAAAATTTGCGACATTGTTTGCAATTATGTGGACATGACTCCAAAATTAATCAAAATGTTAATTAATTATTCATTGAAAGATAATTTGAATTATTGGAGATAATAGTTTATTTATAAAGTGCTTATAAGCACGTATATACTATAATAACTTAAAAAAAATGACGTTACGACGACGATGAATTACATAAATAATTATTAGCAAAAGGTTCGTATTTAAAATGGGTATCGTTTCCGTAAATATTTATATACAATAAATAAATAACGATTTTAAACTGACACGATTACTTACACTAGAAAAAAAATTGAAAAAAATACTGATATTTTTTTTTAATAAACCTATACTTTAACAAACTTTTGTATTTATTGACTAGGAATCAAATTATATGTCAAGTAAAAAATTAATTAACTGAATAACATTTTGATTGATTTTGGAGTCATGTCCACATAATTGCAAACAATGTCGCAAATTTTTCCGATCTCTGATTATAAAACTAAACGAATCTATACTAATATAACAAATGCGAAAGTGTGTGTCTGCTGTCGGCCTCTTCACACTTAAACCGTTGAACCGATTTGGATAAAATTTGGTATAGAGATAGTTTGAGTCCCGGGGAAGGACAGATAGTTTTTATCCCGGAAATCATGCCCTAATGGGGTGAAATGGGAGGCGAAAGTTTGTATGGAGCTACGATATAAACGAGTTCCACGCGGATGGAGTCGCGGGCAGAAGATTTATTACTAAATAATAGTAATTAGTTAATTACGTACCATTTATACACGTATAGCGAAATCGATGTTTGCCAGCTGAATGGGTGCCCTTCGCTTGGTCTCAAATTGTTTGGCCGAAAATTCTTAGTATAATATTTAATTGTATACTTATTCTTTAGCATAAAAAAAAATTGCATACATATTTTTTGTCCTAACCTAAAATGTGTTCGACCTAAAACTGTTTAGTATATTTTTTTATGATTAAAAGGCTAAAAGTATAATATTGTTAGGTATAATTATTCTTTAGCCTCACATAAAACCTCCTAAAACAAAACAAACAATGGCTACAATCACAGCACCTAACCTGGGATCCTGTCGTTTTACCAAATTTATTTTGGTCAAATTTCATTTCCCAAATCAAGTTCAATTAGGTTAGGGCAGCCAAAAAAGGGGAAACGGGGGAGCGAAAACAAATAATCGTAACAATTGTATGATTTGGTAGGTTAGGTTACGGTTAGCTTGTGTCCCTTAGAGCGGAAATAGGCACCCCGCGAAGCGGGGTGACGTCGACACGCTGGCGGTTAGGTTAGAATTGCGACCTCTGCACAAAACGCAAAAACGTCTTTTTGCGTTTTTTTAACCAACACTAAACTACGACAAAATTGAAACAATTGCAAACTTACACACATTGCCTTAACTATTACCACGCGGTTAGGGAGCGGAGATGGGTCATAAGCCCTTTACGCATTGTTCTACAGACGACGCGCGTTCGTCGGGTTAATTGGTAGTTGACTTATTTATTTTATTTATTGTTTATTTATTAGCCTTTATGCTGATATTATATATTTTTTTTAATTTTTTTTCATTCTTCAATTGTTTCTGTATCAGCGTGTCCAGCGGACACATAGGCCTCCTCTAACATTTTCCATTTTTGTCTGTCTTTGGCCAATCTTGTCCATAATGGCCCAGCAATTTTTTTGATGTCATCTGACCATCTACAGTTTGGTTTTCCACTTCTTCTATTGATGTCGATCCTGGGCGTCCACTCTGTCACAACCTTGGTCCACTTGTCTGTTTTTTCTCTTAATATGTGGCCTGCCCATCTCCATTTGAATTGCTTGATTTTCTTTGTTACATCCTCCAACCCTGTGACTTTCCTCATCTCTGTGGCTCTCTTCTTGTCTATCTTCCTATATCCCAGGATGCTGCGCTGCATACTCCTCTGACAGGTTCTTAATTTATGGTGCATCTTTTGAGTCATTGCCCATGTTTGGCATCCAAAGGTCATTATTGGTAGAATGCATGGGTTGAAATTTGTAGTTGACTTATTTCAATAAAAAAAATTAATTCATTTTTTTTACATGTAATAATATATTTTCCGCATATTATTATTTCGGATCTATGTATATCTGAATCCCTAACGTTTTTTAACCTATTTTTGGCGTGCAGCGAGTCGACGCCACCCCGCTGCGCGGGGTGTCTATTTCTGGTCTGAGGGACACAAGTGAACCCTAACCTAACTGACCTAAAACAGAGTTTGCTTATGGCAAGCCATTTTTGTCCGGCCTGATATTATTTTGTAATAAACAATTTACACCAATGATTCTTAGTTTTATTATACATACATATTATACATATTTGTTTGTCACACAATTAACTACATAATTTGAATAATGTATAAATGTGCAGTAGGATATATAAAATTGTATTAAAGTAATATGTTGAAGAAATTAAATGCAATGTTTTGTAGTTGTGCCAATGAAGATAATTTGAAACAAATCAGCGATTAAGTAGTATTCGTTGAATAGTATTTCTACGTAGTAAGATAAATTTAAATAAATAGTAGTTAAAATGAAATAATGCCAAACAATATTACTAGTACTGAAGTTTCGATGGAAATGTTGTCCACAAAACAAGGGTACACCATGTTAACACAAGTGGCATCCCATAGAAGCCACCGCCCTCTCTGTCAAGGAACCAACGTCATAGAATCTTTTATTCTTACACTCAGAAAATAAAAAAAGGTTACGTTATTCTTACACTCAGAAAATAAAAAAAGGTTACGGAGCATTACGAATAACCTAGTGAAGCCGGTTTTTAACCACGCCAAATAACTTAAGCACACGCTCACGCGCCCACGCACATACAGGTCGTAACAAAAATGGGGTGTGAGCCCTTCAAAGCCAGGATCGGTAGCGTATTGCGATTTCAAATATATATATTTTTAATCATTTTTAATTTTGCTTTGTTTTTGTTTACGTGTGTCTTTTCATTAGAGTATTTATGTTTGTTTAAATTGCCTGTGTATGACAACGAAAACGTAAAAGCCGTCACCTGCGTATCAAAAAAAAGAAGTTTTCATAACACGCACAGCTGCAGGGCGGTGGTTGACCCTTCACCCTCGTGGGGAAATGTTGTCATACACGCGCAATGTCAACAAAAACAAAGACTGTATATTGTAAAAAAAAAAAAAAAACAATGTAAACAAAAATAAGCAAAATATAAAAAACGTAGAAATGCATATTTGAAATCGCAATGCGCTACCGAATATGCCCTTGCTCGGTTCACACCCCATTTTTGATACACCCTGTATATAAAAAAAATTGTAGAAAACTCAAAAAGTGTGATCTTGACTGCATTGCGACACGTACTGAAGAGTTTCATGCAATTTAGTTTTTTGTATATGTTAGCGTGAGCGTGTGCTTTACTTATCTGGCATGGTTAAAAACCGGCTTCACGAGGTTGTTCGTAACACTCCGTCTAGCATAGAAGTCCTAAGTAGCGCCGCAAAATGGCTCCACGAAATGGGTGCCATTGCCATTATGCGGGGTTGGGGGCGGAGAGTCAAAACGATGCCGGGCAGCCGTTTAGTTCGCACATGCGCATACCGGGTTTTAGGCACGTGTTTGGGTACAAATTTGTAAGGAGCTCGGATTCTATGGTTTTTTCGTTGGCTGATTATCATGCTATTCCTTAACTGATAACATTGTTAACGTTAACATAGTTTGTCCGCACCGCAGAACAGATGAATCATAAAAAATCTTTGTTTTTACTAAACATAACTGGTAAAGCTAAGCAGCTGTCAAAATTCAAGTGGGTCACTATTCTAGTATCCATAGATATTAAAACAGTTATCGATACGAAACGTCAATTCAGTATAATGTTTAATATAAACCGCACGACATTTGATCTCGAGTGACATGAGTATAGGGACTTCATTCGTTTGTCTATGATTCAAAAAGGCCAGACATGATTTAAGTGTTCAGCTGGGGTCTATATCTGTTGTCTAAAATTTTTTGGCCGATATTTTTTTCGGCACATATTTTTTGGTCTAATAATCTTTGGTCGATTGTTTTTTATGTCGAAAATTGTTTGGCCGAAATTGTTTTGCATATATTTTTTTGGCCGTAAATTGTTTAGTCTAACATTTGTATGTAATGGAATTGTTTGGTCGAATGTATTTTAGGCATAAAATTGGTATTCCGAATATTGGTGTCACTAATAATCGCATCCAAACTGTCGCATTTATTAAATTAATTTTACTTAGATTTCCTTCTTCGCGCTGATAAATTTAACGCCTAGTATAAACACGTGAGCAAAGTTTCGTCGATGAATATAGGTATACATTGTATTGTCGATATTGAGTCACTGCATATCAGTCTGTTGAGAAAGCAACAATAGAAGAAGGGATGAAAATTGATGCTGGTCCTCGATTGGTGAAAGGGAAAGCCTCTTTTTTAAGGAGTGAGACCTCCCTTGGAGCCTTTACATCAAAGAGAACATTAAATACACTGTGCATGCTCGACATTAAAGTATCCTTTCTGCAATTGCCTATAGAAATTTGGCACAAAAATTGTGACGATGTGCAAGGCAAACAGAGAGTACACGGCTTACGTGTCGTATAGGATACAGCAGAAAGAGGTGTGAAATTATTTGAAGAGTTTAATAAACTTCTTACCAACGATGAAGAGGAAAAGCAAATTATTTTGCATATAGTGGAACACAACCAGAAGTGTATACCTACGAAACCGAATAAAATGCAATTGCATTAATTAGTGACATTTTATTCGGTTTCGTAGGTATACAGGAAGGTAGGTAGGTGTTTTATTAAAAATGAGGATAACTAGCTTTTGAACTGTATAATGCTTATGATTTCAGCTTTGTAGTGCATTTAATTAAAATATCCATATAAACTAGTATAATTGTGTTTTTGTTAACATTTTCCTAGTAATTGAATAATTATCAATTTTCGACAATTATTTCGATATTTCATATGAGATGAGCACCCCATTTTTATAACTATATCTTTCTGAAATTTTGCACACATAGTATTGTCGATATGTATAACAAAATTAGGGGGTGGTGGTGTCTTCCTCTAAAATATGGCAGGACCGGGATGGGATTACATTTTGGAAAGGACACAGAAACTTTAGTATTAGGGAATAAGACCTTGTTGAGATTATTTTGAGCACCTCTCCCACATAGCTACATTTGCTGATGACTGCATTCAATCTCAAGGTCGTCATTTTATTCACCACTTTTGTAATCCACTTGAAAAATCACTAACTGACTCACATCCTGCATTAACAGATAACACCAAGCCTTTTCTGATGTATAACATACAACACATGATAACTTGGTAGGTCAGGCTATGATTAAGATTAGCAATCTTATGTCACAGTGCCGAAGCGAAAGTGTAAACAAAGCTTGGGTCAACTTCTAGTGAAAGGATTAGGTAGGTACATGTACAAGTCTTTTTACGCACATTCTTATGGGATAACTATAGCATTTAATGGGCACAATAGAAATTTCATACGTATCGTTGGTGATTAATATTGTGATCATCAACCTACAAGCAGAATAAAATTGTCGGGAAGATATCGTCATGCGCGAGTATGCACGGCCGTACGCCCCGGTTTTTAATGGATACTTCATTCAACTATTTTAATAGCTATTGACTCCAACAATTAAATCTGTGATCGCCCACGAGACAGGCCCGTCACCACCTAAAATAGCAATTTAAACAAACTTTATAGACACGGAGAATAAACATGATCTATTTAAAAGAAAATCTCTCTCACCTTTACTTTGGACGGCTGAAATCGAACAATTAAACGTTTCTTGGCAGTTACATAAACACACACACACTAAACACTACATAAACGGTTCACAAATTTGGGTGTAAATTAATATTTATGACGAAACAAGCACAAATTGTGAAATTTGACTTGACATTCGTGCCCCCCGCCCCGCGTCCTCCGCACCGCGCCGGTCACCTCCCAGGTACTGTCATTTGTTTATTTTTTTGTGCCCTGGATGCAAGTATTTTAATCCGAATTTACGTAGTGAAAGAATAAAAATGTACGAAACTATTTATTATAGTACTCATTTCAATCGTTACACATAATTAATAAAGATAAGAATGAATAGTATTAAACTATAAATAAATGTTTAAAGTGCGACGAACAAAATAAACATATCATTAGGAACAAACAAAATACTTTTCTACCTTAAAAAAATAGTAATCCCTGTCTGCCCTTCATCTGGAAAAGGGAAACTTAGCGGTAAGAGTACAAAGCACAACTACTTCGTTAATACATAAAAGACAAGGAACACAATTGCTCCGTAAGTACGCGAAAATCGACTAACATTAATTACTGTTCATCATCATCATCTCATCATTGTTTATGCTCAGTCAGGTCACATTCTAATAAATACTAGTCAATCCTTTTTCTCCTTCTGCTTCTTATCATCAGATTTACTTTTTACTGTCTTATTGTCGTCGTTGGGCGACGCGCGGTCAGCTTTTACTATTTCGGTGTCTGACTTTACACTAGAGGCCTTATCAGATGACTGCATCTCTTCAGATCCAGATGATTGGCCAGGGTGCTGTGGCGTAACCTTAGATGTGGTCGGTATTTCAAAACCAGGTAACACTTCGGTTGATAGCAATGCTGCAAGATCTGTGGCCTGATCTTCTCGTGGTCCCAATATGCTATGGTACGATGTTTCTTGTTCTTGCAAGAGTTGTGTATGTTCTAATGATGGTATGTTCTCGGCAGTAACAAGGGGTTCGGTGATAGTTTGATAGAATGGTTCGGGTATTGGTGGTAGCGCGAGCAGCGCGGGGGAACTGGGGGGCGCGGGTGGTTCTTCCGTCGACTGCTCGAGCAGAATGGGTAGTTCTGACGAAAACGGAGGCGGACGTTTAGCAGCGAGCGGAGTAGCACCAGATCCCTTGTTAGATATACGAGCAGCGATATCGCTATCATAATCGACTATTTCGTCCAGAGTTTGTGTCTTGGGTCTTGGATTCGTCATACGAGATTGCTTTGTCGCGGGTTCCTTCATGTCTATTGATTGTTCTGAGTCTTCCCCAACCGTAGAAGACGACGTCGGTAGCGCCAGGAGCTCAGTGGGTTCAGGCGGTATAGACATACGAGCTGCCACATCACTATCGAAATCTGTCACTACATCTGGACCAGTCCGCTGTGCCTCTCTCGAGTGGTTTGCTATGGGTTCCTTGGCCAACTGTCTCCGAATATCATTTAGTTCATTTGGTGTCAAAGTAATGTCTGCCGTCTGTTCCGGTGCATGAGTCTTAAAGGATCTCTTTTTGGCCATCGCTAGTGAGGAGTTAGACTGATCTGGATCTAATGTAGAAAATGACGGAAGTAGCGAATGTACTTCAGAGGGCGCAGTCCCCGTAGCTATTTGAGCAGCCATGTCACTGTCAAAATCAACATGCCTCATATCAAATGCTTTTGCACTTGGAGTGTCCCCAGGCCGTTGTGTCTCCGCACTTCTTGCTTCAGTCTCTCCTGGAAGCTGCGTCACTTGTTCGGGTGATGCAACACGTTTCAATATTGAAGGATCAGGCGGAACCACAATAGACGTTGAAGTTTTTCTCTGCAGTTCGTCTAAATTTGATGACGCCAAAGGTTCTTCGGAGGACGAATCACGTGGAGGAGTGTGATCACCAAAAGGCTTCTCGAGATCCAAAATCACCGAGCCCCGAGCTTGACCTGAAGGAACTCGTGACATGGACTCTGCTAGTTGCAAGTGCCTGAAGTCCTCTCGCCCCGGACTCAGGGTCCTGTCTACGAATTTAACTCGAGTTTGTTTACTTGTGCTCATCCGAACATCAGTATCCTGTTTATTATAATCTTCCCTCTGGAAACTATATGCGTACGAATCTCGCATCTTGAACTTGTGAGCTAGGTATTCTTCGACGCTATAATGCGGTACGGCTTCAGTAACGACTTCAGATTCTTCAGTTACCCGTGACGACTGCGGAGCATCATCATTTCCATTTGTGAATGTATCAATGACCCTGTTCTCAACGGCTACTGCCGATTGTCGTATTCGTTCAAAGAGTTCAGTGGAGCTGCTAACGGGTAGAAGAGGAGCTTCGATCTGGGCCTTATTGGTCGTTTCCGATTGCTCAGATTGCCTTTCAGGTGAAGCTACTAAAAATGAAACTTTTGAAGGTTTTGTATGAGCTTCTGGACTTGGTATTGCTTCTCCATCATCAGCCAGGACACTTTCGCCCATATCATCTGTCAGGAACCGCCTTCTAGTCTCCGGAAGGGAGCTGCGTTTCAATTCAATCAGTGGCGCGGTTTTTCTTGCCTCATCTGGTGGTTCGCTGGGATACGGTACCTGCGGTTTACCTGGTGGCAAATCGGGTGGCCCATCCGAGCCTAAGATGTGATCTAGAAATCCCGTTTCCGAACCACCCGGGTTACCTACTGTCTTAAACGGGTCTAAGCCGTGACTAGGCGCGGATCCGTCGGCACTCAGCAATACTTCATCATCGTCATCATCACCATCCTCATATGAATCAGTCCAATGATAGTTTTCTAATATTGCCTTGCTGTCTGGGAAGTGCTTCAAGAGAAATTCCCAATCGTCTAAGCGTAGCGTTAGAATTTGGGATTTGATTGTGGTACGGTAAGAATAAGGGAATGGCTTGTCTCGAACCAGTCCCTGCTCCTGAAAAGAAAAGAGTTCGTTACTTGGATTGGGAGTAGTACCCTATAAACTATAGTGAAAATGCTCTTACATCCAATATTTGACAGCTGTCATCACAATTTATGTGCTGCACGGCAATCACGGCAATCATCTCGAGTGACATGAGTATAGGGACTTCATTCGTTTGTCTATGATTCAAAAAGGCCAGACATGATTTAAGTGTTCAGCTGGGGTCTATATCTGTTGTCTAAAATTTTTTGGCCGATATTTTTTTCGGCACATATTTTTTGGTCTAATAATCTTTGGTCGATTGTTTTTTATGTCGAAAATTGTTTGGCCGAAATTGTTTTGCATATATTTTTTTGGCCGTAAATTGTTTAGTCTAACATTTGTATGTAATGGAATTGTTTGGTCGAATGTATTTTAGGCATAAAATTGGTATTCCGAATATTGGTGTCACTAATAATCGCATCCAAACTGTCGCATTTATTAAATTAATTTTACTTAGATTTCCTTCTTCGCGCTGATAAATTTAACGCCTAGTATAAACACGTGAGCAAAGTTTCGTCGATGAATATAGGTATACATTGTATTGTCGATATTGAGTCACTGCATATCAGTCTGTTGAGAAAGCAACAATAGAAGAAGGGATGAAAATTGATGCTGGTCCTCGATTGGTGAAAGGGAAAGCCTCTTTTTTAAGGAGTGAGACCTCCCTTGGAGCCTTTACATCAAAGAGAACATTAAATACACTGTGCATGCTCGACATTAAAGTATCCTTTCTGCAATTGCCTATAGAAATTTGGCACAAAAATTGTGACGATGTGCAAGGCAAACAGAGAGTACACGGCTTACGTGTCGTATAGGATACAGCAGAAAGAGGTGTGAAATTATTTGAAGAGTTTAATAAACTTCTTACCAACGATGAAGAGGAAAAGCAAATTATTTTGCATATAGTGGAACACAACCAGAAGTGTATACCTACGAAACCGAATAAAATGCAATTGCATTAATTAGTGACATTTTATTCGGTTTCGTAGGTATACAGGAAGGTAGGTAGGTGTTTTATTAAAAATGAGGATAACTAGCTTTTGAACTGTATAATGCTTATGATTTCAGCTTTGTAGTGCATTTAATTAAAATATCCATATAAACTAGTATAATTGTGTTTTTGTTAACATTTTCCTAGTAATTGAATAATTATCAATTTTCGACAATTATTTCGATATTTCATATGAGATGAGCACCCCATTTTTATAACTATATCTTTCTGAAATTTTGCACACATAGTATTGTCGATATGTATAACAAAATTAGGGGGTGGTGGTGTCTTCCTCTAAAATATGGCAGGACCGGGATGGGATTACATTTTGGAAAGGACACAGAAACTTTAGTATTAGGGAATAAGACCTTGTTGAGATTATTTTGAGCACCTCTCCCACATAGCTACATTTGCTGATGACTGCATTCAATCTCAAGGTCGTCATTTTATTCACCACTTTTGTAATCCACTTGAAAAATCACTAACTGACTCACATCCTGCATTAACAGATAACACCAAGCCTTTTCTGATGTATAACATACAACACATGATAACTTGGTAGGTCAGGCTATGATTAAGATTAGCAATCTTATGTCACAGTGCCGAAGCGAAAGTGTAAACAAAGCTTGGGTCAACTTCTAGTGAAAGGATTAGGTAGGTACATGTACAAGTCTTTTTACGCACATTCTTATGGGATAACTATAGCATTTAATGGGCACAATAGAAATTTCATACGTATCGTTGGTGATTAATATTGTGATCATCAACCTACAAGCAGAATAAAATTGTCGGGAAGATATCGTCATGCGCGAGTATGCACGGCCGTACGCCCCGGTTTTTAATGGATACTTCATTCAACTATTTTAATAGCTATTGACTCCAACAATTAAATCTGTGATCGCCCACGAGACAGGCCCGTCACCACCTAAAATAGCAATTTAAACAAACTTTATAGACACGGAGAATAAACATGATCTATTTAAAAGAAAATCTCTCTCACCTTTACTTTGGACGGCTGAAATCGAACAATTAAACGTTTCTTGGCAGTTACATAAACACACACACACTAAACACTACATAAACGGTTCACAAATTTGGGTGTAAATTAATATTTATGACGAAACAAGCACAAATTGTGAAATTTGACTTGACATTCGTGCCCCCCGCCCCGCGTCCTCCGCACCGCGCCGGTCACCTCCCAGGTACTGTCATTTGTTTATTTTTTTGTGCCCTGGATGCAAGTATTTTAATCCGAATTTACGTAGTGAAAGAATAAAAATGTACGAAACTATTTATTATAGTACTCATTTCAATCGTTACACATAATTAATAAAGATAAGAATGAATAGTATTAAACTATAAATAAATGTTTAAAGTGCGACGAACAAAATAAACATATCATTAGGAACAAACAAAATACTTTTCTACCTTAAAAAAATAGTAATCCCTGTCTGCCCTTCATCTGGAAAAGGGAAACTTAGCGGTAAGAGTACAAAGCACAACTACTTCGTTAATACATAAAAGACAAGGAACACAATTGCTCCGTAAGTACGCGAAAATCGACTAACATTAATTACTGTTCATCATCATCATCTCATCATTGTTTATGCTCAGTCAGGTCACATTCTAATAAATACTAGTCAATCCTTTTTCTCCTTCTGCTTCTTATCATCAGATTTACTTTTTACTGTCTTATTGTCGTCGTTGGGCGACGCGCGGTCAGCTTTTACTATTTCGGTGTCTGACTTTACACTAGAGGCCTTATCAGATGACTGCATCTCTTCAGATCCAGATGATTGGCCAGGGTGCTGTGGCGTAACCTTAGATGTGGTCGGTATTTCAAAACCAGGTAACACTTCGGTTGATAGCAATGCTGCAAGATCTGTGGCCTGATCTTCTCGTGGTCCCAATATGCTATGGTACGATGTTTCTTGTTCTTGCAAGAGTTGTGTATGTTCTAATGATGGTATGTTCTCGGCAGTAACAAGGGGTTCGGTGATAGTTTGATAGAATGGTTCGGGTATTGGTGGTAGCGCGAGCAGCGCGGGGGAACTGGGGGGCGCGGGTGGTTCTTCCGTCGACTGCTCGAGCAGAATGGGTAGTTCTGACGAAAACGGAGGCGGACGTTTAGCAGCGAGCGGAGTAGCACCAGATCCCTTGTTAGATATACGAGCAGCGATATCGCTATCATAATCGACTATTTCGTCCAGAGTTTGTGTCTTGGGTCTTGGATTCGTCATACGAGATTGCTTTGTCGCGGGTTCCTTCATGTCTATTGATTGTTCTGAGTCTTCCCCAACCGTAGAAGACGACGTCGGTAGCGCCAGGAGCTCAGTGGGTTCAGGCGGTATAGACATACGAGCTGCCACATCACTATCGAAATCTGTCACTACATCTGGACCAGTCCGCTGTGCCTCTCTCGAGTGGTTTGCTATGGGTTCCTTGGCCAACTGTCTCCGAATATCATTTAGTTCATTTGGTGTCAAAGTAATGTCTGCCGTCTGTTCCGGTGCATGAGTCTTAAAGGATCTCTTTTTGGCCATCGCTAGTGAGGAGTTAGACTGATCTGGATCTAATGTAGAAAATGACGGAAGTAGCGAATGTACTTCAGAGGGCGCAGTCCCCGTAGCTATTTGAGCAGCCATGTCACTGTCAAAATCAACATGCCTCATATCAAATGCTTTTGCACTTGGAGTGTCCCCAGGCCGTTGTGTCTCCGCACTTCTTGCTTCAGTCTCTCCTGGAAGCTGCGTCACTTGTTCGGGTGATGCAACACGTTTCAATATTGAAGGATCAGGCGGAACCACAATAGACGTTGAAGTTTTTCTCTGCAGTTCGTCTAAATTTGATGACGCCAAAGGTTCTTCGGAGGACGAATCACGTGGAGGAGTGTGATCACCAAAAGGCTTCTCGAGATCCAAAATCACCGAGCCCCGAGCTTGACCTGAAGGAACTCGTGACATGGACTCTGCTAGTTGCAAGTGCCTGAAGTCCTCTCGCCCCGGACTCAGGGTCCTGTCTACGAATTTAACTCGAGTTTGTTTACTTGTGCTCATCCGAACATCAGTATCCTGTTTATTATAATCTTCCCTCTGGAAACTATATGCGTACGAATCTCGCATCTTGAACTTGTGAGCTAGGTATTCTTCGACGCTATAATGCGGTACGGCTTCAGTAACGACTTCAGATTCTTCAGTTACCCGTGACGACTGCGGAGCATCATCATTTCCATTTGTGAATGTATCAATGACCCTGTTCTCAACGGCTACTGCCGATTGTCGTATTCGTTCAAAGAGTTCAGTGGAGCTGCTAACGGGTAGAAGAGGAGCTTCGATCTGGGCCTTATTGGTCGTTTCCGATTGCTCAGATTGCCTTTCAGGTGAAGCTACTAAAAATGAAACTTTTGAAGGTTTTGTATGAGCTTCTGGACTTGGTATTGCTTCTCCATCATCAGCCAGGACACTTTCGCCCATATCATCTGTCAGGAACCGCCTTCTAGTCTCCGGAAGGGAGCTGCGTTTCAATTCAATCAGTGGCGCGGTTTTTCTTGCCTCATCTGGTGGTTCGCTGGGATACGGTACCTGCGGTTTACCTGGTGGCAAATCGGGTGGCCCATCCGAGCCTAAGATGTGATCTAGAAATCCCGTTTCCGAACCACCCGGGTTACCTACTGTCTTAAACGGGTCTAAGCCGTGACTAGGCGCGGATCCGTCGGCACTCAGCAATACTTCATCATCGTCATCATCACCATCCTCATATGAATCAGTCCAATGATAGTTTTCTAATATTGCCTTGCTGTCTGGGAAGTGCTTCAAGAGAAATTCCCAATCGTCTAAGCGTAGCGTTAGAATTTGGGATTTGATTGTGGTACGGTAAGAATAAGGGAATGGCTTGTCTCGAACCAGTCCCTGCTCCTGAAAAGAAAAGAGTTCGTTACTTGGATTGGGAGTAGTACCCTATAAACTATAGTGAAAATGCTCTTACATCCAATATTTGACAGCTGTCATCACAATTTATGTGCTGCACGGCAATCACAAGACGGCGCGCGATCTCTCTCGATTTTTCTCGCATTATACCTCTCTTTCTAAGTTTTCTAATAAGAGAGAGACGGATAGTGCGAGAAAAATCGAGAGCTCGCGCGCCGTCTTGTGATAGCCGTGCCTCATTTAAAGCTTACCACGCCAAAGTATTCTCCCTCGTTGTACACCTTTCGGTTCACGCCCTCAATACCCTCGTCCTCATCATAGCTCTCGCTGATCTCTTGAACCTTACCAGTGTGCACCAAATACATCGAGTTCGTGATCTCGTTCTGTTTCACCACGTACATATCTGCGAAGGAAGCTAGCGTTAGCCAACCTTGCCAGCAGCAATGTAACCAAATAGGAATTGGTGGTCTGAGTTGGGTCACAACAAAAACGCGCCCAATTTAAAATTCTCAAGCGAGCAACAACAAATCTATAGCGATGAGATAGGTTCTTATAATAACTAACAGCTTACTACCGCCATATAGTCTGTCAAGCTAGTCGTGTCCCTGGAAATATTGAAAATTCTTTGCATGGCAACAATTTTACCTATGAAATAAGCTGTCAGTTGTAAGTACCTACACTACCTAAAATACTACGCCGCCATACATTTCGAGTTACCAGCATGCGTTTTTTTTTAATTTGACCTACTCGCTTGCCAGACTATATCGCAGGTAAGTAAAATTGTCAAAACAATTGCCACAAAGAAAACGAAAAGAATGCCACCACTCGCTAAAAGCTCTGACGCGCCCTCTTAAGGGTGGCATTCCACTTATCCAAGATCTTTGCCCAATGTGCAATGCATATTGGGCAAAGATGTTGGACAAGTGGAACACCACCCTAACTAACAGTGACAGGAAACCCTAAAGGTACCTAAGGGTGCCTATTCGTTCGTTATTTATACAATGCAGTCATCATGATCAATGCCTGAATAATGTAGTGATTATACGTAGGTACATAGGTGGGTAAGGTCGCTTTTATGTAACGATTTATTGCTGAATAAAACCTCATAATGGCATTTAGTTTTAATATAATATAATATACTACCTATATCGCAAGTATAAAAGCAAGCGTATTATTTGTTTTTATTCAAACATGGTGATTTTGTCACGCTTACCACAAATCGTTACATAAAAGTGCGGCGGTTGAAACGCTCTGCGGCCTTCCCCAGGTACATCCACCTTTGAGTCATATCCAATGGACTAGGTATGCCATAGGTAATTTTATTCCGACAAATTCATTCAAGATCATCTTACCTACGCTTCTGAATATGTTCCCGCGTGTATTCGATATTGCTGAGACTTGGTACGACTACCGAGTAGGTATAGGTAGAGCCTAGCTTACTTTACGGCGCAGCAGATAAGGCTGACACTAGACACTAGAGCTGTGCGAGGTAGCTGAGCGTGTGCCAGGAGCAATTACACCAATAGCTTTCCTATATTTTAGATGCTATTTAAAATTATTATTTTTACTATTTTGTTTTTCTGTGACTGAATCATAATCTAGGACGCCCTAGAGATAAATTATTTTTGGTGTTATTAAGTAAAAGCCTACAGTGCTCTGCGCGTCCAGTACAATAACGACAGGGGGTTGTTGGGGCTGCCCAGGGGCATCAGGAATGTTCGCCGCGTGGAGAACCGACGGTTTCCAAGCCGTGATGCGCAAGCGGGTGGCGTCCCTGGGCGAGCGCACCCTCCTAAAGGTGATCGCTGAGAGGATGGACAGCCAAAGCCAAATAAACCTCGCGCACTGGATGTCCTTGCATACCAAATTGTAATCCCATAAAAACATTCCATGTAAAAAAGACGCCAAGTCTCGAAACTCATCCACCGTAAAAAGTTGTGAGATATTTCGTAGAGCCAAGTCTCAGGCATTCTAATTGATCTTTATTTGCTTGCTAAATAAAATTGTGCAACTTGGCAATCACACAACTTTACTGCATTTATGGATGTTTGCATACCTACCTAAAACTATGTAGAGTTTAGAGTTTCGAGACTTTGACTTTTAGTGTCTTTTTAAAATGGAATGTTTTTGTGGGATCTCACTTCTTTTTTAACCGACTTCAAAAAAAAGGAGGTTCTCAATTCGGTTTTTTTTTTTTTTTTTTTCAATATTTGTTACCTCAGAACTCCGTCATTGATGAGCCGATTCGAATTTTTTTTTTGTTTGTAAGTATATGCATCCAGGTGGGTCCCATTTTTATTTAAATTTAGTTAGATGATGGGATCCACGAGGAATTGAGAGAACTCCTCAATTATATTAGGCACGCGTGTAGTGATTTTGGTATTTTCTATTATATCTCGTGTATTTACATCCGGAAATCATAAATTTGGTGGAGTGGAACTGATGATGAAGACCGCAGATGACTTATGGAATTACTCAATTATTTATTTATTTATTTATTTATTTGGAGAACCAACAGCTACAGAAACATATTGACTATATAGATAAAATACAAAAAGCCAATTACAGGTTCCCACCGATAGCATCGCAGTAAACATTTGTGAGATCACTATTTTTACACTGAATTTGTGAGATTTCCTAACTAGGGGTTACAAAATGTGGAAACTTATGTATTCATTTAACTTAACTAAACAACAACATCATACGGATAGGAACACATTATGATTAACTAAAATTTTGAAGCTACGCTCATTCAAAGTAACTTCTCGTCAATTTACGCCTCACAGCAGGACAGGCAGGGCATTATGTACTTAAAGTACAAAAGCACGTCACAGATTCTGATAAGATTCCGTTGAAATAGCAGAATGAAGTACCAAAGGTGATCCTTGTGGAATCGACGGAAGTCCTCAAATATTATCGGGCCACATACAGCGATTGGGTTTTTTCTCTAATAATCAACGCATTTGCTCTCGGAAATCAGTTCATGTGGTAAATTGGAAAATAAATGTGGAAATGTTCTCGTGGCTTGGCGGAGTACTAAATTGAAGTCGGTTAAAACTTTGTTTTTAAAGTAAATTATGTAGGTTATTGTGTTACCAATACATACAAATTATGAATGCAGTCCCATTCTTGCTTTTTAATTTTTAGTCCCATTCACTGCAAATATAACTGTGTAATCCTATATGTTTATACCAGGTGGTGCAGAAATTATAATCAGCCTAAAATCAATACATAATCTAGTTTTATTTCTTTCTCCGATACCCAAAGGTTGTCTGGAAGAGGTCGCTCTTCAGCGATAAGACCGCCTGTTGTCTACCTCTACCTACATGTTATTGTATCGTTTCTCTTACTAACTGCTTTGTTTGTGTGAGGTGTGCAATAAAGAGTATTTGTATTGTTTGTTGTATGTACTTGACGAGGTTTCTGTGAATTCATTTTATTTATATAAATACAAAGAAAATTTGTAAAATATAATGTAAATTTTCAATAAGCAATAAATGAATCTAATCTAATCTAGTCTATTGTAGTATAGTATCTCTTCCTACTGGTGTTTTTATTCCTCACTCACCGCTCAGCTACCTCACGCCTCACACGGCTCTGATGGAGGATCGGTGATCACCACGGAATATAAAAAACTAGTGGAAATGCCATACTTACGCGTCGATTACTCTCAGAACCGGTGTCGCCATTACGCACACTTACAAATAGTTCACTACAAAGGAATCTTGAACACGATTGGCCGATGCGTTTTATAAAAATATAATAAAAAACCACACGTAGTTAAACATATATTAAAGCTTATATCTAAAAGACACGGTCCACATTTGAATGCACAGGTTTGATACTTACTACGTTTGGATATGACATTTAAAATTACATAGAAAACGCTGCCACCTAGCGTCGAGTAGCCGAACTATGACGCACCTTAAACACAGTGTAGTTCGGCCGCTCGACGCTAGGTGCGCATTGATTTTCATTCTTGCACTAGAGATGTGCTCAGTAAGTCGATACAAGTATATCGATAAGAGTTAACTAATTATCCAAAAATGCAGGATTATAATTATTATGCTTTAAATTTGATAAATGTAGGATATCAAAAATGTAGAAAGAAGTAGAATAGAGAAACAAATAACTGGATTGCGCTGTCACGAGATTTCTATTTTCTGTAGGAAAATTTTCAGAGTAAGAATACTTTGAAAGAAAACGATTTTTCAAAATCTCTTCACGGAGTCCGTAAAAATAGGTGAACATATACATCCAATAAATCCGCCAGCGCCATTTCGTTTTATAATTTAGTACCAAGTTCCAGATAACACAAGTTTATATGGAAAAATTGAGTAACGGTTCGGTTACTACCAAAGTAAGAAGTTAACACTTTAAAATCAATGTAATTGAATTTTGCAAGATGTTACAAAAAGATTCCTGCACATATATATATGAGAATGAAATAAAACATTCATAATATATAATTTTGAAATCACATTTCAACTCAATAACGACAGAGTACGACTATCGATAAGTTTATCGACAACTTTAACGACTACAACCAAGCACTATTTTTGCGAGTTCAACGGACGAGTGAGTAGCGAATGTTCTAGAAGTATGCCATTATTTGAAGCCGATAGAAATCGACCTTATTGTTATCACATAAAGTTCATATTGATTTTGCGCCTAGCGTATGGCGTGCGGAATGGAATAACTAAAAATTTTATAAAATTAAAATAAATACTATTTACCGATGGTACGAAATGCCACCGTGGGTGATATTTTTGAAGCGGCTATCGTTTTTACACTCTAAAACAGCGCAATAAGGCATAATTTGTGTGTTTTTATCGTACTGTTTGCAAATAGTCTGCACAACTGTCACGCATAAGTGTAAGCGGCGAACACAGGTTATTCATTATACTCTATGCGGAGAACTGAGGCGCTACCGCGAAACGAAAACGAACTTCGTTCGTGTATCTCTCTCTCTGTCGCTCGAATATGCAAGTGCGATAGAGACGGAGATACACGAACGAAGTTCGTTTTCGTTTCGCGGTAGGCCCTCTGAGCGGCATGCGCGGAGCTCCGCGCATCATTGGCACATGCGCCACGCCCACTAAGCACTTCTACTGTTTTTTCTGTTCTGTGGTGATCACGTAAACATACGCTTCCGCAGTGAGAGAATCTACTTAAAATTATAAAGGCTTACTTTCGTCGTAATAGTACCGCCGGAGATAGCCGACGATTTGCCGGATCAGCGCGGGCTCGCAGAATTTGAACACAGGGTGCTACGGAAAAGTCATCAAGTCATCCTCATCAGAAAGCACATATTTAATATGATACAAATCGCCCGCTCCGTAACTCTGCAATTCTACAGACACGGTGGGTCTTCTGTTACCTTTGCTCCTACATCCTTATACGCCTGGGACATGACCTTGAGCTTGAGACAGAGCGGCGCTGTGACCAAGAACTCTGGAAGTTGCTCCCCGCGGGCCTCTCGCCAGAGCAGGACGGCGTATTTGTTCACCAGCGCGATCAGCACTGGTGACACGCGGTTGTTGTTCAGGAAATCCTAAAAATCACGTGGAACATTGGCATCGTACAGTCCACGAGGAAGCCTACTAAGTTTGTGTTTCTACTTCGTTGTTAGCGTAGATAAAAAAGCGTAACTAAGTAAGTGGCGTGGCGCCAAACACACCCCTAGCCAACCCGGAGCTATAGGCATACAGTTTTATTGAGACGGCGCGTGTTACGACAGGCGGGAAGGAGAGGATACGTCACAGATCGCGGACAGTTAAGCGGACCTATTTAGCTCAGAGAGGCTACCGCGAAGTGAAAACGAACTTCGTTCGAATATCTCCCTCTATGTCGCTCGAACTAGCAAGTGCGACAGAGATGGAGATACACAAACGAAGTTCGTATTCGTTTCGCGGTAGCCCCTCAGGACTTGGAGCTTGAACTCGGTGTCCAGGGATGGGTTGAGGGAAAGCGATCACGCGGTCGTTCTCCTACGCGTTGGACGGGTTCAATAAAAGCTGCGACACAAACCACCATAGTCCAGTGTACCCATGATGCTGAAGACCGTAACAAGTGGAGGAGCATCGCGAGGGCTGCTTTATCCATACATCATCATGAAAGCACGACCACTCTGTCAAGAGTGAACGACTGAAGAGAGACTACACTATTGCTTCAAGGTCTGTAGGATAGTGCGGGAATTGATGTCTATGGAGGGCACGCCGTTGGTACCTATTGTACCTATTGGATTACTTAGAATTGTAAACTATGTAGTATATGCAGATGATGAGAAGTGTGAGGCAGCCAGGTTCCTACGAGAGTTCCATGTTGAATATCATTTACACTTGCGTGGCAAGTAAAGCAGTTGGCAGATACCTGCAGTTCTAGGTACTTGGAGTAGTAGCTGAAGGCGCGGAAGGAGGCGTAGTGCACGATGTTGGAGAACTCGCCCACGTACACCACGTACACCATCGTGGACACGATCAGCAGCGCCGACACGTACAGCACCTGTCAACATTGTAGACATATTTGATCCTACTGTGGCGATGTCGATAAGGCGCTATTTCCATAAAAACATAATAGGAAATCGTCCTTATTGACTTTGACAAAGCGGGCTCTTTTGCTCCAGAATGACACCACCGCTTATACCAACAGTTCAGAAGGCCCGCATCTCCAACTTATTTTCATCATCCGTCCAGCCAGTCCATCACTGCTGAGGATCGTACCCCTGTCTCGTTTTTTAGGGTTCCGTAGTCAACAAGGAAGCCTTGTAGTTTCGCCATGTCCGTCTGGCCGTCCGTCCGTCCGTCAGTCTTCGGCTTAGCTCAGTAACCATTACTTAGGCTTATCCTCAAACAAGTGGCACCGTGGATTCACTTTTGCAGTTTTTCAAATATATTGCGGATTTGCATTTTTTTAAATTAGGATCGCTAAACCTCTATTAAAGTAACCGTGCTCATGCGTAGGGAAGATAATTATTTCATAATTTTGGAAGATACAAGCGATTGAAATTATGGAGTCGAAAGGTGAACGACCTCGATGTCAGGTGAAAGACATGTTGTAACCAAGTTATCGACAAAAGCATGGCCTCCCAACTAAACGTACGAACAACGTATAATTGATACTAAAAAGAACTCATAGATGGCGACACAGGTACCGAGCGAAACATTTGAACCAGTAATCGTGAAGATAGAATGATTTTTACACCTTAATAAATTCAACGTACCTTAATTATATCACAAACATACTTCCGCACATACAATAAAGGTATATTTTATAAGTTTAGTAAATGCAATAAAATTGATACTAAATCCATGTAACGCGTACTATACGAGTGAGCTTTCAAGCTTGCTACGTATTATTGGGTACTGTCACTAGATGGCGCCATCACGGGTCGCTTAAGTTCTATGGAACCACAGGCTCTAAGCATTTCGTTATGTATATTTTTGTGTGATGTGTAATATTGTCTCTAAAATACTACTTTTATATCGAAAAAATCAAAAATACTCTATTTGTTGCCCGGGAAGTCAACGCCATCTGGTGATATCTCAATGTATTACTAAAGGCTGACAGCGTCATAGCCGTGGTAGCTCGGATACTGCATCTACTGGTGTAGCTACGGGACTAAAATTGTATACAGAATTGCCTACATTAGGACGGTACGCTTTTGCTCTATGAGATTGGGTATCTGTACTTGTATTCTTTAATCTGTGACAAAAGGCACAGGTGTGCGACACATTGGTACAAATTAATATGAAACTTTTTGCAGGTTAACGTCAATGACAGCAGGTTAGTAGTTTAACCCGAAAAGCGGCTCAAAACCACATACTTAGTGCCCAGGGTATTTTAGAAAAAAAAGATGTGTTGATCTGCGGTATTATGTGACGAATTGTTTGTTCTTCCACACCGCAGGAGCAAGTTGGGGTTTCCACCCATCCGCAACGAAAGGTGTTTATAGTGAGCGCAGTGACCGTGGCCAGTACGGAGTCTGTTAATGCTACACCAGTCCCGTCTTGAGAGATGGAATCCTTCTATACAGGAGCATGGTGTAATCGTGGAGCCCAATTTTCCTTCCATCTTGAAGTTCCGCGACTGCAACCACTCTAGCTTCAGATCGAAATTTTGAGGTGACAGGCTTCTGGAAATGCTGCACGGGGCGTTCTTGGACTTTAGACGTTCAGTAGTGGGATTGATAAACTCAGCATGAATCGGATCTTCTGGATCTTCGCTACATCTTGTAACAGGGCAACATTCCTACGTAAGTCCAGTGGAGCGATTCTTGACAGTACTGGAAGCCAGTGGCAAGGACTGGATTGGAGCGTGCCGGAGATAAGTCACATGGCCTATTTTAGCTTGACGTCAACTCTGGTGGTGTGGACGCTATTCAGCCAGACCGCTGCGCAGTATTTTGCAGCCGAGTACACTAGAGACATCGCCGAGGTGCGCAGCACGTCTGCGCTTGCTCCCTATGACGTTCCGCTCATTTTCTAGATGATGTTATTTCGGGTATGGAGTTTGCGAGCCATTCCAGTAAGGTGATGTTTGTACATAGGTCAGAGAGCGGTCTAGAGTGATGCCGAGGTATTTTTGGAAGAAGTTGTGTCTCATTGTAGTTCCCTGTACATTGAACTTTAGTTCCTGCGTGGCGCACCGGTTATGCAGGTGGAAACAGCACGCCTCTATCTTACTTGCGCTGGGTGTAAGTTAATTGCCATATTCGACTATAGCTCCCGCGTGGCGCACTGGTTATGCAGGTGGAAACAGCACCCATCTATCTTATTTGCGCTGGGTGTAAGTCGCCATATTCGACAGTACCTGGCAGTAGCTCCATATCGCCTGATAACATAGCTTCCAGGTTTTTGAAATCCGAGACATATATCGTCGGCGTAGATAAATTTCCCGGCAGCGGTATCAGGGAGGTCGTGGATATGCTCGCGTAATGTTTATGTTTGTAATTTTTGCAAGGGGAACAATGAGGACGTGTTACTCTAACATGTGTTAGCTGGTGACTGGAGGTCTCGATTCATGCCGGGTGGGGCACGCGAGATGAAGTAGTACTCACACAGCGATCGCGTTTGACGTATGACACATAAGCGACATAAACTGCGGTGGACAAAGTTCAAAGGCAAATAACTCGAAACAAAAGACTAATATCATTATTCCAAACTATAAGTTTAAATATTGATAATATATTGACATGCAATATGGTACTTGAATTAAATTACGTAGACAATATCTACATTTTATTTAACACGAAACTTGACTCCGCGGCATTGGGACACCGCCGGTGAACGCCAAACTGATTTTGTGGTTACTAAATTACCTCGAATTGATTTCGTAGCAACTGGCCTCTGTTCAAAAAGTGTCTTTTAACATGTATTGATAATTCAGTCGTAAAAAAGTCGCACTATAAAAAAACAGTTCGAACATAAACTCGATGACAGGTGGCGGTGCCTCTTTTTTGAGAATAACCCACTACTAAAAAACTGTAATTCGGCATGGGTGTATAAATCAATCACGCCGACAAAACAGAACAATAAAATCATGACAAAAACTTTTTTTTTGTGTACCTCCCCTACACCTAAAGTGGGGATGTAATTTTTTTTTCTCGGTAGACCCACTGTGTGGGATCGTTGGATAGCTTGCTCAAATGTACCCCTCCCCCCTGCCGGCTGAATGGCTGCTACTGGGAATGTGAAAAAAATCGTGGCAGTAGTAAATATAATGAATTTAAAAGGAAAACTATCACGGCTAAGTAGGCGTAACTAGTTACCGAGTAATAGTCGACCAACTTAAAATGTTCTTAGAAAGGCCAACTTTCGTACAAATTCGGCCGACGCAACCATTTACTTAGTTGGCGTGTGCGTGTCGATGTAACTAAGAAAGACAGGCAGCTACGGAACCCTACACTGCGCGTGGCCCGACACGCACTTGGCCGATTTTTTTATATATATTGGCTCTCCACTTGTTCCTGTTGGAAGTGGTACTCAGAAGAATATCCGGCTGGTCGGATATCAGAACACACCATCGCGTAGGGCTTCTTTATAGAGTCTGCAAGCTATGTGACCAAAGTACTTACTATAGCACAATCGCCAATCTTGCCGGATCCAGCTGTTGTAACCGCTACCTACTTAGCGTATAGAGGATTTACCTCAATCTCCGTCTTTGGCATGATGTCCGCGACCCCGTTGTGCGCGAAGGTCGTCAACACGAAGTAAACGCTGCAGGTATATGGGTGGCTGCAAATCTCTTTGCCGTCATCTGCAAAACGCGTAAACTAAAACTGAAACTACGCCTAAATTAAAACATCTGCATAACGTTGAAACCTTTATGCAACTTGACTCGAAAGCGAAAGCGACGAGAGAGAGACTAGAAGCAATGCACATTAGTCTGCACACACTGAATTGTGAAGTCCGTATAGCCCGGGGAACTGTGTGCTGATTACCGAAATCAATGACCCCTCGAATAAGCGCTCCACTCCTAAAAATTACCCCTTTCGTACTGGTCAATCCTAAGACACGTGTCTATACAGATTAAGTTACGTTAGCACAACCACTTCCTCTTCAATTGACAATCTATTTAGACGTAAAGCTACTACTTTCAGCACCATGAACTAGTTAGGTAGGAGCTCTGCTCTTAGGCTTTTTCCTCTACATACAGAGTCCATGTCACGGCTACAAAATCTTGAGCACTGAACGCTGACTGACCGTCGTAGAACCAAGAGCGTCGCGGCTCGGTCTTGTCCACCCGCAGCCCAATGAAGTACCACATACACGTGCAGCAGTGGATGAACACCGTGAACCACATCACCAGCGTCATCGTGCTGAACGCCAGGTTCTCAGTCGCCCGCTTCTGGTAGCGCTGGAGGTATTTGAACACAGTTCTCTGCAATCATCGAAAGTAACGTGCAAAACTTTTGGTATTTGATGTGCCTGTGATGTGTTTGGGAGTTCAAGGAGCCAACATGTTTAGTTTAGTTTAGTTTATTTATTAACCATAATGTAGCATGATCGTTACATGGTAAGCATTAAACAATATTATACTTATAAAGTATGAATTTGCTATCCTGCAGAGTAAATACCCTTAATAATAATAAAAATGTATTTACTACAGATACTGTTACGATGAAGAACGTACAACTCTCAGCATCCTGTTGAGGCGCAGAAAGGAAAGCAGAAGCCACGGGTCGCTGCTCAGCAGGCAGAACAGCTCGATGGGCAAACTCGACGCTATGTCGTTCTTGAACTCGTTGCTCGTGATATACCTAAGGCATAAACACCATACTCACGTGTCTAAAATGAGCCGAAAACAGATATTTAAATCTATGGACCTATAATACTCAGGACAGGCTATACCTGATGCCACAGCGAGGTGCAGCGAGGGACGGAAAAGCTCCTATGCAGCTAAATTAAGAACTGGTCTTAAAATGGCTGATGACTTGCCATAAACAACCTACTCAATTTGGACGGGTAATGGTTTATGTGCCAAAACTTCATACTAAATCAGTTGTGGCAAATAAAAAAAAACCGGTCAAGTGCGAGTCTGACTCGCGCACCGAGGGTTCCGTACAAACGATAAATTAACTCAAGGTAAAGTAAATGTCCCAATATTTGTTAAATTAAATTACTTATTTTAACCCAACACAACAGAATTCAATTTCAAACAACGAATAACTTACACCAAGACCATCGAACTACCAAGACAATTGAATAGCGAATATCGCGATCTTATTTTTAGACCAGCTATTGGAATATACCCGTCCCAACCCCAACCCCATTAATTCTAGAAAAATCTTAACAGCGCGAAGTAGGAATGGGGTCAGCGCCATCTATCGGCCCCATTTGGTACTAACGTGCAAGGGCTATCAGCTTAGTATGTATGTTGGTGTTTTAGCGATTATTGCTTATCACGTGAACCGATCTTGATTATTTTTTTTTATTTGAAAGAGAGTACTTCTATTATAGTCTTATAGGAATTTCAAAACAAAAAAATACTTATAAAGTTGATTAAATTGCAAACTTAACTAAAACTAACTAACTAACTAACTAACTTAACTTAACTTAAATGATTTTTGAGAATAAAACAAAAAATACGCTAGATACAGAAAAAGTTATACTTTTCCAGTAATATTTACGTTTATCTTAATCACAAGTAATAATTTCAAATTTTTCGCTTGTATAACTTTGGAGATAAGAGGGGGGGGGGAATGGTATTTTTTTTTTAATTTTCCTTCATAGATCGAAATTTTACCAATCTAGAAAAAAAAACTGTTTTAAAATGTCCAAAGCCCTTTCATATGATACCCCACTTGACCTAGTAACTAAACTTTGATTTTTTTTCCCCCCCTCTTATCCGTAATTTTAGATAGATATTAAAAATATATATTAAAATTTTTCATGTTCTATACACGTGGATTAACTTTCTTTAAAACTATTCCAAATTTCAAACGAATAGCATTAGTAATTCCTGAGATATTTAACTTTGTGACAGACAGACAGACAGACAGAGTCGCACCATAAGGGTTACGTTTTTACCTTATTGGTCTGGAACCCTAAAAAGTGGAACTATGAGAAGGACATTTTGATGGAATCCCTGCAATTGTGCTGAAGAGGTGTGCTCCCGAGTTGGCTCCGGTCTTAACGCGTCTCTTTCGGCTCTCTTATTCTTCTGGCGTAGTCCCGACCTCGTGGAAGTCAGCTTTGGTGCATCCGATCCCTAAAAAAGGCGACCGCTCAAACCCGTCCAACTACAGGCCAATAGCTGTTACCTCCCTTCTCTCGAAGATAATGGAGTCCATTATCAACTGCCAGCTCCTTCGGTACCTAGAGGACCACCAGTTGCTTAGCGATCGACAATACGGTTTCCGTAGAGGCCGCTCGGCTGGTGATCTTCTAGTCTACCTGTCACATCGTTGGGCACAGGCGATCGAGACTAAGGGTGAAGCATTGGCTGTTAGTTTGGATATAGCGAAGGCCTTTGATCGGGTTTGGCACAAAGCACTTCTTTCGAAGCTACCATCCTATGGGCTTCCCGAGAGATTATGTGTATGGGTCAGTAGCTTTCTAGCAGACAGAAGCATTAAGGTCGTAGTTGACGGGGAATGCTCCGACTCCATGTCTGTGAATGCTGGTGTCCCCCAAGGTTGTGTGCTGTCGCCCACGCTATTCCTTATGCATATCAATGAAATGCTGCAAATCAGCGGAATTCATTGTTATGCTGATGATAGTATAGGTGATGCCTCTTACACCGGCCGTACCAATATCTCTCGGGAAATCGTCATCGAGAACCGGAACAAACTTGTGTCTGAAATTGAGACTTCCCTAAGTGCAATCTCTGAATGGGGTCGACTTAACTTAGTCCGTTTTAACCCTACCAAGACACAGGTTTGCGCGTTTACCGCAAAAAAGTTAAAGTTCGACGTGTCACCTTGTTTTGAGAGCACTCCCCTGACTGCCGCAGCCAGTATCGGAATCCTTGGCGTCGACATTTCGAGTGAAGTCCAGTTCCGCGGCCATTTAGAGGGTAAGGCCAAATTAGCCTCAAAAAAGCTCGGTGTGCTCAATAGATCGAGACAGTATTTCACACCGGCCCACCGCCTGCAGCTTTATAAGTCGCAGGTCCGCCCACACATGGAATACTGTTCTCATCTATGGGCAGGGGCACCCCAATACCAGCTTCTCCCTCTGGATCGCATCCAACGACAAGCAACTCGAATTGTCGACAGCGAGCATATTTCGGATCGGCTTGACCCCTTGGCGCTGCGTAGAGATGTGGCCTCTCTCTGCATTTTCTATCGCATGTATAACGGGGAGTGCTCCGAGGAATTGTTCGGATTAATCCCTGCCGCTTCTTTTCGCCATCGTCCAACGCGACAACATTACCATCCTCACCACTTAGATGGTTGGCAGTCCTCAACTGTGCGCTTCTCCAGAAACTTCCTGCCTCGCACAGCTAAACTGTGGAATGGATTGTCGCCTGCGGTATTTCCGGACCGATACGACCTTCAAACCTTCAAGAAAAGAGCGTACTCCCATCTTAAAGGCCGGCAACGCACTCACAACACCTCTGGTGTTGCAAGTGTCCATGGGCGGCGGTAATCGCTTACCATCAGGTGATCCGTCTGCTCGTTTGCCTCCTATATCATAAAAAAAAAAAAAAAAAAAAAGGACAACGAATGATATTTCCCTTTCTGACACACTTATCGAGATTTGTATGCTACCAGAGGCGCTACCGCGAAACGAAAACGAACTTCGTTCGTGTATATCTCTCCCTATCGCTCGAATATGCAGGTGCGATAGAAACGGAGATACACGAACGAAGTTCGTTTTCGTTTCGCGGTAGGCCCTCAGCTCGCTCGCATATGGTATTATTATTAAATTACAATTAAGTGCTACGACGATATATGGCACTTTTCAGCTATCTTTCGACTATCCAATAAAAAAAACGAAGATCCAAACACTGATATTTAATGACTGTCAATGACCCCTGCGGCGCTACCACAAACTTCGAAAGTCGAAGTTCGTAATAATACATGCATCCCTGTCACTCGAGTAACGGAGTGCGATAGAGATGGAAATACCCGAACTTCGAAAGTCGAAGTTTGATATCTGATCTGCGCTCTTTTGTGACGCCTCTAGTACAGAATAACGCAGTATCTTAACTATACTCACCTCTCCTTGGCCTTTTCCTGATCCACCGTGGGTATTCTGACCAGATCTGGTACAGCGAAGTGCAGTACAATCTTGACCAAGAAGGCAATGTCCAAAACGTATAGTGTTGCTATAATGGCCACTGAGTTGGTTTGGAAGCCAGCGTTGTACATATCCGTGTACACGCACAGCAGGGATATTATTATCAGGTATATCTGTGGACATTTAAGAAATATCAAACAAGGTAGCGGTGTTATAAATGAAACAAACGTGGTACCTATCAAATTTTGACGAAGTATACAAGGTGTTCGGGGGAATCAAAATCATTTTATCAATGTAGGTATTCAACAGGTCGTACGGAGTAAAAGATGTGTTACGTACGAACACAGGTTCGTAGAACATAATTGGAGGACATAGGTCCAAATTATGTTTTATTACACATAAAAATATTTCAAATGGGTATGAAACAGGACGCAACTTGCAGGTTCTGCCAGGAGACAGAGGAAAAAGTAATGCACACTCTCTGCTCCTGCGGAACACTCATGCACAAAAGAAGTATCTACCTAGGGCGGCACATCGTGCACCCAGAAGAGGTACAACATATCACCGCCCAAAGAATCTGGAATTTCCTAGAGGCATGCAACGGGTCTCAACGGTGAAATCTAAACAAAGGGCTGCCACAATGGATCACTTGCTGGTCGAAGCGGCATATAGAGGCTCACAACACCACACAATAATAATAATAAAATATTTTACTAATCTAATACAAAAAGTGCCATAACGAAACGAATGACATCAGCACACACACACACATCAGTCTCATTACATTATGGTACTTACGGTAGTCTTTCACTAGTCTCTGAATTGCCTTAACTAGGTTTCAACAGCCAGCACACTACCTGTACGGTACTGCTCTTGATAGCGAGGTTCTTGATGAGCTCCGCGGCGCGGTGCCTCGTCCGGTGCCAGCTGCTCGTCACGTCACCATTAATGAACAACTACAACAGACACAGCGGATTCAATGTCCTCTAGCCGGCCAAAGGCCTAAAGGCATTCTCCTCTTCAATGGAATCTATGTATTTCTAAATTGGAATAGAGTTGGATTTGTTTCGTTTGATTTAAAAAAAAACAGACTACTCTATTTACTATCACAGTTGTATCAATCAAATTTTATTGCTAGTTTTTCTTGTATGGTGGGTGGCTATGATGAGCTCACCATACGGCCTACTGCTGAACACATGCCTTCACTCCGCAATGGAAAGCATTGGAAGGTAGTCTCCACGCTAGCACAGTGCTGATACTGTCACTCAAACTAGACATTTTATAACGTTTTCTACAGAATCAAGTATTTCGATTGCCATTCATTATGCAACCTGAAGGAGCCCGTATACCTAATCCGCTACAATACCTAACCTAGTTCGGCACATTCACTATTTTTAGCGGAAGCAACTGCCATTTCCCTTTTGCCATAATAGCGTAGGTATGTTCTAAAGTTGACATGGTCAATTTTGTTAAGAAACGGAATATCCGCTGACATTACTTACTCCCAGCGCTCATAGCCTAGCGGCGCCTGCGAGTCGGAAGCGATATAATATAATGCAGGTTAAGCAAAGATGGCAGCGGTCAGTCTTTGGGTGGGTGACCGCCTGATGTGCGAGTGGTTAATATAAATGAGCGCTTCAGGGCTTTGGAAGGCACGTTAAGCAGTTGATCCCGACTGCTGTCTATGACAGTAGTGGCTAAGCCGAGTTAGAGGCCTTCGTGCTCCTTAAGAACTTCTAACAGTCGAGTTGCCCACTCACTTGACAAAGGGGGGACAACTGTTACTCGCGTCCGCAGGAGCTATCACCACAACCCTGCACGTATCCTCTGGGTGGTACTAAAGAGTGACAAACTTAAAACGCCAAAATAATGTATGCCATACGATAAAACTTACTCCCAAAATGTATGCGACCACTGAAGTCAGAGCGGGTGCTGAGTATGAGAAGTGAGCAAGACTTTTTCAAGAGAATGAGCAACTTGGCTATTAAAAACTGTACTAGTCTAGTGGTCACCTCTCCATTGCACCGGTACTTGGCCATATGCTCATACACAACGGGGAAGTCGCAGTCACGCACGATGCTGTGGAAGGCGGTGGACTTCATCTGCAGCAGGTGCACGTCGGTGGCCGCCACCAGCCACGACGACACGCGCGTCGTCTCCACGTCGTCCAGGTTGCCCACCATGCTAACACATAGGTAGACGTCCGTATAAATCACTCAATCAAAATAATATCTCCAACATCTTTAAGTCGTGATTTCTGTAACAACTTGGATCAACAGCGGAACTTGACTTCCGAAGCAAGAAAGCATCATACTCTAATTGCGTTTACCCACTGAACTTACCTGACCCTAGTTACGCTAACGTCAGTCGTGGTCAATTACCGGATAGGATGGGTGCGCGATTATGTTAATGGTGGATCTCCAACTTCGCGAACCATCCCACATTTACGAGCGCTGCAAGGTACCTACTGTACAGATGTATCAATAAAAAAAATGCAATCAAAATCCCAAAAACCCAGGGCATCCATAAATCCTAATAAACCAAAAAATATTTGTAAGACTTCCTTGACATCGTTCCACTTTCTTATCATCAAATCAAACTGCCTCCCCGTGACATGATCGGGCGCTCCGAATGGGAGAAGTAAAGGAAATAAACCTTTATGCCATTTAGTTCAAATGGTCCATACCTCCCAATAGTAAGTTTGGTGACGGTTGACACCTGCTGCACCCAGTCATAAGTCCTCATATGCAGCTGGCCCGTGTAGACGAAGTAGAGGTACGGGATGACGTCGTTCTCCTGGAAAATGGTGGTGCCCTCGAGGAAGTGGATGCTGCGGACGGCGCGCCCCAGCACGCGGAGGAGGGACGCGTCGCAGTCGGAGAGGATGGGGCACTGCGGACAAAGGGCAACTTTAAAACTGGCTGACGATGACGTGGAGTATTTTTTTATACAGTGGCCAGCAAACATACAGATGATAAATAAGCGATGTGGCCTATAGCTCTTATTGCGACTGCAGAGGAGTCACGAGAGAGCTCTAGTAGCTTTATTTCTCCACAAACCTACGGAGCGAATGTGTACTTATAAGGGGCTGGGACATCTTCGTACCGAGCCGCTTTAACGCCATGTGTGACTGACATACGAACTGACGAAAGGGTGAAAGCAGCAAGGTACCAAAGTGTATGTGTACTCCTGCGGGCGTAGCGTGGTTGCCATTTTATCACTTGTCGCTGTCGATAAGACATCCGTCACGTTCTTACAAGTACCTGCGCGAGTCTGAGAGTGACGTATGTCTTATTGACAGCAACACGTGATAAAATGGCAACCATCTTAGGCCCGCTGATCGAGAAAATACTCAATAAATAGTCGCTTACTCTAAGTACTAATAGGTAGCATCTAGGTACTTAGATTAAAGGTACCCGATACAGCCCTCCGAATCGCTAAACTTAAGTAGCAGTGGGGGCACACATACATAAGAGCCGATGGCCGTTGGAGCGGAAAGATTCTCGAGTGACAACCACGTACCGCAAGGCACAAAACTCAAACTTCTGACTAAAACTCCTACAAAGTGGACTGATGGCCTGGTAAAGGTCGCGGGAGTGCGCTCTGGATGCAGGTAGCATAAGACTAGTCATTGTGACGCTCCCCCCAGGGAACCTTAGGTCCAGCAGTGGACGTTTTTCGGCTGATGTGATCATGATGAGTCGACCACTCATCAGCGGTGGGACAGCTGCCCTAAGTACATACTTTAGCGAACGCGGGCCCGTACAGGTGCAGTATGGCGTCGCTGCGCAGCGTGAGCTGGTCACACAGCTTCAGCACGTTGCGTGCGTCCACGCCGTCCGTCTTCGTCCAGTTGAACTCGTAGTGGTCCATTATTTCCCTGCAACCATACGTTGTATGTAAAGATGTGACATATTGGTGGACACTTTCAGGCAAAGATTAACAACATAAGACCGCGGATAATTCCTGGATGAGACTAGCACAGAACCGGGTTGGCGTACTTAAGAGAGGCTTATGCTCAGTAGTGGGTAATTAAATATATGCTGATACCTAATGATGATAATGATGAACGATGTGACATACAAAACGTGTCAAAAAAACCGATGTCCAACAAAAAAGCAAATAAATAGGTATACATACACAGGGCATCCTGAAAACATGGTATGTTGGTGGCAACGAGTCCGTATCTTTTAGTCTGCCAAAACTTTACACAAGTGGTTGCAATTAGCATGCAAAAATGCAGATCAAAAGCAATGGTGTTCAGTCCACTCACTTCAGATCTTGATCACACATCATCACACAGATATTTGCCCTGACTAGGACTCGAAACAAGAACCGCGATGATGGTATGAACCATGAGGATGCTGCAGAAAGTGAGGGCATAGACAAAAGGCGTTACTGCTGCAGCTGCTTGTTGAGTTTCTCCCTCCACATGAACTGCACCAGGTCCCGCATGTGCTCCTGGTACGCGGCCAGCATGTTGTCTACGTTCGACCGCAAGCTGATGATGCGCACTGACATGTAGATAGTTATTAGCGAACCTGGGAAAAAAGCAGTTACAAATGTAACCGTACCATACCAAACGAAAGACGAACATAATTCCGAAGTCATTCGATATTTTTTCTACGCTTCACAATTTCGAAAACCATGAAGGAATAGGTATTTGACCTGTCAGAATATAATCTTAACCATTTTTTTTACGTTGGCGGAATGCATTAATTACCATCCGCACGGTTAGGGCGGACCAGGGGGGTCTGTGGGACTGCCAGGCAGAAGCCCAGACTACAATACAATACAATACAAATATCCTTTATTGCTCACCAGACATAGTAGGATAATAGAAAAATCACACACTCAAAACCCTCAGTAGCAACTACCCACTTAACGCCCCAACGATTGTCCAACCATGTCGCTGCCAAGCAGGGCCAAAGGTTCGCTTGACGCATTCTACTTTGACCGTATATAATACTAACCTAACTTATTTATATTTTCTGTCTCCGAAATTACATTTAGAGCAAAGGCGTTCGGAGTAAGTATGATCTGCCGCACCCTTGTTCGAAAGGATCGCCACAACGACCAGTTGTATATCACCCACATCCAACAGATCCCGAAGATCTTGACCAGGTTGTTACTCGTTGTAGGCAAATCGGCGCAATTTACCCCTATTATTGCTACATAAACAAGATTAACATCAATTCTTTCCAGCTGAATTTAACCACCATAGTGTTCCTGTGGACAGAAGTCTAGTACTTAACGTAGAAGAAGACTAACTTTACCGTTATCCGAATTCACTATGAGACAGTTTGATTTTGCCCCAAAAGAAATCCAGGTCTAGCACATTACATTATGCATGTGTAAACAAGATTTTTCGAAAACCCGACAGCTTTTTTTTTCAAATATTAGCCTATGTCATTCACGCGATTATGAGTAATCCAATGTCCATGTCCAGCATTGAACGTCTTTCGGCTGATATGATGATGCTGATGATACATAGGTACATACATACATACTCCTCGAAAAACCTAACCCTCCTTCTGATGCACTGGGGTAAAACCAGAGTGACTGATGGTGGTTGACTGTAAGAGAATGCTTACGGCATTAAAAGTCTTCCTTTTGTACGATAATTTATTCTTTTGTGCAATAAAGATTCAATAAATAAATACAATGTGAGCATTCAGAAAAGGATTCGGGTCGATATTTTCTCTGACGCTTTTACCGTCACTACACTTATGACTAAATAAACGATTTCACCCGTTACCGAATACCGACACAATCACGGACAGGAAATGGCATGGAACCTCACCCAGCACCATGGTCGCGCACAGCACGCCCATGATGTGCAGGTTGGTGGGCGCGATGGTGTTGTAGCCGGTGGTGGTCGCCTCGTACACGATCCAGAAGTAACACCCCAGGTGCAGGTGCAGGGGCGACGCCGTCACGTTAAAGCGGTCTGCGGTCAACGACAACGTTCATAGTGGTACCTGCACGATTGCGCCGATTAGGTAGACGGACCCCGGGCTACATTAGAATGAGACAGGGACAACTCTAAGATTGGTGTCTTTACAACAGAAGACCAACCCTGGCTATAAAGCCAGCATCATGAGTTGGATCCGATAATTGGCACGGTTCCAGCCATAGTGCAAACAATATTATGCTCATAAGGTGTATTGTATATCAGAAACGTGGAGGCTATTCCCGGCGGCAAGTCTCTCCTGAGCTACGAGCAGCTATTTATTACAGATTACTTTTAATGTTCAAATGCTTACAAGCCGTGCTGAACAGATGTATCCACGAGCCGCCGTTGTCGCTGGTGGGCACGAAGGCCCAGTCGTCGTCGTCCGCTGAGTGGTAGATCCTCACGGACGAGAACACAAGCAGCGTCGTCATCACGTTCAGCATCGCCATGAATATAGGCAGCACTTGCAGTCTGGGGAAGCGATACTTAATGTATGCCTGGTATTTTAGATGATGTGTCGCGTTTGTGGCGCTCCAAAAAATCGCCGTGTTTAACCGCCAGTGGACACTATTTTTCTGAGGGACTACTCCCCACTTTGTATATTATGAGAGCAACCAGCAGGTTACTAAACTATAAGCAGCACTTTCCAAAAAGTCAATTCTTTCCACAAAGCCAACGTCAGGGAGACGTGGAGAGCTGCTGTTAAAAAGCTACTATTAGGAGAATGAGGCCCACTGCCACTTCGGCTTGTTAATTCTGAAAGCAAATGGCAATTACTTTAATTCTTTGGCAGATCACTACATCTAGATTTTATCATCTGAGAGATTTTCCAAGCATTTCTCTCCTTCTAACTTCAAGCTAAATGAGTTCTGGTATACACTTACACCAGTATGATGTCCCTGCGCTCAATAAAGCTGGTGAGCACGTCCAGGATCCCCGGGAGCCGGTACAGCTGCAGCAGCCGGTTCATCATCAGCGCCTGCTTCATCGCCGTCACTTGATACAACTTGCCTGTGGAAGTTACATAAGTCATAAGTATTTTATTAGTAAAGCCAATTTACACGTCTTTTTTCTTAGTTTAGGTTATACTCATACTCATACTCATACTCATTTATTTATAATGCACAAATACATTAAACGTCAAAAAGTTAATATTAGATTAAATTTAATTAATTCTAATTTATTTATGTTGGCAAAGCCAGTCAGAGTTAAATTATTTCAAAAATGTACATGTCAAATGAAAATAAAATTGGTAATAAAAGTCCTATTTAGAATTCCATAATGAGGAAGAATATATTAAAATGTTAGAATTTTAGTAGTCACACAGTCATATAACGTGTTATTGACGAAGCCTGTTGCGGATTCTATCACTGTACCGAGGGGGGTGTTTGTTTGTACGCAATTGACGAAGCCTGCGTTGCGGATATTTTTATGTACCTAATCATTCTTGTTTATTTACATGTCATAATTGTAGAACATATTCACATGTCGTAAAAAAAAAGATATACACATCAATATGACATAACACAAGTCGTGACATTAATAATAATTATTAATACGAGGGTCAAACTGAAAGTTCTTAGAAAATCAAAAACTGAGCAATCAAGCAATTTATTACTTTTATTATATCTTTTCAAAATAGCCTCCCTTCACATCAATACATCGCTGCATTCGATAGAACCACTGAGAAAAGCACTTTGCCCACTCGTCCTTAGGGGTCTCTACGACGGCCTTTTGAAACGCAGCCACTTCTTCGTCGGCGTCCATAAAACGTTTTCCTCGAAGTTTTTCTTTAATTTTTGGGAATAAATAAAAATCACAAGGTGCAAGGTCGGGGCTATAAGGTGGGTGACCCAGTAATTCCACGTTTGCCGTCGCCAAATAGTCGATCGTTTGCTTGGCGGTGTGCGATGAGGCGTTGTCGTGGTGAATCAGGATCCTACTGCGAGGCCGTTTTTCTCCAACTTTTTCCAAGACAAGTGGTAAACAATTGTTAGTGTACCACTTCGCAGTAACTGTTTTTTGATCCTCTAAAATAATTGTTGCGTAATGACCAGTCCTTCCGAAGAACGAGGCCACCATCTTTTTTCCCACACTTCGACCTCTCTTCACTTTAGTAGGCAACTCCTCGGAAGGAAACACCCACTCAGCAGACTGTCTTTTAGTTTCAGGATCATAACAGTAAATCCAGCTTTCGTCACCCGTAACTACGTCGAACACAGCATTTGAGTCACCTCCGTTGAATCTTTGACCCATTTCACGGCACCAATCAACACGACGGACTTTTTGGGCTTCTGTCAAATTATGAGGTATCCACCGGGCACAAAGCTTCCTCACCGCTAAATGTTCATGGAGGATTTTGTGGACTTGACTCATACCAATGGCTAAGCTTGTACGAATCTGCTGATAGGTTACTCTTTTGTCAGTCTCTATCATACGCCGCACAACACTGATGTTATCTTCAGTAGTCGCCGTAGAAGGCCGGCCCTCACGCAGATCATCAGTGAGATTAGTGCGGCCACGTTTGAATTCATTAAACCAGTTGTAAATAGTAGCACGAGATGGGGCTTCATCGTGAAAGGCCAATCGAAGTCTATCATAACTTTCTTGTTGACTTAAATTACATCGAAAGTCGTAAAAAATCATTGCTCGAAAATTTTCTCGCGTTAAATTCATGCTCACGTAGTACACACAATTTTCAATTTGCCGCCAAATCGTAAAACAAATGACAATCGAGTGGAATTCGTACACAAAAATAATAAGAAAGAGTTCCATTTTCAAATTTTGAACTTATTTTTTTATTATATTTATTACAAGTGGCCAGTTCTAAAGACTTTCAGTGTCGCCCTCGTATTAAGTACAAAAATATAGATTATATAATAATGATTACTTGACATCCTTTTTGTGGAAATCTAAGAACTCGTTATAATCGTAGAACGGGTGCTCAACAAGCCAGCGTTTGAGGCGAAATTTAAAAATGGCCAAGTTGTGGGCGCTGGTGATGCTGTCAGGTAGGTTGTTGTAGACGGCAGGCCCCATGACATGGGTGAGCTTGGTCGACCTGGTCAACTTCCGGCCCACGCCAACGAGCTTATGGGCGTTACGCGTATTGTAGTTGTGTATCATACTATGTATTTGTTTTGTACGCTGTTAGATTTAACCGCACATACACAGCTACCTGTAGAATGACTATAGCTGGTAAGGTCAGTATTCCCAGTTTTTTAAAGTAGGGTCTAGCAGGAGTAATGTGCGGTACTCGGGCGATTATTCTAACCGCGCGCTTTTGGAGACATAAAATTCTTACCCACTCAGCACAGCGTCCCCATAGCTCCGCACCGTACTGGATCAGCGAGTACACTGTGGCAAGATAGCACGAGCGCGCGACTTCATCTGACACCAGCCTAGTTACCCGTCCTAAAGCAAAACACGCGCTGCCGATTCTTCCACTGAGTCTGTTAATATGGTGGTCCTACTTTAAATGATATACCTGCTATTACTGTATATGTATACTGCTATACTTATAGATACCTGCTATTTCGAACCCTAGGAATCCGGTGGTACTTACCTGGTCTGAGCGGTCCCATTAACAGAAACAGCAAGCGGTCTCGCGCTGCGGCCCGATAGGTTGAAGACAAGGTAGTGGGTCTTCTTAAGGTCTAACGCTAGACCATTGGCATCAAACCACTGTGCAAGCTGCGCCGCGGTTTCATTTAGTTTACCTTAGATAGTGTCCACCGATTGCGCTGTGACGATTGCATCAACATCATCGGCATACATGAGGATCTCTGCAGCCTGTATTGCATGTGGCAGATCGTTCAGCAACAAGGAGAATAGTATGTTCGACACCGACGAACCCTGGGCTACGCCCATGCTAATCTCTAGTGGGTCCGACTTAGCCTTTCCACTGTCTCCGATCACAATTTGAGATCTTTGCTGCAGAAGGCTCTCGAACAAGGAAAGTGTCGGACCATCGATCCCATAGTGCCTTAGCTTGCTGGTAAGGACTGCGTGGTCTGCGACGTCAAAGGCCTTGGACAGGTCGCAGCACAGTACAGCAACCTGCTGCTTCATCTCCCTGGCGTCGACCACGCGTCGGACCATATCACGAGACAGTGTGGTTGTGGAGCGGCCCGCACGATAGGCGTGTTGTCTATCGCATAAGGCGCTCGTCGACTCCAGAAAACTCGTCAAGCGGCGGCTGAGACCGCTTTCAAAGACCTTTGCCATCGCATAGAAACGGGTCTGTATGCATCCATATCTCCCCTTTTGCCCTTACCTTTAAAGATTGGAGCTATTTTGCTGATTTAGTTGGACTTGGTCCCCTTCCTAAAGTTAGATAACATAACTTTAGGACTGACATCTACAATGTCAATGAATATTTTTTTTTAGGAATATTGTATATCTATTTATAATTAAAACTACCTTGACATGTATAAAACGTATGTACCTACCTACTCTATTTGACATATAAAATAATGTATTTTATGAATAAAAAATCTGAATCTGAATCTGAATCTGGAAGGGGACCAAGTCCAACTAAAAAAGATAAAGTTCTTTATTCACCAACTTACCACAAATCAACTCTGCAACCACACACCGTATTATTGAATTCGCAGTCCAAGCTCGTCAGATAACTCTAAGTCTTGAAAAATGGTTGAAAACGACAACAATAACGTCAAGCGGATTCAACACTCCATACGAGTACTTCCTTAAGCCCTCCAGCCCCTCGAGCGGCAGAACACGTCGAAGAAGAACACAGCGGTGGTGATGTGATGTGATGTTGTGAAGGGACGCCTGGCCGGAAGCAGGCGGGCTGTCGATCGGTTTTTGCGTTCATTCAGCCCCATTCCCTAGGGTTGGAGCCTCAGGTTACTGCCCCGGCGGCGTTCCCACTTCAAACTCTTCCATTCTTCTCGTTTTCCTGCAGAACAGAAGGACATCTTTAAGGCTGACATCCCTCAATTCCCTCTCCTCTAACACATCTTTACCGAATGTATTAAACCGCGGTGCCGCGTACATAATACATTCCGCTAATACATGCTTACTAGTTTCTTCCTCCCCACAGTGTGGACAGGAAGCGTCACTGCTGATACCTATCACCTTTAAGTGTCTATTTAGAGTATTGTGACCAGTTATGATACCGGTTAGCAACCTCAGATTGTTCTTACCCAGTTTTAGCAGATACCTGGTTCTTCTGTGATCCATACCTCCTATCATCATCTTTGTCTGTCTACATCCAGATGCTTCCCTCCATTCTCTCTCTCCTTCTTGTTCTTTTAGCCTTTCTATGACCCCCTTTGTGACTTGAGCCGAGAAAGGGAGGACCGGTTCTGGGCCTATGAATTCCCTACCCGAGCCCTCCCTAGCCAGTTCATCCGCGGTCTCATTTCCCGATATCCCCTGATGTCCCGGCACCCATGCTACCGTCACGCCTGGGTATGCTCCTATCTGGTTTAGCTCCTTCTTACATTCTCTTACTAAGGCGGATGTTACCGTAGCCTTTCCTAGTGCCTTCAGTGCTGCCTGACTGTCCGTATAGATCACTACCCTTCCAGTCTGCTGCGCTGTCTCCTTTATTATCTGTGCGCACCTCATTATTGCGCACACCTCTGCTTGAAAAACGCTGGCATACCTCCCCAGTGGGATAGATACTTTCTCCCGCAGTTTGGGTATAACTATACCCGCTCCCGCCAACTTTGTTGATTCCCTTCTAGATCCATCCGTGAAGCAGACCGTCATTGGGTGTTCGACGTCTACTTTCTGTTGGAAAGTGTGTGTATGCCTTAAGTGACTATAGTCTACATAATCTATGATTGTATAAAATCTGTGACAATAGATAAAGTTTGTCTCTGCTTTCTCTTCCTTTCCGTCCGCCGACCGATCACCATGTGAGTTCTGTATCTCCATATTAAATCAGTGAATATAACATGTGAACTAAAGTGAATTTGTTTACTTTCTTTTGCCTACGGGCGCTCTCTGCTGTGACCCAGATTATTACTGTCCTAGGATATGACACTGCACAAATCTGAGAAGTGGAAGTCAACTTCTAAGAGGTTATGGACCCTGAATACCTCATATCTTAGATTAACAGTAATCAAGAACTGTTCATGCAGTAATTAATTTTTTTGGTGTCACAGCGAGTGCTAAAGCGCGAGGCACTTAACTTCAATTTTTACAAATCACGTTTTCACTACAATGGATTCCGCGCCGCCGTCTAACCTCAACCCACACATGGCTTCCGTCGAAAAGCTAATTGGTGCATCGAATTACCATACTTGGAAGTTTAGTACAAAGAATATTTTAATACTGGAAGGACTTTGGGATGCTGTTGAGGGACGTGACGTGGAAGACGGTAAACAGAAAAGGGCGCTGGCACGCATCTGTCTTTTAATATCAAGAGAATTATATCAGTATGTTAGGAATTGTTTAACTCCTGCTGAAGCTTGGAAGAATCTTTCTGAAATCTTTGAAGATAAGGGTCTTTATCGCCGAGTACTCCTTCTTCGTAAACTACATAAGGTACAGTTTTCTGAACATACTACGATGAACAAATACATAGAAACTATCACGACATTAGTACAGCAACTTCAAGACATCGGGCGGACCATCGAGGACGCAGAAGTAGCCGAAATTTTGTTGAGTGGATTGCCATTGGAGTATGACACCGTTGTTTCAAATTTATCAACAGCGACTGCAACTGACCAATTGTCAAGTGAGTTAATAAAGGCGAGACTTCTTCAGGAATTCAGTAGAAAAACTTCGACAGAAACTACAACTGCATATATTAGTAAGAATAAGAATGTCAGTTTTTGTGACTTTTGTAAGAAGCGAGGTCACACCAAACAAAGATGTTTCAAGCTTAAGCGAATGAAGAATCCGAAGCATGGCGGAGCCGGAGCTGACCGGACCAACATTGCCGCAGCGTTCTTGGCTGCCAAGTCATCGGAAAACTTTTACCTCGACAGCGGAGCATCGAACCATATGGTTTTAGACAAGACTTATCTAACTGATATAGTACCCAGCCAATCTTCTGTCATAGTTGCAAACAACAACACAATCAGTTGTGAGGCAATAGGGAAAATTAAACTCTCATTGAAAGATAAGGTGAGTCCATTGACTTTATGTAATGTCATGTATGTGCCAAAACTCTCATGTAACTTGATTTCAATATCAAAGTTGGTCGAGTCTGGCTACATAATTCGGTTTGACAACAAAGGTTGTTTTATTTATGAGAGCAAAGCCACCGATTTTGACAAGCCTATTGCATGTGCTACATGTTGTAATGGTCTGTACAAGTTAAATGTCCATGTGTGTGTTACTAACAAGACCTCAGCTGTGGAACACTCTTTGTTCCTGGAAGGTAGCCAGGAATCACCGAGGGCCACACTATCAGCCGATATCTCAGCGGAACTATGGCACAGACGTTTAGGTCACCTGAATATTGAAGGTATGAAACGTTTGCGGGATGGTGCATGTGGTGTGATGTTTCAGGATGGAGACATCAAAGGCTGCGCTGCATGTCTTGAGGGGAAGATGTCGGCCGCATCCTACCCAAAAGGACAAGCGAAGCGTGCTACTAAGACATTGCAGCTCATCCATAGCGACGTCCTTGGACCTGTGCAGGAGCCTAGCTGGGGAGGCAAGAGGTTCCTTGTCTGCTTCACTGATGACTTCTCGAGAAAAACATATGGATATCTCATGAAGGAAAAGTCAGAGGTAATGTCACATTTTATTACATTCAAAGCACTAGTAGAAAAGCAAATTGGGCGGTCAATTTTAGTTCTTAGGAGCGACGGAGGAGGCGAGTTTGTTAATAGAAGATTCTCTGCTTATTTAAAACAGGAGGGCATTATACATCAAACTACTGTGCCCTACTGTCCAAGCCAGAACGGCGTAAGTGAACGGAATTTCCGTACGATTATGGACAAAGTTAGATGTATGCTTAGCGAGTCAGGTCTTAGCAACCGTTTTTGGGGTGAGGCAGCGATGACTGCAATATATATAAAAAATAGGTCCCCTACAGCTGCTTTATCAGGACGTTCACCTGAGGAGGTTTGGACTGGATCCAAAGTTGATCTTGGTCACCTCCGGGTCTTTGGCTGCACTGCATACTGTCTGATTCCATCACAGAGACGCCGTAAGTTAGACGCCAAAGGCAAATTGGCGATCTTTCTTGGCTACAGTGAGACTATGAAGGGCTATCGTTTATGCGAGCCGTCTAGTCCGAGTACTGTGATACTGTCTCGTAGCGTGGCGTTCATCGAGAATCGTTTTTATTACAAAAGTGTATCTAATGCTGTCTATGATACTGATAACTATTATTTATTTGACAGTTTAATGAATAGTAATTCTATTCAAGAAATTGAGTCACAAGAAAATCATAATAAAATTTCTAAAGGTAATATTGAAGCTAACAATGTTTTGCCTGAAATTTCAGTTGAACCTGATGGAGATGACGAGGAGTACCAGTCCGTAAGCGAGCCCGACTCCGAAGACTCTGCTGATGATGGGCGCGAGCAGCGACCCGTGTCATCGGGGCAGGCGTCACTTGGAGGGGAAGCAGTACTGCGCAGACCTGTCTCCAGCGACTATCGTGCTGACGATGAGCGCGTGCAGCGCCTTACATTGTCTGGGCCGGTGTCATCTGGAGGGGAAGCGGTACCAAGCAACGAAGTGACACCAGGTGCATCCGATCGTTCTGTCCGTGTCAGGCGACCCCCACAAAGGTATGGAGATTATGATTTTTCAATGTTGACTCAGCCTACCTCATTCGATGAGCCGCAGTCGTATGACGAAGCTATTGTGTCACCATATCGTGAAGATTGGATTGATGCAATGCAATCTGAATACAATTCGTTGGTTTCGAATGAGGTATGGAAATTGGTCGATCGACCTAATAACAAAAACATAATCAAATGTAAGTGGGTATATAAGTTAAAGCATGACGTGGATGGGAAATTCGATAGACATAAAGCACGACTCGTTGCCAGAGGCTTTAGTCAACAACCGGGCGTTGATTACAATGAGACGTATGCTCCTGTCATACGCCATTCGTCTATGAGAATTTTATTTTCCCTTGCCAATGAGATGGACTTGGACATAGATCATCTCGATGTTGCCACAGCATTCTTGAATGGAAACCTTAATGAAGTTATATACATGGAACAACCTGAAGGTTTTTGTAATGGAAATAAAAATAAAGTGTGTTTATTGCAGAAAAGTATATACGGTTTAAAGCAGGCTAGCAAAATGTGGAATGAAAAAGTTAACCAAGTGCTATTAAGTAACAGTTTTAAACAGTCTATATGTGAGCCATGTATATATACTAAAAAGTCGGGTAATGACTTTGTCATTATAGCTCTTTATGTTGATGACTTCTACGTATTTTACACTAAAAATAGCTCAATTAAAGTTGAATTGCTAAATATTCTAGAGAAAGAATTTAATGTGAAAAATTTGGGTCCATTGAAGAATTGCTTAGGCATAAGAATCAGTAGAGATAAGTCAAAAGGTACCTTGTGTTTGGATCAGACAGAATATATTAAGAAACTGCTAATACGGTTTAATATGCAAAATTGCAAACCTGTTGCAACGCCTATGGCTTTAAATTGTAAATTGTTTGTACCTAAAAATGATGGTGCTCATACACATAATGAGACTTATGACTATAGGCAACTAGTAGGTAGTCTAAATTATCTCTCAGTGTGTACAAGACCTGACATCAGTTTTGCTTGTAGTCAGCTAAGCCAGTTTAATAATAGCTTTGACAGGTCCCATTGGATAGCAGCAAAACGTGTACTTAGGTATTTGGCTGGTACAATTAATTACTGTTTATATTATATAAAAAGCGTTAATTGTAATATACAGGCTTATACCGATGCAGACTATGGTAATGACCTTATTGACAGAAAATCGTATACTGGTTTTGTCATAAAGCTAGGAAATAACACCATTAACTGGGAATCACGTAAACAACGGTGTATAGCACAGTCTACAACGGAGGCCGAATTTCTAGCTATAGGAGACGTCTGCAAAGATATTTGTTTTGTTAAAAACTTACTTACCGAGATATTAAATAAGCAAATAGCTTGTACAGTATATAATGACAACCAGAGTGCACAAAGACTTTTAGAATGCAAAGAATTTTGTCATAAACGTACGAAACACATTGATATTAGATATCATTTTGTGAAAGATTTAATCAAAAAAGACTGTATTTCGGTAAAGTACCTTTCTACTGACAAGATGATAGCTGATGTCTTGACCAAGCCATTATGTGTGCAGAAACATTGTAGCTTCATCAATGACATGAATATAATTATAAGAAACGATGCCTAGATATTGAAAATATTGTTACTCAATTTCACTATCAATTATTTCATATTTGTGATAAGTGTGATAACATTATTGACGTTTCGATGACAGAATTAATTACTGGTCAATATTTGTGTAATTTGAATTTGACATAATATTTCATAATGAATAATTATTGTGCATACAATATCTCTATGTTGCAGAGATCAATATTTATTTCAAATTTAACTTAAATATCATTTGATATTGTAAAATATTATGTTAATAATGATAATTATTTTGTTGACATTTCTCTTTTTATAGAGACTGAACTCTACATATATGATGTAATAATGATAATTATTTTTTTGACATCTCTCTTTTTATGTAGAGACTTTGATAGAGACTCAACTCATATGTGATGTAAATTTGACTTGCATTTTATTAACATTATGTCAATTTAGCTCTATCGCTTTAACACTATAAGCCATAAGGGGAAGTGTTGGAAAGTGTGTGTATGCCTTAAGTGACTATAGTCTACATAATCTATGATTGTATAAAATCTGTGACAATAGATAAAGTTTGTCTCTGCTTTCTCTTCCTTTCCGTCCGCCGACCGATCACCATGTGAGTTCTGTATCTCCATATTAAATCAGTGAATATAACATGTGAACTAAAGTGAATTTGTTTACTTTCTTTTGCCTACGGGCGCTCTCTGCTGTGACCCAGATTATTACTGTCCTAGGATATGACACTGCACAAATCTGAGAAGTGGAAGTCAACTTCTAAGACTTTCCAGTTGTCTCTTTCTCCTATATGTATTTTATACTTTTTATCAAATATCTCCTGCCTCTTTATGAGGTCATTGTTGGCTATCAGCATCTGCAGCTTCGATAGCGCCTCCTCCTGTATCAGCGCGTGCCTTTTGTCCACGCAGCTTCCTCTCCATTCTCTACATGTCTTCATCCTGTACCACTGTTCCATGGCCCTTTTCTCCACTTCAATTCGCATTGTCTTCATGCCTAGCAGTATTTCCATGGCCTGTGTCGGGGTTGTTCTCATAGCCCCCGTCACCATCAGACACGCTAGTCTCTGCACCTTGTTTAGGTCCTTCTGATATTCTTTTATGCGTGCCCTGTGCCACCAGACCACGGCTCCGTATAGTACCCTGGGTAGAATGATTGCCTTATAGATCCAGTTGATCATTTCGGGTCTCAGTCCCCATCTTCTTCCCACTGCCCTTTTACATTGGTATAGTGTTCTGATGGCTTTCGCCGATTGCTCCTTGATGTGGGTTTTATATCTGAGAGTGCTGTCCAGTGTCACTCCTAGATATTTCACCTCCTTTACCATCTCCAGTTCTTTCTGTTGTATCTCTATTGGTTTCATGTTCTCCTTCTTCCTCTTGTTAGTGAATAACACCAGCTTCGTCTTAGTTGGATTTAGATCCAGACCTCTCTCTCGGCACCATCCTAACACCTCTCTGAGACCTCTGTTCATTATGTCTCTTATGATGCTAAGGACCGTTCCTCTCACTAGTAGGACTCCGTCATCAGAATAGGCCTGCATATACACGCCCCCCCTGTTGACTTTCTTCACCAGTGAGTCCAGTAGTAGGCACCACATTAGGGGGGATAGACAGCCACCCTGCGGAAACCCCCTTTTTGGACTTATTCTTTTAGAGACCCCTCCCAGCTCCGCTGTTATGTCCCTGTCTTTCAGCATTCTTCCTATCCATCTCGCTACCGCTCGATCGATACCTTCCCTGTCTAGACTCCCCTCTACCGCCGCAAAGGTCGCCTTGTCAAAGGCTCCCTCCACATCGAAGAAGCAGCCTAGTGCATACTGTTTTGTATCTAATGCTCTCTCCACCCTGACCGCGAGGTTATGCAGAGCGGTCTCTGTCGACTTTCCTGCCATGTATGCATGTTGGTTCCCATGTAATGGGTCCCCTCCGCATTCCACTTTCTCTCTTATCGATTTATCTATCATTTTTTCCAAGGTCTTTAGTATAAATGACGATAAACTTATGCTCCTGAACGATTTCACTTCTTGGTATGACTTCTTCCCTGGTTTTGGTAGAAATACCACCCTCACTTGTCTCCATACTTTCGGAATATAGCCCAAAGCTATGCTCGCCCTGTATAGTCGTGCTAGGTTCTCCTTTATGTGTACATAGCCTTTCTGCATTAGCACCGGTAGTATACCGTCTGGTCCCGCTGCCTTGAAGGGAGCAAAGGATTTGATCGCCCACTCCACCATCTCCTCCTGCACCACCTTTTCTGCAGCTCCCCAGTCCGATATACCCGGCTCCGCCTCTTCCTCTGTTTCCGCTTCTTCCTCACAATCCGGAAAATGAGATCTTAGCATGGTTCCAAGGATCTCACCCGGGTCTGTGATTAGATCTCCCTCCACTTTTAGACTGCCCAGTTGGCACGTTCGCTCTCCCGCAAGCAGTTTCACTACCCGTGCCCCCTCAGTATAGCCTCGTATGTCTTCCGTAAATCTTCTCCAGCTGTTGCGGCTGGCCTTCTCTCTTTGTCGGGTGTACTCATTCCTTACCTCTCTGTATGCGTCCCAGCTTACGGAGTTATCCTTCTCTAGGGCAACCCTCATTGCTCGGCGCGTCCTCTTTCTCAGCTTACTCAGCTCTTTATTCCACCATGGCTGCCCCTTCCCTGTTTGTATCAGTCTCTCGGGGCATGCCTTGTGATAGGCTGTCATGATGTTTTCTTTCAGTTTCAGTGCCCCTGTTTCCAGGTCTTCTTTCTTTTCATATCTCTCTTCCGAGTTAACTAGCTTTGCTAGTTCCTCGTCGTACTTCGTCCAGTCTGTTTTGCGTGGGTTTCTTACTTTTACCTTCTCCGTGCACCTTTCGATTCTGAAGAGTATTCTGCGGTGGTCAGACATGCTGTCCTCCTCATCCACCCTCCATCCCATTAGTGTGTCACAGATTTCTCTTGATGCCAAAGTTATATCAAGCACCTCTCTTCTGATCCTGTTCACAAACGTCGGCGTGCTACCTGTGTTTATGATTTCCAGATCATTGCTAGTAATAAATTCTAGTAGCGATTCTCCCCTACAGTTGGTGTTGGTGCTCCCCCACACCTCATGGTGTGCGTTCGCATCACAGCCTACTATAAGTGGAAAGAAGGAACAGCGGTGGTAGTGCGCTGCCGTGTTGGCTGATGGTACACCAGGAGTCCAGGACGCCTTCATCACAATACGAGTATTTCCTGGACACCTACCCCTCGAGCGGCAGAACACGTCGAAGAAGAACACAGCGGTGGTAGTGCGCTGCCGTGTTGGCTGATAGTAGACCAGGAGTCCAGGACGCCTTCATCACAATACGAGTACTTCCTGGACATCTCCAACCCCTCGAGCGGCAGAACACGTCGAAGAAGAACACAGCGGTGGTAGTGCGCTGCCGTGTTGGCTGATGGTACACCAGGAGTCCAGGACGCCTTCATCACAATACGAGTACTTCCTGGACACCTCCAACCCCTCGAGCGGCAGAACACGTCGAAGAAGAACACAGCGGTGGTAGTGCGCTGCCGTGTTGGCTGATAGTACACCAGGAGTCCAGGACGCCTTCATCACAATACGAGTACTTCCTGGACACCTCCAACCCCTCGAGCGGCAGAACACGTCGAAGAAGAACACAGCGGTGGTAGTGCGCTGCCGTGTTGGCTGATGGTACACCAGGAGTCCAGGACGCCTTCATCACAATACGAGTACTTCCTGGACACCTCCCACCCCTCGAGCGGCAGAACACGTCGAAGAAGAACACAGCGGTGGTAGTGCGCTGCCGTGTTGGCTGATGGTACACCAGGAGTCCAGGACGCCTTCATCACAATACGAGTACTTCCTGGACACCTCCAACCCCTCGAGCGGCAGAACACGTCGAAGAAGAACACAGCGGTGGTAGTGCGCTGCCGTGTTGGCTGATGGTACACCAGGAGTCCAGGACGCCTTCATCACAATACGAGTACTTCCTGGACACCTCCAACCCCTCGAGCGGCAGAACACGTCGAAGAAGAACACAGCGGTGGTAGTGCGCTGCCGTGTTGGCTGATGGTACACCAGGAGTCCAGGACGCCTTCATCACAATACGAGTACTTCCTGGACACCTCCAACCCCTCGAGCGGCAGAACACGACGAAGAAGAACACAGCGGTGGTAGTGCGCTGCCGTGTTGGCTGATGGTACACCAGGAGTCCAGGACGCCTTCATCACAATACGAGTCCTTCCTGGACACCTCCAACCCCTCGAGCGGCAGAACACGTCGAAGAAGAACACAGCGGTGGTAGTGCGCTGCCGTGTTGTCTGATAGTACACCAAGATGCCTTCCTCACCATACGAGTACTTCCTGGACACCTCCAACCCTTCGAGCGGTAGACAACCAAATACGTCGAGGAAGAACGCTCCGCGGAGGTAGTGCGCTGCAGTATTGGCGGGGTGATACACCAAAATGCCTTTCCCATCGAAGTAGCCCACGAACATGCGGAATACTCTGGAATACGAGTGATTATTATCGTTTAATCTATGGCCAGATTGAGTTTCGCCATTTGGCGCTATAGAAAAGACGGTACGGGTTGAGAAGGACCGGGGTGCTAGTGGTGCTTCTTCGTCGATTGAATGACCTATCTATACAATTAGGACTTTTTAAGGATATTTTTTCACCGGACCAAAGATTTAGCTTAGTGGTTCCGCAATAGCTAATTTCGCAAGTTTCAACCATGATTTGGAAAATTGTCTGCTCAACGCTCGAATAATAATGGCTAATAGCCGGAATACCTGAACCAGCGTTTTCGAACAACTTCCCAAAAACTCTGTAGATATGGACATAGAGCAAGGATGCATGTCCCTGTCTGGCGGCTTTGTGGCGTGAGCTGCTCGCTCTCCCTGTCCCTGTCTCTTACATGTCGGAGTACGCGCACAGGTCTAGCACGAGCGCTGCGTAGTACAGCCAGGGGTGCTGCAGCACGAGGTAGGTGTAGCCCGGGCACAGGAACGAGCACGCGACCGCGCAGCACGCGCGCCACACCTCGAGGCGGGTGAGCAGCGCGCTGTCCGGACGGAACGTGAAGCGGGGAAAGATGTTCCTGGGGAGGTCGGTTATTTTTATACCTTGGTCGTTCAAGAAATTCACATTTCGAGAAATTCGATGGTGGTCATATCACTGTCAGATTGACTGGATGCCATGATTTTAATCTCTTTTGAATCTCATCGAGTGTCCTAGGCCATAGGTGACGAGACAACATAATCAGTTTCTTTAAAAATCTATCGGAAAAATAAGCTTACTTCAAAATGGAAAAAAAGCCAAACTTCTTAAAGGGCTGCAGGAAGGCTGAATCCTTTTCGTACTTCCTCGGCAGTTTAAAGCATACCCTGTTGGGAGCGGAGGCCGGGGGCACGTAGGACACGAACGGCTCGCGGCGGACCTGCAGCCGGTGGTATTCCTGGGAGCATACGAAGCCGAATACTTGCCCGAAAGAAACAATCTTCTATACTGAGCTGACGCAGACGAAACTATAGGATTAATTTTTACGAGCACTGCCATAGCGTAACATTAGCAGTATAAGTAAGTATAGCAATTGAATTGATACTTTGAGATCGCTATCCTCATCATTATTTCTAGAACGCTTCACGAATAAGTAATCTCCTCATTGTGTACAGCTGCGTACGGATTGCGCGTACATTGGCACGCGTAGTCGGTTACGCGAGTCCTGGAACACCATGTCCGTACTTGCAGCTACGCGCACACTCTAGGGGAACGCGTACCGCGCGAACTGGCTCGCGCACGAGCCGCCGGCAGTGGATCGTGGCGGTCCGTCCAGGTATCCAATGTACGCGTTTAAACACACGCGTAACCGACTACGCGTAGCAGGCTACGGGCTATCCGTACGCGGCTTACCAATAAATTTGTGTTTTTTGCTCTCTATATCTGCCTAACATACAAGAAAAATTGGGAATGATATTTGAATCAAGTGATATAGGAAATATAGAATCGATTTCACTTTGTTTTAAAATCTCTCTCTAGTCAAAATGAGTCGTGAAAAACAGTGGGCAGAAAAACTAAAGGGAAACACTCACTTCTTGTTCCTTAGTGAAGTTTATTGCGTCTGTAATCTGAGGCACTTCAAGCGCCTGCGCCAAATACTTCCTGGAAATGGAGAACAGACGCGCGTGGCTCGTCGTGCGCACAGTGTAGAATGCTGGCAACCCTGAGAAATACATCGAACAATAGGTATCAGCGTAATTCGTCCCATTCGTTTTTCGTTCATTTCTTATGTCCGTCTCTTTCTGTGTTCGTCACTCATTCTTTATTCGTCTCGATCGCTATATGTCCCTATCGTCTTAAGTCCAATTATGTAGCCTGTCTCTTTCTTAATAAGTCTTTTTCGTTTTTCGTCACGGTCTTCCTAGGACTATGTCTTTGTTTGTGTCTCTCGTTTTTGGTATCATTCGCACTTTATCTTTAGTCACTATCGTTATTCGTCTCACTGTTTTTTTGTCTTTAGTGGTAACTCGTTCCGTTCTTTTTTGGGCACGTTCGCTAATCGTCCGGTACTACGTAGGTCTTAATTGCTATTCATGTCTCCTCCGGATCGGAATTGATAAAAAAATTGAAGTTTAGGGGACATAATACAGAACGGAAAAAAAATGAGGGCCCTGAAGGGTCTGGGACTTAGATACTTAAGATAGCTAATTTTTCTCAAGATAAACATTATTTCATTTGTAAAAATAACTGGATTCATAGATTTTGATATGCCGTCAAAAGTCGTCATGGTATTCGGTATTGTATAACTAGAGTCAGACCTCGTTAGCATTTTCAAGTAAATGAACTGTCTTCAGAATTCAAAGTGTTATTTTAAATGTCAAACTACTATGAAATTACATGAAATTATGACGATCACTAGGTCAATAAGATATAATTCAAAAAATAATTAAGATTGACGGAAAAAGATAGTTACAAATAGCAACCGAGACGCAAAACGAATGTAACGAACTTAGAATTAGACTGAAAATGAATGAGACTAATCACGAATGTGACCAATAACGAATGCATGAAAAAAAATGAGACGAATAAGTGAATGAGACCAAAATCGAAAGGAAATAATTAAGAATGAGTCATAGGAAGACCGTGACTAAAAACGAAAAAGACTTATTAAGAAAGAAACCGGTTACATAATTGGACGTAAAACGATAGGGACGTATAGCGATCGAGACGAATAAAGAATGAGTGACGAACACAGAATGAGACGGACATAAGAAATTAACGAAAAACGAATGGGACGAATTACGCTGATACCGAAGAATACGAAGCCGGCTTCAAAGCAAGTCTGGTCGAAGCAGAGTGAGTTGTGGATCTACGGTCGGACAAAGAATGAACTCTACTTAAGTAATATGCGAGCCACCGATACCTCGTTCCAGCTCACCACGGCACCAACAGCCGCGTTTAGGCACACGCGTAATGATGCGCGATGCGCCTCGCGAGCTGTCAGGCACTATGGCCGAGCGACGGAGGCGGGAGACGCCATAGGTAACCGCCCTCACAGGGATAGGTAACAGCCTTAGTGTCACTCGTCAATAATAATGTGCCTACTACGAGTATGTGATTTGATTCAACAAGATAATGAGAAACTTGTTTTCAAAACGATATAAAATAATAATAATAATAATAAAGATATTTATTGCCACAAGCTAAACATAATACAAAATAATTTAGGTACACCGCATATAAACTTAAGAACTACTGCATGAAAAACTAAAAAGTACACTTTAGATATATTTAATATTAAACTTTAACTTTAATATTAATGTTTAGCCGGTACAATGGGTCCCAATCTCAGCATTTGCTGGGTTTGGATGCCCAGCGCTGGTTTTCAGAATGGTCCCTGTAGAAAGAAAGAAAGGCCGGTCGCAGCGCACACGTAGACAAAAAAGGTACAAACAAAGTACCTACTTATGCATTCAATAAAAATAAAAAATATATCTATAAAACATATTGTGTTGTTGAATTAAAATAATTAAACTAATACCAAAAAAACAAATAATAAACAAAGTTAACAACAAAGTGCCATGTGATGTGTGTATGTGCGTTTATAGGCGTGTATGTGGATTTTTAGGGTAGATTTTGTAGGTGTGTGTCTGTGCGCCTGATGTGACTGATGTGTGATGTATGATGTGTGAAGTGTGTGAGGTGTGTAAAGCGGGTTAAAGTTTGCTTTGGATTCCTAACAAGTGACCTTTTACTAGCTGCTCGAACTTACTTAGTCTCTTAGTAGAACTTATATAGTCGGTGAAATAAAAAAATAAGACCGGGTTGCACTCCGGGAGTGCCGGCAGAAGGGTAAGGCCGCCGACATTGTCAGTTTTGGTCGGAACAAAACTTTCCAGCACGTTTTCTCCAAATATGTAAGCACTACTGCCGTTGTTGTTAGTTGATTCTATAAAGCAATTATTGAGCTTGTTTCCCCATTTCGCAAACTGAATAAAAGTTGTGGTTTCTATAAAATACTTGCATTTATGTTCATCAAACCCCCCTAATTTTGGTCGAAAATGACGTGTCGCTTTTTTCCGAGTACTTTTCAACTACGAATTATTTTCATATTTAAACATTTAGAAAAAAACGTTTTAATACGTTTGAAAGGTGAGACACATTACTTTCTGTAAGACCAAGAACGGTGTTTAAATACTTTGTTTTGCGTATTTTATAGGTCTTTAGATTAGTGGGCAGAGTTTTGGCTTTCGTAACACAAATTTTTGTGTTATGCATAATTACCCCTAAATATTAACAGAAAACTGGGGAAAAACGTACTTGGGCACAGCAACACCGTAAGCTGTCAATCAATGTTAAAAAAAAGAAACTGCCATTTTTAGTTTGTCTATGAGAAAAGTTGAAAGTGAGTCGCATATTTTCGTCAGAATTTGTGTTGATGAATATCTCAAGTAAGGAAGCGTTTCAGAAGTTCACTTTACTATGGTTGTTTTCGTTTATGTTTAAAGCTTACACGAAACATGTACATTTGCGTCTAGTTTGACTTAATTTGGTTTTATAACCTAAAACGCTTGTAAAAAACTGGTTTTGTGTTATATTATGGCGTTTTGTGTTAGTTTTGTGTTATGCATAACACAAATTTTTGTGTTCAGTAACACAAAACAAGTGTAAAGAGTCATGCAGATTGAGAATACTATAATAGTAAAGAAAAACATTTTCATATTATCGTGAGATTTATTCGAATTGTTATTTTGAATAGTACTTACAGGCTAAACGTATTATTCTTACAGTATGGTCGTCGGGTGACAACCAAAACTCACTATTTAGTGCATTTGCAAAAAAAAACAAATATCAACTGTGTTAACGTAGAAATAAGGTCGAGTTTTCATGTACCTACTATTACGTGTAATCAGACAGTTTAGGTTCTCACCGGACGATGTACACCAGTGATGCCGCATTCGGTCAAACTTGAATTAGGTCTTCTATTATATAATTCCGTGAATCGCGGCTATTATTATTTCAGACAACCACGTGAACTTATGAATCATTTAGTTTCTACTTGAAATATATTTTTAAATTCTTTTATGTTTGCAATAATTCTGAAAACTTTTTTGTTTCCTAGGAATAATGCTCAATTAGTCGTATTTTTTTATGATGATCCGTTTTTTATACAGAAAAGGAAATTATCTTTTTTTTATAAAAACAGATCATCATAAAAAATACTGATTTAGTCAAATACCGATCGATCACGTATTCTAAAATGTTGTCATTATAAATATATTAACATACGTAAAAAAAAAAATATTTTTTCATTACCCTTTATTTTAATACTATTATGAAACAACCTTTACAAAAAATAGTGTTACTTTTGTGTTATATTTGTGTTACGGTATCACAAATGTGATTGTGTTATTTTTGTGTTATAAGTGATAATCTCAACGGCCTTACCCAGAAGTGAACACTCAATAACATTGTAACAGTTTTTCGATCAGGTCACGTGACATCTTACGGTGTCACCCTAAAAATGAATTTGACGCAAATTTATACACAATTATCAATTATTTAGGCGGACGGGCCGCGTATTTTTCAAAGCTTTATCTCTTTAGGAATAACGTATAAATTCGAATTATACGAATTTGCAAGAACAGCAGGTGCACGGTGGCGACCAAAATATCAATTTGTTTTTGCGTTGGTAAATATTTTTCTAAGCTCTTTAGGAATAACGCCCAAATTTGAACTATTCGAATTTTATCAATAGCAAAACGGTGAAGGGCGCGTTGGTATTATTACAAATTTATTTGCAGAATATGCTATTGCAAAAAGTGTTTAACGGCTTTATACTCTTACGAATAGGGTTCAGTTTTTAATGAAGTCGAATCGGCTAGCAGCAAAAAGTGACCTCCTTCACATCTGACGTCACAAAACTCTGTCGCGTATTTAACAATTTTTCCCCATCCCAAAAAGTGGCTAAAGAAGTTTTCACTTAAAAAAAATCGTTTTAGACCATTTATCTCTTCCTCTAATCGTGTGTCCTGGCCCCGTAGCATGGATGGCGTTATCACGCGATAAGTGACAGGATAGGCGCGTCGTCTCGTTCTATCGAACGGTGTCAGCCAGGGACAGAAGCACTATCCTGTCAGTTATCGCGTGATAACGCCATCCATGCTACGGGGCCAGGCCATCGCCATTTGAGTTTATTTAAAGTTGTAACATCTTTTGTCTTTGTAGTTGGGCCATTTTACAGAAAGTTGTATGTACAGTCAGCATCACTTAGTAAGTTAGTAGCAGCCAAAGTAGCCAAATATATCGGAACGCGTCTTTATTACTATAGGAATAAGGAAGTGTTCCGATATATTTGGCTACTTTGGCTGCTACTAACTATGTGATGCTGACTGTACACTCGGCTATTTTAATTTTGATATACCTAATCGGGTTTTTTCTACTCAGAATCGAGAGCACTTTCGAACCTAATAGGTGAAAAAAACTGTCCCAAGATATTTTATTCCATTCCGTTACCGTTTCCAGACTAAGTTTGTATGGTGGTAACGGAACGGAAAATCGAAAATTATATGTAACATTTTGGACAGTTTTTTTCTCCTATTAGTTTCGAATGTGCTTTCGATTCTGAGTAGAAAAAACCCGATCATAACAAAATTAAAAAAAAAATTGAGTGTACAACTTTCCGTAAAATGGCCCAGTTATGGTTCTTTATCGTTTCTGTTCTTATTTTGTCAGATAGCCTCTTCAGCCTCACAGTACCTACCAAGTACAAAATAAAAGATATAGATTAATAACTTACGAAATAAACATTCGAGTACTCCAAAATGGTTTTTAGCTATCAACGTGCCAACTACTTCTTTTGTATCGGGGTCCCATACCTGAAATGCACAAAAAAAACCTTACGCCAGCTGATCAGCGGATTCAAGCTTTCGTTGGGTTTCCAATATTATTCACCACTGATACAGAAGTTAAAAAAATAAATCAGTATCCAACTTCGAATTGTATGTAGATATACGAAATGCTTCAGGTTAGGTGATTGAGTAGTCTTTGTATACGCAGCCTGGCTATGCTACCTCCACCAAAACCCAGAAGAAGAAAAGAACAAACGAAATGCGGGCATCAGGTTGGTCAGCATGACTTGCGTGCCGATAGTTTCACAATAGGTAATGTGCTGGGGAGTGTAGCTGAAGACAGCTGAGGACGCAACTAGGTGGAAAAATGATGAAACAGATATATATACGTCACAGAAGCTTTTCCTCCTTAATCCTCATGCGTTGCAACCTGAAATCTGATAGCTTCCGAGTACCCAGAATTAGTGTAGGCACCACACGCACACACGCACTAGCATTCACAATAGATGCTTCCATCTCATCTTGACGTTATCCCCGTCACACCCTGAAGGGGCCCGGGTCCTGGGCGTAGGCACTAGCATACCTCACAGAAGCCTTGCTTGATGATGTACATCTCAGTGCTTATATCTCCCGTGTTGAGTACAATCTCGTTCGGCGCGCAGTAGAATATGCGCGCGTTCGACGAAACGTTCCTCAGGTCTTCTTTATGGAGCAGCTGGGAAGTTACACAGTAAATAAATTTGGTAGCCACGAAGCTACAAATTATGATTTTACAGAATCGGTGACACGATACTCGTGAAAGTCTATTGCAAAAACCCCGTTGACGAGCCGCGTCTTGCGTTAGCTATGAGCGGGATAGCTAAGCCGCACCAGACTATAAGTGGCAGGCATAAGACATCTATCTCGCCCTATGTTATCGCTTCGTACTACACTCGCGTGGTCAGCCAAGCAGGACCGTCTGCGATACTGCAGCAGCCAGGGTACGCCAACGTGACCCTAGCTCAACGTATACGCAAGACGCGTCGCGTCCACGTGGTCGTCAGGCTAAGCACCTTCATGAAGGGTATGCACAGGATGTACTTGCTGCGCTGCCGCGCCAGGATGTCCTGGTACACGTGCGGGGGCAGGTCGTAGAACACGGAACTCTGCTTCGAAGACATCGAGTACGCCTGGAAAATGAGACAGTACCGATTATAACTACCGTTCTTGCGATGATCCTTCTAAACCCTTTTCAACCTGGCCTGATCGAATTATTTTCGTTCAGTCGGCTTTATTACTTTCACGCAACAGCTGCGAAGAGGTACCATTACTGAGACAGACGCGCCGTAACTTACCACAGTAACTTGCGTTTTTTAAATAGAGTTTATACATAAAAAAACTAAAAAAACCACGCGTTTTCCAGCTGACCCAAGTAACGACTGAAAACGAGTAACAATAACAAAATTGAGTCCAAAGTCATGTCGTACTCCCAGCATCCTCTATCATCTAAATAAATTCTTGTTCTTATTCTTATTCATTAGCAACGGCCTCCAGCCCCGCTGAATGAGTCAAGAGTCACTGCAGGTGCTGGATGAAGAGCTGCACCGGGCACCGGCACCAGGTGCCGGCGCCGGGTGAGATAGAGCCACACGTCGGTTATACACGACTCCTATCAGAACTTGCCTTCCTGGTGTTCTAGCAGAGCTGCAGGTGCTGGATGAAAAGCTGCCGCTGCTGCGCCGAGACCCGGTGCTGGGGGAGATAGAGCCACGCGGTGCTTATACACGACTCCTGTCAGAACTTGCCTTCCTGGTGTTCCAGCAAAGCTGCAGGCGCTGGATGAAGAGCTGCCGCAGCTGCGCCGGTACCCAGTGCTGGGTGAGATAGAGCCTTGCGTCGGTTATACACGACATCTGTCAGAACTTGCCTTCCTGGTGTTCCTGCAGAGCTGCAGGTGCTCGATAAAGAGCTGCCGCAGCTGCGCCGGCACCCGGTGCCAGGTGAGATAAAGCCACGCGTCGGTTATACTTGACTTCTGTCAGAACTTGCCTTCCTGGTGTTCCAGCAGAGCTACAGGTGCTGGATGAAGAGCTGCTGCAGCTGCGCCGGCACCCGGTGCTGGGTGAGATAGAGCCTTGCGTCGGTTATACACGACTCCTGTCAGAGCTTGCCTTTCTGGTGTTCCAGCAGAGCTGCAGATGCTGGATAAAGCGCTGCTGCAGCTGCGCCGGCACTCGGTGCCGGGTGAGGAACAGGCGCGCGTCGGCTATGCAAGAATCGAAGCTCTCCCTGTGTACACACACGTGCGATAATTATCATCAAATAGCGGATTTTTTTTGTGACGCTGGTGTAAGATGTTAGTGTAACAGTAGCATCTGAATGCAAGCGTTACAGAGGGAAACCGAAAATATTTCAGCTTTATTTTTGAAAAATCCCACAGGGCTTAGTTTCGCTACACTGCGCCACATCGGTTAAAATCTCGGAACCCGCCCAGTGCTACGAGCCCAAAATCTAAATAGTTTCAATAACAAACGGGTGGGAAGCTGAATGTGCTTCAGCCACGGCAGGGAAAGATGACCACTCTACTGACCCAACATTAAAACCAAAAGGGTTTCATCTCCCTCGCAAATTTTGGTGCCGCCTGAACCAGCTGCAATACCTTCCAACATGAAGTGAAGATGAGATGATGAGGATGACGATGTTATGGCATGGAATGTTGAGGGTGTAAGTAAAGAGACCTAAAGGCGGTGGTGACCATGATGGTGGCGGAGTAGACGGCCTCGATGCAGATGCTCAGCACGATGCACACCTCCAACAGCAGTGTCGTGTAAACATGCACCGTGTAGTCCTTGCTGAGAGACCCGCCAAGCTCCATGTGAGCTGGTAAATCAAACTTGTTAGCGTTTCATCTCCATTCATGCTTTTAGTGCTCACGGGGTGATCTTGCAACTATAATTGAAATAGCGAGCAAAGCGAACGAATTTCTCCGTTTCAGCTTGGGTAAATATGCTTTGGTACGTCCGGCTGTCCCCCTCTACAAGTCGCATTTCCCAACCGATTCTCGTGACATTGTGTGAGCAGGTTCAAAATTTATTTGACAATTCGGTTTTTGAAAAAAAAAGGTAGATACGCGAGGTCACAGCTCACCGAGTCACTAGCCACTAGTTTTAATGTGTGAAAATCTTGCATGTTCGCATTAATATAAAGCGGCCGAACAGACTATAATACCTATGATGCTAGGCAGTGTATTTCAATATCAATCACGATTTTAGACGTATGAGATAAAACAATCTCATTTTTATTGCTACCCAGGTAGCCGAGCCCAGCAAACACAGGCTTAGGGTTGGGTTGTAGAAAAAAGAACACACAAAAGCATAGCTACTTACTAGTAAACGTGAGCACCGAGATGGCCCAGTAAAGGCTGAAGTAGAGGCGGTCGGTGACGCCCAGGTCGTCCAGCGGGCCCTGCGTCCAGAACGGCTCGTGCGTAAAGTTGGTCACGGAGCAGTACCCATAGCTGTCACACAAACGACAGATGTACAAATGATGATGTACACAGTTCACTGAGCATTCGTGATCCTTATTACAATGTACATAAAGTGCACGAATGGTCTGTTAACTGTGTTGGCGATGGCATTAAAGCTAAGTGGAGAAAAATCGCTAGAGCAACGGCTATGACCTAACCTAACCTAACCTAACCCAACCAATCATTACCATGACCACTCTGCGGAAGAGAACTTGATGTATCAATTGAGGTGAACAGCGGCACCTATTCCTCGCTAAATCGCGTTCTCTTTTTGAATAGTCTACGTTAGTATCTAATTACGTACCATGTTCTTTAATTCCGCCTGGGCGGGTTACACCAATTTACGATTACAGGCCGATCAACGTTCAATAACCGTGCCGGCAGCTGGCATACCATAAAACTTGTCAATCTTTCCATACATCTAGATTTTAACGAATACCACTTACTATTATAGACAGTTTGGTACAACCCACTGTTAGTATGTGAACCTACCCGTAGCAGACGAAGGCCTGCTGCACCGCCGCCATCAGGTAGCACGCGAACACCAGCATGAGCGAGCAGATGAAGAAGCGCACCGCGTTGGTGTCGTACACCTCCTCCTCCAGACTGTGGATGACTCGGATTAGCTGGAAGCAAACTCAATCATGCCCGGAAACACTCCAATATGGAAACTAAAGTGTACAATTGGGGCCAACCAATTTATTTCCTTGCAATTACCATGGTCACCTGTCCGGGAAGACGGTTTTAAATCGTATAACCAAATGTCTTTATTATGGGGCATCTCTTAAACATGTTCATAATATCATATTTATTTCTAACAAACTCAATCACTAATGTCTCCTCGCTTACTGAACGAGATAACGAAACGAAAAAGTAGATCAACCCAATCACTTTGAACTGACTTGCCGTCTCGGACGTACGTGCGGATCACTCCTCTCACCTGCTTCGAGGACCTTGTGGTCACCTCAGGGAGATGACTCACCTTAGGGAACCGGAGCATCTTGTTGATGCCGGCGAACTATCCATCCCCGATGAATGCGAAGATGGGCAGCGTGCCCAGCATGTCCACCTGCTTTGCGGACCATGAGCACATGGTGCCGGTTACCTCAGGAAGACGACCCCTACCTTGGGAAACCGGAGCAGCTTGTTGATCCCTGCGAATTGGCCGTCTCCGATGAACGCGAAGATGGGCAGCGTGCCCAGCACGTCGATCACGAACCACGGGCTGCGCACCTGCTTCGAGGACGTCTCCATGAACGTTATCGGCACGCCTGCGAACCAACACTTTATTCAACCCAGGTTGTTGGTCTGTGCTCCGGCTCGAAGGACCATATGTTAGTCTAGCTAATTGGAGAGAAATAATAGCGGACTGTACAATAAGAATCTATATAATAATCGATCGTTACAACTGTGGATTCATGGGATGCGCGAACGCATACAAAATATATCGCGAGCGAAGCGAACGCGAGCCGCGATCCGTAGTATGTCGCGGTGGATGAGTGAGTGTCCGACCCGGGTGCGGGCGGGGAGCGGGCGCGGCGCACCGACAGCAATCTTATATGTTTGCGCTTTCAGCGCTTAGGGTCTTGTATTTGTGCTAACTGCACCACCATAGGTCGACGATCGAACCCAGGAACGATATCAAGAACCTCATGTCATTTATTATATGCTGTAGAGGGCATTTATTGTTACATTTTCAGAATTAAGTAGTTGCATAAACATTTCTGTGCTGCTTAATCCTGAAATATCATAAAACTCAAACTCACCTTCCTCAACATTGGCTCCCGTGGAGAGGTAGACACTGATGTCCAGCGCGTAGACCACGGTCACCATCAGGTCGAAGAACCGGAAGTCCAGCGGAATGGTCTTCTTGTAGACGAGGTAGTACGGGTACGTCTGCGAAATTTAGTCCTATTTAAATGTAGGTACAAAACAAACATCCATACAAACTGATCGATGATTGATAGACAATCAGAGTCGTCGAAGATAATAATCAGTAAATCGTTCAATCTACGAAAAAAGCGCCAACTTATGTTAAAACCAAAACATATAATAAAGTAAAGTATTTATTTATGGCATATGTTTAACGGACCACCAGATATAGTAAAATATGAACACAAAAAAAATACTTTTGACGACCAAAAATAGTAACTGAGCACCTAATTTTTTTCACCATTTTAATGTGAAATGATAACCTAAATAATAACATCTTACTATCCTATTTAAAGAAAATGTCTCCTAATTAATCATTGCTAACACATAAATAGTAAATGATCACCAAAATGTTACCACCATTTTAATGTGAAATAATTACCCAAATTATAACATCTTACCATCCTATTAAAGAAACTGTCTCCAAACTAATCATTGTTAACCCAAAAATAGTTAATGAGAGCCAAAATTTAACCACCATTTTTATGTTAAATGAAAACCAAATTATAACATCTTACTATCCTATTAAAGAAAATGTGTCCCAACTAATCATTGCTAACCCAAAAATAGTTAATGAGGGCCAAGATTTAATCACCATTTTTATGTTAATTGATAACCAAATTATAACATCTTACTATCCTATTAAAGAAAATGTCTCCCAACTAATCATTGCTAACCCAAAACTAACTCAGTCTCCCGCCCTCCGCCCGGGCTCCCGCCAGAAACTTGCTTCGTCGGCCCTTTGTTTCACGTGCGCATTTCACCCGCTCAGCTCAGGACCTCCTTCGCAAGCTTCTGTCTCCGCGGGCTTTTATATACACTCTAGGGGTAAGACAGACAAGACCACGTGGAAGTGGGGTACGCTGATTCGGGTTTTGGTAGCTATTTGGTATTTGGTAGCGGCAACTTTATTTGGTAATATGCATACATTTTATGGCAATCATAGTGACTTATTTAGGTAGACATATTGTAATAATTTCTTCGCTAAGATTAGGTGCTCAGTTACTAAATTTGGTAATCATTTACTAAATTTGATCTTTGAATACAATTTAATTGTGCAGTCGTTACTAAAACAGGTAGTACCATTGTAATGGTAGAATTCTTTTTTTGGTGTTCAGTACATTTTTTTGGTAAGAAAGCTTGAGGGTATCAAAGTATTTTCTGGTGGTCATTATATTTGTTCCCTTTATTTATTGTAAACTGTGTACAAAGGTGTTAAATAAATTGATAGAAATCAAACAATTTTTACCTTCACACTAAATTACAACTACTTAGTTCATTCTATCCTATTTCATAAAATACTCATTTAAATTGTAAAAAACATGTATAAAGGATATGCATAAGCTTGTATAATGAGAAGTGGGACGCTGCCTCGTTCAATCATCAATTTATAACCGTGAGGAATGAATGTGACTCACGAAACACACGACCACAATCAGTACAGCCACGAGCCAGTTCCAGGCGGTGAGCAGCGAGGAGGTGGGCTGCAGGATGCAGGGGAACGTCTGCCGTAGACAGATCGCGTCCGAATCATCCGTCAGGGTCGTGTCCGCGCGCTGGAAGCAACAACGCTATCAGCTCGAAACGAGGAAGGCTGCGAGATGCAGGGATGTCTGCCGCAGAAAGAAGAAGGTTAAGTCATTTTTTCAGTGTCGCCTCTGCGCGCTGGTAACAGACATTTGCGGGGTTCTCTAATTTGTCGCCGAAAATTGTATTGCCGATTATCACGTCGCAACCAACTTTTCGCAAATTTCAGAAGGTCAACATATCAGAACTTTTTCACTTTTCTAAATGCCACCTTTCGAGTAGGTAGCAGAATGGTTCAGTTTGACATTTCGTAGTATAACGCTTACCAAATGTTTTATTTAGTGTAAGGTTTCATTTAGTAACTATGTAATGCCGGCTGTACACTCTCGGCGAGACACCCTGAGACAGACCGAGAACGAGAGTGTACATGATGCTCTCGCCATGTCTCGCCCGCTCGGGTCGCGCCTCGGTACGTCTCGGTCGCGTGTCGGTTTTTGCGGCCGAGGCAAAGGGTTGTTCCGCTGTTCAAATGACGCAACGAGAGCACAACACGACAGTACATGGTGTGCTCTCGTCGAGAACTTCTCACGCGAGACTCCCGGCGAGAGGTCTCGGAGGAGAGTGTACAGCCAGCATAACATACTATAAAGTGGGTAAGCGCCACCGCTCACTTGTTTTTATGACATTGAAGGTACCAGAATGAATCGCATCATTGGAGATAAGTGTTTACATCATTACTTTTGGATTGTTGCTTAGTGGAATGTATGTATGTATGTATGTGTTTTTTTAAACAAACACCCGCCGCTACGCGGGGTGCCTATTTCCGCTCTAACGCTAACCTAACCTACAAATAATACCACTGTTACGATTATTTGTTGTTGAAGTGAAAACTTCTTTAGCGGCGCTGAGCACTTTTTGGGATGGGGAAAAATTGTTAAATACGCGACAGAGTTTTGTGACGTCAGATGTGAAGGAGGTCACTTTTTGCTGCTAGCCGATTCGACTTCATTCAAAACTGAACGCTATTCGTAAGAGTATAAAGCCGTTGAACACTTTTCGCAATAGCATATTCTGCAAATACATTTGTAATTTTAACCAACGCGTCCTTCACCGTTTTGCTATTGACAAAATTTGAATAGTTCGAATTTGGGCGTTATTCCTAAAGAGATAAAGCTTAGAAAAATATTTACCAACGGCAAAAACAAATTGATATTTTGGTCGCCACCGCCGTCTGCTATTCTTGCAAATTCGAATAGTTTGAATTTAGACGTTATTCCTTAAGAGATAAAGCTTTGAAAAATATTTGGCAATGGCAAAAACAAATTGGTATTGTGTTTGCCGCCGCCCGTCGCACCCAACGCGCCCGCGGCCCGTCTAAATAATTGATAATTGTTTATTTTGCATCAAATTCATTTTTAGTGTCACACCGAAAGATGTCACGTGACCTGATCGAAAAACTGTTACAATGTTATTGAGTTTTCACTTCTGCCGGCACTCCGGGAGTGCAACCCGGCCTTTTTTTTTACTGCGGGGGGCCTCGCCCCCGAGCCTCCGTTATAGGTGGCTTCGCCCCCCCATCCCCCCTTCCATCCTTGTAACTTATATACATGTTGAATAAGAGTCTGACTATGTTATGCTGTCTTGTTCTTCGAAGTAAAACGTTGGCTAATGTAAGAAAAGGGAACTGTTGCACTGACGAAACGTTATTCGGTTAATAGTTGTTTGGGCCATAAGTTCGTGCTAGTACGTCATTTCGTTAGTTTTGTTTCTGAGGCTTATAATAAGCAACTGAAATATATTTTTTTTAATTTATACATTTGTAAAAAAACTTTATCATTAAACCTTTCCAAAAAATCAAATTAAAAATTTTTAACGACTAAACTAATAGCAACACAACGCTCGAAACTGTCAGTCGGCCGAAAACAGCTGTACGGTGTGCGCGAACTGCTTGTTGACGTAAGGTGCTCGCTCCGACTTCTTAAGGGAATTGAAAGAGAAAGGGAAGTCCATTTGAAAAAAAACTTTTAACAGTGCTTTGTCTAGTTCCTTAACAATGGATTTAATAAGAAATAAGTGTATATTTTGGTATAGGTGTCCCTTAAAATTGCAATAAATGGACTCACGAACTAACGGTCATTATATTTTTCGTCTGGCTCCTATTTCGTGTTACTACCGAATCAAGGACTTTCTTTATACATCCTTGTATCTTTGGTATTTAAATAATACTTAAGAAATTGTAAATGTTAATTTAAAAAACAGATATTGTATTTAATGACGTTTTCATTGACCTAAATTCGGTATATGTTTTATTCACTTGAATTCTCGTAAAACGAGGTTGAACGTGACCTAAATTTACAATTTGAAGGTGAATTCGCATATTTACTTGCAGCATAATTTTGTTTATTGCTCGATTCCTGTAATGTATTTTTATGTTTATTTATTACATATAGGATACTTAATGGTTATTGAACATAATTGAAAGGTGATGTACATTATTGATTGCGGGAATATCCAAGAAATAGTAACACGAAACAAGGGACTACTACTTTTAATACTTTTCCCCAAGTTCGTGACAGAGAAATCTATAGTGGTAGGCAAACACACAGATCAAATGTGTACCCTCGTCTGTTATTTGATATTCTTCTTGAAGAGGTAACATGTGCATCGATATAATGGAATAGTGTTGCCTGGGTAAATTCCGGGAACCTTTTATTTTTGCGGGATAATTTTTATTAAATGAAAGTTTACTTTCTACCCTATTAAACAGTATAGAATTGCTCTTTCAAAAGGGTGTCGTGTGTCCCATCCAACATTGTCTAGATTTTAATCTTAGGTTACCTAATCAATCGTAGATAATCAATACATACTTATATCTAACTAGGTAGATACGTTTAAGGAATATTGACGAAAATGATTGAAGATATTTATTATTTTTAACATTAGATATCCCGGGACTTGCTATCCCCGGGACTTTCTTTATTTTTAAGGGTTTTTTTTTAAGAAGTGAAAGGTATCTTTATACCCTATTAAACAGAATATCGTTTACAGATACCTACAGTCACGTCCAAAAGGTTTTGCCTAGATATTTATCTTACGTTAAACAGTTTTGGTTAATATACTCGTAGATAGGTAACCTATGTGAGACACATTTTTGAAAAGGTGACCCTGTACTAATGGATAAGTTATTTAACCTTACATTTCATAAAAAAAATCCTGGAGAAAGAAAAAATGTCCCGGGATTTTAAATACCGAGTTTTATCCAGACCCCCTATTGGATTTTTCCAATAATCATGTTAATTACCTTTTCAATAATCTTGTTCAATATCAAATAACAAATGAGGGTTCACAAACAAAATGTTTCTCTTACTACCTGGCACTCGAAAACTTTATGCCGAAACAGGGGCCAAGAACTCACAAACTTAGGAGCAGAGCCAAATTTTATCACGAAATGGGGTTCAAATACGAGGTCTACAAATAAATTATAAAAAAATAGTTATTGAAACTAATACTATATAATTCTTGCATTAAATAATAGGCAAGATATCAATGTTCATCACACAAAAAAATTCAATGCGATATCATGTTCTGTATTGTCTTAAAAAAAATACTAATTCGTAAGAGGCTTAACATGCCGAAACAGTGGACGTTTACCTTAATGTAAGAAAAGGGAACTGTTGCACTGACGAAACGTTATTCGGTTAATAGTTGTTTGTCCAACTGAAAGATTTGCCAAATGATAGGTATGCCAAAATTTTCAATAGTCATTATAATATTCGACTTTACAATAATTCTACCAAATGAAACGTTTTCATACAAAAATTTGCCATCAGTTGTCAAAGTGTATCATCGGCGAAAAGTTGGTAGGCAAGTGAAATTCGGACATAACAAATTCGGAGAAAAGGCAGAACCCACATTGCGGACAAAACGAGAGAACCTCTACCTTTCTCCGCCATTTCTGACAAGTCATGACTGGTCAGGAGCGGGGGCTGTTACGGTCAGGCTGGGCCTGATGGTAGTACTTTATTCAGTAGGTATGCGACGTGGTTACACCGCGCGCCCTTTCCGATGGGAGGGAAGTATTTCTGACAAGTCATGACTGGTCAGGAGCGGGGGCTGTTACGGTCAGGCTGGGCCTGATGGTAGTACTTTATTCAGTAGGTATGCGACGTGGTTACACCGCGCGCCCTTTCCGATGGGAGGGAAGTATTTCTGACAAGTCATGACTGGTCAGGAGCGGGGGCTGTTACGGTCAGGCTGGGCCTGATGGTAGTACTTTATTCAGTAGGTATGCGACGTGGTTACACCGCGCGCCCTTTCCGATGGGAGGGAAGTATTTCTGACAAGTCATGACTGGTCAGGAGCGGGGGCTGTTACGGTCAGGCTGGGCCTGATGGTAGTACTTTATTCAGTAGGTATGCGACGTGGTTACACCGCGCGCCCTTTCCGATGGGAGGGAAGTATTTCTGACAAGTCATGACTGGTCAGGAGCGGGGGCTGTTACGGTCAGGCTGGGCCTGATGGTAGTACTTTATTCAGTAGGTATGCGACGTGGTTACACCGCGCGCCCTTTCCGATGGGAGGGAAGTATTTCGGCTACCACTAGTATTTTGAACGGACGGTTTAGCCTTCAGTGTATTGATTTTGACTTGAATTTTAAAATATAGATGATGTAAACTTGTTTTTTTTTAATAATTAACATTATATTATAAGATAATATTTGTAACCAATATGGACCTGGTTCTGACATAAACGTTTTCATTCATTCATTCATTCATTCATTCAATAGATAAAGTATTTTCCTACGTACAAGAAGAAGGAGGTAAGAGTAATAGAGAGAGAAAAGAATAATAAAATAAATAAATATTAGGGGACAATCACACAAATCGATCTAGCCCCGCCCCACAGTAAGCTCGATAAGGCTTGTGTTATGGATACTAGACGACGATACATTGAATAGATACAAATACTTATATACATGGAAAACGTCCAAGACTCAGAAACCAATATTCATGATCATCGCACAAATATTTGCCTTTACCGGGATTCGAATGCAGGTCCTTCAGCTTCATAGGCAGCGTCACTACCACAGTACGGTTTAAGAATAGGGATAAAGATAGGAGGACACCTACGTTCCTCATGAGGTAGCATCCAGCAATCTCGAGCAGGTAGTCAGGGCGGGCGAGCAGCAGCTCTCCGTTCGCGTCGCGAGCCTCCTTCAGCGCCATCAAGTTATTCTTGAACTCGAGGATGCTGCTTTTAAACCTGAGGTAGAAACATAGGTTGAAACTAGTATAACTGTCATGGAGCCACCTCCCCACTCAGTGAAAACCAACAATATAAAGTAAAATAAAAACCGGCCAAGTGCGAGTCGGACTCGCGCACGAAGGATTCCCTACCATTATCTATAAAAACGGCGAAAACAACATGTCTGTTGTATGGGAGCCCCACTCCTACTCGCACTTGGCCGGTTTTTTCGTATTTGTAGTTATAGCGGCAACAGAAATACATCATCTGTGAAAAATTCAACTGTATAGCTATCGCGGTTCTTGAAATACAGCCTGGTGACAGACAGACGGACGGACAGACGGACGGACAGACGGACAGACAGCGAAGTCTTAGTAATAGGGTCCCGTTTTTACCCTTTGGGTACGGAACCCTAAAAAAATCGGCCAAGTGCGAGTCGGAACTCAGCAATTAGTGTTCCGTACATTCAGTTATTTTAAATGATTCATACTTTACTAACTAAACTGCTTGATTTATTGAATGGAGTTCAACAAAAATTATATTTCTATATCTTCGAGTCTCATACAAATTTGTTTGTGATGGCTAAAAAAACATTTCTACGACGTGTTTAATAAAGAATAACTAAAGAATTTGGGAAATTGCTAAAAACGTTGTCACTCTAGTAGTATTTGTGTCATTTAACATCTGCGTAAAACCTATACTCTTAAAATATGTGGTTATACTATTATTCTTTTGAGAACTAAAGTTGACGTTAAAATCACCTACAATTATTACTGGTGATCCATGCGGTATGTCACTAGTAAAAGTATTACCAATAAAACTTATAAATGCTTCCATTGAGAACAATGGGGACTTATAAACTATATTATTTCAGTTTATAAGTCCCCATTGTTCTCAATGGAAGCATTTATAAGTTTTATATATCTTGGATTGTAGCCATGTCCTGTAATCTTATCATTTTGTATACAGTTTTGACTTGTACCTACATTGGACTGAGTTAAGTATATAAAGTTGACTTAACCAAAAGTTTTGTCAACAATACGATTCACCACTACAGCTCGGTATTCTAAATTTTAAATCAAATAAAGGACCTCGTAATTTGATGCTATTTTGTATCTAGATTTTAACCAAATAGAGTCAACAATATGTAGAACTGTTAAAATATAGAACACCAAAAGCTGCTTGTAGTGTTGAAATGTGAAGCATAGTATTATTTGTGTGTTTTACTAATCCAAACAAAACCGCATATAAGAAGATTCAATAGGAGTTTTTTTTTAGTTCTCAACTCAACTGAATCGTTTCATTACAAAATCCAAAATATTAATCGATATTGAGGCTTTTTTTTTATCTAATAGCTAATTTGTCATCATTATATCAGCCGAAAGACGTCCACTGCAGGACATAGGCCTCCCCCAAAGAGTGCCACAATGACCAGTTCTGCGCCACCCGCATCCAGCGGACTCCCGCGACCTTTACCAGGCCCCGTATCATGGTCTGCCTTATCACGCGATAAGTGAGAAGATAGAGCGTCCGTCACTGGCTGACACCGTTCGATAGAACGAGACGACGCTCTTATCTTGTCACTTATTGCGTGATATGGCCGACCATGATACGGGGCCAGGTCATTGGTCCACCTTGTAGGGGGTCTACCCACGCTGCGCCTTTCGGTACGTGGTCGCCACTCGAGAACCTTTCCGCCCCAATGGGCATCATCGGTTCTACGTGCAACGTGGCCCGCCCACTGCCATTTACTTTACTTTACTGTGTTGTGTTAATAACTTAAAATTTGTCGAATCCGCGAGCGATAACCTCAGACCAAGAAAAAAGATAGACAGAGCATTACGAAAAACCTAGTGAAGCCGGTTTTCAACCAAGCCAAATAAGTTTAGTAGGGGAGACTGGGTACAGTTGTGACAATTTTGGTTTGATCGCCACTAATTTTGTTAATTTACTAGTTAGCTGGGCGAAAAGTAACTGACTCTTAAATTGTACATTTGTCTACGTAAATATACTTAAATATTTTCCCTAAATACGTTGTATTAGTCATAGGAATCAAATTAAAAAAAAAAGGAAAGTGTCACAACCGGCCACACCCCAAGAACGGTTGTGACAGTGGTTGGGGTCGGTAGTTACAGGAACAAATATACAAAAAAATGGTTTATAATGACTTTTATTCTTAGAAATATGACCATAACACAACATAATCTTCATAATCTTTCGAATAGAAAGTTCATTAAATTATTTATTTTTTAATTAATAATTAATCAAAAAATAAATTACGAAAATGTAAAGAAGTCCCGCTTTCACGTCTTCATAAGCATCTGCATATTTACCAGACCAGATATTAATTAGACCGCGCTGTTTCGGTATTCCGCAAGCGTTTTCTGGGTATCTAAAAGCAAAACAACAAAAAAATATATGTCACAACCGTACCGACAAAATTTGTCACAACCGTACCCGACGCTCACTTTCGAAAACAAAAATTCGCCATGACTTTGCCAAATAATGTACGTAAAAAGTAACCACCCGTAATTAACTACTAATGTTCAACTTATATCAAAAAAAAACCGAGGTAATCTATCTATATACAAATAACAGTGATTATTAAAATTAATCGGACAAAACAACTTACTTTTGACTGTTAAAAAGCAATGTGGGCCCCTGCTTGCATTAACGCCGCGCGCTGGGTGACGCAACACCGGGGAACGCGTTCAGACTTGCATGCCGCTTCTCTCTCCCTTAGAACCCTTGCCGGCATTCCGTATAGTTTCGCTGGTACGACGACTGTCACTACCGTACCCTGGCACAACCGTACCCAGTCTACCCTACACGCTCACGTGCACTTATACAAACAAAAAAAATGCACAAAACCGAATATGGGAACACTGAATAATGTGATAACTATGACGCCTCTATTTGGTTTATTAACCTTTGTTCTATGTATCAGCTTTAAAATTTAAAGCTGATATTTAATATGGAACGCTAAAAACAAACATTCATTAAGTACGGAGTTCTTTATTTCAATTGGTAATTTGGTATAGATTATGACAACAATCAATCTTATTTTTACTAGATGCAAATTATTCGTCGGATTCATTCGGAAATATAAACTATTCACATCTATTTCTAAGCTACCACACTCCTCTAGTATATACTGACTCCCAGATCCGCGACAACTACAGCGAATCGAAGGTCAGAGGGGCTACCGCGAAGTGAAAACTACTAGTATCTCCTTCTCTGTCGCTCGAACCAGCAAGTGCAACAGAGAGGGAGATACACGAACGAAATTCGTTTTCGGTTCGCGGTAGCAGACTTTAACTCGATCGTGGGTAATTGTTGAAAACACCAGACCTACGTTGTCTATTTACTTGACATCGGGTATTTTTCGGTTTCGGTTGGAACAAATCGGAAACAGGAAACAACACGAAATACAAGTCTGTGTTTTCATTATACCAATATTCATTTATCAGACTGCGAAGTGCAATGTACGTCACCAGGCACGGCTATACCTACTGAAGAACCAGCGTAAAATGAGACGCTATACCGATTTTATTTACTTTAATTTGTAAATATAATTTAATTAAACTATTAAAGCTAGCGTCATGTTGATAATTTTACCGCCATCTACACACACAATTTCCGTTATGCCTATGTAATTCCAAGTCTTAGTTGGCTATAGTTTTTGAAATAGAGCTGGGGACAACACTGTCTGAAAAAAAGTTACTTTGGTCATATTTTACACTAGTAAGAGCTATCGTGAAAAGAACTCAAAATGGTACACAGTCTCAAAATTTTACGAGCTTTCGAATGATACCCCACACGTTCCTTACAATGCAAAAAAAATTTGCGAAACCCCTTATTACTCCTCAAACTGCCCCCTTTATTGGGGTTTACACCTTTTTGACTTTATTTATGTAATTAGGCCATACATTTCTATATCTGTACCAAATTTCAGCTTCCTATGTCAAACGGTCTTCGAGAAAACTGGCTGTGACAGACGGACAGCCTCCAAGTGATCGCATAAGTGTTCCGTTGGACCAATTGTGGTACGGAACACTAAAAAGAGAAAAAAACGGTTGGCCGATGTAAATCAAATAGGTTTCTTTTCTACCTATACAAGTACGAAAATGAAAGTGACCCACTGGCTCGGTGGAGATCTCCTCATGGCGTAATGTCTCTTCACTTTGTTCATGCGCTCCTTGAAAATAAGAAAAAGTATTTCATTAAAAACATTATGGTCAAATCTGTGTCGATTCATGAGCATATCATCGCACTTTGTTATTTTATTTAAGTAAAGGCATTTACTTGGTGGTAAATATAAGTAAGTAAGTAGATTAATCGCGGTGATCCAGAGAAAGGTCGAGGGCACCAGACCGCGAGGCAAGTCACCAACGAGATGGACAGACCACATTAAAGCTGCAGTAGATGCATCACTACACGCAAGCATAAGGAAGGCGACTGTCTGAGAGGAATGGCGGCGTGTTGTGAAGCTTGCTGCCAACACCTGAATAATGACCACGACCACTCTGTCAAGAGTGAAACTACGAAGAAAAATATGTAGACTGAGGGCTACCTGGCTGTGCTAACGTCATAATAGGCTCTTCTATCCACTGTCCCTGCCCGTGCGCCGCACAGATCATGACAATGGGCGCAACGCAAAAAGATGAAATACAAGTGTTAAGTGAGCCCCTACTCGCAGCTCAGTCATCATGAGCCGGGCCTGGCCGCTGCCCCTGCCGTGGCTGCGCGCGGCGCGCCACAGGCCGCGCACGCCCAGCACGCGCGCCGCGCAGAACGTGCCGGCGCGCACCTCCACGTGCGCGCGCCCGCCGCCCGCCGGGCACGCGCCCCACGGCGTCAGCACCGTGCCGCGCGTGAAGCGCAGCATGGGGGAGATGTCGTCTTCCGCCGTCAGCATCTGGGGAAGTTTGGAAACCTTTTAGGCCGCCAGCCAAATGGAGTGATCCAATCATCAAACTCATTGGACTACGAGAACACCGGGCGCTGCATGCGCTACGGAGACATTGGCGAGCCATCTGCACTCCCTGACAATGAAATAGCAGTCACGGTCCTCAGCATCGGGGGACCGACTTAATTAATGAATGAATATAGGCAGTCTACTCTCGTTCTACCTGCCTGCAGGTCTACGGGAAATCTTAGGCGATTTACTTTGACATTCGATTTGCCAGTAGACAGTTTATGATCATGTTCAATGTATGCCGATGCGCATGAGGATAATGACAGTTGTTAAAACGCACGTGGAATAACCTGAGGATTGTCCGATTCGCCACATTCAAACTGAATTCCGTGACCGAATTCTATCGCCGAATTCCGCTTAGGCTAATTCCGACTGCAGCTCCTCCATACAAGATCTGATCCTACCACAGACACGTGGATAAATTGCACCGCGGAATTCAGCCGCCTGTCTGTAACGAGCCGTATAGTGCATACATACATCAGCCTACTGCAGTCCACTGCTGGACGAAGGCCTCCCCCAAGGTACGCCACGCCCCAAGACCCGCTCTCTCTCGCGATCCAGTCACTATCACTACCTATAGTGCATACTCATAATTACTAATTGACCTCAACATCCCCATAAGTGATGTAGATGATGGAGTTCTTCTGGGAGTTGCGCTTGATGATGCAGTCTCCAGGGATGTACAGGATGGTCTCCATGTACTTCGCTATCTCCGACAGGAACTGATAGGACAGGTCGCGGAGCAGACCACTCTGAGGGCAACAAACACGTGTGTCTTGTATAAATGTAATCATCTGCATCTGCCAAAAGCCATCCACTGCTGGACAGCCAACCCCAGAATATGCCACAACGATCAGATATGCGCTGCTCACACCCAGCTGACTACCGCGTCTTTAGCTAGGCCATCAGTCTACCTTACTCCCTCTTCTCTCTATCTACGTAGAACATTCTACGCTAGATTGGTCTCCTATCCTGTGGCTCCCGTCGGTATCTATATAGCGTACAAAGGCCTAAAGACCAAAACCACGTCGAGTAACACACACATTGCGCACGCAAGACGCATCGTTTCATCGTGATGAGCACCACCGAGTCTGGTTAATGTACGGTCAAATAATTTCCGTCCACTATTGACTCTGTTTATCCCATACTACTCCAGGCAAAATAGGGTCAGCTAGTATGGCGAAATGGAAATAATTTATAATAGCTTTTTTTTTCTGCGTAACAGATAAATTATAATTGTATTAATAACGACGAGACTAAATCCGACAAAATATTTGTGATTTAGATATTTTAATAAATAATTGAAAATTTATAAATTCCTGTAAAATCGGAAAAAAAAATTAACTCATTTTTTATTCTTTGTTTTGATAAATTAATATTTCCTCTATAAGTTTGATGATAAATCAGGCAAAAAATGTTTCCGAATATTACATTTCTATTTAGTAGATCCCTAACATTTTATTCATTTACCATATTTCCGTGTCCAAAAATAATAATTGGCTGTAGGTTCCTACATTCTTTGATGAATGTAGTGGACACAAACATTAGAAACGAATCGCACACTAAACAACAACGGAGGGTGGATTTTAGGGGTTAAATGCTGTTTAACTATTTAAAAAAATGCAAATTGATCAGTTACTTTTGGGATTTTCATTATAAGCTATTTTTCATCGAATAATGTACGAATCCCCTTATAAAATCGGTTGCAAGTAATGTTATTACAAACACCTGTTAAAATAGGTTTAAAAATGCCGCGCGCGAGCCGCAGAGCTAACGTGATTGGCCGGCCGCCCGCTCGCCGCGTAGGTACTACATACTAGGTAGGTAGGTAGGTACCGCACGAATCGCAGCGATTCGCGAAACCATCTAACGCGTCTAAGATCTAGTTGTTGATAGTAGTTAAATTTTAATATACTCGTTGTGAAACGAATTATGAAAATATTTAAGTATTTTTATTTATTTATCAATGAGTGACACTGACGAGCGTGGGATGAAGATACCTATGCAATTTAACTTTGAACTTTGACGTAGGTAGTGGAAGTTGGAAAAAGGGACTTCAAAGATTGTGCACACGTGTATATTATGTAGTTTGTGATGGACTTTTTAAGACTAGAGGAAGATGCTTGCTTTGTTTACATTAATTTCTTTTTTGGTTCAGTTTTATTTATATATTTAGTCTTTATTGCACTAAAGACAACTTATCGTACAAGAGGCGGACTTAATGCCGTAAGCATTCTCTACCAGTCAACCTTTGCGCAAAGCAGACAGATTGAGGGCGTGTAGTAATTGTAATAGAGCAAAATTCGTTAAAATAGTAAACTAGAGAGATTTATACCCTTACCTATTATTTGATTTTTATTATGCCCAATATTACACGTTAGATAATATACAGGGTGAAAAAATCTATGGAACCTGAAGGGAAACCCTTAAGACAGCTCATTCTCTCGCTCTCATTATCATGAATTAAACACTATTTAAATTTAATTTACCTACTTTTAGCCCGAATTACATTTGAATTACAATTTACTATCGCAATCACTAAAATTTATTGACCGAATATCTTTTGTCCGAAAACTTTTCGTATTTTTATGACCTCCGAATATACAATTCATTACTTTTTTCATTTACCATTTGATGTTATCCAAATGTGTCAGTTGTCCGAAAAACTTTTACCACTACAGTCTTTTGAGCTTTGTTACAACTTTTGTTTCATAGCCTATTTTTGACTTATCCAGCATTACTTTCCGTATTTCATACGTTTAGTCAAATGTTCATTTTGAATGAAATTCAAAGTAGTTTTACAGAGACTAAGGCAGGTCGGTGTAGGTACGACGACGAGCGAAGCGAGGAGGAGTTTTAGGTGAACTGCGAGTTTGCGACCCTACATCGCGCGAGCCGAGCGAGCGTAGCGTGCCGTGGCAGCGGCCGGCGAAGCGCCAGAACCGAACACTTTTTTACTACTTAATATTTACATATGTACTGTATAAGTAAGGGTCAGGTCGGAAGAAATAACTTGATAAACCTAATGTTGTAATTATTTAGTATCGATTTATTTAAAGAACACCCTGCCTAGAGATGGTGTTTACCCAACCTACCCAGAGTTACCCATTTCATCCCAAACGTCGTCTTGTGAAGCATTTTTGCAAAATATAATGAAACTTCTTACGTCATAGTCATATAGGAATGTGTAAACGTAAACGTTGTTCTCATTGAGATTTTCTTACTTGGTTACTTGCTAAATATGCAAACAATATAGGCTCATCTTTCCCTGGCCAGACTATACGTGTGTTATTTTGAATAATAGTACATTACTGCAGAGGCAGTGAAGTAAGGGATTGCTGGACTAGTCCAGGCAATGAACTGACAACTTGTATGGAAAAAATTTCAATTTTGGAAAAAATTTATAATAGCTTATTTTTTATGTATAACGGATATATTATCAACTAAATAGTTACCCAGCGACAAAATCCGACAAAATTTCAGACATCGAAAAAATGATAAGTTCTTCTAAAAAGTCAGTAAAAATATTAATAAATGTTTTTGTCTTAATTTTGGTTCATTTCCATTTGCTCTATAATATTCAAGATAAATCGTACAAAAAAAGATAATGCATGCTTCATTGAAATCTACATAATTACTTCCGAGTGGAAAGTTTGTCGGATTCTTGACCAAATCATCTTAGAATAACATTTTCAAATGAAATCAACAAAAAAAAACGCTATTATAAAAACGCTAAATTAATGTTTTTCAAAACCGTATTTTGCCTGGAGTAGACGAGATTGGGGTAAACCGGATACAACGAGTCCAGCAATCCATGTTCCGGCCGAGGATTGTATAGTGCGTTTCTCAAACGATGTGAGGAAATATTAAAATAAAAATAAATACAAGGTAATCAATTAAATAATAGGTAATTTGCCGCCTTTTTATTTTTTAAACATGCCATTTAAACAAGCCGTTCGAGCACTATGTTTAACCGCACATAGGTATAGTACCATCGTTTTTTTTTTATGTCACAAGTTTGCTTACAGAACAGAGTCTAGTGGTGGTTGGCAGTATGTAATTTTTCCTTTGTCAGTTTAATATTAGTAAGCAAATTTAAAAAGTTAGATTAGCGGACAATAATGGTTTTACTTAGGGTTACTTTTCTCAGTCCAGTTCCATAGGAAACAATTCACAGCCGTTACTAGTGTTAGCAAATTGGTGGGAACTGGCGAGAATAACCATCGAATACCAAAACGAAATGGTACTCAAGTATTGCATTTTTATCGAGTCGATACACGCGTAACGTAGCTGAAAATCGAATTTACCAGTCAGGGATATTAATATTTGTACCAGAGTAAGGATAAAAACTGACATAGAGGCGTACACAGATATTTATGCCCTTTTTTTGTACATATATTAATGCCTGACTTTAAATTTTCACCAAGATTAAACATATGATTAGTAAAAATAAACCAAATTAGCCCAAAATACCTACAATAGACGGACAGACAGACAGACAGACAGACAGACAGACATTCAGACAGACAGCGGAGCCTTAGTAATAGGGTCCCGTTTTTACCCTTTGGGTAAAACAATATCACAGATTTGAGTAGGGCAGGCAGTGTCTTTCTGCCTTTACGTGGTGCACGCCACTGATGTTATGGATTTACGGTGGTTTTCTTTCAGGGCCCATAGGTTTTTCCACTCTGTATAGCTATAGCAGCTAAGCAGTATTTTAGCAGCGTGTTCTTTCTTACCCATTCCAATAATTAAGTACCTACTTCCGTTACTACAATGATGTGCAGATGGATCTTGTACTACAAACTCACAGACGACTTAACCTAGGTTAAGTGGTCTGTGTACTACCTACGCAGATTAAGTGGGAAATTAACTACTTTAAGTAGGAAATCACCTGTTAAAATTGTCGTCACTGTTTTATAATGATGACATTTATCAGTAAATAATTATGAAGCATTGAGACACCAAACATAGAAATGTACTAAATTCTTGGTATGTTTTCACTAAAATATGTTTATAAATTTCATTAATTGTTAGCGCGTTTCCCGCTTACGCCATTATTACACCGTGAATAGTCGCATTCTCCTACTAGTACATCGTCGAAGACGATATAAATGATTAGTTGATTACAAATAATCTGCGTAGGTAATGTAGGTATCTATCTATCTACTTCGCGTCACAGAAAAGGACTCGTTGCGTGCCGCCGTTGCGAGCGAATGTGATCGTTAACACACGCGGAAAGAGCTCAAGTTCAATTGGAGAATTAAACAGGACTATTCAAATGTGTATTATGCTTTACATAAACCTTTTTTCTGTAGGATTCGTGTACTACTTTAATAATCTATATAGTTAAATTAAATTTGGACACAATTTGGTCCTATAAATATATTTACCGATAGTTTATTGGAGTAAATGTATTTATATGCAATTCTAAACAAAAATCTATACGATTTTTAGCAAAATAGGTTCATCAATTATTTTTATGAGAATCAAATCAAAGTACTACTTATTACAATTTTTTTCTACCAACTTCTGTCACCTGTCACCCAAGCCATGCATTTTGTTAATATATTGATTTTACATGTAAAAAAAATGTCGGATTTCATTGTTTACAGGTTAAAGACAATAATATTGTTGTGTTGACGATTATAGACAACTATTATTAATTTTAATTAATAAAATCGGCGTATATTTGACAGTATTTTTTTATACCTACTTTCGGGTCGAAAGTTTGTAAGATTCGTAAATAGAGTATCTTAAAATATGTATTTATGACGGAGAAAAAAAACACAGGCTATTATAAATTAATGTTTGGCGAAACCGTATTTTGCCTGGAGTATACGTAGAAAAAGATTAGTGGACGTGGATTATTAAGCCGTACGTTAACCGGACCTGTACTACCTTCTGCGTGGCCTCGAAGTAGACGTCGGTGTACACGGTCTTGGGCAGTACGGGCGGGAAGCTACTGAGCAGGCGCGAGGCCGACACGGCGCGCAACTTGTGCCAGTACATCTTGTAGAACTTCTCCACCTTGTTGCGGAGGCTGATGGGGATGCCCGAGCTCATCTGCAGGGAAATGTTTGAAGAGTCCAGTGTAAAGTTAACCTTTTTACGATATACGTTTGTATTGAAACAGGACCTTGCGTTCTGAGTGAGTCTCTAGGAGTTGGGAAAACTCAGCAATCATCCTATCCAATCAACACAAATTTCAATCAGCTCAATCAGCATTTCTCTTCATCTACCTCTTTTATCGGTCCTATTAAGGTAGATACACTAATATATCTTTCAACTTCCCAAACTTCTGATTTCTCTCCTTTTTAACTGACTTCAAAAAAAGGAGGAGGTTCTCAATTCGGTTATTATTATTATTATTGTTATATGTATGTTTTCTCCATATCTCAGGACCATGGGGTCCCGGACTTTTGGAAGGCATGCGGCATGCGTGGGGCCGAAGCCAACAGCGCAGAGGCCCTTTAAAATAATTGTATAGTATAGAGCGAGGGATACAACATGGCGGATACCATTTCCGAGCGCACAACATGATACACCCGGTGATGGTCCCCGCCAGGTGCAAAGACTATTGCAGTGCAACACTGTGCTTCGATGGAAACTAAGGTCATGGGTGGTCTGGACAATGGGTTATGGGAGGAGACTAGCGGACACCTGCCGTGACAATAAGTCTCAAAATTGTAAAAGGCAGGCGGTGACTCGCCAACTCGTTAAGTGGGCCCCACAAACAGTCGCACGCGCAGTGCGACAATGTAGCAACACGTCTGAGCGGCTGTGAGGTTGTCGAGAGGTGAGTCTGCGGTGCGCCAGATCCCGGTAATCCGTTCAAGGGCCGCCGGCGTTATGAAATTTTAAACTTCCAACCTGGAGCATAGGTTCCGCTCTTGCGAAAAGAGAAAGTGAAGTTACGAGGGTGAAAAGTGTTTACCAAGTCCCCCGTGACGATACGGAACAGCGTGCTGAAGTTGTCCTTGATGCACACATGCTAATGACTGATGACAGTGCGGCAACCGCCGCGCCCGTCACCATCAGGGATCCTAAGTATCATCATCTCTGTGTTTGTATAGTTGTTACCAAGTCCCTCATGATGATCCTGCACCGCGTTCTGAAGTTCTCCTCCGGACGCATGTGTATGCTGATGACCGATGACAGCGCGGTCACCGCCGCGCCCGTCACCATCAAGATGCCGATCATCATCACCAGCAGGAACACCACGCGGTCGAAGTCCGTCGTAGGGCTCTGGGATGGTCTGCGAAAACATTTTTAAAGGAACTGAAGACATAACTACCCATTCAAAATAGGTATAAGGTAAACTGGTTCTATAGATCTGATCTGGAGACAATGCCTACCGACTGTAAATGCGTGAGTCGCGTTAGAAACAAATCTCAAATCACTGTATAATATTTGAAAAGTTGCGTGGATTCTACAAGGATCCCATCATCAAATTACAGTTATGACGTGAAGTGATCTTTGGCAGAATATGAATGAATGAATGAATGAATGATTTATTTGAAAAACACAACCACAACATTACATACTAACTGCTTAAAACTGAAAAAAAAAAGAAGTACAATGTTGAGGGTGGTCTCAAAAAGGAGTCCACTCAGCATGTGTCGGAGCATGGGGACCCACGACGCTGATTTTCAGTGAATCCACTTTACACCAGTAACAAATATAACATAACACAAATAACACAACACTAATAAGGGCAGATCTAAATAGAAAGTGCAGTGTAGATACAGCTTGATTTTAATAAACAGGATAAATACATAATGGTAAAAAATAAAAATAAAATGAATAAGTAAGAGGTATAGAATAATACTGCTAAACAACACAGTAAAATCAGAGGCAATAAAGTTGTGGAAGTTCGCCAAAGGACAAAAACATGCTAAAGCCTTGATCAAAGGGTACAACAATAAACTGTCTAAAGAGCTATTACAACTCAGAAGACACAAAACCTGCGCAGTGACAAGAATTCTGACAGGACATTGCAAATTAAACAAGCACCTGTTTCAAATGGATATGAAACAGGACACAACTTGCAGGTTCTGCCAGGAGACAGAGGAAACAGTAATGCACATTCTCTGCTCCTGCGGACCACTCATGCACAAAAGAAGTATCTACCTAGGGCGGCACATCGTGCACCCAGAAGAGGTACAACATATCACCGCCCAAAGAATCTGGAATTTCTTAGAGGCAACGGGTCTTAACGGTGAAATCTAAAACAAAGGGCTGCCACAATAGATCACTTGCTGGTCGAAGCGACATATAAAGGCCCACAATAACACACAATAATATAGAATATAATATATAAAAGTAGGTATATATTTCATCGGCTAGACAGAAGACGTTTGTTCCTTTAGCAGGTGGAGTTTCAATTTGTTTTTAAAAGTGGCCAGTGAACTTGCATTTCTTATTGGAGGTGGAAGATTGTTCCAGCATCGCGTGGCAGCGTACTTGAAGCTACCACGGAAGCTAGCCGACGTGTGTCGCGGGCCGATGAGGCGGGGGGCTTGTCTTACATGCCTACGGGAAAATATTAATCTTTCGTACAGGTACGAGGGTTGTTTACTCAGTATTATACCAAATAGCAAAGTAGCGAAATGTAGTTTCCTTCGAGCTTCCATCTTGAGAAGACTGCCATTGTTTAAGAATAACATGTAGGTGTAACATGAGCTCTGGGTGGAACTGGGAAACAGAACCTGGCACAGGCATTTTGAAGTCTTTGCAGTTGCGTTTTTGTCCGCGATAGCAGACACTCTCCAATGACCGTATCAGCATAGTTGATAGGATTAGCGTCTCACAGAGCTTGATACGCATGTCTTTGCTCAAGTAGTCACGGAATCTATACAAAACTATGAGGCGGTAAAAGCAATTACGGACACTTTCTAGAACGTGGTTTTCAAACTGCAGTCTTTCGTCCATAAGCACTCCTAGATTTCTTGCTTCGGTAACCCGAATAATGCTTTCGTCTAGAATGCGGACTTGTGGGTTACGAGATACAGTCTTCACTATTTGGTGTTTCGTTTCTAATACCATACATTTGGATTTTAAGGGATTCAAAACTAGGCTGTTTTTCTTAGACCAGTTTGCTATCCGACTGAGATCATGATTTAATTCAGTGACGCCTGAATTAACGTGTTCAGGCTTAAACGAGATATGTATTTGCATGTCATCTGCGTATAGGTGATATTTACACAGACTAATGCACTGTAAAGTATAAATAAGATAGGGCGCAATATGGATCCCTGGGGGACGCCTCTGGCAACTACAGATCTTTGAGAGACCATTGACAAGCCCGTAGAGTTTTGTACTTCAACCTGTTGAGTGCGGTCGTCGAGGTATGTTGCGAACCAGTTTACTGCCCTGGGATCAACTACATAGTACCTACGTCAATTTTGATAACAATAGTGTTGTGTTTATTGTATCAAAAGTGCGTGAAAAATCTAACAGAACCAGAAGCGTAGCTTTTCCGTCATTCTGAGCGGCGAGGATGTCGTCGACCACATCAAGAAGAGCTGTTGCCGTGCTACGTTTCTTCCTAAAACCCGACTGATTAGATGGTAAAATATTGTTATGTTCCAGGTATTCAACTAGCTGCATACATACCGCTTTGTCGAGTATTTTGGACATTAGAGGAAGAATACAGATAGGCCGCAAATCTTTAAAATTCGCCGGTGATGCCACTTTAGGTATGGGCCTTACCACGGCACTTTTCCAGGCTTCGGGGAAAACGCCCGTGCCAATCGACTGGTTAACAATAGCTGTAATGGCAGGAAGCGTACGTGGCAAGGTCATTAGTAACATATTAAGGGAGATGCCGTCACTGCCCTTGGCCTGGGTACTTATAGAGCTTATTATTTTACTGACAGTGAACTCTGTGACCGGCTGAAGGCTGAAGTGTGTATCGCTATGCCTATGGAATTCAAAGTATGTCAAATCAGAAATTTTAGTTTTAGTTTCGCCAGGTACTTGTAGAAAAAAGTCATTGATGCCATTAGGGTCCAACAAATGATGGGGTATTTCACCATCTTTCTTTTTAAAATCGGCTACGTTTTGTTTAATGTGTTTCCAAAGAGCGCGGGAATTCTTTCTTTGAGATATGATGTACATATTGAAATACGCAGCTTTTTCGTTATGTATGGCATCAATTACCACCCTTTTCATTTCTTTATAAAATACCTTATGAGCACTTTGACTACTTTGTCGGAATCGTTTATGAGCCTCATCTCGTTTAGCCATCATTTTCTTTACGTTGTAAGTAATCCACGGAAACGAATGCTCCTTTAGAACAGTGAATTTGAAAGGTGCATGCCGATCGAACAAAATAAGTAAAAATGCGCTAAAAGCACCAACAGAGGCATCGATATCACTTGACAGAACATTTTCCCATTTGATGCAATCAACGTCAGCATTGAACCTCTCGAGATCGATGTCCTTAAGTGGGCGGTAAACAATGCATTTTGAGGGAAGTTTTGTTTTACAGATGTTTACTTTGCAAGATATAAATGCATGACTACTCAGTTCAAGAATGGAATCTATATATGTCGGTAAGATCAACGCTTGAATAAATAACATCAATCAACGTCTGGCTGTGGTCTGTAAAATGTGTGGCTTGATCTATATATTGACTGAGGTTGTGACAGTATAGAAAATCTTTTAGGTACCTTTTTAGTGCTAGAGTCTTGCTCCTTAAGCATGTCAACATTAAAATCTCCCATGAGGATTATATGGTCGTAAGACGAAAAATGAGAGACGGATTCACTTATAGCGCTTATAAAGATATCTGTATTTTGCCATGGCGGCCTGTATGCAGTACCAATAGCAAGTTTAGTACCATTAATAGTGATACTTAGCCACATTTGTTCGATAGAATGGGCGGTCGGGTGCGCGAGGTGGCGCGCGTATATACAAGGTGTAAATCATATAACTGAAAACCTGAAAGTAGTTTGTTCAGAATCGAAAGCTGAATCGATTGCACCATCTTTTAAGGTAGGTTGTATTTTTTTTGAAAAATATTTTTTTATTGTGCCGGGTCTAAAAGTTACGAAGGCAACATACGCGAATCAGAGAAATGTTGGAGGATGTTGTTGTGAGGTGAACGTCAGGATCTACGTCACTGACAAGTACTGATTAGTGATTACAAGTGTAGAGTTACGAATCAAGTAGATCTGCTTGATAAAGAAAACCAACGAATATCTTTTGAAATAATTAACGTATTTGTAAATGGACGTATTAATCTTATTAAGGATTAAAAAACTCAGTTGGGGTGTCTGAGGTTTTCAGTATAATAAAATACACCTTGTATATACCCCGCTTGAGGTAAAACCCAACGCCGCCGCCGCGGGCGCGCTCGCCCGCCGGCCGCGGTGTGTGCCGGTGCCGCAGCCGGCAGCCGGGCGGTGAAGACGCGCGCGCCTTCTCGCCCTCCCGAAGCCACGTCTCGTTAATTGCCATTACGTCCACTGGATGCCGTTCCATAGCTACCAAAAATTCATCATGCCGGGTGCCAAGAGGTCCAGGGTTTAACAATCCTATTGACTCTAATGTTTTTTTCCTAAATTTAAATTGTACAATGTATGAAAATCCGAGTTCTATGTATATGTTGTTCAAGATATAAACCTTGAGCAAAGTAACATGACGCCAATCCATAGTCATAAAAGGCAATGATATTTCACAATGCCAAAAACGCCGCCCCGCGTTAGCTTCCGACAATGCAACATAGAATAGCCCGCTTCTTGTAATTAATATTTCGCTATAGAAGAGAAGTAAACAAATAAATAAATAAAAATAGATGCATAATATAACACAGTTTATTAAATTGTTGTTGTAATTTCGGCAGTCATTAATATTATAGAAAGTGGACACAACATTATTGTTTACAATCCTCAATAAATAATGATCTAATGGTTTCCTTGTAACTACGTACGTACGTATATACCATATTCACATACCGTATTAAGCAAAACGTGGGTTTGTAAGGATGTACTACAGTCATTTAGCGCTGCAGGTGTCTGACACCTCAGCATAATGCTGAGCCAGTGTCCGGTTCACTGCCGCAGAGACACACTTGTTTCATGTTTTATCTGTTCTTTGATTATTTTATTGTTTAATATGTGTGTCCTGTGTGTTTGTGAATAAATGTATCTTTCTTTCTTTCTTTCTTTCTTTCTTTCTTTCTATTTATCTGAATTTGTAGGGTCCACACCAAAAACACGCTTGATATCGCGTTCACACTTGATTCTACACGGTTTGCTATCACCGCCGTCCGTTTGTTTTGCGAATACACGTCCTTCTCTCGTCCAGACGAACCTCCATTTTGTCGCAATACCCGCCTGGCGGGCCCTCCAGGAGAGTCTGCGGCTGGCCTTAGTAAGGTGCTCGTTGATGTAGAGTGGTTGTGGCGCGTGCTCCTCCAACCCCAGCCCGGCGGTGTCCAGGCCGCGTCGCACGCGCGCGCTGCGCAGCACCTCGTCCCGCAGCGCGCGGCGCGCCGGGCGCACCACGAGGAGCCGCGGGCGCGACGCGCGGGTCTCGCCCTCCGCGCTGCGAGTCCTCACCGGGCCCACACGTTCAGCACTTACAATGTCGCACTCTTCAATAGCCATTCCCAGTTTTGACGAGATGGCCCTAATTATATGTACCGTTGATTCGCTTTGTCGTTCTGGAACCCCTGACACTTCAACATCATTTAGAAGGAGAGCCTGGTCTTTCTCATTCAGTTCTTCGTGTAGTTGGTCGACCATCCCTCTTAACTCTATGACGTCAGCTTGTTGTGTACGACTATTTTTTATCGCGGACAATTCGCTTAGACACGTGTTCTCTTTTTCTAGACCTTGTACTAAATTACGCATGCCAGAGAGGTCTGTCTTAAAATCAGTTATTTGGCTACTTAAAAAATCTGTGGTTTCTGTAAATTCCTGTTTAATACATTCGATAGATCGTGCGAATTCTTTTTTTATTTCTTGAAACATTTCCTGCTTAAACCGATCAAGATCCTGATGTAACGGTCGGAGTTTAGCATCTAACATAGTCGATAATTTATCCATGTCCAGCTCTTGTGCCCGTTCGTATCTCGTGCTATTATGGCTCATATCTACCTTACTGGAGGTCATGTCCAAGGATACGTCACATACCGACATGTCGGCGTCAGCGGTGCCTGCCCCCGGCGAACGCTCGTAGTGCTTGCGGACTGGGGTTTCCTCCCCTTTGTTACGCCGGGTGATGTTGCGGCACGAAGGATTTAAAAGATTTAAAGATTTAAAGATTTTTATTGAACTTAATAACAGGTATACCGAATAACAAAACATTCGTAATCGGCTGCAGTAGTCAAAGACTGAGTCGCAGCGATTACGCCCACCTCGGGACACAAAGGACTTAAGTTCTAAAACATTAATTGTGTTGTTCTGATGTATAACCAGATTATATATATAGACAGATATAGACTAGTATTACATGCTAACAGTTACAGCAATAAAGTTTAAATACAGAAATATAACCAAAGATACAAAAAAGTGTTAAAAACAATAATAATATTAGAACAACGCCATGTATACTTATGCTAAGTTCTGAAATTGCTTCTTGTAGTGTTCTGTAGGTATGCCGACGCACGCGAAGTGATAAGGTCCTTTACATGATGAGCCTGATAACAGGGTGTCTTTGTTTATGTGGCTATGACACCCTAGACAATCCATATTAATATATGGGTACGGTAGTACAATTGTGTTGTTATCGCTTAGCGCGTCAGCTGACCGCCCGGGGTACACTGAGAAAAAAATATTGCTGCATGCAACAATAAAACTTTAATAGGGGAGAGCCGACGCAGGTGTTTGTTTGCCACAACAAAGTTTTTATTGTCAAGCCTAACCTTGTCCTTATAACAACAATAGCGACAATATATGCTGCAACAATAAAACTTTAACGGGGGAGAGCCGACAGTGTTATAGTTGCCACAACAAAGTTCGTATTGCCATGCCGAAGATTGTCCTTGCAACAACATGAACATTGCCAAAGAAAAAAAAATAACTTAAAGGCCATAACTATTCTAAATTTGCTGTTCCAACAATGTTAATTCACACCTCTAGCTTTTCTCGTTTTGCTCTTGCAGCAATATTGCTTTGTGATTTACCTACTCTCCTTTTGCTCCTACAGCAACGTTACTTTGTATCCTTACCTATTCTCTTTTTGCTCCCTCAGCAACATAACTTTGTGCTTTACCTACTCTCCTTTTGCTCCTACAGCAACGTTACTTTGTATCCTTACCTATTCTCTTTTTGCTCCCTCAGCAACATAACTTTGTGCTTTACCTACTCTCCTTTTGCTCCCATAGCAACGTAACTTTGTATCCTTACCTATTCTCTTTTTGCTCCCTCAGCAACATAACTTTGTGCTTTACCTACTTTCATTTTGCTCCCTCAGCAACGTAACTTTGTTTCCTTACCTATTCTCAGTTTGCTCCCTCAGCAACGTAACTTTGTACCCGTACCTATTCTCATTTTGCTCCCTCAGCAACGTAACTTTGTACCCGTACCTATTCTCATTTTGCTCCCTTAGCAACGTAACTTTGTACCCGTACCTATTCTCATTTTGCTCCCTCAGCAACGTAACTTTGTACCCGTACCTATTCTCATTTTGCTCTCTCAGCAACGTAACTTTGTACCCGTACCCATTCTCATTTTGCTCCCTCAGCAACGTAACTTTGTACCCGTACCTATTCTCATTTTGCTCCCTTAGCAACGTAACTTTGTACCCGTACCTATTCTCATTTTGCTCCCTCAGCAACGTAACTTTGTACCCGTACCTATTCTCATTTTGCTCCCTCAGCAACGTAACTTTGTACCCGTACCTATTCTCATTTTGCTCCCGCAGCAATATTACTTTGTGCTTTACCTACTCTCCTTTTGCTCCCTCAGCAATGAAACCTTGTACCCGTACCTATTCTCATTTTGCTTTCCCAGCAATTTAACGTTGTGCCTGTACCAACCTATTCATTCTCCTTTTAATTTCCCAGCAATTTAACTATGTGCCCGTAACCGACCTTATATTGCTTCCTCAACAATTTAACTTTTTTCTCGTACCTAATTTATTCACCTGTGTCATGTCGATCCAGCGGGTCCTGAACTCCTGACTTGCTGGGGCGATGAAACCAATACCAATTGATAGATATTTTGAATGAGATACACGCGATTCTTTGCGATTCATTCAAATATCTTAAATATCTATCAATTATTATAGGTTTCATCGCCCTAAGTAATAGCATATTAGGACTCGCTGGAAAAGTTAAATTGTTGAGGAAGGAATAAAAGGAGTGTAGGTCGGTACGGGCACATAGTTAACCTGCTGGAATACTAAAAGAAGAATGAATGGGTGGTACAGGTATAACGTTATATTACTGGGAAAGCCAAATGAGAATAGGTTGATTTGGTACAGGCACAGTGCTGGGAAAGCAAAAGGAGAACAGGTTGGTACAAGCACAAACTTATATTCCTAGGAAAGCAAGAGAAGAATAGGGTTGGTGTAAAGTATATTGCTGAAAAGGCAAAAGTAAGTAGAAATAGGTTGGTACAGGCACAAAAGTTACATTGCTAGAAAAGTACGACATATGAGCGGCATAAATAAATATCGTCACTAAAATGTGTCTATATAAACTTGTAGGTTAGTTGATCACGATCAGGTTTAAGCCCGTCACACATATAACTAATATAATATCTATAATATACCTTTATATACAGGTTATCCCACAAACAAACGATAATTCTTCGACAGCTGATAAGAGCAGCTAAAAAATTCTATCGATTTATCCCCCATGCCCGGGTATGTTCCGCGATTTGTAGTATTTTCAGTTTTTAAAACCATTTACGGATCAAAATGATCAATATCTCCGAAAAAACTAAAAACCGCGGAACGTACATATATAGGGTGGGGGAAGAATTAAATCGATAGCTTTTTAGCTGCCCTTATCAGGTGTCGACGGATTATCTAGGGTTACGGGACAAATGAAAGAGACCACACAGAGAGCTATGATATACATAAGCTATCGTAAGATATTCAATTCAATTCAATCATTTAATTCACAAAAACACTTTTATTATACGTCGTAATGCTTAGGTATTTGTATGACGGGCTTTATGAGATGTAGAGTTAAGTATAAAAACAAGTCAAAAAAAGTATTATAGGTAGGTATATATTTATTAACAATTTTCTAAAGACAAAAAAAACATTTTCATTCATAAAGAGCGACTTCGGTGACTGATGTTGGCGTCGTCGGATATACCTACTTGTCAAGTGTTCAAACCGCGAAGGCGTAATTACGTCAGGCATCCCAAGATACCATGGAGCCATGGATGAAATATCGGGCAGCGCGGCGGAGTCGGTGAAGGCCGAGCCCACGACACAGGCGCCGGGCGGGCGCCGCGCACACGGCGCGGAGCCGCACGCGCCGCGCCTGCCAGCGCGCCAGCCGCAGCGACATGCCCAGCCCCGAGCCCGCCGCGTCGCTCAGCGCGCCGCACCAGCTGAGCGATAGACCGCGATCCCTGACGAATAAACAAAAACGTACTAAATAGCGACATCAAAATTCACCGTTTTATTCTGTACAGTCGACCGCATTAAGATCTCCAAATGCAAAGCGAAAAAAAATATCTACGAAGGTCCTGCCGGCCCTTGAAATAAAGTCGTGATAGAAATGTATGTGTGCTTTGTGGTGATAGATATTAATGCCCATGACTTTACTAAATATACGCTAATAGTCAGCTTAATTAGAATTTGCAGTACAATTACACCGTTGTGCCATTAGTACGGGTATACGTTTTTTATATTAACCAGAAGTATGTCTCCTTTAATGACCTGCCACAATATTGAACAGTTTAAATTTATATTTAACGATCGTAGGTGTTAATTACAGAAAAACCAATTTCAAATAGAAATATAATTAGGTACAGATACAGAACTCGGTAAGGTTGTATGTCGAGCGAATAATTAATATACCTTAACAAATACAGGAATAAGAATGATGAAACTTACCTATCATCCCTTGGCAAAAGGTGCCCTAAGGCATTTTCTTCCAGAAGACTTGGAGATCACTCACTTTACTTAACACACAACGCGCACATTCCGTGTCAAAGAACTACTGGACTGAATTGAGAGAGGAGACACAGTCGCTAGCAACACTTTGTTGTTCGGGTAACTAACGTTGTTAAATGATATAAGTACACAAGTTAATCCGCTAACAACATTGACATTGTCATCTGATTGTTGAATTTAAATATTGTTATATGATCAAGATATCCATAGCTTCGGGTACTATAAATATTGGACGTTGTTAAATGATATAACTATATAGATTAATACGCTCACAACGGTGACGTTCTCATCATATCAATGCTTTGAAACTTTGTTATATGATCTAGGTGTCCATAGCTACGGGCACAATAATATTCGACGTTGTTAAATGATCCAAGTATATAAGTTATTACGCTAACAACGGTGACGTTGTCATCATATTAAGTCTTTAAAACATTGTTATATGATCTAAGTGCCCATAGCTGCAGGTACAATAAGTATTTGACGTTGTTAAATGATATAAGTACATAAGTTAATAAGCTAACAACGCTGTCGTTGTCATCGTATCAATGCTTTTAAACTTTGTTAAATGATCAAGGTACCCATAGCTGCAGGTACTATAAATATTGGACGTTGTTAAATGATATAACTATATAAATTAATACGCTCACAATGGTGACGTTGTTATCATATCAATGCTTTGAAACTTTGTTATATGATCTAAGTGCCCATAGCTGCAGGTACAATAAATATTCGACGTTGTTAAATGATATAAGTACACAAGTTAAAACGCTAACAACGCTGATGTTGTCATCGTATCAAAGCTTTTAAACATTGTTATATGATCAAGGTATCCATAGCTGCAGGTACTATACATATGGGACGTTGTTAAATGATATAAGTACATAAGTTAATACGCCAACAACGCTGACGTTGTCATCGTATCAATGCCTTTAAACATTGTTATGTGATATAGGGTCCATAGCTGCAGGTACAATAAATATTCGACGTTGTTAAATGATATAGGTACACAAGTTAATACGCTAACAAAGCTGACGTTGTCGTCGTATCAATGCTTTTAAACATTGTTATATGATATATAGGGTACATAGCTGCAGGTACAATAAATATTCGACGTTGTTAAATGATATAAGTACATAAGTTAATACGCTAACAACGCTGACGTTGTCATCTAATCAATGCTTTTAAACATTGTTATATGATATAGGGTACATAGCTGCAGGTACAATAAATATTCGACGTTGTTAAATGATGTAAGTACACAAGTTAATACGCTAACAACGGTGACGTTGTTATCGTATCAATGCTTTTAAACATTGTTATATGATATAGGGTACATAGCTGCAGGTACAATAAATATTCGACGTTGTTAAATGATGTAAGTACACAAGTTAATACGCTAACAACGGTGACGTTGTTATCGTATCAATGCTTTTAAACATTGTTATATGATATAGGGTACATAGCTGCAGGTACAATAAATATTCGACGTTGTTAAATGATATAAGTACTTAAGTTAATACGCTAACAACGGTGACGTTGTCATCTAATGAATGCTTTTAAACATTGTTATATGATATAGGGTACATAGCTGTAGGTACAATAAATATTCGACGTTGTTAAATGATGTAAGTACACAAGTTAATACGCTAACAACGGTGACGTTGTTATCGTATCAATGCTTTTAAACATTGTTATATGATATAGGGTACATAGCTGCAGGTACAATAAATATTCGACGTTGTTAAATGATGTAAGTACACAAGTTAATACGCTAACAACGGTGACGTTGTTATCGTATCAATGCTTTTAAACATTGTTATATGATATAGGGTACATAGCTGCAGGTACAATAAATATTCGACGTTGTTAAATGATATAAGTACTTAAGTTAATACGCTAACAACGCTGACGTTGTCATCTAATCAATGCTTTAAAACATTGTTATATGATATAGGGTACATAGCTGCAGGTACAATACATATTCGACGTTGTTAAATGATGTAAGTATATAAGTTAATACGCTAACAACGCTGACGTTGTCATCTAATCAATGCTTTTAAACATTGTTATATGATATAGGGTACATAGCTGCAGGTACAATAAATATTCGACGTTGTTAAATGATATAAGTACATAAGTTAATACGCTTACAGCGCTGACGTTGTCATCTAATCAATGCTTTAAAACATTGTTGTGTGATCTAGGTGTCCATAGCTGCAGGTACAATAAATATTTGACGTTGTTAAATGAACAGGAAATCTATAGTTGCAGGCACACTAAATATTCGACAATAAAAAGATTGTAGCAGGCAATAAGCATGATTAGTTGCTGTAGCAAAATAGTTTAGTTGCAGTAAATATAAACACGTGACAAAGCGTTTATTGTACTTTGTCAGCCTTTTTTTTTCTCAGTGTAATGACCGCGCAGACTGATTCTATTTTGTTTGTTAAATCACAATCACTTTACACCCTTATTGTCACCTGTGCACATATTGTTTTGTAAAAACGACGTCACAGTCACTTAACTTGGAGTTTAAGCTATATTTTGGTATGTTTTTGGACTCAGTACGTCAACATTTAACAATTTATTCGTATTTATTTAATGGAGCAGTGCGCAAACGATGTTCGTGGCTCGGGCGCTCGATCTACCCTCAATATGTTTTAACCACACCTCATACGTCCTTAATATATCTTAAAGCTGCGAGTCGTAGTAACTATGCGTAATCAGAGGTCTAGTTGAGTTCGTTAGGGGTGACGCATGAGGTGAGGCGAATGAGCCCGATCAGAATAACAGCCCCGGTCGTCGGTCGACCAAGCAGGGAGTCGTCCCACGCGGTTAGTCGTCTCCACCAACTATGAAGTAAACCTACCCGATAGGAATGAAGATCTTGTTGAGGAGTTGAAAAGATCGCGCGACTGGTCCGTAAGGCACTTGTCCCACCGCCGGCGAGTAGCGAGTACTCTCATAGTAATTCTTACTCGCGCGAGTAAAAGCGAGTAATAATTACTATGAGAGCACTCGCTACTCGCCGGCGGTGGGACAAGTGCCTAAAGGTGACTGCAGAGTCCGCCGCACGGGGGCCGAGCGGTGTGGCTCTACCCAACCAACCCAATAGGGATGAAGATCTTATTGACGATGGACAGCGGGTTGAACAGCTCGCGCGACTGGTCCGTAGAGGCGACTGCAGACTCCGCCGCACGGAGTGTAGGTGGCTCTACACGTCTCTAGCTACCCAACCAACCCAATAGGGATGAAGATCTTGTTGACGATGTACAGCGAGTTGAACAGCTCGCGCGACGGGTCCGTAGAGGCGACTGCAGACTCCGCCGCACGGGGCCGAGCGATATGGCTCTACATGTCTCTAGCTACCCAACCAACCCAATAGGGATGAAGATCTTGTTGACGATGGACAGCGAGTTGAACAGCTCGTGCGAATGGTCTGTAGAGGTGACTGCAGAGTCCGCCGCACGGGGGCCGAGCGGTGTGGCTCTACACGTCTCTAGCTACCCAACCAACCCAATAGGGATGAAGATCTTGTTGACGATGTACAGCGAGTTGAACAGCTCGCGCGACTGGTCCGTAGAGGTGACTGCAGAGGCCGCGGCGTGGGGGCCGAGCGGTGCGGCAGCGTGCAACATGCGGCGTTGTGGCTCTTCGATGTGGACCGTGTATGCCTCTAGCTGAAGAAAATTATCCCGTGAATACACTGTTATTTTTAATTGGTTCCTGAATGCGCCTATGAGAGAGTTGGTCTATGAGAATCTACGAAAAATAACCATATTTCTTATTCTTAATCATTTCTAATTTCCTCTCAGGAACAGCCTAGATACGGGGTGAAGAACCCAAACGGGTCAGCTATTTGGGATACTATCCTCTTAGTCAGCGGTCCTGATCCAGGTTGGCCCTGCTGCATTTACAATTATAGTACTTAATGATAATAAAGAGGCCAAGTTTCTTGAGTAAGTTTGTAGAGGGTAATCTCCGGAACTGCCCATCCGATTTCTCCACGACCCCGCGATCAGAGCCCCGAAGGCATTTAGAAAGTACAAAACATAACGACGCTTACTTTGTTAACTATGATCCAGAAGTACGCGCAGAGGATCCGCAGCACGTACGTGTAGTAGCAGAACTTCAGCGTGGTCACCAGCAGGCTGCTGCTCATGGTGTTCCTGTCCGTAGCACCTGACAAGCGATAACACCATGTGTGGAGTTACCACAGCCCACATAGCTCAGCTTAGCATAGTTCGTATTCAAACATATATTACTTATTGGGTAGGTCCAGTAGAAAAGCATTCTCGCGCTGGAAGAGAGAGCACAGCGGAATGACATCTAGGTATTTGGAGCAGCCCCACTGGGCAAGTACCTTCGCCTTAAGGGGCTGACAAGACCTAATTTTGTTGACATTGATGTTTTTAAGCAGTTTTTTAAGAAAAACTACTTGTTCTAGCACATCAAAAAAAATATTTATGTTAATATTCACCATATTTCAAAGAGCGTGGACGAGCTCGATACATAATTGGACGAAATCGGCTCGATAGAAAATAATTGCAAAGATTGGTCTTAAAATCATCTTAAACGGTTCTATGTCTTTATTTTTTTGACGTATGGGTCTGCAATTAAAAATTGAAGTCAACATACCAATACCTAAACCGCTAACGAGTCACATTTCTCAAATAATCCACACTTTTTTTATTTCAATATTTATGCACTATTATCTTCAAAAACCGGGCCGCCCAGTGACACTCACTCTCGTTTACTCCGATACAAATAGATTTTGGTGTTGACAGCGCCTTAAGGTTCAAACAGAAAGTACCATCGCGGGCGCGCAGCGCGATATGTCCCTACAAACCACTAGCGTGGTCAAACAGGCTGCGCCCCGTCGGCAACGCGCCCCGCTTCTGTCGCGTCCCGCCAGCAACCCGCCGCGCGCCGGCCGCGCGCCCGCGACGAGCGCGCCGCGCGATGCGACCAGTAGCGCGAGACTAGCGCGATGCGCGCAGGACGCGCGCGCGATGCTGGCTGGTTGATGGCGCTAGGCCAGCGCGATGCGCGCGTGCTCTGTGTGACCGGGCGTCCCGCCCGCATCACGCGCTCATCAAGCCCCGCTACCGTCCCGCTGGCAGTCTGTTCGACCCTTTACAGAAGGCCGCATCCATAATACCACCACTACTTGCTTGGTGGGTATTTGGTGGCTGTGCTCCTGGTGGTAAGTGAGGGCACCAGTTTCTGAGCATGCGCTATAAGTATTGAGTGTGGGACATGCTTTTGAACCTAGCTGTCAACACAGCGAATCCTATCTTCAAAGGGTCGGTAGCGCTCTTGTGATTCTTCTGGTGTCGGAAGCGTCAATAGGCCACGGGGTCTGTTTACCATCAGGCACACCATAGATATGCTTGCTTACCACCGTGGTGGTACCTACCTACATATAAAAAAAACTCACAGATGAACCGCAACGGTCTGTGCACTCGTATGAAGTAGCAGATCACCTTGAGGTGAACCTCGTAAGGGACAGGCAAGTAGTGGAGGTACGATATGACGTCTGTCGCGAAACCCACTGGAAATAGAGAAATACAGATTATTTTGCGTGGTCCTCACGGAAAAGGGGGGATGTGGTTGGCCGTTACCTACGCCATTATTTAACGAAATTCTAATAAAGGTTAGCTAGAAGAGATCCGTTATAGATAAGTTCGCTTTTGTACTTTAATCTTATAAGACATGTTTGTCTTTTAACCTGTTATTTTGTACAAATAACAATTATACAACGATCTACTTATTAGTATAAGTACTTAACAATTATACAAATTTAGACAACACGGGTCATATGCTTCCTTCGTCGTCCTTGCAGTTACCATTTAGTATTTTCTAATCGGGTAGAAGCTACGGTAGCATAGTGGTTCAGGCATGCGGCTGCCAAGCGGCGGTCGTGGGTTCGAATCCCGGCTCGTATCAAATCAAAGAGTTTTACGGAACTTATATACGGAATATTTTAGCTTCTGCTTTTCGGTGAAGGATAATATCGTGAGGAAACCGGTCTAATCCCAATAAGGTCTAGTTTTCACTCTAGGTTCGAATCTTGCGATTAAGGGCTCTAGGGCACAACCGGGAATAACGCTAAGAGGATGATGATGCCTAGAAAAAGGCCTCTGCTGCACCGGACGACTCAGAGAAACATCCTAAGGTCTCTATATCTCTCTGATGTTACCTCCATGGCTCCTACCAGTGTACGGACTGGACTACTGTCGTTTCCTTGTTGAATGTCGTTTCGTTCCCAGCTTGCGCTCCAAGATATTAACCGGTTACAGTGATACTTTTCGAGCGTAACCTTCATTATGGGTTAGTCTCTCAAAGTACGGTACCTAACCGGTCTAACCGGTACGGCAAAATTAACCAGATTACAATCCCTGACCCTGAGCAACCGCTTGCTCCTGTCAGGGTAATCTACTTATGTGTTCCTAAACCGGATAGTTTCTTCTATATCTCCCTATGAACAGGCCTGGCACCCATGGGTACCTTTCATGGACCAGGTGACGGGCTCGCCGGGGTACTGGCGCGCCGCGCTGGCCGCCACGCTCGCCACTACCAGCAAGTACCACACGTTGTACACCACGTCCACGGTCCGGAGGGCGGACACCTACCATACAAACAATGTAAATACTTAGGTAACTATCTACTCTTTATCACACTCTTCGATTTATAATACAGACTACTTATTAAAAGGAGGTTATAACAGGGACTTTGTAGTCATATTTTAAGAAAGTAGATAAGTATGTACCTACTACGTACGTACAGTGAGAAAAGCTTTCATGAGTCACTCATGATTTTCATTTACAAAAGCGATATACACAACAGCCGACAGAGACGCAGCTATAGCGAGACAGCAGTACACTCTCATTCAAACTATATCTACGCGTCACTGCCGGCTTCGATTGCGTTTTCTCACCACTCTTGTACCTAAGCTCGTCTTAACTGGCCCCCAGTATTACAGCTCGGCCACGATTCCGAGCGGCGGCGGCAGCGGCTACTGTGCACCAAACGCAGCGGGGGCGCGAAATTAGAGCGCTCCCTCTCGCTCGCACTTATGGTGCACCGCTCGCTGCCGCAAGTAGATACTTAGTTGCGGGGCGCCAGTGGTGACAGTGCTAGCGTAACAAACACCGGATGGAACTCTGTGTCGCAAACACAGCCCTCCCCCACCGCGCAGGGAGTGACTCAGTTATACTGCCTACTGCACCTATACATCCAGAAAGACCCAGACTTAGTCAAAAGCCTTAGGATTCATTACACGAGCATTGAACTGACCCATCTCACGCACCCAATACAAAAAGGGCTTGTCGACTCACCCGCGTAGCGCATCATCGTCATCATATCAACCGAAACGCGTCCACTGCCTCCCCCAAAGAGTGCCAAAGTGACCGGACCTGCGCCACGCGCATCCAGCGTAGCGCATACGCATGTGGATTTGTCAGTCGACCTTGTCGGCTAGCGATAAATCCGGCGGATTGGTGCGCCTGTGAATGTTAGGCATTAGAAAGATACAGCACCTTCACGTCGATCCTCGTAATGGCGACCACCAGCATGGCCAACACCGTGAGGCTGAACAGCGAGTTGAGGAACCCGCTCTGCGCGAGCGCACAGAACTCGTCCCGGATGTAGGCGCGCGTCCACCAGTTGCGGTACTCCGGCTGAAACACCGTTTCACACCGAGATGGTGGCAGACAAATGTAGGGCCTGTCTGATGGTCAAGGGGCACCCGAAACTTTGGATTGTTGTACATCCGGCGTTACCGGCCCGCAATTGAGTTGAGGATTCGTGTGGGTCACAATAAGTGCAAGTCTGGCACTTTCAACACAGGGAACTAGCGATCTTAGCTTTGGTATACGGTATCATATCCGCACCAGAAACATAACAATGAAACATCCATGTACAAGTACATCGATGCAATGAATACAAAACGATAATATGATACCGAGAACACATCATGGAAAAATAAACCATAATCGTCTGAAGCCCAGTACAGGGCAAGACTCGAACTTTAAGAATAAGACTTTGGTGCTGACTGTACACGGCTCTAGTAGTGAGGTGCGGTAGTTGCTCTGGGTTTCAGACGTTTTTTTTCTAGGCAGGGATTGTAACCCGGTTACAAATTTACCGGTTTATTTAGGTTAAAGTGTTTAGGTTACGTTCGAACTATTTGATTTGGGAGCGTTATTTCGCAGCGCTCTCTAACCGGTTACTCGGTGTTTCGATACGGGATCATTGACCGCTGTCGCGCCGCCCGCGCCGGTGGCTTTGAATAGATAATCGATAGGTATTTGAATCTTTTCCCATACACGCAACGATAGGTAAATATATGTGCCGTACCTATTACATTACATGTAATGTGAGAGGAGAATTTATTTTACGTGGGTATAAGATTAAGCTTGCGACTCTTGCGAGCGAGCGAGCGGTCATTCACCGCGTACACGGAGAGAGCGCTTTCTAACCGGTAAATGGATTTCGTTCCCTGTTTGCGCTCCGAGATATGCTCCAGAGGGAGAGCGTTGTTCTTGCGAGCGTAACCTTTATCATGGGTTAGGCTCTCAAAGTGTGGCTCGAACCGCTACGGCAAAATGAACGGGGTTACAATGCCTGGTTCTAGGTATCATATATTATGGTTTAATGATATGTAATATAGAAGTAATATGTTATTTAAATCTCAATCCAACATGTTCATTCCTCGTTTACTCAGACAGCACGGCTATCACAAGACGACGCGCGAGCATTCTCGATTTTTCTCGCACTACCTATACGTATCTTTCTAAGTGTTCTAATAAGAGAGAGACGGATAGTGCGAGAAAAATCGAGAGAGCTCGCGCGCCGTCGCGTGATAGCCGTGCTGATCTATATTAATGTAAGTACTTATAGCAATACTTACTTCGTCCCGCGTTTCGTCATCGGAGTACAATAAATCATGTCTACTTTTAAATAGTTCTGCAAACTTTTTAAACATTTTACTTTGATGTTCAATTAGTATTGATTTCACCTGTAGATTAGTCGTATTTTTCACATTTTCAAGGACATTTTCGTGTTCACAGACGCCTCTTCAACTTCGTGTGACTTTGACTGACAGCTAAATCTTGATGTAAGGTCCATGTGTAAGGTTAACTTTAAAATAAAACCTATATGAAACAAATGTTCTGGCCAGTAATGTTTTGTTCTTTTATATACCACGGGCGGCAAACAAGAGTAGGTTTCCTGATGGTAAGCAGAAAACATAATCATGGACGCTTGCTGCTCCAAAGGAGTCAAACTTACTAGAAATGTCACTTTCTCGCGGTTTTATGTCGCGCCCGTTTCGCATGCCGCGCAGACGTGACGTGGAACAGATAGACGTGACCTGTCTGTCTGTTCCACGTCTGTTGCTTTCTAATTACAACACTTTTCTAATAAGAGTTGACTTACAACAACGGATGAGCATACTCTATGCAAAACTGTAAGAGTAAGTAAATTCTGTCAAACTAAAAAAACAAAAATTTACTCTGTTATCTGACTTTTGTGTATTTACTATTTAATTTCGTACATACTAGGTTTGTGGCACTCTTTGGGGGAGGCCTATGTCCAGCAGTGCTTGGGTGATGTGATGATGATGATACAAGGTATCATAAGGTTGCAGACAACGCGGCCATCAACTAGGTAGCCCTACCCGGGTGAAAATAGAGAAAACTAATTCGCCTCCGTAAACCCTCGGTATGGCATTATAGGGATAATGCTATACCGCTCTTGAAAACGACTACGAAACGCTCTTGAGAGCCGTTTTCGAGAACGTGATAATAACAAATATTGCTCGTTTAATAGTATATATATAGATAGCTACATAGAATTAAAATCTTTAGTTGGCTCCACCACTGTGATCACCGGAGAAAGGATTTAAATTAAGACAGTAATAAAATGATCTATAATTTAAAATAAAATAAAAAATATATTTCTTAATCAAAGAATATCACTCGAATGTTATGATAACTAACTTCCTTCTTGTTGCATGTAACCATTCAACAATTTTCCGTTTTCGTTGTCACTGTCATATGACTCATATGGCTGTCGTCCGACGTGATGCACGACGGCTAATCACAGCAATGCATTCGTAGATTGACCAATCGCATTCATTTGTGTTGCGTAATTGGAAATAGGCTGATATTTTGGGCAGCTGTGATTGGATGCGCAGTTGACTATGCGCACACCGAGTTTTAGGCACGCATTTGGGGAGAAATTTGTAATGGTCGCACTACACTTGGGAATGCGTGTTCGCGTTGCGTCGTTGCCTCTCTTGCATTGGCCGTAGGAAGAAAAAAGATGCAGCACGAATATTTGGGCAAATACCGTCAAGTGTAGTACAGTCGACTACAAAGAGATCGATACGGTCAACGTTACAAAAAACGACCTTAATGTTAAGGTAAGAAAGTCGTGTATACATATTTTTGTAACTTTGGCCGTATCCATCTCTTTGTAGTCGACTGTACCACTATCAGGAGCTCGGCTTCTATGTTTTTTCGTTCGCTGATTCGAAGTATTCGAACGTGTATTTCCGCACTTGCGTTTGCGTCTATCCGAACGCACGAAGTGTCAACGTGACTTGCTGCGCCGTGGGGATTCCACTTACAAAAAAAAAATCAGTTCGGATTATGCAAAGTTGACCGAACTCGAGTGTCATTGGTTCTTATTAATCTTATTATACTGGTGATAATTATCGGATAAATATCAAGAAGCGTAATTATCTTGATAAATTCGAACGCTGGTTGCTAGCTCGCGGGCTATAAGATTATAAGATAGAGCGAGATTGTAGACTTTTGCAGGACGCCGCTTCCGCCACCTATCTGCAGTTGTACACGGGTCAGAATCACGCGGCGTACTGCATGCAGCAGGCTTATTTAATATACAGGGCGATCAATCCAAATGGGTCAGTATGGAGAAGTCAGAAACTATAAGAGATAGCGAAATCTGTTCTTAGGAAACCTGGCGTCGATTTTAGATTTAATAATAATTGTAGGTAGGTATATGACTCCAAAATTATGTCACAAGAGCATTATTGCGACAAATATTATTTAAAAAAATTGGCATAAGCATCGTATTAAATTACACGCAACGGCGTAAGCGCGGTTAGCTACGCTATCGGTCACCAGTCACCACCACGCAAACTCGCACTGCTGTGGAGGGTATTCACCTTAAACCCGCACACAGTTTAAAAAAAAGGTACAACTAACACATGACAGCGTCACGTCGAGGACACCTTGGACCACTAGGGCACTGGGTGTCGAGGTGGTGCTGCTTGGTTTTCTGGTGGCACTAGGTTAAGCAGTGGTGCTGGGCCGACAGGAGGTACTGGAGCTAGTGGTGGTACCAGGCGGGGTTGTGGTAATGGGTTAAGGAGAGCCTGATGGAACCAGTCCTGGCGCCGCTGGTCGCGGATGCGGGCCCTGAGTCGCCACCTCTCCTGCATGAGCTCGCCCAGGCGGCCCGCCGGCCCGCGGGCACGCCACGTCGTCGCCAGTGGGCGAGCCTGCCGACCAACCATACATCTTAATGAGTCAGTGAGAAGAGAAATAGACAAATTTGCACGCAGGAACTATGACCTCGAGTTCGAAATTAAGAAAGTTTTAGATATTCACGAAGATGCGCCCGACACGACTTATACGTACCGCCTTTTGGGACACTTTGTATAATATTATGAATACAATAACTAAATGATGAATGTAATTATAATACCATGATGTGACGACGTAAAACGATTCATAAAATTTGACGAGTCGAATATACAAATTCATCATATCAGCCGAAAGACGTCCACTGCTGGACATAGGCCTCCCCCAAAGGGTGCTACCCACGCCGCGCCTTCCGATACGTGGTCGCCACTCGAGAACCTTTCCGCCCCAACGGCCATCGGTTCTACGTGCTATGTGCCCTCCCCACTGCCACTTAAGTTTAGCGATTCGGAGGGCTATATCGGTTACCTTGGTTCTGCTGCGGATAGCCTCATTTCTGATGCGATCACGCAGAGAAACTCCCAACATCGCCCTCTCCAGGGAGTGTATACTCGTAGATAAACTATCCAAAATTTTTGTTTCCGAATAATTTTTGTTCCATTAGCTTTTTTCCCCACTTTTTAGGGTTCCGTTCCTCAAAAGGAAAAAAACGGAACCCTTATAGGATCACTTTGTTGTCCGTCCGTGCGTCTGTCCGTCTGTCAAGACCCTTTTTCCCAGGCACGCGTGGAGGTATCAAGCTAAAATTTATACCAAATACTCAGGTCTGATGTCCCTTGGAGCTGTGAAAAAAATCAAACTTCTAAGCCAACGCAATCAAAAGATACAGCCGTTTATGCCGCAAATTTTCGAAACTCGCAAGGGAATCAAAACTTACGGGGTACTTCCCGTGAACTCAGAATCTTGAAATTTGGCACGAAGTAACGTCTTATAGCACAGATAAAGGAAAAATTGCGAAAACCGTAAACTTTTAGTTACATCATATAATAAAAATATTTAAATCATTTTAAAGTTATTAGTTATATACCTAAAGGTTTGTACGGAACCCTCGGTGCGCGAGTCCGACTCGCACTTGGCCGGTTTTTTTTTAATTTTCCTATGCGGTTGTGTTACCAGTAGGTTATTCTAGACGCATTCTTTACCATGTATTTAATAATAAATAAATAAATAAATATAAGGGGACACAATCTTACACAAATCGACCTAGTCCCATAGTAAGCTCAGTAAGGCTTGTGTTATGGGTACTAGACGACGATTTATAGATATAAATACTTAAATACATAGAAAACATCCATGACTCAGAAACAAATATTCATGCTCATCACACAAATATTTGCCCTTACCGGGATTCGAACCCAGAACCTTCAGCTTCGTAGGCAGAGTCACTACCCACTAGGCTAACCGGTCGTCATTTTGTCTCCTAGTCCGTATTATTCTCGTGTAAATATTTTACCTGTAGAATCAGTTCTCAATCCGAAATGCGCGGCAGCGGCCGACGAAGCGCCAGAACCAACTTTACGGATATTTTTTTTCGTATAAAGTCGGTTCTGGCCCTTCGCCGGCCGCTACCGCGGCACGCTCGCTTCGCTCGCTCGGCTTGCGCGCTTTAGGGTCGCGGTTTACCTAACACTCCTCCTCGCTTCGCTCGTCGTCGTACCGGTGGCAGGTCGGTGTAGGTACTACAAGTACCACAACCAGAGCCCTACCTATTCTACTGTAGAATAGGTAGGGCTCTGGTTGTGGTCAGCTAAAAACGGCATTGGATATGTGTCGTTTTGCACTTATGGCATTATGCGTGTGATTGAAATAAAGTATACCTAGTAAAAAACGCGACTGGAAAACAATTTAATATAATATTGTCATTGCCATGCCCTAACAGGGCCCATGTGGAACTATATTGTGTATGTAAGATCTTTTTAATACCATGGTTGCAATAAAAAATATTATGATTATTATTATGATTAATCACAACACGTGGGGGTCTCGTTTGAGCCGCCGTGCTGAACGGTCGCACGGACCCTTACCGTCCTCTGTCATTGTTTCTCCAAATTGCATAAAAAGCGCAGAAACAAAGGGCGCCTATCGCCAGATGTTCCAGTAAACGCTCGCCGCGCTCCTTGCCGTAGTCTAACCACGCTATCCGCTCCGATACGCGTATTATATATACATCTCGCGATACATACCGGTTTAAACAAATGTGCAGTGCGTCTATATATTATATAACAGTGAGTGCGACTGATGTGAGGGCGGTCCAAGTCTTCGCTACAAAGTCGCCCAAGCTCAACAGATAAATCCGGTGAGATGAGACCATTTTTTACTTAATGTATTAATGCTAAAATCACAAGAATGTGGTGTTATGAACCCGCCAGAGGGAACCCACCATGTCTGATTATTTCTAAAAAAGTAGCATACATAAAGTAAAGGACGTAAAAACAAAGACTCCTAGTACAGAGTAGGTACTGTATAATGACTGGTTAATGTGTCGACGCACTGCACACGCATCCGCGCAGTGCGCGCGCACGTCGTAGGTATACCTAGTTATATGCAATCCTGGACTTAGTTGGGCCTGATGACTTCCTAGCCGAGTAGAGGATAACCCATGGCGATGAGCTTCTCGTTTGTGCTGGTTTTTCTGTACAAGTTTAATTGCACATATTAGCCGACTTGTAATCTAGCTTTAGTAGCTCGCTTCCTATCGCGATGGAGATTCAACACGTCGGACTCTTAATACTATGCATACATGCCTGTATGCATAGTACCGGCAGAATACCATCATAACAGTAGGTCAAAATCAAAATCAATCAATTGTAAAATGCTGTCTACATAAGATATAGGTACCGGATACATGAAATCGAATAATACCTAACAACTATCCCAAACCGCTTTGGTTCTAATATTTCCCAGCATCAGGCAGCATTTTTTTTCTATAACCCCAAGTACCTCGGTGAAATGTATTATGATAGTGAACCTTTTCTTAAAACAACAACCGTAGCACACCGTCATAAAACACTTTTTCCTGCGTACACTAAAGACAAAAGCACACTAGTCCTATGACAACTGACAACATCTGCTGGCTATTTGCCTGCATCGCCTACACGAAATTGACAAAGCCCAAATATCGGCAAACAATAGCGCATATTTAAGCAAATGATGTAGTTATGCAACAAACCCAATTTTTTATCGTCATTGACTCAAATGACTGTAGGCGCACCGATAGCCAGATACAACTACAGCAGCCAAGAACTACCCAACGCTCTCCAAAGGGCAATAGAAAAACCACGGAAAGCAATCGCAATCACTTTAGGTGAATTTAATGCACGCATATCAACAATCGGGGAACATGATGACTGTATGAACCCACGCCACGCCAGATGGGCTTGAATAGGCAAGCGATATTAAAAACATAGAGGATAAACATGCTAGGTTCATAATCTTGTAATAAATACCGAAAACACCAGAACGAAAAGAAAACCAAACTCCAATTAAACTGGATGCAAAAAAATACCTAGAGCTTAAGCGAGGAGCAAAAAGCGTTGAATTGTTATGCAAGCCTCAGAAGACTGAAGAACCTTAAGAGAAAATACGAGTTATGCTTTTGTTCCACATGACGAAGACGTCTCCTTAGAAAGATCGCCTAACCACGAAAACAGGCAAATTAAATACTGGCTGCCGGTCAACTCTCCCAGGGACAGGGTTTGTTACACTCTGTTTTGTTGTGCAGTGAGCAGTGTTAACATCTTGGTTAAGTTTATGAAAATAATTAACGTCGTGTCTATGTCTACAGGTAAAAAACAGTGGTATCGGTGAATTTAATAGTTTATATCTGCGACAATGTTTGGTGTGTAGTAACAACATTTTAAGTAGGTAATAGTGTCTTTATCACGTATACCCTTGTCAAGCAGCAAGTCCGCACATGGATACGTACTGGAAAATACAAGTTGTCGTTGTTGCGAGTCATATTATGACCTCATGACAACATGACAATACAACCACAGAAGCACACAACTAATGAGACTTTTAACAACACTGCACGAGAAATCGACGCAATGGAAGAAACAGACTGCAAATAAGAAGAGCAGGTAGAATGATCGCCTGAACCTACCTCTAGAACTGATCGGTCGAGAACACCTTGCAACGTGGACCAGCTAAATTTTCCCACACTAATAACGAAATAGACACCAAACTCCAATAAACCCGGAACGAAAAAAAATATATATATATACATATATATATATATATATATATAAATACCTACAGTTTATGTGACATATAAATAAAAAGGGAAAAGCGTTGATCATGCAAGCGTTAGAAGACGGGACCACCTTACGAATGGATACGAGATATGTTTTTATTTGAAGGGCGATGACGTCTCTCCGGCATGATCGCTAACCCACGAAAACAGGCAAATTAAATAATGGCTGCCGGTCAACTCTCCATGTTGTCACATGACAATGTTTAGTGTGAAGTGATAAAATGTAACGTAATAGTGTCTGTATCACGTATATTCATCAAGCAGCAAGTCATGCACCCACATGGATACCTACTGGAAAACACAAGTTGTCAATATTTTGGGACAAGATATCCAACGCACCAGGGACTTCGATAATTCCAAAGCAACAAACGGATTAAAACCAAAGGGGAACGGCAAACAAAAGCCAAGAAAACAACAACACAATAACAGCAAAATGCTCAGATGGCATCGCAGCAAAACCTAATCGCAGTCATTTACCCTTCTATACATATTTACACAATTATATATCCATACTTCCTTTCACTGGGCACGATGCTAGTATTCGGTCTGGTTTTCTTCCCTCGCTCCTCATCCTGACTGCAACAGCCCCACACTCCTGTCCTGTACTTATTGGCTCACTGGTGCCTCGGATAGGTGGGTCAGTTGACCTTGCCAGGGCGGCAGAGGACGAGGAAGTACAAGAGAGAGCCCGAGTGCACGCCCTGTCTCGGAACTGGTAGTTCCGGACAGGGGCTGTTAAGGTTCCCATACACCCCTGGCTGTGCCGTGCCGTATCGTGCCAGCGCGTGCTCTCGAGCAATGTCAAGGAGCCACCTCGTCGCTCCCTCCCGGGCATGGCCAACGCCTCCGCGTCCTTGCAGCAGAACTGCTGCCTGGCTGAGTCACCGGAACGGAACGGGAACGGAACGATTAATCACAACACGTGGGAATATGAACTACATCGTTTAGAAAATTATCTGTTGGGGAAAAACGCGACTAGAAAACAATCCGTTTGTCAATACTTGCGTAAGTATATGAATTAAACCGACTAAGAAAAATAAAAAATGGGGAAATAAGCTAATGGAACAAAAAATATTCGGTAACAAAAATTTTGGGTAGTTTGATGCCACACACGTACCGCCCGCAAAATTCCATATCTAAATAAACTAGGGGTAACTTATCATCTCTTACTTAACAAATGATGTTTCTTGTTGACGTTTAGACCAATGTTTAGGACTTGCAAGTTGGCTAACGTTCTGTCTACTTCATGCCACAAAATGGATTGATTGCCATAAGACAGTAGTAGTTAAGTAGCTTTAATTCACCTAATACTTAGTAGCTTTAATTTTAAGAAATACTTGCTGTGCCCTAATACCCCAATGTAACACCTATTTGTACCACATGATAACTATGCAATAAATGAATTATGAATTAGACATGCATACGTTTTTGAGAGCGGTCTGTATCTCATATGCTCTGAACACTTCCCCGTTGACCCAGCCGAGGTGCTGCAGGCGGCCGAGCCGGCTCGCGGCCGCGACCACGTCCGCCCTCAGGAGGTACTCTGCACAATCAAACGTCAGGTGCTCCAGCAGAGGCATCTTCTCCAACAACAAGTGCGCTTTCACGTGTATAACGGACGGTAAATCCCGCAGTTCTAGCTTCCTTACTTCAACCAAGCAATTCACCGGCTCTACTGCAGCATGCACATCTTCAAAGTTCAAATCGGAGCATCGGCTTAGAATGAATGTGTTTAGTTTCGTCAAGTCCCCGCCACCTCCGCCGCCGGCGCCGGTCCGGAGGAAACTGCCTTTGATTGTATCCGTCATCCGGAATACGAGCTCTTCGATATTGTTGTTTTTAATCAATTGGGAAACGCAGTCGTCAAGGATCTGAAATAAAATAATGAATGAAGGAGTGTAGATATTTTGTGTAAAATGTGCCTTTTTTTCGCGCAGAACACAGAAGGACTGTGGTTGCCGATTGTAAAACTATTGACAAAATTGTTCGTTCTCAGACGTATACGAGTTAAAGTCATAGGTAGTATTTGCAACTAATTAGCTCAAATCAAGTGTAGCTAACTACCAAATTAAATTACTTACCTGCAATAGCGTGTATAAAATCGTGTCGACGCTGGGCCGACTCAGGGGAAGTAACAACAGCCACTCTGGGAGTCATTGCAGACTGCCCAATATTGTGGCACTGGGTCGGGCAGATTAAGACCGTTGCACAATTGGTGTGCAAATAGAGTAATTATAATTAATGTATAACTAGAATATAATACTAACATACCTAGGTTAAGTAAAATAAGACTCCTCCCTGCCTCTTGGTAACCTATTGGTAGTAAAATACTATAATATTAGTATGGATGAATAATTGTCCGAAATAAAGAGTTTTCCTATTATTATGTATCTCCGATTGAAATTCACGGGGCGAACCCCGGTCATTTAGTAGGCGTGCGTGGGGATATAGATCCAACACGTAGAGACCCTTTGGAGACGCAGTTTAATGTGATGTAGATAATGCACCTGCTAGAACCCATTCACGGGTACATCGGTAGATACCCGTGATCCGGTTCCAACAGGCGTTGGGGCTATTGTGGGTAATATGGATAGAGAACTGCTGGGGCTATGGTGATGAAATATGGGTGGATTATGAAACTGGACTATTACAAAGAGATCCAGACACCTGCCATAACATTGTTGCGTACCTTTGTGTAACCTCCCTCCTCCCTCCCTCCCTCCCTCCCTCTCTCCTGCCTCGATAACTTTTTATCGAGGCAGGCGGTGACTCGCCGCTCATTAGATGATGGGCCCCTGAAATTGCCGTCGTAAAGACGGCCAGAGCTATAACCACGAACGTTGAAAGTCGAAGTTCGGGTATTTCCATCTCTATCGCAATTACAATACTCGAATGACAGGGATACGAACGAACTTCGAGTTTCGATTTTAGTGGTAGCGCCGCTGGAGCAACACCTGGTGAGCGGCTCAGGGGTGTCGAGAGGTGGTGCTGCGCTTTCTCCGAAGTTACTCGCGGCGTTATGCCCTTTAACACTTCCACCCCTGGAGCATATAGCTCTGACGACTCCTCTCTGGACGGCCAAGGAAGGCCAGCCAGAGCTGAGAGTCCTGCGGGCCCCCTCGGGGTTCCACTCCGACCGGCGAAGACACGCCGGAGACGGAGGCCCTGACCGACTCTCGGGAGCACTCGTGTCCGTGGGGACGTTACTCCCCAACAGCTCGCCACAAGCTGCCCTGCGGGGCTATTATTGTTATAATAATGAATGAATGAAAACATTTATTTCAAGTAACCCAGGACTCATCCAGAAAATTACACATTACTTACAATTAGATTTTGTATAAAAATTAAATTAAATTCTTATATAAAATATACACTGTTGGAAACATGCATTTCACAACAGTGCCTCATGTACGGGCAATCTAACCTGTCCGCTATCGACCGCAGGATGGGGTTGGGGCTGGCCCGCGCCCGGCGCACCAGGGATGTGCAGCGCTTGCGCATAGTCGCATAGAAACAGTCTACACGCGCTTCTGCGAACATCCCTGATGCGCTACAGAAGCGGGGCAGCCCCACAAGCACCCGGAACGCGTTATTATATTGGACCCGGAGGGCTCTGTGGGCCCGTTGCGTGTAATACCTCCATAAGCCGCACGTATACCGGGAAGTACAATATGCTTTGAACTAGAGCTGGGTCGTTTCGACTTTTCTTTGAAACGAAACGTAACCGTTTTTTTTATCACAAAACTGTTTTGAAAAACAGTTTCAAAAATAACTAGTTTCTCCGTGCGTCGCCGCCGTTGCCGGTCGCCAAACGAAGTGAAACGAAAAAACGAATGAAACAGTTTACAGTGTTCGAGTTGCGTTTTCACGTTTTGCATTGCAACCGTTGCGTGCGACTGTCGCCTTCTACTCGTAGCTCCTTGTCATCGTTTTTATAAAATCAGTTTGTGGTTCTAGCCAGAAACTGTTATTCCGTTACTGTACGAGAAACCGTTTTTGAAAACGCTTACGGGAAAAAACGCCCAGCTCTACTTTGAACAGAGTTATTTTAACCTCCCTCGTACACCGCGCGAACTTACGGGAAATCATATTGGCCCTCACTGACAGAGCCCTCCGTTCCCTTTCTATATCCATGTGGTCTTTTAAGTCAGCTGTGACAATATGATCTAATAGGTATTTAAAGCTCGAAACCCTCTCTAGTGGAGCACCATTTAGATAAATGGGAGGCACTTCGTATATTTTATTATTGGCGGGCTCAAATACCATTAACTGACTTTTGGCTACATTATATCTTAGCCCGTGTTCAAGTGCGTACTTCTCACATACGAGAAGTAACTTTCGTATGCCACAAGCCGACGCGCTGAGTAAAAGCAATAATAATAATAGCTCCCCGACGAAAGAAGCTACGGTAGCCTAGTGGTTCAGGCATGCGGCTGTCAAGCGGCGGTCGTGGGTTCGAACCCCGGCTCGTTCCAATGAGTTTTTCGGAACTTATGTACGGAATATTTACCGTTAGCTTTACCGCCCGCACGGACGGTTTTCAAGCGATTATGCGCAAGAAAATCGTCTCGATGCTGAGCCGATTAAGGGAAAGTTCCAACAGCATTCTGAATGTCATTGCTGACAGGTACGACTGCCCTATGTTGGCGCACTGGATCGTCTCGATGCTGAGCCGATTAAGGGAAAGTTCCAACAGCATTCTGAATGTCATTGCTGACAGGTACGACTGCCCTATGTTGGCGCACTGGATCGTCTCGATGCTGAGCCGATTAAGGGAAAGTTCCAACAGCATTCTGAATGTCATTGCTGACAGGTACGACTGCCCTATGTTGGCGCACTGGATCGTCTCGATGCTGAGCCGATTAAGGGAAAGTTCCAACAGCATTCTGAATGTCATTGCTGACAGGTACGACTGCCCTATGTTGGCGCACTGGATCGTCTCGATGCTGAGCCGATTAAGGGAAAGTTCCAACAGCATTCTGAATGTCATTGCTGACAGGTACGACTGCCCTATGTTGGCGCACTGGATCGTCTCGATGCTGAGCCGATTAAGGGAAAGTTCCAACAGCATTCTGAATGTCATTGCTGACAGGTACGACTGCCCTATGTTGGCGCACTGGATCGTCTCGATGCTGAGCCGATTAAGGGAAACTGGATCGGTCAAATCAAGGCAATCGCGAAATTTAGATATAAGTAATTAATCACTGTAATATACCTAGGTTAAGTTATACTAACAACATATGGATGTATTAAAAAAAAATGGTGCGAAATAAAGCTATTTATTATTATTTACGGTGAAGGAAAACATCGTGAGGGAACCGGTCTAATCCCAATAGGCTAGTTTTCCCCCTGGGTTGGAAGCTCAGATGGCAGTCGCTCTCGTGAAAACTAGTGCCTATGCCAAATCTTGGGATTAGGTGTCAAAGCGGACCCCGGGCTCCTGTAGGGCACAACCGGGAATATCGCTAAGAGGATGATGATAATAGTTCCCCGACCCGAGACGAGTCGTGGCCTCCGACACGCGTGTAGCTATCGTCCTCGCCTGCTTGCGCCCGCGAGCCCGTTATACGCGCGAGGACTATACCTGTCACTCACTTACCGAACAATTCTCAAAACAGACTCGTTTGAGCTTCGTGAAGTTCTTCGCCCAGTCGCACGACGACTGGTACCACTTCAGTCGCACAAACTGGAAAATTAATTAAAGATACCATTACGAGGTGTCTAAATATAGGGTATTCCGCTATACTTGTAGAGAGATAAGTAAATAAAAAACTCTGCCAAGATACTTAATAAGTTAGTGGGTATAAAAGCTTGGCAGTTTCTTATTACAAACTTTTGGCTTGCACTAAACCACCACTAAACGGCATTGTGTTGTGTTGAAAGGACTCGGGCAGTACGTAGTTGATTTTTATACATATTCCATACACCATTCAATGAATATTCTTCTTTGGGGCAGTATCAGCATTAATGGATCGGAAAAAAATAGTTCTCCAGTCTAGTAAACAAACTTGGTTCAAGATATAAGCATTTTGCAGCAAATAAGTAATGTTGTGATTCAAATCTTTCCCACTTCCTTTAACAATTTATAAAAAAAAATACTTAACTGCATTTTATTATTCTATATGGAGCTTAATCGCGTATAATTAATTTATTTACCTCACTGAGGTCTCCCGAAGTTTCGGATGTGTCGCAGCATCCATGTTCACGGCTTGAGCGGGTATCCAGCAAGCAAGAAGATGTCGATACCGACTCAAAGAACATGGATGTTGCGACTAATCCGAAACGTCGGGAGACCAAATAAGTTAATAATGTATGCCATACGATTCAATAAATAAGTTAATTATACGCGATTAAGTACCGTTTAGTCAAAATGATGTGTGAGAATCTTGACAGTTTAAATCAATCAATCAATTTCAATCAAGAATATTTTATTATTTTGTTACCTAAATAATTGATTTTAAAAACAAAGTTTTAACCGACTTCAATTTTGTACTCCGCTAAGCCACGAGAACATCTCCACATTTCTTTTCCAATTTACCACATGAACTGATTTCCGAGAACAAATGCGTTGATTATTAGAGAAAAAAACCCAATCGCAGTAGGTATGTGGGCCGATAATATTTGAGGACTTCCGTCGATTCCACAAGGATCACCTTTGGCACTTCATAAGTTGCTATTTCAACAGAATCTTATCAGAATCTGTGACGTACTTTTGTACTTTTAAGTACGTAAGTAATTGAGGAATTGGCCACCATCACTCCCCCCAATGTATGATTTTCGGGTGTAAATACACGACTTATAATAGAAAACTAGCTTCTGCCCGCGACTCCGTCCGCGTGGAACTCGTTTATATCGTAGCTCCGTACAAACGTTCACCCCCCACTTCATCCCCTTGGGGGATGATTTCCGGGATAAAGACTATCCTATGTCCTTCCTCAGGACTCAAACTATCTCTATACCAAATTTCATCCAAATCGGTTCAGCGGTTTAAGCGTGAAGAGGTAACAGACAGACAGACAGACAAACAGAGATACTTTCGCGTTTATAATATTAGTATGGATACCAAAATCACTACACGCGTGCCTAATATAATTGAGGAGTTCCCTCAATTCCTCATGGATCCCATCATCCAACTGGATTTATGAAAAAAATGGGACCAACCTGGAAGTATATACTTACAAAAAAAAAACAAATTGTACGAATCGGCTCATAAATGACGGAGTTCTGAGGTAACAAAACAAACATTGAAAAAAAAAAACATGAAAAAAAAAAACAACCGATATGAGAACCTCCTTTTTTGAAGTCGGTTAAAAACAGTGAGCAAGAGAATTTTGAGTTTTAAACGAAGATATATTTTTTAGGGTTCCTTAGTCAACAAAACCCTTATAGTTTCGCCATGTCCGTCTGTCCATCTGCGGCTTTGCTCGTCAACCCTTACTACTAGAAAACTGTAATTCAGCATGGGTATATAAATCAATCACGCCGACAAAATAGTAGAATAATATCTGAAAATAAAATATTTACTTACTTAAAGTGGGGATTTAATTATTTTTTGTCGTTAAACCCATAGTTTGGCGCATCGTTGAATAGCTTCGTTTAAAATAATATGGGTATTTTAACTCAATGATCCATTAGCGAGATATTGGACTATAAACCCAATTTTTGTTCGAGTCAAGTGCCCCCCTTTTCTGCTGGCTAAACGGCTACTACGGGGGATGAAAAAAAAATCGTGGCAGTAGTACATGATGAATTTTTAAAAGGAAAACTATGAAGGCATAACTAGTTACCGAGTAATAGTCGATCAACTTAAAATGTACTTAGAAAGGCCAACTTTCGTACAAATTCGTCCGACGCAAACGCACCATTTAGTTGGCGCGCAAACACAGGCAACTACGGAACCCTACATTGCGCGTGGCCCCACACGGACTTGGCCGGGTTTTTTTCCGCGTTTTTACGGGCTTTATTATTACTTATTATTTAATCATATCTGGTACTAATTTGTGAAACCATACCGTAATATCCTGTATGTTAGGACACTCCGACCCCAGATTCCACAGGATTTGCTCGTCGGCTAGCTTGGCGTCGTAGACGAGCTCCGTGACCAAGCGGCCCCATCTATAGAGCACAGCATTCAAGGATAACATTCTGTCATCTTTTATAACAAGTATCCTGCATTTGCGGCGACGCTGTTCCTCATCCACGTCCCAAACGTTGGTTATAGTTTCTATTCTCAACCGGACATCTGTTGAATTAAACAACAATACGGGCCCATTTCACAAAGGCTTGTAACTTGTAATGCAAGCGAAAGCCTCTTATCAACCCCTTTTATTAGAAAGAGACTTCCATTTGTATCTCAAGCAATAAACAAGCCTTGACCGCCACGGATCACGCACCGCAGCGCGCAGTCGATGAACAGTGTGGCGTCCTCGTGGGTTGGACGATCTATACACAAGCCTTGACCGCCACGGATCACGCACCGCAGCGCGCAGTCGATGAACAGTGTGGCGTCCTCGTGGGTTGGACGATCTATACACAAGCCTTGACCGCCACGGATCACGCACCGCAGCGCGCAGTCGATGAACAGTGTGGCGTCCTCGTGGGTTGGACGATCTATACACAAGCCTTGACCGCCACGGATCACGCACCGCAGCGCGCAGTCGATGAACAGTGTGGCGTCCTCGTGGGTTGGACGATCTATACACAAGCCTTGACCGCCACGGATCACGCACCGCAGCGCGCAGTCGATGAACAGTGTGGCGTCCTCGTGGGTTGGACGATCTATACACAAGCCTTGACCGCCACGGATCACGCACCGCAGCGCGCAGTCGATGAACAGTGTGGCGTCCTCGTGGGTTGGACGATCTATACACAAGCCTTGACCGCCACGGATCACGCACCGCAGCGCGCAGTCGATGAACAGTGTGGCGTCCTCGTGGGTTGGACGATCTATACACAAGCCTTGACCGCCACGGATCACGCACCGCAGCGCGCAGTCGATGAACAGTGTGGCGTCCTCGTGGGTTGGACGATCTATACACAAGCCTTGACCGCCACGGATCACGCACCGCAGCGCGCAGTCGATGAACAGTGTGGCGTCCTCGTGGGTTGGACGATCTATACACAAGCCTTGACCGCCACGGATCACGCACCGCAGCGCGCAGTCGATGAACAGTGTGGCGTCCTCGTGGGTTGGACGATCTATACACAAGCCTTGACCGCCACGGATCACGCACCGCAGCGCGCAGTCGATGAACAGTGTGGCGTCCTCGTGGGTTGGACGATCTATACACAAGCCTTGACCGCCACGGATCACGCACCGCAGCGCGCAGTCGATGAACAGTGTGGCGTCCTCGTGGGTTGGACGATCTATACACAAGCCTTGACCGCCACGGATCACGCACCGCAGCGCGCAGTCGATGAACAGTGTGGCGTCCTCGTGGGTTGGACGATCTATACACAAGCCTTGACCGCCACGGATCACGCACCGCAGCGCGCAGTCGATGAACAGTGTGGCGTCCTCGTGGGTTGGACGATCTATACACAAGCCTTGACCGCCACGGATCACGCACCGCAGCGCGCAGTCGATGAACAGTGTGGCGTCCTCGTGGGTTGGACGATCTATACACAAGCCTTGACCGCCACGGATCACGCACCGCAGCGCGCAGTCGATGAACAGTGTGGCGTCCTCGTGGGTTGGACGATCTATACACAAGCCTTGACCGCCACGGATCACGCACCGCAGCGCGCAGTCGATGAACAGTGTGGCGTCCTCGTGGGTTGGACGATCTATACACAAGCCTTGACCGCCACGGATCACGCACCGCAGCGCGCAGTCGATGAACAGTGTGGCGTCCTCGTGGGTTGGACGATCTATACACAAGCCTTGACCGCCACGGATCACGCACCGCAGCGCGCAGTCGATGAACAGTGTGGCGTCCTCGTGGGTTGGACGATCTATACACAAGCCTTGACCGCCACGGATCACGCACCGCAGCGCGCAGTCGATGAACAGTGTGGCGTCCTCGTGGGTTGGACGATCTATACACAAGCCTTGACCGCCACGGATCACGCACCGCAGCGCGCAGTCGATGAACAGTGTGGCGTCCTCGTGGGTTGGACGATCTATACACAAGCCTTGACCGCCACGGATCACGCACCGCAGCGCGCAGTCGATGAACAGTGTGGCGTCCTCGTGGGTTGGACGATCTATACACAAGCCTTGACCGCCACGGATCACGCACCGCAGCGCGCAGTCGATGAACAGTGTGGCGTCCTCGTGGGTTGGACGATCTATACACAAGCCTTGACCGCCACGGATCACGCACCGCAGCGCGCAGTCGATGAACAGTGTGGCGTCCTCGTGGGTTGGACGATCTATACACAAGCCTTGACCGCCACGGATCACGCACCGCAGCGCGCAGTCGATGAACAGTGTGGCGTCCTCGTGGGTTGGACGATCTATACACAAGCCTTGACCGCCACGGATCACGCACCGCAGCGCGCAGTCGATGAACAGTGTGGCGTCCTCGTGGGTTGGACGATCTATACACAAGCCTTGACCGCCACGGATCACGCACCGCAGCGCGCAGTCGATGAACAGTGTGGCGTCCTCGTGGGTTGGACGATCTATAAGCATTTTCTGACTGCACTTATCATAACCAAAAAGGTCTTCAAAAAGGTTTATTTAATTAATTTGTTAGTAGGTAGGTACACCCAATGGAAACAAATAAACATATTTCTACCGATGTTTTGTCATCGATTACACTGAGAACGACGAAAAAATATCACTAAACACTCAAATGTAATTACCTTTACCATAGATGAGCAAACAGATTTCACTAGAGGCCTAAAACAATATTACAATGCTTACAATTACAATATTGACTATATAATAATATTTTATTATTGAGCAGCTTCTTGATAGTTTAAACCTTAGGGGTGGAATTTTTCCAAAACAATAAAAGAGTTTTTTTATTCTAATAAGTAATCTTCCTACAACGTTTCAAGTATCTAGGTCAAAAAAGTGTTTTCATCACACTTGCTCGAAAAGGGCTTCATAATGCGCAGACATACAGAGCTGTAATAGCCTGTGCTACGCCCACGGGCGTAATGGTTTTTTTCTTAAATTGTATCTGTCACTCATGCGGCAGTTACAAAGCAAAGAAGTTTTATATCAAATACGATGTCTGAAAACGTATTTATAAATAAATTTAAACTCAAAAAACTACTTAAACATGTTTAACTGAATTATTTACAGATTTAATATGTAGTTATTTTAGTGTCTATGTAAAATGTTATTAAGTGTTTTCAAATCGTGGCTGTATAGAGAAGGGTCTTTGCCATACGCGCCTCACGTCAAATTAAACAAAATGGACGACTGACATGTTGCAGTTTTTATTACGATTTGTATTAATTTCATCTACAATGTATTTGTTTCCTCGCAAATGTGATGAAAAACATTGTGTAGAACACGGGCGTAAGAACATTGCAAAATCGAGTCATCAAAAGCCCTCCGCCTTCGGCGTCGGACTTCTGATAGACTCATGTTCGCAATATTCCACTTCCGCCCCTCGTTAAACAATGTACTATTCTCATCCAAACCTTGCACCCCTTTTGACTCCTATAAGAACGGAATTTCCTAAAACGCAGAAAGTATTTTTTTGTATTCAAATAAGTAATCTGTCTACAAAGTTTCAAGTTTCTAGCTTAAAAGGAAAAGTTTCCCTTTTACAAACTTTGCACCCCTATTTAACCCCCTTAGGGCCCTTAGGGGTGGGATTTTCTACAACGCTGACAGTACAGACAGTACCCCTATTTAAACGCCTTAGGGATGGAATTTGCAAAAATACCGTCTTATCCCTTGCCAAAGTCATCTAAGGAAGTTCTGGTGTAAATTTCAAGTATCTAGTCCCAGTAGTTTCGGCTGTGCGTTGATGATCTTGAGTTTTTTGCGGTTTTTAAGTTACTGCTGAAAATAGTTATTTGTTATACAAGGGTGCAAAGATGTATTTTACCTTACCCGCGAGTGTGGAATTGAAACATGAGCACGCGAAAGGATGCTACAGTTAAACCACGAGCAAAGCGAGTGGTTCTAAAATAGAATCCTGAGCGTTTAAAGCGGCAACAGATATACATCATCTATGTTTTTGTATTATGAGCGTTTTACGTTTTGTTATTCTGTCAAAAGCTACTTAAACACGCTTCAAGGTTAAATTACTTTCCCCACTAGTGGCTAAAACGCGTTTTTGCCCACTGGTTTTAAAGGATAAAAGACGGCTTCCCGACTTTCCCGAGGTAGTGAGGGGAAAATTGCCTTCCTTAACGAGAAGGACGTAAGTTCAGTGAGTTTTCTAAACTTACTGTATAGGATAGTGATCATAGTGACTTTTAATGTGTTCAGAACCCTGCATTGTGCGTAGTCCGTCAAGCACTTGGCCGGTTTTTTATTAAATCTTTGAATTAAGTTTTTATTTCTTCTAAAATCGGTATTATGGTTCTAGTACTCTAGGATCCTAGTTTCAGATTTCCCCTCACTGCCCTGTTTTAATAATACACCCTATATACACTCGCGGTCAAAGAAACCGGGTCAGTGACGAAAACCTCAATATTTTGTAAATCGTTGGTCGTATCTGCATGAAACTAACTCTGTTTTATAGAGAATTTAATATCCTTCTAAATCCAACCTTCAATGACCTACGTAGTAACTGGAAAAAGGTTTAATTGAAAAAAAAGACCAATTAGGTACTTATTTGAAATTGCGTTCGTTTTACTTTTGCTTGTTTTTAAGCAATTGTTTTCAATCTGTCAAAGAACTATGATAAAAGGCTGTCATTGTTTTATTTTGTGGTCATTCTTGAATGTCTATCATGCCGCTAACACGAGATGAATGTACTCGTATCATCACTATGTTAGAAGAAGGAAGAAGTCAGAGGTATACAGCGAGAAGAACAGGTGTGTCACTTTCTACAGTGCAGCGAGTCCTCCAACGTTACCTACAAACTGGGCAGAACCTTAGAAGACCAGGAACTGGCAAAACAAGATGTACTACAGCTAGAGAAGATCGATTTATTGTTACAACCATGCTCCGAAATCGGCACCTCACAGCAGTTGAAGTGAAAAATCAGCTTTTAGAGACCCGAAGGGACGGCATCAGCGAGCGGACTGTCAGGCGGCGGCTCAAAGAAGCAAATTTGACCCCACATAGGCCGGCCAATGGCCCAAAACTTGAAATAATACATCGAACAGCAAGACGACTTTATGCCCGCGATCACAGATACTGGGGTGACGAAGATTGGGCAAGAATTTTGTTTGCCGATGAATCCAGATTTATGCTCTATGCAAATGACGGGCGGCAAAGAGTTTACAGACGGCCTGGTGAACGTTTTATTCCAGCATGTTTTGAGGAAAAAGTGGCGTTCGGCGGTGGGTCAGTCATGGTTTGGGCTGGAATCTCTTCAGAGAGTCGCTCGGAGTTAGTTTTAATAGAAAATGGATCATTAACGAGTGCAAGATATGTAGAAGAGATTCTTAATGAGCATGTCGGCCCATACTTAATTAATATGGGTGGAAATTCTATGTTTATGCATGACAACGCCAGGCCACACACAGCTCAAATTGTCAGAGATTATTTTTTGGAGGTTGGTATCAACTGTATGAACTGGCCCTCGAGGAGTCCGGACTTAAATCCGATTGAGCATGTATGGGACGAGCTTGGGAGGCGTGTAAGAGCTCGAAACCCCGCCCCAGCTACACTTAGAGACCTGAAACAGGCGTTAGTGGAAGAATGGGACAATATCCCGCAAGAACGCATAAAGAACTTAATAAACAGCATGCCGAATCGTCTAGAAGCTGTAAGAAGAGCCCGAGGAGGCAATACGAAGTATTAATTTTTATTTTTTGTGTTGTATGTGAAGTAGGTACCTACTGCTTATTTTTGTACGTAAAATTGGTTGATTTTTCGTTTCCTATGTAATTTTATTAAACATAAGAATTACGATTCCACCATTTGATGTTATTTAATTCAGTATAAAATTATCTACAATATGCAGTTTAATTCATGTCCCTAGCTTTATTATTTTAGGAGATATTACAGATTTTCGTACTGACCCGGTTTCTTTGACCGCGAGTGTATGTTATGTGTATACCAGCGTGTGTGTATATGTGTTATGTGTGTACCTATATCTTTTACTAAATAGCGGTAAATGAATCATGGTTGTTCTGAAAGTTATACATAGGCGTTGTCTCTGTGTGGTTTACTAATTTCAAGCTTGTCGGAAGCTAGTAACAAGTTATGTGGTCAACCCAAAAATATTTACAGGTACATTTATCATTTACCAAACGTACCTACTCTCCAGACAAATGTTCCAAAACATTAATATATTTTGTAGATTTAACTTTAGATACAGTTTCCACAGTAGGTAAATATATCTCAATTACCTTCCAAGTAACGCTGCACCACAGCCTCCCACAGCCGGCAGACTTGCGCCAAGGACACAATGTCCGTGGCAGCTACATAGCCCAGCACATGTCTCCAGCAATCATCGTTCAGAAATCCCCGAAAGTACTCCTCCTGCATCTGCAATATGGCCTCTAGTTAATAAGTTTGTGTCAATAAAATATTTTTTAGAACTAAGCTGTTGTTGCAGTGTACTTTTTGCGTTTAACTTGTGTAGTTTAGGAGTTGCTATCTTATTATATATCTGTGTCCATCATCAGATGAGCCTGGTGGAGCCATAATATTGCGCTGTCACCAACCTTACCATTAGTATACCAAACTTTCAGCTAAATTAAGTAAGTAGATCAAAAATTTTGGTGGAAGAATTGCAAGGATTGACCCTCAAATAGTGACAAACTAACTAACAAGGCGAGCTTGTAATTTAAACTTGTAAAAAGATAACATTTTATAACAAACAGGCAATTATTTGCTGTTCTGATAATTGATATATATTTATTATAGTTATACCTAAACCGCTCCTTTAATTAATAATTAATGTTTGCCTATTTTTATTATATAAATTAATACATGTTAGACACTAAGTATCTTAATGCCAATTAGCACGTAAGGTTTAACTGTTAGTGCTAATTGAATAGTAAATAAATAAATAAATAAATAAATAAGCTAAAATTATAATATTTTAATTAAACACATACAACTTTCAATCCCAAGAGACATAAACTGGTATGTTTGTTTCAGGTTTACTATTTTAACAGTTTGCCCACCTTAAGGGCCCCCCCACATTACGGCGTCTTGCGAACGTTTTTCATACAAAATTGTGAATTGTTGCGTCGACGCGGCGTCGACGCAACGCACAATTTTGTATGAAAAACGTTCGCAAGACGCCGTAATGTGGGGGGGCCCTTAAATGTTACATTGTCTTGTAATAACAATAACCCAAGCAATGGTTAATTGTTTGACATCATCAAAGGTTGTCTGAAGAGATTGCTTTTTAGCGATAACACCACACCTTATGTTTAATTTAATTTGTATTTTTCTATTAGTATATTTTGTGGTGAACAATAATCAATATTTGTATTGTATTTAGTAATGCGCGACTTCGAATGATTTGCCTATTCGAATAATTAGCGATTAAAATTAAAATAAAAATAGTCTTTATTTCAGACAAGTATTTTGTAAGTAGGTACATTACATTGCATTTTATTGTTAACATAGCGTAGCATTAAAAAAGCGGCCAAGTGCGTGTTGGACCACGCACAACGAGGGTTCCTTGCCTATTAAAAAGGTCGTATCGTTACTGAATTCTTTACGTCCTTTTCTTTAAGGAAGGCAGTTTTTTAGAAATATCTCAAAAACCTTTGAACCGATCTTGTTCAAAACAATTTTCGCTGAAAGAATTTAATAAGCTCCATGATTTTTTTCCTATTTTTAAAACACATGGTTCAAAAATTAGAGGGGGGGGGACACAATTTTAGTGTCTTTCGGGGCGATTATCTCGGACTCTATTCACTTTATCAAAATAATTGTTGAAAAACCTTATATTTATTTTGAAAGGCCTGTCGATTGATGTGCCACACGTGGGCTTGCAATGAAAAATTTTTGACTTTCAGTTTTATGTATGGAGTGCACCCCTAAAAAAATTGTTTTTGAGTAATTACATTACAATCCTATGTAGCGGCTAACAAAATACACCTATTCTCAAAATTTTATTCAGATATACTGTATAGTTTTCGAGTAAAATGCCTGTGACATACGGACGGACAGACAGACAGACAGACAGACAGACATGACGAATCCATAAGGGTTCCATTTTTTGCCATTTGGCTACGGAACCCTAAAAAGGCAGGCAACTCTTTCCATTTCTCCCTATCCTTTGCTGTTGTAATCCAGCAACCTCCTGCTGCGCTCTTACCCCTGCTAAATAAAATGTGCTTTGTCCTTTTCTTACGAACACAAATGTCAAAGTGACAGATAAGGACAAACGAATTTTAACGCCATTTTAGTTAAAACAGGCTTATAGGACGTTTATGAATACGGCCGATCTCATCGTCCCATCTTCTTGTTGGCGTGCCACGCTTCCTCTTTTTACAAGCTTTTATGTAGTTCCACCTGTCATGTCCCGTTGTGTGTCTGTCTGTCTGTCATCAAATCTTGCAAGTTTTTGACCCACTTCCCGGTGACCGATTGAGCTGAAATTTTGGGTATAAGTATAGTTTGGATGACAATTCAATATTATGGTACCATCGAGCTGATCTGATGATGGAGACAGAAGGTGGCCATGGGACTTCTGCACTTAACCGACGTAACCCCGTTGAGTTTGGGCTCGTTAGAATCGTCTCAATGAGTAGTTGATGATGGTAAACAGAAAAGTACAGTCGGCAATAAAAGCTTGTACCAAAAATGACATTTTTGACAGAAACTTATGTCTCCAGTAAGCCAGTACCTACATTATTGCTTTAGATCACTTTTCTCTCCCTCTAATTGTGTGACCTACCCATTTCCATTTAAAATTCTTAATAGGGGCATAGACACTAAATAAAATAATCAATAATGTCATATTTTCTCGAAAAAGGATTAAAAATGTAGTCAAATGGAAAAAAAATCAACGCAAACGTTAAATAATCACGAAGTTCTAAGTGTCCAAAGTTTTAAGAAGGGGTATGTTCTGTCCCTTTTTCGCAAAAGGCAACTTCATATGAAACGATGACGCTGGAAGAATGTGACGTCACAGAAGACGGTAATATGCCGCGCCGCATCGTGTTCGGCGCTGCCGTCGACGCGGCCCCCCAGCAGCATCCTGTAATGTGACGTCACACACCGTTTGCGTTTTCTCTCTGTAACAAGCAATATTAAAACGGTTGTAGCTTTGTAATTCTTTGAGATATCTGAATGGGATTTTCGTCAGTAGGCATATTTTTTTGTCTTCTTTCTTTTGGAGTAACAATAATTTTCGAGTCTACACCCATATTGTTGTATATAGTTATATCTTTTGTTTTAGTACGTTTCTTTATATCTATATTTCTAACTTTATCAGATGCTTCTCCATACAAACATACTTTGGTTCACATTTTAAAACGGCATGCTGGAATAACTTAGACAGATAAATTATGTTTGCTTCCTGGGTCTCTCAACATACAAAAAAAAGCAAACATGAAGACGGACTGATAACCTCCTTCCTTCTATTGAAGTTGGTTAATAATCTATCTATGTTGGCTATCTGTGAGATCCTGTAATTGGCTTTTTGGTTTATATTCATGTTATTATTAAGTTTTATAGCTGTTGGTTCTCCTAAGATAAATAAATAAAATGTCACTATAGATCTGTCTTCCACAGCTGCCAATAGTGGGCAGGCGTACCATGATCACCGGCCTTGAAGTAATGCTCAGCATGTAAATTTTCAAGAAGCAATAAATGAATCTGAATCTGAATCTGAATCTGATGGAGGCAGTGGCGACCAAGACGCCCGAACACGACCAGGACAAATACCAAACCTCCATCTGAGCTGAGCTCTCCGGGACAAGATAGAGGAACTGAAGGGTTCGCAGACAGAGTAAGCGTTACTGTCACAAATAGGCATTTCTTCAAAGTCGATTTGGTGGCTACTTGTATCCATGGTTTTCTAAAGAAGTTGAATCCTAAGCTATCTTGACTGCTACTACTAGAGATGAAGATGTCATCAAAAACCTTTTAAAGACATGACTTTTCGTTGACTTTAGCGCATAGTCTTTACTTAGAGAAACCATCATAATTGTGTAGCTACAGAAAAGTTGGAGCCTTGTTAAAATCTGATTTACCCTATCTCACAAAAACATGTGAACTAATTTGAATGGATGTTCATGAATAAGACTAAGCTTTGAAGATATCTTAACTGCTACCACCCGCTTGTAATTAGCGATTACTAATGTCAATAGTCAAATTGGAAATTAGTAGTATACTAATGCTAATAATCAAATTATGACTACTAATTAGTAGTAGTGACTAATCGTTGCTACTAGGACCAAACGATAACCGCCGTAAGCGTGACTCCCTTCATCCTATTAACACTTCCGCAACCAGACTAAGAATGGAACAATTCACCAGAAACCAACAGAATTCGCTGGGCGTGTAAGTTCATACGGCATCTGAGCAATGATGGGTGAGCTCTAGTTACGGTGGTTAACTGTTCGGGCTTCCGGAGCGAGTCAGATGTTGTCCGAGTATTTTAGAACGACTAATGAAACTTACAATAATTTACTATATGGCTTATAATTAAAAAATAATTACTGAGTTTACGAATGGTATGTTGCGATAGTAGTAGTACATACCTCCCTAAGTAAGATATTTTTTAACTTCATAAGCATAATAATTACTAATAACCAAATGATTTTCAAATTAGTTGACTTTGTCGAATAATTATAATAATCAACAAATTGAATTAGTATCATTCAAAGTCGCGCATCACTAATTGTATTGTATAGATTAGATTATTTTATTTCATTTTGAAAATTGATTGCCATTTTATAAAATTAAAATGGATTCACAAACAGATTGTCAGTGTATGCGAATAGAAAGCAATAATATAAATAAAAGTCAATCGAAATACAATGCAATATTCCCTGCCAACAACATATAGCACACCTGGGCTCCTCCGGGATACAACCGAACTAACCTAAAAGGTGAGGAGGAAGTAGTTGTAAGTATACTTACTGAAAAAAAATACCAATTTTTTCATACACTAGATGGAATTCAAACTTGTAAAAAGGGTATTAGTTAGGGCAGGGACAAAACTGTTCTCACTTTTATCTGGACAATTTGCCCCAAATCAATTTTTAAATTCGGAACTGTTTAGGTTCCTAAGAGTTATTCATAATATACGGGAAAAAACATTTGGTTGAACAATATACTTTATTCATCAACATATTTCGAAACCTCAGGAGAATGAAAATTTTAATAAAATGGTGGAGACTTAAGAAGAGGCTTACATGAACAATAAGTACCATGGAATAGGTATTCTATTGGCTATTCAAGGATTGAAACAATTCTGTTGAATGTTTCATTCAATCATGTTCCGTTGCAGCAGATGACTCACCGGTGTGCACTGTGCAGCGGTCAGAGGCGAAAACTTTTCCATAAAGCTCGGTGACAGCGACTCCTGCGCAACTCACTGTCTAGATATTCACATGGCAGCCACTTGCACACTGTGAAGTTGCGGAATTCCCAGAAGATACTTAAATTCCCGCAAAACAAAACAATTGTGATCAACGTTTGTTTTGACATTTGACATGTGACGGCAAATTATAACTGTACTTAGTTGCCAGATAATAAAAAATAATCTCATCTATTTCTCAAAAACGCTCAATCATTAGGGTGTTATGAATTATGACACGTTACAGCTAAAATAACAATGTAGTTTCACATTTTCACAATCCCTGCATAAGGCAGGTGTATTATTTTTTGCAATAAAAATAACATTGATTTCCCCATAACCGCGCAAAAAAACTGACATCACTAGACAAAAATACTGGGGAAATCCCATAGAAATAAAAAACCACGTCTCTTAAGGCGCGTACACACTGGACTAACAGACATCAATCAACTTTCGAAATCTCAAATCGTTATTTCGAATGTAGGTAGATCGTAAATCATCATAATTACTTTAATAAAAAGGTTGGATTGTGGGTACTTCCAAAACTCAGCTACTTAAAATGGCGTCAACTGTGCCTTTGAAAAAAATGAAGCGGTCGAAATCTTTAAATTCCTTGGTAGAAAGCGAATACAGATGTGAAAGTGAGTGTGACAAGAGTTACGCGGGAGACGACAGCGGCGTGCAGCTGCAGGCCGACGGCTTCGGCAGCTTGGAGAGGAAAGTGGACAAACTTAGTGGTATGAGCCCCTTTTTACGTGAACTTGCTGTGCTAAGTAGAATTTAGATAAACTAGTGGCTCTGTGAGCAGTCGAAATTTCACGATAATAGGTCGAGTAATGCGACGTAGAGGAGAACAACTGGAAATTTTGGCCCAAGTTCGCTCGTTCAAATAAATCGATTTCTAATATTTTCAAACCATTTTTCATGTCTGATGGAGTTTTAGTTTAAAGTAGGTATGTAGGACTAAAACTCCTTTCTGGTCAGATGGAGAATATTAAATACACACTACACGCAAATCTAAAACGCTTGTTTATTTTTTTGTCTGAAACATATTTTGGTAGATATCTGCATTGAGCAGACGCGCGTGCTGTCGGAGTTGGCGGCGCAGGCGCAGGCGCGGTGGCGGGGCACCGCCGACGACCACGACGAGCTGGCCAGGGCAGGACTACTGCTGCACCACCTCATTGAGGACAGGTCGATACCATCTATCTGTGATACTTGTTCATGTGACAGTGTTTGTCACAGTGGTCAGGTGACGCCTGCCGCATACTCCTTTACATAAGACCTCTCACAGACTGGGCCCGGCCTGGCCGCGGCGGTCAGTATAGTTAAGATGTGCTGGAAATGCTGGAATATGTTACCTTAAGCTAAATTTGTAATCTCATTAAGTGAACCATTGTGTTCTAATGAGTAATAAATGTCTATACACCGAATAGTAAACTTGTCATTAGCTGTCAAGTTTACTATTGAGCGCCACCACAGGCCGCAGGCCGCACGCGCACCAGTGTGATTCAGGCCTGAACACTCCTAAGCAACACCTAGATTCAGTATTTGGGTGATTTTTAGACTGAATGTATACTATATATTTTTTTAAATTAGAATTATTTGTCAAACGGGTAAACAAAGAAGCAGTGATCGTAAACCTTCCTTCTTCGATTTCGACCGATACCACTGAATTTATCGGAACTTATGTACATACGAGTACATATCATTTGATATTTAAGTACCGATAGCTGAACGCATAGTTTTCACATTTATTACGAATTTGTTGGCAAAACTGTAAGTTATAAGTGCTTACAGCAATAGAAATCACAACTGACTCAACCGACAACAATATGAACACGAATGAAAAACCCACATGAATGATAGTTGACAGATAGTGAAAGTGACGTTTAAAAATAGGCCTTTGTGTGAGAACTCTGCCTCTTTAGGTTTTTTAATGTACAACCTTTCCATGAAAAATTGCAAACGCAATTTATTAAAATTCTTATCTCTTCATCTTAGAATATAAATTAACTAATATTATGTTTCTTATCTGTTCACAACACTGAGTAATGTATGTATTAATAAAACATGATAATAAATATGTGATATTTATTAACTCGTATTCACTGTTCGATCCGCAGAATGTGCCCGATAATAAACCTTATATCTCGTTCTGCAAAGGTATCTCTAATGCTAAAAAAAACATAGTTATAGGTATGTCTAGTTTAGTTTTTGAAATCTAGGTAGGGTCATTTCGCCGGTTAGCGACCACCTAATTTAATGTGCCGGTGGGCGACCACTTAAGCTGAGTTGGTGAACTGTAAGGATATTTTCTCGGTTTTTTAGTAGATTTCTATTCTAAAATAAAATAAAAATGCATGTAAAAGTAATTGTCTCAATGGGGTGTGTAGAATTGACGTTATCTTCAATAGAAAAAACCTTTTCCTTCAGGTGGTCGCTAACCGAAGGTGGTCGCGTAACCAGCGAAATGACCCTACGGTTGGCAAGATGTAATTTTGATTTTTTATACATTTTGTAACATGACATGACTCATGCAAATCGATGGTCAAACCATCTAGCTGTGGTGGCTGTTTTCAAGCAGTCTGTTCGGTAAAGTACTTTCGTCCATAACAACGAAATGTGTATGCTAATGTTTCAGGGAGAAGTCTGCAGAGAGTGGCGCGAGGAGCCTGCTGGATGCCATCGAGGCCAGGCCGAGCCTGGAGCGCCGCGTCGGGGCTGCGGTCAATGACCTGCTGCAGAGCGAAGTATGTGCTATCTCAGGAAGCAGTCTGCAGAGAGCGGCGCGAGGAGCCTGCTGGACGCCAGTGAGGCCCAGCCGAGCCAGGAGCGCTGCGTCGGGGCTGCGGTCAATGACCTGCTGCAGAGCGAAGTATGTACTATCTCAGGAAGCAGTCTGCAGAGACCGGCGCGAGGACCCTGCTGGACGCCACCGAGGCCCAGCCGAGCCAGGAGCGCCGCGTCGGGGCTGCGGTGAATGACCTGCTGCAGAGCGAAGTATGTACTATGTCAGGGAGCAGTCTGCAGAGAGCGGCGCGAGGAGCCTGCTGGACGCCATCGAGGCCCAGCTGAGCCTGGAGTGCCGCGTCGGGGCTGCGGTCAATGACCTGCTGCAGAGCGAAGTATGTACTATCTCAGGAAGCAGTCTGCAGAGACCGGCGCGAGGAGCCTGCTGGACGCCACCGAGGCCCAGCCGAGCCAGGAGCGCCGCGTCGGGGCTGCGGTGAATGAACTGCTGCAGAGCGAAGTATGTACTATGTCAGGGAGCAGTCTGCAGAGAGCGGCGCGAGGACCCTGCTGGACCCCATCGAGGCACAGCCGAGCCTGGAGCGCCGCGTTGGGGCTGCGGTCAATGACCTGCTGCAGAGCGAAGTAACTACATATCCTTCAGGCTTCGTTTGCATTTGGTGGTGTGGAGTGCCTGTGGAATCAAATGTCAGCTGTTAGTGGCAAGCCACTATACAATCTTGCACGCCTACACTGGAATGAGTGCTGAACTGCTGACTAGCGCGGGATGCGCGGAAGCGGGCGGGCGGTTGGTACGAAATAAACCCAGCAACCAAGTTATACATTCCTAGTAGGTACTACTATTGATTGTATAATAACTTGGTTGCTGGGTTAATACGACTGGTTGGCGACCGGTTAGCCTTGTGGCTACCCACTAGGCTAACCCAGCATCACGCAGCAGCGGCAGCGGCAGCGGCCTACGAAGCTGAAGGTTCTGGGTTTGAATATTTGTGTAATGAGCATGATTAAATATGGGCCTTGTCAAATATTGCTGGAAATTCAGTACTTAACCGACGTAACCCCGTTGAGTTTGGGTTCGTTAGAATCGTCTCAATGAGTAGTTGATGATGGTACAGAAAAGTACCAGTCGGCAATAAAAGCTTGTACCAAAAATTAAATTCTTGACAGAAACTTATTATATATATGTATTTAGACGTTCTGGATTATAAACTTGCCAAAACAATAATGTTTACATTTTTAAGTATTGGCATTTCTATACTTATATTTTTCTGAGTTATAGACATTTGTACATATTGACATTTGTAAATATCTTCATTTCTATATCTTCGACAATTTAATTTTATAAATTCTACATTTTTATACCTAGTAATTTTTCCTAATAGACCTAAGTGTCTTTTTCACTTTATGTTTTATAGTAAAGAAAGTCCAATTGTATATTCCCTTCGGCCGTCTACAGAACCGGAGTTTCAGAATTGTTTACTTATGAGGCTTTTAAATTACTAAAGACAGCGAGGTCTGATATATGCCGCAGTGTTAAAACTAAGACAAATATAATAATAATGTTTGACATCGTTTGATATTTGATCCAATCCAGAAGTGGTCAAATGCAGAAGTGGTCAAATGCAGAAGTGTTCAAATGCAGAAGTGGTCAAATGCAGAAGTGGTCAAATGCAGAAGTGGTCAAATGCTGAAGTGGTCAAATGCAGAAGTGGTCAAATATAGAAGCGGTCAAATCTAGAAGTGGTCAAATGCAGAAGTGGTCAAATCCAGAAGTGGTCAAATCTAGAAGTGGTCAAATGCAGAAGTGGTCTGCAAATGCTGAAGTGGTCAAATGCAGAAGTGGTCACCGACCGACAAAAGGCTTTCGTGCCATTATGTTGGTACGACTTACTTCCGTATTGGATTTTTTAATATGGTATGGAAAAATAGCTAAATTCAATTGAGTTATCATGTGAAAATCAAATGACAATGTCACTGTCATCCAAAACTTAGTTCGAAGTTCCGTCTCTTAGAACGTAGTGGTTATATTTTCTTTGGTTGCAACTATTACTACAATAAAAAAATCTTCTATATAGCGCAGTAATTTTTGTATGCATACACCTATAAACTCAATATTCTCTGAGGGGCTACCGGCACCGCGAAACAAAAACGAACAGGGTTCGGTGAAATCAAAAGACTTTCGAAAAACTCAACTGCTTTTTTACAAATGTTATAGGTAGGTACTTAGCCTATGTCAATGACAACGATTGTCGTCCTACGATTAAGATAATCCAACGACACCTCATATGCCGACATCCGTCAAACGGTTAAGGCTGCAGGGCGTGCCAAAGAATAAGACATACACACCTACATATACATACATACATATATACATACATTCATACGCTCAAAAAACAACATAACCCTCGTCTCCTTCGCCAGTCGCCGGGTAAAAGGTCTCTCGTCATCGGATCGATTCTGTGCAAGTCCTGACCTTTTTTTTGGTAGTCAGTACACTCAGTACTCAGTATAGTCATGTCACACGTCAAATGTGTGATGATTCTGTTTCAGGAGTTGAAGCAGCGCATCGTGTCAGCGACGGTGGTGTCCATAAAGGAGCAGATCGCGAGCCTGTTCAGCACGGAGGTGTCGTCGCTGTTCGTGCCCATCATGGAGCGCGCGCACCGTCTGCTGCTCAAGCACGTCTCCAAGATGGTCGCCGCTGCGTTCGCGGACTGTGAGTGTGGCCAATGTTGGCATAGAGTGCGTACTTACACGTAATATTGGGATAGATCAAAGCTTGGGAGATATCGCTATACTTACATGTTAATGGAGACGGCTATTTTTTGCCTTACATTCGCCTTTCTGTACGGGCTACATTTCTTACAAGAACTGGTGGTGAACTTTTTTAACTTTGAGAAAGTGACTTGACCTTACCATAGGGCTCTTTATTAAGCTAAGTCTAGACTCCCCTAAAAGGCTATCAGAATCAGTTGAAAGCAAATTAAAATATAATGAAAACGGATCACTCACGTTTTTAAGGTCTATAATCGCTCGACATGCATCGAATCGGTTTGCATTTCTTAGTCATGAGCACTCGCGTTGTCAGCGTGTTTACCACTGCGGGGCCCCATGCCCTGCTCGCTCGGCTGGTTAGCGTGGGCCTAGGAGGGGCATAAGTGGCGGAGGCGAGACCTGACAATCTTTGAAACGTAGTTACAGCGGGATTTTGCTTCAAATTCTAGTCAAACTTACTTGGCCTGTTTCCACAGTGGAGGAGAACACTGCGTGCAAGGCTGAGGCCTTGCAAAAAACGTCACAGTCGCTGCAAGCAGCTCTTCAGAGACACGAGGCCTTGCTGCTGCAGGCGTGTGACGGCAGCAGCAAGCTCGTGGACGCCGTCGCCTGCACCACGGAGAAGTAAGCTTACTGCGCCTCTTTCCACATGGAAGAATATAACAGAGCAAACAATTGTCACTGCAAGCAGTAGCACGGCGATGAAAGCTCAAATCGACATCAGGGTTTGAACCTTTGAACTCAGATAAAGAAAAAGTTATATATTTTCTTGGTCTGAGGGTTTGATGTAGTTTCGTGAAGTCAGCAGTCACTTGTGGAAGTCGTTATGGGAAACGCAAAAAAGTAAGCTCATAGGCAGTGTAGTGCTGTACCTAGAAGCTCTCTCTCTACTGGCTGTCTTTTTTGAAGTGTAATGAAAGGTTTTGACTTCTTAGGGTCATCGAGCGCGAGCTGAAGCAATGGCGGGAAGAGATCTCCAACGCTATGCCACCGGTGTCCGTGTGTGACTTCGCCCGCGTGGACTCGCCCGCGCCGCTGTCATGCGCCAGCCCTGAGGCTCTCGTCAACACCGAGCTATCTCCTGTTGACCGCATGGTGAGATAAGAAATAACCAGTCGCGTGCTGTGGCTGTAGTGACGTCATACTATATGGAATATGGAATCGAGTTCAAAGCTCAATGAAGACCAAGTCTAGGCCACATGACCTGACGACGACCTACCCGACGATCTGAAATAAATAACTTACTTATCTTATAGCTTCGAACCGCTCTAGCAATGATCTCTGGCAGATGATAACCGCGGAGGTGACGAAGCTGATTCAAGACGGCGACATGAACGGTGCATTCACGCGCGCGCTGCTGGCGGGCGACCTGGCGGTCGTGGCGGCGGCCTGCCGCGTGGCCGCGCCCGCGCCCGCGCTGGCGCCGGCGCTCGCGCAACCCGTGCTGCTGTCGCTGCTGCAGCAGCTCGCCACCGACCTGCTGCTCGATACCGCGCTCCAGTGCAGGTACCTACACGGAGTTCAGTCAGACCTGAGGCAGGACGGCCCAAACGGCCCAAAACTTCACGTTAAGCATGACCATAAAACCTATGTGTCTAGCGTGTTAGCTGGGCAGGGGAGCACGGCTTTCAAAGGACGGCCCGCGAGCTGTTTCGCAGCGAGAAAGACTATCGGCTAGTCACGTCCGCTCGCGGGCCGTCCTGTGAAAGCCGCGCAAGCAGCGGTGGTGGTGGCACTAGCTCGGTCAATTTTATTACCCTGTAGTATTTGATTTTGAACAGAGGTCACTCATCCCATTAAGGAATCCCTTCCAGCTAACCTTTGAGCAACTGTAGTTGTGTATAATAATAATAATCATTACTTTCGGAAGTATTTCCATAATTCGTTAGTAATAAGGTCTTAAAACTATGTTAGTAGGGTATTATATTACAATTTGCAAGTCGTCAGTTGAGTGCCCTATGCGACCTATCCCGAGGCCGAATGCTTTCTCTTTCGCGCGACCGCGCGGCCAATCTCTTACTTATAAAATACGCCTCTAATTCTCTCGTTGCAGCTACATAGAGTACGCCCTGCTGAACCTGAACCCCGCGGACGCGGTGACGCGCGCGCACCTGCCCCTCGTCGTCGGCGAGCTGCAGCGCCATCTCGCGGCGTTCCTGCAGAACTACCCCCACCACATACATGCCCACCGGATATCCGCCATCATTGATACTGCACGAAGTCTTCTTTGAAATTGTGTTTAATGCTTGTTGCACTATTTTTTATATTTTATTTATATTCATTTGGTTTGCGTTGTTTTCATATGCGTTTTTTTCTTTTAATTTTAATTTAGATTAAAGTCATGAAAGAGTTTATTTTTATTATTTCGCTAATGTTTCATTTTCTTAACACGAGAGGAACTTTATAAGTCAAATAAAGTAACATCGTAAAACTTTCATTGGTTACTACGGAACCCTAAAATTCTATTATATTTTTCACGGTCAATTGAAAGTAGATATTCGTGACTACTATTTGCAATAAAAAAACCTTGATAACAATAATACTCATGCCACCAATAGACATCCATTTCACAGGAATCGTAATTTCAAATTTGTTATCTTTATCTACTGTCACGGGGCACGATTCCCGAACGAAAGCTCACCGACTGCAAGAGTCCCGCTGTCAACTGTCAAGCGGACAGTCAACCCCATCTGTCAGCCGTGCTATTATTTTGCCTCAATGACGATCTATTTTTGAAAATAAACTAAATATATAACTAATATGCGATTTGCATAATAAACCAATTGGTTAGAATCGAAACGGATCGTGGGGATAAAAATGGCTTCGGCATACGTGCTTTCGTTTATGTTTATGCTAACGCAGTATTTGTTGCTGAACTGTGCGTCGGCGGCGGTGCACAGCCACAGCGTGGACACTCAGGAGCGCGAGGGCGACGGGAGCCTCCGCGCGCGCGACTTCGAGCACTACGGAGACGCTGGACACAACTCCGAGTTCGACCACGAGGCCATCTTGGGTTTGTTTACCTTTGCTTTTTGTCTCGATGACGTTTTATGATGCAAACTTTTTACGATAAGCGGCAGTGATGGCGGTGGGGCGCGCGCTGCTCGCCGTCGCGCCCGCGCTGCTGATAGTCACGTACTACTATTCCATAGGGAGTGTGAAGGAGGCGGAGGAGTTTGACCGGCTCAGCCCCGAGGAGGCCAAGCGCCGCCTGGGCGACCTGCTGCTCAAGATGGACCTCAACAGAGACATGCTCATCGACCGGGTGGAGCTTAAAGAGTGGATCCTCAACTCCTTCCGGTGAGTTCCTTGTGATAAATAAACATTTAGTTTTGTGTTAAATAAGCAAACTGAAATATGTTTGACATATTTTGACAGCTCTTTTTGTCATTCGAACTCAAATTATATATTTTTTTGAAATTTTGTGGGAATAACAACAAATATTCAATAAAATAATGTTATGCTTTGCGTAGTGTAATGTTATATGTACGTGGTTACACACTACAGGTTGGGAGTTGATAAGGGCTGATAAACAGATGTGTATAACAGTTGCTGAGAAGTTTAATGCTTTCCCTGTGGGCATTATTGCTTTTGTAATCTTAGTAAGATGTTTCTTTAATATGTGCGGTATGTGTGAATTCACTAAAGTTGGCTTAAATTGGATAGATCTGCCCATTTGAATGCACTCAAATAGATACTCGTAATTATTTTGTCCCTCTTTTGATCTATTCATACAGAAATAAATATTTTAATAAATTAAATATTTGTGGACAATCTTACTCAAATTATCCTAGTTCCAAACTAAGCAGAGCTTGTACTATGGGTAGTAAACAATGATATACATACTTGTATGATAAAGTTAGTATGATGTCACTTATTAGATAGGGGCAGCAAGTAGGCATCTCATATTCCCTTAGTTGTTCTCCACTTAGGTATTCATTTTTTTTAACACTGCACACACAATCACACATACGCACACACACACACACACACACACACACACACAACAACGCACTCACGCTCGTACACACACACACACACACACACACACACACGCTCTTATTTAACTTTCGTATTATTATTCTTTTTTGTATTTTTAACCCCGACGCATGGATAGACCAATTTGAATGCGATTTATTTTGTGTCATAGATAATTTTATCCTGAGCTTTCTAAGCGTTTCATGAAAATCTGTTGAGCCGTTTTTGAGATATTGGACTTTGGAATGAAAATGTTGGGGGTTTTGTATACGCATTTGAAAACACAGCATCCAACTCCGACGCTTAGGTTCTGCTACCGACCAAGCCCTAATACGGCCCAGGCTGAAAACCAGCGCTGAACTCTTGTTGTTCAGCACATGCTGAGTCTGGGACCTAGCCCCAAAATAATTGAGCTGTACTTTTTATTTTTTTAGCATATTACTATTCTGTACTTTTACACTGTTTGTTGTGTTTTTGGCAATAAATTATTATTCTATTCTATTCTATTCTATAAATAAATTCTTAAATACATAGAAAACATCCATAACTCAGGAACAAAAATTCATGCTCATCACACAAATGACTTGGACTTGGACTTTGGGGACTTGAAGCTGGGACCTCCCCATCGTAGGCGGGGTCACTACCAACTAGCCTACTGTGGTGGTTATGGTTTTCTCATACATCTCAAATAGCGTTCTTTATAGTTCATGTTTGAACTCTTTCATAGGCTTGTTTTATTACAATAATATGAATAAAGTACTGTTTTCACAAAACAAAGCTCTCTAAATGCAGAAATAATATTTTAAAAATGACTACTGTGTTGAAGGCGTCATAAGGTTGATTTCTCATTTACGTATGTATAGGTAATTATAAATAGTAAGATTCGGTTGTCACCCAATGAAATAACACTTATATGTACATATATTTTGTTCAATTTGAAGTTGTCAATAGAAATAATCGTCATTGTCACATATAAAAAGAGGTGGAAAATTGAATGAATAATTATGGTGCAGCAAGTTATCCCGTGAGGAGGCGGAGGAGAGGATGAAGGAGGCGGACGACAACCGCGACGGGGCGGTCACCTGGAGCGAGTACCTGTCCGACGCCTTCGGGGCGGAGTCCGAGGAGGAGATCCAGCCTGATGACACCGGCGACACCGGCATGGTAACTACTTTACTTTTTTTGTTTGCGGGAATTTTACACGTATGTGGGTATTGCCCTACAACCGGCAATTATACGATGTTGTTACTAATTCATACTGCCCTGTTTGTGGGTATTGCCCCCTACAACCGGTAATTATAAGATGTTGTTACTAATTCGTACTGCCCTGTTTGTGGGTATTGCCCTACAACCGGCAATTATACGATGTTACTAATTCCTACTGCCCTGTTTGTGGGTATTGCCCCCTACAACCGGTAATTATAAGATGTTGTTACTAATTCGTACTACCCTGTTTGTGGGTATTGCCCTACAACCGGCAATTATACGATGTTACTAATTCGTACTGCCCTGTTTGACGCAGAGCACCCGGCGTGGACGTGTAAGAACACTTTGTTATACTTGTTTATTATTTACTCACTTTGGTTCTACTTCCTGACATTATCCGCTTTCATGCTATGGGAAGGATTGCTATAGTTTAGTCTAGATTGTAAGTCATAGATACTGTGTGCAAAATTAGAAAGATCAAGTAACCTTAAAAAATATTGATAACTTTGGTTTCAGGGGGTAAGTATCAATCAGTGGATATTCAAAAAGTATATTAAGTACTGCTTCAATGACAGACTGGCCGTCTTTGTTATTGTTACCCGAGGCGAGGAGGGCCGCAGTTAGCGTTTCTATCTATAGCTCTGTGATCTGTTCATTAGACGATGGTTTCCCCAAATAGAAGCAATATTTTTTAATTTCTCATTGTTCAACTATACTTTAAAATACCGCACTATCCTAATTTCTATCAAAACTTCTGTTTTCAACACAACATTCATGGATGTTACGTGGTAATGTACTTAAGTTGGCCGGAACTCTGAAGTAACAAAATGCAGAAGTACGAGGGGCGGCTGAAAAGTAATCTCCTTGGTTAAAAAAATATGCGAAAATGATACTGGCTGAAATGCATTCTTGTTCTTTGGTTATTCTTTTTTTGAATTATTTGACGTTCATTTGTTTTTTCCGTTCCATTTTTCTACAATTCTCGAATGTTTGCGACATATCGGTTGAAAAAATGAATATCGCTAAAATTGAACATCGTGCAGTGATTAAATTTCTAACAAAAGAAGGAAATACTCCCTCACAGATCCGAGAACGTATGATGTGTGTGTTCGGTAGTTCGTGCCCTTCCGGATTTACTATAAAGTTTTGGTCTAAACAATTTAAACTCGGTCGTGAGAGCTTGGAAGATGACGCTCGTAGTGGAAGGCCGGTTTCTGCCGTTACAAACGAAAATGTAGCCAAAGTTAAAAAAATAATTTTAGAAGACCGACGAGTGAAGCAGTGGGAGATTGCTAGAGATGTGGGCATCAGTAAAGAAAGAGTCAATGAGATAATTCATGTGCATCTGAATATGTCCAAGGTGAGTGCACGTTGGGTCCCCAGAATGTTAACGGCGTTTGACAAGGACCGACGTGTCAAATGTTGTGAGGAGTTTTTGGAAATGAGTCGAGGTAATGAGGAAGAAATTGTTTCTAAAATGGTGACGTGTGATGAGACCTGGATTCGACAGTGGGACCCCGAAAGCAAACAAGAGTCTTTGCAGTGGAAATTCAAGGATGAGAAGCCTCCTCGGAAGTTTAAGGTCAGGCCGTCGGCAGGCAAACTTATGGCTACCGTATTTTGGGATACAGAAGGAATTTTACTAATAGATTATTTACCAAAAAAAAGGACAATGAATGCTGAATATTATTCCAGCTTACTGCATCAGTTACGAGACGCGATAAAAGAAAAGAGGAGGGGTAAACTTAGCAAAGGGATCCTGATTTTACACGATAATGCACCTGTGCATACCGCCCGCACAACAATGCTTACCATGAAGGAATTAGGGTTCGATGCCGTTAACCATCCACCTTACAGTCCAGACCTAGCCCCATGCGACTATTTTTTATTTAGACACCTCAAAAAAGATCTCCGAGGAAGACGATTTCTGACCGATGACGAAATGAAGGCTGCAGTTAGTGACTTTTTTGACGAGAAACCGAAAGATTTTTTTTTTCATGGGTTAATGTCAATATTTGACAAATGTAATAAGTGTATTTCACTAGCAGGGGACTATATTGAAAAATAAAAAAAATACATACATGACAGTCTTTTGTTTCATACTTAGGTAGATTTCTTTTCAGCCGTCCCTCGTAACCCACTTGTTTGAACACACTAGAGGAAAAAGGTAATAAGTGTATGTATAAGGAATCCATGGCAGTTAATTGATTGTATATTGGAGCTTATCTCGTAGGAATAAGGTTTACAAAGGCATGTTGGGTTGTAGTCAAGTGGTTCTACGGAAACAATGCGGGTAGTGGAAAATTTGAATAATTAGTGTAGTCTCGGTTTTATACCTAGGTACTTAAAAAACTTTCAAGAAATGGGCGGAGTCCTAGAGAGTTGTACTTACACGTAGATGTGCGGGTGCAACTCACACTGTCACTCTGCTCATTAATGACTATGTTTTTGAATTCCTCCGGCTTGAAGACAAGTAACTAGCTAGTCTTTAGAGCCGCCATCTTAGATATCCCACATCTGGTCAGGATCTCTGGCGAGCGGCAATTTTCGGAAGGAATTAAAAGAAGGACAATGTTAAAAAGTATGATGACATATTGTTGTTGGGGACAGCTGGTGCACGAGGAGAAGCAGATGTGGGCGGCGGCCGACGCGGACGGGGACGGCCGGCTGGACATGGACGAGTTCGAGGTGAGTGCCGCCTGGGGGTCACGCGGACGGGGACGGCCTGCTGGACATGGACGAGTTCAAGGTGAGTGCCGCCTGGGGGTCACGCGGACGGGGACGGCCGGCTGGACATGGACGAGTTCGAGGTGAGCGCCGCCTGGGGGTCGGGATCTTGGTTGCGGGAATACCGTTTATTTTGGGCTCTTTTGGTTGTAAACTGATGCAAAAGTTTGTGAGAGGATGGGCAACTACCAGGACCTTTTTTAATACTACCTACTTGTAGATAGCTTGAGATTCCAGAAAAATCACAAGCGCGTTGTGTTGATAGCTAATAGAGACAACACAACACATCCTCGGGAGTTCTGGCGACCTGTCTCACCAGCACACAACACATGCCTACAGAGCAAGTCATGACGTCATTATGGCTGCAGTCTTCTGTAAGGTAGGTACTTCACCAGCTAGACTTCTCCACATAATATGAGCGTCACTGGTCTAGGAACAAATGTCACTGCGGTCTTTTTATTTTCGAGACGGAATTATAACAAGAAAACGTCGATTTACCCGCGTTTCCTACTAATTTTATAAATGCTAAAGTATAGATGTGTAGATGTTTGTTACTCAATCACGCTTAAACAGCTTAACCGATTTGGATGAAATTTAGCAGACGAAGTCGCAGGCGGAAGTTAGTAGGTACAAATTTTCCGTTTATTCCGTTTTTTAAAGAACCCGTTTGGTCTGTCGTGTAGATGTGAGCATGTCTCATATGATAGATGTTAATATCGGCAGGTGTTCACGAACCCGGAGGAGCACGAGAAGATGCACGCCTTCCTGCTCAGCCAGACCATGCGGGAGAAGGACGGCGACAAGGACGGCAGCATCAGCTTCGAGGAGTTCATCGGCGACCGAGGTGAGACCGCACTACATTACATTTCATTCCAACCAATCGGGAAACGTGGAAACCTGATAAATCGCGCAAATGCTTTTTTGATTATTTGCAAATATAACTCCACGTAAAGCATGTTGAGGTCGGTATTTTAGGGTGATATTGGGGCTGTCCCGCTACTGTAGCGCGTCGCGTCGGGTATGTTCGCAGTACCCGTCCGAATTGTATTTTATTGTGTTAAATTTTTATTAGTATTTTGTCTTTTTAATTAACGTATTCAATGTATCAATTGTAATTGTAATGTAATGTATAATGTATGAGTCCTAGTCACTTGAAATAAAAATAAAATAAAAAAATTAACACTGAATTTAACAAACAACAAATATTTAGATTAATCGCGAGCTTGAATTATTTGTGTTAGCTAAATGAGAGGTACCCACTCGTACGTCCTGCATATAATCTACTTAGTTACACAAGTCTAAGGCACTTGTCCCACCGCCGGCGAGTAGCGAGTACTCTCATAGCAATTCTTACTCGCTTTTACTCGCGCGAGTAAGAATTGCTATGAGAGTACTCGCTACTCGCCGGCGGTGGGACAAGTGCCTCAGACTTATTATATCGTGCTGGCTACTGGATTTGTCAGGTTATTTGTCTGGTGGGACTTGGCTCGCTAACCCGCCATTGTGATGTTCGGACTACGCTGTAAGTATTAAATCATTTACAAGCCGTAATGTTCGTATAGTTAAGGGGCTACCCGAGGTTTTCATCGATTTTTGACAAGTTTTGAATCGTATCTACTACTTTTGCACTACAGATAGAATCATAAATCAAACGGCTATCGGTTCTTCAATCTTTTATCTCCATTTTGACTGACCGGATTTTGAAACAAATTAATACTTAATTTTGTATGATTTTTTTAAACATTGTCTAAAAAAACACTTATTTCGCATCTCTATTGACGTGAAAGATCTAACATATACGAAATCTACAAATTTGGGTTCGTCTATGACGTCTCTAAAAACTGGTAGAGGGTTTTAATTTTAAACCAATTAACACAAAAGTTATGGCCAGAAAACCAGTTTTTTGGCCTAAAATTGTTCAACTTTGATGCCAAATATCTCGAAAACAATGAAGTTTGAAGTAAATATGGGATACTATATTGCTTAAAGCCGTTGTTGTTAATATAATAAGCTACAAAAAACATTAGAAAACTAAGGAATTCAGATCGAAGGTCATTGGCGTATGGGAGCCTCGTAATGATGAGCGTCCACGTGTGCAACACGACAGCGTACTCGGCAGGTTTTGTCGCGATGGCGGCCGCAGCGCGCCCGCTGCGGTCATCTCACCATCAACAAACCTGTTTACTTTAGCTAGCGAATGCTCTAGATTCTCTAGAACAGTGTTTTTCAAACTGTGGGTCGCCACCCCTAGGGAGGTATTTGTAAAGTTGAAGTGCTGTAAGTATTTTGAACAACGTAGGGTCCGGGTCGCGTAATATTTATTTGTGTACTAAGAGGGTCGCGGCATGAAGAAGATTGAAAAACACTGCTTTAGGACATTAACGTTCACTTTTCCGCGATTGAACATTTTCGGAAACTGAAAATAAATTTTATAGAAATGCAGGGTCACTGGCGAATTAACGAGTTTTCTCTTAATCTGAAACCATTTTGTAAAAATAAATTTTCGCATCAGGCGTTTTTCGGACATGTAAACTTTTCACGGTGATCGTATTTCAATTCAAATTCAAACATTAGGCAGTTAGATGCTTTAAAAGTCCCGAATTGCTTGGAGTTTTAAATAAATTAAATAAATAAATAAATATTAGGGGACAATCTTACACAAATCAACCTAGTCGCAAACTAAGCAAAGCTTGTACTATGAGTACTAGACGACGGTAAACATACTTATTTATTTATTTTATTTTATTTATTTATTCAAATAATATTTACATAGCATTACAGTTGAACCAATACGCTATGAAACTAAATTAACTAAAACATAATTTGAAACAACATGAATCACGTACAAACACTCGATTGCCTAACATCCATCACTTCGCAAAATCTTAAACATTCACAGCACACAGCCGCCCAACTCCATGCAAACAGATCGCATTCCGGTGCTGATGCCAGAAGCGCATTGAGCGCCACAAGCGCGCGCAACAGCGGCGAGTTTCTGCGCGACACGGTGCGTGCTGCCGGCACCGCCAGCAGGTCGCGGCGCCGCGGCCGCAGGGTTACCCGAGGGATGTCCGGGACGAACAGTCTCAAGAGTTGTCCGACCAGATCCGGACAGTCCATCTGCCCACGCAGAACCCGACACGCAAAAATTAACAGCCCGTAGTTACGCCTTACTTCTAAGGAGTTGTAACTCAGAGTACCTAATAGATATTTCGTGGGGTACAAAAACGGGTAGTACCCGTACATTTTGCGAAACAAAAACCTAAGAAAGGCTTTCTGTACCTTCTCCAGAAGCAAGACGTACGTGGACTCGTGTGGACTCCACACTAGTGACGATGACTCCAGCTTGCTTCTTACCAACGCGTTATAGACCATTTTTATGGCCCCCGGGTCGTAAAAGTCACGGGCGTTGCGGATTACAAAACCTAGCCTCCGATAACAATTGGCAGCGGTCACATTAACGTGTTCGTGAAAACTTAAATGTGTATCGAAAATTACTCCGAGATCCTTCACTGAGGTAACACGATTAATAGGTTCCGGCCCAAGCATATAGTTCGCATGTAGCGGTGCACGTGCGCGACTAAAAGAGCACACACAACACTTAGCAGCATTAAAAAGAAGTTTGTTTTCCAAACTCCACCGGAAAACCAAGTCTACGTCATTCTGCATGGAATCACAATCCTCCTGCTGCATCACGCCATAGACCAGTTTCAAGTCATCGGCGTAGAGAAGACATTTAGCAGACTTGGGGACTAATGGCAAGTCATTTATCATTATCCCAAATAAGAATGGTCCCAATATAGAGCCCTGACTCACGCCAGATCGAGTGTGATATGGAGGAGATACAAAACAACCGTGCTGAACATACTGCTGCCGATCACGTAGATAACTAGCCAGTAATTTGAGTAATCTGGGAGAGAATCCAATGTAACACAATTTTTCCAATAGAATGTCGTTATCTACGCGATCGAAAGCCTTACTAAAATCGAAATAGAGGACGTCAACTTGGACTCCCTTATCCAGATGCTCAGAAACAATATCCACCAGAGCCAAAAGATTTGTGTTGACAGAGCGATTTGGTCTAAACCCATGCTGAGCGTCACTTAAAAATGGCCTAACTTGTGTTGAAAGGGTCCGGTGAAGTATAAGTTCGAACCGCTTTGCTAGGGTGGAAAGAACTGCTATTGGCCTGTAATTTTCCACAGCCGAAGTGTCATTTGATTTTGGAATAGGACTAACTCTTGACACCTTCCAAATATGGGGATATGTTCCTGAATTCAATGCCAAATTAAAAATGCATTGCAAAGGGGCTTTAAAATGTTCTATGCACCCCTTGACAATAAAAGCTGGCAACCTGTCCGGTCCTATAGCACAATTGGGCTTCAGACGCTTTACACCCGCCTCCACCTGCTCCAGCGATAAAGGGGGTACATTAATACAGTTCGCATCACAATACCGAACATCTCTCTCTCCAATGTTAGGGTCAAGAATGGGAACATCGGGCAAAAACACCCCCGAGAAATATTTTGCGAACACATCAGCCACATCACTTCCGGCATATTGTTTACCCCCGAAAGTCACACGAGGGACAAACCCTCCTTTCGACTTAAGACACTGAAGATGCTGCCAAAAAGCGCGAGGATCGTCTTTCACCCTAGCCTGGATCCGTTCCAGATAAAACCCGTAAGCCTCTGAGATTTTTCTTTTCACCTCGGTTCTTAATTTTGCGAATCTATCGTAGACGGTTCTATCCTTCGAAGCTTTCCATTCACGATGCAGCTCACTTTTGTGCTTTAAGTCTTTAATCAACTCTGCAGTGAACCAGACTGGATAACATCTACTAGGCTTCATCGATCTAACCCTTTTGGGCACACAGATATCGAAAATACCATACAATGTTTCATAAAAACAATTAACTTATATAGAGATACATAGAAAACATCCATGACCCAGGAACAAATATTCGTGCTCATCACACAAATAAATGCCCTTACCGGGATTTGAACCCAGGACCTCTTGAAATTCTTGCATTTATAACCATCAAGCAAATGCTATTGAAATGATGTAATCTATTTTTATAATTATTGTAAGATATAAGTGTGATTAATTATTATTATTATAGGTTTAAGTAGTAGTAAGTAACTTGTTTGTGTGTTTTTTTTTTAAATATGGATCTTGTTATCCGAAATAAATGAATTTTATTTTATTTATTTTATTTATTATTATATAACGATTGAACGGCACCCTGGTCGGCGCTATTTCCGAAGTTTCCAAAGATGAAAATCTAATTACTCCCGGGCAATTGCAATCCAGCGGCGCTACCACGAACTTCGAAAGTCGAAGTTCGTAATATATGCATCCCTGTCACTCGAGTAAGGGAGTGCGATAGAGATGGAAATACCCGAACTTCGACTTTCGAAGTTCGTGGTAGCGCCGCAGGTTTATAGCTACTAACAATGTTTAACCGGGTCGTAAACACTGACTAAACAAACAGACACGCGTGAATCTATATTTAAGCCATTAAACGAGGCAATTAAGGAGAAACGACGTAAATTCATAAGGTCCGGACACACAGAGCGCGTTGCTGCCACGACAGAGGACAGTTCTGTCACATGATGAACAAAGTTAAAAGCGTCTCGGGATTGAACCAACGTCCCGGCGGCCGCGGCTGGCGCGCCGTTCGGCACGGTTTAATGTTAGCAGAGACATGACGGCTCACTCGGTCACTTGAGACGCGGTGCCGCCCTACTTACTCTCGTATCGAATCACATCTTGAAAACTTTAGTCTTAAAAGCATCGAGAGGACTGCAGGTGCACTAGTTTAGCCAGGCAGGGCAGTTGACGTCTTAGATATGTGACGACTTACGACAGCGGACGGTATGGGAATGCCGACAAAGTAGTAAAGTAATGTTTGATGCCTACGATGTTTGCAATATGGACAAGTGCAGATGTAAAATGTCAAAGGTAACGTGATACATTTAGGGATATTTACGGATCGGTGGGGCGATGTCGCGAACTGCCAAAATACCAAGTTGAATCCCGGCCCGGGGCCTCCTTAATTAGCACAACAACACCACACTGTTGCCTCCTCGGCGGGAACGGATGCACGTGTCCCTTTATACTCCACATCATGTACAGCCGGCTTAACATGGGGCGTTGTGCGAAAAGCGACCTTAAGACACTTCGATATTTTTTGAAGAGGACCTTATCGCTATGAGTACTAAAACGTTTTATGCACTCTATCATAACATGCACTAGGGTCCTTTATTAAGAGATTGTGCGTGAGTCAATTTTGGAATCCCTCTTAGAGCTTTATCTAATTGTCCGACATGGAATCTGTATCGGCACATCGGTGTTGTTATAAACACGAATTTTGTTTTAGAACCTACAGCAGGGTCACTACCAACTGCCATAAAATGGTCGTGAGTCGTGGTTGTTTGTAATAGCATGTGTCGTGTTTGTTTACGCATGTGTTGTGTGTGTGTCGCAGGCTCGCACGACAAGGCGTGGGCGCTGGCCGAGCGCGACAAGTTCGACCACGAGCTCGACAGCAATCGCGACGGCAAGCTCGACCGCGACGAGATCCGCCACTGGATCATCCCCGACAACGAGTCAGTATCATTGCATATCGACACTACTCGCTCACTCATGAACGAGAGAGTAGTCATGAACGCACCTTCTTATTCACACAAATTTCCTAACTCATTTACTCACCGACTCACGTACCCTCACTTTTGATCCGTAAACAGAGACCACGCTTACAAACCCACCAAGAAACAAACTGTTGTATTTATTTGAACGCTCAGAGACATTATACATCTGGGATTTTCAATAATTTCATACAGGTTTTGTTAATTCTGGCTATTCTGATAGAGACCTTATAGCTTTCGTTTAGATATATAATGCTTTTGGAATTTGGTTTTAATTTAGTGATATTTAGTTTTGTTTTGTTCCTCCGTGATACAGTATAATTACTAGTACGGGGAACAGAGGAAGCTTACTCCGAGTATTATAAAAATGATTTCCATACGTCGTATACACTACACATTTATTTATTTATTTAAACTTTATTGCACAAATATAAAAATAGAAGTACAATTGGCGGACTTAATGCCTTAAGGCATTCTTTACCAGTCAACCATTGGGCTAAACAGAAACTTTAGTGGTGCAGGATCCTAAGTAAAGAGGCTCGAATGGAAACACAAATCAATTAATTTAATTAATATACATACATATATAATGCATACAATATAAACTTACTTATACATACACATTAGCATTTAATATTGGATTATACCTTATAAAAGGTGTAAAAAGTTTAAGTAGTCGTAAAAAAAGTATTTTTTTTATTTGTTATTTTGATTTGATTGGATTTTTGATTGTAACTACCGTTTGATGCGTATTATATTATATATTATAATTACCGTTTGACGCGTAAAAGTTCTCGTGAACTATTATTATTATTACGAGCCTGTAGTGTCCCACAAGACAAAGGCCTCCCCCCACTTTTCCAGTGCTCCCGATTCTGAACAGCCTCGGGCCCTTCTTTTAAAAAGGAGTCTAGCTCGTGTCTCGATCGCTGACGAGGTCTGCCACGTCTCCGTTTTGAGTAGTCGGGCTGCCATTCAGTGGCGACCTTGGCCCACAGTGCATTCGGCATGCGGCAAAGGGCTTCGCGAAGTATTGCAAAGTAAAGATTTGATTTAGATGTTAGAATGTTCCCGTCTCCCCCAGTGAGATCGCGCTCGAGGAGGTGGAGCACCTGCTGGCGACGGCGGACGACGACGCGGACGGGCGGCTCGGCTTCGCGGAGGTGCTCGCGCACTACCAGCAGTTCGTGGGCTCCGAGGCCACCGACTACGGCGACCACCTCATGGGGGACCACTTCGACGACGAGCTGTAGGCGACCTGTGCCGCGCTCGCCATTCATCACACCACGGGGTGATAACAAGTATGCCCATTTCCTAATGCTCGACATACGAACTTAAAAGTTGAAAGGGGGTAGGGATAGGAGTTGTAGTCGAGGCCTACTTGTACGATGTCAAATTATGGGGGGTAATATCCGGGGAGACATCTGAGGTGTTTGGGGTATTTCGACGAGCTGCCGGCTAATACTTGTTTGGAAGTTTTGAGCGGTAAAGATATTTTTATGATATCCCCCACAACAAGGCCTTTTTATGGCGCTGTAGCATCAACCATGTATCGATTCCACACAGTTCAACGCGCCGTGCAGCGCCACGCCTCTATAATCAAAGCCTCCCGATACGAGGGCAAATTAACTAGCATCTTACATCTAGAGCCAGGAGATAATACAAGCTATATAAAGTTCCACTCATAAAAACTCATACACACGGACTAAATAATTGAAAAAGTGTAGACGTGAGTATTGTTATAGGATTGTGGAGATATTTAGAAGCTCTTCGCTCGCTCAGATATCTGCTGCTAATGTTGCCGTTAAGCGGAGTTTGTATATAACTAGTCTAATTGTAATTATTATATTACGTACCTAATGAAAATGTATCTGTGCATGTCGTTGGTATGAGGTAACTCGAGAGCGCCGCGTTTACGCCATGGAACCAGATGCGCAATATATTGACTGTTATAGAAAATTATATTGACGTGATGACACAGATCTGTATTAGGCGCGAAACATATTTCTATTGTACCTATTTCAATTTTATGCTACTGACTGCTGTTTTTACGAGTTACTAAGGCGTGTCTCCATGTAAACGGCCTAGGAGCAACTAATGCTCACATAGGGACTCTTCTTTACAGTTGTTTGCTGTTAGAATATGTAGTATTTAGGATCGAGACCATGTGCTTTCTTTTATTAAACGACATTATTAAAATTAAGAAAAAAATAACGAGACAAGAGTTTAAGTAAGATAATTAGAGACGATATTTCTAAATGATCACCCTGTGAATGATACCGACAGCGGACGAGTTGTCAACACACATTTTGTGTGTAGTCACTCGCCTGCGTAGTAGTAGCTTTTTAAATGCCATTTGAATTGCCGTAACCCTTAATTGTTAAGGTAAGTATAAAGTCACAAGTAGGTAAGTGTCCGACGCAGGGGAAGGGTTGACAGACCAACTAGTCAAATAGCTTGTACATACAGCACATAATAGTATCATTACTTCTGACCCGATCATTGACGGGTCATATTATTGTATTAAGGCAAATTTCGTTTATAATTGAGCCAACAAGAATATACTTACGATTTTATGGATACTTGCTATATCCGATTAATTTTATAATATTGACATAATTGTTGTTGTTTAATTTAATTCGATATTTTAATGCTATATAAAAACTGTACTTAATCTCTCGAACGCCGCCGGCGCCCGCAGCGGTCGTCACCACGACTACTGTTGTCAGCGCAACAACACGGACTACTGACAAGCAACTATTCCTTGTTCCAGCTCCCTTATAGTTATGTATACACGTACATTGTCTATTTTAGTTAAAGTGCGTTTGTCTGTTGGTATTTTATAATTTCGCAAATTCACACTTAACAGTCAAGGTACTCTTGTGATTTTTCTAACTTAATTCTCGCTTGATCTGCTATCCAGACAAGAGTAATTGTAGCATCAATAAAGGATTTCAATTTTCCTCTTAGTGTGAAAACAGAATGTGTCCCTCAGTAGCAAAATTATTTCCGTGTTGGGTGTACACACTTGAATCCCTCGTTACGCTCAACATTCTACTTTAGAACTATTGTAGAATCTTTCGCTTCACTCAGGATTCCATGTAGGTAACGCCCTGCCTCGCCGTAAATATATAATTTTGCTCGTTCGAGACACACTTTCACTTTGACGGTGTGTATAAGTATGTGACATGTATGTTATTTTTACTAAAATGGACTGGTTTAAATGTATGAGTAACGGTTTGGCAACTGACGTTGTTGGCGTTGTAAAGGTTGAAATATGTATGTGTAATAAACGACGTAAAGTGGCCATACCGTTTATTGTTCAGTAAAATAAGAGCTTAAGTGTCATGTGTTGTGTACTTAAGTGACGCCATCGTCTATTCTGCAAGTACTTGATCGTTATAATTAAATGACTATTTATTAAAAATTGTTTTATTTGCATTGCGAACATAATTTAGGTGATTCCATTGTGTATCGCAAACTAGTGTGTAGGTAGCACTAGCTGTCCGCGCACGCGCAGCGCAGCGCCGCGCGTGTCTTACACAGAACAGCCGCGCCATATCAATGCATACATTATGGCGACTAGCTTCTGCCCGCGACTCCGTCTGCGTGGAGCTCGTTTATATCGTAACTCCATACAAACTTTCCCTCCCCTTTTCACCCCCTTAGGGGTTGATTTCCGGGCTTAAAACTATCTCTAAGTATACCAAATTTCGTCTAAATCGGTTCAGCGGTTTAAGCGTGAACAGGTAACAGGCAGACAGTCAGATTATAATATTAGGTATGGATGACCATCTCGAAAGTTCTTCCTATTATACTGATGAATGTTTTTTTTGAAATCGGATGAGTACTTTAGCATATACCTATTGTTATTGCATATGAGTAGGTAGTTATTTAAATTCATGTAAGTACTTTCTATTTCACACCAAATATATTTCTTTCTAATTCCGCTGATTACCCCTACATATTTTTAAACTTGACTGTATATTACACAATGCGACGAATTAAGCCCTGAACTAAATACACGCATTGTTTAAATTCCTACCTTAACTTTGACCTTATAAGTCTCAGTTTGTGCTGTTCAAAACCTTACAAAGCATGTTTTATTTATTACTAGCTTCTGCCCGCGACTCCGTCCGCGTGGAAATCGTTTATATCGCAGCTCCATACAAACTTCAACCCCCCATTTCATCCTGGAAATCACCCCCTAAGGGGTTAGGGGGTGATTTCCAGGATGAAAACTATCCTATGTCCTTCCCCGGGATTCAAACTATCTCCATACCAAATTTCATCACAATCGGTTGAGCGGTTTAAGCGTGAAGAGGTAACAGACAGACAGACAGACACACTTTCGCATTTATAATATTAGTATGGATTAAACCGAGATTAGAATGCGATTGGAGGTGACAGTTTAGCCATTACATATAAACACGTCTAAGTTTAATACGAACTGACGGATAGAATAATACCAATGGGGGCAACCCTTTCACGGCTCGCCTGATGATCAGCGCTCACCGCGGCGCATGCGCCGTTGCCGACCTTTCAATTATTCCCGCTGGGTGTGTGAGAGAAATAAAAACACAATGTTTAAAACTTATTTATAATTAACATCACATATGGCCACCACGCTAGCTACATTTGTACTACGACACGACTATCGAGTTGTTCCACACAACGGTGACCTTTGATCCTCGAACCAATTGGTTCAACCACAGACAAGTCATTAGATATGGGCTCAAGGCACACTCCACGTTCCCCGGCACCTGCACACCTACATTATGTCGGGGAACCTGGTGACGTGTACTGCAGGTCTTAGCGTTTCATTAAGATCCATTAAAACTAATGTTCAATCAAATTCTAATAACTCAGAGCCTTGTTGACATTACATGCCGAATATACCGAATTACCTACGGTCTAATGGATCTTTATGAAACAGGGCCTTAGCCCATTCATTGCGAAAACTTCACACGCTGTGTTTGTGTTCCAAACGGACATTTACTTTCTAAATAATTAAAGTACTTCTAAAGACGCTACACGTAAGGCTTTGTGTCCACCAGAGCTGAGCTAAGCAGCGGAGCGTTGAACGAGTAAAAAATCCACCAATGTCTAGCCTCGCTCACGTGGTATAGCTTGGTGGACACTCGCTTATGTGTCACAGATGACTTTAGAAACGGAGACTTTTGTGAAGTGTTGGTGTTGCTGTTAGCAAGCCTACTGCAGCTTGTTGTTCCGGCGGCACTCGTCGCGGAAGGCCAGGTTGAGGCGCCGCGCCACCTTCGTGCGCACCCACACCGGCGCCAGCTGCGTCAGGAACGCCTGCACACACACACACACACACACGGTAGGCACACTTATCGGATACCTACTCCTTAGGGTGAGGATCCACCAGAGCTGTGTGAGGTTACGAGGCGATGAGTGAGGAACTACCTCGCGCTACTGGTCCATTGTTTCCTCACTCACCAACTCCCAACCTCGCACAGCTATGGTGGATACTCACCCTTAAGCTAGATTTCGGTGCTCCCTTGTACAAGTTAATATGTTTGTGTGTATTTTCAGGGCGTCATGGTCTGACTTACCTAAGTATATACCAAATTGTAGAACATCTACATTGATATTGTAAATGACTTTACAATGAAACAAACAGTTATTCTTTTATCATGCGTAGGTACTAATTAGCTAACTAAGAAATAATTTCATGATTGAAGAAGTTGTTTTTTTTAGGTTAAAATTAAAGGAACGCAAGTGCGATAGAGATATTAATGCTTAATAGGGATGTAGACACTAAATAAAATAATCAATAGTGTCGTATTTTCTTGAAAAAGGATTTAAAATGTACCTAGTCAAATGGAGAAATCAGCAACGCAATTGGTTAAATAATCACGAAGTTATAAATGTCCAAAGTTTTAAGAAGGGGTATGTTCTGTCCCTTTTTCGCAAAAGGCAACTTCATATGAAACGATGACGCTTGTAGTTAGTGACGTCACTATTAGACGGCAACGTGCCGCACCCCATCGTGTTCGGAGCCGCCATCGACGCGCTCTGCGGCAGTCTCGCAGTTTGTGACGTCACAAACTGCACGTCTATCATGAGACAACCGCGACATACTCTCGATTTTTCTCACTCTATCCGTCTCTTTCTTATTAGAACTCTCATCTTATCTTATCTAGATGAGGGCCCTTTCGGATACACTTCGACCCAATGGGATCTTTTGTGCATTTGCCCTCTCCTTTATGTCTACTCCCAAGCTCGCTCCATCATTTCCACGAAACGGATGATGCAGCTCAGCGGGAGTACCTTGAATTCCTTTGGTTGCGGATAGCCGTTACCAAAGTAATTCATTCTTTGTCTGGCAAGGGCATGACATTTACACATTAAGTGTTCCATAGTTTCATCCTCCTCGCCACACATTCTACAGTCTAAACTGTCCCACCTTGGCCAAGAGATCCTTGACCCTGAAGTGACCTGTGAACACCCCAGATATGATTCTGAGTTGCTTCCTACTGGATTTGCAGAGTTTGTTAGTCCAGCACGGCTAGCACGCGACGGCGCGCGAGCTCTCTCGATTTTTCTCGCACTATCCGTCTCTCACTTATTAGACCACTTCGAACAAGAGGTATAGTGCGATAACAATCGAGAGTATGTCGCGGCCGTCGTGTGCTAGTCGTGCAGCCCGAGTCCACTCCTTCTATGAAGAGCTTAGAGTGCCTCAAGCCCGCCTCATTCCTCCACTCGTGTTGGTGTTTGGTTTTGGCGTAGGCTTTAAAGGCCGAAATTATGGTTCCCTGCGAGTCACAAACTGTACGTCTATCATGAGACAACCGCGACATACTCTCGATTTTTCTCGCTCTATCCGTCTCTTTCTTATTAGAACACTTAGAACAAGAGGTGTAGTGCAAGAAAAATCGAGAGTATGTCACGGCCGTCTCATGATAGCCGTGCTGTTTGCGTTTTCTCTCTCTAACAAGCAAAATCAAAACGGTTGTAGCTTCGTAATTCTTTGAGATATCTGAATGGGATTTTCGTCACTAGGCATATTTTATTAACTTCTTTCTTTTGGAGTAATAATAATTTTCGAGTCTACCCTACCGTATTGTTCATCAATGATAAACGGTGTCGCAATTATAAGTACCTACTTGTTTGGGCTGTGGAATGGGGTAAAACTCGCTCGTAGGTCTTCCAATCAGACTAACGGGTTTCAGATTAAATGATTAGCTCACGGTCCTTCGAACCGGATAATTGAAACGGAAATGTAAGTGACAGTACCTGCACGCCATGCACCCAGTACCCGGTGGTGTCCTGCACGCGGCCCAGCGTGGCGACGGCGTGGCGCGCGAACTGCGCCGCGCCGGGTACCAGCGCGCCGCCGCGCATCACCGTCGCCGAGAACGCGTTCATCTGAGTCGCCACGAAGAACGGCGCCACGTGCTGCACGTACACGCCGTGCGGCGCGTACTCCTCGCGGATGGCGTGCGTGAAGCTGCGCATGTACGCCTGCAGGGAAACGATACCTTTACCTACCATTATATAGTGGCGTGGGTTAATTATTGGTAGGTTATTAGGCAACTCGCGGTTGGAAGTGGACTCGTCTATAGGTTCGGTGCTCCGTACTGTATTCTGCCATGCTTATAACTATCTGATTCTAATTAAAATAAAGTAAACAATTGAATAATTATTCGAATGCAGACCAAGAGGGAGCGAGGAGTTCGCAGACAATATATAAAGGTACAGACAGACGTACTCATTACTAGCACGAAAGCGTGCCACTATTGAGCAATTGCTCATTAGTAGCACGTGTGTAACAACATTGCTAGTAATGAGCATGCTTATTTAGAGCATGCTCAAAAATCAACCGACGTTTGATTTTCGAGCATGCTACCTGAGGCGCGGGTGGAAGGGGGCGTGCTCCGAGCGCGTCTGAACAGACCGTACGTTTGCTTTCAGCATGCTTATTTATGAGTAAGCTTAAAACAAGCATGCTTATTGCTGGCAAATGTGAACGTTCCAGAGCATGCTAATTTCAAGCAAGCTTATAAGTATGCTTTTTTTTGAGCACGTGTGTCTGTAGCTTTATGTCATAACCCGTACTGCCGAAACATTAGAATTTTGGTTCAATGTTAAACGGCAAACACGGCTATAACCGTTATCGCTGGCGAATGTGTTGAGGGAGAGTCACCTTAGTCGCGGCGTAGACTGCCATGAGCGGCATGGGCTGCAGCTCGGAGGCGGAGGAGAGGTTGACGAGCGCGCCGCGGCCGCGCGCGGCCATGGCAGGCAGCACGGCGCGGCTCAGCATCGTGGCCGCGCCCGCGTTCACCGCCAGCACGTCCCACACGCGCGCCGCCGGCGTGCAGCACAGCTCCGCCGGGCACTCGTAGTTCAGCCCCACGTTGTTCACTGCAACCACGGAATCATTCATAACATAAAAGCTGGAACCGAACACTGTCGCATGCACCCTTCCAGCGGCTCCTGCATTGCCGTCCACGGTAAGTGCGCGTGAAACATGCGGTTGTTATAGGTTCCTACGAAACCGGACTGATCATATTAGTATACTTAGCTAGCGACACTATATATCGTTCAACAAATAAGATGAGGTCCCATTATGGCCACACAAAAAAATACGTTGAACTAGTAGGGGAGAGGTGCCATGAATGGGACAGGTTTTGAATGGGACAAATTCAATTGACCGCGTTAGGAACCAAGTAGTAGATTTTTATTTTCTGCATTCTGGCAACACTGACCCATAGACAATATTGACGTAAATGTCACTTGTCTGTCTTGAGAAACAAAATGGCAAAACGTGGTTGAGTTATTTCGTGCTTCAATGTATTTTATTTGGTGTTTTTGGGAATCGTTTATAAAATTGTTGTGATAACATTCCGTATTCACAGTACTGCAAACTTGTTAGTGGTTTTATTACCTAAAAGGTATATTAAGTTAATTTATACGAAGTTATTCAAAAATATTTTGGCTGTGAGGTTATTTTAAAAAATGCACGAAAGTCTTATTTGGGATAGCTGGACGAGTCTTGAAAGGGACGTCCCAGTCTGCAAACAAAAATTTTCTACCAGTAAGGAAGACTGGTTTCAATGTAAAATTTGTCAAAAATTGGCAAATGAAAAATGTTGTGTCAAAGGCACCTTTAATTTTTTTTGCAATCTATAATGACAATGAAATCACAGCGTTTCTATAATGACAATGACATCTAGTGAAACTCTCTTCTTGAGGCTACGAGATCTCTATAAGTAATTGTATTTAAACCAGGCCTTTAAAACGTTATAAAATGAACCGGAATTATAACGGTATATTCCGTTAGTGTTCGAAAATTACGTTATAACAAAACCAATATTCTCCATAACGATATAAATACCGTAACAGAATGAATAACAGAACGATATATAATAACGTTATAATATCGTTTTACAATGCGAGCCGCGCGCTACGGCTGCGCCGTTGCCGCTCTGTGCCAATGCCAACATGCCACCACGTGGGCCTTAGCGCGACGTGCGACGTTGCCGTTACGTTGTTCTAGCTTCTAAATCTTATTAATGCTTGTTTACCTCGATCATTTGCAAATTGGTTGTGAATTGTGAATATTTGGTTGGTTGCGGCGATAAATGGCGGAATAAAAATGGGACGCAGGAAACGCAACGCTGTCCACAGATTCGTGGACTTGCTCATAAATAAAAAGAAAGAGTGCCAATCTTAATAGCCCCTTGGTATACACTATTACAATATGTAAGAGGGTCAATATTTTTCTATGTTAATTGTTTGTCTCGGCACTAAATCGCAGACTCCCAGTATTAGGACCTATTCCAAACAAGCCCTACGACCGACGGTGTTGCCGTGAGCAAAAAATTATGCATAGGTATGTTGGTATGTGCTTTTGTTCATTAATCGTAATAAAATTAAAATATACTTTTAGTTTCCGACATGTTATTTTATTTTTGATTTAGAGCCATTCCGAAAACGACAAGTTAAATAAAATCTGATTATGAAACCAAAGAATGTGTGAATTTTCGATTTCGGTTCTTCGCCATAATCTGTCTAGATAGGCTCGCGATAGATAGGGGAGACCAAGGACGATTGGTACACATAAATATGTATCGATCCTCCTTTTCTTACGATTCATCCTCCTTTTCTAATTAATCCTTAGTCACTAAATATTTATGTAAATAACTAGCTGTTGCCAGCGACTTCGTTCGCGTGGAACTTGTTATGGTCTTAGAAAAAATATTGCTATTAAATTATGTTCGGTGCAAGCTATTTATCGCTGTCCCAAACACACTTCTACCATCTTAAAGATATACAAAAACTATCCTATATCCTTCCAAGGGTCTCAAATTATCTGTACGGGAAATTTGATCTAAATCCGTTCAGGGATTAGACCTACGTAAAGGGTAACAGTGCGATGAGTTCGTTAGTTTAAATTGATAAATCTAAATTGAAAACTTCGTTTTTACAAACATAAATATCTTAAGAATCATCAACAGACGTTTTCATACAGTATTAAAGAAAAATATATTTTTATATGTCTACTAAGCTACATTACTGTTATAATAATAAGTACCCAATGTTGATTAAATCTATTCGATTCTGGGAGCATCGCAGTTCTAACCTAACCTATCCTACATTTCTGGTAACTGTTCAAATCTGTAAGTCTTACTTTAAAAAAGGTCTTGCTCTCTATACAACCTTCAAACCTTTTAACTCTCTTAGGAGATGAATAAAAAAAACGCTGAAATCGTTTTCTAATCATTAAACAAACGGTCAATAACCTAAGTAATAAATCTATTATTTTAAAAATATCTTGCTCTTCGTATAAACTTTGAACCCCCTAGAAACCCTCTTGGGGGATGAATTTCAAAAACATTGAAATGTATTTTTTAGTTTTAAACAAACCGTCTAAAATCGTAGTTACACTAATGTTTTACTTTAAAATTGTCTTGACCCTATACGGCCTTCGAATCCCCTTTAAATTAAATACTCTTAGGTGATGAATAAAAAAATCTACTAATCTGCTCTCTCTATTTTAAGACCAAAATTAAAAAATCTTACTTAAAAAATTACTTTTCCCTCCATATAAACTTTGAAGCCCCATTAACGCCTATAGGGGATGAATTAAAAAAAAAACTGAAATCAGTTTTGTTGTCTTTTAACATACAGACTAAGACTGACATTAGAAATATCTTACTATATTTTCTTGCTCTCCATATAAACCTTGAATACAGTTTTAACACTTTTAACCCCCTTAGGGGTGGTATTTTTCAAGGACGATGAAAGGATTTTTTTTTCTAATAAGTAATCGTACCACAAAGTTGCCCATCTCTAGCTCAAAAAAAATGTTTCTCATCCTAATCTTGCAGAAGTACCTTTTTAACCCCCTTAGGGATGGAATTTTCTAACACTTTAAAAGTACTAACTGTTTTTCTATTCTAATAAGTAATCTTTCTACAATGTTTCAAATCTCAAGCTCAAAAAAAGTGTTTCTCATACAAACCTTTCATCCCTATTTAACCCCCTTAGGGGTGGAATTTTCTAAAACGCTGACAGTCCTTTTTTCTATTGTATTTAGTAATCTTTCTACAAAGTTTGAAGTTTCTAGCTCAAAAAATAAAGTTCCCCCCATACAAACTTTGCACCTCTATTTAACCGCCTTAGGGATGAAATTTTCTAAAACAGAAAATACTTTTTTCTATTCTAATAAGTAATCTTTCTACAAAGTTTCAAGTCTCTAGTTCAAAAAATAATGTTTCCCCCATACAAACATTGCACCCCTGTCCCCTACTTAACCCCCTTAGGAGTGGAATTTTCTAAAACGCTGCAAGAACTTTTTATGCATTTTAATAAGTAATCTTCCTACAAAGTTTCAAGTCAATAGTAAAAAAAAAAAGTTTCCCTCATACAAACTTTGCACCCCTATTTAACCCCCTTAGGGATGGGATTTCCAAAAATTCCATTTTGTCCCTTCTTTTTAGTCCCAGTAGTTTCGGCTGTGCGTTGATGAATTAGTCAGAAACATTTGATGCAGGCATTTAAATTATAAATAATTTACCATGTTATAACAATGCCATTAATATCTGGGGGCACGGCAGTGCCCCCGCCAAGTCGAGCGCGAAGCAAACACTGCCGTACCATCCTTTACTGGAACCATTTCGCCACATTTTCAGGCCCCTATTTGAGAACCTCTGGATAAGACCAGAATGCAGAAATTTTCGTCATCCAGTAAGCTATAATCACAAAAAAAAAAAAAAAAAAAAAAATTTCAAGTCTGTAGGTCATTTAGTTCCGAAGTTAAGCGAAAGCAAAGTTTCGCATTTATGACACTCACTCACTCATGATCATCAAAATAGAACTAGTACTTCCCATAAACTCACTATAAAAAATTGCTATTTCAACCCAGTTTTCTAGATACACCAACTGTATACATTACTTTGTAATCCTATACAAATATATAGGATTACAAAGTTACATTTGCAGTGAATGGGAAAATTCAAAAGCAAGAATAGGCCTGCATTCATAGTTTGTATCATACATACAAATTGTATGTATGGATAAACACATTACCCTACAAAAAGAAGTGAGATTCCATAAAAAACACTCCATGTAAAAAAGAGGCCAAGTCTCGAAACTCTTCCACTGTAAAAAGTTGTGAGATATTTCGTAGAGCCAAGTTTCAGGCATTCTTATTAATCTTTATTTGCTTGCTAAATAAAATTTTGTGACTTGGCAATCACACAATACTACATAATTTTAGGTAAGTATGCAAAAATCTATAAATACAGTTAAGTTGTGTGATTGCCACGTTGCAGAATTTTATTTAGCAAGCAAAAACATTCCATGTAAAAAAGAGGCCAAGTCTCGAAACTCTTCCACCGTAAAAAGTTGTGAGATATTTCGTAGAGCCAAGTCTTAGGCATTCTTTAATCTTTATTTGCTTGCTAAATAAAATTCTGTAACTTGGCAATCACACAACTTTCCTGCATGAATGGATTTCTGCATACCTAAAGCTATGTAGTATTGTGTGATTGCCAAGTCACAAAATTTTATTTAGCAAGCAATAAAGATAAAAGAATGCCTGAGACTTGGCTCTACGAAATATCTCACAACTTTTTACGGTGGAAGAGTTTCGAGACTTGACCTCTTTTTTACATGGCATGTTTTTTATGGTATGATGCATTTCCGATTAATGAGGCACAGAGTAGCTAAAGACAATCTGATTTGAAAATTATTAGTCAGGATATTCGTATCAGGCTACAACCTGCGCCGACAAGCCGAGCAAATCGAAAAATTCTGTATTTTACTATGACGTCGTGCACTCTAACAAACAACCTACGTTATGTAATCACATCGCTTACATTGCACGAGTAGGCTATACTGAATGCGAGAAAGGGGTAGCCTATAACGTTATAACATTATTATATCGGTTAAAAAAGTATCGGTTTTATATTAATGGTTTAGATTTATAACGTTATAATGGATATCGCTATACAGCGCGTCAAATATCGTTTTTGAGTATAGCGGTTTTAGGAATAATAACGTTATAAATGATAGCGCTATACGAAAATAGCGCTATTTAAAGGCCTGATTTAAACACTCTTCACAAATGGCATAAAAATACTCTCACCTAAAATCCCCAGGTCTATATCTTTGAGTTGTTGTTCGATGCGCGGGTACACCTCGGGCCCCTGCGTGAAGTCGGCCACGATTATCTTCGTCTTCACGCGGTGGGTTTGCTCTGGAAACAACACAAGCGAACTGTACCTAAGGTGCTTATCTTGAGTGTCCCTAAAACAACGGCCAAATTAAGACGGAGCTAGAGCAAAATAGATCGTACATACCAATAATACTATGTTTTCGAGCTCAAAGCTCGTCCACCGACAGCCATCCGTCGGCGGCGGGGTGTTAACCTACTCACAGTGCGCTCGTACCTTTATAACAAAGATCGGGTACGCAAGCCACTTGAGAGCTCACCAGCCTATGAAGTTAAAGTTGAAAATTAAATGAAGGCAAACTATCTGTCAGTGGTTAACTAACAGTAATCGTACCTACTGTAGCTTGTACCTATAGCCAAATAGCCTACTCGCATATATTTAGGTAGATTTAAAACACTAACCTTGGCACCGAATACGTAAACTTTCTTTGTACAAACAGACAATGCAAAAAAATAATGCATTGTTCTTTCTTGTAAGATACTTATTGTTTAATAAAGCCGAATTAAGGTTTGTCAGCGTCCTAACCGCTATGTGTAGTGCATACGTAGCCTAATACTATAAAGTCCCATAAGTATAAGTAAGTAGTCACTCTTTAATAGTATATGGTTTTACAATCTTCTATAGGTACTTACTCATTTATTTAAGTATCTATGTAAGTATTTGTAAGTAACTTTACTTTGAATACCTACCAAGGAAAGTATGATGATGATGAATGATTCGCAATCCTCCTCAAACGCAATTTTTGACAAAGGCAATCTAGGACATAGGACATATTTATTAACAAATCGTATACACGTAGTATAAGTAGGACCGGTCCCTGCCTAGTGCTTTGGATTATTCGGTCTAAATACTTTCGTAATATCGAAAGTTAGGAATAGGTACACAGTCCTCTTTTTTTTTTATAGTTTGGTTCCTGTTTTGGCCTGCGAAAGCGGCCAGTTACAGATATATTTAGGGATGGGCCTCACTGGGGGCCTTATGGGCCTTCCGGGGGAAGGTACACAGTCCTCATTTTTACCTAAAAGCGTTTCCTCCTGTGATGTAGGCGACAAAGTCTGCCTCCCTCGTTGCAGACGTAGATATGAGTAAGCTACGGTTTTCGTTGTCACATTGAGGCAGGCTGTGCCCTTACCTATCTCCGTTTTCATAAAATATTCATAACTTTACAGAAAAAAATTGTGTAGAGCCGCCGCACAGGTGCTAGTGGCGGCCTCTAGTGGGTGTGATGTTACCTATCTCCCTCTCTATATAGTGGGTGTGATGTTACCTATCTCCCTGGCGACGGCGTGCAGCTTCTCCGGGTTCCTGCTGATGAGCACCACGTCCAGCCCGCGCCGCGCCAGCTCCAGCGCGTACTGCTTCCCGATCCCGTCCGTGCACCCCGTCACCGCTGGAATGAGGACATACACACATTTACATACAAACAAGTTGGTATATACATACATTTGCTTTACAAGTTTTTTCTAAGGCTCGTAAACAAAGTGAAAGTCACGGTGTTGTGCAGAATACGGTAATGGTCGTAAAATATCAAAAGCTCACTACTACACTACTACACTACTACACTATACTATATCGTATATAGGTAAGGCTCATACTTAGTCTCTCTTACGGGCATGATTATGGACTGACTACCAAACGGGGCTTTAGAGCGAATCATAACACGCCTTTGCCTACGAACCACGGCATTGGCCCTGGTCTATTCGACGGCTGAATACTGCGCTCCGGTATGGATGAATAGCGCCAGTGTTTCTTCTGTGGATGTGCAGCTGAACGAAACCATGCGGCTTATTACCGGTTGCCTTATACCTACCCCTACAAACTGGCTTCCTGCTCTAAGCGCAATAGAACCTGCACATCTGCGTCGAAAAAAGTGCTTACTCCGAGAGGCAATTAAAACCAAACGCCATCCAAAGCTGCCTATACACCAAGATCTCACTACCTATCGGAGAAAAAAGACTCAAGTCCCGCAACCCACCAGCTCTCGCTGTGATGGACCCGGACAGCCAGTGGGACCTACACGAAGCGTGGATGTCCGATTGGAACGGGCAGCAACAGCCAGATGAACGCCTGTTTTCGTTGAACCCTAGGTCGCGTCCACCTGGTTTTGTTCATCCGCGCAGGGTGTGGTGCCAATTAAACCGCATAAGAACAGGCATTGGAAACTGCGCCCACCACTGGCATAAATGGGGTTGGTGCGACTCCTCTCGGTGTGTGTGTGGAAACCCCGATCAGACGGTGAACCACATGGTCCTGGAATGCCCAATAACAAAATTTTCAAGACGGATGGAGGACCTCAAGTGTCTTACTCCACTCGCCACAGAGTACTTGAAGAGGGCAAATCTAACTCTTTAGCCAATTTTATTATTATTTTATATGTAATCCGGTGACCAAAATGCCATACGATAAATAAATAAATAACACGCCCAAACACAAAGGTAATATTAATATTGCACTGCCAAGTGTTTATGTACAGGCGTGAGCATTACGTGCGTTTAATGTTTAATCATATATAATTATTAGGTAGTACTGACTAGCCCATATTTGCCCTAAACTATTATTGGTCGCCGATGTCTTTCCTTAGTCGGTAATGTCAGTATGATATCCTTGAGTTGGGAAGCGGAGAAGGCCATATTTTGGCTTACGCCGAAAACGCACGGCGGGAGCATTTTACGAGTAGGTACATACTCGCACGACAGCACGCACACGTCTCGCACCGGCCAACGCGACGCACTGCATTCATGGACCAGTTATTTAACGATGCTGAGTTTTAGAACTAACCACAAGCGGTTAGCACTGGGACCATAATTTTGGTGTTAACAGCAAGTTTTTGCGCAACGCCATCAACTTCGTGTCATTACCAGACAACAAGATGCGGTTTGTGGAAGCCAGCTCCCACGGTGTGACGGTGCTTCTATGAGGCGTATACTTAGGTTTATCTTTATTATAGTCGTAAAAGAGCCGAGTCCTTGCACAATCTTGGACGATGTTAGACGTCGAAAACGACAAAGTAAGCAAATTGGTAAGTAATGTAAACGTAAGTTTTTAACTAGTATCTATTTACCCTTGAATACATGCTAGTACGTCCGGCTCCGCTATATTCTGATATATTTTAAGGACCAAGACTGAGATCGCATCGTGCGGCACACTATCTACTTGTCCTGGCAATGTATTTTAGAAAGGGAACAAATATAATGACCACCAGAAAATACTTTGATACCCTCAAGCTTTCTTACCAAAAAAATGTACTGAACACCAAAAAAAGAATTCTACCATTACAATGGTACTACCTGTTTTAGTAACGACTGCACAATTAAATTGTATTCAAAGATCAAATTTAGTAAATGATTACCAAATTTAGTAACTGAGCACCTAATCTTAGCGAAGAAATTATTACAATATGTCTACCTAAATAAGTCACTATGATTGCCATAAAATGTATGCATATTACCAAATAAAGTAGTACTTGCCGCTCAACTCCGTCGCCCCGCCCGCGCCGCGAATTTAGGGAATATGAAGAGGTATCAGGTTAGTAAACATTTTCTAGTAACTTAAATGATTCCTTGTTTATAGCGATCGAAAGGTAAAAATAGCTACCAAAACCCGAATCAGCGTACCCCACTTCCACGTGGTCTTGTCTGTCTTACCCCTAGAGTGTATATAAAAGCCCGCGGAGACAGAGTGCGCACGTGAAACGAAGGGCCGACGAAGCAAGTTTCTGGCGGGAGCCCGGGCGGAGGGCGGGAGACTGAGTTAGTTTTGGGTTAGCAATGATTAGTTGGGAGACATTTTCTTTATTTATTTATTTATTTATTGATACATGGAAAACCAACAGCGCAACATATCTATAGACAAAATAATAAAACCATATAGCCAATTACAGGTTCTCACTCATAGAAATAAACTAACACAAATAAATCTATAGCTAAACTTAAACTTAATAGGATAGTAAGATGTTATAATTTGGTTATCAATTAACATAAAAATGGTGATTAAATCTTGGCCCTCATTAACTATTTTTGGGTTAGCAATGATTAGTTGGGACACATTTTCTTTGTAAGATGTTATAATTTGGTTTTCATTTAACATAAAAATGGTGGTAACATTTTGGTGATCATTTACTATTTATGTGTTTGCAATGATTAATTAGGAGACATTTTCTTTAAATAGGATAGTAAGATGTTATTATTTAGGTTATCATTTCACATTAAAATGGTGAAAAAAATTAGGTGCTCAGTTACTATTTTTGGTCGTCAAAAGTATTTTTTTTGTGTTCATATTTTACTATATCTGGTGGTCCGTTAAACATATGCCTTTTAGAAATATTTCCAAAGTTGCCAAACTTTCAAACCTGGTAGTAGGACTCGATGTGAGGCCACTCGCTAGTTCTTTTGCTTAAGGGTATTTGTTCAGGTAGATTATTTTTGGTAGCGGTACTAACTTAACTACTGCAACGGTAACTGATGCAACGGTCTTATTAGTCAACAGGTAATTGGCTATTGATCGAGGACTGGAGGCTCCCGCGGGCACGATCAACTGTTGCCTCAACGATAATGGCAGTCAGACGAGGGACTCACTGCCGTCGTTATTCTGAAACGCTTACTTTTGGGTTAAGCACGTACTTTTCGATATCGCAACCTTCGCTATATACAGGGTGTCCCTAATCGCAACGCCATATTTTGATGCATCAACAAAAATGTAAACAAAAAAATGTAACTTTAATATAACACCTGTTTGACTTCTAGTGCGTTTACATTTATAGTATGATCCGAAGATCGTGCGATATTGAGGAGGCAAAGCGGAAAGCAGACCCCGGACTCCGACGCCAGCTGAGGCCGCAACCGGGAGTAACGTTCAAGAGACAGAGAGAGACTACGCTATCATTGATGGAAAAAAATGTACCCATTCTATGTTTTCCATACGAGTACAGGCATGATTTAAATTGGTGTAAGAGAATGCACGTGCAGCCTAGGAACAGCGCGCGCATCTCGCGTGCTCGTGCCGCGCGACGCAACACGCCGCACCACCAGGGTGCCCACACACAATAAGTATCTATATGATATGTGGTGGACTCTGGCTATCTCTTTCGTGTAGCTTAATGTTCCATACTGTCTTTCGTTAAGTAAGTGAGTCAAACTATATCCACTATAATTAATTACCTTCATCCACTGACTTATATTTCTCCTTATTAAGTACATATAAAAGTGCCTGCAACACTTTCTGTCATGGACATTCGAGTCCCGGAAACGGACATCAAATACTTTTTATCCCCGATACTGCGTAAAGGGTCACTGAACTCACGAAGTCAGCTAGTGGATTAAAGAGTGTTCATGAATATATAATAGAAAGGCAACGGATTAGTAGCCCTACCCGGCATGCATGTGCATGTGACCCGCCGTAACCCGCCGTTATGCAACCCCGCACTTAGCCGCTGCAGATAGACAATAGATCTGATCCTTTCACCGCGCGCGACTCACGGGTCTACGTGCTCGGTCAGATAGTGCGGGTAGGCATAAGTTCAAATAATTCTAATACGTTTATAAATCGCTCAAGTACTAACAACTCGGGTTCGCGCACCAAGGGTCTCTTCGTAGGGACCTATATATATAGGGTAAAAATTCGCCAGAAAAATACATGTTACTTTTATGGGTACATTGGGGTTTAACTGACCGACTTTTTACGCCCCAGATCATAAACAGAAAGTAAATTATTCATATTCATACTCAACTTTTATAATTATTAACTTTCATTATCAAGAAATATATTATTTTTCCCATCAATTAATTCTCAAAGTAAATTAGTAGTGTAAACGGTTCTACCTACACTAAATTACGGAATTTTAAGAATTTGTAAATCCAGTTTGTCCTCACTTATCAAGTAATTACCGAACCTTGTTGTTCAAGCTCAGCCTTAAATATTGGCCGTAAACACGCGCGTCTTCCGCGAGGTTTCATTAACACATGGCTTCGAGTATCTAGTGTTTACAATACAATACCAATATTTCCTCTTACGACTGGTTCTCAATAGCAAAGTTCTACTTCCCAGTGGCGCGGGTCAGAAACATACTTAGCTAGTGCTTGTGTCGAGTTAGTGGAGGAAATATGCTTGATGTTGGATATTGTACGATATTGGGCTTGAGAACGAATCTCTCTTTAAATGTGCGTTCAAATTGACGCACATAGAAAACTGCCACAACCTCTTTTGTTACGGAACTGCATGAAATAATGCTCTATGTCACCTGCGAGCGGCCATAAACTATGAGTTCGACTGAAAACGCCGGCCGGCTCGGATCGCTGTAAAAACTGAAACTAAAAATGTGAAAATATGAAAGTGGTGCATGTATCTGGAATCAAAAAGCCTATGGATAAATGTAAGTGAGACCCCTTTTTCTTTCGCCCAATACGTAGCTTGTCGTAGTTCAAACATTTTGGTCACTTCGGACCGGATTTCTCAGTTTTTGAACCAGATACTCATTCACTCATATTACAATTACACAATAACACAGTTTTAAAACAGTTTTTCATACACAAAGCTTTATTTCGTAACTAAAGATTGTGTAATTTACGAATTTCAATTCATTTTGCATACCCGTCGTTGCCGTTCTGTTTCAAGTCAACATGGCCGACGCGGAATTGTTAAATCAACTTGTGAATAAAAAGGAGATGTGTTTTTTACGTGTTCAAACACTATTCGAATTATCCAAAGTTGTTGTGACCGATTCAAACCGTTTAACCGAATTCAATTTACGTCTCAAGGACATTCACTCAATCCGGGAACTTTTCGAGAAAACTGTTTTCGAAATACATAGTTTACGAAAGAAAGAAACCCCTAGGATTGAACCTAATTTTAAAGAAATTCAATCCTTTGATGATTTGTATTATCGAATCTTGAGTGTCGCGGCAATTTCAAATGAATCGTGGCAGTCGTGCGAGAGCGGCAGCTTGCCCCCGACCGACGGTAGCTTTTGTGGGCCCGGACATACCAACAATGATTCGCGTTCAGTCCGAGCGCGTTTACCTAAACTCGAGCTATTCCACTTCGACAGTAAACTGGAAAACTGGCAAACTTTTCATGACACGTTCACTAGTTTGATACATAAGAATGACGGCATTAGTAATGTTGAGAAGTTCTATTATCTACTGTCTGCCGTCAGCGGTTCTGCGCTCACTACTCCAGGCAAAATACGGTTTCGCCAAACATTAATTTATAATAGCCTGTGTTTTTTCTCTCCGTCATAAATACATATTTTAAGATACCTACTCTATTTACGAATCTTACAAACTTTCGACCCGAAAGTAGGTATAAAAAAATACTGTCAAATATACGCCGATTTTATTAATTAAAATTAATAATAGTTGTCTATAATCGTCAACACAACAATATTATTGTCTTTAACCTGTAAACAATGAAATCCGACATTTTTTTTACATGTAAAATCAATATATTAACAAAATGCATGGCTTAGGTGACAGGTGACAGAAGTTGGTAGAAAAAAATTGTAATAAGTAGTACTTTGATTTGATTCTCATAAAAATAATTGATGAACCTATTTTGCTAAAAATCGTATAGATTTTTGTTTAGAATTGCATATAAATACATTTACTCCAATAAACTATCGGTAAATATATTTATAGGACCAAATTGTGTCCAAATTTAATTTAACTATATAGATTATTAAAGTAGTACACGAATCCTACAGAAAAAAGGTTTATGTAAAGCATAATACACATTTGAATAGTCCTGTTTAATTCTACAATTGAACTTGAGCTCTTTCCGCGTGTGTTAACGATCACATTCGCTCGCAACGGCGGCACGCAACGAGTCCTTTTCTGTGACGTGAAGTAGATAGATACCTACATTACCTACGCAGATTATTTGTAATCATTTATATCGTCTTCGACGATGTACTAGTAGGAGAATGCGACTATTCACGGTGTAATAATGGCGTAAGCGGGAAACGCGCTAACAATTAATGAAATTTATAAACATATTTTAGTGAAAACATGCCAAGAATTTAGTAAATTTCTATGTTTGGTGTCTCAATGCTTCATAATTATTTACTGATAAATGTCATCATTATAAAACAGTGACGACAATTTTAACAGGTGATTTCCTACTTAAAGTAGTTAATTTCCGACTTAATCTGCGTAGGTAGTACAAGATCCATCTGCACATCATTGTAGTAACGGAAGTAGGTACTTAATTATTGGAATGGGTAAGAAAGAACACGCTGCTAAAATACTGCTTAGCTGCTATAGCTATACAGAGTGGAAAAACCTATGGGCCCTGAAAGAAAACCACCGTAAATCCATAACATCAGTGGCGTGCACCACGTAAAGGCAGAAAGACACTGCCTGCCCTACTCAAATCTGTGATATTGTTTTACCCAAAGGGTAAAAACGGGACCCTATTACTAAGGCTCCGCTGTCTGTCTGTCTGTCTGTCTGTCTGTCTGTCTGTCTGTCTGTCCGTCTATTGTAGGTATTTTGGGCTAATTTGGTTTATTTTTACTAATCATATGTTTAATCTTGGTGAAAATTTAAAGTCAGGCATTAATATATGTACAAAAAAAGGGCATAAATATCTGTGTACGCCTCTATGTCAGTTTTTATCCTTACTCTGGTACAAATATTAATATCCCTGACTGGTAAATTCGATTTTCAGCTACGTTACGCGTGTATCGACTCGATAAAAATGCAATACTTGAGTACCATTTCGTTTTGGTATTCGATGGTTATTCTCGCCAGTTCCCACCAATTTGCTAACACTAGTAACGGCTGTGAATTGTTTCCTATGGAACTGGACTGAGAAAAGTAACCCTAAGTAAAACCATTATTGTCCGCTAATCTAACTTTTTAAATTTGCTTACTAATATTAAACTGACAAAGGAAAAATTACATACTGCCAACCACCACTAGACTCTGTTCTGTAAGCAAACTTGTGACATAAAAAAAAACGATGGTACTATACCTATGTGCGGTTAAACATAGTGCTCGAACGGCTTGTTTAAATGGCATGTTTAAAAAATAAAAAGGCGGCAAATTACCTATTATTTAATTGATTACCTTGTATTTATTTTTATTTTAATATTTCCTCACATCGTTTGAGAAACGCACTATACAATCCTCGGCCGGAACATGGATTGCTGGACTCGTTGTATCCGGTTTACCCCAATCTCGTCTACTCCAGGCAAAATACGGTTTTGAAAAACATTAATTTAGCGTTTTTATAATAGCGTTTTTTTTGTTGATTTCATTTGAAAATGTTATTCTAAGATGATTTGGTCAAGAATCCGACAAACTTTCCACTCGGAAGTAATTATGTAGATTTCAATGAAGCATGCATTATCTTTTTTTGTACGATTTATCTTGAATATTATAGAGCAAATGGAAATGAACCAAAATTAAGACAAAAACATTTATTAATATTTTTACTGACTTTTTAGAAGAACTTATCATTTTTTCGATGTCTGAAATTTTGTCGGATTTTGTCGCTGGGTAACTATTTAGTTGATAATATATCCGTTATACATAAAAAATAAGCTATTATAAATTATTTCCAAAATTGAATTTTTTTCCATACAAGTTGTCAGTTCATTGCCTGGACTAGTCCAGCAATCCCTTACTTCACTGCCTCTGCAGTAATGTACTATTATTCAAAATAACACACGTATAGTCTGGCCAGGGAAAGATGAGCCTATATTGTTTGCATATTTAGCAAGTAACCAAGTAAGAAAATCTCAATGAGAACAACGTTTACGTTTACACATTCCTATATGACTATGACGTAAGAAGTTTCATTATATTTTGCAAAAATGCTTCACAAGACGACGTTTGGGATGAAATGGGTAACTCTGGGTAGGTTGGGTAAACACCATCTCTAGGCAGGGTGTTCTTTAAATAAATCGATACTAAATAATTACAACATTTGGTTTATCAAGTTATTTCTTCCGACCTGACCCTTACTTATACAGTACATATGTAAATATTAAGTAGTAAAAAAGTGTTCGGTTCTGGCGCTTCGCCGGCCGCTGCCACGGCACGCTACGCTCGCTCGGCTCGCGCGATGTAGGGTCGCAAACTCGCAGTTCACCTAAAACTCCTCCTCGCTTCGCTCGTCGTCGTACCTACACCGACCTGCCTTAGTCTCTGTAAAACTACTTTGAATTTCATTCAAAATGAACATTTGACTAAACGTATGAAATACGGAAAGTAATGCTGGATAAGTCAAAAATAGGCTATGAAACAAAAGTTGTAACAAAGCTCAAAAGACTGTAGTGGTAAAAGTTTTTCGGACAACTGACACATTTGGATAACATCAAATGGTAAATGAAAAAAGTAATGAATTGTATATTCGGAGAAGTCATAAAAATACGAAAAGTTTTCGGACAAAAGATATTCGGTCAATAAATTTTAGTGATTGCGATAGTAAATTGTAATTCAAATGTAATTCGGGCTAAAAGTAGGTAAATTAAATTTAAATAGTGTTTAATTCATGATAATGAGAGCGAGAGAATGAGCTGTCTTAAGGGTTTCCCTTCAGGTTCCATAGATTTTTTCACCCTGTATATTATCTAACGTGTAATATTGGGCATAATAAAAATCAAATAATAGGTAAGGGTATAAATCTCTCTAGTTTACTATTTTAACGAATTTTGCTCTATTACAATTACTACACGCCCTCAATCTGTCTGCTTTGCGCAAAGGTTGACTGGTAGAGAATGCTTACGGCGTTAATTCCGCCTCTTGTACGATAAGTTGTCCTTAGTGCAATAAAGACTAAATATATAAATAAAACTGAACCAAAAAAGAAATTAATGTAAACAAAGCAAGCATCTTCCTCTAGTCTTAAAAAGTCCATCACAAACTACATAATATACACGTGTGCACAATCTTTGAAGTCCCTTTTTCCAACTTCCACTACCTACGTCAAAGTTCAAAGTTAAATTGCATAGGTATCTTCATCCCACGCTCGTCAGTGTCACTCATTGATAAATAAATAAAAATACTTAAATATTTTCATAATTCGTTTCACAACGAGTATATTAAAATTTAACTACTATCAACAACTAGATCTTAGACGCGTTAGATGGTTTCGCGAATCGCTGCGATTCGTGCGGTACCTACCTACCTACCTAGTATGTAGTACCTACGCGGCGAGCGGGCGGCCGGCCAATCACGTTAGCTCTGCGGCTCGCGCGCGGCATTTTTAAACCTATTTTAACAGGTGTTTGTAATAACATTACTTGCAACCGATTTTATAAGGGGATTCGTACATTATTCGATGAAAAATAGCTTATAATGAAAATCCCAAAAGTAACTGGTCAATTTGCATTTTTTTAAATAGTTAAACAGCATTTAACCCCTAAAATCCACCCTCCGTTGTTGTTTAGTGTGCGATTCGTTTCTAATGTTTGTGTCCACTACATTCATCAAAGAATGTAGGAACCTACAGCCAATTATTATTTTTGGACACGGAAATATGGTAAATGAATAAAATGTTAGGGATCTACTAAATAGAAATGTAATATTCGGAAACATTTTTTGCCTGATTTATCATCAAACTTATAGAGGAAATATTAATTTATCAAAACAAAGAATAAAAAATGAGTTAATTTTTTTTTCCGATTTTACAGGAATTTATAAATTTTCAATTATTTATTAAAATATCTAAATCACAAATATTTTGTCGGATTTAGTCTCGTCGTTATTAATACAATTATAATTTATCTGTTACGCAGAAAAAAAAAGCTATTATAAATTATTTCCATTTCGCCATACTAGCTGACCCTATTTTGCCTGGAGTACTACCGGTGTTACGAATTTTTGGATCTTACGCCCTCACAGCGTCTTGACAAAGTGAAACAGCTTCAATTATGCGAAAACTGCTTGCGTCAGCATCCGCTGTCAGAGTGTATTTCAAAGATTCGTTGTGTTTTGTGCAAACAACCGCACCATCATAGCTTGCACTTAGATTCAGTGTCAAGTGCTCAAAGCGCTAGTCATCAAAATCCTAGCAGTCAAGTTCAGGTCAAAGGTCAAGGCCAACCACCCAATGTCGGTTTGACTTGTTCATCAAATTCAACTGTATTGTTAGGCACTGCAATGGTGCACGTCGCAGATCGTTGGGGAACTTACCACGCCGTGCGTGCAGTCGTTGACAGTGGGGCGATGTCTGGGTACATCACTAATGAGTGTGCTCAGCGCCTAGGTCTATCGCGACGGAAGTGTCCGTTTGAGCCCACGGGTCTGGGAGGTGCGCCAGTGCAAAATTTCGGATTGGTTACATGTTCAATTAAACCACGAAATTCACCTGCTCCAGTTCTGACTACCGAGACCGTAATAGTAGGCAATATAACCGGCAATTTACCTACACTGACACTTTCCAAGAAAATAGTCAATAATTTCAAAGATCTCGAGTTAGCAGACCCGAATTATTTCTCGGCTGCTCCTGTTGAATTGTTATTGGCGGGTGATTTATTTCCGTATATATACAACGGACAAAACATACTACCGCGTGAACCGGGTTTGCCCGTCGCGATGAGTTCGATATTTGGGTATGTCATAGCTGGCCAGACAGTGCTGGATAGCGATAGCGAATCGAACAAACCTTCGTTTGGCTTGTTCTCGGCTACCAGTAGCATCGATAAAATTATGAGCTCGTTTTGGGAGATTGAAAACGTACCGTGTGACGTACCTAAGAACCCCGAAGACTTGTATGTCGAACAGCTGTTTCAAAAAGGACATAGTCGCGATAGCACGGGTCGTTATACGGTGACGTACCCATTCAAACCTAACTTTGAGTTGGGCGATTCAAGTCAACAAGCGTTACGACGTTTTAATAATTTAGAAACGAAGTTGAACCGTATGCCGGAACTTAAGGCTGAGTACGGCAAATTTATGTCCGAATATGAGGACTTAGGTCATATGACTTGTTTAGGTGATTTAGGGTCTGTGGATTCGAAGTATGTTATTCCACATTTTTGCATTCTGCGACCTTCAAGTACAACGACGAAATTACGCGTCGTTTTCGACTCGTCTTGCCAAACGTCAAACGGCAATTCTCTAAATTCGGTTGTTTACGCCGGCCCTAAGTTGCAAACGGACATAAACGAAATTTTGACCAACTTTCGTCTTCATGAAATTTGCATGTCAAGTGACATTTGTAAAATGTTTCGAATGACCTTGATTGCTGAAGCTCAACGCAAATATCAACACATTTTGTGGCGGTTCTCTCAAGATCAACCGATAAAAGTCTATTCGCTAAATACCCTTACTTATGGCGTCGCCACTAGCCCTTATCTAGCGATAAGAGTCCTGCACCAGCTAGCAGACGACGACGCTGAGAAGTATCCTTTAGCGAGCAAGGTTCTAAAAAAAGGATTCTTCGTCGACGATCTTCTGTGGTCTGTGGGTACTTTCGAAGAGGCAGCTCAGCTTCAAGATGAGCTGTTGGCGTTACTGGAAGGAGGAGGTTTCATTCTGCGCAAATGGGCAAGCAACTGTCCCCAGCTACTGGAACGTGTGCCTGCTGATTATCGCGAGACGCCGGTAGCATTCGAGGAAGAAAAGGACCTGTCATTGAAAGTTCTAGGTCTTCAGTGGCGGCCGGCAGAGGACTCGTTCTCATTTGCGACCAATGTACTCCCACCTTCACAGGCGATCACTAAGCGCAATGTCTTGTCTCAGTTAGGTCGTCAGTTCGATCCTCTAGGTTTCGTAGCCCCTTGCATCTTCTACGCGAAATGCTTCATGCAGAGGCTGTGGCTCCATCAGCTCGGTTGGGACGAGAGGCTTCCCCAGGAGCTGGAGAAGGACTGGCTCGACTACGTGTCTGAAATTCCATTGTTGTCAAACTTTAGGCATGATCGACAGGTTACTGTCAAAAATCACAACTACTATCAGCTCTTATGCTTCTGTGATGCTTCTACAAAAGGAACAGCTGCAGTAATTTACTTGCGTACTTTCAACGAGCAAGGTCAAATTAAGGTCAGCCTTGTTATTGCCAAGTCCAAGGTAGCACCCTTAAAAACTGTGTCCGTACCTCGTCTCGAGTTGATGTCAGCGCATTTATTAGCCAAACTTGTCAAGTACGCCAAGTCTGTGTTACTTCAGCGAATATCTATTAATGACATTTTTCTGTTCACGGACTCTTCAGTCGTGCTGAACTGGTTGAATACACCCAGCTACACTTTAAAAACATTTGTAGCTACGCGTGTTTCTAAAATCCTAGAAACCGTGTCTAGCGAATATTGGTTTCATGTGAGTGGGGCGTTCAATCCTGCTGACGTGTGCTCTCGAGGGGCGCTTCCCTCCGCGCTGCTGGCTATGCCGGAGTGGTTAGCGGGCCCAAACTGGCTTTACACGCCACAAGAGAACTGGCCTATTCGATCAATTGATCAATTTAAAGCGGATAGTGTACCAGAATTGAAGGTTAGCGGCTTGTCAGCTCAGACTGTTCAGGCACTCGTGTCTAACAATGATAATACTGAATCAAAGTTCCTCTCCGAATTGGCTGAAAGGTTTTCAAGTTTTGTGAGGCTACTAAACGTTGTAGCACGATGCTTTCAGTTTATCAATAATTGCAAATCGATTAAATCAAAACGTAACTCGGGTCCGCCGCGTCTGTCTGACCTAAAGAAAGCGCACGATGCTATTATCAAATCAGTTCAAGAACAAAACTTCTCGTCTGACATCGATGCACTTGCCAAGGGTAAGACTTGCAGCCTATCGTTCAAGAAACTAACACCCTTTCTGGACCCCCTCGGTTTCCTCAGGGTGGGGGGTAGACTGTCGCTTTCGGATCTGCCATATCAAGTTAAGCACCCATTGTTGCTTCCTAAAAACGGGAATTTCACTAAAATTCTAATAGACTATTATCACAAAATGTATCTACATGTAGGCCCGCGTACGCTTCATAGTCTATTAAGTCAAAAATATTGGATTATTTCAGCAAGGCGAGTAATAAGATCGCGATTCTCTAAATGCCTTCAATGTTTCAAAGTATCGCCGACTGCTTTACAGCCCATCATGGGCAATTTACCGAAATTTCGTATGCAAAATATACACAGTTTTCACACTGTAGGCGTCGACGCGGGAGGTCCTTTCTATACGAAGGAGAGTAACCGACGGAACGCAAAGACAACGAAATCGTATCTGCTGATTTTCGTCTGTTTTTCAACCCGTGCAGTGCACGCGGAGGTTCTAAGTGCGCTCACAACTCAATGTTTTTTCGCAGCTTTCGACCGTTTCACGGCTAGGCGTGGTTTGTGTCACACGATTGTGTCTGATAATGGCAAAAACTTTGTATCTGCCGGCAAACAACTTGCTGAAATCACTCAATTTTATAAACAAAATACGGATGGAATTACAAACGGTTTCAATAATCGCAGCGTTAACTGGACGTACAATCCACCTACTGGTAGTCATTTCGGTGGGATGTACGAAAGCGCTATCAAGTCTTCAAAACAATTGTTGAAACGTGTAATCGGCAATAGGCCATTGACGTTCGAGGAACTTAGCACTATCTTCGCTCGTGTAGAGGCTGTGTTAAATTCCCGTCCTCTGACTAGTATATCGAGTGACCCGTCGGAATATACGGCGCTCACACCTGGACATTTCCTTGTTTGTCGCGAGCTTTTAGCTGTCCCTGAGTACGACTTGTCTGACGAATCAGTTCACGGATTAACTCGCTGGCAATTAGTTCAGCAAGCGTCACAACAATTTTGGAAATTGTGGAAGAATAATTACCTTCATACGCTCCAGCAGCGACAGAAGTGGTTTAGCAATTGTCGAAACCTTAATGTAGGTGAACTAGTTCTAATACATTCCGATGCTCCTCCACTTCAATGGTCCCTTGGACGTGTGACGGAGCTTCACCCTGGCGCAGACGGCGTAGTCCGTGTAGTCAAAGTACGCACTCAGAATGGAGAGTATACGCGGCCCGTTGTTAAGCTCAGTCCGCTTCCAATGGATGCCGACTAGTTTAAAAGTCATGTTTATAATGTTAACCGATTTGTTACATGAATTTGACGCAAGAAGGTGTCAAGTTTGTGAATATTAGTTAGATAAGTATGTTAAGGTAACACACGTTTGACACGTTACATTATGTTTTAATTTCAATGTGTTTTTTTCAAGTATTCACGTATATACAGTCCATTGTTCTTCTATATTTCACTGTCAACCATCCCTGGTTCATAAACTGGGGAATCTGGGGTAGATTCCCGGTGAGGGGTTTATGTACGATATTGGGCTTGAGAACGAATCTCTCTTTAAATGTGCGTTCAAATTGACGCACATAGAAAACTGCCACAACCTCTTTTGTTACGGAACTGCATGAAATAATGCTCTATGTCACCTGCGAGCGGCCATAAACTATGAGTTCGACTGAAAACGCCGGCCGGCTCGGATCGCTGTAAAAACTGAAACTAAAAATGTGAAAATATGAAAGTGGTGCATGTATCTGGAATCAAAAAGCCTATGGATAAATGTAAGTGAGACCCCTTTTTCTTTCGCCCAATACGTAGCTTGTCGTAGTTCAAACAGATATCATTTGAGCCCTTAGACTCGAATACATCTAAATGAGATGGAACTCCTCTGCGGGAGGGTCCGCTACAGCCTAGAACTGATGATACCTACTATAGGTAGACATTTTCTAAGCATCTTTTCGTAAGCATGCATACACACGTCAGTCTAATCTAGCTTATGAACTTATGATACATGTGTTTAGTGAGACGGTAAAAGCGGGCGCCCTTCAAGGTGTGCATACGATACCCGGCGGGGACAGGCAGGGTTATACAGGTGACCAAATAAATATGATGCATTTTTTCAGTCATACCTCCGCGGACATAAAGTAGCAATTACCGACACAAAATCCCACTTCCTGGCCAGGTAGAGACGTAAAATTTTGTGCTTACCACGGTGGGTAATAATTGTAATAAATACCTAAGCCTCAGATTGCATAGACATTATTTGTTTTATCGGCCTAGGTAAGTACATTCCAAATTAAAAAAATGGTGAAAATTATGAACCATGACGCAAATAAGTTATACTGCAATTTAAGATAGTACAATAAAAAACCTTTTTCTTTATCATTTAAGTCTGCGGGTGGGAGGCAGCCTTTAGGTATATAATACCAGATATTACTTTTCTATTTCCTGTGCTGTGAGCGATAGACCGAAGTTTGATTATGTATATGTACTGGCCAAAAAAGGCTTATAAGTTATAACTTTATACCGATATACAGGCTGACCTATTTAGCATGAGCTTCTCAGCAGCAATCATATTAATACGATTTCGAATACTTATTTATGAAAAATAAGTCGCAAACAAAAATATTTTTGGTAGGTACTTAAATTTATTTACGACTGCACTTTTTTACACATCTTTCGACCACTCATTGAGAGGATTCTATTAACGAGCAAAAATCGTGTGGCGTCATCATCATATTTGATTCACGTAGTGGCAAACAAATCCCAGTAATCAATTTAATGTAAAAAAAAAAAAAAAACATAATTATATTGTATAGTATATTGTGTAATGTAACAAGCTAATTATAATTATTTCCTGTTATTCCTCGCCTTGTAATATGATCCCAGTTGGCCGAAATAAATGTTTATTTTTATTTTTTATAAGCTTTATGTTAAGTATGTCGTGATCATCGGGTGAGCTTTATGTTATGTCGTGGTCATCGGATAAGCTTTATGTTATATCGTGATCATCGGATAAGCTTTATGTCGTCATCGTCGGATAAGCTTTATATTATGTCGTGATCATCGGATAAGATTTATGTTATGTCGTGATCATCGGATATGCTTTATGTCGTCATCATCGGATAAGCTTTATGCCGTCATCATCGGATAAGCTTTATATTATGTCGTGATCATCGGATATGCTTTATGTCGTCAGCATCGGATAAGCTTTATGCCGTCATCATCGGATAAGCTTTATAGTATGTCGTGATCATCGGATAAGATTTATGTTATGTCGTGATCATCGGATATGCTTTATGTCGTCATCCTCGGATAAGCTTTAAGTCGTTATCATCGGATAAGCTTTATATTATGTCGTCATCGTCGGATAAGCTTTATGCCGCATACGTTTCCGGCTGCCGCATATATTTATGCCGTTATAAACGTTCGATACGTAAATCCCGGCCAAAACCCTCTTATAATTATACTTATAATAATTCTGGACAACTTTACTGCCCTACCTGCGATAGAGTTTTTAAAATAAAGTTCGGCTTAGCAACCCATATTAGAGCTCACGCTCGTAATTAGCTAGGGTCGCCGATGCCGATTACGGCATGGATAGCTATATAAATATGATATTATTATTTATTATTATTATTATAATATATACAGTGTGGAAAGTTAACTCGGGCCCTGGAGGGAAACTACCTTAAATCCTTGAGCTAGCTCATTTTACTTAAAGGAGACATTCCTTTATTTTGAAAAAGAAACAAAACTGCATTCAAAGATTTTCTAAAACTCGCTTGCCTCGCCCGGGACTCGAACCAACTAAAATTAAAAAAACAAACACACCCTATTTTATTATACTGATCGATAGTATTAATATTCACGATAAATTTTTTCTCACAAACATTTGGTCTTAAAAATAAAAACAATCGTTAAATCTAACATTAACTTTATTTTACTATCAATTTGTTACACTTAAATTATTTAACTGATAAATTGTTCGAAATGAGCCCCGTGGTTCCGTCTACACAAAATTAGTCGCCGTTGAAATTCATTTCTTGTAGCCTTCATCAAAGTGTTGTGGTGTATGCCCCTAATAACATTTTCTACCGCAACCCTTAGCTCTTGAACGGTTTCATAGCAAGTTTCATAAATAACATTTTTTACATGACCCCATAAAAAGAAGTCCATGGGCGTCAGGTCTGGACTTCTTGCAGGCCATCTAATCGTCCCGTTTGTACCTATCCAGGTATTTAAATGTTCATTGAGGTAAGCTCTGGCAATTCTGCTGTTGTGGGCAGGTGCACCATCTTGTTGAAAAATGATATCATTTCGTTCCTCTTCTGGTAGAAGGTTTAATTGATTTTGTAGAAGCTCCAATATTTCAATGTATTTTGCTGCATTCAGATGTCCTTCGTAAATGTTTGTTAGAGAAATTTTATCCTGAGTTAATACACTCAAAAATAACACACTATTATACTAATCGATAGTATTAATATACTATCGATTAGTATAATAGTGTGTTATTTTTTTTAATTTTAGTTGGTTCTAGTCCCGGGCGAGGCAAGCGAGTTTTAGAAAATCTTTGAATGCAGTTTTGTTTCTTTTTCAAAATAAAGGAATGTCTCATTTAAGTAAAATGAGCTAGCTCAAGGATTTAAGGTAGTTTCCCTCCAGGGCCCGAGTTAACTTTCCACACTGTATATGCCGTTATCATCGGATAAGCTTTATGTTATGTCGTGATCATCGGATAAGCTTTATGTCGTCATCATCGGATAAGCTTTATGTCGTGATCATCGGATAAGCTTTATGTAGTCATCATCGGATAAGCTTTATGTCGTGATCATCGGATAAGCTTTATGTCTTCATCATCGGATAAGCTTTATGCCGTCATCATCGGATAAGCTTTATGTTATGCCAATGTTGCAACTAGTAGCTCGGTAAGCTGTAGAAATCACGACTGTTTAAAAAGAAATCCAGAATCAAAAAATAAATTATCCTGCTTTCAAAATTCTCACGAGAATAGTTTGAGTAATTCTACATGTCGAGGACAACCGTCGGTCAGCCGGACATCCGGACAAACGAAAGATTTTTGTCCAAGCTGAAACGGAGAACTTCGTTCGCTTCGCTCGCTAGTCGCAAATGATAAATGACGCTGCTGTAGCTAGTTTCACTAAAAAGCAGTCTCTCTGTACCATTCACATCGTAGGGCACTTAGATTTCTGCTTCACTTAAGTACTTAATTGGCGCCATCTAATTTGGATGATTTACATTGATGTACGAGGTGGTGAAATTAAATGAATGGCACAGAGGCCTTTGTAGTAGAACTAGCTATAGCAGGTTTATTATTTAGAGGAAGGCGACATCGTCGTGACGGTGAGCCGACGTCTTGATTTATTGAATAATTCAAAAACTAACTACAATGCCCACATACACCGCAAGATAAAAAAAAACTTGTATAATAAGTACAAGGTGACACTTAAACGTATAATAAAAAAATAGAAAAGTTAAAACCTCCGACTTTTTTCAAAGTTCAGAAACTCAATATTAAAACATAGCTAAGAACCATCTCAATCACGTCAGCTTTCGGACAGACACACGGATACTTACACAGATATAAAGACACACGGATACACAGATACGTCAAACTTATAACACCCCTCTTGCTTTGGGGGTTAATAAGTGTTTCCGGCTCCATTATTTAATGAATAATTAATTAATTACTGATGATACCTACTTAATATCTATACCTATCAATTATCAGGGTTATTGCCGCCCTGCATGTTGCGCTCCAGGCAAAATAGGGTCAGCTAGTATGGCGAAATGGAAATAATTTATAATAGCTTTTTTTTTCTGCGTAACAGATAAATTATAATTGTATTAATAACGACGAGACTAAATCCGACAAAATATTTGTGATTTAGATATTTTAATAAATAATTGAAAATTTATAAATTCCTGTAAAATTGGAAAAAAAAATTAACTCATTTTTTATTCTTTGTTTTGATAAATTAATATTTCCTCTATAAGTTTGATGATAAATCAGGCAAAAAATGTTTCCGAATATTACATTTCTATTTAGTAGATCCCTAACATTTTATTCATTTACCATATTTCCGTGTCCAAAAATAATAATTGGCTGTAGGTTCCTACATTCTTTGATGAATGTAGTGGACACAAACATTAGAAACGAATCGCACACTAAACAACAACGGAGGGTGGATTTTAGGGGTTAAATGCTGTTTAACTATTTAAAAAAATGCAAATTAATCAGTTACTTTTGGGATTTTCATTATAAGCTATTTTTCATCGAATAATGTACGAATCCCCTTATAAAATCGGTTGCAAGTAATGTTATTACAAACACCTGTTAAAATAGGTTTAAAAATGCCGCGCGCGAGCCGCAGAGCTAACGTGATTGGCCGGCCGCCCGCTCGCCGCGTAGGTACTACATACTAGGTAGGTACCGCACGAATCGCAACGATTCGCGAAACCATCTAACGCGTCTAAGATCTAGTTGTTGATAGTAGTTAAATTTTAATATACTCGTGAAACGAATTATGAAAATATTTAAGTATTTTTATTTATTTATCAATGAGTGACACTGACGAGCGTGGGATGAAGATACCTATGCAATTTAACTTACAACTTTGACGTAGGTAGTGGAAGTTGGAAAAAGGGACTTCAAAGATTGTGCACACGTGTATATTATGTAGTTTGTGATGGACTTTTTAAGACTAGAGGAAGATGCTTGCTTTGTTTACATTAATTTCTTTTTTGGTTCAGTTTTATTTATATATTTAGTCTTTATTGCACTAAGGACAACAAATCGTACAAGAGGCGGACTTAATGCCGTAAGCATTCTCTACCAGTCAACCTTTGCGCAAAGCAGACAGATTGTGGGCGTGTTGTAATTGTAATAGAGCAAAATTCGTTAAAATAGTAAACTAGAGAGATTTATACCCTTACCTATTATTTGATTTTTATTATGCCCAATATTACACGTTAGATAATATACAGGGTGAAAAAATCTATGGAACCTGAAGGGAAACCCTTAAGACAGCTCATTCTCTCGCTCTCATTATCATGAATTAAACACTATTTAAATTTAATTTACCTAGTTTTAGCCCGAATTACATTTGAATTACAATTTACTATCGCAATCACTAAAATTTATTGACCGAATATCTTTTGTCCGAAAACTTTTCGTATTTTTATGACTTCTCCGAATATACAATTCATTACTTTTTTCATTTACCATTTGATGTTATCCAAATGTGTCAGTTGTCCGAAAAACTTTTACCACTACAGTCTTTTGAGCTTTGTTACAACTTTTGTTTCATAGCCAATTTTTGACTTATCCAGCATTACTTTCCGCATTTCATACGTTTAGTCAAATGTTCATTTTGAATGAAATTCAAAGTAGTTTTACAGAGACTAAGGCAGGTCGGTGTAGGTACGACGACGAGCGAAGCGAGGAGGAGTTTTAGGTGAACTGCGAGTTTGCGACCCTACATCGCGCGAGCCGAGCGAGCGTAGCGTGCCGTGGCAGCGGCCGGCGAAGCGCCAGAACCGAACACTTTTTTACTACTTAATATTTACATATGTACTGTATAAGTAAGGGTCAGGTCGGAAGAAATAACTTGATAAACCAAATGTTGTAATTATTTAGTATAGATTTATTTAAAGAACACCCTGCCTAGAGATGGTGTTTACCCAACCTACCCAGAGTTACCCATTTCATCCCAAACGTCGTCTTGTGAAGCATTTTTGCAAAATATAATGAAACTTCTTACGTCATAGTCATATAGGAATGTGTAAACGTAAACGTTGTTCTCATTGAGATTTTCTTACTTGGTTACTTGCTAAATATGCAAACAATATAGGCTCATCTTTCCCTGGCCAGACTATACGTGTGTTATTTTGAATAATAGTACATTACTGCAGAGGCAGTGAAGTAAGGGATTGCTGGACTAGTCCAGGCAATGAACTGACAACTTGTATGGAAAAAATGTCAATTTTGGAAATAATTTATAATAGCTTATTTTTATGTAAAACGGATATATTATCAACTAAATAGTTACCCAGCGACAAAATCCGACAAAATTTCAGACATCGAAAAAATGATAAGTTCTTCTAAAAAGTCAGTCGTATATTCGGATCGGTGAATCAACAACACAAACGCCTACCGTAGCTATTTAGAAAGCTAAGGGATATTAAATTTTAAATAAGGACATACTTATCTGCGCTTATCTGCACTCACCTGTCTACCGGCCAAATAAAAATGAATTGCAAAGCATGTAATACGGAACTTAAATCGGGGATTTTAACATGCATAGCATGTAAAGGCAACTACCATTACCAGTGCTTAAACTTTACGACAGCACAATTCATGTCGGGAAATTATCAATTGAACCGTAAATGGCTGTGTCCAGAATGCTCAAATGTAACCCATCGGCGAAATGACAACACACCGGTGAGAAAACAAAATTCCTTCGAATTAAACGACACAAACATGTCCGTGGACAACTTGATGGACGAAGACCTTAATGTACCCGGCGACACACAAAACAATACTCAAACTGATTCAACACCTAGGGGGTCCCCCTCATCCGTGATGTTAATGTCATCAAACCTTATCTTCCAGAAATTTGAACAACTCTTAGAAAGAAAGCTTAATGAAAGTAAACAGTCAATGACCGCGGACTTAAAGTCCTTCATACTTGTGGAAGTCAATGGCGCAATATCGAGTTTAAAAAATGACGTACTGCTCAAGATAGACACACTCCAATCGGAACAGAATAATCAAAGAAAAATAGAAAAAATAAATCGTACTATATCTGTGCTCGAGACTGAAAATAAAATACTACAACAAGAGATCAACGACCTAAAAAAAGTTATAACCCAATTTAAGGAGCCTGTAATTACAAATCACTCTGAACATAGCCAAATCAACGACAACTGTAAAAAGATTGTTTTACATGGACTGACCTATAATCACTGGGAAAGTGAAAACGAGCTCTACGATCGTGTGATAAACGTTTTCCACGACGTAATGAATGTAAACCTCGTCAACTATATTGAAGAACTAACAAGAATCGGTAGAAACAGTATCAAGAGACCGATAGTTATAGAACTCCTGAGTAAAAAAGTGACGAAATTCTTAATCCAAAACAAACACCTCTTTAGGGGAACTGGATTGTCCGTTACAGAATTTTTAAGCCAAGAAGCTCTGAAAACTAAAACAAAACTGCAAGAAAAACTTCGCAAAGCTCGACAAGAAGGTCACCATGCCGTAATCAGAAATAACTTATTAATAATAAACGGAAAACAATACACCGAATCGCTTGATAGTACACATGCTGAAAGCATTCCAACACAAGAAGCTCAGGAAAACAATGAAGAACCAGCTCCAACGCAAAACCATAATTTTCGTCGACAATGAATATGGCGATTTCCAAGTCCTCTTTCAAAATGTTCAGAGTTTAAAGAACAAAGTACATATAATGGAAGCTTATCTATGTAACAAAACAATCCCAGTATTATGCTTATCGGAAACGTGGATAATGGAACACCAGCAAGACCTAGTCTCAGTCAACGAGTATAAATTTGCAGCCGCCTTCTATCGACGCGATTGCCAAGGTGGTGGAGTAGCCATCCTGCTCCAGGAAAATTTAAGTTACATAGAAAGGACGGATATTACCGAATTATCTAAAGAATGTATAATCGAATGCTGTGCTTTGGAGATTCCTATATATAATGTAATTATAATTAACATATACAGACCCGACCGAGAGATTGCCGTTTTCTATGAAACTCTGGGCCAAATTCTTAAAAAACTCAAAGTTAAGGATCAAAAAAAGTGCATAATAATTGGAGGAGACTTTAATATATGTAAATATGTTAATCAATTCAAAATGTTCCCAGAATTTAATTGACGTAATGCTTTCGGCCAATCTAAAACTAATAACAAAAAAACCAACAAGAACCACGAATAAAACTACAAGCTGTATTGACCTAATTTTTACAAATTCGATAACAAATAGCACAGTCGAAATCGAAGAACACGGAATATCAGACCATAAAAGTATACTGTACAGTCACCAAATATCTAACAAAAACCGTACAAGTCGAAAATGGTCTACTATTAAACGAACATTCAGTCAAAAAAACATGAAACTCTTTAAAGATGCTCTAAAAGACATAGATTGGCGGAATATAATCTCCCCAACTAAAAACATAAATGAAAATTATGACAGCTTTGACAGTACAATAAAAGAAATTTTAAACAGGTGCATCCCAAAGCGTCGCATAAAAATCAAGAACACGAAGCCTAAAACATGGCTAACTACTGGACTAAAGCGATCTTGTAAACATAAAAGGTATTTAAAAATTCTGACTAATCAATCGCAAGATAAAGTTTTAGGAGCTCACCAAAAAATGTATTCTAAATTACTCAAGAAGTGTGTTAATTCCTCGAAGAAGCTAAACTATATCAGACAAATGAACACATCTACAAACAAAACGAAAACCATGTGGAACATAATAAAAGAAAAAACCAACCAAAAACTATACAATAAATATCACAAAAATCTTAAAATAAATATAAATAACACCCCCACTGAATCACCTGATATTATCGCCAATTCCTTTAATAAGTACTTTGCCAGTGTCGGTGAGTCATCCTGCTTGCAAGCGGAGCCTCGCGGGTGGCTGGTGAACAATCCCCCAACAAACTATGTATTTAAGCCCCGTAACTGAACACGAAGTATCACGCATTATTCGAAGTCTAAAAAATAAAAGAAGCTATGGTGTGGATGAAGTACCATCGACATTACTAAAACTATGCACGGATGAGCTTGTACCGCCCTTCGCTACGCTGATCAACCAATCATTCAATGAAGGTGCTTTTCCAGAAAAACTAAAAATGTCAAAAATTTGACCGATATTTAAAAAAAACGGAAAAAATACCGAATTAGACCAATATAGAACAATAGCCCTATTACCAGCGATATCAAAAATATTTAAAAAAAACAATGTCAAATCGGCTATATACATTCTTAGGAAAGCATAACATATTGGATAAAAATCAATTTGGCTTTAGGAAACATCACTCGACTACCCTAGCAGTATATACATATGTTCAGGAAATACTGAACCAAATAAACAACAAAAACTACGCCGTCGGCCTCCTCCTCGACATGACCAAGGCATACGATAAAGTGCGTCACGACATTCTTTTAAATAAACTATATGGTTCGGGAATTCGAGGAAACGTGCATAGGTGGTTCAAGTCGTACCTGGACAATCGCAGACAATTTGTACAAATTGAATACTGCAATGAGAACACCAATGAAATAGAAAATGTAGATTCAGACATCCTACATGTCAACGGTTCAATACCACAGGGAAGTGTGCTGGGATGTGTATTTTTTTTAATTTACATCAATGACTTACCGAAATCGCTTGACTCAACGTGTATCATGTTCGCAGACGATGTATCCCTAATGTTTAGTTGCACAAATAACGATGACTGTAATACACACTTGAAAAGTGCACTCCATAAAGTTGACAATTGGTTAACAGATCATAACCTAGAAATTAATCATAGGAAAACAAAGGTATTACAATTTAAACCCTACCAGAAAAACCCACTAGATATCAGCGTTGTGTCTAAGCACGGGAAATTGGAAGAAGTCCAACATTTCACCCTCCTAGGTTGATACCTAAACCCGAGAGAGCAGTTTTGTAATCGGTATTCACCTTCAAAATACTGAGAGCATACAAGAATCTGGTTAATTTAGTTTTTGTAATTGAGACATGCGTTTTCCAGTTCAGGTTAGTGTCTATAGATAACCAGATTAATTAACCAGATTCTTGTATGCTCTCAGTATTTTGAAGGTGAATACCGATTACAAAACTGCTCTCTCGGCTTACTATGCATACGCATATGCCTGGCTCCGGTATGGAGTAATCCTGTGGGGGGCCAGTACGGACGCCCAGGACCTATTTGTAATGCAGAAGAAGTGCTTGCGCATCATCGTAAATATACACAGCCCAGAAACCTGTCGCCCTCATTTTAAAGAGAAACAACTACTCACCCTTCCATCTATTTACATATTAGAGGTCTGTATGTTTGTAAGAGGGCACATGCACTTCTTCAGTCAAATTAAAGACGCCCCGAATCGAAGAATGGTAACTCGGCACGAAAATAGGCTCAACTTACCAAAATCTAACCTGGCAATGCACAAAAACAGCCCATACGTGAGGTTTATAAAAATATATAATAAAACCCCACCCAGTATTAAGGCCGAAGAGAAAATTCATTTATTTAAATATAAGCTGAAAAGCCTGCTCATACAAAAAGCATACTATACAATTGACGAATTCCTGAATGATAAAGAGTTGACATAATTAAAATATATTTTATTATAACTAATTAAATTGTATTAAAATTGTAATCACTTAATAAATTATAAAGTTATGTATATTATTGAGATATTGGAAATAGGACATTCCCATTTAATAATGTTGTAATAAATTGTTGAAGTTGATATTCTATATAATACTAACGTAATATTTAAGGACCTGTGCTTAATATGAATAAGGTAAATGTGAATATGAATTAAAATGTAATCAAATTGCTACGCCCTACCAGGGTCCATACGAGTCCAAATGTACCTAGTTACTAAGACCTGTACAAACTATGGTTGCAATAAATGCTATGACTATGACTATGACTATGACAGTAAAAATATTAATAAATGTTTTTGTCTTAATTTTGGTTCATTTACATTTGCTCTATAATATTCAAGATAAATCGTACAAAAAAAGATAATGCATGCTTCATTGAAATCTACATAATTACTTCCGAGTGGAAAGTTTGTCGGATTCTTGACCAAATCATCTTAGAATAACATTTTCAAATGAAATCAACAAAAAAAACGCTATTATAAATTAATGTTTTTCAAAACCGTATTTTGCCTGGAGTAGACGAGATTGGGGTAAACGGCCGAGTCGTAGACGAGGCCGGATACAACGAGTCCAGCAATCCATGTTCCGGCCGAGGATTGTATAGTGCGTTTCTCAGACGATGTGAGGAAATATTAAAATATAAATAAATACAAGGTAATCAATTAAATAATAGGTAATTTGCCGCCTTTTTTTTTTTAAACATGCCATTTAAACAAGCCGTTCGAGCACTATGTTTAACCGCACATAGGTATAGTACCATCGTTTTTTTTTTATGTCACAAGTTGCTTACAGAACAGAGTCTAGTTGTGGTTGGCAGTATGTAATTTTTCCTTTGTCAGTTTAATATTAGTAAGCAAATTTAAAAAGTTAGATTAGCGGACAATAATGGTTTTACTTAGGGTTACTTTTCTCAGTCCAGTTCCATAGGAAACAATTCACAGCCGTTACTAGTGTTAGCAAATTGGTGGGAACTGGCGAGAATAACCATCGAATACCAAAACCAAATGGTACTCAAGTATTGCATTTTTATCGAGTCGATACACGCGTAACGTAGCTGAAAATCGAATTTACCAGTCAGGGATATTAATATTTGTACCAGAGTAAGGATAAAAACTGACATAGAGGCGTACACAGATATTTATGCCCTTTTTTGTACATATATTAATGCCTGACTTTAAATTTTCACCAAGATTAAACATATGATTAGTAAAAATAAACCAAATTAGCCCAAACTACCTACAATAGACGGACAGACAGACAGACAGACAGACAGACAGCGGAGCCTTAGTAATAGGGTCCCGTTTTTACCCTTTGGGTAAAACAATATCACAGATTTGAGTAGGGCAGGCAGTGTTTTTCTGCCTTTACGTGGTGCACGCCACTGATGTTATGGATTTACGGTGGTTTTCTTTCAGGGCCCATAGGTTTTTCCACTCTGTATAGCTATAGCAGCTAAGCAGTATTTTAGCAGCGTGTTCTTTCTTACCCATTCCAATAATAAAGTACCTACTTCCGTTACTACAATGATGTGCAGATGGATCTTGTACTACAAACTCACAGACGACTTAACCTAGGTTAAGTGGTCTGTGTACTACCTACGCAGATTAAGTGGGAAATTAACTACTTTAAGTAGGAAATCACCTGTTAAAATTGTCGTCACTATTTTATAATGATGACATTTATCAGTAAATAATTATGAAGCATTGAGACACCAAACATAGAAATGTACTAAATTCTTGGCATGTTTTCACTAAAATATGTTTATTTCATTAATTGTTAGCGCGTTTCCCGCTTACGCCATTATTACACCGTGAATAGTCGCATTCTCCTACTAGTACATCGTCGAAGACGATATAAATGATTACAAATAATCTGCGTAGGTAATGTTGGTATCTATCTACTTCGCGTCACAGAAAAGGACTCGTTGCGTGCCGCCGTTGCGAGCGAATGTGATCGTTAACACACGCGGAAAGAGCTCAAGTTCAATTGTAGAATTAAACAGGACTATTCAAATGTGTATTATGCTTTACATAAACCTTTTTTCTGTAGGATTCGTGTACTACTTTAATAATCTATATAGTTAAATTAAATTTGGACACAATTTGGTCCTATAAATATATTTACCGATAGTTTATTGGAGTAAATGTATTTATATGAAATTCTAAACAAAAATCTATACGATTTTTAGCAAAATAGGTTCATCAATTATTTTTATGAGAATCAAATCAAAGTACTACTTATAACAATTTTTTTCTACCAACTTCTGTCACCTGTCACCCAAGCCATGCATTTTGTTAATATATTGATTTTACATGTAAAAAAAATGTCGGATTTCATTGTTTACAGGTTAAAGACAATAATATTGTTGTGTTGACGATTATAGACAACTATTATTAATTTTAATTAATAAAATCGGCGTATATTTGACAGTATTTTTTTATACCTACTTTCGGGTCGAAAGTTTGTAAGATTCGTAAATAGAGTATCTTAAAATATGTATTTATGACGGAGAAAAAAAACACAGGCTATTATAAATTAATGTTTGGCGAAACCGTATTTTGCCTGGAGATATGTGGCCATGGTGATTGCTGTGCATGTAAAATAAGAGATAATTAGCAAAACATAAATTAAGAGTAAAAAAGCATATTTACCTAATTTAGATTAAAATTACACATATGGTAGTGGATGTCATTACCATCACTACCATATTATGGTAGTGATGGTAATGACATCCACGGCTGTCACGTGTCACAAATTATGAGAATGGCCCGTATTCCAACTGTGTTATACAGGCGAAAGATGTAAAATCATTTAAGAATATACACTTTTTATAGGTATAGGTGTATGTACAGTCAGCATCATATAGTTAGTAGCAGCCAAAGTAGCCAAATATATCGGAACACGTCTTTATTACTATAGGAATAAGGAAGTGTTCCGATATATTTGGCTACCTTGGCTGCTACTAACTATGTGATGCTGACTGTACGTATAAAAAAGACTTTAAATAATACTTTTCCAGATTGATATGGATTTTGAGTAACGTATTTTTAACGTTATATAAATACTTACTATTTATATAACGCTAAAAACTATGTACCTTTACTTTTGTCCCTTTACATTAATTGCAAAGTGGCCTAGGCGTAAAGTAAAACTATGAATGCCGTAAATACGAGTAATATATTCAATCAGAACAAGGCTTGAACTTGGTCGTGTAAAACGAGACCTTTACGGCTGTTTATTTATAGAAAGTTACCTCAACATATTTGTAGCAGGCCGCACTGCAGGCCTAACAAGGAAAAAAAAAAAAATGCAGATAATCCCGAGGGATGAACTAGCCTTGACGATGCCCTTCCAGATAAACCATTTTTGAAATTCCGGAGATCCCTTACACACTTTACAGTCAGCTGCAGAACTACGTCACCGCTTAAAAATGTATATGCAGTTGCAGAGCAGACAGGGTCTTTAACTGTAGCTGATTGTACCTTTTGTGTGTTGCTACAATTGCTACTTTTTTGTGACATTAGGGTAATTATATAGTTACCTACATGACATGTTTTATAAAAAAAAGTCGATTCCTTCCGAAAAATCATTAACGTTATACCTACATTATGCGAAAGAAAGTTAAATCAAGTCTCACGCGATTCACGCATCCGTGATCTACCCATTCACCTACATATAACAGCTCTTCTTAGTCAGAATAAAGAATAGAAAGACTGCGACCATTAGAACTCTTCATTTAAAATAACCCAATTTCTGAACAACCTCTGATTCCGCATCCATTACTGCGAACCTAAGGAGTCTTATGAAATCATGTTACTTAATGTCTACCTGATCATAAAACGTTGTATGCTAATGTTAATGTGTTGGGTACGGAACAGGCTGTTCCTATCGATGGTGTGTTTCTCTATGACAGTAGTCAGTGGCAACTCGTAACAAGCCAAATGTGGCAAATCAATATTCATACAACGATGGCGCTCGTGCGTGAACCTGTTAGTATAACTTTGGCTCAAGGTAACGATATGCCTAAAGAGGTCTGACTTACACTGGCTCGTGATGAGCGGTCGGCGTTGCGTGGTGGCTGATGTGAACGCCAGCCGGAGACATTAGTTGCGTAAGTTGCGCTTCTAGACGTGAAGTGCATATGAACTATCCAATATTGTCCCATTAGAGCACCGACTGCACCGAGTGAGTATTGTGCGCTGAAGTTTCCACACTGCAGTGCGTGTAACCTTTCCAACGACAACAATAGATAGCTGTCAGTTTCATAGTTGACGACGTGTCGTATTTAGCAGCTTTGCAAAATATGGCAGTCGAGGGGTCGAAGCGCGCGACTTTCAAATGGGTCGTGGGATCGAAGTAAGTAACGTATTAGGCATTTCATCATTTGATATTTCCTACGTAGGTGTAACATCCTGAGGAAACCTAATTTGTGCAAAAACTCTATCTAAGGTAAGTATATATGTCAAGTCCCTAAGCTGTACCTACTAGGTGGCGTGGGAAATATAGCCAATTGCCTTTCCTCCATTCCATAAATCCCATTGGAGCCTGCAGCGGTGGAATGTACCATAAGTAGAGGCTGAAGATTCACATTCACTTTTCCTTCCCAACACAACACAGTTCCCTAATTACTTGTACTTACCCGACTGCCGAAGGTGAGGAGGGTTACCTATGTTTTTTGAATATCCTGTCACTAACCCTTCTGATTGTCAATATTTTATGTCACAAGTGTGCTCGCTAATAAAATGAAATATCATAACATAATATGCCTAGGTACGGCCATTAAAAAACTATTTCCCTTGGCAAATCAGCCAAGTCGTTTCTGAGTAATGATTTAATTATAAAATAATTACCTACATAATAACCATAAAGCATGGTGCTGCGCGACGAGTGCGACCAGTCGCGCGCTGGTCGCCATTACGCGGCCTTCGGAATTGACAGGTGACATTACTTATAACATTTTAAAACGATACAGAAACTTAGAAGAAACTATAATTCTAAGTTTCTCAACAAAGCTAAAATACCGATAGGATTCAGCATTGTTTCCGGATTCTCGAAATATCCGTAATTTCTATGCCTAGGCTAGGTCTTTTTAGGGTTCCGTACCCAAAGGGTAAAAACGGTATCCTATTACTAAGACTTCGCTGTCCGTCTGTCTGTCTGTCACCAGGCTGTATCTGAAGAATCGCGATAGCTAGACAGTTGAAATTTTCACAGATGATGTATTTCTGTTGCCGCTATAACAACAAATACTAAAAACACAATATAATAAATATTTAAGGGGGGCTCCCATACAACAAAGGTGTTTTTTTTGCTGTTTTGTCTGTCGCCAGGCTGTATCTCAAGAACCGCGATAGCTATTTCACAGATTGTGTATTTCTGTCGCCCCTATAACAACAAATACTAAAAACAAAATAAAATAAATATTTAAGGGGGGCTCCCATACAACAAGCGTTTTTTTTTTACTGTTTTTATAGATAATGGTACCAAACCCTTCGTGCGCGAGTCCGACTTACACTTGGCCGGTTTTTTTTATACCACGTCCGGTGGTCAACAGCGCGGCGAACGGCCCCTATACGGGGCGGTAAGGTACGGTGACGGTTATCTACCTAAAGGTAATTATACCTACAGTTTTATACAGTCGAGAAAAAAATTGCCTGTAGTGATGATGCACCGTTTATAAATGCCAAAGCTAAAATTCTGACAGAAGGTAGTGATAGCAAATCCTAAACAGTACAAGATAAATAAACCCGACCTGCTTGGGATCATTGGTGCCCCCTCACAGTATCAACGAATAGTTGAATGAAATAATGAAAGCTTGTACAACATACCTAGCTACCAAAAATAGTTATACTTATTGACAACATTTTTTTGAATCATTGTAAAATTCGTTCATACAGGGCGTCCCAAACTTATGGGACATGAAGGGGAAGTACCTTAAATATCGTAGATAGTGAATTTTGCTCAAAGAAGACTTTATGTTATTTTTAAAAGTTAGTAATTCTGCATTCATAGATTTTCTAAAAATTACTTGCTTCGTCTGGGAATCGAACCGACTTAAATGTCAAAAAAAAAATCACCCTACTTTTATGATGCCAATCGAAAGAATAGCTAAAAAATAATAACTCTGCTTAAGTAACATAGTATTTTAAAAGAAAGGAAAAAAAAAAAAAAAATGGACAAATGGACCGATTAGATGGCCGGCCAGATCCCCGGACCTTACACCATTAGATTTCTTCTTTTGGGGATACGTGAAAGATATGCTATACAAAAAGCGATACGAGAACGTGGGCGAGTTGCACACAGAATTGTGCCATATCACATCGAGTGTGAACATAAAATGATAAGAAAATCAACAGGCAGCGGGCTCATTAAAAGATTGGAGATTTGCGTAAGAAAAGAGGGATCACATTTTGAGCATTTAATTAATTAATTTACAAAAAAATACCTACTTAATTGACTACGGCAGTTTCATGTATGTTTTTAATTTGATTAAAATATTAATTTCACGTTGTTCCTTTCTTTTAAAATACCATGTTACTCAAGCAGAGTTATTATATTTTAGCTATTCTTTCGATTGGCATCATAAAAGTAGGGTGATTTTTTTTTGACATTTAAGTCGGTTCGATTCCCAGACGAAGCAAGTAATTTTTTGAAAATCTATGAATGCAGAATTACTAACTTTTAAAAATAACAAAGTCTTATTTTAGCAAAATTCACTATCTACGATATTTAAGGTACTTCCCCTTCATGTCCCATAAGTTTGGGACGCCCTGTATATCAGCTAATTGGTCACCGTGTATATCAGCATCAGGTATATCAGGCGCAGCAAAGGAAAGACAAGTAATATACCTATATGTTGGCAAGTCTGACGGATCTTTAGCATACCTCCATACTCCATACATCTACAATGCAAACGTAGGTACTCACGCCTGTACAGTACCGAATTCGGGTTAGCAGAGGCCATGAGATTAAATTTGAATGCCCAGCATCACCGCCTTCAGTTTATGGCTATCGATTATCGCAGAAAAAGTAATCACTATAATAGAGGTGAGGCGCGGACTTCTTTCCTTAGCTAGTAGCATTTTGCATGGTGATGTAGACTGTCCCGAATTAGTAGCTCAGTTGATGCACCTGTATGTAGGGCAGGGCGGGTATGCCGGACTAACCACGTCAGAAGCCTTGGACTACCGTCTAAAAACCCAACAAGTGCCAGCTCCGTCTTAAGGGAGGGGCACCGCGGGATTTGGACTTTACGCATTCGACCGCGTGCGTCCCGACAGGCAGCCCACAGGGTAACGGGCCGCAGACATTAAGCGCCAAATTAAAGCGCATTCAGTCCAGTGGGACCAATTTTGGCAGGGTATCTCCCGAACCCCGCACGCGTATCCATCGCCTTCCATGAATCCTCATTATCGAGTATGGCCCTAATAACACCCGACAACGAGACGTCCGACCGCGTCACTGCTTCTAAATCAGTCCGTTGGGACCTCCACGCTGTACATTCTTCTAAAGTGTGACGAGCCGTGTCCAAGGGCGCACCACACTCATGGTAGCAAGGGGAAGATTCCCTCCCTATGCGATCAGATACTTACCAAAGCAGCCATGGTTAGTAAGTATCTACACTATATGGAACGTCAGGGTTCCATGCTGCCTCTCAACCCATTGTTCCAAATGAGGCATTACTGCTTCCACCGTTATTAATCCGTGGACCCCAACTCTTCTTTCCAGTGGCGGAGCGATTCGTTCTGGGCAAACGCTCGAACGCGGTCCAACTCCTGCCGGTCGGGGAGTTCCCCGACCGGCAGGAGTTGGACCGCGTTCCCCGCGAGAGTTCCCCTGCCGCTCTTTTCTCAGCCCTATGTTGATGGAGCTTACCGAGCACTTGTGCTTGTAGGTCCCAAGGAGGGTCCCCAGCCAGGATCATTGCTGCTGAAAAGGATACTGTGCGATATCCTCGAATGGCCCTTAACGAAATCGCCCTTTGAGGTTTGCGGAGTAGGGCCTTATTTGTCGCCGAGAGGGCATCAACCCATATGGCAGCCCCGTGCTCCGTATGACCCTTGAGTACAGGAGCCTGCATGTGGCATCGGACTCCCAACAAACCTAGCCTAGGGCTAGCCAGGGTCAATGCACCGGATACGGAACCACTTGTGAAGGACAGGGTTGCTTCGATCAAACAGAGTATCCACATCAACTCTGCAAACCCTAAAGTACAGTGAGCAATGAGCAGTGCAATTGTTTTTATAAATCAACTAAAACACGAGAAAATGTCCTTTCACTTTCCCAACTAAGTAATCAGTAGTCACTAACGGGCCCATTCAATTCAACTACCTATTATACAGGGTGTATTATCCAAATGGGACAGTTAGGGAAAATCTAAACCATAAAAAAAAATCTTAGGAATGACGAGGCTGACCTGATTAAGAAAAAATTAAAATTGTATTAGAAGATTTAGAAAAAAAGCTTCAAACACGACCGGGAATCGAATCCGGTAATTCGTTTTACTGCGGAAATTAATTGTAGGTACTGCAAGGAACAATTGTTGCTAAGGGACATAGAACAATCTTTTCCGCTTTGCCTTAAAGGTTTGACTGGTAGAGAATGCCATATGGCATTAAGTCCGCCTTTTGTACGATAAGTTTTAAAGTTTAAATAAATAAATAAAAAATGCAAAAATTTATAATTTAATTTATAATTATACGTAGCGTAGGTAAAGTTTTTGTTTTAAATATTGTTTGTACCTCAAAATTCAAAAACAAGTGGATTATCGTCCCCGCTTATGCGCACATCTTATCGCTTGATTATGTGACCACAGCACCGTGCAGCAATGACTTCCTCAATAAAGACTCGGTGATTCTTTACTAAATAAAATTAAGGTCATTTTTTCAGTAAACCGATGTCCTTGTAATGAGTAAGCAATAGAAACGCTATTAAGTACCTACATTATTCTAATTACCTGACCTTTCGTTCGATTGTCGAGTAAACGCTCAACAAAACAAACACTTGAATCAATTTGAATTAAGTACATTGATTACATTATAATGATGTCCAAAAATATACCGACCCGGTCAGAACGGGTTCAGGAAACTAACCTAACCACACAACAACAACACAAACAAGCTTAACTCACCCGCCCAGGGCCCAAATCGCTTTGACAACGGCTCCACTTCTGAAGGTAGGAAATATGGCATCAAATACGACGATATCAATTCCAGTGGCGTCCACAGAAAATCTAATAAAGAGAAAAATAACACCACTGCTCCAAAAATCGCGAGCATCATTATTAACATGGTTTCGTAAATGCACTTGTCCTGTACAATCTAATTTTATAATATTCTCTATATATATATAATGCTGCCAAATGTTTTATAGTTATTAAATTAGAAAATTGAATATTTTGGTCTGTAGTTTGTTTACAGAGACGGCGAGGGTGCGCGCGCCTCGCGTCAACAACCGATGTACACTGACAGGACAGTGACAGTTGACAGGAGCGAGTGAATCCAGCGAATGAATGGTCGGTTCGGTCATTCATATCCTACTCCTAAAATGAAGCGCCTGTGTAACGTTCTCGCTCGCTAGTGGCTTCTCTCGCTAGTGACTACGCAACTTTGCTAACGCGCATCGAGCAGGCTGCTTAGCCTGCTCGATGCACTAAGTAAGTATAAGTACCTATACTTAGTGCACACTGCGTAGGCACCTGGAGTGTTTTGAAACCAGATTATTTCGAAGTTATTTGTCCGAAAGCATCACTAGGTATTCAGAAATTTCAAAATTATGGACTTAAATTAAGAAATGAAATTCAGAAAAAACATGCTTTCTGAGTTTTCTGACAGATGCCTTCAGAATTATGTAGTATACGCATTTCGAAGACCTTGTCAGCTTATTGTACCTATTTCCCGTACACTAGTTATAAAAATTGTGGTCAAGATTTCCACAATCCTAATTTGGACTTTTGGGTTACCCTGTATATTGTTTATAACACCGGGACCATAACCTTTTTGATTCCCATTTTGATTTGTTATAATACTTATAATTCTCCTGCAGTGACGTAACTATTTTACAAAACTGTATTAAGCCTGCACCACACTGGCGCGGCCGGCCGCGGCGGACAATAGTTAAGTTGTCATTAATTGTCCGCCACCGCAGGCCGCGCCAGTGTGGTGCAGCCGTTGCAGGCTTACCTTTCAGTTGCGTCTTATGTAGCGTTCCAAATTTATTGTTTAGGAATGAATTGATTACATACAGTATAATACACATCTATAAACATCTAAATCGAAGCCCACACGAGCAACTTCTGAGTGTAGGCATTAGAATGTAGAATATTTCAAATGATCTAGTGTAAAAAAAATACTTATGAGCCTGCCATTTTATTTTTTTCGAATAAGTATTACACTAATTTCTTCAAATTAAGCCCATTACATACCCCAAAAAAACAATTTAGTCTATTTAAAATAACCAAAATACGTTCGTAAACTTCGGTGACCTGGTGACGAGGCCAGCTTGACAGCCTTAATACGACTTTAATGTAACGATGATTATCTTTGCAGTTACATGATTTAATATAGGTTAAGTTTCATCCAAAATCCTGGCTGTGGTTATGTAAAGAACTAAAGAAAATTCAATTTTATCAAATCACTTCATCCCACAAACCTTGTCGGTGGAGCGTCCTTCAGAAGGTGCCACAGACGTGGGTAAGCGGCCATGTTTTTTCGCCACAGCTGAAGGGATATGCTATTTCAAATATAATTACATATTTAATTACTAACGTCCGCTTTGACACCTAGCGGCCTCCGAGCTCGTTTAGGGCACAACTGGGATTACCGGGAATAACGCCGGGGGAGGGGAGGAGGATGATGATGACATGTTTACTAACGTCTTACGACTTCATAAAATTATGACGTCATTTAGATAATATTCCCGGAGCGTTTTTGACGTTTCATTAAAAGTTGATGCTGATTTGATTATGAGTAGAATACCGCAATGCTAAATGAAATAAGAATATTTCTTGTAGAAATGTTGTTAAACAATATAGCTAGTCTAGTGTAGTTTTGCCTATGTCCTACTTTGATTGTTCCGTGATGAGCCTTGCGTAAATTTAAGGATCACGAGGCAATAGCCTTTATAATTTGCATTCGTATACCTAATACATACATACTCACACCGGCCCAAATCATAGTCACCCTAATAAGTTTGGCATATGGTTTTGTCGTTCTATCGTAAAATAGAGCAAAATGTTCCTTGCTTGTGGAATGATATTCCACAATTAGCAAAGCTTTCGCTGATTACAGCCTTTTATGCAACATATTTTCACCATTTTTAACTCATTTCATTTAGTCGACAAGGCAACAAATGTTCAACCACGGGGAAGAGAGGGGGAACTTCATACATTGTTTTAAGATTCTCTTGTGTCTACTACTAACGTAAAGAAAATATTGCCATTATATGATATTCTGTATTAGAGTATACAGGGCGTCCCAAACTTACCCACCCACCCCACTATGTCATTATTATTTTTACATTGGCAACTCGTGCGAGTGGGACACCATCCTCTGTTTGGTTGCTCTCGCTCGGACCGCTTTCTCTAGTCGTCTTTTATGATACAACTACCTTCCGCCCGCGACTTCGTCTGCGTGGACCCGGGATAAAAACTACCCCTACTTAATCCAGGCTATAAACTATCTTTGTACAAAATTTCATCAAAATCGGTTGGGCCGTTTAACCGTGATTGAGTAACAAACATTCAAACATCTAAACATCCAAACATCTAAATTCTAAACTTTCGCATTTATAATATTAGTAGGATAGGCATGCGGCCTCATGTTCAAATTGATAACGTAGTGATGCTAAATGGATAGTAAACCATCAAATTATCGTAATAAAGTATAAATTAAGTATAAAATGTAATTAAAATCATAAAAAGATATGAACCTTGAAAGTTTAGAAAAATCATGTATTTTTTTATTGTCCAAGAGTAAATTTAAAGCTGCCAATAGAATCCTTACGCTTTTATAGAAACAAAATTGTACGACAACTATGTACTTACGCAGTATTTCGCGACCGAAACAACAATTTACCGGATTTTCCATACAACGATACAACTACTTTGTACAAGTGACGTCATACGAGGGTACGTCATCAGTATGAAGCGTTTTCCGCTGCCGCCAGCGACGTCAATCTTTGTCTCAAATTTGGGTATTTATGTTCTTTAATTGTAGTTGCTCCCATACAAACATTTGTTCCTCTCCAAAAACTGGTTCGAATGGCATCGTAAAAAAATCTTAGTCCGCATCCCTATTGTGTACCCATCTTGCTCGGTAATATGGTTCAATTTTGATTGACTAATAAAACTTAGTACTCAGTCCAGTTTAGGTATACGTCCATCCGGATCCCTTATAGTGTTGTCCGTATGTCACAGGCATTTTATTCAAATACTAAAAGGCCTAAGGACTAAAAGTGTCCAGTCAGGTCAGGTTTCCTTTACAATAGATAGTACATTGTTTAACGAGGGGCGTAAGTGGAATATTGCGAACAAGAGTCTATCAGAAGAGTCTTTTGATGACTCGAGTTTGCAATATTCTTTTACGCCCGTGTTATACACAATGTTTTTCATCACATTTGCGAGGAAACAAATACATTTTAGATGAAATGAATACAAATCGTAATAAAAACTGCAACATGTCAGTCGTCCTTTTGTTGATTTGACGTGAGGCACGTATGGCAAAGACCCTTCGGTATACAGCCACGATTTGAAAAGACTTAAAAACATTTTACATTGACACTAACTACATATTAAATCTGTAAATAATTAAGTTAAACATGTTTAAGTAGTTTTTTAAGTTTAAATTTATTTATAAATACGTTTTTAGACACCGTATTTGATATAAAACCTCTTTGCTTTGTAACTACCGCATGAGTGACAGATACAATTTAAGAAAAAAACCATTACGCCCGTGCCCAGCAGTCCAGCACAAACGGTAGACACTGTTAATGGATAACATTCACTTGGCAATTCGATTGTTGTAACTAAAATTATGGGACTCGCGCCACATTCATTGAGAAACATGAGGTCCAGGTGAACCCCCAGAAATGCGTCAGATGAATCTGACGCATTCAGGGATTCATTTTGAGTAGGTAAATGTATAAATATTGTAAGTAATATGGAATTAGTTATGCGCACGTTATGCTATGCGTGATCTTTCTTCAAGCCGTGAACTGGCGGGGCGTGGCGCCAGGTGGACAAGTGGCGGCGAACAGCACTCGCTTTGGACGGTGACCCCTTGTCTCCAGGTGCAGCGGCAGATGGACAAGTGGCGACCACTAGTGGCGGCGAACAGCACTCGCTTTGGACGGTGACCCCTTGTCTCCAGGTGCAGCGGCAGATCGACAGTTATGATATGCATGAAACTACTTCCTAACACACTAGAGACAATATGTTAAACAAAAAAACATGATGTGAATATTGTAAAGTTAACAGGTTACGCTAGCTGAAAGAAACACGAGTTTCACGTGACGTGCATCCAGGTGAAGCATAGGTTTGAGGGGTGCGTTCAAAAATGGGCTCCACACACTTGAAAAGTGAAAATCATCAACCGTCTTTCAGTCATAATCATCATACTCATAATAGGTTAGAAGTATTTTATTTATTTATTTATTTATTTATTTAATAGCTTCAAATTGCAGGATACAATTTTACCCGTAGGGTGTCGCTAAATATTAATTACATACTAAAGATTAATACATTAATTAACAAGTTACATTAATAGTCATTTTACATTCTACAATAATTAATTAATTAATAATCATTATAATGATTATAAAATCAATTCATTCATATATTATAATTAAATTCATTCAGGTTATAAGAACATAATACATTAATTTAAAAATTACATTAATAATCATTTTTCATTCTACCAATACTAATAATCATTATAATAATTATAAAATTCATTCATTCATATTCATACATTAAAATTATAAAATTCATTTAGGTTATAAGGACATAATTCAATCAGGTGTTTTTTCAATGCAGCTACAAATTTAGAGTATGGCAGGGACTTTATTTTGCTTGGCAGGGCATTATATACGTTTGCTGCAACAAACCTAGTGCATTTCCTAAACCCCGCCGTTCTGGCAATAGGCACTTGAACGTCCATTGAGAATATATTATTTAATCTATCGCTTCTAAAGTCTGCCTTCGCAAGAAATTTTTGAGGATATCGCTTTACTAATTTACAAAGTTCTATTATATATAGCGAAGTCAGGGTTGGTATTTCTAATTTTTTAAAAGAATTTCTACATGACACGCGATTTGACTTAATGCCATCCAAAATACGCACGCATCTTTTTTGCAGCCTGAATAGTCGGTCCAAGTCTGTACATCCACCCCAAATAGGCAACCCGTATAGGATGTGGGATTGAACAAAGGCATAGTACGCTTGGACTACGGCGGTTCTTGTTGAAAACCTTGCTAGGGCTCTTAAGGCGAACGTGAAACTACTGAGCTTGTTGGCAATATAATCCACATGTTTCTTCCATGTTTGATTGCTATCAATATACACGCCAAGAAATTTTGTGTCGTCTACAACTTCAATTGTATCATTATTTAATGTAACATCAATTGTTACTTTATCAGTCCTATAATTTCTAAAATGTACAAACTTAGTTTTACTTAAATTGGTAGATAGGTTCATGCCATGGAGCCAGTCAATTACGTTTGTAAGGGTGTCTTTGATAAAGTCACTAAGATTATCAATGTCATTACGCTTAAACCTAAATAGAACAGTAATGTCATCAGCAAACATGATTAACTTATGAGATAACAGTCTGGGTAAAAAATTAACATAGAGAAGGAACAGAATGGGGCCCAGGATGCTCCCCTGGGGGACACCGTATTCCAAACAAGCAATATTTGATTTATGATCCACTATGGAGTGGGATTTATCATCCAAGGTTGAGACTATAACGGATTGTTCACGGAGCTTAAGGTATGACTCAAACCACTTACTGTTTACTCCACGAACGCCATAGCGATTTAGAACGTCTAACATAATGTCATGATTAACACAATCGAATGCTTTAGATAGGTCTAATAGGATAGCTATCACATTGTCTTGTTGATTTAAGGCTTCAGAGACGAAATCAGTCATATCAAACAATGCATCTGTCGTTGAGACACCTCTCTGAAAACCAAACTGCTCTGATGCTATGATTTTACGAGAAACCATATATGAATATAGGCGATTTGCCATTACTTTCTCATAAATCTTAGAAAATATTGTAAGAAGAGCTATTGGCCTATAATTACTAGCTTGTAGTTTACTTCCCTGCTTATGTAAAGGCTTAATGTTTGCTATCTTCAATCTAGCCGGATATATTCCATCAGATAAGGAGAGATTAATAATAAATAAAAGTGGTGGCAATATTTCATGGGCGATACATTTTACAACTTTGGACGGAATTCCGTCAAATCCACTGGACTTCTTATTTTTAAGACTCGATATAACATGAAGCAGTTCATTCTTCAAGTAAGTTCTCTACTTACTTTTTCTTTTTGAAGTGAAAACTTCTTTAGCGGCGCTGAGCATTTATTGGGATGGAGAAAAATTGCTAAATACGCGACAGATTTTTGTGACGTCAGATGTGACACAAACTTTTATATTTTGCTGCCAGCCGATTGGAGTTCATTCAAAACTGAACGCTATTCGTAAGTTGCAATAGCATATTATGCAAATGAATTTGTAATTTTGTCCACGCGTCCTTCACCGTTTTGCTATTGAGCGAATTCGAATAGTTGGAATTTGGCCATTATTCCTAAAGAGATAAAGCTTTGAAAAATATTTGGCAACGGCAAAAACTGCGTGAGGCTGGAATTCCACTAGATTGCGTTAATATCCTTCAGTACTGCGGCGCTACCACGAACTTCGAAAGTCGAAGTTCGGGTATTTCCATCTCTATCGCACTCCCTTACTCGAGTGACAGGGATGCATGTATTACGAACTTCGACTTTCGAAGTTCGTGGTAGCGCCGCTGGTATCGAAATCAGTGGAACCATGTGAGGTGGGCTGATGAGATGTCTGAGGGTTACCGCCTGGAGTGTGGGGTACGTCAAGGTGGCTTGACATCTCCCCTGCTGTTCAACTGGTATGTGAATGACTTGATGGAGGGACTCAGCAGCATGCATGCGGGATGTCACGTTGAAGATACCTGTCTCAACAATATCAGTTATGCCGATGACATGGTGCTGCTGAGCCCTTCCATCGGGGCTCTCAGACAACTGGTTGGGAAATGTGAAGCCTATGCTGAACAGCATGGATTAGTGTACAACTCCGCTAAGAGTGAAGTAATGGTCTTCAAAGCGGGCAAAATCAAGCCTTATTTCGTGCCCCCCGTCACTCTTGGCGGAGTTGTACTTAAGGTGGTCAACAGCTTTAAGTATCTTGGTCACATTATTTCTGAAGACCTGAGTGATGACCAGGATATAGAAAGGGAACGTAGGGCGCTATCAGTCAGAGGTAACATGCTTGCCCGCAGGTTCGCTAGGTGTTCTGCAGAGGTAAAGATTGCACTTTTTAAAGCCTTCTGCCAATCTTTCTACTCTGGCGCCCTGTGGGTTAAGTACACAAAGCGAGCTTATAGCGCCCTACGCGTTCAGTATAATAATGTTTTCAGGATGCTGTTAGGAAGGCCCAAATGGTGTAGTGCCTCGGGGATGTTCGCAGAGGCACGCACTAATGACTTTCATGCGATTATGCGAAATAAAATTTCATCCCTGATGGCTCGAGTTAGAAAAAGTTCTAACAGCATCCTGAAAATGTTGGCTGGTAGGTTTGACGGTCCAATACTGGAGTATTGGATTGGGCAGGTCAAATCTACATTATTATATATAAAGTAAATGTAATATGTTCTCTGTGTGTCAGTCTCTGTTGTGTGTAAAATTTTTGCTGTGTACAAGTTGTGTAACCTAACCTAATAATTAAAATTAAATTGTAACTAACACCTCTTATATGGGTCGGTGAAGACCTGAAATAAAATATTTCATTCATTCATTCATTTCATTCAAAAACAAATTGGTATTTTCTTCGCCGCCGCCGTCCGCTGTTCTTGCAAATTCGAATAGTTCGAATTTGGACGTTATTCCTAAAGAGATAAAGCTTTGAAAAATATTTGGCAATGGCAAAAACAAATTGGTATTTTGTTCTGTGCCTTGCGTCCGCTGTTCTTGGCGCCGACGGCGGCGGGCGAGCCCGGCCGCCTAAATAATTGATAATTGTTTATAAATTTGCGTCAAATTCATTTTTAGGGTGACACCGTAAGATGTCACGTGACCTGATCGAAAAACTGTTACAATGTTATTGAGTTTTCACTTCTGCCGGCACTCCCGGAGTGCAACCCGGTCTATTTTTTGTTAATTATTAATTAGGATGGATGGACGGATTAGGATGACGGTCTGCTTCACAGATGGATCAAGAAGCAAATCAACAAAGCTGTCGAGAGCGGGTATAGTTATAGACCCCAAACTGCGTGAAACAGTATCTATTCCACTGGGGAGGTATGCCAGCATTTTTCAAGCAGAAGTGTACGCGATAATGAGGTTGGCACGGATTATAAACGAGACCTAACTGGACAGTCAGGCAGCACTGAAGGCACTAGGCAGGGCAACGGTAACATCCGCCTTTGTGAGAGAATGTAAGGAAGAGCTCAACAAGGTAGGAGAAAACCCAGGTGGCACGGTGGCGTGGGTGCCGGGACATCATGGGAAAGCGAGTAACGAGACCGCGGATGAACTGGCTAGGCAGGGGGCGGGAATGGAAGTTTAGTTCTAGAAAGGCTAAAAGAACAAGACGTGATGACAAAATGGAGGGAAGCATCTGGGTGTAGACAGACAAAGATGATGATAGGAGGTATGGATCACAGAAGAACCAGGTATCTGCTGAAACTGGGTAAGAGCAATCTGAGGTTGCTGACTGTTATCGTAACTGGTCACATTACTCTAAATACTAAATAGACACTTAACTTAAAGATAATAGTTATTATGTATAGTAACGATGCTTCCTGCCCACACTGCGGGGAGGGAGAAACTAGTAAGCATGTATTAGCGGAATGTATTATGTACGCGGCACCGCGGTTGAATTGAGGGATGTCGACCTTAAAGATGTCCGTCTGTTCTGCAGGAAAACGAGATGAATGGAAGAGTTGATATGTATTATGTGAACGCCGCCGGGGCAGTAACCTGAGGCTCCAACCATAGGGGATGGGGCTGAATGAAAACAACAAACGATCGACAGCCCGTCTGTTTCCGGCCAGGCGTTCCTTCACAACATCAGCAACAACATTTTATAGCCCATATTAAATTTAAATTCTACCCTCGCTCTGCATCGCCGGTGGAAACCTCCACCAGTCGACCATGCTCCAAATTGCACGCGTATATAAATGTCACTAAGTTAATGTAAACAAAACAAAATTGCAAAATATGACCATTACATTCGATATAAGATCTGTATCAGCATTAACAGAAGTTAATGATATTATTCAGTATTCCAGAGATGTATAAGGTTCAGTCTTGAGTGTGGTTTTGAGCGAGTTCATCTTGCCGGTGCAACGACCTCGGTGGCCATTGTCATTGTAGAACTTATTGATATTTGTCAAATGGCCGATTGTTTGGTTAAAAACGATCAAAACTTTGTCATTTAACGAGATTTTTGTTTCGTCATACCTATTGAGTATTACATTTTAAAAGTGTACGCCGAGTTAACTTATAAATCGATGGGTGTTAGCGCGGGGCCAATAGTTTGGACAACCTTACAGAGGTACCTATAGGTAGGTAGGGTATAGTATGGTCAACAGCAAACGTAGATGATCATTTTAATATCTTGCCACTTCGACGCATCCCAACTGTCGCAGTATTGTCACGTTAAGAGCGACAAAGTACTAAAATGATCATCTATATTGGCTGATGTTGACTGTACAAGTAGAAAGTACAGCTTTCTTAAAATTTTAAATTTGATTAAATTTGAGTTAAAATATGTATTGTTAAAACACGTAAGAAAAAATACATTAAATTCATTGAAGATACAGTAGAAATATTTAATTAAAACTAAGTAGATTTAAAAATAAACCAAAAATAACTTACGAAAAACTAAAAACCACTTTCTAAATTTGGACCTTTTAGCAGGGTGGCCATCACGCTTTCGCGCTGTGCGAACGGGTCTATACATGCAATGATTTGCCAGCCCCAATTTATCAGAAGCAGACTAATTGCTATTGTCTGGAGGCATGTTTCGCTGCTGATCGAACTGTCAAACGAGTTGTACTGAGAAATTGCTTGCACATGTGGTCGGACTACATCTGCACGCCACACCCAATTATTATTATTATTATCATTTATTTCAGATAGTGTACCCATGCACAATGTAAAATTACAATAAAATTAAATAACATTTAAGTAAAAGTGTAAATGAGTCAATTATGACTTCGACATGTTGTACTGACAAATTGTGGTAAAATCACTAATCTGTAGAACCCTCGAGAAAGCTGCCTGCGCGAGGGTCGCCTGACTCGCCGCTTACCTCCCTCAAGCGCTTGCTGTCCTGCGGCGCTACCACGAACTTCGAAAGTCGAAGTTCGTAATACATGCATCCCTGTCACTCGAGTAAGGGAGTGCGATAGAGATGGAAATACCCGAACTTCGACATTCGAAGTTCGTGGTAGCGCCGCTGCTGTTGCCCCGTGACGTGAAGCCCACGCGCGCACAGGCCCCACAACCCAAGACGTGTGACAAGACAATGTTAGATTAGTGTTTTCTTAGATACGGGCACAGCTAGCGGAGTGGACCTGTGTGTCATTTTCAGATGACAAATGTCAAGTGAAATAGGAGTCTTGTGTTAAGAGTAAAGTAGGTAGGTAGGTAGGTACTCATGGCAAAATTAAATTCAAGTACAGGCACAAAAAGATCGATAGGGCCAAAGTTACAAAAATATGTATACATGACCTTAATTTTAAAGCAATACATTCGTGTAACATACATATTTTTGTAAGTTTAGCCGTATCGATCTCTTATTATAGTCGACTGTACCTAATTCTGTATTCGCTCCTGAGGGTCAAAAAATACACTGCTTTTCTTTTTAATTGTGGTCAGACTGTTTGAACGGTGGCAGCCGGGGCGGCGGGTGCTGCGGTGGCGGTGGGGGAGGGGGGGTCTTCGTCCAGCGGCCTGATCCCTCTCAGCTTGTTCCGCACCGCAGCCAGCGACACTGGAATAGTCCAATTTATATTATTTAATATTTACCGTGTATCACACAATAAATAATAGCACTGAAGTAGGTACAGGAGGTATTAAATATTCCCTTTTAGTGTCGATTTTAGGTTGGCTGTCAAATGTACGGCATAAGTACCATACACACACAATACACAATATAGTATATAAAATAGAGGAGGGCGATCAAAAAAGCAAAACATGAATTCATGCCTGTGGTCGCCGGTTCGAATCCGGCTCGGAGCGTTACCTACATTTTTTTATTTTCCTTTAATTTAAATTTAGATCAAAAAAGCATTATTTTATTGAGTAACTTCAGTTCAGCCAACCTATTGAACATTTTTTTCGAAAAGTCATTATCAAAGTACTCATTGTCGATACAAATAATAACTAACTACAGCGTATTTACTTACCGACTTACTTTAGTTACCGACCTATTTTAAGACGCGTAGGTAAGTAAATAGATAACTGTGAGTGTCAGGTAGATGTCGGCCTCTGGCCTGCGCCGGCGCATCAACTGCTGTCTAGTGGTGTAGGTTTGTTTACAGTTACACCAAACCGCCAAGGACGCGGCGCCGCCACGACCGGCTGGCGGCGCGGCGGTGAGCTCACAGACAACCTCAAACAGGTTTGCATCCGCAAACAAAACAAGGAAGCAATTACCTAATTTGTAGAAGAATCTAATAAGTAATACATTTTTGTGTAGTTTTCTAAGCTCCTAAGGAACACACACAAAACCGAATAGCATTGAAATTGGAATAAACTAGTGTTGGGAGTGGCGTTTCTGAATAGAGCAGTACTTTTTCGAATCTTACTATCTTTTTGATTACCTATTTTTGGCATTTTAAAATGTATTTGTGATAATTCAATGGTTTACTATCCAAATAGTGACACCATGCTATTTATTTTGTACATGTCTATACTTATCCTTCTACCTCACACAGACTAGGGAGCCCTCACCCCGCCGGCTCGGCTGCTCTCAATACGCGCACCACCAAGGTATATCTAAATAAAGATTACACAAAATAATGCATCTCTTTGTTGCATAATCTAACCGCGATTACAATGGGTTGTAGAGGTGATTACGTGGAAGTTTGTATGAACTGACAACTAAGTAGGTAGGTATTCCATTTCCATTCCCGAACTCATCGCGGTCGCGTCTGGTACTGAGTTACGTTAGTAAAACACAGGTGCGGTTACCTATTGTCGAAGGTCGACAACGCCACTACTCATTCGGCCACTTTTTTGCCCATTTAGCATTTTGATAGATAGGTATTAAAAAATATACATACCACATTTAAGCATCTTGTTTTGGTAGTTCTTGTTCGTGCATATCGAAACTAATTCCACAACTGAGAGGGCCCCCAGGGCCAACATCGCACCAGCGAAAAAAGCCGCGATCATTTCGGGTAAAGCTTCGGAAGTAGGTACTTGTGGTGGAGTAGATAGAATAGACCAGACGTCTCCGCCCGCACGCGCCGGCGCCGGCCCAGCGTGTGTCGGCACCGGCAGACTGCACACACCACGTGACTCAGCCGAGATTACGTCGCGTTTTCGTCAACAAACAAGTTCCAGCCAACTTCACTACCTAGTGGGTAGGGTAGGGATACACTTAAATATAATTTTTAGTCAATTATATATAAGGTGCTAACAAATTAAGTACCAATATTTTAAGAGGTGTTACATTACATCAAAACAATTGACTTTAAATAGAAATTAAGAAAACTTTTCATATGATATTTTTGTTTTAATTTCCGGTACAAAATAAATAAATTAAAATTTCGACCAAACATAATCAGCCTGTGAATTCAACTGACGAGATGTTAAAACACTATCTGTCAAGTGAACATCGTCGTTTGTGACAAACGTCAATGATTGATTGTTGACTATCTCATTAACAGGGTGTTTTTACGCAGTAACGTTGTATCCCTAATTATCTCCAAAAAGTGATACACACTTTTAAATGTTTCATACTCCTAGAGACTAGTACTATCAGCTCTAAAAGTATTGGTACCTAATTTGTTAGCACCTTATATATTACATTTTATAAAACAGCAAATAAGAAGTGCCTGTATTAGGTAAAATAAATGTCCCAGAGCCCGACCCTGCCCCAATAATTGTCACCTGCACGGCTAGGACGCGACGGCGCGCGAGCTCTCTCCATTTTTCTCGCACTATCCGTCTCTCACTTATTAGTCCACTTAGAACAAGAGGTATAGTGCGATAACAATCGAGAGTATGTCGCGGCCGTCGTGTGCTCGACGTGCTGATATTAATTGGCCATTGCCATAAAGCCGACAAGCAGGTTACATATAAAAGTCACAAGCTCACAAGTTCACTAAGGAAGAATTTTGACCGACGGGCGTCAAGTTCCGGCGTTTCCGCGGTTGGTTACCTGACATCACGAAATTTCGCAACACATTGTTTTTGTAGCTTTTAACAGGGAAGTTACGAATATTCGCATTCGCATATGCGAATGATTCGCATCATTTTAAATATGCGCATCAACATTCGCATTCGCATCAAACGATGCGAATGTTTTGCGAATGCGAATATGTGTCGCGTCGTGGCGTGTTTCGCCCGCGCCGGCCGCCTGCCGCCGCACCGACTCGCGCATGTGCAAAGCGCGCCAACCCGTATCACGTGATTAATTTTGACCAATAGAGAGCACTTTTACTTGGGTAGTGACTTGTGATTGCTTTTTGTGCTTGTGATTGCTTTTTGTTCTTGTGATTGTTAAATAAATGATTAAAAAGTGATTACGTCCGTTGGGTTTTTAGTGTAAGTACTTCCTTAATATTCGCATTCGCATTCTAAATATTCGCATTCGCATTCGCGAATGTAATAGAAATGACATTCGTGACATCCCTGCTTTTAATATATTGTTATGTATGTTAGTCTTAAGGTATTTGTAATATGTCAATCAATCAATCAATAATTTATTCTGCAAATAGGCCACAATGTAATAATAATTATCGTACACAATAATCATTTAAAACTTGAAGATTAAGGACCGATTTAAACGGTTAACAAAGTAAATGTCACTTAGTTAAAGAAAACAAAACAAAATTGCAAAATATGACCATTACATTCGATATAAGGTCTGTATCAGCATTAACAAGAACTTAATGATATTAATTCAGTATTCCAGAGATGTATAAGGTCTCTGAGCATCCAAATACAATTAATAATTATTCTAATGTTTGTAGAGATGTATACATACGGTCTCTAAGCGTCAAAACAAAACAAAAAAGGAACATTAATGTAATATTGTCAGAGATGTACAGGGTCAATAACAATAAAATGTGTCAAGATCAGAATGATGTCTTTCGTCAATACGATAATAATAATAACAATACTAGTATTTAAGTACTATGCCCTTGCAAGCATGAACAGTCCGGACTCCACAAACAGCACCCGATCACGAGTATGATGACGCATATCTCAGCCATCGCCTACCTCAACCATATGTTAGGGAAGGTGGCGACCCGATCAACGACGCCACCGTAAGCAACATGACATATTCAAGCCACCGGACATTGATAATAACAAAGATTAAGCGACTTGTTCGGCGAGAAACAGCATTACGTGCTCTCTTCTTACATAAAACGGAACAGTTATTTCAGGTAGGTACTTATAATTATTTAGGTATTATTATTATTTTATTAGCCAGAATTTATGGGCATTGCTTGCCTGATTTAAATAATAAATATCAACTACAAATCTAATCTGAGCCGCAGTTCAGGTCCAGATCGCACAAGACGTTTGGCGGCCGGAGCCAAAGAGGCTGGTCACTGGATACATGCCCATCCCTCTCCACAAATCTATAAATATATAATGGATCCAGGAAGATACCGGCTTCCTGGACCCGACTTCCCTTCGTCTGGCGACTGGTCTGCGGCTAGGAGTCGCAGTATGCACCTGCACTGCAACTGCACCCCACACATACGCCCTTGTCGTACCGACATGGACCGGCTGGGTCACCTGTGGTCACCACCGATTATGTTATCAATAAAGTGCAGGCCGCTTTTCAAGACATCCGATACTTAGTGATATAATCCGCCGTATATATACTTAAATACATTGCCTCCTCTTCTTGAGCCCACTGGTATCGTCAGAGATGATGGCAAAAGACCTGATGGTGTGTTTTTGGTTCAGTGGAGTTTGGGATGAATGCTGGTGTGGGACGCTACCTGTATAGACACATCTCTAACGGACTAATTCTAAAGTGGGTGCGGCGGCTGAAAATGGTGAAAATCTGAAACGTAGTAAATACAGAGGCCTCGCCAGAGAGTACAACTTTGTACCCTTTGGCGTCGAGATCTTTGACCCGTGGGGTCCCAGTGCGCATAAGTTAGTTGCGGAAATCGCTAAACGTCTGGTTGATGTAACTGGTGGCCGAAGAGCTGGCGGCTTTCTCGCGCAAGTCATCCATCAGCATTGCAATTCAGCGAGGAAATACCGTCCAGCAGGTGCAATGCTTCGAGAGCCTTTATTAGATTTTACTTAGTTTTCATTTAATTTAGTAGAGGTGCATTATAATATACATAGGTACATATAAAAAACATATTTTATGAACTGAAACAATATTTGTATGAGTAAAAACAAGAAAAAAATATAACTTAAAAGTAAAAAACTAAACACTTATTTAGAATTAAAAGAAAATGCTCCATTTAAAGTATTATATACAGGGTGGCCAACTTGGAGGTATACAACCTTTTTTTGCCGACATTTTGTTTTGGCGGCAAATATGACAGTTGTTGCATGAAAATTACTTTGTGTAGACACAGAAAATTTGTTATGAGGCGTTTTACGACAATTACGACTGAACAAAGTGTTTTAATTGTCAAAACGTTCTACTCAACCCAATTATGTATTGCGGAAACTCTAAGAAAATTGCGGCCTATTTTTGGTAGAAGTCACTTACCTTCGCGGCTAACAATAGCTCGTTTAGTGAATAAATTTGAGCAGTATGGCATTGTAACTGATAAAGCAGTTCCTCGTCGCGTCAGAAAGGCTCGTAGAGAGCAGAATATCCAAATTGTTCGTCAAAGTGTAGCCGACGAACCCACATTATCTACAAGGCGATGTTCTTAACAACTCGGAATCAAGAGGATTTCTCTACAGACGATTTTGAAGAAAGACCTTTGTTTCTTTCCATATAAGGTAACTCAAGAACTTCAGCCTCGAGACCACGAACGCCGCCGTGGTTACTGTAGTGTTATGCTAAACCAAGCTGGAAAGAGACCCAGATTTTCATCAAAAAATCATTATGAGTGACGAAGCTCATTTCGACCTCAGCGGGTTTGTTAATAAACAAAATTCACGCTATTGGGGAGAAGAACTTGTGAAATTTGGTCAGGAGGGGTAATTGGGCCTTAGTGAAGATGCTACGAGTGCTGCTGTTACAGTCAATGGAGATCGGTACCGTGAGATGATAAACAATTTGTTCTCGAGTCAAGTAAATCAGTTGGGCTTGGGAAACATGTGGGTTCAACGAGACGGGCCAACGTGTGACGCGACGCGGCACGAGCCACAATAGAAATATTAAAAATAACGTTTCCCGGTCGATTAATTTCGAGAAAGGGTGACATTGATTGTCCCCCAAGATCGCCTGGTTTAACAGCTCCTGACTTAAAAGGCCAATGAACCTTTATCAATTAAAACAAAATATTTGAGACACAGTCACTGAGATAACGCAGGAAATGTGTGAAAATGTGATGAGAAACGCGAAGAAAAGTGTTCACAACGGCCATGTTTCTAAAGGTGGACATTTTCTGACATTATTTTCCATATTTTATTGCCGGCCCTAAATACTATATTTAACAAGAAATACTAGTGTTATTTGGCCACCCTGTACAAGACTAGGTACCGCCCCGCCCGCGACTTCGTCTGCGTGGACCCGGGACAAAAACTATTCTTTATTTTAATAAGAATAAAAAAAGGGCATGTGAAGTGTGAACGACGGAACTCCACACTCACGTATAAGTTTAACCAAACCACTGTCTAGCATTATATAACCAGTGTATATGCCATTAAAATGTACAAGTAACTCAAAATTTTATTCAAAGATACCTATAGTTTTCGAGTAAAATGCCTGTGACATACGGACGGACAGACAGACAGACATGACGAATCCAAACCAACGTTCCATATTCCCTTCGCTCATAATAACTACAGGAAAAAATATTTTCTTCTAAGAGCTGCTCGGTCTTTTAATCAGCTTTGTAAACATCACAATCACATCGATCTGTTCTGCGATACTTAGCTCAATACGAAGACGAATGACCCAAGACTTCTCCTTGTCATAACACTCGTATCCTAACTGTATTGTATCTCGTAATTGTATACATTATATCCTCTTTTATTCTCTTTTGTTCTTCTAGTTCGCTTTTGACCGCTGTGTAGCAACATAACTATAAGCATTGCTAATATTGACTTGGTACTTACGCACGCTAAGTATTTTACGCAGTTTCTATCTGTGGAAACTTGTAATTGGCTCACTGTTTCTATATCACTATTTCTAACTTGTTCTTCTAGCTGTAAGTTTCCTATTAAATAAAATAAAATAAGGGTTCCGTTTTTTGGCATTTGGCTACGGAACCCTAAAAAAAAGGAAATAAATATGTATGCATCGTATGCATGTATAAAGTTATGCCTACGATTGCTTATCCAATTGAAACTTCTGCGAAAAGTTGGTTGCGAAGTAAAATTTGGCGAAACATATTTCGCCCAAAAGGCAGTATACCGGAATCGCGTCTTACTGATCGTTATCGCAATAACATTTTATGTGTACTCATGCGTCCGCAGCAATAGCCTACTATCATCATCGGAACACGATTAAAATAATCTATGACTTATTTTTTTACGCCGAGGAGCGATATTATATTGGCTGTGTAATAATGAATATACCAAAAAAAGCTACTTAACTTGTTTATCTTGAATCATATGAAAGATATGAGAATAATAGACATTGTATAACTGTTACCCGTCAGTTCTGCTTCGAAGTTCGCTTCGAGCAGTCGTTATTGTTTTGTTTTTAATTGCCGTTCTCAGACAAACTTGTGAGTAATTATATTATTCTTTTTTTATGTTCTATAATTAAAATAACAGTCAAACTAGGTATCGATGGTTACAAAGTTAAAACCGGCTTAACCGGCGTGAACCGGTATGAACCGAGTGAGCGAGTGAATATGGAATACATCTTGCATACCAGAAACAACTTGTAGTTAAATATATTTTACGAGAACAATATTTATTTGCTATTCCGCTAAAAAAACGTGCTGGTCTATCAGTGAAGATAAGATGCAACTATTTGCGTATAAACATGCAAAAAATTACAGCAAACCACCACCAATATTGACAAAAACCTCGACACGTGTTTCGCCTCTCTACGAGGCATCATCAGGAGATGCTGGCAGGAGATGTTGCTTGCGCCACGTCCACTGAGCAAATGAACCGCCCGGAGCCATCCGCCATATTTATATTCTGTCCCCCCATACTACCATTCATGCGTGAAAGAGATGGAAGAACACGTAGTAACGGTGATGACGCAACATTCAATTGTTCGTTAATAATAACGCCTCTATTGTTGTACCTAATTATTTCTAGTTGTTCTAGAACACTTAAACGCAATCCTTTTTCGCAAACATGCAAGATGTTGTAAGAATGATTGTCAGACAACGCATGGTTATTCTCCAATAAATGTTTTGCAAAATTAGACTTGTCCGGGTGATTATGCCGGTACGACGCAACCGGCACCGGCACCGGCATAATCACCCGGACAAGTCTAATTTTGCAAAACATTTATTGGAGAATAACCATGCGTTGTCTGACAATCATTCTTACAACATCTTGCATGTTTGCGAAAAAGGATTGCGTTTAAGTGTTCTAGAACAACTAGAAATAATTAGGTACAACAATAGAGGCGTTATTATTAACGAACAATTGAATGTTGCGTCATCACCGTTACTACGTGTTCTTCCATCTCTTTCACGCATGAATGGTAGTATGGGGGGACAGAATATAAATATGGCGGATGGCTCCGGGCGGTTCATTTGCTCAGTGGACGTGGCGCAAGCAACATCTCCTGCCAGCATCTCCTGATGATGCCTCGTAGAGAGGCGAAACACGTGTCGAGGTTTTTGTCAATATTGGTGGTGGTTTGCTGTAATTTTTTGCATGTTTATACGCAAATAGTTGCATCTTATCTTCACTGATAGACCAGCACGTTTTTTTAGCGGAATAGCAAATAAATATTGTTCTCGTAATATATCATGGACTTCCGCAAAGTAACGCCTGATTCAATAAATTATTTTTTTTTAAATATATTTGTTAAACCTATTGGCTCTCCTTTACCCTGACCTACTCGCTAGGGCGTTCAAACTTTTTTGGCGTAAAGCTTGGGTCATTTAAGAACCTTTCTGAAAGTTTCAGGTCACAGAACTCAATAGTTTTAAAGTTATGATTTTTTGAAAATCTAAAAATACCTTGTAAAATTATGTAACGAATCGCAAATAACGTGACAAAATACATTACGTTTCGGTGTAAGCAAACTTGAACAGATGAGGGGGGTATAGCAAAAGGGGCCCGATTTTAGGACTTAAGAGCCCGCAGTAAGCTCGGCCGAATTTCACCTTCCCATACAAACGTAGTTACGCTCTCATTTTAAAACTATGTGTTGGATTGTGACGAAACTTTGCATATATAATGGCATAAGGTATATCTATGTCTGTAATTAGTTTACATGGTTCCAGTTTATAAAACAAACGAAATAAAGCAAAAACAAGTTTTGTATGAAAAACTTAAATTCGCTGTATTTTTTTTACTATGGTATCTGAAGCTACATAAACTAATTACAGACCTGGATATACCTCATGTCATTGCACATGAAAATTTTCGTTACAATCCAACACGTAGTTTTAAAATGAGAGCGTAACTACGTTTGTATGGAGAATCGAGCTTACTGCGGACTTAAAAACTTTACGATGAAAAAATTTATCAGTATAACCTATATTTTTTATCACTGAATCATATAGACCATGCTAAAATAATCATCTTTTAATGATTTAAGTTTTTTCATTAACTTGACGGTTAACGAACTAGAGCGCTTCAAAGGTCATAGAAATACTGAGGCGCGGAGCACTATTTTGGACGCGGATTATTGGGTCGTGCATTATCAGGGCGGACAAAAATGGCTTGTCATAAGCGAACTCTGTCTCAGGTCGGTTAGGTTAGGGTTCACTTGCGCCCCTCAGACCAGAAATAGACACCCCGCGAAGCGGGGTGGCGTCGACTCGCTGGAGATGATCAGTCCGCACAGATAAAACTATTGCAGAATACCTAATATAACTTTGAACCACTCTAGGAAAACTAAAGATAGGGCATATAGTGTAAAATAACCTCAAAACTTAAAAAAATCAATCATATCTCAGCAACTAGGAATTTCCGTGAGGGGGGAGTAGTGGGGGGTTATTGTAAGGTATGTATGTATGTATGTATGTAAATACTTTATTGTACACAAGACACAGGTAGAAATACAGACAAAAAAAAGTTAATTCGTTAAGGTCAATAGGTCAGGGGCTAAAGTCTTTTCAAACTATTCGCTGGAGACTGGATCAGGATATGTGGAAGAGTAAGAGGCAAGACTTTGCGTAGCAGTTAAACAGCTTTCGCTATTATTATATAAATAAAGTCAGAAACAAAATAAAACTATCTATTGTTTATTTTTTTCAAAAAAAAGACATCTTTGCGGTATGTATACATTTCCTGATCGCCAAACTGAGGGCATTTTGTCGGCGAAAGTGCGCCCTTTTCTTAACTTTAAACGTGGTTGTGTTATATATTATACCTACCTATTTACTAAATGATCAACTTTAACAACTTTAATGACATTGAACTTAGTGTAACATCGACAACACACTCAACCATTCATTAGTGGACCCTATTACAACGGCTTAAAGTCCACCAATAGTCAGCTAAGTGTGTTGCCGCTAGTACGTGACGTAGTACGTGCAAGTACAGAATATTATTAGCTACTTATTATTATTTTTATATATATCTACGTCTAAATTGATTTTTGACGACCGCTTTAGCTTAGTTGGTAGTGACCCTGCCTACGAAGCAAGAGGTCCTGGGTTCGAATGCCGGTAAGGGCATTTATTTGTGTGATGAGCACGAATATTTGTTCCTGAGTCATGGATGTTTTCTATGTATTTAAGTATTTATTTATCTATATAAGTATGTTTATCGTCGTCTAGTACCCATAGTACAAGCTTTGCTTAGTTTGGGACTAGGTCGATTTGTGTAAGATTGTCCCCTAATATTTATTTATTTATTTATTTATGTCTAAAAGTATTGTTTTCAGCCTTTGTTTAAATTAAATACCTGTTTGCTAGTACTTTGTTCCAATTCTAGGCTTAATTGGTTAAAAATCTTGGGTAAGTATCCATGTATTTACGTATATAATATTACAAGAAAAATGTTGTAGGTTGTCAGTCTACTACGTGTTTTTGTCAATTTCCGGTAATTGCAAGGGCGCAGTTTAGATCAAATATAGTTCATTTCTCCAAGACAGTAATATCCTAATTGTGACGTCATAAAGCTTTTTAAATTTTGTAAGCTACTACAATATTTATTCGGTATTTTGGTAGGTAGGTTGTCCTTTTTCAAGCCCCCCCTTTGGTACAGTCCAACCCATAAAATAAGACAATAACCGTTAGGTAATGCTTAAACTGGTATTGTATAAAAAAATCCCGGGAACACCGGTATACGTAGTAATAGTAGGTCAATGACCCCAAAGGACCACGCGGTCCGCTTTGACACCGTCCCAAGATTTGTCGCAGGCACTTTATGAAATCGACTGCGATTGGGCTTTCCAACCCAGTAGACCAGCGGTTGAACAAAAATGGGTTATTACAACATTAAAGTTTTTTCTTTTTTGATATGTCGTTGGAGGCATCTTAAATAATACTTATGTAAAAAGTTAGAAAATTTTAGGTGGAGCTTTCGGCTATATTGAAATATTTTAGTTTTTGCCAATAACTATGTCAATATAGAATTAGAGTTACAAAAAACTGTAACATATCCAATAACACTTTAATTTATATACGACATTCTGTTTTTAGAAATCTGGGACTTCTGCATCCTGGTGAACGTAAAAATGCAAATAACTTTGTAAATAAAGAATTAGAGTAGCTGATATTGCAAAGTTACGATATTGTCGATCCACTTAACATATTGGAAAAAAGTTAGAAATGTAGACAATCGGCTTGTCTAGATATTGATTTCCGGTTAAACAGTATAGCCAATATTGAATTAAAGTTTGTAGAGTTAATAGTAAACGATCATGACAATGATATCAGTTACCAAACAAAAGTTAAGAAAAATAAACTTACGGCGACACTAAATATTGATACCTAAGTACTCCGTGCGTAAATGAATACATTTAAAAAGCGCGGCATGTATGCGCGCGCCGCGCTGTGTGCTGTGGCAGCAGGCAGCGATCAACGCAACGCTGCCGTCCTAAGCAAAAAGGACGCATCCGACTATGAGACTCGTAGTCAGATGCGTCCTTTTTGCTTAGGACGGCAGAACGGTAGAGGAGTGCGGTGGGTTGCGTCCACGATTTCATAAAAAAATCCACAAAGAATAAATATCAATGGCAAAACACATGTTATTTTGTTATACGTACGTTAATGGAAATACAAAGAAGAAATGTATCCTTATTTATTACCAACTATACTAGGGATTGCCCGCGGTTTCGTCGAACTGGTAATCGCGTTATACACATAATTTAAAAATATTTTAGGGATCGCCCCTTATACAAATGACCACTCTTCCATGTTTTGTTAGAGCCTTATCACACTTGCGATTTCCAAGCGTATTTTGTATGAAGGCGATCACGCAGCGTGTTCGCCGCGACTGATAATTGTATAGAAAACACGCTCGCAAATCGCAAGTGTGATAAGGCTCTTACTCCTTTAAGCCAGCTGCATAAATACCTACTAACAAATAACCTACATGTATTTTTTTGCGACGTGGTCAGCAGTAAGCTATAGTTAAACTCAATTTACCTTAGATGAAATTGTTTTATGTATATTTAGGATGTACGGTAATTTCACCGGTTAGCGACCACCTAATTTAGTGTGCCGGTTTGCGACCACTCGGGAGAAATGGTGAACCGAGAGGATATTTTCTCGTTTTTTAAATAGATTCCTGCCTAATATCTGCTTTAAAAATTGCGTACGTACCGAGGTATTTTTACAGCCTGTTTCAATGTTATTATATCTTTAATTGAAAAAAAAAACCTTGTCCTTAAGGTGGTCGTTAATCGAAGTTGTTCACGTAACCGGCGTAATGACCGTATAATATGGTGGGGTAAGTATAATACATGACGGCGAATAGGACTGGACAAGATATGACAATAGGAACCAGGATAAACAGAAATAATAAAAATAGTTGTGAATAGCTCGTATATTTTTATTACAATAACAGTAAAAAAAAAAATTTTAACTTTTTTCACATTATAATATAACTGACAGCGAACTTTTATTAATACAGTATAATCTCGATTATTCAAAGTGTCAAAGAATAAAATTTTCAGTCGAAATATTGTACATTTTCGACGTTAAGTCCTTTATAAAGTAGGTACTTATTGTTTTATATTAGTCAGTATGGATGGCTAACACAATAGTAAAAAATTACAAAAAATACAACCATTTACAACATTATAATAAAATTGCAAGTAGGTATTGTATAAGTATTAATCATTCATATTTGTTTACACCTAATGACAATTCTAAGTGAACTTCTGCGACTTCTCATTATTCTGTGCAGCTTTTTTCACAAAATAACTAAAATAATTAATCGGAACTTTTTTTTCATTATTATTAAAATTGAACTCTTATTTTTATAGTGTAATCTCGATTCTTCGAAGTGCAATAGAATAAAGTCTTCAATTCTAATCTTACAACTTTCTAGTAGTAAGGGTGACTGAGCTAAGCCGCAGACGGACATACGGACATGGCGAAACTATAAGGGTTCCTTGTTGCCTACGCAAACCTGAAAAGGCTACTGGCGATTTTTTTTTATTCTGATCGAAAAAACACCGCACACCTAGTATGGAAAAAAACAACTGAATATTTTGAATAAAAAAAAAACTATTTTGTGTATTTAAGTAAGTTTAAAAATAATGAAGGTGCAAAAACTTTTTAAGTAAGGATTAGTTTTTCAATAAAATATATTTTGTGAAAACTGTTAACTGAACCAGAATTGAGCTTCATAATAGTAAAATGTAAGAGAAAAAAAAATAGTGGTTAGATTCTTCCTACTTTTACCAGTAAGATTTTTTTTCAAGTTGTTTCTGAAACGATGCTTATGACATATATTATTTTCATTTCAATCTGACCATTTTTTTTTTCTCCATACATTTTACTATACAGCTCAAATCTGGGTCACCATTCACATTTATTTTCCTCAAAATGTAAAGGTACTCACTTTTTTGAAATAATACACATTAATACGCAAAATAGTTTTTTCAACAAAATTTTAAACTTTTTTTTCGTCCTAGGGAGCGTTGTCCTTTAGAACTTCGTTAGCAGACGTTTCTGCTTAGTAAACATTTAATTGTCTCGAATATTCCTAACAAGTAGGGTAAATCGTCAATAACTGGCCACCTCATACTATCAATATCTATTCTATTATACGTGAATAGAGTTAATTTTTAGTATGAGGGGGCCGATTATTCAAGGGTGGCCAGTTATTGGAGATTTACCTTACTACAAATAATATACATACATACATACAAATGTACATCACGCCTTTTTCCCGGAGGGATAGGCAGAGATCACGGATTTCCACTTGCTCCGATCTTGACAAACCTTTCTTGCTTCATTCACTATCATTAAATTCTGCATACAAATAATATTTGTAATCAAAGAATATATTTCTCACTGTTTTGGTTTAAATTATGCTCTACTTTCTAAGTTTTCTTTAATCAGGTACTATTAGAGCAGAAACGGCCTATTTTAAGTGTTAACGTAAATTGGAATGTTTAATGTAATAACGTTGGGTCAATACGCCGCCCCGGTTACGCGACCAGCTTCAGTTAGCGACCACGTGAAAGACAACGTATTTTTTTTTTCAATTAAATATACCTAATAAAATGACATTACAACGCACTCTAAATAAACCGTGCCCCGCATGTATTATTTAAAGTAATAATTAAACACGAATCTATTGAAGAAGTATTTAAGGACCGTAGTATTTGGCGTTCCTTAGTCTCTGCCTACCCCAATGGGATACGGGCGTGAGTATATGAATGTATGTATGTAATCTATTGAAAAAACTGAAAGGATATATTGTCGTTTTTTGCGGTAGATTTCTGACACCAATTGAAATGAGTGGTCGCAAACCGGAACCATAAATTAGGTGGTCGCTAACCGGCGATATTACCCTGCAACATGACCCAGGCCCCGTAGCATGGAAGATAGGCGCGTCGTCTCGTTCTATCGAAGGGTGTCAGCCAGGGACGGAAGCTTTATCCTGTCACTTATCGCGTGATAACGCCATCCATGCTACGGGGCCTGGTGTTCGTAACAGCAATCCGTAATCAGGGGTAAACTAACATTGGTTTGCTTGCGGCGAGCAGCTATAGCTGCGATTAACAACATCTGTGTAGTATATTTCTTTATTTCGCTGACAGTGATTCTGACTTGAACAGGGCGTTTGAGTTGACCCTGTTTAAACACTTCGTTGGCAGCTTCGTTGCAAAAAAAAACAAAAGTTTTGAAAATCAAAGCATATTCCTCATCGTCACTAGGCTGTGCTACTGGTGCCTCCATCTCCATTCTTCTTTTGTGCGCCGATATAGCCTTCGAATCAATGTATAGTAATCTACACAACACAACGACGTTTTTTAATACAGTTGCGAAAAAATAAGAAAAACAACAAGTAAGGAATTCGAAACTTTTATATTATTATTTCTGTAACGTCATTGTAATACAGTTGAAAAATGATAAAGTTCAAAAATCATTTTATTTAGTACAGCTCTATCTTATTTATTTTTTATTGACGTAATAATTAATGATACAATTTGTACGATTATTTTGTGGGAAAAGTGAAAAGCACTAGTTCGTGAAAATCAACTTTCCGCACGCTAAACAGCTACGTAAAAGTAGCACTTTTTGAGCAAATGTATTAAAAATTGCATCTAATATGTGCACGGTAAACAAACAAATGAATGATTTGAAAGACAACAGCAGCGCTTGTGCGGTAATGCAGGGAGGGCGGGGCGAGGTATCGCTCGCTAGGTCGGCCACGATCGGCCCCCGCGCGCCGCCGTTGAAGGGCCTGCGCGGCGTGGTTATGAATTTCGCGCCATTTTTAATAAATTATACTATTATTAATACAAGCAATACACAGAATTTTCTTATTTTTCATAATATGGTTGCATATATTATTTTATAGTATTAGACTTATTTTTACAGACTCTAATTCAATATTAGATCTTACAGGACAAAAAACGCATATTACTTTTATAGCATGTATCCTATTCTTCTACATTTTTGGCTTTGTCTATTAACTTAAGAAATTAGAGATATTGTTGAGGATTTTTAAACTTTAATTCAATATCGACAAAGTAATAACCTAATTCTGGTTTGACAAAGAAGCTGCTTAAAAAAAGTTCTACAAACTTAATAACATATAGCGTCATACATATTATAAACGATGAAGCTAAAACTTTGCACTTTAATTCAATATTCGCAAATTATAAATAAAAATATATAAATACCTAATTTATACCTAACGCTCGTTCTAACTTTTCATCATATATTGCAAATATACTTAAAAATATGTCCGATGTCATATAAGCATCACTTTTCCATCTTTAGAATTATCAAAACTTTTAGGGCAAAAATCCGGTCCCACTATTGATCTACAGAGGGAAAACTAGAACTAGACCGCGGTTTGCTCACGGTGTATTCCTTCGCTTCTAACGCAGTCATTATTTACTTTTATTTTTGGAAATAAATGACCCATGAAAAGTAACCTTTTAAAGATTCACTTTCTAAACTCCGGTAATTTTACAGATAATGTTCTTCTACATTTGGATAGCCGCTCTCGTGGCGGCTGTGTACCTGTACTGCAAGCCGGTGTACTCAAGGTTCACGAAGCATGGAGTCAAACAATTGGAAACACGAGCCCTGCTGGGGAACATGTTGAACATCCTACTGCGGACCAAACATAGCGTTGTTGCCCTTGTTGAACTGTACAATAAGTTCCCTGAAGAGAGGTGGGTATTTACTGCTTTTTGTTTGTGTATTTTATTTTATACTACGACGATCGCAAACAAGCACGGCCTGTCTGATGGCAAGCAGACACCGCTACCCATGGACGCCTGCGACACCTGTGTGATTGTCGCCATCTTGTGAACCTGTGTGATTGTCGCCATCATGTGAACCTGTGTGATTGTCGCCATCTTGGTTCTATACAATGTGCTCGGTAATAGCCAAAGAATTTTACAAGCAATTTAGGCAATGAGGTCTTACGGAGTAAAAACTGAAAATTAAACAGCTATAAGATCGACCAATAATTATGTTTTTTTTAAACATGGTCAGGTACGCGCTCGCGCTGGTAAAGTCATTTGCATTCCCTCTCGAGCACCGTGTTTACGTACCGGGGGTCCGGGGGTAGTGATGTACCCGTATGGGTATTTCCTGGGAATAATCCCTTGTCCCCAAACAGGGGAATATTGAAATACAAATTAAGAAAATTCATATTGTATTAAAAGTAATTATAATTAATAGTGCCCCGACAAATGCCATTCACCATAAAACTGACTTTTTATCTCAATTACCATTAATTTATAATATGTGAATAATTTTCATATTTTGTATTCGTACATATTTTATTGTGATTTTTTATTGACTTGTGATATTTTAGTAGAAGTAATTTTGTATATTTGTTTTTTCGGCTGGAATTTGAAGCGAAGAAGAAGCGAAGCGAAGGCTGCGGTTTTCATACGAATGAAAGGCCCAAAATATTTCTTTAGGGAGCGCTCATGCGCTCCCAATCATTTTTCAGAAAGTCACGGGAGATAAATAAAATAATAATAATAATAATAAGCCCGCGGGGGCAGCTTGTGGCGAGCTGACGGTGAGTGGCGACACCGCGGACCCCTAACCTCCAGAGGGCCCAAGTGATCTGGCCCTCACCTCTGTGCTTGCCTTAACCGGCCGGCCAGAGTGGAGTCGCAAGAGCAGAACCTATGCTCCAGGTTGGAAGTGTAAAATGTCATAACGCCGGCGGCCCTTGAACGGATTACCGGGATCTGGCGCACCACAGACTCACCTCTCGAAAACCTTACAGCCACTCAGACGTGTTGCTCCATTGTCGCACTGTGCGTGCGACTGTTTGTGGGGCCCACTTAACGAGTTGGCGAGTCACCGCCTGCCTTTTTACAATTTTGAGACTTATTTTCACGGCAGGTGTCCGCTAGTCTCCTCCCATAATCCATTGTCCAGACCACCCACCATTCAACCCAATAACCCATGATCATAGTTTCCATCGCAGCACAGAGTTGCACTGCAATAGTCTTTGCATCTGGCGTCCGGGACCTCATGGTCCTGAGATTTGGATAAAACATACATAATAATAATAATAATAAAAAAAAAAAACGGGATAAATATAGTACCTACTCGTATATACTCATATCAAACAACTTTAGATGACCTCTGATTTATTAGCAAATATAGGAAGGCAGAGATCATAGTTGCTGGTTTTTCAATATCAACAGCGATGTGATCAGTGACTGAAGTTCCAATATAATTAAGGTATCTATTGTCCAAAAGTTCCTATCGGTGGAGGAATCAACCAGTTTTTATTAATATATTATTATAGTCTTTAGCCGCCTAGGACTATTTACATCCAGTGTTTTTTCACGTTTTATCTATATTTTGTTAAAAGTTTGAATAGGGTTCTTTTTACTTTCTAGTCAAGTACATGTTTCCCTATTTTCATGTCTTTAGCTCACAGATTCAAGGAGTTCCCATACAAAGTTCAACTCCATTTTTTAACCCTGTGCTTTTACCTGGCCGGTAATTTTTTCGACAGATTATTAAAGTTTGCATCAAAATACGTTCAGCCGTTTTCATGTGATGGGCGATCACATAAACAGACAAAAATTCTAAAAACTGTTGGAACGTGTTCTGTTATAGATTCTAAGTATCCCCAGCCAACTTTTTTTCGAATATCTTCCATGTAGGTACAGACTTTCGTTCGACCCTCTTCAGCTTTATTATATGTACAGTCAGCCAATGAAAATGTTGCGCACTTTAGTTCTTTGTTACAGTGAACGTCATGTTTGACAATCAAAGAAATGAACTGAAACGAAGTTACAATTTCAAAATGACATGGTTCTATGTATGCTCAACATTTTCATTGGCCGACTGTACAGAGATAGATACATTTATATGTACTTTCTTCAATTACGCGGATTGACATAAATAAACCACAGCGTTGCTCTGTAAACAAAGATTTATTAAATCAGTAAGGATTTTATTCCTGAGTTACATTATAAGTACTTACTAACAATTAAAATCTCACCTGTAAACAAAGAAATGACATTTAAAGTTTATTTCTCCTTTCGTCAATCTTTTAACAACAATTATTCTTATTCTAAATTATAATCCAATGATATTTTACATCTTATTTCTTTTACCTCGTGAACAGTATTGACAGCGCGGCTACTTTACGGACAATGTCGCGCCGCGCGCTGCTTTATCGATGGAGCAACCTGTGGTCATATTAACAATAACAGTATTGACAGCACGGCTACTTTACGGACAATGTCGCGCCGCGCGCTGCTTTACGGACAATGTCGCGCCGCGCGCTGCTTTACGGACAATGTCGCGCCGCGCGCTGCTTTATCGATGGAGCAACCTGTGGTCATATTAACAATAACAGTATTGACAGCACGGCTACTTTACGGACAATGTCGCGCCGCGCGCTGCTTTATCGATGGAGCAACCTGTGGTCATATTAACAATAACAGTATTGACAGCACGGCTACTTTACGGACAATGTCGCGCCGCGCGCTGCTTTATCGATGGAGCAACCTGTGGTCATATTAACAATAACAGTATTGACAGCACGGCTGCTTTACGGACAATGTCGCGCCGCGCGCTGCTTTATCGATGGAGCAACCTGTGGTCATATTAACAATAACAGTATTGACAGCACGGCTACTTTACGGACAATGTCGCGCCGCGCGCTGCTTTATCGATGGAGCAACCTGTGGTCATATTAACAATAAATATGATTTATTTTTTACATGCTAATGTTATTTTCAGGTTTGTCGGTAACTATGAGCTCATCAGGCCGGTATTGCTGGTCAGGGACATCGAGCTGATCAAGAAGGTCACTGTTAAGGACTTCGAACACTTTCTTAATCACCGCTCGGTTGTCGACGAGGAGACAGACCCGCTCTTCGGAAGAAACTTGTTCTCTTTAAAAGGTATCAAAGGCAAAGTTATTTATTCTTCAGTGTAGGCATATTAAATGCACCTATGAATTTCTATAAACTACCACAGGTTTGCAATGAAAACCTCTGCTTCGAGAAAGACAGGCGTAAAAATCTCGACGGAGTATCATTTATTTAGGGTATGTTCCCGGGAAGTCCCGGTCCCGACAGTCCCGGACTTTCCCGGGAAATGTCAGCCTCACTTAGTCCCGGGACTGGCTTTGTAATTCCCGTTACTTTCGGGACTTTTGGGATCTCATTATTAGTCATCATCATCATCATCGTCATATCAGCCGAAAGACGTCCACTACTGGACTTAGGCCTCCCCCAAAGAGTGCCAAAGTGACCGGTACTGCGCCACCCGCATCCAGCAAACTCCCGTGATCTTTACCAGACAATCAGTCCACGTTGTCGGCGGTCTACCCACGTTGCGTCTTCCTGTCCCACTCGAGAACCTTTCCAACCCAACGGCCATCGGTTCTACGTGCAATGTGCCCCGCCCACTGCCACTTAAGTTTAGCGATTCGGAGGGCTATTCAATTCAATTCAAAACATTTATTTCGACCAACTGGGATCATATAAAGTTAGTTACAGTTTCTTAGCCTAAAGTTAGCAAATATTACTAAACTTAACCTAATACATATCAGCTTAGTAAGGCTCGACTGTCAGTACGTGAATCATGTGACAATGATTCAGATACTCACAATCAAACCTCTCCGCAAATGCCCTCAGGATACCATTAGAGCTAGCCCGCACCCTGCGCGCCAGGGATGTGCAGCGTTTCCTCATAGTTGTATAGAAACAGTCAACTCTGGCATCCGCGAACATCCCCGACGCACTACAGAAACGGGACAGCCCCAGTTGCACCCTGAAAGCATTATTGAACAGTATACGTAGGGCGTTGTACTGTTTTTGCGTACAAGTGACCCACAGACTGCTCGTGTAGAGGGCCGTACAGAAGGCTCTGAATAGAGTTATTTTTACCTCAGCAGAACAACGAGCAATGTTTAATGGTGTTCCATATAGACGAATAGGGGGTACAGGTGGCAGATCTTAACCTCTGACATGAAAGACCATGCATTCACTTTTTCTCTCATTATATTGCGAATATGTACCTATTGGGAATATGTGTTTGTTCACATATTCCCAATAGCTTAGCGAGACCACAAGGCGAGGCACTCAGCCGCACCATGTCGTCTGCATAGCTATGTAATGCCATACTGTAATATTGATTGGCACAGCGCGCAGTAGACTAAGCGAAGCAGTTGCTCCGCCGAGGTGCAGTAGCGAAGTTTTTTCATTATATAAATACATTTGCTTACTCTGCCACATAGCGCGGAGATGTGTTGTTCAAAGGATTTTCATCAATTAACAGACCCACATACTTGATTTTTTCCGATCTGGCTATCCTACCGGCATGAGCAAACGGTGGAGCCACTGCGAAGATTGGGGCACATATTAGAGTGTATAGTCATTTTTCTATATAAATCAGGGGGAGCAGAAGCGGCCGACGTTTTAGACAAAGCAAGAAAGTTAGACTTCGTGACATTCAGAGTAAGAAGATTGTTGTCCAACCACGCACCAATATATGACAAACCGCACTCTGCGATGTTAAAATTATCTTCCCAGGTCTTTCCGTGAAATAGTACCGCATTTATATTTAACCTAATTCCACGTTAAAGACGTTGTTGATGCTTTCAGGTCAAGAATGGAAAGACATGCGTTCAACATTAAGCCCAGCATTCACGAGTGCGAAGATAAAACACATGCTCCCATTCATAGTGGAGGTGGGGAACGAGATGGTCGTGTCATTGGACCAACAACTGAAGGAATCTAAAAGTTAGTATTTATCGTAAATAGGGAAATTAATGACAAATCTCTCAGTTAAATGCCTCTTGATTAAAGAAGTAGGCCTCCCCCAAAGCGTGCCGTAAGTAACCGGTCCTGCACCACCCGCATCCAGCAGACTCCCGCGACCTCTAACAGGTCAAATTGATTATACAAAAATAAAAATTGGTCGAGGAAAAGAAATAAGATAAGTGCATTGGGGCAGTGTCGATCACTGGGATCACATTACTTCTTGTTACATATCTACTTGTCGTTATAGAGTAGTAGGTTCTTGTCTTTTACTCATTTTCAATTTCAATAAACAGTCTTATGAATCTACAAGAATTGTTAACTTAAAAAAAACCTATGCCCATGGAACACAGTGCTATGGATTTTCTATTTATGAATCTATTTATCTTTTCTTTACAGGCGGCTACGTAGACATAGAAAGTAATATTTTGTCGACCCACTACACCAATGATGTAATTGCATCATGTGCCTTTGGCTTGAAGGTTAACTCTCACGCTGACCCCGAAAACGAATTCTACAAAATGGGTTATAAGTCTACTACTTTCGGTTTTGCGATGATTCTGAAGGCCCTTGCAAATGCATCTTTTCCGAAAATTATGAAGGTCCGAATTTATCTGCATTACATTTATTTTTCATTCTTTCTGTTATTCACACTTTCATGTCAAGAACCAGCTGAGTAAGTTCAGCTTGTAGGTGCCTTCCTCTACTAACCAGCTGAGTAAGTTCAGCTTGTAGGTGCCTTCCTCTACTAACCAGCTGAGTAAGTTCAGCTTGTAGGTGCCTTCCTCTACTAACCAGCTGAGTAAGTTCAGCTTGTAGGTGCCTTCCTCTACTAACCAGCTGAGTAGACGTTCAGCTTGTAGGTGCCTTCCTCTACTAACCAGCTGAGTAGACGTTCAGCTTGTAGGTGCCTTCCTCTACTAACCAGCTGAGTAGACGTTCAGCTTGTAGGTGCCTTCCTCTACTAACCAGCTGAGTAGACGTTCAGCTTGTAGGTGCCTTCCTCTACTAACCAGCTGAGTAGACGTTCAGCTTGTAGGTGCCTTCCTCTACTAACCAGCTGAGTAGACGTTCAGCTTGTAGGTGCCTTCCTCTACTAACCAGCTGAGTAGACGTTCAGCTTGTAGGTGCCTTCCTCTACTAACCAGCTGAGTAGACGTTCAGCTTGTAGGTGCCTTCCTCTACTAACCAGCTGAGTAGACGTTCAGCTTGTAGGTGCCTTCCTCTACTAACCAGCTGAGTAGACGTTCAGCTTGTAGGTGCCTTCCTCTACTAACCAGCTGAGTAGACGTTCAGCTTGTAGGTGCCTTCCTCTACTAACCAGCTGAGTAGACGTTCAGCTTGTAGGTGCCTTCCTCTACTAACCAGCTGAGTAGACGTTCAGCTTGTAGGTGCCTTCCTGTACTAACCAGCTGAGTAGACGTTCAGCTTGTAGGTGCCTTCCTCTACTAACCAGCTGAGTAGACGTTCAGCTTGTAGGTGCCTTCCTCTACTAACCAGCTGAGTAGACGTTCAGCTTGTAGGTGCCTTCCTCTACTAACCAGCTGAGTAGACGTTCAGCTTGTAGGTGCCTTCCTCTACTAACCAGCTGAGTAGACGTTCAGCTTGTAGGTGCCTTCCTCTACTAACCAGCTGAGTAAGTTCAGCTTGTAGGTGCCTTCCTCTACTAACCAGCTGAGTAGACGTTCAGCTTGTAGGTGCCTTCCTCTACTAACCAGCTGAGTAGACGTTCAGCTTGTAGGTGCCTTCCTCTACTAACCAGCTGAGTAGACGTTCAGCTTGTAGGTGCCTTCCTCTACTAACCAGCTGAGTAGACGTTCAGCTTGTAGGTGCCTTCCTCTACTAACCAGCTGAGTAGACGTTCAGCTTGTAGGTGCCTTCCTGTACTAACCAGCTGAGTAGACGTTCAGCTTGTAGGTGCCTTCCTCTACTAACCAGCTGAGTAGACGTTCAGCTTGTAGGTGCCTTCCTCTACTAACCAGCTGAGTAGACGTTCAGCTTGTAGGTGCCTTCCTCTACTAACCAGCTGAGTAGACGTTCAGCTTGTAGGTGCCTTCCTCTACTAACCAGCTGAGTAGACGTTCAGCTTGTAGGTGCCTTCCTCTACTAACCAGCTGAGTAAGTTCAGCTTGTAGGTGCCTTCCTCTACTAACCAGCTGAGTAAGTTCAGCTTGTAGGTGCCTTCCTCTACTAACCAGCTGAGTAGACGTTCAGCTTGTAGGTGCCTTCCTCTACTAACCAGCTGAGTAGACGTTCAGCTTGTAGGTGCCTTCCTCTACTAACGGTTTCTTTTATCTGCTTTCGCATGTTACTTGTATTGGTTACGAGCTTGGCGATACGAAACCAGCGGCGGTGTTAATAGCTATATTGCCATTTACATCTTATTTTATCATGTCTAACGTTCTTTATTTCGATATATTATTAATTTCACTACCTGCATACATTATTTTGTCAATGTTTTCGATGTCGACCACATTTACACGCATTTACAATTATTGTTTTCAGTTATTTAAAATACAGCTCTTCCCAGATGATGCGAAACACTTCTTCAAGCACTTGGTCCTTAGTACTATGAGGGATCGTGAAGCGCACAATACTCTGCGGCAAGACATGATACACCTCCTCATGGAGGCTAAGAAAGGTAATTTATAAATGAGACATGTTTCATAAAAGAAATATCACAACATTATACAAAATGTGAATTTATTTGTGAATGCAAATTATGCACTAAATCGAATCAAAAAAAAAGTAGGTAGTTTTTTTGGCGAGCGTTCATGTAGAACCAATGTCTCGCAGAACTGTGTACCAGAATTATCTAAAAGTTTCGTATAATGTTTAAAAATATGCATTTATTTTGTACGTGTCATTGTCACGTAATGGTTCTTTTACAGGTCGGCTCGTCCATGATGATACTTCTGTCAAAGACGCTGATGCCGGGTTTGCTACAGTAGAAGAGTCTTCTGTCGGCAAGAAGACAATTAACAGGGGTATTACTAAACCACAAATAAAGTATAGTACGAGGGGCACAGTGAAATGATCGGGAATAGAAAACACCGATCAAATATGTAATTTAATCATGTTTTTATTGTGTTTGGTTGATCGTGGTGCCCTCTTAGCAGAAGTCAAAAAACATCTCCCCGATGCCTATGGTTATCTATGGAAATGTTATGGGGCACCATCAAATTACTTTTTGGTGACAAAATTATCTATTCAAACACTGGTTGCCAGCAGGGAGACCCGCTTGGTCCTGCTATATTCAGTTTGGCTATCCATCCAATCATAAACAATCTAAATTCAAAATTTAATCTTTGGTATCTGGACGACGGTTTCCTCGGTAGGGACGCTGAAACAGTCTTGCAGGACTTGCAATTAATAATGGACAAATTTTCAGAAATAGGGCTTTCCCTTAATTTCACGAAATGTGATTCGGTGGTCTGGGTGTTCGCGCCGCTTCCGATGTGGCACTACCAGCTTTCCTGTCTTCTGCGTATACGGTTCGTTGTCCCTCGTTGGTATTATTTTAAACATTCAACAGATACCGGTCGCAGAGATCGCGAACTTGGCGGAGGCCGAGAGAGCCTGGTGCGACTTGTGCCCGGAAGCGGTCGTCCCTGACTTGAAACACATCCAGAAAGTATGGGACACTCCTCGGCTCAAATCCATTCACGTTTCTTTAGTCGAAAATAGTCTAAACGACTCAGAACGCGTCCGGCTCTTGGCTGTCTCCTCACATGAGTCAGGCCACTGGCTTAACGCTCTTCTCTCACGCAACATAGGCACAGGTCTCGACCCAGGTACGCTAAGAATAGCTATCTGTTTAACCCTTAAATGCATAATGATGTATATATGCATCGTATATTGTATATGTTTTTTTAAAAACTATGATTTTTTTCTTTATTTTTCCCTCAATCTATACAACATGACACATCTATTTCAATTTATTAAAAAGTTATACAAAAAATCATGCATTTAAGGGTTAAGGCTGGGATCCAAAATATGTGTTCCCCATACTTGTGTCTGCGGTAAAGGTGTGGACCAGCTGGGTAGACATGGCCTTTCATGTAACAGAAGCGCCGGCCGCATGTACCGGCATGGTACCATAAACGACCTGCTGCGTCGGGCGCTCGCCACTGCCTCCATACCTTCGTCACTAGAACCTGGTATGACGAGAGACGATGGCAAGCGCCCGGACGGAGTAACTTTGGTACCGTGGAAACTCGGTAGGGCCCTGGTGTGGGACGCAACATGCGTCGATACGTTCGCACTGTCCCACATACAGGCAACACGGTCTCAGGCCGGCGCTGCGGCTGATCAGGCCCAATTACTTAAGCGCCGCAAATACTCTTCTCTAGTTCAGAACTACGAGTTTGCGGCGCTTGCAGTTGAAACGATGGGACCCTGGTCAGCCGACATGAAGGCCTTCATGAGGACCCTGTCGTCGCGGCTGGTCCACGCCTCAGGGGACCCCAGAGCTGGCGCGTACCTTTTACAAAGGATCGCCCTTGCGGTCCAAAGGGGAAATGCCGCCAGCGTCATGGGGTCCATGCCGCAGGCAGAACTTTTGGACGGACTATTTTTTTTGTGATTAGTTTTAATTTTTTCGTTTTATTATTTTTTATTTAGTATTAATTATTGATTATGTTGATAAATTGAATTATATGTTTTTAAATGTTCTATGAATAATTGCGATTATGTTAATATGAGCGCTTTTATTTATTTTATACGGGCCCAACAGAGAACATAATAATAGTGAGTTACATTTTAATAGTTATGTGTTATGTAATATGGTATTTAGGCCGTACCCCAATTATAGGTGAACGTTTTTTTTTGTATTGGGTGTTTCCTTATCGCTAAAGCGTAACAAATTTTGATGAATTGTGGTAATAAAGTATAAAAATAAAATTCTTGATTTATACAATACAATACAAATACTCTTTATTGCACACCTCACGGCTCACAAAAACGAAGCAGTTACAAAGAGTGTTAGATTTATCAATAAAATTTAAGATGAACTAGTTAGAATTCTTTTTTATTTAAATTAAGATTAAGTTAGTTTCAAATTTATTAGTTAATGGTTAGAAATTGTGGATTTTGGCCCATCAACTGGACTGGATTGGACTGGATTGGTTGAGATTTTGCCAAACAAATCATTTTATTATGTCAATGATTCAAGGCTGAAGTTGACATTGAAATAATGGCAAATTTTCGTGCTTTTCGACCGTATTTACAAAGTTCAAACGTCGATCAGTCCCGGATAACGTAATATTTCAGGCTTATAGTAATCATTTCTAATACATAGTAGAGTAAATTTATTAAGTAGCAAAGGTCTAAAAACAAGAAAAACATAATATACCTTAAAGTAAAAAACTAAACACTAAATTAGAAACTAGGATTAAAAAATCGTAATTAAAAAATTTGGCCCAAATCACCTTCTGAAGGCACCGTGCCCAGAAGGCTGGCAGCATTGCCACGTTGTATGGCAATGCTGATCCGCTGTGCCAGATATGATCCAGCCTTCTGGTCACGCGTCACCTCTACCAGGCGTTTGGAACTCTCCTTGAAAATTTCATGGGCGCTTTCCCCCCACGGTCCCATAGTCTCAACCCCAAACGGCGCAATAAGGTAGCCACTACTAATGGCTGTGTACTTGCGCCGCTTGAGGAGTTCCGCCGAATTTGCCGCAGAGCCAGCCTTTACGGCGGTGCCGTGGAGATAAGACAGCGCTACAGTATCGGAACATGTCGCATCCCAAACCAGCGGCTGTCCCATCTTCCATGGCACGAGGGTCATGCCGTCGGGTCTCTTTCCGTCATCGCGGGAAAGGCCGGTTGGTTCTAAAATAGCCGGCGTTCCCGCACTGGCTAGGGCCCGACGGATGACGTCGTTTAAATTCGCATGACGGGGGGCACTCCCTGCACTTCTGCTGCAGGACAATCCGTGGTGACCCAGCTGGTCGACCGGGTCACCGCAGCGACAGCGGTGAGGGGCAACGCAGGTCACGCCCAGGCGGAGAGCGACAGAAATGCGGAATGTAGAATTGTCCAGGAGCGTTCCGATCGGTGATGAAGGCAGAGCTTGGAGCCACTGCCCTGATTCCCACTCAGCAACGGCTAGGAGCCGCGCACGCTCTGGGAGGCTGGTTGCCGTTTGATACAGATTATCCCGTACCAGCCTACAGAGCGGCTCGTCCCAGAGTCGCTGGGAAGCGAGGTTTCCGGGCAGGTCAGTGTTTGGACAAGCGTCGGTCCATGCATTTTTGGCCTCGGTCATGAAAGGAATGTCGAAATGTTGGACAGGAGACTAGAATTTTGGAAGTAAGTTTTAAAGAACTGTGGACTGAGGACAGAAATGCCGGGAGCGAAACACTAGAAACTTTCCTGATTCCTAGACCACCTTGTCTTATCTTCTTAAGGGGCTCCCGTCAAAAATCAACGAAATTTTGTAGTTTTTATTTCGACACTCGTCCTCGGTTTATTGAAGCTAGCTTTCCAGGTGCAGACATGGGAAAGTTTGATTCCTGATTAACATTTTTGATATTGAATAACTTGAAAAATGTTAATACAGAATTAATTATCCATTTTTAAAGAGAGGTCTGTAAAAATACAAAACCCGACACTTCATCCTCATTAAAACTTTTATACATCCGAAACTCATACCTACTCATACATACTGAACTTACCTATAAATTTTATATGCGTTTTTATAATATTATTAATTCACACAAAAGTTATGGCCAGAAAACCAGTTTTTTGGCCTAAAATTGTTCAACTTTGATGCCAAATATCTCGAAAACAATGAACTTTGAAGTAAATATGGGATACTATATTGCTTAAAGCCGTTGTTGTTAATATAATATGCTACAATAAACATTAGAAAACGAAGGGATTCAGATCGAAGGTCATTGGCGTATGGGAGCCCCTTAATTTGCAACTAAAAAATATAATATTATTAATGACTTTTGTCGACTTGAGCGACGGTGAGCAAAAACCAACACAAGTCGTATTTCTTCTTCCTATAAAATATGAGGGAACGCAAAAGGAAACTAGCTTTCAAACACCATTTTTTTTAGGCATATGTTTAACGGACCACCAGATATAGTAAAATATAACGCCAAAAAAATACTTTTTGCTATCAAAAGTAGAACACCAAAATTGTATCTCCATTTTAATGTGAAATAATAACCCAAATGATAACATCTTACTATCCTCTTAAAGAAAATGCTATCCTAATAAATCATTGCTAACCCAAAAATAGTAAATGATCACCAAAATTGTATCTAATGTGAAATAATACCCCAAATTATAACACCTTACTATCCTATTAAAGAAAATGCAGTCTCGCGCCCTCCGCCCGGGCTCCCGCCAGAAACTCGCTTCTGTCTCCGCGGGCTTTTTTATACACTCTAGGGGTAGGACTGACGAGATCACGTGAAAGTGGGGTGCGCTGATTTGAGTTTTGGAACTATTTTTACCTTTCGATCGCTATAAAGAAGGAATCATTTAAGTTACTAGAAAATGTCAATTTATGAGTCATTATTGGTTCTGGCGCTTCGCCGGCTGCTACCGTGGCACGCTCGCTTCGCTCGCTCGGCTCGCGCGCTTGGGGTCGCGGTACACCTAACACTCCTCCTCGCTTCCCTCGTCGTCAATCTACAGCGACCTGCCTTAGAGGTCCAATATCTTGGCCATTTTTAATTTAGGGACTTTTGGTCAGGTCGAGCGGGTCATGAGTACTTTGAAGAACATGTTAACGGTTTATTCTACTTTTATCTACATGTTTCTACTTTATTCTGATTTTTTGTACTTTTTTCTGCTTTTATCTACATGAGTCTACTTTTTTCTACTTTTTGCTAATTTTTTCTACTTTTATCTACATGTTTCTACTTTAATCTGATTTTTTCTACTTTTTTCTACTTTTATCTACGTTTCTACTTTTATCTACTTTCTTCTACTTTTTCTACCTGTTTCTACTTTTATCTACGTTTTTACTTTTTTCTACTTTTTTCTACTTTTTTCAACTTTTTTTTACTTTTTTTAACTTTTTTTTACTTTTTTCTATTTTTTTCTACTTTTTTCTACTTTTATTTATTTTTATCTACATGTTTCTACTTGTTTCTACTTGTGTCTACTTTTTTCCACTTTTTTCTACTTAGCGTCCTCTATACGATAGCATCATAAATAAGTCCCGCGCCCCCTTTGCTATACCCCAACCAACAGAAGCGTTTATTCAATCAAATGCCTATCAGGTCAAAAAAGCACTTGTTTTGGCATCATTATACTTTATAGTGGGTTATTTAGGTAGAAATATTGTATTAATTTGCTCGCTAAGATTTGGTGATCATTTACTAAATTTGGTCTTCGAATACAATTTAATGTGCAGTGGTTACTTAAACAGCTAGTACTATTGTAATGGTAGAATTATTATTTTTGGTGTTCAGTATATTTTTTTGGTAAAAAAGCTTAGGGTATCAAAGCATTTTTTTGGTGGTCATTATATTTGATGCCTTTTTTTTAGACAAAGTTGTTCATTTTAGTCATTCAAATTAGTGGACATTTAGTTAGTGGACAATCTTACACAAATCGACCTAGTCCCATAGTAAGCTCATTAAGGCTTGTGTTATGGGTACTAGACGACGATATATATAATAGATATAAATACTTAAATACATAGAAAACTTCCATGACTCAGAAACAAATATTCATGCTCATCACACAAATATTTGCCCTTACCGGGATTCGAACCCAGGACCTTCAGCTTCGTAGGCAGCGTCACTACCCACTAGGCTAACCGGTCGTCAAATACTTATATAGATAACGAAATGTCGTCGTAATTCACATGTAGTGTGTGTGTGTGTGTGTGTGTATGTTTGTGTGCTATATTATTTTTTTCCACACCGGGTTGCATTCAGGAGCTACCACTATTTTATTCGATCTATAAAAGATAGAGCTAGGTTTGGAAATACTGAGATGCTAGCAAGATATTGTCTTTGGGCTGGATTAGATTAAATAGCATTGAAGTAAAAATCAACAAAAAAAATCATCTTAACCAGGCAAAATTGACTTGTGATAGTTAGAAGTAGTAAAAAAAAATTGACTATGATTTATTTTTTCCGTGCAAGCTCTCGATCATTAGATTACACGACGACATTAGATCAGGGGACCGATTTTTGACTTTCGAGCGCTCGAAAATCAAATAAAAGTAAATACGTTTGTAGTGTCAAAATGGCAAGCACTTACTTTCTACCAATAGAATTAATTACGAGTGGTCAATACCAAACGTTTTTAAATTTTCTTTCGCTATTTCAAAATAGCATTTCATAATTTTTGTCAGTTTTCGAGTGAAAGAGTCGAGCGCTCGAAAGTCAAAAATTGGTCCCCAGACTTTAAAAACATAAACAGATTTCTTCTAAAAACAAAATAAAAACGATTATTTGAATGCCATTATTATAGTTCCAAAAGTCCAATGTTAACTTCATAATAGAAGATTTTCAGGTAATTTAGTCCTAAGTTTCCGATCATTTTGGTGTGTCCCTCGTATATCTAATAAGTTTTTATTTGTAAAGAGCGTGGTTAATAGCGAAACATTCATAGAAAGAGATAAAACAAACTGTTATTAGATCATACAATAAGGTAATGCGTACGATTAAAAAACTGTATGGTATTCCACTAATTTCACCTGCGTTGTTTTGACTTTTGAACAAAGTGAAAGAGAGATAAATAAATAAATTAATTATACGCGATTAAGTCCCGTTTAGTAAAAATGATGTGTGTGAATCGTGAAAGTTTAAATGAATTTAAAGTGAAAGATAACATACTTAGTTAAATTGGAACTAAGATGGTTTTTCTTCATTCTAATTTAAGCCATGTCACTTTGACATAATGTGCCCATGCCATATACTGTACAGTGGCCATCAGATAAATCGGAACGGCCAAGGTGCTTACAAATATCTGAACACGTCTCTATTGTCGAGGCATTAGAGACGTGTTTAGATATTTGTGAGTACTTTGGCCGCTCTGATATATCTGATGGCGACTGTACGTTTACCTTACGCTCTCGTTCCACGTGAACTCTGCAACAAATAATTTAGCAACACCAGCCCAGGTAGCAGTATAGGTTTAATCGTCACGTTTTACGGCGAAAATGTACTGAAACGTCACGCAATCGTGATTATAAAATCTATCGTGCTAGGACCTCAGAACACTTATCGTGGACCGACTCTCTTTTTTACGTTCTTTCACCAGATTGGTCAGAGATCGACTTGATAGCCCAGGCGGTCCTCTTCTTCATCGCCGGCTTCGAAACCGTCTCCACAGCCATGACCTTCCTGCTGTACGAGCTGGCCCTCAACCCTGAGGTCCAAGACAAACTGGCTAAGGAAGTCAGAGAGCACGAGACGAGGAGTGGCGGCAAGCTTGATTACAACTCCATTCAGAGCATGACTTACATGGATATGGTGGTTTCGGGTAAGTATACCAAAACTATTTATTTATCTTTTATTTATTTATACAAGGAATTCCAACAACTATGAAATATTCGCTAAACTTTATAAATAGCAATGCAGAGCCAATTATAGGAACTCGCAAATAGAAACTGAATATAATAATATGTTACAGAGTACACGCTATATGATAACATTGCACAGTATGTGATACAAAATATTACAGTATGGAATATATCAAAATAACAATATAAAAAACCAAAGAAGAAACAAATCTTATATGAGCAACGAGTAAGAGTAAGAGTATGAACTAAACTATTTTAATAAAACAATTGTTGACTGATGAGATGAGATGGAAGATGAAGATGGAGAAAATGTGAAAACGTGTGATGTGATGTGTGTGTGCGGTAGGATTATTCACGAATAAATAAAACAATATACTTGTCCCGTGACCATAGATGTTGCAACACATCCGAAACGTCGGGAGACCTCAGTGAGGTAAATAAAATCCCATAAAAAACATTCCATGTAAAAAAGAGGCCAAGTCTCGAAACTCTTCCACCGTAAAAAGTTGTGAGATATTTCGTAGAGCCAAGTCTCAGGCATGCTTATTAATCTTTATTTGCTTGCTAAATAAAATTCTGCAACGTGGCAATCACACAACTTAACTGTATTTAGGGATTTTTGCATACTTACCTAAAATTATGTAGTATTGTGTGATTGCCAAGTCACAAATTTTTATTTAGCAAGCAATAATAAGCATGCCTGAGACTTGGCTCTACGAAATATCTAACTACTTTTTACGGTGGAACGAGACTTGGCCTCTTTTTACATGGAATGTTTTTTATGGGATCTCACTTCTTTTTGTAGGTTAATGTGTTATCCATACATACAAACTATGAATGCAGGCCCATTCTTGCTTTTGAATTTTCCCATTCACTGCAAATGTAACTTTGTAATCCTATATATTTGTATAGGATTACAAAGTAATGAATACAGTTGGTGTATCTAGAGAACTGGGTTGAAATTGCAACTTTTTATAGTTTTCCCTTTATGTGGCCATTAAACCCTAACTCTGTACCAAATTTCAGCTCTCTGACTTTATGGGAAGTACTAGTTCTATTTTGATGATCGATCGTGAGTGAGTGAGTGTCATAAATGCGAAACTTTGCTTTCGCTTAACTTCGGAACTAAATGACCTACAGACTTGAAATTTTGGATTTTAAGTATGTGATTATAGCTTACTGGATGACGAAAATTTCTGCGTTCTGGTCTTATCCAGAGGTTCTCAAATAGGGGCCTGAAAATGCGGCGAAATGGTTCCAGTAAAGGATGTTACGGCAGTGTTTGCTTCGCGCTCGACTTGGCGGGGGCACTGCCGTGCCCCCAGATAAATTAATTATACGCGATTAACTCCCGTTTAGTATAAATAATAAATATACTACTCGTTGCCGGCCGATATCGAATTAAATCGAAACTTACGCTCAAGACACAAAATGTTTCAATGTTTCTTATATTTGGGCGATTCTCCGAGCCGGCTCGATTTGCTTGACTTCGGTGAACGTATTTTTTTTTCACTTTTTCGATAGGTGACCTCGGTATTCAAGAAAAGGCCTAAATTTAAAAAATATTGGTGGTAAAGGCCTTCATAGGAACCTTGTAGTTCATGGGATATTCGGGTTTTTGCGTACACCGAAATCAAACACACACACCGAAATCAATATTCATAAAATAGTATCACCGAATTCAAAAAATGCTTACACCGAAATCAAATTTGAAATTAAACAATGTTTTTTGCTACAAAATAACCTTTATTTCCAATTGGTACACTTACAAAATATATATATATACAGTCGTTCGTAGAGCTCGTTCAATGAGCTTCCTTTTTTCTTTTTTTTGTTCCTTCGTCTCTTTTGCCATTTTATCTAAAACATATGATTTATCGACATCAGTGTGTTAAATAGAGATTTTAAATGACATGCAATAATGATGTTTTTTCCCCGTAGACCCTTTTCAAATCGGATATCAATTAAATTATGTAGTGTATAAGCAGTTTTGTGAAAATTCTCTGACTACCGCCATCGCCATTCAACTGGCTATTTTTTAATAAATAAAAGGACAAAATGTAGCATTATTTTTTTGATCATCAAAATTCAAAGCTATATTGCCACCTCCGTTCATGGCAATATTTGAACAGTAGCAAACCTTGCTTAGTACGTAATTTTTTGCAAAACTATCTGCATTAGGTATTAATTATTAATTAAAAACCTTCAAGCTCAGTTATTATTCCAAAATGATATGTTGGAAAGTTACAGAATTTCATTTTATTGGTCAAGTAAAATAAAGCACAGTGGTATGTCATTTCGCTCATTTTTTGAACAGCTCAACTGTGGATTTATGTAAGATCACTAATTGCTCTGTATGCATGTAGTGTGTTGTGTTCTTGGTGGTGAGTAAGGTCGCCAAAGCTCCCGAAGATGAGCTGTATTGAGAATAAGGTAACGCTGAGCCACATATAGACTTGTGCCCATTTTGGCTTAGAGCGGCAGTACGGCCGGCCGGCTAATAAAGTACAATAAGCATAGTAACTAAACCCTAATTATTTATATTATATTTACCTTTTTTTGTATAGCTCTTATAACAAGTAAGCATCCTAAAAAGTAAATATGGTTAACTTAAATACTGCACGCTTTATTGCTTATAAATTAATTATTAATAAATTAAAACTTAGACTGTCCCGGCGAAGAATGATTAGGAGAGCCGACCCCAACTGCAATGGGATTAGGCGAGAATAAAGAAGACAGGTCGGTTTATGCCGACGTAAGGAGTATATTATGGTGTTAGCCTAACGACTCCAGAATAACCAAGATCGCATTGCCGACCCTTTAGTAATAGGAGGATTCGTTGTGTCGACACCTACAAACAAATTAAATACCCTTATTCTCAAAACAGCTTACCATAGGAAGTTCAAGTGACCTTACACTCAGCACCAGGATCATAATCAAACCTACATACATAGTAAGCCGTGGGACATATCCTAGTTATATTGTATATGCGAAAGTTTGGATGTTTGTTACTCGATCACGCTTAAACGGCTCAAGATAGTTTATAGCCTGGTACAGTCAAGGTTACTAACATACGTACATTAATAAGGACATAAATATCTGTACAATGTCATAAAAGCGTGTACAGATTTATGTCCTTATTTATGTAAGTATGTTACTGTACCCTTGACTGAACTAATCATTTAGCCAGCACTAAACTTTAATGAGAATTAGAGTTTTAAAACCACATAGTTAACAGATCCCTGAATTGACAAATGGTTTTACTAAACAATTTTTTTTAGAACTACATATTTACCAATATCCTACACTACTTGTTAACAAAAAAAAATTACATTCCCACCTTACGTGTAAGACAAGTACCCAGTTTTTGTTAATTATTTTATTTTAACCGTTTTGTTGGCGTGATTGATTTACATACCCAAACCAATTTACACTTTTCCAGTAGTAATGGTCACTGAGCTAAGCCTCGGGCGGATAGACTTACGGTCATGCTGAAAATATAAGGGTGTTGACTACGGAACCCTAAAAAGCAATCATTTATACATAAAGATTGATTTCGGTCCTCATTTTATTGAATTCGGTGACCAAAAAGTACACCGAATCCGCGGAAATCAATGTCACCGAATTCAATATTGATCGATATTTGCAAATTACACAAAAAGTATAGATAGTACAGGGAAAGAGTTATTCAATACGAAATCACATACCTCTGAGGATTGCTTATTCACTTTTATAATAATTAAAATACAAACACTACACAATTTAATAGCTTCACCGAATTCAAAAAAACACGTAACCAAACTCACCGAACGACGAACAAACCTTTGTAGTAGCTACCTATATGACATCAGCCGGCGTCCGCTCTCGTCGGCAAACGTGGTGCGACTAAAGCTACCGGCGTGTGCGTCGCGAGATTCCTACGCCATTTCTTTGTTATGATGCCGACGCGTTTTCTAAATGTCACTGAGTTTACGTGTTACCCCCGGACGCTTCGAAAAAATGCTTTTATTGAGTAAGTTTAATAGATAAATTATCGTAATATGGATTATATATGGGGGAAACTAATGTTGATTACGTGAACCGATGTAAAACATGTACTATAATTCCAATCTTGGGTTATGATTTTTTGTTTAAACCAACTTGGGTAGTGGACGCTCCCACTGAACGTCAATTTGGGCGCTATTTTTTTTTTTCTTCAAACATATGTATATCTACAGAATATCTAAATAGCTGTCCAGGTATCAAAAAGCCTGAAGTGTATGTGAGATTTTATTCAAAAATATCACGCACCTATTTGAAGAATTTTTGGCCCTGGACACTAAAAAATGCCACTCCGGAGAAATGCCCATTTACTTACTCTGTAAAATATTTTAAATTTTATATGCATATTAATTTATTTTTTCTGTGATATATTTCTCATGTTAGGAGTCCTTACCTACTTGTACAGACGAGCGACTTTAGCAAAATGCTGCCTTTTTTCATTCAAGATTACGACGTAACTAATTAGTGTTTATTCAAAAACTGATAACGTACCTACTTAAATAATCATTTCTAAAACTAATAATTTCTTAAATAAAAAAATCGTCGGAGACTAAATACGCTCGTCTGTAGGAATAAGGACTCTTAAGAGTCTTAAGTGAATCTTATTTCTTATGAGAAATAAACGGCTTAAACCTTAATATACTATCGAACCTTGAACAATCAGCTTAGAGTGGTGGTTACTTATATTTTGGAACGTACGTCAGGATGTCTCCACTGTAATTTTGCCATGTATACATTAAATGACATTTAGATCTACCTGACGTACGTACGGCAGGTCCAGATCATTGTTTTATTGAATAGATAACTATATAGTGTGGTGGAACCAAAAGATGAACGTTTAAGCGACTATCCCAACTTTGGGATATTTTTGTGGGTATTGTAACCTAGTTTGTACATACTAATTTTTTTTATCCGATTAGGTATATGGTCGAAATTAGATTTGACTATTTTAACCCCTCCTATTACAATACAGTATTTTTTTCATGTTTTTATGTTAAAGTATCCCTGTTTGCCCAGAAGTTGAACGTTGTGCCCAATAAGGGAACGTTTTGGCTCCAATAGTTGAACGAAGAAAACGAATGACCATGCAGCCGTCTAAATTTGCCCATGTTGTAAATTTGCCCACTTAGTAGGTAGTAATTAAGCTTATAACTGCCGGGAAAAGTTGCCAAATGTTATTTATCTTTGTTATTAAGTGTTCATTGTACTAACCCCTGCCTAAAACTTAAACGAATAAATCTTGTTCGTTCATCTAATTCCTGTTCCTTATCTACATAAATGAATTGCCATACCTAGTAAAGACCCACCATGATATAGTATTGTTTGCAGATGACACCTTACATATTTTCAAACTTGAGAAAAAGACTATGACTGACTATGTATTCAATTTGTCACGAATCACGTCAAGCACGAGCAAGGGAGCGTCTTTGTGAAAGATGAGGAATTGGAACTAGTTGAGTTATTCTTGGTTTAACGCTAGATTCTAAGCTCCAATGGGGTCCCCATATTGCTAATATCTCGAATAGACTGAGTTCTGCAGCATTTGCAGTGAGCAAGATCCATCAATTAACAGACGTGAAAACAGCTCGATTAGTATATTTTAGCTACTTCCATAGCATTATGTCATATGGTATTTTATTATGGGGCAGCGCTTCGGATTCATTCGTTTTTTGTTTTGCAGAAACGGGCTATTCGGGCGATATATAAATTGAACCATAGACTCACTCAGAGATAAGTTTAAAAACATTAATATAATGACATTACATTGTCAATATATCTATGAAAATATTTTGTAGTTACATAAAAACATTGTCAATTTTAGGAAAAACTGTGACATACATAATATTAATACTAGAAATAAGCATAAGCTCGCGGTGCCCACCACTAGGCTCCAAAAAATAAAAATAAACATTCATGGGTAATTGTGTAAGGTTTTATAACACACCTCCAGGAAACGTAACTGAGTTATCTATTAATAAATTCAAGAAATATGTGAAGCGTAAACTTTTTTCAAAAGCTTATTGTAGCACACAAGACTACATGAATGATAAAACTCCATGGAAGTAATTGTGACTGGATTTTTGATCTATTATTCTCGTTATATTTTGTTTTTTGTCATTAGATTGTTTTTCTACAAACATTCTACTGGTATTTTCTATACAATTTATACTTCATATAATTTATATGTTTTATGTTTAATAAATTACTTTAAAAAAATAACTGACGATTCGAAAGTGCTTGTTACTAGGCCTACTTGAATAAATCACATTTTGAGTTTCAGTTCGAGTTGGAGTTTGAGTTTTAATGGGCACGATAGCAAAGGAATGGACGAACTAAAATCAACAGAGCGTTCACTCATTGGAATCGAAGGCAAAAGATGAACGAACTAATTTTATTCGTTCATCTTCTGGGCACAGGTTCTTTGTTGAACGATGGTGCTTTTCACAGTAAAACAAACCCCAAAATAACCGTGTTGCGACTGGATAGTCACGTTCAACTTTTGGTTCAAAAATCAAAGGTTAAGCAACGATTAATTTAAGCTATAAAAGTTTTATCTACCTTTTCAATAAGGTTTTATATCAGCCTTTGAAAAAAACCATGCCTTGCCCAGTAGATGAACGCCCTTCATCTATTGGCTCAGGTACACAAAGTTAGAACCATTAGTTGAACGCCAAATATATCTTAAATTAACAATAAATATGCAATTTGTGTTAGATAATCCATTATAGACTGTTCGGACCCGTCTGAAGGGCGCTTAAGAATTATTCGTACGGTGTGAAGGGTCCTTAAAGATTATTAAAAAGTTAGTGACAGGTTGAACTGTCTATTGGGCAGAATGATTTGCACATCGGGTGTAAGATAACCTAACTTTGTTCGCGGCGGCGGCGCGGTTAGAGGTTTTTGTTGGAATAATTGGTAAAATCTGCTGGAGAACCTAATCGGGGTTCAGATTTCTCAATATTTGTCTGCGCTAAGCGCGAGAGTTTTATTTGGTGTCGAAGGAGGCTCCGCAACAAGAAAATCCTACGTGCATGCGGCGGGCGCGGCAGGCCTCCACGAGGACTCGGAGGGCGACATTTAACTGGTACTGGACAGATGACATATGACCTTACTTTAGTGACAGAATTGCCCGTACTGGAGCGCAACCGCCGGCACACGCAGTAATGTTAAACTTTTGTCAAATTAGGATTACGTAACAGTTTTAGATTTTAAGTGTATCAGTTCCCACAAATCGTGAGACATCAAACGATCCCTTCTGAGCGTTTTGAGCAAAGGCATTAATCAAGAATCTATATCACGCAAAACAATGCATGTAGCGTGGAGAGCGCTTATCTTAAGTAAATCTCCATATGAACGGTGATTTTGGGGCAAGACTTCGACGCGACGATCGTTCACAGCCGCGTGTGTGTGGCAACTGCCTGAGTTTAAATTTAAATGCCAGCCTCGGCAAAGGGATGACGCGTTAGGAAAAAAATATCGAGAGTGCGTAATATGAGTCGTGATTTTTTTATTTCAATTTTACGGCAAAACGTTCATCTATTGGGTGGCGTTCATCTTTTGGTTCCACCACCCTAGTATCGTAACCACTCATTACGTATATCAAATCAAATAAAATGTTTCGGTCTAATTACAATATATCTAATGATTACTATGATAGACGAAAGAAACCAAGCTTGCAATTTTGTTTATTTAACCTACTTATAGAAATCATATTACCAATAAAGAACTAAAATTAAATGATCAATCAAGTACCGGGATTAGGACCCAGAACAGAACCGTCAGTTTTGTAGGCAGGGTCATTATGTAACAACGAGACTAAACTGATCATTTAGACTAATATAATCAATCACGTTTAAAAATGCAATTTAAAATGTTTCAGAAACACTTCGACTTTGGTCACCACTTATCGCACTCGACCGGCTTTGCACAAAGGACTACAATTTGGGCAGACCTAACGATAAGGCGACTGAAGACTTTATTGTAAGTGTATACCTGGTATTTCGCTCGTACAAGTACCTAAGCCTGAATAATATTTTTGACGACAACCTGGGCCATACGACCATCTTTACAAAATGTTCTTTTCTTGATGGGGGAACTAAACGTACACGTACGTTGTCTTCGTTTTGCTCTAGTGAGAGATCAAGGTCAATGTGAGGGATCGTAACTTTTTTACTAGTATACGCTCTTAATTTTTTATTTTATTATATTGTCTGAGGAGATCCCACCAATTCTTTATAAAATATTTTTCCAGTCTGCTGCACCTCCAAACTTTATCACTTCCTGTCTTATCAACTTTGTAATTTGTATTTCATTTCAGCTCAAAAAAGGCGAAGGCTTGAGCATACCGGTTGCGGCCCTTCACCGGGACCCGCGATACTTCCCAAACCCCATTAAATTCGACCCTGAACGCTTCTCCGAAGAGAACAAGCACAAGATCCAGCCTTTTACCTATCTACCTTTTGGTGTGGGCCCAAGAAACTGCATTGGTAAGAATTTATTATAATATATGCCTGATGCAAGATATTACTTTGTTTTTCAAGACTTGTTGATTGAAGAAAAAATTCAGAAATCTTAATATACACTCAGATCTTACGTCGAATACGCATTGATAACAAACTTCGTCAGGTAGACACATCCTGATAATTCATATTCATGATATTCAGTAAAAAAAAATTATCAAGTGGTGTCAAATAACCCCTCAACTGTGGGAGATAAAATGACAGATAACCCACGTCTGTGGAAGCCCGTGGGGCCTGCTTCACGGACAGGATTTCCAAGTGCATGTGCAGGTGGAAAATTACGTTTTATTCCGTTTTTTACGCAGTTGCAGTCTATATTTTGGAATATATCTGCTCTCTATTAAATTATCTAACTGTAGCTATGTATTACCACGACAACACAGGCGTGAAATAACTGTACAGCTGGGTTCATTGTAGGGGTACCAAAATTTATCTCATTTTCCGATTTAAAATAAAAATAAAAAGTTTTCTGGCTTAGCTATGTTTTTAATAAGTAAATATTTGTATTATGCGCATAAAAAAACCATAAACTGACAGGCTTATGAGTAAAATTTACAATATACATCATTTGGAAACTAACAAAATACCGCACGTTTTTGACTGACGAAAAAACGTCTTTTTCCACCGTTTGAGCATTCAAATGTTCGCTTGCTAGCTGTCTTGCTTCGTTCACAACACGTTTCAATAGGTTAAAACGAGATAAATATACGTTTCAGACAAGTATAGTATAGACCCGTTTCGAGCGGGCCCGGCGGGTCGTGCCACAGATTCAGCGCCATTACCTACTATTTGGGCCCGAGGGGCCTTTCCACAGCTGAGGGGATAACGACAATAATTTAGAATCCCAGATACGATCATTGTCCTGTTTTTATTAAAATTGCAATGCCCCCGGGCTCTTTATCTGTTAGGTACCTTAGGAATCATCTGTAAATTATAATTCAATATCAAAAGTATACCTCGTTCGCTCTTTGCTCCGACACCTACCTACTAATATCTCATTTAAATAAAATTGTATAAACAATTTGTTTCGTATTTCACTGTATTCCGAATTCACGTAAATGAGTAACCAATCTTTTTTAGAAACATCCTTGAAAATATTACTTGTACTTTTGTAGCAGTAGCAAATTTTAAGTTGAAAACAGTCATGAATTGTTTCGGCATAGTATTAGGTGTCCAAGTGAAGTTTAAACTTTCAGAATAAAAAAAAACATTTTATTGAATTCATTTTTTTTTCTATTTTTTTTCGGGTTATTTCAGATCTTTGCGCTTCAAAAACTAACATTTTGTATATGTTTTAAAATAAATATCTTATTTCCCCAGGCTCTCGGTTTGCGTTGTGCGAGGTGAAGGTGATGGTATACCAGTTGGTGCAGCGGTATGAGCTGATGCCTTGTGAGAGAACTACCATACCCTGTGAGCTAGCTGCGAATAGCTTCAGCCTCAGGATCAAAGGCGGGCATTGGCTGAGGATTAAGCCAAGAGCTTAAGTTAAAAGTTACAATTCTGTACATATTTATTTATAAGCAATAGATGATTATGCATGCCTTAAACGTGCACTCAAAATTTTTAATAATATATGTCAATATGTAACGGCCTCCCTTCTATTAACTTTAAAAGCTTACTTCAGCCTACCTAGCCAGTATAGTAGACTAGACTAGAAAATCTGAGAACCTGAAGCTCTGGAAAGGTTGAAGTTATAAAGCTCTGAAAATATCCTTAATTTCCTGAAGCTTTAAGCTGCTGAAATCTATATGAAAGGGTTCTAACTGAAAGGAAAGAAAATAAATCAAACAAGGAATGAGAGAGAGAAAACAAATATATTTATTCAAAAAAGTGATTTTACTCGAAACTTTGACTATTTTACCTAACAAAGCCGATGAGGACTTTATTAGACATCCGCGTTGATTCCTAGACCTAAACAAGGGAAAACAATGCCATATGTTTAACGGACCACCAGATATAGTAAAATATGAACACAAAAAAAATACTTTTGACGACCAAAAATAGTAACTGAGCACCTAATTTTTTTCACCATTTTAATGTGAAATGATAACCTAAATAATAACATCTTACTATCCTATTTAAAGAAAATGTCTCCTAAGTAATCATTGCTAACACATAAATAGTAAATGATCACCAAAATGTTACCACCATTTTAATGTGAAATAATTACCCAAATTATAACATCTTACCATCCTATTAAAGAAACTGTCTCCAAACTAATCATTGTTAACCCAAAAATAGTTAATGAGAGCCAAAATGTAACCACCATTTTTATGTTAAATGAAAACCAAATTATAACATCTTACTATCCTATTAAAGAAAATGTGTCCCAACTAATCATTGCTAACCCAAAAATAGTTAATGAGGGCCAAGATTTAATCACCATTTTTATGTTAATTGTAAACCAAATTATAACATCTTACTATCCTATTAAAGAAAATGTCTCCCAACTAATCATTGCTAACCCAAAACTAACTCAGTCTCCCGCCCTCCGCCCGGGCTCCCGCCAGAAACTTGCTTCGTCGGCCCTTCGCAAGCTTCTGTCTCCGCGGGCTTTTATATACACTCTAGCGGTAAGACAGACAAGACCAGGTGGAAGTGGGGTACGCTGATTCGGGTTTTGGTAGCTATTTTTACCTTTCGATCGCTATAAACAAGGAATCATTTAAGTTACTAGAAAATGTTTACTAACCTGATACCTCTTCATATTCCCCAAATTCGCGGCGCGGGCGGGGCGACGGAGTTGGGCGGCAAGTACTACTTTATTTGGTAATATGCATACATTTTATGGCAATCATAGTGACTTATTTAGGTAGACATATTGTAATCATTTCTTCGCTAAGATTAGGTGCTCAGTTACTAAATTTGGTAATCATTTACTAAATTTGGTCTTTAAATACATTTTATAGCAATCATAGTGGGTTATTTAGGTAGAAATATTGTATTAATTTGTTCTCTAAGATTAGGTGCTCAGTTACTAAATTTGGTAATCATTTACTAAATTTGATCTTTGAATACAATTTAATTGTGCAGTCGTTACTAAAACAGGTAGTACTATTGTAATGGTAGAATTCTTTTTTTGGTGTTCAGTACATTTTTTTGGTAAGAAAGCTTGAGGGTATCAAAGTATTTTCTGGTGGTCATTATATTTGTTCCCGAAAACAATGCGGACTCAACCAAAACCTTTGTTGCCAAACTTATTCTAGTACAATTATATTAATCTGGCATTATCATACAACTAAAATAATTTAGCTACATTCTTAAATACGCAATAATATGATATTAATTGGAAGCCTACGTAAGTAAACAATTCAAGACATGATCATCTAATGTCAGGACTAAAATCTAGTTGTGAAATGTAAGTAACCAGAATTCTCTGTGGGGTGAGAAATGTACGAACAACTGATCCAGACCATGTCTATACAAGCATTGTAAATAAAACTAAATAATATAAGGGCATATGTTTAACGGACCACCAGATATAGTAAAATATAACGCCAAAAAAATGCTTTTTACTGCCAAAAATAGTAAATGATCACCAAAGTTTTATCTCCATTTTAATGTGAAATAGTAACCCAAATTATAACATCTTACTATCCTATTAAAGAAAATGCTATCCTAATAAATCATTTCTAATCCAAAAATAGTTAAATGAACACCAAAATGTTTTCTCCTATTAATGTGAAATAATAACCCAAATTATAACATCTTACTATCCTATTAAAGAAAATGCTGTCCAAAAATAGTAAATGATCACCAAAATTGTATCTCCTATTAATGTGAAATAATAACCCAAATTATAACATCTTAATCATAATCATATCTTACTATCCTATTAAAGAAAATGCTTTCGTTTCTGGGACTCAGTCTCCCGCCCTCCGCCCGGGCTCCCGCCAGAAACTCGCTTTGTCGGCCCTTCGTTTCACGTGCGCACTCGACCCTACGCTCCGCTCAGGACCTCCTTCGCGAGCTTCTGTCTCCGCGGGCTTTTATATACACTCTAGGGGTAGGACAGACGAGACCACGTGGAAGTAGGGTGCGCTGATTTAAGTTTTGGTAGCTATTTTCACCTTTCGATCGCTATAAAGAAGGAATCATTTAAGTTAATAGAAAATGTTTACTAACCTGAAATTCAATTTCCCGAAATTAAGTAACCACTACCAAAAAAACAGAAGGGTCAGAGTATAGCAAAGGGCGCGTGCATGTAAGTGTTTTGAGGAGGTGAGGGGGGGGGGGGGGGGGGGGGTTGAGGGTTGTAGGGGTTTGGGGGAGGGGAGTTGCGTTACGTAAGTGTTTTGAAAGGGGGAGGCGCAACCATAGGTATGTATTTTAAGGGGAGGGGGAATGATTTATCGTAATTAATACACTAAAATAAGCATGTTTTGTATGAAAAATTTTTTCTGAAATGAAAAATAGCCGAGATATTTGACCTCAAAGTCAATTTGTGTCATTATTGGTTCTGGCGCATCGCCGGCTGCTACCGCGGCACGCTCGCTTCGCTCGCTCGGCTCGCGCGCTTAGGGTCGCGGTACACCTAACACTCCTCCTCGCTTCGCTCGTCGTCAACCTACACCGACCTGCCTTAGAGGTCCAATATCTTGGCCATTTTTAATTTAGGGACTTGGTCAGGTCGAGCGGGTCATGACTCATGAGTACTTTGAAGAACATGTTAACGGTTTATTCTACTTTTATCTACATGTTTCTACTTTCTTCTGATTTTTTCTACTTTTTTTTGCTTTTATCTACATGTTTCTACTTTTTTCTACCTTTTGCTACTTTTTTCTACTTTTATCTACATGTTTCTTCTTTAATCTGATTTTTTCTACTTTTATCTACGTTTCTACTTTATTCTACTTTTATCTACACGTTTCTACATTTTTCTACTTTTATGTACTTACATGTTTCAATTTTTTTCTATTTTATTCTACTTAATTCTACTTTCTTCTAATTTTTTCTACTTTTATCTACTTGTTTCTATTTTTTTCTACTTTTTCTACTTTTTCTACTTCTTTCTACTTTATTTACTTTTTTCTACTTTTTTCTACTTCTTTCTATTTCTTTCTACTTTTTTCTTCTTTTTTCTGTTTACTTTTTTCTTTTTTTTTTCTACTTTTTCTACTTTTTTCTACTTTGTTCTACTTTTTTCTACTTCTTTCTACTTTTTTTTTACTTTTTTCAACTTCTATTTTTTTCTACTTTTTTATACTTTTATCTACATGTTTCTAGTTGTTTCTACTTTTTTCTACTTTTATCTACATGTATCTCATTTTTTTTTACTTTTTTAACCACCCCTATCGTTATTTTTCTAAGTCCAAAAATTGTGTCCATTTAGGAGCCAATATCTCGGTAATTACTTATCAAGTATAGAAAAAAGTTGCCCATACAAAACATGATTCTTTTAGCGTCCTCTATACGATAGCATCATAAATAAGTCCCGCGGCCCCTTTGCTATACCCCAACAAACAGAAGCGTTTATTCAATCAAATGCCTATCAGGTTAAAAAAGCACTTGTTTCGGCATCATTATACTTTATTTGGTAACATGCATGCACTTTATTTATGGCAATCATAGTGGGTTATTTAGGTAAAAATATTGTATTAATTTGCTCGCTAAGATTTGGTCTTCGAATACAATTTAATGTGCAGTGGTTACTTAACCCGTCGAACGCGCGTCATCTGTAGAACAATTCGTAAAGGGCTTATGACCCATCTCCGCTCCCTAATTAGGATGCTAAATTCAGGTAAGGGTCCATGAGCCCCTTTCTATTTTCCGTTATCAACACACGTGTGCGTCTAGCGCGCTCGACGGGTTAAACAGCTAGTACTATTGTAATGGTAGAATTATTATTTTTGGTGTTCAGTATATTTTTTTTGGTAAAAGAGCTTAGGGTATCAAAGCATTTTTTGGTGGTCATTATATTTGATGCCGTTTGTTTATCCGTTGAAGATTTTTATAGGCACACATAGGCGCACGTAAAACGAAGGGCCGACGAAGCGCGTTTCTGGCGGGAGCCCGGGCGGAGGGCGGGCGAGCCCCAGAAACGAAAGCGGTGCTCCATGGAATTTAGGAAATTATTTTACTATTTTTGGGTTAGCAATGATTCATTATATTGATAATATTCCGCAGTCGAGTCTTTGACCAGTGTGTTGTGCCAGTGATGACATATGCCACTGAAACGTGGTCGCTTACTATGGGCCCCATGAGAAGGCTCAAAGTCATCCAAAGGGCAATGGAGAGGGCTGTGTTGGGAGTTTATGAAATGAGGCTATCCGCAGCAGAACCAAGGAAAACTATATAGCCACAGAACTATATCAAGATAGAAGGAAAGAGTGTATGTACTTCGCGTGGCAAAAGTAAGTCCGATGGACTTCCTTGCTCGCCGCGAACTTCAGTCCGCTCCCGACCTCGGAACGCGTGCGACGTCAGGTTATAATCACAAAATGACTCGTTGTTCGATACTGAGCTGTTCAAACACTACCAAAAATAAGTACTATTTGTCCTAAAAACCTGTTATTAATTAAAAAAACAATTTATTTATTGCTCTGTATTATTTTCATCAAAATAGATTATGTCCAACTCTAGTTTTCCATTGCGGCTTTAGTTTGACGAGACACACTTGACGTGCGTTCAAAACCAGCGATGTATAAATAGGCTATTCAAATTGTCGAGTCGCTTCATGGTCGATTTATTCATTTTTCTGTCACTAGTGCTGTACCAGTGTGAAATCGATTATAAAAGCAGAGAAATGAAAATTACATTTTTATATTATTATCTACTCTTGCGTTCCTGACCGATTGACAGACAGCGCACGGCCTAAACCGCTAAAGATATAAGCATGAAATTTGGAACATATATTCTTTACAGTACGTGGACGTGTACTAAGAACGGATTTTTCGAAATCAACCCTAAGAGCCTTATCACACTTGCGATTTGCGAGCGTGTTTTCTATACAATTATCAGTCGCGGCGAACACGCTGCGTGATCGCCTTCATACAAAATACGCTTGGAAATCGCAAGTGTGATAAGGATCTTAAGGGGGTGAAATAGGGGTCGAACCTTTGTATGGAAATCGTTCATTTGGAAAGTTAAAGACTCCAATCTTTGTATGGAGGTTTCTTACTAAAAAACAAAACAAATGATTTAGCGTTGTTATAAAAATTCATCCACTGAGGGGGTTAAATAAGGGTGCAAAGTTTGTATGGGGGAAACTTTATTTTTTGAGCTAGAGACTTGAAACTTTGCAGAAATATTACATTAAAATACAAAAATAAGAATTATCAGGGTTTTAGGAAATACCACCCTTAAGGGGGTTAAACAGGGGTGCAAAGTTATTATGGGAGAAATTTCATTTTTTGAGCTAGAAGCTTGAAACTTTGTAGAAAGATTACTTATTTAAATACAAAATAAAAACCTTAAAGCGTTTTGGAAAGATCCACCCCCACAGGGGTAAAAAAGATGTGAAAAAAATAAGACTTTTTTAAGACTATTTTTCATTTCTCTGTCGGTTCTTATCGATATTTTGAAACGATACAAAATTATTACAACTGCCGCGTGCTAGTCGATGTTGACGAATCGATTTCGCGCGGATTATGTTTCTCGTCACTAAATTACGCTTGTGACGTCAAATTACCTACGCAAAATGTTACACGCTCGGTTCCCATACTAATCGGCGCGCACTTTCCTTCTATCTTGATATAGTTCTGTGTATATAGCCCTCCGAATCACTAAACTTAAAGTGGCAGTGGGCGAGGCACATAGCACGTAGAACCGATGGCCGTTGTGGCAGAAAGGTTCTCGAGTAGCGACCACGTACCGGAAGGCGCGGCGTAGGTAGGCCCCCACTAGGTGGACTGATGACCTGGTAAAGTTTGTGGGAGTCCGCTGGATGCGGGTGGTGCAGGACCGGTCACTGGCACTCTTTGGGGGAGGCCTATGTCCAGCAGTGGACGTCTTTAGGCTGATATGATGATGATGAATGATTCATTGGGATAGCATTTTCTTTAATAGGATAGTAAGATGTTATCATTTGGGTTATTATTTTACATTAATAGGTGATAACATTTTGGTGATCATTTACTATTTTTGGGTTAGCAATGATTTATCAGGATAGTCTTTTCTTTAAAAGGACAGTAAGATGTTATAATTTGGGTTATTATTTCACATTAATAGGAGATAAAATTTTGGTGATCATTAACTACATATTTTTGGATTAGCAATGATTTATTAGGATAGCATTTTTTTTAATATGATAGTAAAATGTTATAATTTGGGTTACTATTTCACATTAAAATGTAGATCAAATTTTGGTGATCATTTACTATTTTTGGCAGTAAAAAGTGTTTTTTTGGCGTTATAGTAAATAGTAAATAGTAAATATTAGGGGACAATCTTACACAAATCGACCTAGTCCCATAGTAAGCTCAATAAGGCTTGTGTTATGGGTACTAGACGACGATATATTTAATAGATAGAAATACTTAAATACATAGAAAACATCCATGACTCAGAAACAAATATTCATGCTCATCACACAAATATTTGCCCTTACCGGGATTCGAACCCAGGACCTTCAGCTTCGTAGGCAGCGTCACTACCCACTAGACTAACCGGTCGTCTCTCTACTAATCTCGTTATATTTTACTATATCTGGTGGTCCGTTAAACATAAGCCCAAACAAACTGTCCTCGTAGGTAGAAGTTCGTTATCTCGAAGCGTCCCCTCTTGCCCCGCGAGCGACTCCCCGCTCCGGCGCCGCGAGCGCAGTCCTCGTCCATTTCGCATCCCGACTCGCTACGAGTGCGCGCCGCTTTGGCCGATTTCAATCCCCGCTACTGTGCGGCCGTATTTAATTATTTTAATTTAATAAGTTTAAATCACAATGTGAGAGTGTAGTTCCCAGAATTGGGAACTACTCCCACCCTAGAAGACTGAGGCAGATGCTCCCCAAACAAGATGGAGACCCCTGACGTGTGAAGCTCTCCCGGCACCTGGCTGCGACCTAGGGGAGCCCCGTCGCCCATCGCTACCAGCGCGTCCACGTACCACCTCGGGCTACCGGCCGTCTCCCGCCGTACAGCTGCGCATCGCGACTGGAGTGAGGGTACCCGGAAGGACTGACCACTTCAAACAGACCTGGCTTCTAGCCAATAGCCCGGCCTAGGCAATCGAACGTCTTTTAGTCTAATAAATTCTTTAAAAGTATATCTTTTTTTAATTTGCTCCGTGGTAGGTACCAGCTTGTGATATTACGCACGTGACAAACGCAACCTGAGCGAGTTGTTTTGTTCTGAGGTTCTTCTGGCGTGGGAGTGAGTTTAACGCTGTCCAGTGCAAAAGCTGGTTTGAGCCTGTCAATGGAAACAGACACTTCTTTGCCCTTGAGGAGTATTTTACAAATTTTGGCATCTTTCGTGAGTTACTCCGGTAAGCTGGGGTGAGGGAACCTCTGATATAGTGTGTGGCGTATAGCCACCACAAATATATATGCGAGGGCAGCAGCTGTGCTGTGGCGAACCGACAGCTCGAGTCAGTCGCTGGCTAGCTGTCGGTGAGCGAGGTCACGTCTGCGCGCCTGAGCTAATAGCACCCAATGGTTGTTTTATTTATACGAGTATACCCTGAGAGACCCAAGGTGAAACGTCACATTGGCGACGAGTCCTCGAGTAAGTGACAAGCCATATTTAAAACATTCCTTGGGTTTCTTAAAAACGCTAAAAAGAAAAGAAGAAGCAAATACGAACCCGTGTGTGTCAATAAAATAAAAGTTATCGAGGCATAACAACTATTCAGTGTACCGTTCGTTGAGTGTTTATTCAGTGTTTCGTGTGTGTCGTTGTAACTTGTAACCTAGTTCTAGATATTTAATTGACGAGAATGATATTATTGGTTGATTTACTATATCAAAATGGTCATTTACAAAGTGGCAGAACACAGAAATGAGAATACGAGTACTTTAGCATTGGTATCTATAGATAGCAATTGTGCGTACCTAGTTATTGCATACGTTGCGTACGTGGGACAAGTACGAGTATGTTCCTAGCTATAGTGTTCACCTTGCAGGTGCAGTCTTTTACTTAATCTCGCAGTGAGATAGCAATAAAACCGAAAACTCAACTTATTTAGTGTTGTGTTGTTTATGTTTTCTTTAAGTACCTACTTGGATACTCGTAGTATTTTAACGACACAGCAGAAGGTATTTATTAAAGCATAGAGGTGAATCAACTTTTTAGTGTCCTCCCCGTCATATTTGCTGTCTAAAAGGGGATTACGAGAAATACGATGTTGCTGTTGCTAACTGTCGTTGCATTCCTTACTCAATTAATTATAGCGTGAAACTAAATGACAATTGTATTAACAGATATTAATTTGCCCTCGACTGGTGCAATTGCACCAGTTGCCAGGAACGTAGAATGTCCCCGATTTGTATGAAAATTGTATTTGTCCCCTAGACAACCATGTTTCTGCTAAAATACGTTTTGCGGGATGCAACATTATATGTTCAAACAGAGTGTTTATCTGGCTATAAGAAAATTTACCAAATACACATGTCGTGGTAACTGACCATGAAGAAAAGCTAAGGGACAAGAAAAGTTGATTGACCGATAAACATACAAGTACCTTCTTTCAAAAAATAAAAAAATGGAATCGCACTAATTATAATAACAAGTGTGAGTTTAAATATATCTAAACCTATTGCGTTTAACTTCTTCGAGTAGCGTATTTAATAGGTACACTGAATAGGTAAGCCCCAAACAACAACAAAAGTACCACGGTGGAGGAAAGCGTTTAGATGTAGATGCTAGGTGCCTGGGAGCACGCGCTCAGTGTAAAATATGCCATTGAGCATATGGTGTAAAATATTTCAAGGTTCATAAAGTGATATATATATATATATATATAAAATATATGATGAGGTATACATGAATAATTTCCTGTACCGTGTCTGTGGGGAAATAATCCAAGACAGGACAAAAATATGGAATATAGGTATTACATTAACGTTACTATCATACTATAAAGAAATCATCTATACCTATGCAGTAGTCATTGTTATCTATAGTTTTGTGGATTTAAATGAAAGGCCAGAATAATAATTATCATAATTAGGATCGTGCCCATCAATGAGACGTGTTACATGATCGTTTTAAATTATAATCACATTATACAAACGGCATTTATATAAATTGATAAAATCCTTATATCAATATTATTATTTGGCTATAAGTATCTAAACGGTAAATTCTAGTCACGTCTAAAGAAAGCACAACCTTACCGGCTATCCATGGTAGTACACTAATAATAACATATATCTAGTGGTTACGAATATATTTCGTAACTATGAAACATAAATTATTCGTGTATTCTAAATCAAAATTACCAAGGTTAAATCAAAAGCACCATACCCCCACCAAGTGCTAAAGAGCGAAATCTCCCCGAGTTCCACATAACTAGTGATATATGATGTATATCTGGTTATGCTATTAACATAAATAGTAAATAAATAGACCAAAATGTGGTTATGACATGGGATGCATGTCACAAATAGCAAATAAATAGACCAAAATGTGGTTATGACATGGAATGCATGTCACATAAATAGTAAATAAATAGACCAAAATGTGGTTATGACATGGGATGCATGTCACAAATAGTAAATAAATAGACCAAAATGTGGTTATGACATGAAATGCATGTCACATAAATAGCAAATAAATAGACCAAAATGTGGTTATGACATGGGATGCATGTCACAAATAGTAAATAAATAGACCAAAATGTGGTTATGACATGAAATGCATGTCACATAAATAGCAAATAAATAGACCAAAATGTGGTTATGACATGGAATGCATGTCACATAAATAGTAAATAAAAAGTTGATTTTGCTCATGATGTGAGTTAATACACAATTATGACATGGAATGCATGTCATATAAATAGTCAAAGAAAATGAATAAATAATTGATTCTGCTCATGATGTGAGTTAGTACAAAGCGTCAGTTGCTAACCCATAATGTGGGTAAAATTTTAGAAGTTGTATGCTAGTTTATAAGCAAGTCCATAATGTGGGGAAAAAAATAATAATAATAATAAACAAAAAAAAAAAAAAAAAACAGCATGTGCTAATTTTATAAACCAATCCCATAAGGTGGGTATAGCAAAATAATTGCTGATTGAGATGAGGTCTCAAGAAAATAATGAAGTAAAATAAAAATATTCAGATACCTTTTTATTGATGGTTAGATTGCCAAGGGCAATCTGGAAAATATGAATTGGAGCAAGGACGGTAAAATTGGCTTTAAATATTTTTTTATAAACATATTTATGTGCTATCAGTCAACGTAATTAAATAATGCTATCCAAATCAAATTAGAAATACAGATAATATTTTTTGACTGTTACTGTTAGACAAGAGCAAATATGTAAAAGTTCTTATCTTGAAATTTTAGTTCTTTAACTGAAGACCTCATCTTAATACGTCCCGGTCATTTGCCAAGTAATGCCGGGAATAATTTAATGAGAATAAGTTAATATTCTTATAATAAGTATTGCTTTAGCTACAGTTGTGCAATGTGGCTGGTAACTAGTTAGTAAATTGATAGCCGTCCCTGGTTTATAATATCATAGAATAATGTATATTTTTCGGAAAAATTACATAAACCCAAAATTGAAAACTGAGAACAGACTGGCGTTTCTTCTCATCAACTTGATGACATCAGGTACTAGTACTACCTACATTTCCAAACGCTAAAAAGTGTGCGCCTCTGTGGAATAAATATCGATCTCTACAAGTGCATGACACGAAGTAATGGATACTTACATCAAATAATAAAGGTTAAACGTGGCAGTGTAATAGGTACCAGGAAAAGGCCACCAAACTAATCATTTTAATAGAAGTTGTATACTTCCATACCAAACTTTGTGACGATGTATGGAACTGAGATTAAAAACATATATGAAATAGTTTTGCTTGTATTGCTATATTTCATCAGTTTTAATTTATCAGATCATCAGTTTAATAATGAATAATATAAACAGGAAATACAGCTTCATCTCATTTTAATCTGCGAATTTAGCAACTTAGTCTCACCCAACACTGAGGAAATAAACGAATGTGAGATAGATACTAAACCATAATACTTCAGGGTATACTATGACTATGATATCAAGTATGGGGTATTGTAACCCTAATGATGTTTCAAATTTTAAGTTATAAATAAAAAATAAACAACTTGCAAAAAAAAAAAAAAAATCAGAACATCTGAAACTAAAAAATTAAGTTGTATGAAAGTGACTGGATCGGATTTTAATCCGTCGGATCGCGTTGACTCTTCAATACATGACCCATGATCAACCAATTACATGTCCAGCATACTCGTACAATTGTGGGTAAAATGTAGTCATTTTAGATGAAATTAAGTAAATGTGATCATTATTGGTGTGTCATTGGATAGATTAATAATGTATGCTAATTAGTAAGACATTGGTAAATATGAGCCGTGTAGTGTGTATGCAAATAAATAAAATAAATATATAGGAGCTACCTTACAATACATGTGTGCGTGATTTACCAGAAAAGTTAAAAATAAATTGGGTTTCCAAACCATAGTATGGTAAAATTACAATGCACTAATATTTTAATATTACAGATTCAGATTCATTTGCTCACAATATTAGATTACATGATTAATTACATGTCAATTTAAAAGAATCCCTATTGTTATCGTCAATAACATACAATAACATTCAATCAAAATAATTAGAAGAATAATAACTAACAATTGAAATATAACTATGTCCACTTAATTTAAATGTATGTCATAGTTATCAAAGTTCACCTAAAAGGATCTTCAGTACTTACATAATATAACAATAATTTAATTTAATAAAAAATAAAAATTATAAAAGCGGTTATGTCAAAAAATCCACTTATAGAATACAGTGGAATTTCCAATAGAAAGTTTCTTAATCGACGCTTGAATAAAGGTATTCAGAAGAATATAATTACATATGTATATACATACCTACCTATACTTGGTCGTGTTTTTACGCTGGTTCTGCCCGTGGCTTTCTTTCTAACTTTCCGAACGTGGTAGTTAGTTACTGACATTTATAGGTGCACAAGCATTAATGGAAAAAGTGCTATAAAATTAGCCATGAAATTTTATTATTCAATTTTACAATCGTATTAGCTAACATATTATTTTGCTAATTAAGACTTTATACTTCCACGAAATAAAATAAAAGCGAAGTATCAAAATCCAAGTTAAAAGTTATAACTAAACTAAATCTTTAGTACATATGTTACCAATATTTGGGTAAGAAATACCCCTATTACTATAAGGTTGACAATTATTCACAATATAATTTTAGTAAAAAATATTGCAGGAATATTCAATTTCACTTGTTTACAAATCATAATCATAAGCGGTGTATAATTTATTCAGAGCTTATATGTTTGTGACATCCTCCTCCTAGAGGTAAATGTTATAAAGGTAATTTGTGTATTTGCAAAAATGAAATTTGAATTTGATTGAAAAAAAAAAAGAGAGAGAGATACACTTAAGTTAAACTTAGTCACAAGGCTTTCGTCAATTTGATAAGGTATTCCTGAATTCTATTCTAGATAAATAAGGATATTTTTATGAATGTGTGGAATACAAATGCACCATTTAAATATTAATTTCTCGGTGTAAACTTGTAGACTAAACCGTTAAAGTAAAACTGTAATATTGTAAAATATTATGTAATTTGTAAAAAAAGGAGAGATGTGGCGTATAGCCACCACAAATATATATGCGAGGGCAGCAGCTGTGCTGTGGCGAACCGACAGCTCGAGTCAGTCGCTGGCTAGCTGTCGGTGAGCGAGGTCACGTCTGCGCGCCTGAGCTAATAGCACCCAATGGTTGTTTTATTTATACGAGTATACCCTGAGAGACCCAAGGTGAAACGTCACATAGTGTAATCGCGAAGGAAGACATGACTACAGGTTCCCAGTTCCTTGTGCACGAACACTCTACAACAGTCGACGAAGCGGTAAATAAATGAAATAAATTAGTTTCGCGTTAGCATTCTACTAGGTTTTCATGAAACGTCCATTTAAGCGCTAAGCGCGAGTCGGAAACGTTTGTTTTGATTGTCAATCGTTCGTTTGATTTATTCTAAATTCAAACCTAAGAGTCAAGTGCGAGTCGGAGACCATTGTTTTATTCTAAATTCAAACCTAAGAGACAAGCGCGGTATAAAAGGGCTGCGAGGGGACGAACACATACATTCAGCTTCAACTCTCGGACTGACAAGGTCTCTGGATTGTAATTGGGAAATCTTTGGTGGGTGGGTTTTGCTATCTTCATAATGTCTTCTCGCTCTTTCAAATATTAAAAGCTATTTTAATCAAGTAAAATCCAGAAACAGTGTCCAGGTTTACAGTCTACCTGAGGGGACATTCTCGCCTAACGGTGCCAAATGAGAATGAACCAGAGTCTGCTGCAAACATGAGGAAGTCTGGCGTTTTCTTTTTTACTCGGCACAGAAGACGTTACCTCTAAGTAGGGGCCTCACGAATCTCAAAGTCCAACTGACGACGTAAACGAGGCGTAGTCATTCATGTGATCCGCACAGAGGGATATCCGCGCTCGTTGAAATCGTGCAGTAATTGAGATTCGGACTTATTTAATATATTCTGGTCTGCTATACTGCTTCCGGAGTTCTGCGATTTCCTTGAACAGGTCACCAGGAACTGAACCGGGAGCTCTGACCCTCACGGCCGCTACTTGAGGTGAAGAGCAGGCCAAGTCGTTGAAGGTCGCAGAGATCTTCAACTGAAGACGAAGCTGGTTGACCTGCGAGCACCAGCTGCACTCCATGAGGGAGGCGGCTTGTCCAGATAAAGGTCATTCGGCGTTTTGTTCGGAAATATGACCCACAGCGTACACAAACGAAATAGGGCTAGGTATGTGGGTAAATGTGTCTGGTACTCAATGGTGTGAGTCGCATTCTTTCAAGCCATGGGAGAATTGAGAAACAAATAAAAATCATTTCTTATCATTATAGCCATGGAAGGTACAAAAAAAAACACGGTCCTGAGGTTCCGGCGACCCCCGGTGCCCTGGTTGTGGTAGCGGCCAGGGGATCGATTTTTGAATCTCACCAAGTGACTAATTCTCACCGATGTGAGTTATTTCCGAAAGTTCGTATTTTTGAAACTCACCGGTGACTTACATTTGCCATACCTATGATATCGATTCACGAGTGCCCCTACCCACTCGTAATTGAAATCACCATGCGATTGTTTATGACAGTTGACGTTTGTGACATCTGCCAAAAGTACCAAAGTATGTTTTTCGGAAGAATTAGCAGCGGGGCTCGATTGTGATATTTGTGATTGCGACGATTTATTGAGAATATAAATAGGAGGCCAAGTGCGTGTCGGACCACGCACAACGAAGGGTTCCGTGCCTATTAAAAAGGTCATATCGTTACTGAAATCTTATGGCACTTACATCCTTTTCTTTAAGGAAGGCAGATTTTAGGGTTCCGTAGCCACATGGCAAAAAACGGAACCCTTATAGATTCGTCATGTCTGTCTGACTGTCTGTCCGTCCGTATGTCACAGGCATTTTACTCGAAAACTATAAGGTGTATTTGAATACAATTTTGAGGATAGGTGTATTTTATTAACTGCTACATAGTTTTGTAATTCAATTACTAAAAAAAAAAAATTTTTAAGGGTGCACTCCATACATAAAACTGAGTCAAAATTTTTTTTTTCATTGCAAGCCCACGTATGGCACATCAATCGATAGGCCTTTCAAAATAAATATAAGGTTTCTCAGCATTTTTTTTTGATTAAGTGAATAGCCTTAAAAAAGTCTTATTTTTTTTACCCCTGTGGGGGTGGATTTTTCCAAAACGTTTTAAGGTTTTTATTTTGTATTTAAATATGTAATCTTTCTACAAAGTTTCAAGCTTTTAGCTCAAAAAATGAAATTTCTCCCATAATAACTTTGCACCCCTGTTTAACCCCCTTAAGGGTGGTATTTCCTAAAACCCTTATAATTCTTATTTTTGTATTTTAATGTAATATTTCTGCAAAGTTTCAAGTCTCTAGCTCAAAAAATAAAGTTTCCCCCATACAAACTTTGCACCCTTATTTGACTCAGTGGATGAATTTTTATAACAACGCTAAATCATTTGTTTTGTTTTTTAGTAAGAAACCTCCATACAAAGATTGGAGTCTTTAACTTTCCAAATGAACGATTTCCATAGGTTAGGTTAGGTTAGGTTAGGTTTTTTTTTTTTTGGTTTGTGAGTCACCTGAAGGGCCAAAGACGAGAGTCCTTGCTTTTGTTTACGAAGAATTGAAAAGATGTATAGAGTGCGGACCGAGGAAAATCCTCATGGACGACTGGGAAGGGGACCCAGACAGTGCCGGACTCTTACCGGCTAAAAACCTCTGTCATCACTCTCTACATCGCTCTCGGCTTACTCGAAAATTTTCGGAGGGGGAAGAAGGGGAATTGGGAGGAGGTCTTAAAACTACCCGCGCGATCCTTACCTCAGCCAGTGCTGCAAGGCCGGGAGAGAACATGCTTTCTCCCGTTTGGTTTCTGCGGGGTGCTCGGGTCAAGCATGGGGATGCTGTTTCCAGCTTCTCCTTGCTTGACCGTCGCCCGGATCTTATCTAATGAGTCGTAGGGTGGGTGGGGATTTCTGATGCATGCATTTCTTATCACTATGGGCTACCTTTCTTTTGCCCGCCGGTGGAAGGGAGGGTCGGAGTTCTTTTTGGACCGCTGGTGTGGCTGTTGATACCATCTTTACGGGGGGGCTTCCCTGCAAGGCCTGCTCTTTTTTGCCTTGGACACTTTTTTCGCGTGTCTCCTCGCGCTGCCCTCTTTTCGTTTCCCTTCCATCGGTAGTTACATACTGCTAAAAATAAGGGGGGGGGGGAGTGACGGAGGTCTGTCGGGCGGACAGGCGCTACGACACGCATTTGGGTCGACCCCTCGACCGGCTCTCCACCACTGCGGGCCCCAGTAGATCCTTACCCCAGCCAGTGCTGAAAGGCCGGAGAAGAAAATCATTCCTCCGTTTAGGCTTCCGCTGGGGTGATCCGCGTGTGGCAGGTTGCCGACCGGTGGGCCGCTCCGCTTGCCGCCAAGAGCTCCTTCCGTCCGACCGACGCCCGTCAGGTCGGGAGATGCGTGCATCAGAAATTTTGATGCTAGGTTTACATTTTTAGCTTACAGATTTTATGAATGTTACATGCCGAGAAGAGATGAATAAAACATATAATGGCGGGTACCTTTTCCTATAGTGACTTTATTTCAGAGTTTTGAGGTGGGGGAGGAGAAGAGAAGGATATCCCTCAAGCGTTGCTCTTAGAGTATGACGCACTCGGGGTCACATCTAGCCTGCGTGGCTGATTGTGGCCGCGGGCCCGACACTCCGTTCCGGTTTACACCGTGAAACTCGTTGAAGTTTCGTCTGGCTGCATTCTTCTGGGCAAGGTGCTTTGCGCTTAGCTCAGCCTTGACCTTCGCCAGATCCTTTTCAACCATTTCACGGTCCAAACCCTTTTGCGAGCAGAACTTGAGATATAACCTCTCCAGCTCATGGTCATCTCCCGGTAGCCCGCTGTTAATAAGGAAGACCTTTCCTTCCACGTACGAGTTAAGGTCTATGGCGGCGTCCTTATTGTGTCTGAAAAAAAAAGGCCAGGTGAAGCCTGGCCTTTTGGAACACGTTGTTCTTTGACAAGTAGCTTAAGGCGAACTTGTCACTAAAGGTCTCTCCGCCATAGTCCATGTGGCACTCTTGACCTCTGACGGTGGGGGGGGGTTGCGGGGTCTTCCTTGGTGGTCGTCGTTCCGACTGACCGTGCCAGCTTGGGTTCCCGGAACGTCCGACCGTCAAAGGTCACTTCCCTGGTGGCTCCGAGGTCCTGTCTGACCTTCGTGATCCGTCCTCCCGGATGAACTTTAACCGGCTCGGTGTCCATCCGGGTCAGATCCTCGGGGCTCGCCTGGGAGGCCGTCGTACGGAGGTACTTAGCTGCTCCTAACTGACTCCTGTTTCGGCGGGGGGGCGGTAGGGGTGACATTGTCTGTAAGAATGATTGAATTTCTTAGAAAAGGACTAGTTGAGAGAGGGGGGGTTAGGGGGAGGGGGGTGAAATTACTTTTGATTGTTCGTGTCCATTAATTATCTCAGTGTGCTGGGTTGTGTTTGTAGGGGAAGGGATGGTTCGTATTTTCTGTAGGTTCCGGGGGGGGGAGGAGTGGTGGAAGGAAAGTTAGGTTAGGTTAGGTTAGGTTTTTTTTTTTTTTTTTTTTTTTTTTTTTTTTTTTTTTTTTTTTTTTTTTTTTTTTTTTTTTTTTTTGTGCCTGAAGGGCTACACTATTTGACCTCCAACATGATCGGAGACTTTTTGTTTCTTATACTCATTCATACCAGTTCTCGCTTGTGCTACTGCTCGTACTTTCATGCTGCATACATTTCTTTCTAGCATTCTTCATCTTTCATTATTGCGTGGGTGGGATTCCCACCTAACTATCGACTACTTTTTATCATCAGGGGAAATAAGTCGGGACACAGTTGTTTATTTCTTTTTCTGTACATATTTTCTTTCTATTTTCATGCGTTGTTTACATTATTATCTTACTTTCTATAACTATCGACTAATTTTTATTTTCGGGGAATAAATCGGGACACATTTTTTTATTTCTTTTTCTGTACATATTTTCTTTCTATTTATATGCGTTGTCTACATTCTTATCTTAATTTCTATTTTGCAACTTGGAATTCTTTCATAGCTTATATGCTTACTCAATATATTTGTTTTACATCTTAATCTTTTTCATTATGATAGTTTTACTATATTATATACAATATATAAGTCTATCATATTTTCTTATGCTACTTATTTCTTTGACATACGGTTTTTACTATTTGCTTACAGAAGCTAATGAATTTTTTGCGGTCCTTACTCGCTAACATTATATGGGCTATTTTTTCAATTTTAATTTCCTCATTTAACTCCTGCTCGAGTTCGAATCGCTCCCGTGCGAATGATGGACATTGGACTATGAGGTGTAACACTGTCTCCTCCATCCCTGGGTCACAGAGACACGACGGGTTGTCCTTGCACTTGAAACGATACAAGTATGAGGAGAACCCGCCGTGGCCAGTCATTATTTGTGTGGTCAAGTTATTTATACCCATTTTTCTTATCACCCCGTACGCCACTATCGCATCTGGGAAAAAGATTTTTGTGGTGGAGGCGGTTCCACCTTCCACGTAGCGCTTGTTCCACATCTGCAGTGTTTCCATCCGGATTCTTTTCCTTACATAGGAAACAGGGCATATGTCGTAGTCTGGGTTTTTCTTTAGTCTCAGGGCAGCCTCCTTCGCTAATTCATCTGCCCGTTCGTTCCCTGGTAATCCAGCGTGTGCTCTTATCCAGTACAAGGACAGGTTCTTTTCTTGGTCTGCGCACAGTTCGATCATTTCCCTGTTTTCCACGGCTAGAGGGTGGCGAGAATTGTGGCATGCCGTAGCTTGCAGAGCTGCCATCGAGTCACTAAAAACTCCTATACTCGTCTCCTTTGTTCTTGTTGCCTCTTTTAGCGCGCGGTTTAGGGCCAAGAGCTCGGCCTGGTACACGGTGCAGTAGTGCGGCAGCGAGAGCTTGAGGGTTTTTACTTCGTCAGCCCCGTTCCATATGGAAAGTGCCGCGCCAACCTTGCCCTCGATTTTGCTACCATCCGTAAATATGCGCATCCGTATATCGGCACAACCTCGGTATTCTTCCTCATTTTCCACGTGGTCAAAGGTTAGACTCCTTCGTTTGGCCGGGTGTGGTGCCATAGTGGCTGGGGTCATTCGCTCAATCTCCCTGTCTCCCAGTATTTGGGTCTCAACTCCCTTTTTGGCCTCGTATAATGAGGCCACCTCACGGACTCGGAGGTCTAAGGGGAGCAGTCCCGACAGCAGTAGCGCGGAGTTGAGGGAGACCGTGCGATACGCTTTACTTAGCTTTTGTGCGAAGCCTCTTTGCACCACATTCAGCTGTTTTTGTATGCCGAGTTTATTAACATCTGGTGCCCAAGCGCTTGCCGCGTACAGGATAGTAGGCTCGACTGCTGCGGTGTAAATCAGCCTTATTATATCTGGGTGGAGTCCCCAGCCCACTCGAGCCGTCCGGGCAAGCGCTTTATACCTACTCAGTGCCTTCCCGCAGATGTTTGCCACGTGTTTGTTGAACGTTAATTTGTCGTCAATGGTGAGACCTAGGATTTTAATATCTTTGGACATTGCAATGTCTACCCCACCCATACTAAGGCGCGGCACGTCGAATTTAAGCTTTCTGGTTACAAGCATTGCGCATGTTTTATGCGGTGCAAATTTAAGTTTATTTTCGGCGCCCCACGCCAGAGCACGGCTAAGAGCTGCATTTGCCTGTCTCTCTATGTTCAATGCGGTCTCACCATCGAACACCATTACTACGTCATCTGCAAATGCCTGACAGTAGACCTCTCTTGCCTCCATTTGTTTCAACAGTGGGTCCAGTAGGAGATTCCAAAGGATGGGTCCCCCTATGGACCCCTGGACGCATCCTTTGTTCGTTTGTCTACTGTGCTCTTCACCGGCGTAACGGACTCCCACTGATCTGTCTTTGAGGTAGCTGTCGATGACCCTTCTCAGGTTTACTGGGACTTCTTCTTCAGCGAGTCTGACTCGGATTGCTGGCCACCAGGCGCTGTCGAAGGCTCCCTCTATATCCAGGGACACAATGGTGACTATTTTCTTTTCATCAAGTTTATTGCGGATGTGTTTCACTAGGGTGTAGAGGGAGTCTTCAGTACTCCTTTGTGGCATGAACCCGTACTGCTTGTCGCTGGTCCTTGGCAGAAGACGGTGTCTGAGACGAGCCACCAGCATCTTCTCATACACTTTTCCCAGTACAGGCAAAAGCCCAATCGGCCTGTATGACTTGGGTGTTGTGTAGGACTCTTTGCCTGGTTTCTTCAGCACGACCACGGTTGCTTCTTTCCACTGTTTCGGGAAGTGACCGTGTTTCAGGCAGGCGTTCAGCAGTGCCAAAAAGAAAGCAGTGTTGCATGATATTGCTCTGGTACAGATGTCTGATGTCAGTCCGTCGGCTCCCGGAGCCTTTTTCGGGTTGAAGGACTTCATAGTCATATCCAGTTCGTGTTGGGTAAACGGTGGGTCATGAATCTCAGCATGACTCCAACGGTTTACTTTTTCAGCTAGACTTCGAATATGACCATGATCCTCGGAGTCCTCTTCCTCATTGTCTTCGGGATAGAAGGTTCTTGCTAGAAGCTCGACGGACTCCTTCGCATCCAGAGTTCTGTTGTTGCTCTGCAGTAATTGGTCTTCCTCCCTTCTGGTTGATTTAGCCATCACTCTATAGATTCCCTCCCAGACACCCTCCTTCTCCTGTTTTGTGCAAAAGACTCTCCAGCTCTCGGTTTGTGCGTTTTGTACTGCAGTTTTGTAGGCTTCTTTTTCCTCCAAGTAGGCGGCCACAACTATTTCTCTACGGACTGGCGCTGCGTTTCGAATTCGGCGTTTATGGGTGGCGACCTTCTTTTTCATCTCAGCGAGTTCTGCGGACCACCACGGCATGGTGGGTGTTTTTGTGTTCTTTTTCTTAGGGATAGTTTGATTACATGTGTCTATTATAGCCTTGTTGTATGTATGTACTATTGTATCTATTTGTTCCGTGTTTGGTATGGTTTCCAAGTGCTCTGGGGTGAGTTGTGTGTTTTGCATAGTCTCGGTTAGGTTAGGTTTTTTTTTTTTTTTTTTACATGTTTCTCCAACGTTATCGGAGCCTATTTTATTCTAGTACAGTCATTCCAGTTCCCGCACTTATGCTTCTCGCACTTTTATGCTTCATACTTTATCTTTCTATCATGCTTTCTCTTTCTTCCTGGTGGGTGGGACTCCCACATACTCTACGCTTTCTAACCAGGGAAATAAAATACAGGGGAAGGTTTTTTATTTCTCTTTCGTACCTGAGTTTTTGTTCTACATGGGGTTACATTTTTATTTATTTTTACTTATATCTATGATGTAATTTTAACTGTTGTTCTTATATCTAGACAATTCATCTTACTTTGCTATATGCTTATCACTAATATTTTCACAATATTATGAGAGCATAATTTTCTTATCTAGTTTTATTTCTTTTTATAACCTTGTTTACTATATTGACACAATATTTTAAGAACTGATCTCTATCGCCACTGTTTATTATTTTAGGCAGATTTTTCTCGACTATTTGTACATTAATTCTATTTTCTAATTCAAATCGCTCTAGCTCGTGTACTGGGCATTCTAATATTAAGTGTTGCACGGTTTCGGGTATTTCAGATGCACGATGGGTTCTCCTTGCACTTGAAACGGTTCAAGTACTCTGAGAATCCACCGTGCCCCGTGAAGAGTTGAGTTGTGGCGCCATTTAGCTTTAGTTTTCGGGTAGTTCGGTATGCCTCGGCTGCGTTTGGGAAGAATAGCTTTGTAGTTTTGGCGGTGCTGCTTGAATCGTACCTGCGGCTCCACTCGTCAATCGTTGCCGTTCGAATGCTTCGCTTGACGAATGATACCGGGCACGCATCGTAATCTGGTTTCCTTTTGGAATTTGTGGCTGCTTCCTTGGCCAGTTGGTCAGCTCTCTCATTTTCCTCCAGGCCCGCGTGTGCTTTAATCCAGAACAGAGTGACAACTTTGTTCTGGAGAGATATGGCTTTTATGTTATCTCTTGCTTCCACTGCTAGGGGATGGAGGCAGCTGTGGTTGGTTACTGTTTGAAGAGCCGCCATCGAGTCACTATAGATTCCGAAGGAGGTTTCTTTGTATTTGAGTATTGCCCTGGTCGCTCCGCATATCGCTAGGAGTTCAGCCTGGTAGACCGTGCAATACGGTGGAAGGGCAAGCTTGTGGGCCTTGGTTTCTACTTCGCTGTTCCATACAGATAGGGCGGCTCCAACCCGGCCCTCAATTTTGCTTCCGTCTGTAAATATACGGACGTCGTGATTGTTGTGTTGGTCCACCAGATCTCGGTTGGTGAGTCTTATGAACTCCAGGCTAACGCGTTCTGCGGGGTGTGGGGCCTCGATGGCTGACGCCATTCGCTCAACCTCCCTGCCCCCTAGCACTGGCAGGGGCTTTCCCTTTTTGGCCTCGTAAAGCGAGGCCACCTCTCGAACTCGGAGATCCAGAGGAAGCAGCCCTGCCAGCACTAGAGCGGAGTGCAGAGATACCGTGCGGTAGGCTTTGCAGATTTTTTGAGCTATTCCTCGCTGCACCACTTCAAATTGTTTAATGACCATCTGCTTATTGGCCGCCGGTGCCCAGGCGCTCGCGGCGTATAGCAATATAGGCTCTATTGTTGCTACATATATTGTTTTTATTATATCTGGGTTGAGCCCCCAGCTTACTTTAGCTGCCCTGGAAAGTTTCTTAAATATGCCGGTCGCTTTCCTGCTAATGTTTGAGACGTGCGTGTTGAATGTAAGCTTATGGTCTATTGTTACTCCCAAAAGCTTTATTTCCTTGGCTATGCCGATGTCCACTCCCCCCATGGTCAGTCGCGGGGTGTCGAAGTTGAGCTTTCTTGTGATGATCATGGCATTGGTCTTTTGCGGAGCGAAGTTTAATTTATTTTCAAGGCCCCACACCCGAACACGTTCGAGTATGGGATTGGCACTCCTCTCCACCTCCAATGCCGTATCGCCATCGAACGCAAGAACAACATCGTCCGCAAATGCTTGGCAAAAGTCGCTCCAGCCCTCGAGGCTTTTTAGGAGGGGGTCCAGTAACAGGTTCCAGAGAATTGGTCCCCCTATGGAGCCTTGGACACAACCTTTGCTGGTGCCTCTCGTGTGTTTTTCCCCCGCGTATCTGACCACCACCTCCCTGTTGCTTAAGTAGCTGTCCATGGTCTTCCTCAAATTTTTGGGACAGTTTTCTTCCGCCAGTCGGACTCTTATCGCGGGCCACCATGCATTATCGAAGGCCCCCTCTATATCGAGTGAGATTAATGCTATAATTTTCTTTTGGTCCAGCTTTTTGCGAACGTATTGCATCAAGGTATAGAGGGAGTCTTCGGTACTTTTCTGAGGCATGAACCCGAACTGGCGTGTACTCATTTTGGGCAGCAGGTAGAATTTCAGGCGCCCCACTAGCATCTTCTCATATATTTTGCCGAGGATTGGTAGCAACCCTATCGGCCTATATGATTTCGGGACGGTGTAGTTCTCTTTACCTGGTTTTCTCAGGACTACTACGATGGCCCTTTTCCAGGCTCCAGGGAAGTGGTGGTGTGCTAAACACTTATTAAGCAGCTGCAGTATGAGTTCTGGGTTACTTCGTATCGCTTGGAGACAGATGTCTGCGGTGAAGCCGTCCTCTCCTGGGGCCTTTTTGGGGTTGAAGGACTCGCTGGACGAGGTGAGTTCTGCAATTGTGAAGGGTGGGTCGCAAGTTCCATCTTGTTCCTCATCATTCACTGCGTCTGCTCTGTTCCTAATAGTGCGATGGTAGGTACTGTCGCTGGTCGCGAGGTCTTCTGGATAAAAAGTCTCCGCTAATAATTTAGCGGATCCTCTTGCGTCTAGAGCCTCTCCATTTTTCTCCAGGGGCAGGTCCTCCTCTCTTTTGGTTGTCCTTCCTATTACCCTATATATACCTTCCCAGACACCTTCTCTGTCCTGCCTACAGCAGAATTCCCTCCAGCTCTCAACCTGGGCGTTTGCTGCCTCTGCTTCGTACTCTTCTTTTACTTTTAGGTACTCTTCGACAACTTTCTGCCTTCGAATCGGGGCTGCGCACCTGATCCTCCGCTTCCTAGTTGCTACATTTTTCTTCATTTCTGCGAGTTTCTTGGACCACCACGGCAAGGTTAGTTGTTCTTTTGCTTTTTTAATTGGCATGGAGCGCAGGCAGGCTTCAGTTATTGCTTTTGTTAAGTTGTTTGTGGCTATTTCAATTTCGTTTTTGTTGGTGATTTTATCTATGTCTGATTGGGTGAATTTGTTGTCTATCATAGATTGTCTGAGTTGGCCAAGAAACACTGTCCAATCTGCTTTTTTGGTATTATAGAGCCTTGTGGTCCTACTAATTTTAATGCCTTTTGATTTTTCTAGTTTTATGTCGAAAGCTATGGCGTTGTGGTCCGAGCTCGTGAGGGTTTCGTCTATTCTCCAGTTTTCTGTCAAGTCCAGGATGTCTGTTGAGCAGGCCGTTATGTCGACGAAGCTTTGGTATTGCTTTCCTCCCCGAATGGTGTCGAAAGTTGGAGTTTCTCCTGTGTTAAGCACATTAAGGTTTAGCTCACCAAGGATACCCAGCATTGCTTCGCCTCTATGGTCGTTTATCGGGCTTCCCTACCATGAACTTTTCGCATTTGTGTCTCCCCCAATTATCATTCCACCGTGGTTTAGTTCCTCCTTTATTTTTATGAGATGGTCTAAATAAGGCTCTATCGGTTGGTCTGGTTCGAAATAGAAGGAGACAAGCGTTATCTTCCACGCGCTGGTACTGATCCCCAACACAACGATGTTGTTTGTGGTGAGTTTTGGGTATTGTGTGACGTTTAGGTCTTCTTCGAAAACAGCTATAGCCGCTTTCACAACACCTTCAGCTGCATTGCTTTGGAAGATTCGAACGCCCCTGTGACTCCTCATATTTCTCGCCCCTCCAACGTACGGTTCCTGTAGCAGGGCTACGGCGATCTTTCGCTCTGCCGCCTCCACTAGTGCCTCGCTGGTTGCTAACTTCTTTCTTTGGAGGTTCGCCTGAATGACCCGGTAGGGGGTTGTGTTTCCGTGGGTGCCCTTAGCAGTACGCTATACTATATCTTGCTATTTCGTCCCATCTTTTCCTCGTGGGGCAAGTGAGGCTGAATGCGTTGTGATCTACGTCTGTCAACTCTGGTTTCAAGCAGTTTTGGCATTTCGGTGGTTCCCTGGCCAGCCAGTCCGCACATTCGGCTCGTAGATGCGGTCCTCCACAATGACTGCATAGGTCCGCTGGCCCAGTGCAGAATCGCTTTCCGTGGCCATAGCCTAGGCAGCGAGTGCACTGCAACAGCGGCGACTGGTCTTCCACCTTTATGCGCTGGAGGTCAATGCGGACAGTCCCGCTCGTTGTGGCTCTCTGCCATATTTTGGGGGATACTCTGATGACTACATGATTTGTGTGTGGATTTGTGTTCCTTCTCCTATATTTTATTTCCAATCTGTCCTCGGTGTCTTGCAGGTTAGGTTAGGTTAGGTTAGGTTAGGTTAGGTTAGGTTTTTTTTTTTTTTTTTTTGTTTGTGAGTCACCTGAAGGGCCAAAGACGAGAGTCCTTGCTTTTGTTTACGAAGAATTGAAAAGATGTATAGAGTGCGGACCGAGGAAAATCCTCATGGACGACTGGGAAGGGGACCCAGACAGTGCCGGACTCTTACCGGCTAAAAACCTCGGTCATCACTCTCTACATCGCTCTCGGCTTACTCGAAAATTTTCGGAGGGGGAAGAAGGGGAATTGGGAGGAGGTCTTAAGACTACCCGCGCGATCCTTACCTCAGCCAGTGCTGCAAGGCCGGGAGAGAACATGCTTTCTCCCGTTTGGTTTCTGCGGGGTGCTCGGGTCAAGCATGGGGATGCTGTTTCCAGCTTCTCCTTGCTTGACCGTCGCCCGGATCTTATCTAATGAGTCGTAGGGTGGGTGGGGATTTCTGATGCATGCATTACTTATCACTATGGGCTGCCTTTCTTTTGCCCGCCGGTGGAAGGGAGGGTCGGAGTTCTTTTTGGACCGCTGGTGTGGCTGTTGATACCATCTTTACGGGGGGGCTTCCCTGCAAGGCCTGCTCTTTTTTGCCTTGGACACTTTTTTCGCGTGTCTCCTCGCGCTGCCCTCTTTTCGTTTCCCTTCCATCGGTAGTTACATACTGCTAAAAATAAGGGGGGGGGGGGAGTGACGGAGGTCTGTCGGGCGGACAGGCGCTACGGCACGCATTTGGGTCGACCCCTCGACCGGCTCTCCACCACTGCGGGCCCCAGTAGATCCTTACCCCAGCCAGTGCTGAAAGGCCGGAGAAGAAAATCATTCCTCCGTTTAGGCTTCCGCTGGGGTGATCCGCATGTGGCAGGTTGCCGACCGGTGGGCCGCTCCGCTTGCCGCCAAGCGCTCCTTCCGTCCGACAGACGCCCGTCAGGTCGGGAGATGCGTGCATCAGAAATTTTTATGCTAGGTTTACGTTTTTACAGATTTTATGTGTTACATGCAGAGAAGAGAATTACAAATAAAATATAATGGCGGGTACCTTTTCCTATAGTGACTTTATTTTAGAATTTCAGAATTTTGAGGTGGGGGAGGAGGAGAGAAGGATATCGCTCAAGCGTTGCTCTTAGAGTATGACGCACTCGGGGTCACATCTAGCCTGCGTGGCTGATTGTGGCCGCGGGCCCGACACTCCGTTCCGGTTTACACCGTGAAACTCGTTGAAGTTTCGTCTGGCTGCATTCTTCTGGGCAAGGTGCTTTGCGCTTAGCTCAGCCTTGACCTTCGCCAGATCCTTTTCAACCATTTCACGGTCCAAACCCTTTTGCGAGCAGAACTTGAGATATAACCTCTCCAGCTCGTGGTCATCTCCCGGTAGCCCGCTGTTAATGAGGAAGACCTTTCCTTCCACGTACGAGTTAAGGTCTATGGCGGCGTCCTTATTGTGTCTGAAAAAGGCCAGGTGAAGCCTGGCCTTTTGGAACACGTTGTTCTTTGACAAGTAGCTTAAGGCGAACTTGTCACTAAAGGTCTCTCCGCCATAGTCCATGTGGCACTCTTGACCTCTGACGGTGGGGGGGGTTGCGGGGTCTTCCTTGGTGGTCGTCGTTCCAACTGACCGTGCCAGCTTGGGTTCCCGGAACGTCCGACCGTCAAAGGTCACTTCCCTGGTGGCTCCGAGGTCCTGTTTGACCTTCGTGATCCGTCCTCCCGGATGAACTTTAACCGGCTCGGTGTCCATCCGGGTCAGATCCTCGGGGCTCGCCTGGGAGGCCGTCGTACGGAGGTACTTAGCTGCTCCTAACTGGCTCCTGTTTCGGCGGGGGGGCGGTAGGGGTGACATTGTCTGTAAGAATGACTGAATTGACTTTTGATTGTTCGTGTGCATTAATTATCTCAGTGTGCTGGGTTGTGTGTGTGGGGGAAGGGATGGTTCGTATTTTCTGTAGGTTCCGGGGGGGGGGAGGAGTGGTGGAAGTGGAAGTGGATGGGGATGCAACGCTCGTTTTTTCGCTGTTACGGCCGCGCAGCACTTTCTCCAAATAGTCCGGTCGCCTGAACAGTGTTTGTTCTGGCTGCCGGACTATTTGTTCCTTAGGCATGCTACGCGGACTACTTTTTCTACAAACTTTTTTGTGTTCTCGCGATTTTCTTCCGATCCCAGCAGTTCTCTCCAACTCGAGCTATCCGGAGTGACCTTGACTCCGGTCTTTTGCTCCAGCTCGAGTCTTTCTCTGCCGAAGCGCGGGCAGTCGCACACAACGTGCCAGATATCCTCGTCAATGGCCGGGTCGCAGACGCACGAGGGTGCGTCTTTGATTTTGAAGCGGTGTAGGTAGGCTGCGAATCCTCCGTGTCCGGTGAATGCTTGAACCAAGAAGTTTGTGAGTTTCAGTTTCTTTATTACGCTGTTCGCGTCCCTCACTCGTGGAAAAAACTTCTTGGTTACTTTACTTCTTGGTTAGGTTAGGTTAGGTTAGGTTAGGTTAGGTTAGGTTAGGTTAGGTTAGGTTAGGTTAGGTTAGGTTAGGTTAGGTTTTTTTTTTTTTTTTTTTTTTTTTTTTTTTTTTTTTTTTTTTTTTGTGCCTGAAGGGCTACACTATTTGACCTCCAACATGATCGGAGACTTTTTGTTTCTTATACTCATTCATACCAGTTCTCGCTTGTGCTACTGCTCGTACTTTCATGCTGCATACATTTCTTTCTAGCATTCTTCATCTTTCATTATTGCGTGGGTGGGTTTCCCACCTAACTATCAACTACTTTTTATCATCAGGGGAAATAAGTCGGGACGCAGTTGTTTATTTCTTTTTCTGTACATATTTTCTTTCTATTTTCATGCGTTGTTTACATTATTATCTTAATTTCTATAACTATCGACTAATTTTTATTTTCGGGAAATAAATCGGGACACAGTTTTTTATTTCTTTTTCTGTACATATTTTCTTTCTATTTATATGCGTTGTCTACATTCTTATCTTAATTTATATTTTGCAACTTGGAATTCTTTCATAGCTTATATGCTTACTCAATATATTTGTTTTACATCTTAATCTTTTTCATTATGATAGTTTTACTATATTATATACAATATATAAGTCTATCATATTTTCTTATGCTACTTATTTCTTTGACATACGGTTTTTACTATTTGCTTACAGAAGCTAATGAATTTTTTGCGGTCCTTACTCGCTAACATTATATGGGCTATTTTTTCAATTTTAATTTCCTCATTTAACTCCTGCTCGAGTTCGAATCGCTCCCGTGCGAATGATGGACATTGGACTATGAGGTGTAACACTGTCTCCTCCATCCCTGGGTCACAGAGACACGACGGGTTGTCCTTGCACTTGAAACGATACAAGTATGAGGAGAACCCGCCGTGGCCAGTCATTATTTGTGTGGTCAAGTTATTTATACCCATTTTTCTTATCACCCCGTACGCCACTATCGCATCTGGGAAAAAGATTTTTGTGGTGGAGGCGGTTCCACCTTCCACGTAGCGCTTGTTCCACATCTGCAGTGTTTCCATCCGGATTCTTTTCCTTACATAGGAAACAGGGCATATGTCGTAGTCTGGGTTTTTCTTTAGTCTCAGGGCAGCCTCCTTCGCTAATTCATCTGCCCGTTCGTTCCCTGGTAATCCAGCGTGTGCTCTTATCCAGTACAAGGACAGGTTCTTTTCTTGGTCTGCGCACAGTTCGATCATTTCCCTGTTTTCCACGGCTAGAGGGTGGCGAGAATTGTGGCATGCCGTAGCTTGCAGAGCTGCCATCGAGTCACTAAAAACTCCTATACTCGTCTCCTTTGTTCTTGTTGCCTCTTTTAGCGCGCGGTTTAGGGCCAAGAGCTCGGCCTGGTACACGGTGCAGTAGTGCGGCAGCGAGAGCTTGAGGGTTTTTACTTCGTCAGCCCCGTTCCATATGGAAAGTGCCGCGCCAACCTTGCCCTCGATTTTGCTACCATCCGTAAATATGCGCATCCGTATATCGGCACAACCTCGGTATTCTTCCTCATTTTCCACGTGGTCAAAGGTTAGACTCCTTCGTTTGGCCGGGTGTGGTGCCATAGTGGCTGGGGTCATTCGCTCAATCTCCCTGTCTCCCAGTATTTGGGTCTCAACTCCCTTTTTGGCCTCGTATAATGAGGCCACCTCACGGACTCGGAGGTCTAAGGGGAGCAGTCCCGACAGCAGTAGCGCGGAGTTGAGGGAGACCGTGCGATACGCTTTACTTAGCTTTTGTGCGAAGCCTCTTTGCACCACATTCAGCTGTTTTTGTATGCCGAGTTTATTAACAGCTGGTGCCCAAGCGCTTGCCGCGTACAGGATAGTAGGCTCGACTGCTGCGGTGTAAATCAGCCTTATTATATCTGGGTGGAGTCCCCAGCCCACTCGAGCCGTCCGGGCAAGCGCTTTATACCTACTCAGTGCCTTCCCGCAGATGTTTGCCACGTGTTTGTTGAACGTTAATTTGTCGTCAATGGTGAGACCTAGGATTTTAATATCTTTGGACATTGCAATGTCTACCCCACCCATACTAAGGCGCGGCACGTCGAATTTAAGCTTTCTGGTTACAAGCATTGCGCATGTTTTATGCGGTGCAAATTTAAGTTTATTCTCGGCGCCCCACGCCAGAGCACGGCTAAGAGCTGCATTTGCCTGTCTCTCTATGTTCAATGCGGTCTCACCATCGAACACCATTACTACGTCATCTGCAAATGCCTGACAGTAAACCTCTCTTGCCTCCATTTGTTTCAACAGTGGGTCCAGTAGGAGATTCCAAAGGATGGGTCCCCCTATGGACCCCTGGACGCATCCTTTGTTCGTTTGTCTACTGTGCTCTTCACCGGCGTAACGGACTCCCACTGATCTGTCTTTGAGGTAGCTGTCGATGACCCTTCTCAGGTTTACTGGGACTTCTTCTTCAGCGAGTCTGACTCGGATTGCTGGCCACCAGGCGCTGTCGAAGGCTCCCTCTATATCCAGGGACACAATGGTGACTATTTTCTTTTCATCAAGTTTATTGCGGATGTGTTTCACTAGGGTGTAGAGGGAGTCTTCAGTACTCCTTTGTGGCATGAACCCGTACTGCTTGTCGCTAGTCCTTGGCAGAAGACGGTGTCTGAGACGAGCCACCAGCATCTTCTCATACACTTTTCCCAGTACAGGCAAAAGCCCAATCGGCCTGTATGACTTGGGTGTTGTGTAGGACTCTTTGCCTGGTTTCTTCAGCACGACCACGGTTGCTTCTTTCCATTGTTTCGGGAAGTGACCGTGTTTCAGGCAGGCGTTCAGCAGTGCCAAAAAGAAAGCAGGGTTGCATGATATTGCTCTGGTACAGATGTCTGATGTCAGTCCGTCGGCTCCCGGAGCCTTTTTCGGGTTGAAGGACTTCATAGTCATATCCAGTTCGTGTTGGGTAAACGGTGGGTCATGAATCTCAGCATGACTCCAACGGTTTACTTTTTCAGCTAGACTTCGAATATGACCATGATCCTCGGAGTCCTCTTCCTCATTGTCTTCGGGATAGAAGGTTCTTGCTAGAAGCTCGACGGACTCCTTCGCATCCAGAGTTCTGTTGTTGCTCTGCAGTAATTGGTCTTCCTCCCGTCTGGTTGATTTAGCCATCACTCTATAGATTCCCTCCCAGACACCCTCCTTCTCCTGTTTTGTGCAAAAGACTCTCCAGCTCTCGGTTTGTGCGTTTTGTACTGCAGTTTTGTAGGCTTCTTTTTCCTCCAAGTAGGCGGCTACAACTATTTCTCTACGGACTGGCGCTGCGTTTCGAATTCGGCGTTTATGGGTGGCGACCTTCTTTTTCATCTCAGCGAGTTCCGCGGACCACCACGGCATGGTGGGTGTTTTTGTGTTCTTTTTCTTAGGGATAGTTTGATTACATGTGTCTATTATAGCCTTGTTGTATGTATGTACTATTGTATCTATTTGTTCCGTGTTTGGTATGGTTTCCAAGTGCTCTGGGGTGAGTTGTGTGTTTTGCATAGTCTCGGTCAGTTTCTCATGAAACTGACCCCAGCTTGCTTTCCGTGTGTTATATATACGTGTAGTCCTGTGTATGTTGATGCCCTGTGATTTTTCAATATTTAATCCGAAAAGTATGCCGTTGTGGTCCGAGCTCGTGAGGTCTTCTTTGACGTGCCATCCATCCACGAGGTCCAGTAGGTCGGCGGAGCAGGCGGTAATGTCCACATAGCTACTGTATCTTATCCCCCCTCTGATGGTGTCGAAGGTCGGGGTGTTTCCTGTATTAAGGACTTGGAGGTCGAGCTCCTCTATTGCTCCACTCATCTGTGCGCCTCGGGCGTCCTCGTTTGGGCTTCCCCACCAAACGCTCTTAGCGTTTGCGTCTCCTCCAGCAATAAGCCTTCTGGATCCCCACATGCTGGCAGCCTTCTTTATTTGCTCGAGGTATTGATCCATTGGAGTGTCTGGCTCGAAGTAGTAGGACACCAGTGTTATTATCCACGCTTTTGTTCGGATCCTCACCACTACGATATTCTTTGTGGTGAGCTCTGGGCACTGGACCACATCCAGGTCCTGGTCGAAGACCGCGATTGCTGCCTTGGCAGGCCCCCCTTCCGTGGCGATGTCCTGGTAAACTCTCACTCCTTGATGGGTCTTCATGCCTACCTCGCTGCCAACATAGGGTTCCTGAATCAGCGCGATCGCGAGTTTCTGCGCTTTGGCTTCAAGCAGAAGTTCATGGGTTGCCAGTTTACTGCGCTGGAGGTTTGCTTGCGCTATTACGTACCTATGGGTCCCACGCTCCACTTTAGCAGTAGGCCACCGAGGCTCGTGCCAGGGCGTCCCATCTCTTTCTTACCGGACACTCCTGACTGAAAGCGTTATGAGCGCACCGCTCCATTCCGGCTCTCTTGCAGTTCTGGCATGATGGTGGCTCTCCAGTTATCCGTTCTGGGCATTCGGCTCTGAGGTGCAGGCCCCCGCAGTGACTGCATAGGTCGGCTGTTTCCTTGCAGAGGCGTCGGCCGTGCCCGTAGCCGAGGCAGCGGGTGCATTGCACTAGCGGGGACTGATCTTCGACCCTGACGCTCTGCAAGTCGACCCGCACTCTCCCGCCCTCCGTTGCTCTTTTCCAGACTCTAGATGAGACACATATTATAATGTGCCCCGTCAGGGGATTCCGCGCTTTTCTTCGGTATCTCACCGCCATTCTGGAGTCCTCCTCGTCCAGGCCATGAAAAATGTCCCGATTTTGGTTTTTGAGGGCCTTTAAGACGTCTTCGTCACTGTGTATCAATAGCACATCCCTCAAAATGATGAGCGGGTTTTTATTTTTCATTTCCTCGACGACCAGGTGAGCTCCCGCCGTCTCCAGTCTTTCTTTAATCTTTTTTCTTTCCTCTTGGGTTTTACATCCCATAACTATCTTCCTGTCTCTTGCCTTTCTTACACTTTCCACCTGTATCCATCCTTCTTTTGCATCTATAGCCTTCCGCACTTTTTCTAGAACCTCTTCTCCTGTCTCTGTCTCTTTCTCTGAGGAGATAACGACTGAGTGCAAGGCTGTGCGTTCCGGGGCCCGCGTCTTGGCCTGGTTAGGTGCCGCCACACTCGCGTACGTTGCCTTCTCTAGGGCGACCTTTTGGCTCGCCATCGTTTCATGGAGGTCCTCGATTCTTCTGGCGTTTTCTGTCAGGAGTTTTCTATTTTCCTCCATTTTTGAAAGAAGGAGGCTTTCCACTTCGGCTATGTTTCCTTTCGCCACTTCCTGCGTCTCGATCGTTACTGGCTCCTCTGTTTTCTTCCCGTTTTCTTTCCCCAACTCCCTTTTTAACCTTTCCAGTTCCGTTTCGGCTTCTTTCACCAGCTGGAACAGTCGTTCGATGTCCTTTGTTACATCTATCTTGATGTCGGTTTTTATGTTTCTCGACGTTGCGAGGCAGGTTTTCGCCCTGTTGTTACAGGCTCTCGCCTCGTCGGTCCTGCTCTTGTAAATTCTTGGCGGAGTTTTGGTTTGGTCCCCTTGTAATTTGGTCATCAGTGGTGCTCTAACCTCCTGGGTGAGCATGGGTTTCACTTTAGGTTTTTGTACGGCCGCCAGGGCCGATGTCGTTGGTTTGGGGGGAGAGTTGAGGGGGGTTTTCCCTGTTTCCCACTCGCCTATACTTTTTCTCACGCTTGACGATGGAGCTCCGGCTCCCTCTTGCTGTACGTGCTGCATTGGGGATTTTTGCTCCTTTTCCGGGGACTTTTTGTTGACCGGGGTCCTGATGCCGATGCCGAACATCCTTTGATTTTTTAAATCCGGCTATTTGGTGAGCGGGGTGACGAGTGAGGGTGACTACTACTAAGTTTGTATAAGTTTTAAAATAATGTAGAGTCAGTGTTACACACCCGATTAGGGGGGAGGGTCCTAGTTGGTCGGGGGGCAATTCGAAATCGAGTTGAGGTCAAATAATACAAAGAAAATTTTTTGTAATGAAGTTGTTGGCTCTAGTTACAGCTAGAGTTTTGATCTCTATATTACTTAATAACTATATTTATGTCTAAATATCGGACAATAGTCCTTTGGGTCACTAAAATACTTAAACTAGCACAAAATAATGTTTTAATATTTGCGGCTCTATGTAGAGTCGCAGACTCTGGTCGTTTGAGACGTCAAAATAGCCGCTGCGTGGGCTAAGACACTTCCAGCGGTCAAAAGAAGTCGATTCCGGTTGTTAAAATTTTTGGCTCTACGTAGAGCAGTTTTTATGCCTTCAAAGGATAGCCCTCCCCGAGCCCTTTCCAACAAACCCAAACACGGCCTGGTCTGTGCCACAGCTTCCGGAGTTACGGCAGATCGAAGTTTCTGGTATCCGTGACAAATCCGGTATCCAAATTCGGTATCCGCTCGTAAGTCCGGAACCGTTGGTCCGATTTGGTCGTGCTTCGGCTCGTTTTACTGGGCTCGACGAGCTCTACCCTCCTAGAGCACTTCCTGGCCTTCAACTTTTTGACCCCTGCAAGTGTCAATTTACAATCGGGGCCCACTGGATCAGACAGTCTTGGTCCCGCTGGTTACCCTGAAGAAAGTCCCAGCCCTCTACGACGACGGGTTACTGAGCTATAGGTGTTTAAAAATTTTCAAAATGGCGGCCGAACTGTCAAACGTAATGTTTGACTGTGGATTGCTCCGCTTCCCGGGGTCGTAGAGCGTCGGGGTTTTGGGCTACAATATGGAGTTGGACCTTCTCTGTCCGATGAGACCGTTTTCAAAAATTTATTTTTGAGTCTCTCCTTTTTCCCAAAAAGTGGTGGGGGGTGACACGTAATTGGGCCTTCTAGCCAACTGTGAAAACCGCAGTGTTCTAGGACTCCTGGTTGCTGAGATAAGTCGGCCCAAGTAAAAACAAGATGGCCGCCGAACTGTCAAAAGGCAACTTTGAAGGCCTTTATCTCAGGAACCAGTGGTCGTAGAAGGTTCGGACTTTCGTTCACTGCTGTACTGGACTTTGTCTCCTCTGTCGGACAAGACTACTTTAAGCTCTAAAAAGTTTGTTGCGAGATAACTGATTAAAACCATGCGCAACGTAAAGATACGTGTCCAGCACAGGTTTAGGTGAAGATCCGAACCCTGTAGGTCTTACGGTTCCAAAGATACAGTCAATTTAATTTTGATACCAGAAAAAACAAAATGGCGGAAATTTGGTATCCCCGCGTTTTTGACGTTAGGGGGCCCGGGTTTTGGGTCAACCCAGTTGGGATATACGTCCTAAAGCTATATACACTGTAAAAAAATTATTATTATTATTATTTTAGAATTTATAGCAAAAAATCACTTAAAATTCGGTATCTTTGGACCCGGTCTACCTAAAAATATGCAAAAAATCTTAATATTAGCCTTAAATACACACAGTTAATACAAGAACACTAAATTAATTATTTCCATACAATAAAATCACAAAAAAGTCGTTTTTCCAAAATTTTGGAAATTAGTGTCTATTTCACTGAGTTTTTGAGTCGGCGGTCTGGATCCTTGTAGACACGTAGAATAAGCTAGCGCGCAACAGATTCCAACGTAAAAAGTATATAGTCTGCCTGAAGAATTTTCACTATGAGCGATTGAATTTTGAATTTTAAAAAGTCAATATCTTAAAAAGTAGCAGTCCAAAAATTCAAAACTATGTACCGTTTTGCTCCTGGCTTGATGCTGCACAGTTCCGCTTTGGTTGTTGGAGCCGCACGCAGCTGGATCCCCGACCTCGTCTTGACCTTGAACTTGTTTTTCTGGCGATTGTGCTTCGACGGTAGCTTGCAGAATTCCAAATTTGGTGTCCTCTTGTAGCGCTCGTTGAGACGCTTCTGCCGATATATCACACGTCTTGGTGAATGTTCTGGATCGCACTGCGTTTGTGGTTTTAAAAACTTTCAACTCACTATTTCGCACTTTTTGACACTTGGCCGCTACGCGGGTACACTGCGGCTAATTTGGGTGTAAACACTATATGCGCCGCACTTTTCCGCAACTTTTGATACCTTTCCCGATAAGATCGGACGCGGAAAACCCACTTTTTCGATTTTTTAACGTCGGAGCGGCTCTAAAACGTGGCGCTTTCGATGGCGGGTGGACCGCGACTGGGTTAGGTTAGGTTTTTTTTTTTTTTTTTTTTTGTTGTGAGTCACCTGAAGGGCCAAAGACGAGAGTCCTTGCTTTTGTTTACGAAGAATTTGAAAAGATGTATAGAGTGCGGACCGAGGAAAATCCTCATGGACGACTGGGAAGGGGACCCAGACAGTGCCGGACTCTTACCGGCTAAAAACCTCGGTCATCACTCTCTACATCGCTCTCGGCTTACTCGAAAATTTTCGGAGGGGGAAGAAGGGGAATTGGGAGGAGGTCTTAAAACTACCCGCGCGATCCTTACCTCAGCCAGTGCTGCAAGGCCGGGAGAGAACATGCTTTCTCCCGTTTGGTTTCTGCGGGGTGCTCGGGTCAAGCATGGGGATGCTGTTTCCAGCTTCTCCTTGCTTGACCGTCGCCCGGATCTTATTTAATGAGTCGTAGGGTGGGTGGGGATTTCTGATGCATGCATTACTTGTCACTATGGGCTGCCTTTCTTTTGCCCGCCGGTGGAAGGGAGGGTCGGAGTTCTTTTTGGACCGCTGGTGTGGCTGTTGATACCATCTTTACGGGGGGGCTTCCCTGCAAGGCCTGCTCTTTTTTGCCTTGGACACTTTTTTCGCGTGTCTCCTCGCGCTGCCCTCTTTTCGTTTCCCTTCCATCGGTAGTTACATACTGCTAAAAATAAGGGGGGGGGGGAGTGACGGAGGTCTGTCGGGCGGACAGGCGCTACGGCACGCATTTGGGTCGACCCCTCGACCGGCTCTCCACCACTGCGGGCCCCAGTAGATCCTTACCCCAGCCAGTGCTGAAAGGCCGGAGAAGAAAATCATTCCTCCGTTTAGGCTTCCGCTGGGGTGATCCGCGTGTGGCAGGTTGCCGACCGGTGGGCCGCTCCGCTTGCCGCCAAGCGCTCCTTCCGTCCGACCGACGCCCGTCGGGTCGGGAGATGCGTGCATCAGAAATTTTTAAGCTATGTTTACATTTTTAACTTACAGATTTTATAAATACATGCAGAGAAGAGAATTACAATAAAACAAATAAAACAAATAATGGCGGGTACCTTTTCCTATAGTGACTTTATTTCAGAAAAGGACTAGTTGAGAGAGGGGGGTTAGGGGGAGGGGTGAAATTACTTTTGATTGTTCGTGTGCATTAATTATCTCAGTGTGCTGGGTTGTGTTTGTAGGGGAGGCACTGGTCTACATTTTCATTCAGAAGAATAGGGGGGGTTTATATATATAAAAATGTGAAGCTAATAGATAGGGGTGAGGGGAGGGGTTAGTAGTGTGGGGGAGTGATGTGAAATTTATATCTCGTATTTCTTATATTTTCTTTAAGTTCCGGGGGGGGGAGGGGGGAGGAAGTTGATGCGGCGTTTGTGTTGGCTTTTGAAGTCACGTAACTCCTTCTCCAAATAGTCCGGTCGCCTGAACAGTGTTTGTTCTGGCTGCCGGGCTATTTGTTCCTTAGGCATGCTACGCGGACTACTTTTTCTACAAACTTTTTTGTGTTCTCGCGATTATCTTCCGATCCCAGCAGTTCTCTCCAACTCGAGCTATCCGGAGTGACCTTGACTCCGGTCTTTTGCTCCAGCTCGAGTCTTTCTCTGCCGAAGCGCGGGCAGTCGCACACAACGTGCCAGATGTCCTCGTCAATGGCCGGGTCGCAGACGCACGAGGGTGCGTCTTTGATTTTGAAGCGGTGTAGGTAGGCTGCGAATCCTCCGTGTCCGGTGAATGCTTGAACCAAGAAGTTTGAGAGTTTCAGTTTCTTTATTACGCTGTTCGCGTCCCTCACTCGTGGAAAAAACTTCTTGGTTACTGCTCCAGTTTCGGAGGCGTCGTAGCGAGCCTGCCACTTTTCGACCGTTTGTTCTCTTATCGACCTTTTGACGTATGATATCGGCACCCTGTCGTACGCGGGCGCGGTCTTTTTCTTTAAAGCTGCTTGCTTTGCCAGTTCATCTGCCCTCTCATTTCCTGGCGTACCTATGTGAGCTCGCAGCCAAAAGAATTTAAGGTCCGTCCCGTTTCTCCGCGCTTCGGTTACCTGGTCTTTGATCTTTTGGACCAGGGGGTGTGTCGTGTCCGGTGATTTGAGGAGTTCTAGCGACGATTTGGAGTCACTGAGAATGTTGACGCTTTGCACCTTGTGTTTCATCGCGATCTGTACTGCCCCGAGGAGCGCGTACATTTCGGTTTGAAACACCGTGTTGTAGGGTGCAAGTTTGAAGGTTGAGTGGCGGATTTCTCCCCCACCTTCCCACCATGTGAGTGCCGCTCCCGTTTTGCCCTCAATTTTACTCCCATCGGTGTAAATTTGAGGACCTTCTAGGCCGTACTTATCGACCACGTCCTGATTGAATTGCTCCAAACAGACGTGTTCAATAACGAAGGCCTTTGACGGGTGTGGTCTCGCTAGAGCGTCAGTCCTATTCTCAAGTTCCCTTCCAGGTGGTACGTGATCGTCGCTGAAGCCCCTCTTTTCTTCGTAGAGCATCGCCGCTTCGTGAATGCGCAGATCCAGGGGGAGCGTCCCCGACAGGATCAACGCCGATGTTAGAGAAACCGTCCTGTATGCCCTGCAGATCTTCTGGGCGAAACCACGCTGTATTGAGTCGAGCTGGTTCCGCACCATCACCTTGCTGGCAGCTGTGTGCCAGGCGCTTGCTGCATACAGGACGATTGGTTCTATCACCGCCATGTAAATGGTTTTCACTATCTCGCTGTTGAGACCCCATGACACCCTTGCCGCACGTGACAGCTGTCTGTAGATATCCGTTGCCTTTTGGCACGTTTTCGCTACATGTGTGTTAAAGGTGAGTTTGCGGTCGATGGTTAGTCCCAACAGTTTGATTTCGTCGACGAGCTCTACTCCGATTCCGTCCATTGAGATTCGAATAGGGTCCCATTTCAGCTTCCTCGTTATTGCCATGGCTGCGGTCTTATGAGCTGCGAAGTTAAGCTTATTTTGGGAACCCCATTCTACCACTTTCTGGAGGGTCTGTTCTGCTTGTGCTTTTACGGCGTCTGAGTTGCTGCCGGAGAACACTAAGGTGACGTCGTCTGCGAAGGCCTGACAGTGGGCGCCTGTGTCGCTGAGTTGCTCTAAGAGGTCATCTAGAATTACATTCCAGAATATCGGACCTCCTATGGAACCCTGTACACATCCCTTTGTCGTTGGCTTTTCGCTGACCTCGCCCGCGTAGTGTACCTTTATCATTCGGTCTTCCAAGTAGGAGCTTACCGTGTGATAGAGGTTCCTCGGACACCTTCTCTTTGCCAGTTGGATCTTCAGCTTCGGCCACCAGGCGTTGTCGAAAGCTCCCTCGATGTCCAGTGAGACCAGTAGTACGATGCGTTTCTTCGTTTCTACTTCCATTTTTATGTGTCTCATCAGTTCATAGAGGGCATCTTCCGTCGACTTCTGGGGCATGAATCCATACTGGCTTTTGTTCAGCGCCGGGAGGACGTGCCACTTGATCCTGTTTATTAACATCTTTTCCAGGATTTTCCCTAGTACCGACAATAGACCAATCGGTCGGTACGACTTGGGTTTAGTGTAGTCTTCCTTTCCGGGTTTTCGCAGGATGCAGACATGTGCTGACTTCCAGGCTTTGGGGAAGTATGCTAGCCTAAGACAGGAATTCGCTAGGCATAGGAATACTTCCTTGTTGCACTGGATGGCTGCTGCGCATATGTCTGCCGTTAGTCCATCAGACCCAGGTGCTTTCTTCGGGTTCATACTTTTGACAACCACATCCAACTCCACTTGCGTGAAGGGTGGGTCATCTCCTGCGAGGTTTGACTCCGCTTCTGGGGTGTCTCCCTCTGTGTATTCCCTGGTGCGCCTGTGACTTTCGGATTCCCCTTCCCTGCGATCATCCGGGTAAAAGCACTGAGCGAGTCGTTGGGCCGACTGTTTCGGTGTTAAGGTTTGTCCCCTTTCGTCTGTAAGCAGTGTGTCTTCTTGACGTCTAGCCGTTTTCCTGATTACTCTGTAGATTTTGTCCCACATTGTCTCCCTTTCCTGCGTGGTGCAAAATTCCTTCCAGCTAGTCGTCTGAGCCTCCGCTGCTTTGGCCGTGTACTCTTCCTTTACCTCCAGGTATTGGTCGACTACGAACTGCCTTCTACTCGGGGCGGCGTTCCTTATGCGCCTTTTCCTCCTCAACACCTCTTTTTTCAGTCGGTCCAGGCTTTTCGACCACCACGGCGGCTTTGCGTCTGTCTTTTGGGCACCCGGCTTAGGGATACTCTCCTCGCATGCTTCTGACACTGAGCTGATGTAGGCGTTTGTTGCCTGCTCCAGCTCGCTGGTGACTCCAACATTGCTCATGGAGTATGGTGTCAGTTCCCTTTCCTGGAGCCTCCTGGACAGGACACTCTTAAATTTGGTCCAGTCAGCTTTTTTCGTGTTGTAACGTCTGGTTGTCTGTTTCGGTACTGGTGTCGGGGCTGTTTCGCTGTACACTGCAAATTTTATGGCGTTGTGATCGGACGTGATAACATTTCTGTCTACCTTCCAGTCTTGGATTCTGGGCAGAATGTTAGTACTGCACGCCGTCACATCGACTATGCTTGCGTAAGGTTAGGTTAGGTTAGGTTAGGTTAGGTTAGGTTAGGTTAGGTTAGGTTAGGTTAGGTTAGGTTAGGTTAGGTTAGGTTAGGTTAGGTTAGGTTAGGTTAGGTTAGGTTAGGTTAGGTTAGGTTAGGTTAGGTTAGGTTAGGTTAGGTTAGGTTAGGTTAGGTTAGGTTAGGTTAGGTTAGGTTAGGTTAGGTTAGGTTAGGTTAGGTTAGGTTAGGTTAGGTTAGGTTAGGTTAGGTTAGGTTAGGTTAGGTTAGGTTAGGTTAGGTTAGGTTAGGTTAGGTTAGGTTAGGTTAGGTTAGGTTAGGTTAGGTTAGGTTAGGTTAGGTTAGGTTAGGTTAGGTTAGGTTAGGTTAGGTTAGGTTAGGTTAGGTTAGGTTAGGTTAGGTTAGGTTAGGTTAGGTTAGGTTAGGTTAGGTTAGGTTAGGTTAGGTTAGGTTAGGTTAGGTTAGGTTAGGTTAGGTTAGGTTAGGTTAGGTTAGGTTAGGTTAGGTTAGGTTAGGTTAGGTTAGGTTAGGTTAGGTTAGGTTAGGTTAGGTTAGGTTAGGTTAGGTTAGGTTAGGTTAGGTTAGGTTAGGTTAGGTTAGGTTAGGTTAGGTTAGGTTAGGTTAGGTTAGGTTAGGTTAGGATATAGGTACTCTAATCGGTAGATTTTGTTAAAATTTTGCGTACGGGTCTCTTTTTACGTGCTCTTTGTGTGGTCTTTTTGGCTTGGGGTAAAAACTCCCTCCTTTCGGTATGTCCCATACATTTTTTTTGAATTTTCGAGGTTTTTATTTTTTTATGGAAAAAGTACCACTCTCACGGGGCTGAAACCCGCCCCTACCCCGGATCATTTTTAAATACTAATAAATAGATATTTTTTTTATCACCCTAGGTCTGTAAACGAAACTTTTAGACCCGGGTTGAATTTCAAGGTCAAATTGTAAATGTCGAATTTGGTAAAAAAAAAAATGTTTTTCCATAGATTTTTCAATATTCCCATACATACTAACGTAGTATGGGAAAAAATCAAAAATGATGTCCGTTTTGCGATATCTCTCACCGTTTCCGAGATAAAAAATGGGCAATTAATCGATCGAGCGCGAAATTAAATGATGTACGAATTTCGATGAAAACGAAACAAACACACAAAAATATCAAATATTACCCCAAAGCGCGTGTATAGCGTACTAACAAATACGTAATAGCAAATACGAGAGAGTTTTTAAGAATTTTGATTCACTTAAAATTATACGTAAGTACTTAATATTGTTGTCAGTTGTTTTTTTTACGCTCTTTTATAAAAAAAATAACCTCGAAGACGAAAGCGGGAGCAAAGCTCCCGCTTCCGTCTTCTAACCTATCCGTGATCCGAGTCGGGTTTTGTTGTTAATAAGTTACTTAGTTAAAAGTTTAGGTAGGTATTCGTTATATATACATATAATACAACATAAATAGTCTCCAATTTCGGGCAAACGAGCACAATTAGGTACTTACGGCGACGTTTTGGACAAAATTGGACATAAGTATGAATATGACACACTATAGCAGATAGATATATTAGGTTAGGGCAACCAGAAAAAGGGGGGACGGGGGGGCGGAGCCCCCCACTAGGGGGGCTCGGGGGGCGCAGCCCCCCGCATTAAAAGAAGATCACAGTCGTAACAGTGGTGTTATTTGTTAATAGGTTAGGTTAGGTTTCACTTGTGTCCCTTAGAGCGGAAATAGACACCCCGCGAAGCGGGGTGGCGTCGACACGCTGGCGGTTAGGTTAGGTTAGGTAAGGTTATATTAGGTTAGGTTACGTTACGTTAGGTTCAGGTGAAATAGGAAAAAAAAAAATAGTTTTAAAAATTTTCTTTTGCCCGATTTCGAAGAAAAAAAAATGTGTTACCAGTAGGGTGAAATTGTATTGTTCAAAATTGAAGTCCATTTTGCTCCACCTTTTACCGTTTCGGAGATAAAAAATGTTAAATTTTTAAAAAGTCTGCGTCGGATTATTTCATCAGGCGCTTGATCGAAAAATGTATGGAAAACTGGACGTGATTTGGGGAAAAAGTTTACTATAAAATGACTTTAAAAACAAATTACTCATCATAAAAGTCCAAAATTTCACATACATATAGAAAGGTAACCAATTAATGCATAACTATCAAAATTATATTTTTATTAGCTTAATATCAAAATTAATTAAGGATTGAAGTTGTCAATTTGTTCAGTTTGCAGATATTATTAGGAAAAACTTTGCCATTTTCCTATGGAAAAATCGGAAATTGTCACAGAACGACAAGGTCAGTATAAGTTGTTCAAAATTGAAGTTTATTTTGCTATAGCTTTTACCGTTTCGGAGATAAAGATTTTTGAATTTTAGAAAAAGGCGTGATTCGTTGCGTCGGATTATTTCATCAGGCGCTTGATCGAAAAATGTATGGAAAACTATACGTTCGACTCATTTTGGTTTTATATTTTACATCGAGAGTTATTAAAACCTAATAAAAACTATTTTTAGACCTAACAAGACATGAAATGGTCAAAAACTTTTGAAAAAGTTGGTCTGGGAAAAAGTGAAATTTCGAATGATAATTACGTAAAGTGGACGTGATCCGGGGACCAAGTTTACTATAAAAAAGCTTTAAAAAAGCATATACTCGGCATAAAAGTCCAAAATTTTACATACATATATAGAGATAACTCATTTATGCATAAAAATCAAAATGATATTTTTACTAGCTTAAAATCAAAAGTAATTAAGGGTTGAAGTTGACAATTTGTCCAGATTGCAGATATTTGGTCGTTATAATCGTTGTAACTTTGCCGTTTTCCGATGGAAAATTCGTAAACTTTCACAGAACGACAAGGGCACAAAAATACATACACTTACATGAAAATTACATCAACGAAAATTACGGTGGAATTTTGTTTTAACAAAAACATCAGTTTTTTCGGTGCTTTTTGTGTGATTTCATCCACAGTATGAAAGTGGGTCTATGGTGGGTGTATATTGATGAAACTTGGCATATGGCGTTTTTTTCAGCACGCTCTACCCATCTCTGTTCCGGCTGGCTCTAATATATCCGTGATCCGAGTCGGTTTTTGCCACCAAGTGACTTTTTCCCTACTATACTGCCACATCTGTACACCACCCACTCACTGACTATCTTTAGGAGCCAATATCTCGGTAATTATCAAATTGAGAGAAAAATTGCCAAGTTGCAAAACATGCTTATTTTATAATCTTCTATACTATAGTATCATAAAAAATAGGGGTCATAATGACGTCATATTTTTTTTCATCAAAAATTTTCTAAGTGTTTTTTATTTTCAAAGTTTTTTTTTCTTTTTGTCGGGGGTACAAACCACCCCATTTCGGTAGGTTTTTGAAAAATTTTGAAAATTTTGTCCAAATTGAAAAAAAAAAATTTTCTCTTACAGGAATTTACAATACCATACTTTAGTATGGAAATTCAAAAATGAAGTCCTTTTTTCGATATCTCACACCGTTTTCGGTATAATAAAGTTTTAGCACTTTTTTAGCCTAAAAACTTTCAAAAATAAAGGAGGATATAGGTACTCTAATCGGTAGATTTTGTTAAAATTTTGCGTACGGGTCTCTTTTTACGTGCTCTTTGTGTGGTCTTTTTGGCTTGGGGTAAAAACTCCCTCCTTTCGGTATGTCCCATACATTTTTTTTGAATTTTCGAGGTTTTTATTTTTTTATGGAAAAAGTACCACTCTCACGGGGCTGAAACCCGCCCCTACCCCGGATCATTTTTAAATACTAATAAATAGATATTTTTTTTATCACCCTAGGTCTGTAAACGAAACTTTTAGACCCGGGTTGAATTTCAAGGTCAAATTGTAAATGTCGAATTTGGTAAAAAAAAAAATGTTTTTCCATAGATTTTTCAATATTCCCATACATACTAACGTAGTATGGGAAAAAATCAAAAATGATGTCCGTTTTGCGATATCTCTCACCGTTTCCGAGATAAAAAATGGGCAATTAATCGATCGAGCGCGAAATTAAATGATGTACGAATTTCGATGAAAACGAAACAAACACACAAAAATATCAAATATTACCCCAAAGCGCGTGTATAGCGTACTAACAAATACGTAATAGCAAATACGAGAGAGTTTTTAAGAATTTTGATTCACTTAAAATTATACGTAAGTACTTAATATTGTTGTCAGTTGTTTTTTTTACGCTCTTTTATAAAAAAAATAACCTCGAAGACGAAAGCGGGAGCAAAGCTCCCGCTTCCGTCTTCTAACCTATCCGTGATCCGAGTCGGGTTTTGTTGTTAATAAGTTACTTAGTTAAAAGTTTAGGTAGGTATTCGTTATATATACATATAATACAACATAAATAGTCTCCAATTTCGGGCAAACGAGCACAATTAGGTACTTACGGCGACGTTTTGGACAAAATTGGACATAAGTATGAATATGACACACTATAGCAGATAGATATATTAGGTTAGGGCAACCAGAAAAAGGGGGGACGGGGGGGCGGAGCCCCCCACTAGGGGGGCTCGGGGGGCGCAGCCCCCCGCATTAAAAGAAGATCACAGTCGTAACAGTGGTGTTATTTGTTAATAGGTTAGGTTAGGTTTCACTTGTGTCCCTTAGAGCGGAAATAGACACCCCGCGAAGCGGGGTGGCGTCGACACGCTGGCGGTTAGGTTAGGTTAGGTAAGGTTATATTAGGTTAGGTTACGTTACGTTAGGTTCAGGTGAAATAGGAAAAAAAAAAATAGTTTTAAAAATTTTCTTTTGCCCGATTTCGAAGAAAAAAAAATGTGTTACCAGTAGGGTGAAATTGTATTGTTCAAAATTGAAGTCCATTTTGCTCCACCTTTTACCGTTTCGGAGATAAAAAATGTTAAATTTTTAAAAAGTCTGCGTCGGATTATTTCATCAGGCGCTTGATCGAAAAATGTATGGAAAACTGGACGTGATTTGGGGAAAAAGTTTACTATAAAATGACTTTAAAAACAAATTACTCATCATAAAAGTCCAAAATTTCACATACATATAGAAAGGTAACCAATTAATGCATAACTATCAAAATTATATTTTTATTAGCTTAATATCAAAATTAATTAAGGATTGAAGTTGTCAATTTGTTCAGTTTGCAGATATTATTAGGAAAAACTTTGCCATTTTCCTATGGAAAAATCGGAAATTGTCACAGAACGACAAGGTCAGTATAAGTTGTTCAAAATTGAAGTTTATTTTGCTATAGCTTTTACCGTTTCGGAGATAAAGATTTTTGAATTTTAGAAAAAGGCGTGATTCGTTGCGTCGGATTATTTCATCAGGCGCTTGATCGAAAAATGTATGGAAAACTATACGTTCGACTCATTTTGGTTTTATATTTTACATCGAGAGTTATTAAAACCTAATAAAAACTATTTTTAGACCTAACAAGACATGAAATGGTCAAAAACTTTTGAAAAAGTTGGTCTGGGAAAAAGTGAAATTTCGAATGATAATTACGTAAAGTGGACGTGATCCGGGGACCAAGTTTACTATAAAAAAGCTTTAAAAAAGCATATACTCGGCATAAAAGTCCAAAATTTTACATACATATATAGAGATAACTCATTTATGCATAAAAATCAAAATGATATTTTTACTAGCTTAAAATCAAAAGTAATTAAGGGTTGAAGTTGACAATTTGTCCAGATTGCAGATATTTGGTCGTTATAATCGTTGTAACTTTGCCGTTTTCCGATGGAAAATTCGTAAACTTTCACAGAACGACAAGGGCACAAAAATACATACACTTACATGAAAATTACATCAACGAAAATTACGGTGGAATTTTGTTTTAACAAAAACATCAGTTTTTTCGGTGCTTTTTGTGTGATTTCATCCACAGTATGAAAGTGGGTCTATGGTGGGTGTATATTGATGAAACTTGGCATATGGCGTTTTTTTCAGCACGCTCTACCCATCTCTGTTCCGGCTGGCTCTAATATATCCGTGATCCGAGTCGGTTTTTGCCACCAAGTGACTTTTTCCCTACTATACTGCCACATCTGTACACCACCCACTCACTGACTATCTTTAGGAGCCAATATCTCGGTAATTATCAAATTGAGAGAAAAATTGCCAAGTTGCAAAACATGCTTATTTTATAATCTTCTATACTATAGTATCATAAAAAATAGGGGTCATAATGACGTCATATTTTTTTTCATCAAAAATTTTCTAAGTGTTTTTTATTTTCAAAGTTTTTTTTTCTTTTTGTCGGGGGTACAAACCACCCCATTTCGGTAGGTTTTTGAAAAATTTTGAAAATTTTGTCCAAATTGAAAAAAAAAAATTTTCTCTTACAGGAATTTACAATACCATACTTTAGTATGGAAATTCAAAAATGAAGTCCTTTTTTCGATATCTCACACCGTTTTCGGTATAATAAAGTTTTAGCACTTTTTTAGCCTAAAAACTTTCAAAAATAAAGGAGGATATAGGTACTCTAATCGGTAGATTTTGTTAAAATTTTGCGTACGGGTCTCTTTTTACGTGCTCTTTGTGTGGTCTTTTTGGCTTGGGGTAAAAACTCCCTCCTTTCGGTATGTCCCATACATTTTTTTTGAATTTTCGAGGTTTTTATTTTTTTATGGAAAAAGTACCACTCTCACGGGGCTGAAACCCGCCCCTACCCCGGATCATTTTTAAATACTAATAAATAAATATTTTTTTTATCACCCTAGGTCTGTAAACGAAACTTTTAGACCCGGGTTGAATTTCAAGGTCAAATTGTAAATGTCGAATTTGGTAAAAAAAAAAATGTTTTTCCATAGATTTTTCAATATTCTCATACATACTAACGTAGTATGGGAAAAAATCAAAAATGATGTCCGTTTTGCGATATCTCTCACCGTTTCCGAGATAAAAAATGGGCAATTAATCGATCGAGCGCGAAATTAAATGATGTACGAATTTCGATGAAAACGAAACAAACACACAAAAATATCAAATATTACCCCAAAGCGCGTGTATAGCGTACTAACAAATACGTAATAGCAAATACGAGAGAGTTTTTAAGAATTTTGATTCACTTAAAATTATACGTAAGTACTTAATATTGTTGTCAGTTGTTTTTTTTACGCTCTTTTATAAAAAAAATAACCTCGAAGACGAAAGCGGGAGCAAAGCTCCCGCTTCCGTCTTCTAACCTATCCGTGATCCGAGTCGGGTTTTGTTGTTAATAAGTTACTTAGTTAAAAGTTTAGGTAGGTATTCGTTATATATACATATAATACAACATAAATAGTCTCCAATTTCGGGCAAACGAGCACAATTAGGTACTTACGGCGACGTTTTGGACAAAATTGGACATAAGTATGAATATGACACACTATAGCAGATAGATATATTAGGTTAGGGCAACCAGAAAAAGGGGGGACGGGGGGGCGGAGCCCCCCACTAGGGGGGCTCGGGGGGCGCAGCCCCCCGCATTAAAAGAAGATCACAGTCGTAACAGTGGTGTTATTTGTTAATAGGTTAGGTTAGGTTTCACTTGTGTCCCTTAGAGCGGAAATAGACACCCCGCGAAGCGGGGTGGCGTCGACACGCTGGCGGTTAGGTTAGGTTAGGTAAGGTTATATTAGGTTAGGTTACGTTACGTTAGGTTCAGGTGAAATAGGAAAAAAAAAAATAGTTTTAAAAATTTTCTTTTGCCCGATTTCGAAGAAAAAAAAATGTGTTACCAGTAGGGTGAAATTGTATTGTTCAAAATTGAAGTCCATTTTGCTCCACCTTTTACCGTTTCGGAGATAAAAAATGTTAAATTTTTAAAAAGTCTGCGTCGGATTATTTCATCAGGCGCTTGATCGAAAAATGTATGGAAAACTGGACGTGATTTGGGGAAAAAGTTTACTATAAAATGACTTTAAAAACAAATTACTCATCATAAAAGTCCAAAATTTCACATACATATAGAAAGGTAACCAATTAATGCATAACTATCAAAATTATATTTTTATTAGCTTAATATCAAAATTAATTAAGGATTGAAGTTGTCAATTTGTTCAGTTTGCAGATATTATTAGGAAAAACTTTGCCATTTTCCTATGGAAAAATCGGAAATTGTCACAGAACGACAAGGTCAGTATAAGTTGTTCAAAATTGAAGTTTATTTTGCTATAGCTTTTACCGTTTCGGAGATAAAGATTTTTGAATTTTAGAAAAAGGCGTGATTCGTTGCGTCGGATTATTTCATCAGGCGCTTGATCGAAAAATGTATGGAAAACTATACGTTCGACTCATTTTGGTTTTATATTTTACATCGAGAGTTATTAAAACCTAATAAAAACTATTTTTAGACCTAACAAGACATGAAATGGTCAAAAACTTTTGAAAAAGTTGGTCTGGGAAAAAGTGAAATTTCGAATGATAATTACGTAAAGTGGACGTGATCCGGGGACCAAGTTTACTATAAAAAAGCTTTAAAAAAGCATATACTCGGCATAAAAGTCCAAAATTTTACATACATATATAGAGATAACTCATTTATGCATAAAAATCAAAATGATATTTTTACTAGCTTAAAATCAAAAGTAATTAAGGGTTGAAGTTGACAATTTGTCCAGATTGCAGATATTTGGTCGTTATAATCGTTGTAACTTTGCCGTTTTCCGATGGAAAATTCGTAAACTTTCACAGAACGACAAGGGCACAAAAATACATACACTTACATGAAAATTACATCAACGAAAATTACGGTGGAATTTTGTTTTAACAAAAACATCAGTTTTTTCGGTGCTTTTTGTGTGATTTCATCCACAGTATGAAAGTGGGTCTATGGTGGGTGTATATTGATGAAACTTGGCATATGGCGTTTTTTTCAGCACGCTCTACCCATCTCTGTTCCGGCTGGCTCTAATATATCCGTGATCCGAGTCGGTTTTTGCCACCAAGTGACTTTTTCCCTACTATACTGCCACATCTGTACACCACCCACTCACTGACTATCTTTAGGAGCCAATATCTCGGTAATTATCAAATTGAGAGAAAAATTGCCAAGTTGCAAAACATGCTTATTTTATAATCTTCTATACTATAGTATCATAAAAAATAGGGGTCATAATGACGTCATATTTTTTTTCATCAAAAATTTTCTAAGTGTTTTTTATTTTCAAAGTTTTTTTTTCTTTTTGTCGGGGGTACAAACCACCCCATTTCGGTAGGTTTTTGAAAAATTTTGAAAATTTTGTCCAAATTGAAAAAAAAAAATTTTCTCTTACAGGAATTTACAATACCATACTTTAGTATGGAAATTCAAAAATGAAGTCCTTTTTTCGATATCTCACACCGTTTTCGGTATAATAAAGTTTTAGCACTTTTTTAGCCTAAAAACTTTCAAAAATAAAGGAGGATATAGGTACTCTAATCGGTAGATTTTGTTAAAATTTTGCGTACGGGTCTCTTTTTACGTGCTCTTTGTGTGGTCTTTTTGGCTTGGGGTAAAAACTCCCTCCTTTCGGTATGTCCCATACATTTTTTTTGAATTTTCGAGGTTTTTATTTTTTTATGGAAAAAGTACCACTCTCACGGGGCTGAAACCCGCCCCTACCCCGGATCATTTTTAAATACTAATAAATAGATATTTTTTTTATCACCCTAGGTCTGTAAACGAAACTTTTAGACCCGGGTTGAATTTCAAGGTCAAATTGTAAATGTCGAATTTGGTAAAAAAAAAAATGTTTTTCCATAGATTTTTCAATATTCCCATACATACTAACGTAGTATGGGAAAAAATCAAAAATGATGTCCGTTTTGCGATATCTCTCACCGTTTCCGAGATAAAAAATGGGCAATTAATCGATCGAGCGCGAAATTAAATGATGTACGAATTTCGATGAAAACGAAACAAACACACAAAAATATCAAATATTACCCCAAAGCGCGTGTATAGCGTACTAACAAATACGTAATAGCAAATACGAGAGAGTTTTTAAGAATTTTGATTCACTTAAAATTATACGTAAGTACTTAATATTGTTGTCAGTTGTTTTTTTTACGCTCTTTTATAAAAAAAATAACCTCGAAGACGAAAGCGGGAGCAAAGCTCCCGCTTCCGTCTTCTAACCTATCCGTGATCCGAGTCGGGTTTTGTTGTTAATAAGTTACTTAGTTAAAAGTTTAGGTAGGTATTCGTTATATATACATATAATACAACATAAATAGTCTCCAATTTCGGGCAAACGAGCACAATTAGGTACTTACGGCGACGTTTTGGACAAAATTGGACATAAGTATGAATATGACACACTATAGCAGATAGATATATTAGGTTAGGGCAACCAGAAAAAGGGGGGACGGGGGGGCGGAGCCCCCCACTAGGGGGGCTCGGGGGGCGCAGCCCCCCGCATTAAAAGAAGATCACAGTCGTAACAGTGGTGTTATTTGTTAATAGGTTAGGTTAGGTTTCACTTGTGTCCCTTAGAGCGGAAATAGACACCCCGCGAAGCGGGGTGGCGTCGACACGCTGGCGGTTAGGTTAGGTTAGGTAAGGTTATATTAGGTTAGGTTACGTTACGTTAGGTTCAGGTGAAATAGGAAAAAAAAAAATAGTTTTAAAAATTTTCTTTTGCCCGATTTCGAAGAAAAAAAAATGTGTTACCAGTAGGGTGAAATTGTATTGTTCAAAATTGAAGTCCATTTTGCTCCACCTTTTACCGTTTCGGAGATAAAAAATGTTAAATTTTTAAAAAGTCTGCGTCGGATTATTTCATCAGGCGCTTGATCGAAAAATGTATGGAAAACTGGACGTGATTTGGGGAAAAAGTTTACTATAAAATGACTTTAAAAACAAATTACTCATCATAAAAGTCCAAAATTTCACATACATATAGAAAGGTAACCAATTAATGCATAACTATCAAAATTATATTTTTATTAGCTTAATATCAAAATTAATTAAGGATTGAAGTTGTCAATTTGTTCAGTTTGCAGATATTATTAGGAAAAACTTTGCCATTTTCCTATGGAAAAATCGGAAATTGTCACAGAACGACAAGGTCAGTATAAGTTGTTCAAAATTGAAGTTTATTTTGCTATAGCTTTTACCGTTTCGGAGATAAAGATTTTTGAATTTTAGAAAAAGGCGTGATTCGTTGCGTCGGATTATTTCATCAGGCGCTTGATCGAAAAATGTATGGAAAACTATACGTTCGACTCATTTTGGTTTTATATTTTACATCGAGAGTTATTAAAACCTAATAAAAACTATTTTTAGACCTAACAAGACATGAAATGGTCAAAAACTTTTGAAAAAGTTGGTCTGGGAAAAAGTGAAATTTCGAATGATAATTACGTAAAGTGGACGTGATCCGGGGACCAAGTTTACTATAAAAAAGCTTTAAAAAAGCATATACTCGGCATAAAAGTCCAAAATTTTACATACATATATAGAGATAACTCATTTATGCATAAAAATCAAAATGATATTTTTACTAGCTTAAAATCAAAAGTAATTAAGGGTTGAAGTTGACAATTTGTCCAGATTGCAGATATTTGGTCGTTATAATCGTTGTAACTTTGCCGTTTTCCGATGGAAAATTCGTAAACTTTCACAGAACGACAAGGGCACAAAAATACATACACTTACATGAAAATTACATCAACGAAAATTACGGTGGAATTTTGTTTTAACAAAAACATCAGTTTTTTCGGTGCTTTTTGTGTGATTTCATCCACAGTATGAAAGTGGGTCTATGGTGGGTGTATATTGATGAAACTTGGCATATGGCGTTTTTTTCAGCACGCTCTACCCATCTCTGTTCCGGCTGGCTCTAATATATCCGTGATCCGAGTCGGTTTTTGCCACCAAGTGACTTTTTCCCTACTATACTGCCACATCTGTACACCACCCACTCACTGACTATCTTTAGGAGCCAATATCTCGGTAATTATCAAATTGAGAGAAAAATTGCCAAGTTGCAAAACATGCTTATTTTATAATCTTCTATACTATAGTATCATAAAAAATAGGGGTCATAATGACGTCATATTTTTTTTCATCAAAAATTTTCTAAGTGTTTTTTATTTTCAAAGTTTTTTTTTCTTTTTGTCGGGGGTACAAACCACCCCATTTCGGTAGGTTTTTGAAAAATTTTGAAAATTTTGTCCAAATTGAAAAAAAAAAATTTTCTCTTACAGGAATTTACAATACCATACTTTAGTATGGAAATTCAAAAATGAAGTCCTTTTTTCGATATCTCACACCGTTTTCGGTATAATAAAGTTTTAGCACTTTTTTAGCCTAAAAACTTTCAAAAATAAAGGAGGATATAGGTACTCTAATCGGTAGATTTTGTTAAAATTTTGCGTACGGGTCTCTTTTTACGTGCTCTTTGTGTGGTCTTTTTGGCTTGGGGTAAAAACTCCCTCCTTTCGGTATGTCCCATACATTTTTTTTGAATTTTCGAGGTTTTTATTTTTTTATGGAAAAAGTACCACTCTCACGGGGCTGAAACCCGCCCCTACCCCGGATCATTTTTAAATACTAATAAATAGATATTTTTTTTATCACCCTAGGTCTGTAAACGAAACTTTTAGACCCGGGTTGAATTTCAAGGTCAAATTGTAAATGTCGAATTTGGTAAAAAAAAAAATGTTTTTCCATAGATTTTTCAATATTCCCATACATACTAACGTAGTATGGGAAAAAATCAAAAATGATGTCCGTTTTGCGATATCTCTCACCGTTTCCGAGATAAAAAATGGGCAATTAATCGATCGAGCGCGAAATTAAATGATGTACGAATTTCGATGAAAACGAAACAAACACACAAAAATATCAAATATTACCCCAAAGCGCGTGTATAGCGTACTAACAAATACGTAATAGCAAATACGAGAGAGTTTTTAAGAATTTTGATTCACTTAAAATTATACGTAAGTACTTAATATTGTTGTCAGTTGTTTTTTTTACGCTCTTTTATAAAAAAAATAACCTCGAAGACGAAAGCGGGAGCAAAGCTCCCGCTTCCGTCTTCTAACCTATCCGTGATCCGAGTCGGGTTTTGTTGTTAATAAGTTACTTAGTTAAAAGTTTAGGTAGGTATTCGTTATATATACATATAATACAACATAAATAGTCTCCAATTTCGGGCAAACGAGCACAATTAGGTACTTACGGCGACGTTTTGGACAAAATTGGACATAAGTATGAATATGACACACTATAGCAGATAGATATATTAGGTTAGGGCAACCAGAAAAAGGGGGGACGGGGGGGCGGAGCCCCCCACTAGGGGGGCTCGGGGGGCGCAGCCCCCCGCATTAAAAGAAGATCACAGTCGTAACAGTGGTGTTATTTGTTAATAGGTTAGGTTAGGTTTCACTTGTGTCCCTTAGAGCGGAAATAGACACCCCGCGAAGCGGGGTGGCGTCGACACGCTGGCGGTTAGGTTAGGTTAGGTAAGGTTATATTAGGTTAGGTTACGTTACGTTAGGTTCAGGTGAAATAGGAAAAAAAAAAATAGTTTTAAAAATTTTCTTTTGCCCGATTTCGAAGAAAAAAAAATGTGTTACCAGTAGGGTGAAATTGTATTGTTCAAAATTGAAGTCCATTTTGCTCCACCTTTTACCGTTTCGGAGATAAAAAATGTTAAATTTTTAAAAAGTCTGCGTCGGATTATTTCATCAGGCGCTTGATCGAAAAATGTATGGAAAACTGGACGTGATTTGGGGAAAAAGTTTACTATAAAATGACTTTAAAAACAAATTACTCATCATAAAAGTCCAAAATTTCACATACATATAGAAAGGTAACCAATTAATGCATAACTATCAAAATTATATTTTTATTAGCTTAATATCAAAATTAATTAAGGATTGAAGTTGTCAATTTGTTCAGTTTGCAGATATTATTAGGAAAAACTTTGCCATTTTCCTATGGAAAAATCGGAAATTGTCACAGAACGACAAGGTCAGTATAAGTTGTTCAAAATTGAAGTTTATTTTGCTATAGCTTTTACCGTTTCGGAGATAAAGATTTTTGAATTTTAGAAAAAGGCGTGATTCGTTGCGTCGGATTATTTCATCAGGCGCTTGATCGAAAAATGTATGGAAAACTATACGTTCGACTCATTTTGGTTTTATATTTTACATCGAGAGTTATTAAAACCTAATAAAAACTATTTTTAGACCTAACAAGACATGAAATGG